>OX465417.1:25458142-26824850 GCA_950005045.1 Agrotis exclamationis | reverse complement strand
GTAGAAGTTTTGATTTCTCTTGTGGATTCCAACTTCATTTCGCTCTTCAATTATTGGATGCACCCAATATTTCCTTTTTCTTTTTTTCTGCCTTCTATTTAAATACCACATTGCAATGAAAACGTCATCGTCGTCCATCCTATACGAAAGCCAACTCACAACTGCTTTGTGACGACCCGGGCAGTAAAACGATCGTACCGACGGCGACGGTTATATTCACATTAGGTCGGGTCGGCAGCGTCTAGTGTGAACAGCAAGACCCGACAGCCGATCAACGGTAAACTGTCGGTCCGACCTAATGTGAACCAGCTCTAACTTTGCGACGCTCGGCCCTTAATTTTAAAATGTTATAAACATTGGCAAGTATTGCACTTTGATAATTATAGTAAATCGATATAACAATACATGGATTATTTGACATTGGAATAATTATGCTTGCCACTAAGCTACTATTGTTTAGAGGTTATTCGAATAAACAGTGCGGTATGACCTTAATTAAAATTATTTTCCAGTCTAACTTGAAGTAGTTTAAAACCAGTATTATTAATACAGAGCCGCTTCCAATTTTCAGAGTATCCAGTTACCGACCCCTTGAAAATATTGGTGTAAAATTAACCAAGCTACCTACTGTAAATAAATAATTCCCTTACAAAGCCCGTACAACATGATATCCTAAAGTCTCATAAGCGAAATATATCGGAGTCCATTTGAAGTGGAAGTGTTCCCCGTAGAGCGATAACTCACGCACACTCGCTTCAAGGGCTTGTTATCTCAATAGTTCCACTCAAATTATATAATTTTATAGAGGAGCAAAATATTATAAACAGTATACACGATTTCAGTACGAAAGTTTGGTTTCATTGTTTTGAATTTTGTTATTGAATTATGTTTTAAGTAATTAATGGTTTTTGATACACTTTTATTGTAAGGGTGACGTAACCATAGAGGGCCAAGGCCTGCCGAGGTCGCGGGACACACATATACCGCGACCCCGGTACACAAAGAGCTATTGAAGGACACCGTGGATTTTAGTCAGTACAAGTCTGACAGTCCCTCCCGCCCTGTCCTGGGTGGAAGGACTCATTTGATGATTTTTACACGATAAAAAAAAGGTTACGTTATCAAATGGCAAAAAAAATACTCTTAAAAATTAGTTTATAAGTCATTAATTTAGAGAGGTTCCTACTTATAGATTAAAATCCGACGCAAAAAATATATTTGGAAAACTAAAATATTGTAATCCGTAGCACCGGTGATAACATCGTCCATGTATGTACTCTTACACAATGAGCTAAAAATTAAAACTACTGCACCAAACTAAATGAAAATTTTATGGGACCAAATGGCAGATATACTGTATCGAACAAAAAAAAAGAATCATCGAAATCGGACCAGAAACCTCGGAGTAATCGGTGTAGACAATGTTGAAAACTTTTTAGGTTTTCGTTGTTTTTTGTTGATTTTTCAAAAAGTGCTAGTCCGATTTCGATAAAATTTTTCAAATCGGTTGGTAAACGACGGAGTTATGCCCGAACAAACATTAAAAAAAAATATACACTCATCCGAATTGAGAACCTCCTCCTTTTGGAAGTCGGTTAAAAATTATTAAAAAAAGAGTTATTTTTTAATTGGATCGTAGGTGCGTTTACAAACATTAAAACTCACATACACAAACACTCATATCATACACCAGGAACAACGATTTATATGTCGGAATCGAGTCGTATTCGGAACGCCAGCGCCATCCGGTGGCGCTCGATGGAGTTGGTGTGGCGCGCGCTAGCGACAGTCGGCGGCACTTCACTGTTGGCAGGCGGCGCGAGCGGATCACTGAACCATCCCGCGATCTGAGATACGTATATCTACCCAGATATTTTTAAGTGCAGTGTTCATTAGTGCTAAATAGGATAAAAACTTTTTCAAAAAAAATGAAACCGCCTTCAAAAACAACCATAAAAAACGGTAAAAAAACCTACAAAATAACTTTTCTTTTGGAAGTCGGTGTCTTTGTTTTCTTTATTTCATTGTCTTTTTTTTGCCACCGACTTCCGAAAGAAAAGTTATTTTGTAGGTTTTTTTACCGTTTTTTCCGACTGCTTTCTATATCCAACACTACCCACGGAAGACGCAAAGACAGCAAAGAGGACCCACTATGAGTGCCAATAATGATGGTGAAGATGGTTATCCTCCGACATATAGATCATATACAACATTATTCTTAGTACGAGTACCTGTCTAGTATTTTTGTATAAAGAATCTATGTACAAAATTTCAAATCTGTACCCTGAGCACGAGTTTTCAGTATTTGAGACGTAAAGTAAACTGGAACTTTGACAACTTCAAATTGACAATTTTCAAGGAAAAAATTAGTTCCTACTTCGCACACCAGAGGTGCTGTTCCATTTTTTCATACAAGAATCGCTGTAAATACTGGAAAAACTCTGTAAAGTAAAAGAGTGAAAACTCGTGCTCAGGGTACTGTATCATAAGAATTCAAAAAGTTATGTTACCAGATGGCCTACATGAGGTCTTAAAGCCAGAGTACGTAGTTCCAGTGAGGAAAAGAGACAGCTATACAAGTCGTCTAGCGCCATCTCATTCCTTCACTCTGACTCGCATGGTAGGTCATCCGTACAAAAACATGCTATTCGTCTAATGTGTCGTACACTCATTTATAATAGTTGGCAATAGTGTACCTAACCGGACGGTGATTGTATTGTAATTGACTGGTGATAAAATTTAAATAAAATATATTTTCGGGAAAAATACAATTAGTAAAAAAATTATTGGAATCGATTCAGTTACTGATTATGAACAAACTATATTGTTTTTATTTTTTATTTGGTTCTGACATGTTAATAATTATAATTCGCAATTTTCAATTTATTACTTGACATTTTATTTTATTTAGATTCTGACTTGTTAATTATTTCACAAATTATAATGTTTAATTCGCAATGGTTTATTTATTAGTTGACATTTTATTTAATTTTTATTTGAATATTTATTTGGTTTTGAATATTATTTTAGAATATATTAATTTGATTGTATGTAATATGGACTAACATTGTCTGAAATAAAAATAAATTATTATTAAATTATAAATTATTATTATATATTCAGGTTTCGCATATACTAAAAAGTAATCATGTTGTAAATATTCGTTCCGTGCGAAAATAAAATCCGCGTCGCATAGTTCAATAGTCGATTGCTCGACTACTGCTCCAACCGTAGCGTGTAGTTTCATTCTTCACGATTTGACATTTCCTAGGCTTTTTTTTGTATCAATAGGACTTAATTTTGCTATACTATAATATTTTATCTTAAGATACCATATCTCTCGCCATACTATTCAATGGACCGTCACACACGACGAAGATAATATATCTTTCATATTTTCGTATCTTAAGATAGAGAGCGATATTCGTATCTTAAAATGTAATAAATATCGTAAGATAACATTTTAAGATATAAAATATATCGTAAGATAACATCTTAAGATATAAAATATATCGTAAGATAACATCAGATATAAAATATATCGTAAGATGACATCTTAAGCAAAATAATTACATCGTAAAATAACATCTTAAGATAAAATATTATAGTATCGTATCTTCGTCGTCTGTGATGGCCTAAGATAAATATTAATATACGAGTAACATCTTAAGATAAAATATTATCGTATCTTAGCCGTGTGTGATGCGCTTCATCGATAAAAAAATCTTCAAGAAATGAAAGTCCAAAAAATTTTATGGCAATATAAAGTAAAATTTTGTGGAGGCCTTATCACGTTTTTATGACGTTGAGTAAACGAGGAATTTAACGTTCATCATCATCATCATCAGCTTATAAATGTTCCCACTGCTGGGACACAGGCCTCCTCTCTCTGTGAGAGGGAGTGGGCCGTAATCTACCACGCGGGCCCAGTGCGGATTGGTAGATGTCACATGTCTGCGAATTTTGTGTTCTAGGACATGCCGGTTTCCTCACGATGTTTTCCTTCACCGTTTTGAGAACAGTGGTGTTGAAATAAATTACACAAAGTAATGCGCCTGACGGGGTTCGAACCCACGACCTACAACTCGTAAGTCGAGGCCGATACCATTAGGCCACCACTGCTCTCGTTTCTTGTTGATTTAACGTTATTTTGATGGAAATAATAAGCTCTTCGTGCATACACTATATTCCATACAACGCCGAACATACTTCAACTACGTTATATGGCCAAATACGTAAAATTCATGCTAGGGCCTCTAATTCGTTTTACGGCGTCCTCTTGTTTGTCCTCTGTGTAGTCTTTGGCAGTAATAAAATGAGCAGACGTGGTAATCAATAGTCGTTACTTTTATATATGAGAAAGTACTATGACACAACCTCTAAGAAAGATCGTTAAGATTTTTTGCGGTTTTATGGCAAGGGTATGTGTTAATGACAAGAGACTGGCGCTCTGTTATATAAGACGAAATATGTTTATTGGGTGAAATGTGACTGTATTTTTATAGATGTAACTTGCCTGGTGTTAGCTCTCTGCCTATTTACATAATATAGAGAATTAATCGCCTGTATCTCATGTAAAGAAGCAAACAGAGCCCTTATCACGAGTTTTCACTATTTTACTTTACAGCGTCTTTTCAGTATTTACAGCGTTTCTTGTATGAAAAAATGGAATGGGCGCCTCTGGTGTGTGAAGAAGGAACTAATTTTTTCCTTGAAAATTGTCAATTTGAAATTGTCAAAGTTCCAGTTTACTTTACGTCTCAAATACTGAAAACTCGTGCTAAGGGTACAGTATTTACAGCGTTTCTTGTATGGAAAAATGGAACAGCGCCTCTGGTGTGCGAAGAAGGAAATATTTTTTTCCTTGAAATTAAATGTCAAAGTTCCAGTTTACTTTACGTCACAATAAGTGAAAACTCATGATAAGGCCTCTGTACAGAACACAATTTGGGATTCTTGCATGATTCTTTCGCCTCGTCACTACCAAAAGGAGTGACTTTTCTCTGAAACTTACCTTACAAGATTTCGTCGGACTTTGCTAATCGTATGAACGTAGGCTCTCTGGATTCCGCCTATGATAATGATAAATGATATTTATTTTGTAAGTTGGTTATAAAAAACACTTTTACACGTCACAACCAATATTTTTTTTAAACTAAATGAGGCCGGTGTTTCGTACCTGACTACTCTGAGAAGAAACAGCCGAAACAAACTCAGAGGTCACAGTCTCTTTTAAAGTCCAGACATTGTTTTGCTCAGCTCATACGAGGACCATGCGGGTGTCTCAAAAGGTCTTTTGAGGAAAGAACCACACAGTATGTATGTATTTCCATAAGAGGAAAATAGACAAAATGTAATATCGAGTAAACAATCTTTATTTAGCGATACTTTTAAAATATACAATTTAAACATACAAAAAAAAACATGTACCAAATAAAATACAAACTGCAAAGTCTTTGAAACACACAAAAACTAAAATTTTCATAACCCCGAAAAACTATACCAATTAAAATGCAAATCCGTAGCCAGAGCCAAGTGCGCAAACCCAACACGATTCATTTCAGCTGTATTTTACAATACTGTACAACCACTGAATATTTATCACGCGTTCACGGCATTTATTATGAGACCTATGCAAATGTGGCAAAATACAGGAATCTATTTGTCGGAGAGTGCGCCGCGGGGAGGTATCTCGGAAAGTCCGGCTTCCCTTGGGAACTGTATCTTTTGTAGTTGGACACTGGAGAGGTGTGCGTATGAATGAGACGAAGCTAGGTGCATAGACAAGTGCTGCGGATTCCTTTTCCGCCATCGTTACCGCTGATAGAACATTTCTAAGTTACTTGATAGAATAAGCTAGCTCCTCTATAAGTTCGCGCCCGGCATTGGTCGAGGCCATGCTGCGGGGCGAGACGGAGTGGGAAGCGGTCGCCTCCTTCTGCGAAGCAGTCATGCTCGCGAAGGAGGAGGCGGGCCGCGCGAGGGAGAGGACAGCGTCCTCCCTCAGCCGCAGTGGTAGACGCCCACGGCGACGGATGTCGCGGGACGATCTCCGGCCAACGTAGGCGCGGGCATGCGGGCGGCGAGTAAAGGGCAACTCGCTGTCCGACCATGGACCATGCCCGGGTCGACGGCGCGTTGTGTTCCACGCGCGCCTCAAAGAGCGCCAGCACAATGACGGGCCCCCCCTTTAGAGGGCCACAGCCTTGCCGGGGTCGCGGGACATACGTATACCGCGACTCCGGTACGCAAAAGGGCTACCGAAGGACACCGTGGATTTTAGTCAGTACAAGTCTGACAGTCCCTCCCGCCCTGCCCGGGGCTGGGAGGACTCATTTGATGATTTTACCAAGAAAAAAAAAAAAAAAGCTCCTCTATAAGTTACATTATAGAAAAAGTTACTCCTGAACTTAGCATTTAAAACTTTTTTATTGTGGTTACAACTTCCATAATATACGAGTACTTAATCATTACATACGCCATCAATTCATCATACGACATATTTTTTTTAGGAAATTGCAGTATTTTTATTTATACACTGCCCGTGCCCATTGGTATTGTCGTGGGTGCACTTTCAAACATTGAAACTCACTTATACAAAAATCCAGCCTCTGAACAACTAAGGGCGGGCCATAAAAATATTTCAGTTTTTTCAGTATAAATGTAGAAATGTCTTGGGTTAACTTCCAAGCTATAATTTTATTACTACATTTTATGTTCACAAAGAGATGTATTATTGCGAAACTTTTATCATAATGATAGGTGAAAGGAAGCTATAAAAACTTGCGATCAGCTTCAATGTGTCTATGAACACGTGTACCTTATCTAATTTATACTTCAATGTTATACAATTTTATGTGTGTCGGTTAATTTTTACCTGTATTTTTGTAAAGATAAAATGTCTCTTATGTTTCCGTGTTTACGGTCTGCCTGTCCCATGGATTCGAAAGGGATAATAGAAAGGGTAGCAATTCTATGGCAGGTTTACATTCTACTTGGCGTTTTTAGAGCTATTGGAAAGGTTCAATTTGCTTACGTAAATACTTGGTGATTTGGTGAACCACAACGTTTGTATTGTTCGTAAATTTAGATTTTATTTGTTAAGCAAACAATTGAATACTTGAGTATAGTATTTCATTTGGTTTATTCCGCGTTCAACCCCCAATAATTTCTACCCTCTTCCGCGTTCGACCCCTAAACGTTTCCACATTCAACCCCTGAGGGTTGAATGTGGAATTTTATTTTTGAATGTATTTGATTCCACGTTCAACCCCCATTGGACAGTGAAGCAGAAAAGAATTTCGCTTTTTTATTTCTTACCAACTTCAAACAAAGGAGGAGGTTCTCAATTCGGATGTTTGTATTTTTTTATGTTTGTTCGCGCATAACTCCGTCGATCAAATCTAGTGATTTGATCAAATCCCTAAATCGGTTCAGTGAAACGACAAAAATTTCTTTTCTGTGGTATTTTAAAACTAAACTAAATCTAGTAAAACGTTAGAAAACGTCGACGGAGCACCGCTTCGCGGTGCTCCTACTTCTGGGTGGTTTAAAAAAAAAAACCACGAAGAGGATGGCGGGGTCTGGGAGACCCCGCCATCCCCTTCTAACCTAACCTGTCCGAGTCGGGGTGCCCCCAGTCGTTTCTACGATATTTTTTATTTCTCAGTGCCCCGTTTCGTACACGCGGGGCACCCCGACTGGGACAGGTTAGGTTAGAAGGGGATGGCGGGGTCTTCCAGACCCCGCCATCCTCTTCGTGGTTATTTTTTTATAAACCACCCAGAAGTAGGAGCACCGCGAAGCGGTGCTCCGTCGACATTTTATTCAGCAACCGGCAGCGCCGGCAATCTATTCAGCAACCGGCGCCGCGCCGGCAGCGGAGGCACTCCCAAAATATTAATAATAAAGAAAATAAATGGCTAAACACTTTTGCTTTCACTATTACTTGAATGTCATTTTAAGTGACATAAGAAGTAGGGGTTGAATCTGGACAAAGAAAAGATTACCAATGTACTGAGTTCCACGTTCAACCCTCAGGGGTTGAATGTGGAAACGTTTAGGGGTCGAACGCGGAAGAGGGTAGAAATTATTGGGGGTTGAACGCGGAATAAACCTTTCATTTATAAATTGTAAAACAAAACGATTACTTCAAGTTGAATATAAAATGTATAATAATTAAAGTTATTCTGATTTCATGGCACAGTTTATTTGAAGAACGGATGGCAATTCTTTAAAAGTAAATTCACGTATTTATAAATAACTAGACTGGATTTTAATTTTTCTCTATAGATAAACTCTATCCTGGTTATAAAACCACTTGCAACGACTTTTTCCACCCAGTCCAGTTTTTCACCAGGCAAGGCCCATTAGCTAAACCTAAACATACACAGACAAACAAAACTTTTAACAAATTCAAATTTTATTCATACACACTCGTGATTTTTATGAAAAGCAAATAAGATGTCACGTGAACGTCCAACTTTAAATGTTGAAAGACTTAATGAGAGCCGTCTGCCTTCAACGATAACCTCACACGAAGATGAAAAATTGGTCGATTTTAAACGTCTCTTTTGCCACGATAAAATAATGTCAGTAGAAATATTTGAGAGCCGCCGTCAAAGTTACGATTTAAGATTGAAATAATGTTTTGAAAGAAAAGTTTTCGTTCGATCAGAATCTGTGTGAATGGATTTTGGTATTTTTATTCTTTTGTTCGTTTCAATTCTTTATCTCTTTGGAGATATAGAAGCTTAAATAAATCACGGGTGCTGTAGAATTATTATTGCTCCGAAAGCTTGGTTGCTAAGGGAGCAGTTAAAATGATATAAAGTTGGTATCGAAATTGATTTATCACTTTTGATAACTCTTACTAAATTGAAACTTCACCAACGTAGGACTTGTCAATGTCACAAAGGATGAAATAGAACTTGATTTTTTGACGCGCGAGTGACGTTCAATTATAATGTGAAATAAAATCATAAATACACGATTGCATTATAGTGTCTCTTTCTCATTATTTCCCGCATGATGTCATTTGATAGAGAGAGAGAGAGAGGTTGGAAGCATCCGTATTTCGTCATTGGAAGAGCACTTGCACCTTCACGGTGCGGTAACGTGTTGCAATAAGGTAAGATACAAAAAAATACTTATCTCTGTGTTTTAAGAAGTCAGTCTCGAGACCGTAATTCTGTCCATAGGGTTGTTAAATGATTAGGTGAGAGACTAAACATGTAGACGTTGTAATATTTTTATTACGTACTTTATTAATTATCCAAATGTATGTATTTCGTAGACATGGCTACTCTTGATTTTGGAAAGTAAAAAGAAATACTTCGTTTAGTTTAACTTATAATCTGTTACAATGTGTTAGATTAAGCTTTATAAAATACCACTTACAAAATCCGTTTGTGAAGCCCACTCAGTAAGTTATGAATATTTAGATTTTGACGTCGCTATCACTTTATAGGTACTTCAAAAGGCTTTATTCTCGTAAATTGATTTAAATGAAGCATTATTGATAAAAGGTTTTCAAGTGAAAACGGGTTAGAAATACCTACTATTAAATTTTAAATTACCTTTGTAAACATCTGTTCAATTAATTTGCATTTTAAAGTGTTTAGTGCCTGTTTTCAATAACTATTGGCTGTATTTTAATACCTCTTTGCTTGATTTTGAACGTTATGCTTAACACCCAGGTTTGAAATTCTAACATTGATATTTAGGCATTCATGTAAGTGTTACTCAGAATAACAAAAAAAAACAAGCATTTAGTGTTAGACCGATACTGAGGACCTAAAGCCTCCTGCAGACACACGCGATTAATCGCGCTGCGACAGCGAGCCAAGCTAATTTCCACTCTAAAAATACTGCGAATGGACCGCGACATTTCGCCCCGCGCGATTAATCGCCTGTGTCTGCAGGAGGCTTAAAGATGAAGACCTAAGAAGAAGATATCAGTCTTAATTTTTGTCGCATTAATTTCATCTTCATAAAATTAAGCCTTTTTGTAATAACGGCGTTCACCGATATTGTGTTTATTCAGTGACTGAGGTTTTACTTGTTGTGGGTTCTAACCATGGTTTGAAGTGATCATTATATCTTTAATTATAACAAAATTCATTATGAGTTTATACGTGAATCTGAATGCGATTTGCCGCAAAAGAAAAATAATGAAATGACGGTCATAAATTATATTGACATAACGATAAAACGGAATTATCCTATAATCATTTATTCGAAGGCCGCAATCACGCTGCGTGCTATGTTACGTTCCATAAACGTTCACAGTGAGGAAGACTGCTTCTCAAGAGTGGGGGTAGCTTCATCATCACACTGGGCAAAGAACTTTATTATCTACATATTTATTACGAGGTGTGCTAAGACGCATTCTTGCTGCAGCTGATCAATGATTACATATAGTGGGATTATTAATTCTCCTCGCTTTTTGATATCTATATACCATCTAACAGGCAATACACACTATCTTAATTCAGTAGTTTGCAGTTACAGTATTAAGTTCAGTATCGTGTTTGTGCACCAACGTGGCTTGCAATAGAACGGCTTAGCAATAGTGTTTGCATCGTGCTCTGTATACGTGGAAACAACTTTGTTTCACGACGGACTTGATAACTGTTTCATTGTTGTTGGGAGTACGTGCAAGATGGGCTATTCAATGTGTGTGTTTTAAGTACCAATAAAGTTTCTTATTGGTACGAGTTAGGGTCTCTTTTAGGGTGGTCTTTAATTTATGTTCGGCACATTCAGGGAAATTACACTCTGAGTACCATTAGCACCTCTTTTTTACTTCAAATAGGTTTACTCTTGACCTAAATCTAGTCCAAAAGCAAAGATGAGGCTTTTTTATCGTGGTAAAATCATCAAATGAGTACTTCCTCTCAGGGCGGTCAGACTTGTACTGACTAAAATGCACGGTGATCCTTCAATAGCCTTTGACGTTCCAGGGTCACAGTTACCGCGACAAAGATGAGGTAAGAACTGGATAGAAAAAACTGGAACTCTTAAGCACAGACAAATCACAGTAAAAAGTATTTGGCTTCGGTCTTCGACAGGACGGTGATCATGGTCCAGGCGGCCCTGGTGAGGACTACCACCACCAGTCAAATCACCCAGCCGTCACAGCAATTAAAAAATCTGTGGTGCCTTTGCTCGAGTTGACCGCTAGGAGATGAATCCCACGGACTACAAATCTTACTAATAGGTTACTCTTATTACCAATAGCATGAGCTATTTTTACATTACGCCACAGAATCAATACTACTACATCATTAGTTAAAAAAAATGTGATAAATGAAGAACCGCTTTACCGATTTTGTGCAAATTTCACATAAGTAAACCATCTACTAAATAGTCCAAACAAAGCCTAAACATTTGGTTTGGATAGGTGAGCCCGTTCTTGAGTTATAACATTACAACGAAAAGTGGCACTGATTTTGTATATATTGATATTATATTCCATGTGAGAGAAGTAGTAAAACGCAGGCTCAATGAAAGTCATTTAGAACTTTGGCCGGAGAAAGCCATACAAAAGGGGAATTGGTTAGGAATGGTGAGACCTTTAACCTGACCAGGAACGGGAGAGTACAGGCTGACAAATGCGAAACATTTTTGCATTTTATATTTATGCCAGAAACTCCAACAGCAACAATTTTAACGTCAAAGTTTGTGTTACAAACTTCTATAATAACACAAACAACAGCTTTATAATTGCTACTTATACACATAATGCTGATTTATTACGGCTTGAAGCCGCCATATATCAACAAAGCATTCACCTACTGACATTGAAATTAGAACCCTCAAATATTCACACACAAACCCTTCTATTGCCAAATTCCCTTGCCCAACAATAGTCAAGAGCCAACAGATCTAATATCCGACCAGGAGTTGGGACGATCTCATACACACAC
Organism: Agrotis exclamationis; assembly: GCA_950005045.1. Taxonomy (NCBI): domain Eukaryota; kingdom Metazoa; phylum Arthropoda; class Insecta; order Lepidoptera; family Noctuidae; genus Agrotis; species Agrotis exclamationis. The sequence continues at coordinate 26,812,920 of OX465417.1, read as the reverse complement.
ATTCAAAGTTCTACAGAAACTTAATCTTGCTAGTTTACACCAGATAAAACTTACTCTCGCGACCTGAATTTGTTCCGTCGAAACTTTTGTGAGTGTTAATTTCATTGTGTTGTTTCGTCGAAAGTTTCGGTCACACGGGCGACTTTTTTTTGCCAGCTATCGTTGTAAGCAACTCTTGCTTATGAACTAGTGACTTCTATGTGAGCCGATGACTTTTTTTTTTTTAGGTGGTAAAATCATCAAATGAGTCCTCCCGCCCTGGGTGGGGCGGAAGGGACTGTCAGACTCTTACTGACTAAAATCCACCCGTGTTCCTTCGGATGCCCTTTACGTACCGGGGCCACGGTATCCTGGGTTAAGAAAAACCCGCGGCCCCAGCAGGCATTTGGCCCCATAAGGGGCCCCGTCAGTTTGCTGACAACTCCCCGAAGGCACGCCCGAAACACGACACGACGCGCCCCCGACCCGGGCTTGGTCCTTGGTCGGACGGCGAGCTACCCATTACTCACCGTCCGCAAGCCCGCTCCGCCGCTGTGACCTCTGCTAATCAGAGGGACACGCGTTGGAGTGTCCACCCGACAGGCTATTTGCATACGGGCAAAGAGACCCCTTAGGCACACAGTGCCTAAGGAAGAGTTTTTACCCGCATCCCAGGGTGCACCGGCCCGAAAAACTGGTCTTCCCCACGGACGTATCCGAGAGGGAACTCCAGTCCACGGGCGCACGTGGAGGTTTCCTGTCTTAGCACCCCATGTGAGCCGATGACTGGTAAAAGTTGTTGGTTTCTATAAAATGTGAAGAGTTCAGGATCAATTAATGTAATTTTGGGGCCAGCAGTGAATAATTTTCTGCTTAAATAATAAGGGCTACGTTGGATTGGATGATTATTTAGTGAATTATTGACATAATATGATGCATATATTTTCCTTCATGGTGTGACGGCACCCGAATGAACCACAACTGGCAACTTTAGTTGCCCGTGTAAGCGAGCTCGTAGTAAGTTTTTCAAGGAAATTAAATACCTACTATTTAACGTTTGAGTTTCCAGGAAGTATGTTAGCTTGTTTTCTTTTACAGGCGTATTGTGTTCCAGTTATATTCTGATAATATCAAGAAATTATGTGTTTTGTGGATAGCAATTGTTGGACCTTTGTGTTAAATGATGATGAAAAAGTTAATTTGAAGAACAGGGTCCAAGACTTTCATTACTTATTTTGTTCTCGAAGCTAGCTCAACTGTTCCTTTCACCAAATATTCGGGCAAATGATTCACCGCAGCACATCACAAAATCCCTCCTCTTGATATTCCCGTCACCTCCGCCACAGCACGGCACGAGCCCTGAATATTTGACGTCAAGTGACCGAAGCGATCTGCTACATAATCTGCACAGAGCAAACATCTCATAAATATGCGAACCCTCTTGCCGCCTGTATCGGTTCCTGAATAAAATCTTATAGAATTTTGCACACCATCGACTTTCACTTATACGATATGCATTTTATGACTCTCAAGCCACCGATGCATACCGTACATTAAAAAAATCCACTAACACTCGCAAAAGGCTTCGCAAATTCTTGACTCCGGAATTTCGGAGTTTGGAAATTCCGAATTGTCATCTTTGAACGTCGCATTTGAACCTTTGTTCCACATGAAGTGAATTGTAAGATCTTTCCTGAATATTGAAGGCGACTCTCTCGTGTTAGAATATCGGGTTCGAAACGTGTGAAAGGCTTTCTGCCCGAAGAGAGACATCTTGACCGCTTTAGCTCTTAGTCAAATCTTCTAGGGTTTTAATATTGGCTGTGTTGTATTGTATGGATGACAATATATTTTATTATGTATGGCGTGTTGCCAAAATTTTCAGTCAGGTAAATCTCGTTGACGTAAGTTCTAAAGTGAAAAAGACGAGAAGGTGCCAATATTAAATTAGCCAGTTAATGCAGAAAAAAGTTAAGAGTGACTTAAGGGAGAGAGTGGTTTTGTAATGATCTTTTCATCTCAAAAACATTTAAATCAGTCTGGAAAATGGTTTGATCGGAATTCGTTCTAACAACTCATTAATTTTCCGTCATATTATTTTCTTTCTGTCTTTCCTTTAGTATGTCAAGAAACAACAAAGAGACACTTAAAGGGCCGAGAACAAATGACAGTTATTTATGAACACAACTTTCGATCCTTGTACAATACTAGCTGATGCCAGCGGCTTCACCCCAGTGTATCTCGAACATTATCCTACGGGATCGTAATACCGGGTGAGCCGTGTCCTATGTGTTATTCTAGATTATAACTTACCTATCTCCGAACCCATCAAGATCCGTTCGTGTGAAACAAACGTGCATCGAAATATACAAATCAATCCAAACATTCACATTTTATAATATTGGTAAGAAGTTAGATAAGATGCATAAACAAAGAATGCCAACATCAATAATATTATTTCAGCTTAAAAATCCCCACCGGAATTGTGTACAACTTTGAACAATGTTTCCAAAACAACTATTTATATTTTCGTCAAACAAATAAGAAGAAAGTGTTCGGAATCCATAAAATTCAATAGAAACGTCAAAAAAGAAAGAATACTTACATTAAAAACATTATCGAGTCTCAGAAGTTTTGAAAACATTTCAAATCAGATATTCAAATGAAATATGTCGTGGAAAGTTGGTGAGACTTAAAAAATTGAGGCTTTGTACCAAGTTTGTGTCATTTATTACTTGTGTTGGGCCACAGAAAGTACTTTAATGTGATTTGTTGAGTGATTCTCTTGTAATACTTTTACATTTAAAAATGGTTCTCAGTCCCTGAGTGGTTTGTGCTGACGCTATATTTTCCGTATTTATTACTTCTTTATTTTCGTAGAAGGAAACTTTAGCAATAATAAATATAAATAATTGTGGTAAAGCCACACATAATCCATTTTATTTTGTAATAAATTAAAGTAGGTACGAAGAATTAAAAACAAAATACTTTCCATTGGTCATCATCAGACAACCGCGCTCATTCGTTACCCTTTCGTCTTTCACTAAAGACAAAAGGGTTTAAGGTAGTTATATTTCGTCACAATACAATGAGTATGTATGATTATGTACATCTAGCTGTTGTCCAAATTTCATACATACGGGATAAATGTACCCTACCTATGTGTTAATCCAGGTAGTTAACTATCTGTGTACCAAACGAATCCAAACATTTTCTGTGAATGATTAAAAACGTTCATCCATCGAACCAAAAAAATCTTTTGTATTGGATATCACTCTATGATGAAAAGGAGCCGGGCAGCAGGAGATTAGCTAGTTTTTTATACAGTGGAAAAACCTTATTATTTTGCTGGGAAATTATACGACCATACGTACAAAATTGACAATGTGAACATCCAAATATGACTACTACACCGAAACATAGGGTAACAAACACAATTGTCAGCCATTTACTCATTACACACTAGACTAGATTGCCACCAACATAATTGATGCGTGAACACCGTATTATTAATCGTGCTATGCACAAATACTAACTGATGTATATCAGTTTGAAACTATTCTATTGTTTACTCATACCTGTGGTTTGGTGATCATTGGAAGCTAAATTATATCTATGTTATAGATTTTATACGAAATTGGTTTGATTTTCGATAGAGTAATTATTCTCGATTGTATTGGTGATCATCATTTGTTAAAATATTGTTCAATGGACTGCGTTCCGGATTTGAAATTTTAAGTTTTTTTTTTTAAACTTTATCATCATCATCATCATCATCAGCCGGAAAACGTCCACTGCTGAACATAGGCCTCCCCCTTAGACCGCCACGCCGAACGACAATTCGCCACTTGCATCCATCGGTTGCCCGCGACCCTCACGATGTCGTCGGTCCACCTAGTAGGAGGCCTACCTACGCTGCGTCTTCCGGTCCGTGGTCGCCACTCGAGAACTTTTCTTCCCCATCGGTTGTCAGTTCTACGAGCGATGTGGCCTGCCCATTGCCACTTCAACTTGCAAATTTTATGAGCTATGTCGGTGACTTTGGTTCTTCGCCGAATATCCATGTTCCGGATTTTATCCCGCAAAGAAACTCCGAGCATAGCTCTTTCCATCGCTCGTTGAGTGACTCTTAGTCTCTCTAAAAGGCCAGCAGTTAGAGACCACGTTTCAGAGCCATATGTCATCACTGGCAACACACACTGGTTAAACACCCTTGTCTTGAGACACTGTGGGATTCTCGATGAGAAGATATCACGTAGCTTCCCAAACGCTGCCCATCCGAGTTGGATTCTTCGGGCGACCTCTTTCTCGAAGTTGGACCTACCTAACTGAACAATCTGTCCAAGGTAAGTGTAATGGTCTACAACTTCGAGAGTATCATTCCCAACAACAACCGGTACGGGTGCCACATGGACATTCGACATGACTTTCGTCTTGTCCATGTTCATTTTAAGGCCGACCCGTTGGGAAACGATACTGAGGTCGCTGAGCATAGCATTGAGGTGCTCCAACGATTCTGCCATGATGACTATATCATCGGCAAAACGAAGGTGAGTGATGTATTCGCCATTGATGTTGATGCCGAATCCGTTCCATTCCAAGAGCTTGAAAACGTCCTCCAACGCGTTCGTGAACAGTTTCGGAGAAATAACGTCTCCCTGTCTCACGCCTTTCTGCAATTGGATTGGTTTCGTGCTCTCTTCCTGAAGTCGGATGGACATGGTGGCGTTTCTATACAAACACTTCAACACTTCGATATACCTATAGTCGATATGACATCGTTGGAGGGACTGCAATACTGCCCAGGTTTCGATTGAATCGAAGGCCTTTTCATAGTCCACAAACGCCAAACATAATGGCCGATTATACTCCTCTGTCTTCTGTATAATCTGGCGGAGCGTGTGTGGTCTACAGTACTAAAACCTTTTCGGAAACCGGCTTGTTCGGGAGGCTGGAAGTCATCAAACCTGCGTTCGAGACGGTTCGTAATGACTCTTGAGAACAGCTTGTATACATGGCTCAGAAGTGAGATTGGCCTGTAGTTCTTCAACAAGGTGTTGTCACCCTTTTTGAAGAAAAGAACAACCACACTCCTGTGCCATGCTTCTGGCGTAGTAACTTCGAGTATGACGGAATTAAATAACTTCTGGAGGACCAGAAGTACCGGTTTTCCACCCGCTCTCAGAAGTTCTGTTGTGATTCCGTCTTCACCCGGCGCCTTGTTATTCTTTAGCTGTTTAAGAGCCATTCTAATCTCGTACAGGCTGATGTCCGGGATATCCTCAGTGTAGTGTCGAGTCAGTTTCGCTCTTGCGTCTCGAACTGTACTGACACTGGGTTGTTGTGTTGATGTGTATAACTGTCCGTAAAACCTCTCAAGCTCTCTCAGGATCTCCGGCTTCGTCGAAATAATGCTGCCGTCGTTAATCTTCAGCTTTGTCATTTGGCTTTGCCCAATAGACGAATTCTTTGCGAAGACTTTTGAGCCCTGGTTCCGCTCGATTGCCTCTTTGATCCGTGCCGCACTATAGGAACGCAGGTCACGTCGCATTGATTTAGAGATTCGTCTATTGAGTTTGCCATATTCCGACATGTCAGCTGAAGATTGCAGCCTCATCTCGGCCCGGTCTTGCATCAACTTGATGGTTCCGTTCGAGAGCTTTTGAGGCTTATTGCGGCGCGGGGTCTTAAAGAACTTGGACCCCACAGCTTGGACAGTTTCCACCAACCCATTGTTAATCTCGTCCACAGTTTCGCATTCGGTTAGGCACTGGAAGCGATTGTGCAGTTCGAGTTGAAAGTCTTCGGGGTTCTGGATGTGGGCAGGACCAGGTCGGAGCGTGGACTTCACCAGACGAGACCTTTCAAGCTTCACATTGATATTCAATGTGCCTCTGACGATTCGGTGATCGCTACCGGTTTTCACCTTGGCGATCACAGAGACATCACTGAATATTCGCTTCTTGGTCGTCATGATGAAGTCGATCTCATTTCTGGTAGTACCATCGGGGCTCATCCACGTCCACCTCCTGGATGGCCGCTTCTGGAAGTAGGAGTTCATTAAATGAAGTTCTTCCTTTTCCATGAAGTCGACCAGTCGCTGGCCCCTATGGTTTCGCTGCCCGTACCCAAATGGCCCCACTCTCAACTCATCGCCATTCCGCGCGCCCACCTTCGCGTTGAAGTCCCCCATAACAACGGTGAAGTATGTTTCGGAGGTATGTATGGCCTCGGATATCTCCTCATACAATGCCTCTACTTCATCATCAGAATGTGTCGAGGTCGGCGCATATACCTGTATGACCTTCAACGAATACCGGTTGGTTATTCTGAGTATAAGGTATGCTACCCTACTCGACACACTGTCGACTTTCACAACGTTGTTGATGAGGGACCTGCGGACGAGAAATCCAACACCACCCTGGGATTTACGGTCTCCTTCCCGGTAGAAAAGCATGTTGCCGGAATCTAGAACTATCGTATCCTGACCCTCTCTTCGGACTTCAGATAATCCCAAGATATCCCAACGCATTTTGCTCAATTCTTCCTCCAGCTCGATAATCTTCTCATCGGTCCTCAGTGTGCGGATGTTGTGTGTTGCCAGGGCCAAAGTCCGTTGGGGGTGGTAGCGGGGCATCTGCCGGGGATTCTTAGCACCCCCTGCTCCGCCGTTACCCGATCCGCTACCCAGACCAGGAATAGCGGAGCTGCCGGGGACTGGGGGCCGTGTGCTATTGTTGTCAATCATAATGGGGGGGGGGGGGGGGTTGCCATAATCCCCACGCTTGGCAGGCGGCTTGGGGATCGCAGTAAGGTCACCGAAAGTTTACAAAGGACGCTGCTGCCCGTCCTTCGGTGGCTGGACGTAGTTTAAGGACGTACCCGGGTCCAACTTTATCGCGCACTAGGAATTTCTTTCTGTGTCGTGGGTGCGTTTCATCATCATCATCATCATCATCAGCCGGAAAACGTCCCCTGCTGAACATAGGCCTCCCCTTTAGACCGCCACGCCGAACGACAATTCGCCACTTGCATCCATCGGTTGCCCGCCACCCTCACGATGTCGTCGGTCCACCTAGTGCGTTTACAAACATATAAACTCACATACACAAACACCCAGACCCGGAACAACTACTTGCAGATCATACAAATTTAGTTCCGTGCGGGGATCGAACCTGCGACACGCTGCGCAACAGTCGATCACTCAGCCACTGCGCCAACCGTGTCGTCAAAATTATTATTATTTAATATTATCTCTATCCATCGCTAATTGGGTATCTTAGTCTCTCAAACGGCCTGTACCTCGAGCACGAATCACTTTCGAAAAAGTATTCGTATCGTCTTGGAAAGCATTTTGTATGGGAACTTGAACAGCGCCTCTGGTGAGCGTAAATTGAACTAATTTTCGGAGCACGAACAAAAATACGTAAATTTCGTATCGTCTTCGTATTTAATTCGAAACGTAAATTGAGCCTTTTGTATGAAAATAGGTAGCACGAAGGCATAAAATGACGGATAGTTTCGTAATTGTCGAAGGCTGGCTTACGAGTTTCTCGAATATTTACTCACTTCAAATTTGACAGTGAGAAAACTTTCGTCAAGTTTATTATTGAGCATAAAATTATAATTTAAGTGACTGTGTTGATATATTTTGTTAAAAAATGAATGTGTGCTCCAATATTTATTATAATAATATGATATCTTTCTATTTATGCTGCCTTATTTCACAAAAAATAAGCACTTGACATGACAGGATTACATAGATCTTTTAGCAACCGTACCTATCATGTTGCTTCTCAATCATTGCTCGATTCATTGATTGATATTATTGTCATTATTATAATAAGATAAATAAAATCATCAAACACAGAACATTCATAAAGTTTTTCTTTATTTTTACAATACATTTTTCATTAAATACCATGACAAAATATGCTCCTTAGCCTATTATCGTCTCCTGGCCGCACTTAGGTACTCTGTGTTATTCAATATCGGTCTAGCAATATAACGTGAAAGAACAAACTCATATTCGCATTGACTAATAAGGATTTAAAACATTCACACTTAAAAATACAAAATAAACATTTTGTTATGGACCACAGTTCAATATATTAGTTATGTTGAATTAGTTAGTTAGGACCTCAAAGATAGGAATTTCTTCATAATGCAAGCCTTATCGTGAAGTACTGTCTTCAATTCAAGCTCTTCGCCGAATTTCCAAACGAGAGCCTCGTCTCATCATTGAATATCGTGGGGGACCTTCTGTTCAACCGGTTAACAGACCTTCTTGATCAGGGTGTCAATTACTTATTTACTCCAGTAAGAATACTTCCGTTTAGTTATCTCAGTTTACTTGAATAGCTTACAGAAAAATAACGAACTATAACAACAAAATCATTGAATATTGATTTGAAACCTCTTGACAGCGGACAGATTTGACAATATAGACATTAGGTATGACACAAGATTTTTTTCTAAATCAATTTTTTTTCATGGCTTTTTATTTGTGCCAGTATGACAGACGTTCGTTTAGGAACGCAGTCAAATCAAACACAACGTTTTAGTAATTATTTTAATTATTATCTAACGGAATATTAACTGTTTCTGCAGTTCCTTTGTATTGCGTCATAAATTGAACAGTATTACAATTTTAAATGCCCTAAAATAACAAATTTTCTAACAAAAATCCAGTTTCTGAACGAAACATTCATCCTTATTTACGTTAGTATGACGTCACCAACGTTTTCGTATCGCGCCCTCGGTACTAATTCGAAAGTGCTTCGTGCTTCCGACTTTCGTTGTATGCCGTTATTGTATCGACGGTACGATACGGTGGCGAGACGAAACCTTCAAATATTCGTGCTAGGGGTATTGTTCTCGGTTTTAGTTTAAGCGGGGAACGTTGCAACAGGAGACGCGAGTTAGACATTAATTTCTTTGTGACACGAATTCGCAACGGGTGGACCCTAATGTGAGTGTCCAGACTGGAAGCCTAGCGCGACGGCGGCGACGGGCGCGGTGGCGGGCGCGGCAGCGGGCGCGATCTGTGTCCACACTGCTTATCAAGCGTTTGTTTTTGTAGCGGCGAATTCAGGTGTTACAAACCGGTGGTACAAAGTAGTTTCTACAGGGTGATTTGTTATTCGATGCGGTCCTTGAAGTGGGTGATACTAGACCTTATTTGCAACAATTTTAACCCCGACAATATGGGGTCTAAACTAACTGGTTTTAGAGATATCGAACTTTAAAGATTATTCGAAAAATTTCCACCTCTCCCTCATTAAGTGCTTATTGTTAGAAAGTAACGATAGTCACCACTTAGAATTTATGTTTTTCTGATAGAATATGAACGACTGAATCTAGTGAATACAAGTTTGTTATAAAAATAATCATATCTTGGGAAATTAAGTGTCATAAAGTTTCTGTTTTGAAGTTTTCTGAAAACTTTCCTTGTATTTCAAAGCATATTTTTCAAAATAAATGTATGACACTTGGTGTACAAATTACATGAAAAACTTCCTTGTCTCATTACCTTTCTAAAATGGTGCCACAGTACCCACTTTTAGTTAGTGTCTTACTAGAAAATTAGGGTTGTTACTGACAAAGTAGTAAATCAACGAAAATCGGTTATAATGTTTTTTCGACTTAACATTTTTTTTCTGTGGTTTTTGTCCAAACTGCTATCTGATATTAGCTTTTTGAGTCAATGCGCTTAATTTTGGTCGATCGCCTCAAGCAAAATCGGTCTTTATCTGGAGTATTTTTACCTGTCCTACAAGTAGGGTGACTCAACTTTTATGCACGCCAGTTTAGTTTATTTTTGCGAAACCAGAGCTTATAAACATTCGGTCATTGTACATTTGTTTCAAGTAGCTGTTTTAAATGGAAGAAAATTGATGGTTTGACTATCTGGTCCATAGGTAAAAATACTCCAGATAAAGACCGATTTTTGCCTGATATGATCGACCAGGATTTAGAGCACTGACTTAAAAAGCTAACATCAGATAGCATTTTGGACAAAAACCACAGAAAAAAATGTTGGTTCGAAAAAACATTATAACCGATTTTCGTTGATTTACTACTTTGTCAGTAACAACCCTAATTTTCTGATAAGACACTAACTAAAAGTGGGTACTGTGGCACCATTTTAGAAAGGTAATGAGACAAGGAAGTTTTTCCTGTAATTTGTACACCAAGTGTCATACATTTATTTTGAAAAATATGCTTTGAAAGACAAGGAAAGTTTTCAGAAAACTTCAAAACAGAAACTTTATGATACTTAATTTCCCAAGATATGATTACCTATTTTTATAACAAACTTGTATTCACTAGATTCAGTCGTTCATATTCTATCAGAAAAGCATAAATTCAAAGTGGTGACTATCGTTACTTTCTAACAATAAGCACTTAATGAGGGAGAGGTGGAAATTTTTCGAATAATCCTTAAAGTTCGATATCTCTAAAACCAGTTAGTTTAGACCCCATATTGTCGGGGTTAAAATTGTTGCAAATAAGGTCTAGTATCACCCATTTCAAGGACCGCATCGAATAACAAATCACCCTGTATAAATCTTGTTTCAAGTAATTCATTTTAAAATGTTTTATGGGTTGTTTACGATTGTAAACAAGTAAATTATCAACCATTCTACATGATTCTAGTCAAGTACAGTAAAAATGATTTAAATATTTACAAATATCTCCTACGGTAGTATTTTAGTGCATGTCCTGATAACTAGATGGCGCTGACTATAAGACCGACATGGTTTGCTACACCTGCCACCCACCCGTTATATCTGTTGTTGCCTAGCAACGCCTAGGCTCGCAAAATCGCTTGTAGCCATCGCGATCGCGCTAGGCCCCCGCCTTAGTCACTTCAGTGTGGCCACGAGCGGCGATTTCATACGTTCAATATTATCGCGCCCGCCGCCGCCACCGCGCTAGGCTCGCAGTGTGTTTGAGCACAATGGCGTGTTTCAAACATTTGATCTTATTGCTCGCCGAACCACGCTATATCACCGCTCACAGTGACAAGGTCGTAAGCAGCCGTAAATGTTGACAAATGTTCAACACATGCTCCTTCATTTCAAAAACTATCGTATCTCTACCCACCTTTTCAGAGAACAAATAAAAGCCGACATAAATACTTTTCTCTCTACCGAAACCTCACAACCACGGACGAAACTCATCAAAGTCACCTCTCCAAATTAGATGACATCCAAAATCGTCTGCCCTCGGCGGCCATTCACGTCCGATTTGTCATATGATTGGGCAGACGCTCGAAATGGAGCGTGTGATCCAAAAGAGGGATATGTGACATGTGCTCAGTGTGTGGTTAGTGGGTTTGCATACCTGTTCAGACGGTGCTAGTGTTTAGGAGAGTAGCTGTGTTGGATGACTTGTTAAAGTTGTGAAAGAAAATAATTATTATGTTATCATATTTAACTCATGCTTTCAAGAAGGTCGACTTTGCAAAAAGCGCTAGTTTGTCAGCTCTTTTATTCACCTTTATCAGTTGGATACGAGATTTTGAGACATCCCAAGCAAGATGAAATGAAATCTATTCTTTGAATTTCGGAGAAAAAATAACGAAATATGAGACCGGACTTCACAAATTGGACGATATTATTATCAGAGTTGATTTATCATTTCAGTTGTAGACTGAGACGATAATCATCTCTGATAGAATGTCAATTTTAACACCTATTCCATAGCAATCAGCAACCTGAGCCCTTATCACAAGTTTTCAGTATGTTACTTTACAGCGTCTTTCCAGTATTTGCAGCGTTCCTTGTATGGAAAAATGGAACAGCGCCTATGGTGTGCGAAGAAGGAACTAATTTTCTCCTTGAAATTAAATCGTTCCAGTTTACTTTACGTCACAATAAGTGAAAACTAATGATAAGGCCTCTGAGAGCTCCAACATAGTTTTTAGCGTTCATGTAACTGTTTCACAATAACACAAACAAAACATGTTCCCGAGGTGAATACAAAACGCTAGAACCATTAAATACCTAATATGCCATTGTTTCATATCCAATTCTTCGCGTATCTACGTAGAACAAAGCATTCGATCGATCGAGCTAAACAGCGCCACACAAACGTTGGCTCCTAAAAATCTGTGTGCCTAGTACTTATTCTCAGAATATAGCGAAGTTAGGTAATTGTGTGGAGTGTACTTAGGCTAATTAAGTAGTTTGTCTTACGGCACAAGATGCCAGTAATTGTAACAAATAGTGCCCCAGGATGGTACCTCGCGATGTTTTTTTTTTCTACTACGTTTTGCGTAAGTTTCGGGTGAGGTTACTGTGTGAGTGGGAGAGAAGGCGGATTTTAACTCCTAAAGAGGGTGATTAAAATATATTTAAGTGTTTGTATGTCTTCCTCACCGGACACGGAAGCTTCGGGAGGTACCTGTGTCTGATGAGGAAGGAGCAAACGCCTGGGTGTCACCACTGCGAAGATCACCCGGAGGACACAGTAGAGCATACGGTGCAAGACTGCCCCGCTTGGGCAGAGCACCGACGTGTCCTCACGGCGGCGATAGGCGGAGATTTCTCGCGCCCGGCATTGGCCGCGGCCATGCTGCGGGGCGAGACGGAGTGGGAAGCGGTTGCCTCCTTCTGCGAAGCAGTCATGCTCGCGAAGGAGGAGGCGGGCCACGTGAGGGAGAGGATAGTGTCCTCCCTCCACCACAGCCGCAGTGGTAGACGCCCACGGTGTCGGACGTCGGCAGACGATCTTCGGCCACCGTAGGCGCGGGTATGCGGGCAGTGAGTAAAGGGCAACTCGCTGTCCGACCATGGACCATGCCCGGGTCGACGGCGCGTTGTGTTCCACGCGCGCCTCAAATTTAATGGCGTCAGCACGATGACGGGGCCCCGTCTAGAGGGCCAAAGCCTGCCGGGGTCGCGGGACTTATCTCATTACCGTGACCCTGGAACATAATTGAAGGACATCGTGGTTTTTAGTCAGTACAACCCGCCCTGCCCGGGGTAGGAGGACTCATTTGATGATTTTACCACGATAAAAAAACGTGTTTGTATGTATGTTTGTGTAACTCCCAAATGGATGAACCGGTTTCGATTTAGTTATTTGATCCAGGATGTTGTTAGCTATGTTTAAAGCTTGATCGAGGATGTCGCAGTATTAAAAAATGTACAGAGTTTTAAAATGTTGTTGAAGGATAATTGCAATTTTATTATCTCACTCGTCCATCACTTACTTTTTCAAAGTTTTATGAAAAATAAAATATAACCTACTAAAACTATTATGTTCTCTAGGACATCGTTCAAATAATGTAATATATTGTTGAAGTTCGTGTTTAAATAGGCAGAATATGTCTACAGATAGTCGAAGGGACAGATAGTTTTGCTTATATTTTATCAGTACACAGAACAGGCTTACTTACCTGTTCAAGTTTGTTTCACTTCAGTAACATGACAATAAAATTCTACCAACAAAAAAGGATCACTTTCCAAACATTTCTGGCTGGCTACAGGTAACCCAGAAAGTACTTATTCCATTTTCCAACAATATCTTTCTCGAGAATGAACCTAAACACACATTTTTTTAGGTTCAATCTTTACAGACTTACTTTATTTCATGATTTCAATCTCTTTCAAACCTTATAAAGAATCCCTAACAAATATTTAGGAACATCCTTAAATAGCGCCTTCTTATAAAATATTCTCTTTTTCGGAGAAACTTTCAACTTTTCAAATTAGTTACCATTTTCTGAAGCCTGAGCTTGGATTAAAATATTGAGTTAGAAAAAGGTTATTTTGTTTTAGTATTCTATCCGTGAATTGGATGGCTACTGAAGTAAAGAATCAAAATTGAAATCACTTTAACACGATAGCTTTGATAGGATTATTGTGGTTCTTGTAGAGGGGTCAATGGTGGCTTTAAATAATCTTGTTCAATATCTTGCATGGCTTGGGAGCAACGACTGATAGAAATCATACACAAATGTCACATAACTCCTGTCAGGGTCTCAACCTTTCTAAAAAAACTTTACGTTCCAAATTCATGGTTACCTTTTGCAGTCGGCCCTTGCGCCCTGTGCCCTGCGCCCTGTGCCATGCGGCTCTATGCCCTGTCAGTTTGCTAACAGCTCTGTGAGGCAAACGTTGAACACCACGTGCCGTCAACCCGCATCTGGTAAACTTCTTTACTAATTATTTTCCGTACCATTTTATTATTTGTCATTTCAGAGCTTAACTTGAACTACCCACAGTAAGAACTTTATACGAAAGAAGAACTATTCAGTTTGAGGGAGCGCAGATTTATAATAAATTACCAAAAGAAATAAGGGATTCTTCATCTATTAATGTGTTTAAGAATAGGTTAAAGTTGTATTTAGATAACCAACAATAATGTACCACTACCTTTATTTTGTACTCGATTGTTCGAACGATTTAACATTTTACTCAAGTTTTTTTTTATGCTAAGTTTCTCATATTTAAGTGAACTATGTATGTTCTTTTGAGAAATAAATTTCTTTAAACCGAACTTATTTCGAATCATAATTAATATTCTTTTTAAACATACTTCGTTCATCGTTTTTTTGTCTTTCTCTACTCTGACAGTCAACCATATTTCAATTCAATTTGACTTAATCGTCTATTCTCCTAACTTCGAATTACCATAATTCTATTATTATTCATCATATTTCTTAAAAAACGGTTACTATAAAAATAAATTGTTTGCTCACAGACTCTTTTTTACCTAAACTACGAAACAAGATCCCTGTTAGATTACTTTCTTATTAGATCATAAATATGTAGCAGCCGTGTTTTATCTAGTTGAATGCATTAATGCCGTAAATAACGAATGGTAGGAGGCCACTGGCATATTTATCACTAGTGTACCAGATTATGGTAATATTAGTGAATATTTCTGAGATCTGGAGCCGGGAAGAAATATCTAATATAAATATAGTCGTTTCGAGCATTCTTGATTGAAGTTTTGCGTGTTTTTATTGTGTATTTTTCGTATAACCGTTGGTTGTAGTTTGAAAGAGAGATTAAGGAAAAAAATAATAATAACAGAAACAAGTAACATTGTTTTGATTTACTTTCACAGTAACTTTATCGAATCTTAGTCTATCTTCTTTAAATTTTTAGGCCCCTATCAAACTGTGTATTAAAATTAGTCAAATTCGGTCCAGCGAAATTGAAAGCGTAACGAACAGAAGTGCATTTATAATATGACTACTGAACATCAGTATTTTACATAGACTGACTGCCAATTTGACCTCCACAACCCCTTACTAGTTACTAGTTGTAAAACTTTAAAGCTTCTCAAACACCTACTAATGACATCCGGGACCAACAGCTTTACGTACTTTCCGACGCACGCAGGAAACTCGTTTTGATAGATGGTCCCCCATCCATAGACCAACCTCGGCAAGCGTGAGTTATCGGTAAGCCACGAACGCCAATCAATTTTATGGCAGTAAATTAAAAGTTATCAGCTGGGTCGGCAGTAGAGTAAAACTATTTATTTTGATGTAAAAACCCCTCTCTAATTCTTACAACGTTATCCTCAATCAAAATAACCCATCGAATACGAAACTCAATACAGATACTTAAATAAAACTGTCCAACAAAGAGCGTTTACAGGAAAGCAGGTTGTTATAAGACAGGGAACGTTCACCGGCTCTGTTAGACGATCTATTGGCCGTACAATGGGACCCCAAACGGCTGCTATCAAAGACCTGAGGCATTCGATTACTGTACGGATCGAGGTTAGGACGGCTACATATGTGCGATTGCGATTTTGTTAAGGTATGTTGTCGTAAAGCGATAGCGTTGGAAAAGTGAATTGTTATTCGATTTTATGTTAGGAAGTTATCAGTTAAGGTATTGTTTTTGTTTATGGTTTTTTGAAAAATGAAGACTTCTTTATATTAGTACACACTTACACTATGAGATTTCGAGCTTTATACTTCAAAATTCAGATCGAATCAAAATTGATGTAGCTTTAGCTTTAAAGCATAAACGAGAGGACAGCTGAAAGCTTGCTTGCTACATTATAGATCATGCTTTACACTTTCCATGACGAAAAATTCTCAACACACGTGGGGTCGTGGGATTGTCTTAAAAGGGCATTATGGCCCTGGAACGCAAAAGACAACAGAAGGAACAGTTAGGTTCTTAGTCAGTCAAATTATATAGTCCCTTCCGCTGCACCCAGGACTCATATTATCATTTTTCAATTAAAAAAAAGTATCACATCTCTTGCAAACCGCATAAGATTATTAGTAGAAACTAAATATCGCGTCTGGATCGCGACAGAACGTTTAAATGTGACTACCAATACGTTGAGGGCGCGATGTCAGATTATTGGCAATCCCGGGAAGAGGGGTGTCATGAGGAATGTGCTACATATTGGTTGTATGAAACTTCATAGTTGTCTGTATACTTTTTAGGTAAATCAGAAGGATATCACGAGAAGGGACGGATGTGGACGACTTCTGGAACGCGAGTGACAAACGGCAAGTGATATTATTTTTAACTTAATACTCACACGCATAAAGTTGAAAATTTATTAGAAGAAAATACTAAGCGTTAACGAACGGAAAAACGAAAACGCTCAGTATTCTTTAATTTTGAACTTTATTCGCAAGGATATTTTAGCCTGCCATCATATCGAGGGGGTCAGGTCCAAGTCGACGGCGCGGGCTATACAGGCCTCAAGGAGTTTATAGATCCAAACGTCTACCAGGGTCGCAAGAATATTAGAAAAGGACACTGGAACCTGAGTGGGAGAATTCCATGGAAAAAAGGCTTGAATAAGCACGTTTCTGCTTAAAAACTTCTTGGCAAACGTTTTTTAAGTTGATACCTTCACAGACTAGTGTCAACCAGTCGTGTTTCCAGCTCAGGTACCACCGGCCTAACATCAAACGATGTCGAGTGAAACCTAATATCAGCCGCGCTGTATCCTTTGACGCACGGCGCGGGGTCTCCAGTTGATCCACGTTGTTGCTGCAGGCCGACTTTGATGGACAGCTTTGTAATGAACAGATTAGAATGCAGTTGCATGTTGATAATATGTTACGGTTGTGAGGAATAAATAATTTAGTTTTTTTTTTTAACCTTACTATCACTGGGAAAATCGGAAATGTGTGAATTTCTTTGAATAATTCTACACACGTCAAGTAAAATAAAAAGGCAAAGTTCTGCATCTGTTACAAAAACATAATTATGTTTAATAAAAGATTCCATTATGCATCTACATTACACCTTCAAAATGAAAAACTTTGAATCTGTAATTAAAAGAACTTCTTTTGAAACCATTCTATTGATCACTGCAATTAAAAAGGCGTTTTGAAATTCATTTCAAATATTTTTACCTTTAACCCTTAATTCACCACCTGAGTCCCAGGGACTCACATTCAAATTTCATAACTCCATATTTCGTTCGTTTTCGCGACTTCATTGCCTCCCATCACAGTACCTTCCTGAAGTGTCGCGGGCGGCATGGGGTGAAGCGGACCTGCGCGTACGGCTCTTATATAGTGAGTTATTACGCCAAGTGAGTCCCTGGGACTCATGCTGGTATTTTATGTTATAATTTTTATTTGTAATTTATGTTTTCACCGCCTTTATTTCTTGCCATTATTACTTGATTTTATTTATTATTGATAATTAATTAATCTCACAATGTTTTTATTGATGTAGAATCACAAAATGGCACACAAACAAAAAAAACTTCATCAGTGTATGTAAATGCGAAATCTATGTGTATGTCTTGCTCTAAAAAGATTTGTCAACGCTTCTCTCAGGTATTGTTCAAAACCCGTTGCACAATTTTTATTTTTATACACCGTGTTCTTCACGTTATCCATAAACTTTAGCAAATACTTCTATGGCTTTTACAAATCAAATCCAACAAAGGAAGTAGTACTTAAAAAGGCTTCGTTACAAAGATATTTGTAATTTCATTTAATGAAATTTAATTGAGCTATGCGGTGAGAAAGTATCTTAATTTGAAATCTATCAAATACTATTTGCATTTTTTTTTTTTTTGTTTCAGCCCGCCAAATGTTATGAATGACGTTGCCAATTCGGATAAAGAGGCATGCATATCGGGTTATTTACGTCTAGGTATTTAGTTTGTATGAAAATTAACAAAAAATAAAAAATAAGAATTTATTAATGTGTCCATAATGAAAAATGCTTACTTCCGTGGTTTGAACATCTGGTCGAAGTTTATGTATATCGTCCGGAACACGGTGTATAGAAGCATATTTTTTAGTTATTTTTATTCTATTTTATAGTTTATTATGAAAATATAAAAGATTTAAGCATATTTTTTAGTTATTTTTATTCTATTTTATAGTTTATTATGAAAATAGAAAAGGTTACTACTGTTTTTCAGAAGTTTTTGACAGTTTTAAGAGACTTAAAAAAAAAAGAATTTTCATTTAGGCTGATAAATTTAATTCCTATAATTTCTAAGATGATCTCAAGAGTTTTGCTAAGTTTATTGTGTTCATTTTATTACTAAATAAATGGTTAATAAGTTAATAAAAAAAGCATTTCAACTGATAGTTATTTCATTTATAGAAAAATTAAAACAATATATGTGAGTCCCTGGGACTCATAGTGGGACTTTACGTTAGTTTCTTTCACCTGGTGAACTGAGGGTTAAAATCATATTTTACATCTACGAGTAAATGCAGCCAACGGACTTCATCTCTTTATAATCTACTTACTAGCATTTACCTTTGGGTTCACTCGAACGAAATAACGCCATGGTCAAGAATAGTGTCAGTATCAAGCTACTGTTTAAAAGATAAACATTTCAAGATAGTCTCGTCGCCCCGGGATAAAGGAACTATACAGATGTACGATTAAGCTGAACCAGGAAACTGGCAAGATATACGAAAACTAAGGAGACTGTGTTTGCTGATATTGTTTTCATAAGAGTCTTAGATGAAGTGCCTTTTTTATTTTGAATTTATCATTAAAGCTTCCAGATTTTTAACATGTGTATTCTTTTTTTATAATGCTGCTCTGTTCTTTTAATCCTATTGCAATGATCAAATTATTGATCATTGATAAACTTTATCGATGTAATTAAATCATCTGGCAATTTAGGTTTACGAGCACTATTAGTCGTTTGAACATTTCCACACGCCTTGTTATTAAATGTTCCTTTTGTTTGGTGTTCCGCCCTCCAAAGTCACGTCAGTCTTTTGAAAATTCACACAACCGGTTATTAACTATCCCTTGCAACATATTCGTTCCACAGTCCAGTCCCCTCCAATATCCGAAACAATATCCCCAAAAGAAATAATGCGGCAACATTGTCCAAGTTTCCAGTCACCACGGTCGTTCCCTTTATTGCGCTCCGGGAAGTTTCGAAGAAAAATAACGCACAACTTACATATCTTAGGTTCGGAAGTGGGGGTTAATTTATTTTAGATCGCTACGTTCGTGTTGTTCGATATCGATTCTGTTGTACGCCTTACGAAGTTCGGGGCTTTGGGCATTGGGAGTTGGGGCAACGGGGCTTAAATGATTAGCTGGTACATTGTTGTACCTTTTCTTGTGATAACAGTATAATGTGGGGAAGTGTACGCATCTAATAACGACGGGACGATTTTTTTTTTAACTTGCTTCTAAAATTTAAACTCGCACACAGAAACAGCCAGACCCAGAACAAATACTTGTAGTTCGTACGAATATATTTTGTTCCGTGCTGGTATCGAACCCGTGATACGTGGCGCTGCAGTCAATCGCTCAACCACTGCGAAAAGTGTACCGTCAAAATTTGTGATATATTTGACAAATAAGCCCGATGAAAAGTGGTCATTGTAGTCTATGGACGTCTGCGATACCAGGGGTCACTTGCATGTTGCCGACCTTGTCCTTATATCGAGTGATTGTCTACAGAGAGCTGTAGATGGTCACTCATGTCTGGTCAGCTTCGGAGTTGCATCTGGAGCGGATGATCTACCTCCACCGATGACCATGTAGAGTTTACAGAACGGTGATTCCTTCACCTGATTGGCTCCGGTGTTTCCAACCACTATCAGTTTTACCAAACTTATAGTATCAATTCTGTCAAACTATAATACACTGTCCTCCACAGTAATAAAACAATAAATTCAATAAATAAAACCTCAAACTGCCGTAACGACCTATTATTTTTGTATTACGATCATTCCTACCTTATTTATGTGATGAGAAATTTAGCTAATTGTGTTATTTGAATAAAACATATTTTATGCAAAATATCTATTGATATTCCATTATAAAAAGTGATTTCGCGTGTTCTAAGTTAAAGAATTTAAGCGAAAAATATAAATAAGCCTACAATGTTCCCTCTAGATAGGACACAGGCCTCCTCTTTGTGAGAGGGAGTAGACTGGAATAATCCACTATGGGGTGGCGGTACCAAACGGTAGACGTCACATGTCTTCGAATTTTTGGCCCTTGGATATAATAACATGATGCCGGTTTTGTTACAATGTTTTCCTTTACCGTTTTGAGACCAATGGACATGGTGATGAAATTAACTACACCAGGGAATGTAACGCTGCTGGGTTTAAACCACCGAGATACGTACCGATGCACGAGTAAATATGAGAAAGAGCTATATAAGTATGGAAATGTGATGGAGGTGAGGGGAGTCATGGTGATAAGCAAATGACATTGTTGATATCACGTGTATATCCTGCCCCCCTAGCCAAGTCACAACAAGTTACAAACGATAATCGTAAACGATTGGTACTCCCCAATAGATTTTCAACTTATAGCCTAAAGTTGAAAATCTATTTAAGATTTCTGAGCGTCAGCGATAGGAATGATCGAAAACGATAAGCAATCTTCGCTAGATCTTCAGCGTTATACTCAAGCACATAAAGTTGAAAATCTATTAAAGCCTACTCAGCGTTTGCGTTTATCGTTTGTAACGTGGCTACAGGGCCTGGATAGGCTCGACACAGGAGTGTGGAACTTGGCACAAGAGAGACCCATCAGTGGATATGGTGAGGCTGAGTATGAAGGGTCGTTATGTTTTTTAGCAAATGTATTTCGTATTTGATAATTATAGAGGCGTTATTTCTAGACTTTCGCTCAGTAGGTATTATACCTAGGAGTAGTAGTAGACCCTTAACTTCACAATATAAGGTACTGTCGATACTTAGGCCACACTTGAAGCCCTCAGTGAGAGGTCAATAAATTCTACAATGTCACCATCACGTTTCAATATCGTTATTATACAATGTCAGGAACTGAGTCGAACCGCAACTCTCTGTTGCAGAGACATTTACACTTAGACAACTATCTGTCTTACTTATTTAGGCGCTAGTTTTTGCTCGTTGCTTCTCTCACCCTCCATCCTTTTTGTATCCGTTCCATGCTAAAAGAAATAGTCTATAAGTTCCACTGTACTCAAAATTCATCAAAGTTGGTTCAGCAATTTAGGCGTAAAAGCATCAAGCAATATTACTTTCGCGTAATTATAGTATTAGTTAGGATTACCAAAAGTGTTTGTTGTCGACAACTTTGTGGATAAAATAATAAAAGCCACAAAGCACGAAATTTAAGGCTAAGCCGCCAATTCTAATTTCAGTCATTGGATCGGTGGCAATCCAGTCTTGCCAAGGGGTACCATAGTACTCAGTGCTAACAAGACTGTGGAGGTCAAACAGGCAGCTGATTATCAGTATTAAAACTGAATTTTGTAACTCAAAATATTACGTGTAAAACACTAACTAATTAAAAATAATCTACCCTTGAAACACAGCTAACCTTTACCCTCAAAACATTTTTAGAGAGCCCACAAAATTTTCCCTAAACCATTAATTAAGTAAACAGCTCATCAAGTAATTCCAAGCCGATAAGCTCGCACACTTATAATACTTTATACGCTGTTTGTTGGGTAAACCGACCGCCAATTAGAAGCGTCTGTGTAAATCTTGCTAAAATCCGCCATCTTGCTGATTTCTGCACAGTTATCGTGTTCTTTAGGCCAGTTTATTTAAGTGTACTGTAGTCAACATTGCTAAATTAATTTTTTCAACAGTATTTTTTTTCATTTGGCTTCATGTACTTCAGGCTTCAGTCATTCTAGAAAAAGAATACATTTTCCAGTTACTATAATTTTGTTTTCAACAGAAATAAATGCGGCACTAACGAAAGTGTGGTCATACGAAGGACAATCTAAGCAATTCACCGAACATCCAATTGAACCAATAAGAACTACAAGCAACATAAATTGAACCAAAATTGAAATTGAACCGTGCTAATGCCATATAGTCATCGTCTTATGATCAAAGTTAATCCATCTTTGTGATTATAAGTACAGAATTGGATAAGGTATTATCCCAAGTAAATGTGGAATTATTAAATTTTACTCATGCTTTTAGGGTCACTAGTTTCTTCTCCATTCTCCTCATCATTATACTCTTTCTTGGCCTTACTCTTCTTCCCCATTCATCAAAATCAGTGTCATCAGCTTCACGATGTGGGTTATCTTTGTTTATCATCGTTATCACAGTGGAGGTGTAAATTAACCACCATGCGGGCTCAGTGTAGGTTGATAGATGCCGCATCTGTTCGAATTTTTGGTTCTAGGACTGCTAATGTACCCCTTGCTAGGTTGGGTTTTCGATTTGGGTACCCCCTTTAAAAGCACTTACCTTCGTTACTGGTGTACCCAATTGATGAAGCCCACATCACCTTAAATTCTGAACTACTAACTAACAAACAATTTTGCTACATTCCAACGAGCTTATCCCAAGTCTTCATCTTCAAAGGCCACTAATCATAGCAGTATATTAAACCCTCCATATCTTAGGGCGGTCACTACACACTAAACCTATTTGTTCGTTGGCGAACTGACCTTGCTTGCTTCAGACCTCCGTCGACACCCCACGTCCCCAATAACGGCCACAATAGGGCTGCTCAATTTGAAATTAGAACACAGTTTTTTTTTTGTTTTACAGGTTTGGACGCTTAATCGTTTTGTTGTTGTCCTGTTGAGTTAAGTAAATTGTTTTCCTGTTTTATTATTTAAGAGTTTTGGTACAGCGATGAGTCTGTTAGTGTTTTTGATTCATTGGTGACTTTTAATTGAAGTGTCTGTGTTTAAATCTAAATGTATTCTATATAAATATTAATTCCCACATGTATTTTATTATTTAATAGATGATTTCACTCTAGACTGAAACATAATATAGATGTACTGTAGATACTTACAGGATTTATCTCTGACCCGCTATTCGGGCATTTTGGTTTGATAAAATGATGCCAATAACTAACTATTTACAATCTTAGTAAGTTTGAATAAATTAATATCTGTTGATTCCGACACTCAAAATTTAAGTTTTGTGATCCGGAAAACACATAGAACATCGTTTATCCCATATTACGTTTCGATTGATAATTTTCGACTTACATGCAAGCGAAGCGTCTGGCGGCAACAAGTATGTAAAAATAATGTTAGCTTTTCTAAATTGAGTTAATATTAATGCACATCAAGTACCTAAGCCCCCAAAACGGAGTACTCGTAGAAAAAC
Source organism: Agrotis exclamationis (assembly GCA_950005045.1). NCBI lineage: Eukaryota > Metazoa > Arthropoda > Insecta > Lepidoptera > Noctuidae > Agrotis > Agrotis exclamationis. The sequence continues at coordinate 26,789,402 of OX465417.1, read as the reverse complement.
CTAGGAAAAATCCCTTGAGAAAACAACCCACCTTTTCACAAACACAAAAGTTAAACAGCCTTCACAATACAAGAGTACTTAAGCACCTACTTGGTCCGTACAACCCTAGATAGGCCACGGACAATGTCGCTGAACAAGGCTATTTGGGCACTCGACCCACAAGTAAACGAAGCCACGCTTACCTACTGGCAAAGGTAAACGGACTTCGAACGAGTGAGATAAGGCACTGCGTTGGAACTGTATAGTGTTTGGATAGAGAGCTCGTTGTGGTGTTCATAGAAGGTGAAAAATCATATGAAACTGGTCGTTTAAAAGCTGAATAGGAGACAGGGGATGATAATGTTAAAGGTGGTGATATTACTGTATATACGTATATTCTGTTTATAGATACATCAAAGCCAAAGAAGACAATGGAATTGACATTTGCAAGCCTGTCACGAACAGATTAAAATAATAATAATACCAAATTTGAACGTAAAATCAGGTCTGTAAACATCAAAGGGTAAGATAGTGAAACAGTAACTATAGCTATACACCAGCACATCAACTTACCCTAATACACACATCAAAAGTGTCTAGGGATCAACATATATTTTTGCAATAACTTTTCTCCTGATTGATATTAATTAAAATTTTCTTTAAGGATTCATCAAATAAAGTGTTTTCGTTTGTCACAGTAACGATAAACCAAGTCACCTTTGCATTAATAAAGAAATTTGCCATTTTCCTAATAAAGGGATTTTTGACATTTGAACCACTAACACAAAAGTTCGAAAAAAAGACTGAAATAACAGTTTTCTTTAAAATTTTATTGGTAACTTAAACAATTAATAATCCGTGTTTCTACCGCGAACACTAACAACACAAGAACATCGGTTTGGCATACTCAAAATGAGTTCATCCAAATCACGCTGTGGAATGGCCGCCATGTTCGTTGCAACAACAAAAAAAGGTCTTCTTGCGACTGGATACCCTCCATATTCGGCAGAGCTCTTCTCTGTAGCATATCCCATGCATGCTCAATCGGATTCAAGTCTGGCGACTGAGCAGGCCAGGGCAGGACATTGATGTTAGCTGCGGCGAGAGTCTGTCTTACAACTCTTGCGGTGTGCGGTCGTGCATTATCATGCATTAACTGAAATAAGGGACCGATTTGCACTTGTAGAGGAACGATGACGTCTGATACAATCGTCTCAGCATAAATTTGAGCGTTGAGGTTGCCTCTGATCCAAATCAACTCAGTTCTTCCGCCGATCCAAATACCCGCCCATACCATGATGGTTCCACCACTATAAGGATGGACTTCCTGGCAGGATTTTAATCGCTGTTGGCGTCCAGGGGTTCTCCAGTGTCGTATACGTCTTGTATCCGGTCTCATACCGAAACGAGACTCATCAGAAAAGCACACGAAACGCCATTGTTCTTCTGCCCAATTTCTGTGTTCAAGAGCCCATTGATATCGAATCCTACGATTGTGCATTGCTATAGGTGGTACCCGTAGCGGTCTTCGGGAATGAAGGTTCACTTCATGCAAGCGGTTTCTGACTGTTTGGTCGCTAATTAAGTTCCCTGAAGAGTGATGAAGCCTCACGGCTAACATCATGGCGGTTATTGTTGGAGCTCTTCGAGTTAAGATTTGAATGTATCGGTCTTGTCTCCGTGTGGTGCAGCGATACCGTCCTCCATGGCGCTCAGCCACGGTACCAGTGCTTCGGTAACGTGTCCAAAGTCGACTGATAACACTCTGACTTGTATTCAGAGCTAAAGCCACAGTACGTTGCCGGGAACCAGCTTCTATCATTCCCACGGCTCTGAGCATTTCTTCCCTGCTTAAATGACGTCGCCGCTCCATAATAACGTTGGTTTTAATCAGTAGGGAAACAGTAGCACTAATAATGTCTTCAATGCGTTGTATGTTTTTATAGGGAAAATATTGACAGCTGATTTTCATCTTTTACTCGAATTTGATTCACAGTTCCTGATTCAAATTATGAAATGCACCAAAAAGGATCCATATAAATTTATAAAATCATAAATTTATTACAAAGCCACATCTCAATCTCAAGAAATCCGCATATAAATGCTTGATCCCTAGACACTTTTGATGTGTGTATCTTAATTTTTTTTATGGATTTTAATTTTTATCACAAACGTAGAAGGTTCATGTCCGGTTGGAAAAAATAATAATTTGGCATAGGTTGAATGACGTGTTTATGTATGTATAGTATATTCATAAAACTAATTAGTAAATTAAAATAAGATTAATAATTGTAAATAAAACATGACAGACATGTTAGATTGATTCAAACATAACTATGTTTGCATCAATTTACAATCAGGGGATATTACCGTATGAACCTAGATATAAAAACCCAATAACACTCTGGCCAACCTAGAAATTATTGAGATACTTATAGCTTGTCATTTTACTGCAACTCAGACCCGCTCTTTTCTTTCAAACCAATTTTTGAAAGCAAGAATATCCAAAAGCAGTCCTAAAACCACAAAATCCCCGGGCACGCCGCAATCGCGGCGGTAAGACCCCTCTTTGAGGAGTGGCTGGATAGGAGTCACGGCGTCCTGACCTACCGCATGACGCAGGTCCTCACCGGACACGGAAGTTTCGGGAGGTACCTGTGTCTAAGGAGAAAGGAGGAAACGCCTGGGTGTCACCACTGCGAAGATCGCCCGGAGGACACAGTAGAGCATACGGTGCAAGACTGCCCCGCTTGGGCAGAGCACCGACGTGTCCTCACGGCGGCGATAGGCGGAGACCTCTCGCGCCCGGCATTGGTTGCGGCCATGCTGCGGGGCGAGACGGAGTGGGAAGCGGTCGCCTCCTTCTGCGAAGCAGTAATGCTCGCGAAGGAGGAGGCGGGCCGCGTGAGAGAGAGGACAGTGTCCTCCCTCCGCCCCAACCGCAGTGGTGGACGCCCACGGCGACGGACGTCGCAAGACAATCTCCGGCCACCGTAGGCGCGGGCATGCGGGCGGCGAGTAAAGGGCAACTCGCTGCCCGACCATGGACCATGCCCGGGTCGACGGCGCGTTGTGTTCCACGCGCGCCTCAAAGAGCGTCAGCAAGATGACGGGGCCCCCCTCTAGAGGGCCAAAGCCTGCCGGGGTCGCGGGACTTATCTCATTACCGTGACCCCGGAACATAAAGGGCTATCGAAGGACACCGTGGATTTTAGTCAGTACAAGTCTGACAGTCCCTCCCGCCCTGCCCGGGGTGGGAGGACTCATTTGATGATTTTACCACGATAAAAAAAAAAAAAAAAAAAACCACAAAATCCAGAACACATACCGTAATAACCCACAAAAGAGTGCTTACTCCAAACTTTGTCCCAATAACTTAGGCATCCACTCCAGAGACGGTCGATCAAACACTTGACATCAGATTAGTAGGATCCTCCAGGTATCTCCAACATAAACTTGCTAATGGCCAATAACGATCAAAGTGTACTACGTAATGTTTAATGTTGAACCACCTTGCAAGTTTCGGTATGATTTCGTATTAAGGTCCTTGTATATGGGTTGGTTACCTGGGGGACATGATAGTCTGAATGTTGGTTTAGGTTTTAGTTGTTGATTTTATAGTATTTTGATGTATGTGCTGGGTCAGTTTTGGAGAGTCAGGGCATTTTGTAGTGTTTGTTTATGTAGGTATGAAAACGTCAGCGACAGCAGTGTTGTCTATTCCAGCTATACTCAAAGTGTGCTCCGCGGAGCCCTGGGGCTCCACTAAGCCTTTCTGGGGGTTCCGCGAGAATACAGCTACCAAAACAAAATATCGCAATAGACTGGATGCCGAACCTGATATAACAATTCAATTCTCTTCGATCAAATCGATTAATGAAAAATAAGAAACAGTTATACACGTCTCATTAGATTTTTATTTTCATTTATTATAGTCATTACACTTTCATTGCTATGTTATTTCCCGTTATAAATGAACGCACGTAATTTTTGCTTTTTAAAAAGGTTCCGCCACCAAAAAAGTTTGAGAACCACTGGTCTATTCAATATCTTTGGAAGACTGTTGAGAATTTGTGAAGGTAAGGTGGTTTGTTCGGATATGAACGTCTAAAAAACACAAAGATTATGGCATCTTTATAACATAAGAAAAATCTATACATATAAACAAGGAGTTTTATAAACAGTAATTTTTAAAAAGAGTAAGTATGGAGTTTCTTGCCCATTCTTCTTCATACAACCTACCTTTGCGAATGGGTGTAGATTCATTCCCATCCTATCCCATTTCCTTAATTTTAATAATAGACGTTTAAAAGTGCCTCTTTGATGGCCTAATTGAAATAAATGATTTGACTTTGACTTTGAAAACTTTTCTTCATGAAATAAAACAAGTTTTAGTCTTGAGTTCATGGTGGTACGACCTGACTTGCGGGAACACTTATTTCATTAATACTCGTACTTCTATCCAAGCTAACTTTACTAGTACGCTTTTTAAGCCTGATTAAATTCAACTCTTCCTTTTCCACCCCATCATGCAAGCCCCGCTAAACTTGGGAAGTTCGATCCATGGGTACGTCGCAAACGCATGATTACATCTCACATACATCGTAAGTTTTCAACTACGCCAAAAACTTGAAGCAACGAGCAAATGCCGCATGACCTAGTTACGAGACGACAAACTATGTGTAGTTTGCCATTAAGAAAACTATCGTTGGTGATATGGTAGGTAACAGATAGGTGGGTAGATATGTTACTGTTTATCGATCAGATCTGTCCTAATTTGCGTTCTGTTCAAGCGGAATAATGTTATGTTCGGTTGTTTGAATGTCCAGGTCTGCATATTACGTAATATTACCTAAGTATTAAGCAATCAGGGATACCTGCAAATGCCAATTTTACTTATCTATCTTCTTACTTATAATATAGTTAATGCAACAGTTTGTATTGATGAATATTTGTAACACCGGATTAACTGAATGGAAGATAATCGTATGGAATACCAAATATCGGCTATATACATATTTAACCCAGTACTGCATTCTCATGGAATAATTTTCGATAGGTATCCATGTGGATTAAACTGCTGGCAAAAATAACTGTAGCACCCGGTGGTGCGTGTTTAACACTAGCCATCTTACTAACAAAGCGCGTGAAAGCACTCTATTTAATTTTAACGTCAAAGTAGCGTTTCTTATTACTAATATAAGGCGACAGTAGAAATCGTCATGATGTGGCTACTGTACTGTACAATATTGAAATGATCATATTGACATTACGGCACAGCAACGGGAAATTTTCTATAGTTTTTAACAAGACACGCCATGAGAATAAGACGTCAGTTTACATACGATGGCGGAATCTGGTAATCAATAAATCTTGTGAAACCTTGACTCAGTTCATCTGCCTTTATCTCAGCATAAAACCAGATCTTTATATATTTCCAATCGCAGTGCAGAATCAACTGGCAACAAAAGCTAAGATAACGTACTTCTAGCTCCGAACGACATCGTAACATTGGCAAGATTATAAAAACATGCCATAAAAATTGTGTATCCTAAGAACGAAATAAATATTCATTGTGCACACAAACAATACTTAGACAACTCTATTTACTAGTTAATAAGGTTGAAATTCCTTTGCCATGTGTGATGAAGTTAAGTTACGTAGCTTATGCTTTAAGCTTAATGGAGCGTGAGTTATCACGAACATAACCTCGAAATTTGACATTCTTTTATTGATAAGATTGACTGTTATTCGCGTGACGGTGGAAGTTTGTTTGGATGACATCTTACTGTTAGTCTAAGATGCTAGTTATGACATTGGTTAGACATGGCGGTTTTGGAAAGTTGTCAATTATGAACTTTGAACTTTTCTGTTATAGTATGGGTTAAGTTAAACAATGTTGATATTTTGAACTGAACTTTCTATAATTTCTATTCAGCAAATTATCTTATTTTTTGGACCAAACATTTAGCTTTGCCATCGACACGCCAAGAATTTCTAAAATAAAAGACATCATTACTTGAAATTTTGAAGTAAATAATAGTTATTTGTAGCACGAGGGATAGGGAAACCAAAGTACCCCCATGTTTATTATTCTAGTTTCAAATCATGAGAAACAATGTCTGGCATTGTGCCTTGTAAGATAAAATACACCCAACCAAATTACAAATGTCCAAAACTGAAATTCATTAGAGCCAAAACTCATTAAACAGAAATAGTTTTCAGAACATGAATCACGATTACCATCAAAAGGGCACAAAACTTGTTATAACTCAGGGGCAACAAAGCCATCAAATATTCGACCATTTAAAAGGCCCTATCAACTTACTTTGGGTAAGATTTAACGTCCTATGAAACAACCACTATATAAGCCCTTATTACGTAATGTGTGAATATCTTTTTGTTATGTAGATCGAATGACCCTATTGGGCTCTAAACCGTATATTTGATGGTTCAAGGACTGTTATGATCTGTATAACTGCTTTTATTGTACCTATTGATAGGTGTATGAAAGGAAATGGAGGAATGAAATGAATATTTGAAAGGAGATGATATAAAGTATTCTAATGTTGATATGGGTGCCGGAATATTGAATGTAACAGTCCCTTGTCATCCTGCTTTAACGTAATTTGAAATTATTTATCTTTATGCGACATTCCTTCTCACTTTAAAATATTAATACTTTCTATATCTAGACACGCGGGAGCATATCAGAGCCAAGCAGGCGCGCTTACAGTGTGTAATATTACACGAACCATTTGGAGCCACTTTTTAGCCCCTCATAACTCAAACACTTTTTCACCTAAACTTGTCAAATTTGGTTCATCTATTGAGACTGGTGAGATATGTTTCGTATATGAGAAATAGCCAAGTCACAAATTAGGCTACAGTGTATGATCCTTAGTTATAAGAAGAAATGTATTTTATGTTGTTGTAAATAAATTCCAGGACTAACCATTGAACTTGGCACCAATTTAGATTTCACTTCTTTTTTAGTTGAAGTCAACAACCAAGGCATATATCATAATATTGAGCTTGGCTCTCATTTCACATTTTTGTTTTTGATGGGGCAGACTTCTACGTTACAAGATAAAAGAAGTCTGTTCAAATGTATCAAAAGCAAATTATAAATCCTAAATCCCAATTTTTAATCCCAATCATAATCATTGTAGTGCGCAATGTTTGGCAAAACAGAGGCCAAAATTATTAAAAAAAAAATAGTTTTTTGCTTTCATTTCACCTTCAAAACAGCTGTAACATTTTATCTTCACAAAAATACAAGAGACTTGATAGCAGCTTATCTCCAGCCCAAGTACCGAGTTCATCATCCCTACGGAATCGACGTTTTTACATACACATAAAATACGCACACGTCACAGGTAGCAAACATTTTTATGTCTCAGTAAAGTGATACAGCGTGTTCGTTAAAAATAATGACTTAAAAGCGTCATGTGACGCGCGGCGATGGAACAATCATGGCCGACAAAATGGCGGACGTAACTGTCAATCATTTGAATTTACGCGTGTACATGATGTTTTGAGGAGACTGTTGCGAGTTTTATTAATGAATTGACGTTAAAATTATATTCTCGTGTTCAGTAACAGTAATCGTACCACTTAAATTACGAAAACCGCTCTTATTGTTAGGGCTTTAAGTCGTTGGTTATGTCAAATTGTTAACATGGACATTTAGTACTATGTACTAATACTGTCGCGCGTTTTATTTAAATTATTTCCAATGCAAACCAAATGTATTATTGCTATTCATAAAAGACCTCGTCTATTATTAAACTTGGTAATATTCTCTTCAAATCAAAGTTTCATTGAAAGATCTATCTACCATCAATTATGCAACGCCAGCATTGTCTGCCATTATCTTCGAGCCTAGTATAAACACCGCAGCATTATTAACGACGCAAACTCCACGAGATAAATCTCGATTAGTCTGAAGATGCAGGCAGACAGTCGCAGGAGCTTTATTTTATAACACAAACTGATGGATTATTAATTCCCTTACCAAATCAATTTGCAGCATTTACGAATTGATTTCGCAAATTCCCCTTGAGCTTAGTTAATGCAGTTTCAATATTCATTACTTAACGTCTCGCAGCTAATAGACAATGGAGGACACGGTGCATCGACGCTTCAGTGATTCTACTACACACAGCTACACGTACATAACCAGCAATGTATGTGAACAGAGATTATTTCCCTCAGGTGTTTGCATATTAGTAAGGAATATTGGTATAGGCTTAGGTTTGAGTGAAATTATATAGGGTTTATGTTCTAAATATGAGCTGGGATACTTCTGATCCCTAAGCTTACAATTAAGCCCTTGAGGCTTTGTTATACGTAAAATGAGATTTTGGCATTTGTTATTATTGGACTAATATGCCTTTCGTAATATTATCTTGATTGATCGTAAATCGAATAACTTTATTAATTAAATCTCAGAACTGTTGACGTTACAAGTAGTAAATAGTGTAGGGCACTTAAAAGCCAAGCGCTATGAATCTCAGTACAATTTATGTACATAAAGAATCCATAATTCATGTCATATAAAAATACAATAATAAATAAGGACAACAGAATCTTATAATGCCGCTTTTCAACTTTCACATTGCACTTTAAAACTCAATAAATATTTACATCAGTGAAGGCACACACAGTTGGTACATCTTCAACTTACTAGCGCCGTACACAAACCACAAATCTCTTACAACCACAACAAATATTATTCTTCGCTCCGTATTCAACAGACGTAGAAGCGTTTAAGGCCAAAACTCTAAGGAGTCATTGTTTACCTTGTAACTTTGGTCCGGGTCAGGAAGGGATGTTTTACTTACACCTCCGGAAAAGCCGCTTGTAGTTGTACGTTATTTATTTCCTAAGCAGAATAGTTTAAGATGGATTTTATGCTGCGGATTTGGTAGAATTTTTGGGTTAGTCAGTATTTGATTGTTAACAATGTAGATGAAAGGCAGGCTTAGCGAAGTTATTTACTATGGTCCTGTGTATGGTCCTGATAGGACAGTCCCGCGACCCCGGCAGGAGTCTGTCCCATCAGGTAATTATGACCCTGGAACGTAAAGGGCCACTGAAAGATCACCGTGGATTTTAAGTCATTAAGAGTCTGACAGTCCCAACCGTCCCGACCTGGGCGGGACTCATTTGATAATTTTACCACGATAAAGAAAAGGTTTATTAATTGTGAAAAGCAACGAAGCTTTTAGAAAAAGTGTAGCAATGACGTCAATTTATTTACTGTTAAAAAATGTTTACAATATCATGTCTTCCAGTCCCTTAGAACCAAAGCTAAAGAGATCCACTATTTCATCCTGCTCGTCCTCAAATCTACTATTTACCTAGCTGTTAAATTTTGCAGTCATCTAGCAATATTGCAAGTCATACAGTTTGATCAATCGACTCGAACTTAGCTTGTTATTGATAAAGGCAACCTCGAACTGTTTCAATTTGCGGTAAGCGATATTTAAGTTCATTCAGCATTAGAAACTTCGATGTATAGAAGCCCTGGTTTATGACTATAACAACACAATAACTTTGAATAACGACCTTTATTTGACCTTTTCAAAATATTATCATAACATTCTACTTGTTCTGATTAAATTAACATAATTTATCTCAGGCCTGTATTTTGTAAAAGGTTAGACAGAAATGGATTAGTGCATTTACATTTTGTATTGTCTTTCGTAATTATAGCCAGGTCATAAGTTTAAATATATTATGTAAATTACATTGAGTACCTACATTCTCTTTGTCCCCAAGACACCTTTTACAAGCAATACTAATTAATAACACAAATTACATGGTCAGTGCTACCCCGATCTTGTATTCTGTTAACTTCAAGTAGGCTTTTGACTGCCTTGTTTATGCCAGGGCTTGGCATGTTTTGGGTTAAGATTGAAATGGGCTTGCCGCAACATCTTGTAACCCTCATAAAGTACTCACAAAGGGGCCGCAAAGGTGCAGCGGGTATTGTTATAGAAAATAAATAGGGGTAAATAAAGGACTACCACAAGGGTGTCTGTTGTGACCAGTGTTAAGAAAGAACTAATAAAATAAACATCGATTAAACGGTGGAATAGAAGTAAACTCTAAATAAATCTAGAGAACATAAGTACGTGTATGAAAAATATGGTTAATAGAAATAAAACGATTTTCTTAAAAGGTTTGAAAGAGGATTTGCAACTAAAATAATTTAGTTTTCAATAACGTGCAAAAATACGCTCGGCAATGAGTTATAGCGGTATTCACATTTGTCACATCAGCGCTCCCTTCCCACAAATGTACTGAATTTTCCGTAAATATTTATTTATTTATTTAGACTTCATGTACAAATCCTTGGTACATAGGCGGACTTAATGCCACAAGGCATTCTCTACCAGTCAACCTTTGAGTGTAAGACAACACTGTGGTAGGGTACAACAAAAATAAAAATAAAAAACTAGTAAAACAAACTAAAAAATATATATATATATATAATACTATGCTTTTTAATACTATTACATATATACAAATAAAATAAACTAAACAATATTATAACATATAAAATAAATAGAAATAAAATCCTAATAATTCATGACATGACTTTTATTAATTGAGAGCTAATTTATACTGACGTATACACCGTGTTCCGGACGATATACATAAACTTCGACCAGATGTTCAAACCACGGAAGTAAGCATTTTTCATTATGGACACATTAATAAATTCTTATTTTTTATTTTTTGTTAATTTTCATACAAACTAAATACCTAGACGTAAATAACCCGATATGCATGCCTCTTTATCCGAATTGGCAACGTCATTCATAACATTTGGCGGGCTGAAACAAATGAAATGCAAATAGTATTTGATAGATTTCAAATTAAGATACTTTCTCACTGCATAGCTCAATTAAATTTCATTAAATGAAATTACAAATATCTTTGTAACGAAGCCTTTTTAAGTACTACTTCCTTTGCTGGATTTGATTTGTAAAAGCCATAGAAGTATTTGCTAAAGTTTATGGATAACGTGAAGAACACGGTGTAGAGGTTACGTACTTTTCATCATAAAATATTCATTTTGAAATGAAATATTATTACTGAAACGTGCTTGGCTTTGATATTTTGTTCTTGGAAACGAAAGTTTTATATACGTCGCCTGAGTGCTAGATTGTCCAAATGACCATTGACCAAATTTTTCACTAGACAGGTTTTTAAGTTTATTTTTGTAATGCATGCATACGCGACCAATTACTTAATAATGACTATGTTTATAATGATAAATGGAATCAAAAACTACTTCCTCAAAATCAAAATATGATGACGTTTCGTTTATTTTTAAGTTTAAAAATGGAGGTTGAACAAAATACCACCAACAAAATTACGAATGTGGACTTAGAACAAAACTGCATTGCACTTAGCACAAATTGCAAAATAATCCGTCAGTGCTTCTTTGTTCAAGCTACCACTTCAAGGTACAGGATGTTTAAAAATAATTATCTCATCTCAAAATTTAAAAATTTATTGAAAAGTCACAAAATCTAACTTAATATAACTATAAATCGAATGGCGAAACGTTATATCCTACCTAAAAATAGTATCAGCAGTAATAAGAAAATGCATCTGCATGAAATGTGTAAGGTGAGTGAGTTTATAATGAATGGGGTGTGCAGTGTGAGATAAAATAAAAATAAAAATGCATATATTGTGACACATCACATCACACACAATACATGAGCGAAAAAACTTATCACTAGGTACCAATGAGTATATGATCACACAGTAGCATAAAGTATGTGTCATAATAGGTGATAGGCTCAGCATAAATGCTAGATCGACGCAGCGATCTCAGCGCTGGTTTTCAGCCAACACCTTTTGTGAGACGGCAAAAAGAGAGAGAATTACACTTAATCTTAATCTAAGTACAACGACAACCTTGCACTTGCACATAGGTAATCTTACCATAAATAACCTATAAATAATTCCTTGCGGACAAACGCATAAAAAATTAATATATAAATTAATATATAATCTTGGCTGGCAAAAATGCAAAGCGAAAATTTCTAAATATTTTGTTAGTTTTGATCAGCTTAATATGGAGTTCCATCAAGATCCAACAACACAAGGTGTAAACTATTGCAAATTGCACTTTCGAGACATTTAAATAGTGTTTCTTAACAAGTTTTTTAAAAGTCAGAGGAAGCATACATAGGTTCTCGGATAGGTGCAGGTAAATCATTCACCAAATCTTAGACGCTGCGATCGTAAAACGTCCCCTACAGTTCGCCTTTCTGTCTTGGAACAATTAGGTTAGTCTCACGATGCTGTCTTAAACTTCTTTCTTGATGTGTGTGTTTGAGTGCAGTAAAAGAAAATACGTATGGTAAGGTCCAGAGCAGATTGGAGATGTGGTGGCGAAGACTGGAGAACGTTGGCCTGAAATTGAGCAGAACCAAACCGAATATTTGTTTTGCGATTTTGGCGGTCTCTCCAGTCCTGTGCTCATACCAGTCTGTTCCGACTTTCGGTACCTCGGCTCACTTGTCCAAGGAGATGGCAATGTAGACCGGGACATAACACACCGGATCAACTCGGGATGGATGAAATGGCGACAGGTGACCGGAACAACTTGCGACCCACGGATGCCCCTCAAGTTAAAGGGGAAAATATACAAATCCGTGATTAGACCTGTCGTATTGTATGGGTCGGAATGCTGGGCTGTGAAAAAGATGGATGAGAAACGATTGCATGTAGCGGAGATGAGGATGTTGAGATGGATGTGTGGAGTGACAAGAATGGATAAAGTAAGGAATGAGTTTATAAGGGGATTCAAACTTCCCCTGTGACGCCTGTTACAGAAAAAAATAAAGGGAATCGTCTGTCTTGGTAGGGACATGTGAAGAGGAGGGATGAGAATCATGTGACTAAGAGAGTGATGGGTATGAATGTTGATGGATGGAGAGGAAGAGGAAGGAAGGCAAAGAAAAGATGGATGGATTGTATAAGGAATGATATGAATGAAAAAGGAGTAAATGATACTGTGACGTCTGATGAGACGAGAGGAGAGAGGGGAGAATGGAAGAAAAAAACGTGTTACGCCGACCCCAAGTAAAATGGGATAAGGGCAAGAAGAAGTAAATGATTGCATTTTGAACGACTAAATAAGGTGTGTTTCGGTGTGGGTGTTTGTGAATGCGAGTACGAGTGTAAGTGTGTGGTGATTGTGTTATATGTAGAGTGTACTAATTATAGTGAGTATCCCCGTTACAGTATGTGTAGTATATTAAAAAAAATTCTTCCTCTTTGCTCTGCTCTTTTCATTCTTTTTTTCTAATTTATTTGCCTTTTTAGATGGTTTTTTCTTTTCTTGATCTGTTTTTTTCTTTGTTACATTTTCCGCCTTGTGTTTAGCTTCATTTGTTTTAGTAGATGTGCTGGCTGTGCTTGGATTGTCATTTTCTTTTATTTTTTTGCTTCCATTACATTTTGACCTTACAGCGTTGTCTTTAATTGCCTTGTTTTTTGCCATTTGTCTTTTTCCTGCTTTTTTTATAATCGCCTCCATACATGAAATGTCTTCAGGTGGCATGTATTTATACGCGCTTCTGATATCATCAATTTTTTTTTTTGGTTAACGTTTCTTTTGGCCCCTTGAGGGTTATTTCATTATTTATTATAATAGAGCTTTTTTGTATATTTACTATTTTCGGTGGATCGCTGAACAAGGTTTGATAAGAGATCTCCATTAAATTTGATTTTGAATAAGTCAACGATTTGACTTGTTTGTACGGAATTTGGTGGAACCCGTACTTAATTGCTTCGGTATGGTATGAGAAAAAGTCTTCATCTTGCATTTGAATAAATGAAAATTGAATTGACTTTGACCTGATCTTGAGGAACGCACGGAGTAAGGATAGCGGGCTGTAAATATCTTGGTGCCTCAGATGTCTTTCTATTAAACTATGTATCCCATCAACTTCTTGTACATTTCCGTGTCCTGGTTCTGAAAACTTTTGTGTAATTACCGATATATTTCTGGAATCATCTGATAACAAAAAATTTATCAGAGCCATGCTCATGTGCGAGTTTCGATTTTGTGGAACACAGGAATCAGACCAAAGGATAAGTTTTGTTATGTTATCTGGCAACTTTGCAACAATAGACTTTAAATTTTTTATCAAAGCGCTGGCTAAATCATCGCCACTTCGCCCGTTACGTGTTTCATCCCATATAGCGTTGGTTGCAGATTTATTTACATCGCAATGTGCTGTGAGGTTGTAAACTGTTAATTTACTGGTATAAAAAAAACACGACACTGTCGCCTTTGGTAACGAAAATATATTCTCCAAATCGAACGTTATAACTGCCGTGTCATTATTTTCTTTTTTTTTATATTCCCTGTCTTTGTCTCTTTCTTCTTTGCCTTCTTTTTTCCTCTGTAAATGAATTTTATATTTTTCTTTCAATTCATCGTTTGGATTGTTTTGGGCTTTAAACTCTGAGCATAAGTCACAGACATCTTTTTTGGGGCGATGAAAGCCTAAGTTGAAGTTTTCCGAAAACACTTTTCGATAAATGTTTTCTTTTACAGGTTCTTTGTATTTTTCAGTGTATAACGCATACATTTTAGTTACACTTAATCCAGCTGGCAGGTATTGACGTGAGGTGGAAGCCCTACAGTAATGCGACTCCACCGTCGGAAATGACTTTATGTGTTGTTTTACTTCCTCAATTTTCTCTTCTGGTGTCTGCTTTTTTATATGTTTGCCTTTACCCGGTGTCACAGCTAAGTTTAGATGACTGTTCATTTTTTTCATGTGGAAATAGTACACGCGGCGTACTGAAATGTCCAATGTATTACAAAAAAAAGTTTTGCAGACCCGTTGTTTTTGTTTATCTTTTAGAAAGTAATATTGAAATGAAAATGTTCTTCGACTCTCTTCTTTTTTTTTTGTCCTTGTTCGATCTTTATTTATTCTCAACGTATATTCATCGTAATATTTTGATTTTTGATCATCAGACAACCGATAAAAGTTTTGTTTTATCTCTTCTCTTTGAATACTAGTGAAATTAGATGAACATTTATATGGGCATGATGTTTCGCAAGTGATTTTTATTGTTTTGGCAGGTTTTATGTTTCCTTTGCTGCTTTCATATTCTTCGCCTGCTTGTCTTTTTCTTTTTTTTATGTTTCGTTGCCATTGGTCAGGTTTTCTGGTCCTTTTACGCGATTTCACAGTTTCTTTTTCTAAAAAAATACAAAATAATTTACTTAATACTTAATTTTTCCTCTGGATTAAAAAGAATACACATAAATTAAAAATATCTTACACTTCATTACTTTAACCTTTTACATACATACATAATTATAATTACCTATATACCGTAATACATACCTTTTTCATTAATTTCTTCGGAAACAATTAGTATTTCGAAATCATTGTCTTTCAGTGTGGACGTAGACGGAACCTCCAGTGCATCGTCCTTTGGATTAAAAAAATCTAGTTCTCCCGGTGGTATTAGGTTTTTATCTTCAGGCCCAAGAGGAAAAACAATAGCACCACTTCCACTATCCGTTTGAAATAGTTTCTTTTTAACCTTTGCCAGCCTGTTCATAGAAAAAAAACAATCATGCGAATAAAAAGCTGTCAAGTTAGTTAAAAGCTTTCCAGACAAACAAAGAAGCAGAAATTATTTATTAAAAAACTGATAGACCTAAGAACAAAAATCAATATTATACTTTACACCACCCTAGTATACCAAGATTGGCATTCGCAACGTGACTATAGCTATTAGGGCTATAAAAATAAGAACACGGTACCATGTCCAATGTATCAAGCTTGACGTGCTCTCGACTGTTAAGCCAAGTCTCCTGCGACTGTTTTTTTGGAAACATTACACAGAAAACATGAAACAAAACATTTGTTTTCATAAGTACACAAACCGTCTCCAAGGCGCGTATCCTGCGAAAAAAAACACACACACAACATTGTTTTTGAAACATTAGAAACAATGTTTTGTGTGTGTGTTTTTTTTGTGTAATGTTCCGAAAAACAGTCGCAGGAGACTCGGCTTTACGAGTAGATATGCATTAACAAAACGTAACACCATAACCTAATATGTTATTGCTGGTTAGTAAATATGCTTTCAAGCGGATTATTATGATTAGCATAGAATGCGTACGTGTGTAGGTAATATTGCCAATAATAGGTAATTTAAAATAAAACATAGTGCACATTATTTCACACACAAAACAAAGCAAATCTAACGAATCATCACTCGTACCTATTTGTACATACCAAAATATTCCTGTTTCTGCATTATATCAAATATGCAACTGATGTTCCATGTCCTTTGCAATTATACAAAAAGGAAACATAATTAGGTATGTGATAATTATGTCTTAACTATAATTAGGTACTATTTGACTATTAAAATTATACAATGTGTATTGTCAAAATTTGATCAGCGAAATGTATGTGCTCAGCACGCGTAGCATGGCGATTCTATCTCTATTCTACCAAGAAAAGAAAAAGTTATTTCGTCATTATTTCTACACAAGTCGACTGTTTTTTTTTTTTTGCACAAATATGATAACATTCGTACACTATTAAAGAAAAGAACGTTTATTTTCCATATTTTTTACATTACCATGCTTAAAACAATAAAAATATTTCTACGTTCTGTCATTTTGTCTATTCTTCCGTCGACAAAACCCCTTTCTACGGCGCCATGCTACGCAGACGACAACACTAAACAACTTTTCCAAAGAATCATGGGTCAAAATCGGAGTTAAAAAACTCCTTTGCTTTTTGAGATAGTTTACTTTACGAAGAACCCCGGTGACTTCTTGGGACAACACAAACGGAAGGGATACGCGCTATCACTTGAATTTTTTTTATATTCTGGGCACTATTTAGTTATTTTGTTGCATAATGCACTATCTTCATTATCCACCAAAACACCTCAGGAATTAAAATTCAATCAACAGATCCGAACCACTCCCGTCGAGTTCCCGCCAAAAAGTCCCCACTTTTAATTACTTAGGTGACGTAATCTCAACATTCTCAACATCCTGTAGAAGAAACACGAGCTACATGAGAGATAGCATAAAAGTACTTACCGTTCAATTTCGGCAGGTTCTCGGGTGGTATTTCTTTTATAATGTGTTCGGGACATATTAGCAGATTATAATCAGATGCTTATTTGTAAATCAAACACTATACAACAATATTTTTACGATATTTTTGTGCCTAAACGAAGTGTTCTTCCCAAGACGCCGAGCCACACTGAATCACGAAACAAAATGGCGGGCGCTTACGTCATGCCTATAGCGAGCTGTGATTGGCTATATAGCTGGAGGTTGACCAAACAAGCACGCAATAACCAAATCGTGGAGGTTGGATTATTAAGCAGGGAATTAATATTTTTTCGCTGTGAACAAAAAAACTTTAAACTTAAAAAACAGCCCTTTTGTTTGGGAAATTAAACCTTATCGTTAGTGTATTAAAATCGATTTTTGTCCGTTGATCATTCTGCATTTATAACTCATTTTTGGTCAAAATGGTCGGTTGAACAATCTAGCACTCGGGCGACGTATAATAATTAACATAAAATTAAGTTTACAAGTGCAATGTAATTAATAAACCAACCACCTCTTTGAAAATCGTTACGAGTTTATTATTGAATCGTGGAAGTCAAAAGTTCAATTATAAACTCGTAACAATTTTAATTTGAGCTGGAATGGGAAAATAGGATACGCTAAACAAAAGTTATGAAAGTTTTCCGAGAAAGGCTTTTATCATTGAATAATTGAATTGTTACAGGTAGAACTTTATGAGAGTAACTACGAGTAATTGATTATTGTGGTTGCACTATAACGTAACCTGTCAACAACGTGGTTTATAATTAAAAGCGAAAATTAAAGCTCTCAATAAAAGGCTTAATAAATAAACAGGTATTCTGGACCTTTAAAAACAAGCCAATAACTTATAACGGTATTCGGCAATTTCGTCACATCAGCGCTTCTGGCCGCAGAATTTGCCGTAAATATTCATTCGGGTCTGACATAGGGAGTGAGTTACGTTCATACACACACGAAATTTTTTGTATCTCTTGATATGTGGGATCTTGAGGATATTTCTTTGTCATCGTTTGTAGTTAGGTCGCAAGAGGTTTTATACGCATTTGCATACTAAGATTATTTTTCTAGAAAGGTCAAAAAACTTTCGTTGATGTAGGGATCACAAGCGCTACTGGGTAAAACGAGGTTTGGGATCGGTTCGATTGGGTAAAGTTTTAACGGATTTTATTCTAGGAATTTCTCCGTAACATTCATCAGAAGTCTCAGAGATTCAGATTAACAAACAATTAACTTAGATGTAAGTTCTAAAGGCATTTTTGCCTAAACTGATAACAGGCATGATGTTGTGGGTCGTGGAACTATCTAAGCAGGAAAAGGGAAGCAATGAGCTTCCAAAGGAACATGGTGAATTTATCAGTAACAGTACCTTTCGCAACACCGAGGGCGAGAGGACATTTAATATCTTTAGCAAAATAAGCTAAAATTATTATTGTTCTAAAATTATGCTATAGTAATGAAGCTAGTCGAAGGCTTTGGAGGTCATCATCATCAGCCTATATTGTTCCCACTGCTGGGACACAGGCCTCCTCTCTGTGAGAGGGAGTGGGCCATAATCCACCGCGCGGGCTCAGTGCGGGTTGGTTGCTTTGGAGATGCTTCCATATTATTTTTAATAAAGTTTCCATTAATCGCACTCCCCTAGTAAAAACGTTAATATCCTTACATTAAAAATGGCTACAATAAAACCCAAGCCCCAATCTCACAATAATCCATTATATTTAAACAAAAGTTATTAATA
Source organism: Agrotis exclamationis (assembly GCA_950005045.1). Taxonomy (NCBI): domain Eukaryota; kingdom Metazoa; phylum Arthropoda; class Insecta; order Lepidoptera; family Noctuidae; genus Agrotis; species Agrotis exclamationis. The sequence goes on along the minus strand of OX465417.1, from coordinate 26,770,533 downwards.
ACTGTAGGAGTACACCAGCGAATGCTATTATGCGCAGGCAATTTTCTGCATTCGAAAACTGTTAAATTAATTTTATGAAGTGGGCAAAATTGTTTTTCAGGTGACAAAAACGTTGAAACAAAAATTGTGATAAACAAGATGGGGTTTTTAAAGTGTCAACGTGGTGCTAGTTTACTTATTGCTGATATGAGAAAAAATTTACTAATTTAAAGTTCGAAGTTTGATAGAGGAATTGAGAAGTAGATTGGATTAAAGGGATCCCTATTAATATTATTACACACATCGTCTTCCCACAGGATCAGACTTTTTAGTTGAACATAATTATTTTTTTCAATATGACATTGTCAGGAATACTTTTGTAAATTGATGATAAATGTGGCTAAAGAATATTAAATTTACAAGCTTATCCTCTTAAACAGTTCTTTTTACTTATTGACGAATTATAGGAAGACACATTTGTTTTTGAAAGCATGTTTTTACGTTTTACGGATTTATGTAACTAGTGTCTCTCATATACATAGTTTAACCACATAGAAGCCTCAACAACCCTACATCTATAATACCACCTGACGGGAGTAATACCCTGAAAATGAAGCTGTAATGATATCTGTCATGTGACACGTTCAACATACGCATGCGACCTGGGAATACAAAATGCGAACAGTATTTAGCTTTAGTCTATTGATTTAAACCGTGGATGTCAGAGGTTAAAACCTCACCTATCATGCACAACGTTATGATGTTCTAAGCGTTACTAATGTGTCTTTCCAATGCAAGTGTACTTTCCGAGTATATTTTGGAAATCAGTGACATCAATGAAGGAAAACATTTGATAAAACCTGGACCATATAATCAAAATTCGTCTAAGGCCATGCTTAGAGAGTTCCCAGAGGAGACTTAATCAACCATGACATCAGAAGGTAACCAAGTATATATTCACACGAAAAGTTAGAATAATCTTAGATATGCTGTCAGCCTCACAATGTTGGCTCTCTCTCTCTCTCTCTCTCTCTCTTTAGCAAGACAAGTGTTGGCTCTAAATAAACGTATTATTGATGTTAAACACCTCTTCAAACACAGCTATCAACAAGATATTACCTTGAAGACTGTCGCTCGACAGCACACCAGTCAACCGGACAGAATTACCCCTACAAATTAGTGCCGTCACTGATGTTAACAACACTTTGATGAGGTAATTACAGGCCAATTACTCAGTAGATGGTAATTAAGGCACCGCAGCTAGCTGAGATGTTATCAATATTATTATAGCGTCTTGGAGATAAGTTTGGCTAACGAGCTGTGTCGTGCGGTTTGGGTGAGGTAAATATTAGGAAGCTGTATCCTGCAGCTAGGGGCTGCAATGAGTTTTCACATAATATACCGTATCCAGCGGGTCTAAAACGGACACTTCTTCAATCCTAATGATTCACCTCGTCAATTTCCAGCTACGTCATTGGCTATTCATCTATAGCTCTTTCAAAAGGTGAATTATTAGGAACATTGCTAAGTGGCCGTTTTAGATCCGCAGAACCTGTCAGTGTCTGAGGCCTTATTACGAGTCTTCACTTTTTTGTGATGCAAACGGGGACTTTGACGTTGACGACTTACAATTTATGTGAAACTTCAGGTAGGCAGAATTTATGCTGGGACCTCAGTTTATGACTGATGAATAAGATGTCAAATGTAAACAACGGATCTCGTGGCTAAATAATTACAGACGCACAGGCCTATCTTCCAAGTTAAACCGTGCTTGATGAGGTTGGTCCGTAGATTGGTGACATCTATCACGGCAGTTTTTCTGATTTTAATAATCTTATATCATACTCAAGTCAAAACGACGAAATAAAGATTTATTCACACCCGCATCAATAGGCTATAAAACTTAATGTCAACGCAACAATTATTATGAAGAAAAGTTCATAAAAAATAACGAATATAAAATTTATTTCATTGAGCACCTCACAATATCGGCCACTCACCTTTACGGCTTGCATTTTATTTTCCAATGTTGGCTCCTCTCTTAACGCAAGCAAAAATTTTCATTTACAAAAAATGTATTATGTATTGCACTTTATGAAGCATATATTGTATTCTTCATAGTGGCTTTTATCTTTTATTCACCCTCTATTGGTTTTGTCAATAATTTTGTTTAATATTGTTTTTGAAAGCGTCTTTTCCCATATTACCCTAAGAGATCATATTTACAACCGGCTTAAAAAGTACCCTGTGCGTTGTCGTTTCAGTCATGATTGCAGTCTTCATGACTACTTTCAGGAATGTTCGTTCCTTGTAAAGACATTGATAAACTTAAAGGTTAAATGTTTTCGTAAACACAAAACCGGGCTTCTAAACAAACCGGTGCATTTAAGATCAAACACGTTTGGGCCACACTTCAGCTACAATTACTGATGTAGTTAGTAGATCGTCAAATGCGTCGTTTCGGGAAGGTGGAATGAAATTATTACTCACTCAGTAAAAACCGTCAATCATAACCATAACAGTAATTCGTGGCACTGCCCGATAATTTTGCAAGCGTATGTAGCAGTTACGGTCAACCGTAAAAAATTCAAGCGATATTTTTTCACATCATATTTCTTTCACCCGGGAATATATTATTACCTCAATGACTCATGAAAAACAATTTAAACGTCCATGACGTCAGTCCATTGTCCAAGCCATAGCGTGTAACGTGGTACACGTTGCTCATAAATCGCCATGTGGCTACATTAAACCTGATTACCCCCTGACCTTGTAGAAGATTGATGATTTATAGGCTGGACAATAAATTACGGATGTAATTTGAGGTCCTTTGTAACGATTTAGTGGTAATGCGCGAATCGATAGCACTTAAAAAGAGAAAAATGGCGGAAAAGGAATTATATTTTGGACATTATTAATGGTGGATTTATTTTAACGGACAATTTTTGCTTGTTTCTGGTGCCGAAGTTTGATTTAGAGGGAAAAGGAACTCTTTGTGCTCGTTAAATAGACTGTCACCTACAGTTATTAAATACTGTTGCGTTTAATTTGGCACATCAATGGAGTTGGTGAAATACTTCAGTAAATTAAATAATAGCTATGTGAGGATCAGCGGGATAGGCGAACGACATTGTTGGCTTCGTGGGTATACGAGTATCTTGAGGCTGGCATAGGAACGTGAAAACAAGTAGGGAGATAACTAGACCCAGAAGTGGATGTGGTCAGCCTGTAGATGATGAGAGCGACTTTAGATAGGACAACTAAATACCATTAATGGTACAGCAGATATTTATAATTATTATGTTATGTACTAGCTTTACTCGTGCCCATGCTTACATGTCGTTAGCTCGTTAGACAATTGTAGTACTTATTAAGCAAACTTCAATACCCTTGGCCCTTGGCCTTGGCGCCATATTGTGACTTCATGCACGCTTTTCTATAACTTACAAGCTGTAACAATAATCAATAACAATAATCCAATGAAAATAACATGATCAAGTAAATAACGATAACAAATATTGGAAAAAAATATATAATTATCATGACAGTGTGGCGCCAAGGTCATTTAATTCTTAGTTAAAACACATACCTATACACAGCTAGTGTAACAAAGCCTGTTTTCGTGTAACAAGTCAAAACCATAATTAACATGCTGTGTACACAACTTCGATCGGGATCCTAGTTCAGTAGAAAACGTTGAATAAGCTAACAGTACACAAAACACAGAGCAAATTGACAAAATAATAAATCAACGAGAGACACAATCTAGGACTCGGTAAACTGCAACCCGCATTCAATTACCATTACACAAGAATTAATGAAACTATCTCAAACAAAGAGAAACTACAGACAACAGAGAACTGCAGTTACAGGGAAACTGGAAAATCTTAAACAACGAGTTGAATTTTAAAAGAAATTTTCAAAGAGCATATTGAGTAAGCAAAATGAACGGGAGCTTACTTTCAACGAGTCTAATCCAGTTGTTACGGCATATTAGCGGCTTTGTTGAAATTAAATTAGTTTTTTTTTGAACAATTTTATGAATTGTTTACGGTTACGTGGCTATGAATGTTCGGGATTTTGATTATCAAATATTTAAATACTTTTTGGAACACAAGGTACTTGGAAGGATTATTGGTAGTAGGTAGAAAGAGAGGAAACTACAGAGGACTATGGTATCCAACCACAATGTGGGATATTGAATAATCATGGTCTCTTCGTGTCATTCCCACTGCCGGGACCCAGGCTTCCACATGAGTACAGCGTGGATGGGTCTAATTGTTCATAAAATATTGAGTTTTTAGTATAATTATGGGCAAGTTGATATAAGACGCGGCTCACGTTTTTAGTATTTACGCACCGCAAAGGAACAAACATACATAATTACGTGGATTGATAAACACATTACCTTCCTTTACATCGCGCAGTCGAGTAAAAGGTTGTGACATGACCTTTTGTCCCGTACATTCCCCTAGAGTACAGATATTAGATTATTTTTATCTAAGATAGGAATGGTGACAAAAAGTAGACAAGAAAAAAATATTTAAGCAGGCCCAAACTCTCGTTCGTCTAGTACTGTTGAGAATGAGTTCCTGTAAAATAACTTTTCTTTCGGAAGTCGGTAGCTTTGTTTTTTATTTCATTGACTATGGCCACCGACTTTCGAAAGAAAAGTTATTTGACAGTTTTTATGTGTTTGGTTTTGAAGTCGGTTCCCTTTTTTTCAAAAAGTTTTTTATTTTTCCCTTTTTAGTTTAGATATTCTAAAAAAATCTTCAGATAAACGGCGTCTTTGAAAACAACGTCACGGGATATCCATTAGTGTTATATATTAAAACCTTCTCCAGAATGTAATAAACTTTTTTCTGAAAACCGCATCAAAATCGGTTCAGCCAACCGCGAGATAATCGCGGACAAACATATATACATACAAACATACATACAGGCCCAAACTCTCGTTGGTCTAGTACTGCTGAGAATGAGTTCCTGGGTTAAACTCTGAACATTACAATTATAATTTTAGTACTCAAAAATCCTTGCATTTCAGCACTTCCTAGTTTAAATGTGGCGAGAGGAAGTAGCTTAACGAACTCATAAGTAGTACTTACCTGTTAAACCCACTCTACAAAATGTTGTCTTGGTAAACAAAGACAGAACTGTCGTTAGTCTATCTACGCTAAAATTTCTAGAAAACTAATAATACCGTCCAGTATTTGCTTTCAGGAGGTTGTTGAGACTACCTTGCTACACCAAATGTTTGTGCAAGCTCGTACAGACAGCTTTCACGCGATTGTATCCAAGGACACTCCTTTTTTTCTCAGAATAATGATAAATAATCTCAACAGTATCCTGAGAGCCAAAGTAGAGAGATTCATCTTTCCAATTCTGAAGCGGTTTGTGTGGTAGGATCACTTCACATGAGTGCCCATTATAAAATCGTGTTAGCTTTCTTATGTGCGTAATCACCCACATTCTATTTGTCGTTCATCCACTTGGAAAATCAAGGTGACACATGAGGTAACCAACGCCTCAAGACTTCAGGTAGGACCTATAATTAAAATTTATCTGTATATTAATGAACGGAAATCGGGTATAAAAGCTTTGGATTAATAAGCATCAATACATTCGATCTACGTATTCGTGGCAACAACAGCTTTCTTACATTAGTTGAAGATCTGACATCTCATCAGTCAACATGAAACTGACTTTGGTGCTTATCCTCGTAGTGGCTTGCTCTTGGTGCTCGGAGGCACAGGATGGTGCGAGGTTAGTATAGTTTCAAATACATGGTAGAGTTCATGTTCATCCGTTTAACGTTTCCCCAACTACGTTTCCAGTTTACTCGGATGCAGATGTATCCAGGGTTTAAATAGAGCTACTGCTCATCTGACTTTGTCACCGGGTTTAAATATCTTATATAAATATCTTTTGTCTTTCATTGGTGGAATGAACCCTACACAAACATAAGATCAGGGAATATGTAATTCTTATGCCGCAACCGATATCACCGTAGGTCATGATCTGGTAGATCTGTGCACTCAATTTCATTAAAAAAATGTCCAAGTCACGACAGATACGGAGTGGGAAGCGGTCGCCTCCTTCTGCGAAGCAGTCACGCTCGTGAAGGAGGAGGCGGGCCGCGTGAGGGAGAGTACAGCGTCCTCCCTCCACCCCAGCCGCAGTGGTAGACGCCCACGGCGTCGGACGTCGGCAGACGATCTCCGGCCAGCGTAGGCGCGGGCATGCGGGCGGCGAGTCAAGGGCAACTCGCCACCCAACCGTGGACCATGCCCGGGTCGACGGCGCGTTGTGTTCCACGCGCGCCTCAAAGAGTGTCAGCATGATGACGGGGCCCCCCTCTAGAGGGCCAAAGCCTGCCGGGGTCGCGGGACTTATCTCATTACCGTGACTCCGGAACATAAAGGGCTATTGAAGGACACCGTGGATTTTTGTCAGTACAAGTCTGACAGTCCCTCCCGCCCTGCCCGGGGTGGGAGGACTCACTTGATGATTTTACCACGCAAAAAAAAAAAGTCACGACAGATGGTTGTGTAGTGCATCATAACGATTTTTTTATTCCACATGATTGTTATATTTTTTTTAAATTATTTATTTATACCTTTATTTCAGGCAACTATGGCCCATTTCAAAATTTTACTCTGATTGTAGGCATTACTGCGGGCGACATCTATCAAACGTGCTGGCGGCTCTCTGCTGGGGCTCTGAGGAGAAGCGTGACGCCGGCTGGTGGATGGGGGCGGGATCTGCGCGGGCGCTGGGGGGCGTGCGCGGCAAGCGCGGCCTGGCCGACGAGTGCTGTTACAAGCCCTGCACTATGGACGAGCTGCTCACATACTGCTAGCGACGAACTATAACCGATGAGTGATGACTGAATCTGCAAATGGTTAATTACTGGAATTATAAATTATTGATATAAATAAATGACTGATTTTACACAATTTTGTACTTGACTAAACCAATGAAGTAGTGTACCTACCTACTTTAGATTTCATAATTATACTTTAACATTGAAAAGCTTGTTGATTTGACCTCTTACTCAACTTAATAGATGGAGCCAGCGTCACCATAAGATGTTAGCAATGGAATGAAAAATTCAAAACTGTGAGCAAAAAGAACTCCTGATGCAGAAAGAACTACTAAATCAGATAATCACAAGATTAAATCCTGCGTGTAATCGATTTTTTCAATCCACAAGAAAAATACACCATTTTATAACAATTTTAAATGGTGTTGTGTGCTTTGCATATTGGTTTTTAGAAGATGAAAAACACTGGCTCAGTGGTGTATTTTGAGAAAACGTACGTGAACTATAATAGTAGTATGTTGACAATTCTTAACCAGACTATAACAAAACCCCCTACTGGGAAACAGGAATCCTTTCCATGACAGGGAACGAGAATCAATGCACCAAGCAAATTAATCGCAAGATACCTAATGTCATCGATAACTACAAATACCACTATGGATCTTGAGCGCTGACCTTCACCTGCGTAGAACTAAGTGAGTTATTAGGTCCCTTTGGTAGATGAATGAGGAACGCGGGCGGGGAAAGTGTAGTGATTGGCCCGCGTAGCGTGCCGTAGCGCATCGCGTCATAGCCGCCACTCGGGATTCGTTGTTTTGTGTATTTTATTTGTTTTATTGTGCGTTTCATTTGTCGATAAGTGTACGATGCGCAAAGCGATCCCCACTCTTACGCCGAGCGCTCATGAACCGTGCCGGTAACATTACACGTTCCTTCCTCCCAATGTTTATCTTCACCACCTTGAGAGTGCTGGCAGTGGAGGTCAAGCTGACATTGCTTGGGGTCTAACAGTAACTGTATATCTTAAGATACCATGAATATTTGAATACTTCTCCATGCAATATTAAGATTACAATTTAGAGACAAGAGCAGTTCCTACAGGCATACTGGGTGAGTCACGAGAGTTTCGGGTTTCTGATGGTCTTTTATTTATTAAACTTTATGCACAACAATGTACAACGGCGGACTTAATTCCGTAGGCATTTTCTGCCAGTCTACCTTGGGCTGATGCAGAGACAAAACATGTCATAGTAGGTGCAATAAAAAAGAGAACCATTTATCAGAGATATAATATATCATACATATATATATAAAAATAAATAGAAATAAATATATAAGTACATACATACATACATACGTACATATTACATACATACACTCACTTTATGCAGGGAAAAGAAAAAAATAAAAGAAAATACTGTCAACCAATTAATTTTGAATCGAATCTGCTTCAGCTTCTTAAGTTATAAAACTGTTTGTGCAACCACTGCCAGAATGACGCCTATTTTAGGTCAACTTGTTAGAGGCAGATAGTTATCTCACTCTTGGTTTCTCGTATCAAAATGTAATCGACAACGAAAGAATAGCTGTATTTTTAAAAGGTTATGAATAGCCCTTTGATTACCCTAGAGATCAGAGATAAAAAAGGGTTCCGTAGCAGCAAGTAATAACATACTATAAAAGTTCTTGTAGTTGGTTCCAACTTTGAAAGGTTTACGATTTATGACGTATTAAAAAAAAAACTTGAGAGGTGTCAAGGCACGTCGAAAATCGCTATGAACCTGTTAAAAAGGTTCAAGCGATTTTCGACCCTCCACCCCACACTACCCCACTCCACTCCGTTCCACTTCGCTCCACTCCGCTCCACTCCGCTCCACTCCGCTCCACTCCGCTCTACTCCACTCCGCTCCGCTCCGCTCCGCTCTACTCCACTCCGCTCCGCTCCGCTCCGCTCCGCTCTACTCCACTCCGCTCCGCTCCACTCCCTTCCACTCCACTCCGCTCCGCTCCACTCCACTCCGCTCCACTCCACTCCACTCCGCTCCACTCCACTCCACTCCGCTCCGCTCCACTCCACTCCGCTCCGCTCCACTCCACTCCACTCCACTCCACTCCGCTCCACTCCACTCCACTCCACTCCACTCCACTCCACTCCACTCCACTCCACTCCACTCCACTCCACTCCACTCCACTCCACTGCACTGCACTGCACTCCACTGCACTGCACTGCACTCCACTCCACTGCACTCCACTCCACTCCACTACCTATTATAGCTGTAAAAATGAAGTTGACAAACTTACATTTGCAGTTGTTCTCCGATACATTTTGTTTAGGAAAATGTTATCCCAGTACGTTTTATAAGTTGGTCAACTATTACTCGTAAACTTGTAAAGCCCACTTAGTCATGATAATTTTCTTTTAAACTTCGTTATATATACTACTATTGTAAATTTTTTCACACCCCCAAACATAACCGTTTAGCTGGTAGAGGGGGGGACACTCGAGTAGGGCAAAAATTAGCACTTTAAAGCTTAATATTTCACAAACGAATCTTTTTATCAAAAAATTGTTGATGGAAACTACCAATATTTTTTAAAGGCCTATTTAATGATACCCCACACTAAGGGGTACGCGAGAAAAAAAAAAAACATCCCCGCTTTACGTGTACAGGAGGTACCCTAAAAAAAAAATATTTTACGAGATTTTATTTTACCACTTTTTTGACGCAACAAATCCGTATATTTACACCAAATTACAGCTTTCTAGTGCTGGGCGTCTCTGAGCTAAGCTGCGGACAGACGGACGGACGGACGGACGGACATGGCGAAACTATAAGGGTTCCTTGTTGACTACGGAACCCTAAAAAGGGTTTAGATAAAGAAAGAAACGGTGTTGTCTATTTAGATGAAAAGTAAGACGTACTAAGACACCAGCATTTATTTTTAAATATTTTTGTGGCATTACCATGACTGATAAGATTATGAAGGGAGATTATGGTCTAAACATTAATAAAATTGGCTTCCCTCGGTCCTAAGAAAATACGTTTAGCTTTCTTGAACGAAATAAGCGATTTAGGCGCTAAAATATGCACCATTGGTCACTGTACCTATTTCAGTGGAGGTTTGTACATTTCACAACTGACTGCCACCAAACAAGACAAGAACGTGTTAGGGACCATCACACTTATTCAGCCTTGTTCCATTGATAGACGCGAAAACTTGAATGAATGCTTGCGCAACTTTATTCAAAATAGTAGGTCATGCAGCTGAATAATTGTAATTATTCTCTTAGTGGTTTTAAACAACTAAATTATTATCGTCCATCAAAACCAACCCACCATTAACCACTGTTTAATTTTTCATTTGAAGAGAAGAAGATGACAAACACTCTAGCAACACATAATACCAGTTAATCCCAACCTATTCTTCAACGCTAGGGCTGCCTGTCCATTGACGTGGAGCGAGCTGGCGGAGCGGAGGGAGCGAGTATTGCGGAGCGGAACTGCGGACTGTGTCTGTCCATTGATGCGGAGCTGAGCGAGTGAATTGTGCGGAGCGGAGTGAGCGGATTGTGCGGACCTAGGCCGAGTTCACGCAACGAGTCCTTTGAGCGAAGGGCGCGACGACGAGCGGTCAGTTGTATGCGAAATATTACGGAAACAGACATGTTGTCGACAAAAAGGTTGAAATGCATTGCATTGCATTACCTTGTATTGCTTGAGGAAGAACTGGACTCGGAAGAAACCGAATTATTTACAACATACTATATTAATAACTCTATGAGAAAGCTTATACCCATCCCCGCCGCCTCACTATCGCCCCGCTCCGCCAGCTCGCTCCGCCAGCTCGCACCGCTAGCATACGCCGCTTCCAAAAATGTGTGAATTTTAAAAACTAGCTCGCAACCCATGTCCACTGGAGCGGAGCGGAGATTTTATGCAATCCTATTGGTTAATATTTCCTCGTTTCTCCGCTCGCCAGCTCGCTCCGCATCAATGGACAGGCAGCCTAAGAATAGATTCAATGAAAAAGTAATGTCAAATTCAGACCAAATTTTTTTTTAATTCACATCTATCAAAATATTTATGTTGTCTTCAGAACAAATCGTTTCAGCTTCTGTAAGTGCGTAATCTTCGTTTAAGTAACCCACATTCTCTAAGGTGCTTGCTTATCCACATGGAAAATCAAGGTGACATAAATATAAGGTAAAATTCCTTAACCTACGCGCTTAGATTTACTTAAGACTATAAATAAAATTAGTCTGAATACTAATGAACTGGATCCAGGTATAAAAGCTTGCTACTACTGAGCATCAGCACATTCGATCCACATTCGTGGGAACAACAGTTTCCTTACATTCTCTAATTATTAAAACCCTTTGGGTTAATAGTTTGACGTCAGTTGAAGATCTAACATCTCATCAGTCAATATGAAACTGACTTTGGTGTTTATCCTCGTAGTAGCTTGCTCTTGGTGCTCCGAGGCACAGGATGGGGCGAGGTTAGTATGGTTTCTTATGCTTTTATTAATCACTCGTTTTTAATTATCTTTTCATTTTAATATATGAAATCTATGATGATCTCTCATCTAATATTTGGAAACCCAAGTTATGCCACCATAAAACAGAATCTTATGTTTCAATCTACATGATGACCTATGCAATGCACATTATCAAATTCTATTCAATTGAATAGGCATAAATTAAATATCGACAGATTACCTTTTCATTTAAATAAAACAATCTCCAATAGTTCTTTAAATGTTCAACTTGTAACAACAACAATTAACTCTTCTATTCTAGTATATTAAGTATATTCTACTCTGTTCTGTTTTTAGACATTACTGTGGGCGACATCTGTCAAACGTGCTGGCGGCGCTCTGTTGGGGCTCTGAGGAGAAGCGTGACGCTGGCTGGTGGCCGGGGGCGGGGTCTGCGCGGGCGCTGGGGGGCGTGCGTGGCAAGCGCGGCCTGGCCGACGAGTGCTGCTACAAGCCATGCACTATGGACGAGCTGCTCACATATTGCTAGCGAAGACCATCACACTGTTGATTGATTGAAAAAAATGTGTATTTACGAGTATGATGTTGCTGATGTAAATAAATGATTGAGGAAACCTTATTTCATATTTTAGTTAAGAGCGATCAGTACCTACTGAAAAAAATCCTCATATTAAGTCAGTTTGCAAGTAATTTTGATTAGTGTGGCCTTTTTTTGTCACCCTGAGTCTTTTGGTCTCAAATAATACAAAGGCCAGCACATCAACCTACCCGCACCTATAATATTTCATTAAAAGAGTTTCAACTCTGTCACCAAAGTATTATGTTCATGTTCGACTAAGAAAATTTTACAGATTGGAGTAGGTTGATGTGCTGGCATCTGTATAGAGTAATTTACTATAAAATATAACGTTATCAACGTTGTATTTAAGAGTACAATAATTTATAAACCATTAGAACAGAATCTGCGTCATACACCCAAACTGAAGTGAGGCCAACAAATGAGTAGAATGTATAAATAGCTTTCAATTTCTATCTACCCACATCTCCCAACAAAACTAAATCCAAGCACAAACTATAAGGTACCCAAACAGGCCGTACTAAGAAATTCAATCAGCCCCCCTAAAGGCCGCGTACGTATCTACGAAAGGGTTGAGCGATGTTCCTGCCTAATGGCTCGGAATTGTTCCGCTCGCGATACCGTCTGAGATTTCTATCAAAGCCCCGGTATTTACAAACTATAGGGTTTCTTTTTAACGTCTGTATTTACTGTTTGATTTTTGGCACGAATTTGTTACTGAGATACGTTATTATCAACCTTCACCTTTTTAAAGGTTAACTTATCAGGGTCACGGCGAGTAATGGGTGACTTGCCGTCATATTTTTTTATTTATTTATAATAACAAACTTGAATTTAACAGTTTAAAACCACACACACAAGTTATAGGTCCGTACTTAACCCCAGAAAGATAATCTACGTCTTTGAGACGTACGGCCGACACAAATATTGCTATTTCTTTTTTATTTCGCATCGTAGCGCTCTGTCCTTCTAGTTTATCCCAGTGGCCGGGCAGACCTTACGCGACACGGCTGTGTCGCCCTGGTAAGTACAATAATTACGTAGATACAGGGATGGCGTACGTTCGAGAGACGTATGATTATCCTTTGTGCAACTTTTGAACCTCATTCTCTGTAGTAATAGTTAGTTTTATTTATCGTTTTTTTTATATTTTAGGTGAAGTCGCAGAAATTACATGCAAAAGCTGAGCACAGAACTTATATCACCTTGGATGGAGAAAAGGTTAGAAGCTCCTACTCTTAAAAGACATGTACTTACGTGAAAATATCCAAGAGTTGCTACCAAAAACTAATACTTTAGATAATAATGAAGAACCAGTAAACAAAAAGAAGAGATATTGTGCGTATTGTCCTTCAAAAATAAGAAGGATGTCGAAAATGACATGTTATAAATGCAATAAAAGCATTTGTGGTGAACACAAAACTGATATATGTAAAGGCTGTATCTAAATGTGATTTAAACTAAAAACTTGTTGATTTTTTATATGAAGCTCTTAATTAGTCCTTATTCTATAATATTAAGTAAAAAAAAATTGATTTTAAACTTAAGATTAACATAATTGCTCAACAAAGGAAGACTTAATATTTTTTAGTTATTTTGTAAGAGGTTTACAAAATTTGTTTTTTTTTTTTAATTATATTCATTTTCTAATTGTAATTATGTTTTTATTTGTCGTAGAAAACCCTAAACTAATGATTCAATAACTTTTTAAAAGGTTATTTATGGAAATTTGTCCCATATGCACTTATAAATGCGAATACGTCTCAAAGACGTATGATTATCTTTACCGTAGGTCAAAATAAGATTATCTTTCTAGGGTTAATAAACATAAACCATTTAAAAACTTAAAAAAAAATGTAACAGACTTCAAAAAACGACCACAAAAAAGTTCAAAATAACAAAAAGTCAATGAAACAAAAAATAAAGTCACCGACTTTCGAAAGAAAAGTTTTTTTGTAGGTTATTTTGAACTTTTTTGTGGTTGTTTTTTGAAGTATGTTACATTTTTATTTTTTCAAGTTTTTTATCTACTCTCATATCGTTAAATTCAAAATACAAAACTCAAAACGAGTTTATAATGACGTACTTTACACACAGTATATCGAAATGAAATTAAAAAATTAAATTACTATTTCTCTAACAAAATAATGTTATAATAAAATTTTTTTCATTACGATACAGATTACAGATCATAGATACATCCATTTGATTTTTTATCTGTGGCTGCGCGCGCTGTGGCCCATGCGCGGTGATAACGGGAATTTTGGCGGCATAATACTGTGTCAATCTTTATCTTTTATTTGATAAATTCGTGTTCAATGAAAGTAGATAAAGTAGTGTATGAAACTGTACATAACTAGGTATTATACACTCGTGTGATACTTTTAAAAAACTGGCTTCGCTCGTTTTTTAAACTCACACTCGTGTATAATACCCCTCATTATGTACCAGTTTCATAAACTACTCTATATGGTTATCTTATCAGGTAGGTAACCATGACGCTGGATCGTAAAGGGCTATCGAAGGATCACCCTGGGTTTTTGCCAGTACGAGTCTGACAGTCCCTAGCGTCCCAACCTGGGTGGGAGGACTCATTTGATTTCAACACGATACGAAAACTCAGCGTCGTAGAAATGATATCAAGAGGTTATCTCGGTCGTAGAACACAAAGGGAAATTAAAGGAACAGGGTGGTTTATGGTTTATCAATTCTGAGAATCCCTTCTGCAATGTCCAGAGCGGAAGGTCTAATTTAACGATTCAGTTAAAAATCAATTTAAATATAATTAATCAGTATGAAACTGACCCGAAAACATTGCTTATTGTTAATGACAAATACAGATATTATTATACAGAAAATACGATTATCTACCTACTTTTTTTAATGGAGGACATCGCAGTATGTTTATGTTTTTCCTAGGCCCTTAATCCCTGAGTGTCATTAGAATGAAAATTTTCAACCACAATGTGACACGGGAGAATGAAAGAACAAAACCATGTCGCGCCGTTACTAAGAAGAACGGTATATAGAGGCAGGGGGATGATAACTGTGCATGGGCTTTTTTTTTACGTGGTAAAATCATCGAATGATAGGACCCAGGGCAGAGCGGGAAGGACTATCAGACTCGTACTGACTAAAGTCCACGGTGTCCTTCAGTAGCCCTATATGTATCGGAGTCGCGGTATGCGTGTGTCCTGCGACCCCGGCAGGGGCAAGCGCGCCAATTCGTCTCCGCGTCTTTGAGCATATTTTCATTAAAATTGTAAATAGATATATTAAATTGGTAACAAATGCTATAATTTTAATAAATAAACGAATTAAATTGTAACTACTGTCCTGGTGACAAAATAACAAATAAAAAGGATTCGCAGTCAGGGATCGGTAATCGTTTTATTTGGTGACAGATCTACCATTCTGAAGTTAATGTAATGCACCACAATTTTATACATATATTAACATTAATTTGGTAATTCATACCTGGGAACAGTTTTTGTTTATCTGAGTGCGAAAATATTGCGTGGTGATAGATCTATTTATTAGGTGATACAACTTGGTGACAAATCTAAATTTTGGTGACAGAAAATATAGTTCCCACACAAAAATAATGTTTCAACTCGAATCAGTTGTTTCTGAGATCAGCGCGTTCAACTAAACAAACTCTTCAGCTATTATAATATTAGTATAGATGCACAGCACATAAGTAGTACTTGGACTAGGACATTTTTCCATTTATGTTTAAATACCAAGACAAATTCAACAACCAGAGGAACTTTGACTAATTTTCTGTTATTTCAAACGAAAGTAAGTGGAACATTTTTATTGCTTTGTGAAAATGTCAAGGACATGTCTTCATATTAGTTGGAGGAAGTCGTAAGTTGGTATATGGAGCCTAATAATGTAATTTGCGCCACATGGTGCTATAACATTCCAAGGTTTCGAAGTAAGTTTTCCATTCATTTTATACGACACTTTCTTTATTGTTTTATAAATATTTTTTGTTACTGTCACCTTACACAGAAGGTACTAAATTAATATTGAATATTCAAAACTACGCGAATAAATTGACATAATATATTACTTTTTATGGAGTGTCAAAACATATTTATCTTTAAGGTAGTAAAATTATATTTTAAAGAGTTAGTTAGTCAGTTACCCTTTCAATACAGTCCCACGACCTTAAATACCGATACCCAAAGATTTTAGAAGGAACGCTTTAAAGTTAGTGAAGGTGTATTCAATGATGATTAATCATTTAAGCAAATCGATGGGCTACATTAATAGATATTAAATATTAAAAAGGAACTTCATATGAAAGTTCTTTAGTGAATGTTAAATAATAAAAGTAAGTAAGAAAGAAATTAATAAGAAACAATAATTTATTTACAAACATCAACAATTCAGTTCATTCCTTTATACAATCAGTCATGAATTTGTACAATCAGTCATAGGTGATGGTGCATCGCTAGCAGTATGTGAGCAGCTCGTCCATAGTGCAGGGCTTGTAGCAGCACTCGTCAGCCAGGCCGCGCTTGCCGCGCACGCCCCCCAGCGCCCGCGCAGATCCCGCCCCCGTCCACCAGCCAGCGTCACGCTTCTCCTCAGAGCCCCAGCAGAGAGCCGCCAGCACATTTGACAGATGTCGCCCACAGTAATGTCTAAGAACAGAACAGAGTAGAATATACTTAATATACTAGAACAGAAGAGATTATTGTTGTAACAGGTTACACATTCAAAGGCGTATTTATAAATGAGAAAGCATATCTGCCTGTCTTTATCTGTCTCATGCCCTAATGACTGGTGGAATTTTATTAAAGTTGTAGTGGAAAGGCCACGTAGGTTAGGAAGGGCATAATTAAGACTCAATTTTCGCAGGAAAATCTAGATTTCAGACTTTCAAGTGAGAGACAGTCACAGATATTAAGTAAAACAAAAAGATCATTCAAATAGAGGTTTAAAAAAGTTTAAGAAACAATACTCAC
The DNA here is from genome assembly GCA_950005045.1 of Agrotis exclamationis. Taxonomy (NCBI): domain Eukaryota; kingdom Metazoa; phylum Arthropoda; class Insecta; order Lepidoptera; family Noctuidae; genus Agrotis; species Agrotis exclamationis. Next base: position 26,753,672 of record OX465417.1, on the reverse strand, counting down.
CTCGCACCATCCTGTGCCTCCGAGCACCAAGAGCAAGCCACTACGAGGATAAGCACCAAAGTCAGTTTCATGTTGACTGATGAGATGTGAGAGGATGTAAGGAAGCTGAAATTCCCACAAATGTGGATCGAATGTGCTGATGCTCGGTACTAGCAGGCTTTTATACCTGGATCCAGCTCATTAGTATTCAGACTTATTTTATTAATAAGTCTTAAGTTAAATCTAAGTGCGTAGGTTAAGGAAATTTACCTTATATTTATGTCACCTTGATTTTCTATGTGGATAAGCACCGTATAAAATGTAGGTGATTTAAACAATGATTACGCACTTACAGAAGCTGAAGACAGTTGGTTTAGAGGACAAACTTAGTACGAAAGATTGAAGACAATCGGTTCAAGATTTCCTATCATAGACCAAAACATAATTTTTGTGGTGTTAACTTACATATTATATGTATGTGTTGCTAGATAGTTTGATCCTCATCTTCAACTCTACAGCTGAAATACTAGACAGCGTTGTAGATCGGGCGTTTTTGAGACGCTGCCGCTGGTTGCGAGGATAAAACTGATTTACAATTCGTCAAAGCGATTTATAAATTATTATCACTGAAATATGATATCCCTCTGCTTTGGAATCTATTAATTTTGTATATGGATATTATTACATCAACAACTTGCTATGAAATATCGCCTTTATTGATTTTTATTATAATAATCGTTTTAGTTTACACACAACATTCAAGATTCTCTTGACTGAAGTATTGCATGGATTTCATTGTACCTACTAAACCAAAAATCTTTTACCAACTGAAACATTTCTGATGTTTTCAGACTGCTTTCAATTACTAACACTCGGACAAATGTATAGTATATAAAACAACCTATACACCGTGACTTTTTAGTCGTCTTACAAAAGTGGTCCACTTAATGTATCCGACCTAAAATACCTCTAGGCGAGTTTAATTTTTTTTAAATCGTTAATAATAATTTTTATTTTTAATAAATAGGTACATTAGAAATATGAAACACCCCGTTAAAATGTTTACGTATCAATCTGTAGAGTATACCTACCCAGCGCAATAGTCGGGTAGATCATTCCATTTCCATTTTCTATGAGACAAGGGCGTTTCTAACTACGCCTTGTGTCTTAATAACCAATTAAATTTTTATTATTAAATTTTTCAAACCTCTTAAATACATTTTTTTTTATTACAAACGTGTTCTAGTCATTGGATACATGAACTGGGCTGCTTTTGTAAGACGACTAAAAAGTCACGGTGTATACACATGGAAAATCAAGGTGACATAAATATAAGGTAAACCTTAACCTACGCGCTAAGATTTGAGATTTATTAATAAAATTATTCTGAATACTAATGAGCTTGATCCAGGTATAAAAGCTTGCTACTACTGAGCATCATCACATTCGATCCACATTCGTGAGAACAACAGCAGCAACAACAGCTTCCTTACATCCTTTAATTTTAAACCCTTTCGGTGAACAGTTTGACGTCAGTTGAAGATCTAACAACTCAGCAGTCAACATGAAACTGACTTTGGTGCTTATTCTCGTAGTGGCTTGCTCTTGGTGCTCGGAGGCACAGAATGGGGCGAGGTTAGTATTATGCCATAAACTTGCGGCAGTTTTCCTTTTCTCCATGTTTATGAATCAATTTACCTCATAAAATATCTAATGCCTGATTATGCGCCCACTAAGGTTCAGAATTATACCACGAACTCCAACTTTACTACGAGGATACCTATTATAAACAAAAATCCCAGCTCAAACTATGGTGCACCTGTACGCCAAATATTTGGTATCAAAAACTTTTCACCCGTTATGGCGAGAAAAAGTAACAAACGACATACAGAGAGTAAGAGAATAAATCTAATTTACGCTCATTGCATTATTTTGCATGTATTTTGTTCTTAGGCATTACTGTGGGCGACATTTATCAAATGTGTTGGCGGCTCTCTGCTGGGGCTCTGAGGAGAAGCGTGACGCTGGCTGGTGGACGGGGGCGGGGTCTGCGCGGGCGCTGGGGGGCGTCCGCGGCAAGCGCGGCCTGGCCGACGAGTGCTGCTACAAGCCCTGCACTATGGACGAGCTGCTCACATACTGCTGATGCACCAAACACAGATCACTGACTGTACAAATTTAAGATTGCGGAAATTATGAATTTTTTATATAAATAAATGACTGATTTTACCTAATTCATTATTTTTAAATTGAAAAACCCATCGATTTAACCTAATTTGAACCTTGATAAAGCAAAAATATCAATATAATATAACCCTATAATGCATATATTATCATAGATTATATAATAGGGTTGTAATAGTATTGAGAAATGAAAAACTACCAGTCAGTTTTGTAACATTTTGTAACAGATTTGAATGACAAGAAAAATTCGTGGTCTTAGCTCTTCGGTTTTGTTTAAGGGAAGAAACCGCTAGGACTAGGTATCTTAGTATATGTACTCGTATACAATGCAAAACTAGACGATGATCAGTTCAGTAATTGATCCGTGAAAAGGTAATCCCACTAAAAACATTCTGTAAAAAACTATCCAAAACTCGATGGAGCTGCTTGTTTATCTCTAAATATATCTCTAAATAAAAAGTAATGAATTTTAGACAAAGTCGTGCCAAGTCTCCTCCTTCTGCGAAGCAGTAATGCTCGCGAAGGAGGAGGCGGGCCGCGTGAGAGAGAGGACAGTGTCCTCCCTCCGCGGACCCGCGGTGGTGGACGCCCACGGCGACGGACGTCGCAAGACGATCTCCGGCCACCGTAGGCGCGGGCATGCGGGCGGCGAGTAAAGGGCAACTCGCCACCCGACCATGGACCATGCCCGGGTCGACGGCGCGTTGTGTTCCACGCGCGCCTCAAAGAGCGTCAGCATAATGACGGGGCCCCCTCTGTAGAGGGCCAAAGCCTGCCGGGGTCGCGGGACTTATCTCATTACCGTGACCCCGGAACATAAAGGGCTATTGAAGGACACCGTGGATTTTAGTCAGTACAAGTCTGACAGTCCCTCCCGCCCTGCCCGGGGTGGGAGGACTCATTTGATGATTTTACCACGCAAAAAAAAAAAAAAAAAAGTCGTGCCAAGTCTAAGTTTCCTTACTGCAATTTCTATATTATTATAGTTAATGTTGTGTGAATTTTATTAATTGTGAATTGAATTTGACGGCTCGGTTAGCGCAGTGGCTGAGCGATTGGATTGATGCGCTGCGTGTCGCGGGTTCGGTTCCCGCACGGACCAAATATTTGTATGATCTACAAGTAGTTGTTCCGGGTCTGGGCGTTTTTGTATATGAGTTTATGTGTTTGTAAACGCACCCACCACACAGGAGAAATTCCTAGTGTGGGGCAACGTTTTTAAAAAAAAAAAAAAAAAACAAAAAAAAATGGCCTTAGTAAGGAACCTTAGACTTGGCACGACTTTGACTAGATTTAATTACTTTTTAGAGATAAACAAGCAACTCCATCGAGTTTTGGCTAGTTTTTTATTTACAGAATGTTTTTGGTTTCACTTCTTTTGTAGGAAACGTGGACATATTTTTTTTTCTGACCTTCAATTTTTAACATCAAATGAAGCGGCCCACCAAGTTGAATATTTTTTCTAAGGCGGTCGAGGGATGTCAATCTCTAATTTAGTTTGGTTAGGCTCTTGTGTTTTCTAATCAGGGTCACCAGGTCTTCGATTACCCTAGTTTTTATAGTTTTCCATTTATGTGGCCATTAAACCCTAACTCTGTACCAAATGTAAGCTCACTGAGTTTATGGCAAATACTAGTTCTATTTTGATATGAGTGAGTGAGTGATTCGAGTGTCGTAAATGCGAAACTTTGCTTTCGCTTAACTTCGGAACTAAATGACCTAAAGACTTGAAATTTTGGATTTTAAGTATGTGATTATAGCTTACTGGATTACGAAATATATAAAATTCGTTCTGGTCTTATCCTGAGGTTCTCAAATAGGGGCCTGAAAATGGGGTACACTACGATAATACGAAAAACTTTATTCCGAAATTCATAAATACGAATTTCAAAATACCGATTTTCATAATTCCAAATGGTTCAAAATTCCTAATACAACAACTCCGATTGATCATTATTACTATTTTCATAATTCTGAAATTTCAATATCACTAACGTTTATAATTACTATTTTCAAAATACCGAGTTTCAATAGATCGAAGAGGCGACCAATTGGTCGGTTTTCAATTGTCAAAAGAATTGAAAAAAAAATGGCCACAGTTTGAGATATAACAAAGATTCCATATTAATAATTTTTCCGAAACATCAACAACACAACACGAATTCCGATTATTAAAATTCCGATTAATTAGAATTCCGAAAATTTCATTGAGATGGAAAATTTCATCCCCTTCGAACCTAACCTGTCCGAGGCGGGGTGTTCCCAGTCCCGAGCTCGCTTCGCTCGCTCTTGCATCCTTGGTCAATTTGTTGACTACCACCTACCAAGGCAGATCGACGGAGCCCCGCTTCGTGGGGCTCATATTTCTGTGAGCAAGGTTTTAAGTAACCTAACACTACTTACTGAGATTATACTTAAAATCTACAATCTCATTGGAATGTGCACGTCTTTGAGTACTACTACTGTAGGCTCGTCTACTGATATTTCCAGTGTTTCATCAATCAGGTTATCTAGAAACTTAAAAATCTTTATAACATAATTTAAAACCTTATACTCATAACTACAATCAGTTCATAATAATCGACAAAAAATGAGTTTAACTTTAATAAAGCCGCTAACATGCCGTAACAACTGGATTAGACTCGTTGAAAGTAAGCTGCCGTCTATTTTGCTTACTCAATGTGCTTTTTTTAAGTTTTCTTTTAAAATTCTACTCGCTGTTTAAGATTTTCCAGTTTTCCTGTAACTGCAGTTCTCTGTTGTCTGTAGTTTCTCTTTGTTTGAAATAGTTTCATTAATTCTTGTGTAATGGTAATTGAATGCGGGTTGCATAAACTGCAACCGAGTCCTAGATTGTGTCTCTGTTTGATTTACTATTCTGTCGATTTGCTGTGTGTTTTGTGTACTACTATTTCTTGTTTAGTTTTTTAAGTGATATAAAGTGGTTTTAGTCTGTCTCTACGCGCATAAAGAACGCTTATTCAGAACGACGGCACCTTACTGGAAAATTCTTGGTTAGATAATGGTTTTTCTGTTTTACAGTTTTTGGACAATCAACCGGGCAGGTCGGGACACTAGTATCTACTTTATAAATCAGAGATTGTTGTCGGGGGAGCCGGTGATTTTCAAATTATCTTGACATTTTTGCAATTTTAAGGTTGATATCATGTTAAATCGATGGGCTTTTTTTTCCATTTGAAATTACAATATTAGGTAAAATCAGTCATTTATTTTTACAAACAATTCATAATTTCCACAATTTACAATTTGTACAGTCAGTAATTAGTGATTGGTACATCAGCAGTATGTGAGCAGCTCGTCCATGGTGCAGGGCTTGTAGCAGCACTCGTCAGCCAGGCCGCGCTTACCGCGCACGCCCCCCAGCGCCCGCGCAGATCCCGCCCCCAGCCACCAGCCGGCGTCACGTTTCTCCTCAGAGCCCCAGCAGAGAGCCGCCAGAACATTTGATAGATGTCGTCCGCAGTAATGCCTAAGAATAAAATACATTTTGAATATAAGGATTGGTAGAGTTTATTTTTGTAGTAACAGGCTAGATATTTAAAATATAATACATAGTTATAAATGCAACATAGAATTTGACTGTTTGTTATTTGTTCATATTATCCTAATGACTGATCACGTTTTTGTAAAATTTGGTGCTCAGACTATCAGGAAGACAACAAGTGCAAGGTTCAGTTTTGTTAGGGATAGCTTGGGTATCGAACAATCAGAGAATATCACAAAACAAATATAGTAAAATAATTTAAAAGATAATTCAATACAAGAATTAATAAAAATTTAAGAAACCATAGTTACCTCGCACCATCTTGTGCCTCCGAGCACCAAGAGCAAGCCACTACGAGGATAAGCACCAAAGTCAGTTTCATGTTGACTGATGAGATGTAAGATCTTCAACTGTGGTCAAATTATTAAAACAAAGGGTTTTGAAAGTTAGAGGATGTAAGGAAGCTGTTGTTACCACGAATGTGGATTGAATGTGCTGATGCTCAGTAGTAGCAGGCTTTTATGCCTGGATCCAGCTGATTAGTATTCAGACTAATTTTATTTATAAGTCTAAGTGCGTAGTTTAAGGAAATTTACTTCATGTTAATGTCACCTTGATTTTCCATTTGGATAGGCGCCGTATAAAATGTAGGTTTTGACAACGATAACGCTCTTACAAAAAGCTGAAGAGATTTGGTCTAGAGATACATGATACAAAAGAGGATAAAAATTGGTTCAAGAAGTATCTTAGACCAAAATATATTTTTCTTGGGGTTTGATCCTCATCTTCAACTCTACAGGTGAAATACTAGACATTGTTGTAGACTGGGTGTTTTTGGGTCGCCGGTTGGATTTATTAATTATCACTGAAATATTTATACCCCTCTGATTGTTCTTTTCGTGCCCGATACGATAAAGTCTGCCCGTTGACAATTATTATTACTAACACTAGGATAAATGTATTTACAGGTAATTATCCAAATTGAGAATCAAGGTGACATAAACATAAAGTAAACCTTAACCTACGCACTGAAGATTTACTTGACACTTTTAATAATATTATTCTGAATACTAATGAGCTGGATCCATGTATAAAAGCCTGCTACTACTGAATATCAGCACATTCGATCTACATTCGTGGGAACAACAACTTCCTTAGATCTTCTAACTTTTTAAACCCTTATATTAATAGTTTGACGTCTTGAAGATCTAACATCTCATCAGTCAACATGAAACTGACTTTGGTGCTTATCCTCGTAGTAGCTTGCTCTTGGTGCTCGGAGGCACAGGATGGTGCGAGGTTAGTATTGTTCCATAAACATAAGCTAGTTTTTCTCTTTTCCATGTTTATGAATCAATTTGCTTCATAACTATCATATGTCTGATCATTCGCCCACTAAGGTTCTGAAATTCATACCACGATAACTTTACTACGAGGGTTTTATTAATAAAAAATCCAGTCTAAATTATGGTGCATCTGTACGCCAATTATCAAAAACTGTTTACCCCTTATGGCGGAAAAAAGCAACTAACGGCATATCGAGATATAGAAAATCTAATCCCACCAAAAACATTCTGTAAAAATTAATAGATTAAAAAAATCTAAAATCACGTTTTGAGTGGCCCCTCTCTCAGCCCCGTAGGGTTATTTTCTTATTTTTAGGACATTTAAAAACGTGGGTTTTTAGATTTTTTTAAATCTATTAATTATTTTATTATTTTTATCTTTATTCATCGGGTTTGAAGCTACCCTGAAAATTTCAGCCTGCTAGCTTATCGGAAAGTTCCTCAAAGCCTGTCCGCCATCTTGGACGTCCGCCATATTGGATTAAAGTCACGTGACTATTTTTTCGTACTCCTGATAGCAAACCCTTTCATTTGATATCCATATCATAGGGGTGTATTTCCAATAGCCTGTCTGCCATCTTGGACGTCCGCCATATTGGATTTAAGTCACGTGACTATTTTTTTCGTATTCCTGACAGCAAACCCTTTCATTTGATACCCATATCATGGGGGTGGGTTTCAAACAGCCAGTCCGCCATCTTGGGGAGGCCTCCATATTGGATTTGTTATGACGTTTCTTAGCTAGTCATGTATTGTCATCAGAACCCAAAGCGTGTCCAAAATTTCAGCCTGCTAGCTTATCGGGAAGTGCCTCAAAATTCAGTTGCAAAAGTCCAACCGGAACGACAAACAAACAAGAAAAGTGAGTGTATAAAAACGTGGGAAGGAAAAACTAGCAAAAGTGTCGATAGAGCTGCTTCTTTATCCCTAAATAAAAAGTAATGAAATCTAGACAAAGTCGTGCCAAGTCTAAGGTTCCTTACTGCGATTTCTTTATTATTATAGTTAATGTTGTGTGACTTGGCCGTTGAATGGTACACAACGGTACAAAACCAGGTGCTCCATGACACCATTGCACCTATCTTGACTTGTACCCACTAACCAACGGCCAAGTCACAGAACATTAACTATAAATAATAAAGAAATCGCCACTCAGCCATTGCACCAATCGTGCCGTTAATTATATTCCTTGTATTTTGTTGTTAGGCATTACTGCGGGCGACATCTATCAAATGTGCTGGCGGCTCTCTGCTGGGGCTCTGAGGAGAAGCGTGACGCTGGCTGGTGGACGCGGGCGGGGTCTGCGCGGGCGCTGGGGGGAGTGCGCGGCAAGCGCGGCCTGGCCGACGAGTGCTGCTACAAGCCCTGTACTATGGACGAGCTGCTAACATACTGCTGATGTACCAATCACTGATTGCTGACTGTACAAATTTAAGATTGCGGAAATTATGATTTTTTTAATTAAATAAATGACTGATTTTACCTAATTCAGAATTTTCAGATTGAATAACCCATTAACTTAACCCAATTTTAACGTTTATATTGCAAAAAGATTGTAAGAACCTATGTGTATATCATAGATTATACATATAGGTATAGGCATAAAATGGTATACAGAAATGAAAAACTACTAATTAGTTTTGTAAAAGATTTGACATAGGTTGATTTGATGATCCTGTAAAACAAACGCTGACAAGAAGAATCCGTGGTCATAGCTCTTCGGTTTCTTTTATAACGGGAAGAAGCTGCTAGGGCCAGGTATATTGAGGGACCGGTTTAGCCCTTCTTCAATTTTAAGACATAAACATGCAATGCAAAATTTCAGGAGGGAAGGGAGGCCTTTGCCCTGCAGTGGGACAATGTAGGCTAATAATAATAATAAATAATTATTCATCTGTTGAGTAGTTGATCCTTGAAAAGGTAGTTAACAATCAAAATTTTCTTTTAAGGTTAGGATAAGGAAGTCGGCAAAGTCGGAAGGACACAGTGTCTGATCAGGTTGTTGGACCTCTATAACTGTAATTTTGGCACTTATATTAGGAATTCCTCAGTAGCAGTTTAGAGTTTGCAAGCCTAGCCTGATCTCTTTTCGGTCGTAACTGTGAGAGCGACGGAAAAGGGAGTGCACCTATGTCTGCACTGACGTTAATGCTCTATCTTCAGCGCTAACGGCCAATTTCCCCTACAATTTTTAACAGAACACTAATTTGAAGGATCTCCAATATTTAGCTTCCAATAGTTGGTAACAATGTGGATTGGTTCTTAACCATGATAGTAGCCACTATGAACGAAGAGATTACTATTTAAAAGCTACAATCTCATTGGAATGTGCACGTCTTTGAGTACTACAACTGTGGGCTCGTCTACTGCTCAATGTAAGCGTCCCTCAAATTATTTTATTGTACGAGATCTGCGAGAAAAGATTTAGGCTTGTTTGCAGAAGACGTTGGTAATATTTCCAGTATTTCATCAACTATCAGGTAATCTAGTAAACTAAAAAAAATTTATAACATAATTTAAAAGCTTGAATTTACATTCATTTAATGCATTTAAGACTCAGTTAGCACAACATTTGGTTAAAAATAGCACCTTTCGTCAACACTGTAATTGGTGTTGTGATGTATTTAACTTAGTTTAAGATAATATTGTTCTCAAGTTAGTGACTTTTTTTGAGAATAAAGTTCTTTAAACCTAAACTCATAACTACAATCAGTTCACAATAATCGACAAAAAATGAGTTTAACTTTAATAAAGCCGCTAACATGCTGCAACAACTGGATTAGACTCGTTGAAAGTAAGCTGCCGTCTATTTTGCTTACTCAATGTGCTCTTTGAAATTTTATTTTAACCCGGCGCCAATGACGTGAAAATAATTACGGTGACGATGACACCGGGTCATGGTGACCCGGTTTTTATTAATTTTTTTTAATGGCTTTTTTTAGTTCCCTTTATTTTTATTGTTTTGTATCAAAAAAGGGTATTTTGGTTAGGTACTGAAATAAATGTAATACTATTAAATCAAATAAATCAACATTTATTAACATTCTCAGCAACACATGCAAAATCAACTATAAAAACGTAACAAGTTGATATTTTTTAATTTTTAGTTATTTATTATTAGAAACAATAGTAATTTATAGTCTAGTTGACTAAGAAAGAGATCAAAAAAACTTATTATATAAAAAAATAGCGATCAGTCTCCTTCTTCTTCGATCACAGCCATCGAACTGCTGCAATAATTGCAGTATGGTACAAAATGCTCTGGACAAACAAAGATGCGGTATGCCCGACAAGTGTGAGATGTTTTCTTGTCCTTCTTTGATGGACATATTTGATATCTTTTGCGAGATCCTGGAACGCTGAGATAAGTGGTCATTATCGTCAATGTTCGAAACAGCCTGAAAATCTTCATTGTCATAATCCGTGTCTTCTAACAATGCCATTATTCTCTCCGGATATATGTTGCTGACATTTTTATAAAAAACCTAAAAAATAACAAAGAAAATCAACATTGAACACTAAAGTAACAAATAAAAGTAAGTCACAAAATTACGACGCCAGCGATGACGCTGGGTCAAACTTACCCGTTTCAACTTGACGCACGCGTATCTCACTCTGCGAACAGTATCTACACTGATGATGTCAACGAGGTCTGTAGAGGAGGGCTGTATCTCCAGCTACACGAACGTTCAAAACATGCGACCGAAGCCAAAAAAAATTATGTCCGTTTAAAATCGCCTCGGGTCAATATGACCCAGCGTCATTGGCGCCGGGTTAAAATTCTACTCGTTGTTTAAGAATTTCCAGTTTTCGTGTAACTGCAGTTCTCTGTTGTCTGTAGTTTCTATTTGTTTGAAATAGTTTCATTAATTCTTGTGTAATGGTAATTGTATATTGGTAACAGTTTACCGAATCCTAGATAGATTGTGTCTCTCGTTGATTTACTATTCTGTCGATTTGTTGTGTGTTTTATGTACTTAGTAGTACACAAAACACACAGCAAATCATCACAGTATTTCTTGTTTAGTTCTTTAAGTGATATAAAGTGGCTTTAGTCTGTCTCTACGCGCATATAGAACGCTTATTCAGAACGACGACACCTTACTGGAAAATTCTTGGTTAGATAATGGTTTTTCTGTATTACAGTTTTTGGACAATCAACCGGGTAGGTCGGGACAGTAGTATCTACTTTATAAATCAGGGATTGTTGTAGTTTTGAACTAAACTAAAGGTGTGAGCCGGGGGAGCCGGTGATTTTCAAATTATCTTGATATTTTTGCAATTTTAAGGTTGAAATTATGGTAAGTCGATGGGCTTTTCATTTTGAAACTACAATATTAGGTAAAATCAGTCATTTATTTTTATAAACAATTCATAATTTCCACAATTTACAATTTGTACAGTCAGTAATTAGTGATTGGTGCATCAGCAGTATGTGAGCAGCTCGTCCATAGTGCAGGGCTTGTAGCAGCACTCGTCGGCCAGGCCGCGCTTGCCGCGCACTCCCCCCAGCGCCCGCGCAGATCCCGCCCCCAGCCACCAGCCGGCGTCACGCTTCTCCTCAGAGCCCCAGCAGAGAGCCGCCAGCACATTTGATAAATGTCGTCCGCAGTAATGCCTAAGAACAAAATAAATTTGAATATAATGGATACTATGTGTAATATGTTGTGATATTTGTATTTGTATTTGTATTTGTATATATTTGGTTTTTGTAAAATTTGGTGCTCAGACTATCAGGAAGACAACAAGTTCAAGGTTCAGTTTTGTTAGGGATAGCTTGCAACAATCAGAGATTATCACAAAACAAATATAGTAAATAAATTTAAAAGATAATTCAATACAAGAATAATTAATAATAATTTAAGAAACCATAGTTACCTCGCACCATCCTGTGCCTCCGAGCACCAAGAGCAAGCCACTACGAGGATAAGCACCAAAGTTAATTTCATGTTGACCGATGAGATGTTAGATCTTCAACTAACGTCAAATTATTAAACCAAAGGGTTTTGAAAGTTAGGGGATGTGAGGAAGCTGTTGTTACAACGAATGTGGATAGAATGTGCTGATGCTCAGAAGTAGCAGGCTTTTATACCTGGATCCTGCTCATTAGTATTCAGACTAATTTTTAGGGTTCCGTACGTCCGAATACAAAAACGGAACCCTTATAGGATCACTCGTGTGTCCGTCTGTCTGTCGCTTACAGTCAATTATCTCCGAATCTACTAGACCGATTGGGTTGGAATTTGGTACACATATCAATTCCTGTGACCCAAGCACAGAGGTGTGACGTGAATATATGAAATCTGCATGTGGGAGGTAATTTTTGGGGGGAAAGGGGAAAATGAAAAAAAAAGTTTTGAAACCTGCATCGCGTGACATATCAAATGAAAGGCCTTGTTGAGGCAATCTTAAATATATTTTTTTTGTAATTTTAAAATAAATAGTTTCCAAGTTATTCAAGAAAATAGACGAAATTTGATCATTCCCCCTCCCCCCTTATCTCCGAAACTACTGAACCTAAAATTTTGAAAAAAATACAGTAATTAGTTTTCTACTTATAGATTATAGCAAAACCTATAAGAAGTCCATGTCTGCATATGGGAGGTAATTTTTGGGGGGGAAGGGGAAAATTAAAAAAATATATTTGAAAACTGCATCGTGTGACATACCAAATGAAAGGTCTTGTTGAGACAATCTTAAATATATTTTTTTTGTAATTTTTAAATAAATAGTTTCCAAGTTATTCAGGAAAATAGACGAAATTTGACCATTCCCCCCCCTTATCTCCGAAACTACTGAACCTAAAATTTTGAAAAAAATACAGAAATTAGTTTTCTACTTATAGATTATAGGATAACCTATAAGAAGTCCATATCTGTATATGGGAGGTAATTTTTGGGGGGGGAAGGGGAAAATTAAAAAAAAAAAGTTTGAAAACTGCAACGTGTGACATATCAAATGAAAGGTATTGTTGAGACAAACTTAAGAGTATTTTTTTTGTAATTTTAAAATAAATGGTTTCCAAGTTATTCAAAAAAAATAGGCGAAGCTTGACCATTCCCCCCCCCTTATCTCCGAAACTACTGAACCTAAAATTTTGAAAAAAATACAGGAATTAGTTTTCTACTTATAGATTATAGGATAACCTATAAGAAGTCCATATCTGTATATGGGAGGTATTTTTTGGGGGGGGAAGGGGAAAATTTTAAAAAAAAAGTTTGAAAACTGCATCGTGTGACATATCAAATTAAAGGTATTGTTGAGACAAACTTAAAAGTATTTTTTTTGTAATTTTAAAATAAATGGTTTCCAAGTTATTCAAAAAAAATAGACGAAGCTTGACCATTCCCCCCCCCTTATCTCCGAAACTACTGAACCTAAAATTTTGAAAAAAATACAGGAATTAGTTTTCTACTTATAGATTATAGGATAACCTATAAGAAGTCCATATCTGTATATGGGAGGTAATTTTTGGGGGGGAAGGGGAAAATTAAAAAAAATTATTGAAAACTGCATCGTGTGACATATCAAATGAAAGGTCTTGTTGTGGCAATCTTAAATATATTTTTTTTGTAATTTTAAAATAAATAGTTTCCAAGTTATTCAAGAAAATAGACGAAATTTGACCTTTCCCCCCTTATCTCTGAAACTACTGAACCTAATTTTTTTTTTTTATTAATAAGTCTTATGTTAAGTGCGAAGGTTAAAGAAATTGACTTCATCTTAATGTCACCTTGATTTTCCATGTGGATAGGCGCCGTATAAATGTAGGTAATTTTGACAACGATTACGCACTTACAAAAAGCTGAATAGATTTGGTCTAGAGTTACATGTTACGAAACAGGATAAAAATTGGTTCAAGATTTCCTATCTTAGACCAAAATATGTTTTTTTGGGGTTTGATGCTCATCTTCAACTCTACAGGTGAAATACTAGACATTGTTGTAGACCGGGCGTTTTTGGGTCGCCAGTTGGATTTATTAATGATCACTGAAATATTTATACCACTCTGATTGTTCTTTTCGTGCCCGATATGATAAGTCTGCCTGTTGACAATTACTAACACTAGGATAAATGTATTTACAGGTACTTATCCAAATGGAGAATCAAGGTGACATAAATATAGAGTAAACCTTAACCTACGCACTGAAGATTTACTTGACACTTTTAATAATATTATTCTGAATACTAATGAGCTGGATCCATGTATAAAAGCTTGCCACTATTGAGCATCAGCAAATTCGATCTATATTCGTGGGAACAACAGCTTCCTTACATCCTCTAACTTTTTAAACCCTTATGTTAATAGTTTGACGTCTTGAAGATCTAACATCTCATCAGTCAACATGAAACTGACTTTGGTGCTTATCCTCGTAGTAGCTTGCTCTTGGTGCTCGGAGGCGCAGGATGGTGCGAGGTAAGTATTGTTCCATAAACATAAGCTAGTTTTTCTCTTTTCGATGTTTATGAATCAATTTGCTTCATACTCGTAACTATCATATGCCTGATCATTCGCCCACTAAGGTTCAGAAATGTATACCACGAAGACTTTACTACGAGGGTTTTATTAATAAAAATCCCAGCCTAAATTATGGTGCATCTGTACGCCAATTATCAAAAACTGTTTACCCCTTATGGCGGAAAAAAGCAACTAACGGCATATCGAGAAATAGAAAATCTAATCCCACCAAAAACATTTTGTAAAAAACTAGCCAAAGTCTCGATAGAGCTGCTTCTTTATCTCTAAAAAGTAATGAAATCTAGACAAAGTCGTGCCAAGTCGGCGACGGACGTCGCAAGACGATCTCCGGCCACCGTAGGCGCGGGCATGCGGGCGGCGAGTATAGGGCAACTCGCTGCCCGACCATGGACCATGCCCGGGTCGACGGCGCGTTGTGTTCCACGCGCGCCTCAAAGAGCGTCAGCATAATGACGGGGCCCCCTCTCTAGAGGGCCAAAGCCTGCCGGGGTCGCGGGACTTATCTCATTACCGTGACCCCGGAACATAAAGGGCTATTGAAGGACACCGTGGATTTTAGTCAGTACAAGTCTGACAGTCTCTCCCGCCCTGCCCGGGGTGGGAGGACTCATTTGATGATTTTACCACGATAAAAAAAAAAAAAAAAAGTCTAAGGGTTTCTTACTGCGATTTCTTTATGATTATAGTTAATGTTGTGGGACTTGGCCGTTGAAGGCTACACAACTGTACAAAACCAGGTGCTCCATGACACCATTGCACCAATCTTGACTTGTACCCATTAACCAACGGCCAAGTCACAGGACATTAACTATAGTAATAAAGAAATCGCCACTCAGCCACTGCACCAATCGTGCTGTTAATTATATTCCTTGTATTTTGTTCTTAGGCATTACTGCGGGCGACATCTATCAAATGTGCTGGCGGCTCTCTGCTGGGGCTCTGAGGAGAAGCGTGACGCTGGCTGGTGGACGCGGGCGGGGTCTGCGCGGGCGCTGGGGGGAGTGCGCGGCAAGCGCGGCCTGGCCGACGAGTGCTGCTACAAGCCCTGTACTATGGACGAGCTGCTAACATACTGCTGATGTACCAATCACTGATTGCTGACTGTACAAATTTAAGATTGCGGAAATTATGATTTTTTTTTTGATAAATAAATGACTGATTTTACCTAATTCAGTATTTTCAAATTGAATAACCCATTGACTTAACCCAATTTTAACGTGTATATTGCAAAAAGATTGTGAAAACCTATGTGTATATCATAGATTATACAGGTATAGGGATAAAATGGTATACAGAAATGAAAAACTACCAATTAGTTTTGTAAATGATTTGACATAGGTTGATTTGATGATCCTGTAAAACAAACGGTGACAAGAAGAATCCGTGGTCATATAGCTCTTCGGTTTCTTTGATAACGGGAAGAAGCTGCTAGGACCAGGTATCTTGATGGACCGGTTTAGCCCTTCTTCAATTTTAAGACATAAACATGCAATGCAAAATTTCAGGAGGGAAGGGAGGCCTTTGCCTTGCAGTGCAGTGGGACAACGTAGGCTAATAATAATAATAAATAATAATTGATCTGTTGAGTAGTTGATCCTTGAAAAGGTAGTTAACAATCAATTTTTTTTTTAAGGTTAGGATTAGGAAGTCGGCAAAGTCGGAAGAACACAGTGTCTGATCAGGTTGTTGGACCTCTACTGTTATTTGGCACTTATATTAGGAATTCCTCAGTAGCCGTTTAGAGTTTGCAAGCCTAGCCTGATCTCTTTTCGGTCGTAACTGTGAGAGCGACGGAAAAGGGAGTGCACCTATGTCTGCACTGATGTTGATGCTCTATCTCCAGCGCCAACGGCCAATTTCCCCTACAATTTTTAACAGAAAACCAATTTGAAGGATCTTCTATATTTAGCTTCCAATCGTTGGTAACAATGTGGATTAGTTCTTAATTGGTAGTTGTTAACCACGATAGTAGCCACTATGAACGAAGAGATTACTACTTAAAAGCTACAATTACAATTATTACATTGGAATGTGCACGTCTTTGAGTACTACAACTGTGGGCTCGTCTACTGCTCAATGTAAGCGTCCCTCAA
Source organism: Agrotis exclamationis (assembly GCA_950005045.1). Taxonomy (NCBI): domain Eukaryota; kingdom Metazoa; phylum Arthropoda; class Insecta; order Lepidoptera; family Noctuidae; genus Agrotis; species Agrotis exclamationis. The sequence continues at coordinate 26,737,085 of OX465417.1, read as the reverse complement.
ATTATTTTATTGTATTTCTGCGTAGGACGTCCACCAACGAGGTGGACAGACGACCATGTAAAGGTCGCCGGAAGACGCTGGATGCAGGTCGCTTCCAACCGGTATATGTGGAGATCTAAAGGGGAGGCCTATGTTCAGCAGTGGACGTCCTATGGCTGAGATGATGATGATGATTTCTGCGAGAAAAGATTTAGGCTTGTTTGCAGAAGACATCTATACATCTAATAAAATGGTAGGAAAGTCAAAACTGTACATTGAATATTTTTTTAAAAGAATACTTGGGGTGTGATCTACAATCGATACCTAAGCCAAAAATATAGTTTTCGAAATTTTTGTCTGTTTGTCTGTTTATCTGTTTGTCTGTTTGTCTGTATGTATGTCCGGGATAAACTCAAAAAGTACTGGACGGATTTGAATGATTCTTTTTTTGTTGTATAGGTATTAAGTCTGGCCAACATATAGGCTATAACTTATCTTAAAAACTTGAACACCTGGTGCAGAACTGCAACAGACCAGCTAAACTATAAGAGATACAAAAATGGAGCCGAAACAAAAATTGTTCCACGTGATGAGCATTTTCTGCTGAGATAATAAATTTGAAGATCTGGAACACCTGATGTGAAACTCCAAGAGCCCAGCTACACTATAACATATCGTACCCTTATTGCAAAAACCGATTATCTGCATTTTTTACCAATTTTTAGTTAATTATAGATATCGAATCCTCAAGTCACGACGAAGCTACGGGTAAAACCCATTATCATTCGAGTTTTTATGCAGATAATCGGTTTTTGCAATAAGGGTACGATATACAGTAATGACGTCTTAGCAAGAGTTGTTCAGCCTGATAAGCACTCTCTGTTGCCGTATAAAAATTGAAGAACTGGAACATCTGATGTGGAACATCTGATGTGGAACATCTGATGTGGAACATCTGATGTGGAACATCTGATGTGGAACACAAAGAGCCCAGCTACACTATAACATATACCTACAGGAATGACGTCTTAGCAAGAGTCGTTCAACCTGATAAGCACTCTCTGTTTCCGTATAAAAATTGAAGATCTGGAACACCTGATGTAGAACACCAAGAGCCCAGCTACACCATAACATATATAGGAATTACGTCTTAGCAAAGTTGTTCAGCCTGATGAGCACTCTCTGTTGATGTTTAAAAATTGAAGATCTGGAACACCTGATGTGGAACTCCTAGAGACCAGCTACACTATAAAATAATATAGGAATGACGTCTTAGCAAAGTTGTTCAGCCTGATGAGCACTCTCTGTTGACGTATAAAATTGAAGTACTGGAACACCTGGTGTGGGACACCAAGAGCCCAGCTACATATAAGTATAGGAATGACGTCTTAGCAAGAGTTGTTCTGCGTGATGAGCTCTCTCCAGCAACATATAAGTATAAGAATGACGTCTTAGCAAGAGTTGTTCTACGTGATGAGCACTCTCTGTTGACGTATAAAATTGAAGATCTGGAACACCTGATGTGGAAGTCAAAGCTATCACTAATTTCACTGTATAATTTTAAAATAACATAAGCTGGGAGTACCTCCACGCAGTAAAGGCGGTAACAGTTTAGAACTAATTTTAGATGATGAATAAAAATTTGACTCTACAGGCCAAAACTCCCATTTATTTTTTTACCCGGGCTCTTGAAATTGGACATCAGACTTATCAGATGTTCGATTTTGACGACCCCGTGCCGCTGGCATAAGCAACAGAATCCGCGTACGAAGTCGCGGGCAGCAGCTAGTTGGTAATATTTCCAGTATTTCATCAACTATCAGGTAATCTAGAAAACCCAAAAATCTTTATAACATAATTTAAAACCTTAAACTTACATTCATTATTTGGTTGAAAAAGCACCTTTCGTCAACATTGAATGCACTGTATGAATGTGGGTGTTATAATTGAGTTGTAATTGGTGATGTATTTAACTTAGTTTAAGATAATATTGTTCTCAAGTAAGTGACTTTTTAGTGTCTTTTTTTGAGAATAAAGCCTCCTGCAGACACACGCGATTAATCGCGCGGGGCGATATTTCGCGGTCCATTCGCAGTATTTTTAGAGTGGAAATTAGCTTGGCTCGTTGTCGCAGCGCGATTAATCGCGTGTGTCTGCAGGAGGCTTTAAGTTCTTTAAACCTAAACTCATAACTACAATCAGTTCACAATAATTGTCAAAAAATGAATTTAACTTTAATAAAGCCGCTAACATGCTGCAACAACTAGATTAGACTCGTTGAAAGTAAGCTGCCGTCTAATTTGCTTACTTAATGTGCTCTTTGAAATTTTATTTTAAAATTCTACTCGTTGTTGAGGATTTTCCAATTTTCCTGTAACTGCAGTTCTCTGTTGTCTGTAGTTTCTCTTTGATTGAAATAGTTTCATTAATTCTTGTATAATGGTAATTGAATGCGGGTTGCAGTTTACCGAGTCCTAGATAGATTGTGTCTCTGGTTGATTTACTATTCTGTCGATTTATGTGTGTTTTATGTACTTAGTAGTACACAAAACACACAGCAAATCATCACAGTCTTGTTTTGTTCCTTAAGTGATTTAAAGTGGCTTTAGTCTGTCTCTACGCGCATAAAGAACGCTTATTCAGAACGATGGAACCTTACTGGAAAATTCTTGGTTAGATAATGGTTTTTCTATCTGCCAACTGCGCGAGAAATACAGAGGTGCGCATAAAAACTTGCACATGGTGTTCATAGACCTGGAAAAGGCATACCGGGTGCCCCGTGAGGTTCTGTGGTGGGCCCTTAAGGAGAAAAGTGTGCCTGGGAAGTATGTACACTTGTACAGTTGATCCGTGCAATGTATAGTCGATGCAGTACCCAAGTACGGACTCCAGCGGGCACTACCGGCAGCTTCAATGTCGCGGTTGGCTTGCACCAAGGGTCGGCTCTCAGCCCGTACCTCTTCCTGATGATAATGGATGCTCTGACGTCGGACATCCCCGAAGAGACCCCCTGGTGCATGCTGTTTGCCGATGACATTGTGCTGATTGCCGAGAGCGGCCTAGAGGTCCAGAGCAGATTGGAGGTGTGGTGGCAAAGACTGGAGAACGTTGGCCTGAAATTGAGCAGAACCAAAACAGAATATTTGTTTTGCGATTTTGGCGGTCTCTCCAGTCCTGTGCCCATTACTCTTGCCGGAACGCCCATACCAGTCTGTTCCGACTTTCGGCACCTCGGCTCGCTTGTCCAAGGAGATGGCGATGTAGACCGGGACATAACACACCGGATCAACTCGGGATGGATGAAATGGCGACAGGTCACCGGAACAACTTGCGACCCACGGATGCCCCTCAAGTTAAAGGGGAAAATATACAAATCCGTGATTAGACCTGTGGTATTGTATGGATCGGAATGCTGGGCTGTGAAAAAGATGGATGAGAAACGATTGCATTTAGCGGAGATGAGGATGTTTAGATGGATGTGTGGAGTGACAAGAATGGATAAAGTAAGAAATGAGCCTAAAAGGGGAAGTTTGAAAGTGACGCCTTTTACAGAAAAAAATAAAGGGAATCGTCTGTCTTGGTATGGCCATGTGATGAGGAGGGATGATAATCATGTGACTAAGAGGGTGATGGGTATGAATATTGATGGAGAGGAAGAGGAAGGCCAAAGAAAAGATGGATTGATTGTCTAAGGAATGATATGGATGGAAAAGGAGTAAATGATACTGTGACGTCTGATAGGGGAGAATGGAAGAAAAAAAACGTGTTGCGCCGACCCCAAATAAAATGGGATAAGGGCAGGAAGATGATGAGATAGTGGTCTTTCTGTAACACAGTTTTTGGTCAATCAGCCGGGTAGGTCGGGACAGTAGTATCTACTTTATAAATCAGGGATTGTTGTAGTTTAGAACTAAACTAAAGGTGTGAGCCGAGGGAGTCGGTGATTTTCAAATTATCTTGATATTTTTGCAATTTTAAGGTTGATATCATGTTAAATCGATGGGCTTTTCATTTTGAAACTACAATATTAGGTAAAATCAGTCATTTATTTTTATAAACAATTCACTATTTCCACCATTTACAATTTGTACAGTCAGTAATTGGTGTTTGGTGCGTCAGCAGTATGTGAGCAGTTCGTCCATAGTGCAGGGCTTGTAGCAGCACTCGTCGGCCAGGCCGCGCTTTCCGCGCACGCCCCCCAGCGCCCGCGCAGACCCCGCCCCCATCCACCAGCCAGCGTCACGCTTCTCCTCAGAGCCCCAGCAGAGAGCCGCCAGCACGTTTGACAGATGTCGCCCGCAGTAATGCCTAAGAACAAAATACATTTGAATATAATGGATTGGTAGAGTTTATTTTTGTTGTAACAGGCTAGATATTCAAAGTATAATACGTAGTTATAAATGCAAACGAGAATTTGACAGTTTGTTATTTGTTCATATCCTAATGACTGATCATGTTTTTACAAAATTTGGTGCTCAGACTATCATGAAGACTGGAGTACAAGTTTCAGTTTTGTTGGGGATAGCTTGGGTTTCGAACAATCGGAGATTATCACAAAACAAATATAGTAAAATAATTTAAAAGATAATTCAATGCGAGAATTAATAAAAATATAAGAAACCATAGTTACCTCGCACCATCCTGTGCCTCCGAGCACCAAGAACAAGCTACTACGAGGATAAGCACCAAAGTCAGTTTCATGTTGACTGATGAGATGTTAGATCTTCAACTGACAACAAACTATTAACCCAAAGGGTTTTGAAAATTAAAGGGTGCTAGGAAGCTGTTGCTCCCACGAATGTGGATTGAATGTGCTGATGCTCAGTAGTAGCTAGCTTTTATACCTGGATCCAGCTCATTAGTATTCAGAATAATTTTATTAATAAGTCTTAAGTGAAACCCTAAGCGCGTAGGTTAAGGAAATTTACCTCTTATTCATGTCAGCTTGATTTTCCATGTGGATAAACTCCTTATGGAATATGGGTGACAAATTAAAAACATCCCACATAGAACTGAGGATACTGGAGCGAAAAATTTTGTATAGAGACAACCGTAGAAGGTCGAAGGTATTTTGTGGAGAGAAATGGAAATAATTATTATATTATTAATATTCATTTTCCTTTATTGTAAAGGGTTGAAAACACACTAAATATAGATACTCATAATTATGTGTATGTCATCAGTACAATACAAATACAATTTAAAGATCAATGTATCATACTTTCAAATACACAAATTGATGAATTTATAGAATTTTAGGTTCTATTATAGTTCAGATAAACTATCAATTTTCAGCAAAGTAAGGATGAATATTTTACTTTATTATACACAGTTACCTGATGGGACATTCCCGCAACCAAGAATCAATTTTCATTCAAAATATTCTTTTCCACGATTATTTTGATACATCTGATACGAGTTGGGCTGTTTTGTGGAGGACTGCCCAGTTGTGGGATAACATGGTTTAACAAAAATATGACAGTTCTTTTCCTTGTAGTAATTGTCATCGAAGATGATAAGGGGGTGTTAGATATCTCTAGAGCCTTCGTTGATTTAGAATCGTTAAGATAAAAGAGATTGACCTTTACGAACAAACTGTGACTAAATTGAAATGTTATTTTGGGGATTTTCCTGCTTTCTAAAAATAAGCAAAAGGTTAATTGTAAGATTGTTTGTTACTCTTTCTAGGAGCTCTTGGAACTAAATAATCAAAAAGACGGTTTACATTTTGTAAGCGTGGAATTTCCCGTCATTAAGATATTTTAATCGACTTCAAAAGAAGAAGGTTGTCAATCAACATGAATGTTTGTTATGATTAGAATTACAATATACAAAAACTTCATAATTAGGATGCATTTCCACGAATCGAGTGATTAGATGGTGATAATTTTTTATTTTTATTTTATTTTGTCATTGTATTTATTGCTAATTTACTTATTTTTTCTATTGGCACGAAACGACAACGCGGCAGGCTCTGAAACAAATGATGGGATGCATTATATCGCGTAAACGGCAGATGGAAGGCTTTTGCCCCGCATTGGGTCAACATAGGCTCATAATAATATAAATAACTATCTTTGTTTTTTTTTAGTTACAATAAACAATCTGTGGGCCATACTTTTTTTAAGCGGGGATTGAACTCGCAGCCTGGCATCAGTCAGACAAAGCGTTGACTTATTTATGGCTGTATTTAAATATTGTTTCGCTGGACTGTACCGCTTTCCATTCCGTACGGCAAAGAAAACGTTTTCAACTTTGTAACTCAATAAAACCAGTCCGGACGCATGTCTTCACTCATTATTCGCTTCATTGCTGCTCTGCAAAGGGTGGAAATTAAAACCTGGCGAGTTAATTAAGCGACGAGCGATGCCCAATACTCAATAATCCAATACCCAATATGTGCTCGATTGAAATTATTTGCGTACACACACAAACTCAATTGGACCAGATCATTTCAAGCCTGAAATTGAATTGTTTTCTATGTTTCGGATTTAATTTTGGATTTATTTTGTTTAGAACGTAGGTGATATTGAAGTTTGAATTTGTTCTTTGCGTGTGTTTTTTTTTGACAACATTGTCCTTTTTTTGTCCCCAACCTGCTCTGTCCCACTTCTGGGCAAGTCCTCCCTCCACTTCTTTCACTTGTTGAGACTCTGTGCTGTCTCCTTTCAATTTGGGCGGAACCTGTTTAGTTCGTCATGACGTGTTAACCTCATTTTACTAAAAAAAAAAAAACGATGTGAGCGGCCATACATTTATACCGTAAACGACATGGAAGTATTCGTCACACGCTTTTCACCCCAAGGAAGTGTGACGAAGATGCTTTTTCCTGATGGAAAGAGATGGATGAGATCTATGATGGGACGGAGTGACTCCAGACTGGATATAATTATTTAATACCTTAGAGTCTTTAAAGTCAAGAGTGAATAGAAGATTTCTAGGCAAGCGTGCTTTTCTGTCGACCACATCAGGTGAGCTAATGTCAAACACTACTCCATCAATAAATATTAATAAGGGAACAGTGTGTAAGACGGGGACGTGGGGTGTGATGGGAAAACACACACTTAAGGCAAACTTAACACAATACTAACGTAGCGCGACCGCCATCAGGACGCTATTTGTTAATGACCGCTTGCGAATGACGTCCTGTTGGCGCTTGCGCTACGTTAGTGTTATGTTAAGTTTGCCATAGGTGTGTATGTCCTCATTGTACCTCGCGTCCCCGTCTTATACACTGTTCCCCTCTATTGTAGGGTACCTACATTCTTGCATTGTTTATTTTATGTCATTAATGTTCCATTGCTTGGCAAAGGAGCTTCCCTATAACTTTTCATGTACATTTTTCGAACCATTCATCACAGTGCGCGTCCAGGTCATCTCGCCATCTCATCATACTCTTCTGCGCTTTAGGTTTACGTAAGTGTGTAATAATCACCCTGTATTTTACAACAGCCGTTAATCAAGCCATTGAACAGACACAATTATAGATTCGGGAACTTTTGTGAAACTACTCAAACACATTGATGGCTCTTTTATCGGACTTTGCATGACCTTTTCAATGATTGCCAATGAATTGAGTTGTTCGTGGAAACTTTTCCGTATGTGTTGAGTAAGCCTTGCCCCTTTTCCCTAAAACTTTGCCTTTGCACGCACAAACAGCCTCCAGACAAAATTCATCAAGATTTTTCGCATATTCGCGAGAAAGTGGACGTCAATATTTACAAACTCTGTTTCTATAACATTTCTGTTCTTTACCGAAGAATTATTACGTATAGCCATGTTTTCTGTTGTTGTTTGTTTATGTTTTCCTAGTATTTGTAACTTTAGTATTTTACTACTATTGAAAAGCTTTTGTGACTGAAATTCCTTTTTTATTAATTTGGTTTAACAAAAGACGTATTTTTCATAACACGTGTCATACACCAAATGTATCGGTTAAAAATCAATACCAATTAAAAGACTTCAGACATAGAAGAAGGATTTCGACAGGCCTGTTGGTCTAGTGGTTAGTGACCCTGACTGCTATGCCGGAGGTCGTGGGTTCGATTCCCACCCAGGACAAATGTTTGTGTGATGAGCACGATCATTTGTTCTGTGTCTGGGTGTAATTTATCTATAATATTTATGTATTTAGAAATATACTAGCAGTTCGCCCGCGACTTCGTCTGCGCGTATTTCGAACTTTTTATCCGTGCATTTCTACTCCGGGCCACCCTCCTTATGGGATACTTTTGGAAAATCTAAATCAATATCCAACAAAAATTCTATCAACCCAAAAACAACCCCTCAGGTTTCGCAAAATCCCGCCTGAGGTATTCCCTATTTCCTAAAACAAACCCATAAGCAAAATTTGAGACTCCACCCCGGGCAGGGTAGGAGGGACTGTCAGACTTGTACTGACTAAAAGCCACGGTGTCCTTCAATAGCCCTTTACGTTCTAGGTTCACGGTATTCGTTAGTCCCGCGACCCCGGCAGGCTTTGGCCCTCTAAGGGGTGGCCTTGTCATTGTACTGACACTCTGTGAGGCGCACGTGGAACATAACGCGCCGTCGACCCGGGCATGGTCCATGGTCGGACAGTGAGTCACCCATTACTCGCCGCCCACATGCCCGCGCCTACGGTGGCCGGAGATCGTCTTGGGACGTCCGTCGCAGTCGGCGCCTACCACTGCGGCTGGGCTGTAAGGTGGATGCTGTCCTCTCCCTCACGCGTCCCGCCTGCTCCTTCGCTAGCAAACCTGCCGAGATTGCGGCGTGCCCGAAAGTGTGCGATGGCCGCGTCCTAAAAATCTCTATGTATATTTTGAGACTCCCAGCATTTGTAATAACGAAGTTTCATGCAAACTATCAACCCCAAAAACATCCTCTTAGGGCAGAATTTCAGAAAATCCCGTCATAGGCAGCATCTACGTCCTAAAAAGAATCCCTATGCACAATTTGAAAGTTCTACCTCTCAACTCCAAAGAACCCTTTAGGGGTTGAATTTCGTAAAATCCCAACTTAGTGAGCATTAAAGTCCTAAACATAACCCCCATGCAAAATTTTGAACTTCTAGTGCTTGTAGTAACAAAGTTTCATACAAACTATCAAGCCCAAACACAACCCCTTATGGGTCGAATTTCGCAAAATCCCGCCGTAATGAGTAATTACTTCCTAAAAAGAAACCATTATGCAAAATTTGAGACACCTATCAACACCAAAACAACCCCTTAGGGATCGTATTTCACAAATCCCGTCTTAAGCAGTACGTACGTCTTAAAAAAAAACCCCATGCTAAATTTGAAACTCCCGGTACTTGTAGTAACAAAGTTTCATACAAACTATCAACCCCAAAAACAACCCTTTAGAGGTGAAATTTGGCAAAAATTCCGTTTTAATGTGCACCTACGCCCTTAAAAGAATCCCCATGCAAAATTTGAGACTCCTAGCACTTATAATAACGAAGTTTCAAACAAACTATCAACAACAAAAACAACCCCTCAGGGGCCGAATTTCTAAAAAGCCCTTTCGTAAGTAGCACCTACTTCCTAAAAAGAACCCGCATGCAAAATTTGAAACTCCTAGTACTTGTAGTAACAAAGTTTCATACAAACTATCAACCCCAAAAACAACCCCTTAGGGGTGGAATTTCGCAAAATCCCGTCTTAGCGAGCACTTACGTCCTAAAAAGAACCCTTATGCAAAATTTTAAACTCCTAGCACTGGTAGTTTCTGAGATTTCGTGTCCTATGAGTGAGTGACCTTTTGCTTTTATATATATAGATAACTATGTTTATCAGTTGTCTAGTACCCATAACACAAGCTCTGCTTAGCTTGGGACTAGATGGCGTTGTGTGATAGTTGTGGTATATTATAATATTATTATTATTTATATTTCAAGCAACTGCTTAAAACCATTAATTTGTTGAAATCCTTCACTTTTTTAACGAATATTTGAAAAATGATTACATATTAACTAATAGATTTAACTACTGATCGAACAGCTGGCCCTTAGGCGTGAAAGGTAACCAACAGACTCAATTTCGCATTAATAATATTAGTTATTTATTTTATTTATTTATTTATTTAATGATCAAAAAGGTACATTTTAGAGTTTGTAACGTACATACTGTCCAACAAAACTATACACATAGTTTGTCTGTTGGATCAAAATTATAACTTAATACTTATTATCTTATGAACTAAATTTGCAATTACACTTACAAGCTTATGTAAAATGGTAGTTTAGGATATGTAAAATAATGTAAAGTTAAGGGAGTGTACTTAGTAGGTATTTTTTTAGATTTATCTTAAATTTCTTTTTCTTTTTTTCGTCTCTGATTTCGTCTGGTAAGCTGTTGAGTATGTAAGGGATACGCTTTTGTAATGTTCGGTCTCCATAGACATTATTCACTCTCGGTACTACATATTTACCAGACGACATCGTTCGGGTGTTATATTTGTTACATACATTTATTAATAATGAATTATGCTCCTGATTACCATGGTTATTAGTTGCAAGTAAGTACTTATGTTTTATACTAACCGGTAATACTTTACAAATTTTATATAGTTTATAATAATCTTTTTTATGTTTATGTTTAGTTTTTTTATCCACTATTAGTTTTAGGAACCTAAGTTGTATATTTTCTAATTTTTCTATGTAGGATTTGAATGAAAGGCCATAGCAATCAAGAGCATAATCGATTATAGATTCCACCATACATGAGTATAATATTTTTAGGGTACTAATAGGGACACGATAACTTAGGTGGTAAAATTTACTTAGTAAAGTTTTAAGTTTATTGCACAAGAAATCTATATGTTCTTTCCATGAGAAATGCTCGTCGACTTTAACTCCTAGATAAGTTACACAATTAGATCTCTGGATAGGTTTGCAGCTACAATTGACACGGCTACCATGAATGCAATCAAAAGTATGAGTGTATAGTGGTAAAGGATTTTCTTTTAGTGGTAAGTGTGGTGAATGAATGATGATGTAATGTGTTTTTTCCGTATTTAATACTATGCCGTTATCGTGAGACCATTTAACTACGGCGTCCACGTCTTGCTGCACTAGCCGACATGTTTCCGCGAGATCCGTGCCGGCTCGCAAGGCGCAAAGGTCGTCCGCGAACATATGCGTCGAGCAATGCTGTAGCACATTACACAGACTATTTACATGCATTAAGTAGCATACGGGACCACTTCCTGAGCCCTGCGGTACCCCGCATCGGACCAGTTTTTCATCGCTCAACGTGTCGCCTATCTTGACCCGGTAAGAGCGTGATGTGAGGTAGTCTCTGAACCATTCCTTCAGAGGCTTCTCCACACCACACTCTTCTAAAGATGTTATTAAAGTGTTTGTTTCTAAAGTGTCAAAGGCTTTTTTGTAGTCGAAAAATATTGCGACTACAAACTTCTTATCATTTAAATAGTTGTTAATCTCATTGGTAAAGTTGGACAGTAACGTATTAGTACTCTTTGTTTTTTGGAAACCGTGTTGTGATTTATTTATTATGTTATGTGTGCGTAAATAGGTACCAAGTTGATTTATTATGCATTTTTCTATAACTTTGTCAATGCTGGATAAAATTGCTATCGGTCTATAATTAGAGTATATCTTGCGGTTGCCTTTTTTATATATAGGACGTATTATTGCCTCTTTCAATTTTGCGGGAAATTTATGTTCTTCTACTGATAAATTAATTAACTTCGCTATAACAGGACTTATTTCGTTAGCTATTATTTTTAAATCTGACATACGTATAAGGTCGCTTCCAGGCGATTTGTTAGCGTTCATGTTTTTTATAATTTTCGCAACGTAATTATGAGTCACTGGTTGCCACCTCATATTTATGTCAGGTTTTTGTACGTACTTGTGTCTACTCAACAATTTGTCGTCACATATATGTTTAATTTGTTGGATTTCCTCATCAAAAGTAGTCGCAAACCCATCCGCTATATCTTTCGTGTTTCCCTGCACGTGCATATTCGATAATATCACAGAATCAAGTGATTGCTTACTATTTCCTAACAATATATTTATTCTATCCCATATCTTTTTAATATTTTTATTACAGTTAATAATACTTTGTTTATCATATTCATTGCTACATTTAGTTATGGTTTTAAAACATTTGTTTCTATATTTAGTATATTCTAATCTCTTTATCATATTCTTTGGATCATTGCACCAAACCTTGAATAGTCTATCTCTCTCCTTTATTAAATCTTTTAAATAACCCGTAACCCAACTTTTATTTCTAGAGCTTACACTAACACTTACAGTTCTATGGCAATCATTGTAGATATCAACAAACAGCTGCTTAAGCGAATTATACAATTCTATTGGACACTCAATAGATAACAATACTTTAAAGTCAGTTTTCAATAAACGTTCTCGAACCAGACGATTATCAAGAACACGGCGGTAACTCCCGGTAGGCATATTTCTCTCGGTCCGATCGTCAGCTGAGCGCCCGCGACCGCGCGATGCGCTGTTGCCAGCTCGCACGCTATTTTGTGTAGTGCGGTTCCACTGCACTGCGGCAGACACTAGGAAGTGATCCGATATTTTTTGCTGTATTACCGCGGAATTTATTTGTGCAGAAGGTGCCCTAATATATATATGGTCTAGGCATGATTCAACAACATTTCCTTTCACGATTTCTTTACGTGTTATTTTATTTATGCAATTAATTAATCCAAATTCAGCTAATAATGTTTCATATTCCATTACATTAGTTAGGATTAGGATTAAGACAAGGAACCATTAAGGCCTTCAAGACCCCAACTCACGCTGATCCCGGTCCGTCCTAAAGACCTCAATGCATAAAGTTTCGAAGCCATCCATTTCTAGTTAATCTTGACAACGCTCAGCCGAGAGCTCGAGACATTGAGTCTAGACTCAGATATATTTTAAAGTGGCTCTCTATTGGTTGACTGTAAGGGATGGCCGAGCAACTAATTGAAACTGTACTGAGCACCTTTCCGCTTCGGTGAACGTGTTACTGGGTGGCTGTGTGCCTCAAGTCATAAAATAATGAGATGAAAGAAGAATCATTTCTATTGGTTGATGTATAAGTTTGTTTAGATGTAACATTGAACCGATGATTGTAACGTTTCGTAAGGAAAAAACGACGGGTTGCACTCCGGGAGTGCCGGTAGAAGTGAAAACTTTTTCATTACTGTATTATATTGGTTCACGCTAAGAGCGATAGATGGCGCTTATTTTAATTACGTCTTACGCTTTTTCGATCAGGGTCACGTGACCCTGACGCGAGTTTTACATTTTATACCCATTACAAAAAAGTGTACAACGCCGCTAAAGAAGTTTTCACTTCAAAAATACGTCTATTTTTAATTAATTTATTGTTTTCCACAAAACATTTTTTAAAACATTAAAATACTGCATAGTTCTATGTTTACATTATAAATTGTTTAAATAATAACGAAAACTTATTTTAGTTAAAAAAAAACAATGCTTTTATTTAAACGTATTTTTATGTTCAGAAAAGCAAATAGAGATAAATTGAATAGAGAAAAAAAGAAAAGTTTCAGATTTCTATGTTAGAAAAAATAGGTGTGTCGAAACTACCTAAATGGTTGATTTTGAGCACTGAACCAAAAAAAAAATTTCTAAGAATTCAGAGGTCAGGTAGAAATGTACCTATCCCTCAATTTCATTGCCTAAACATGACAGCCCCGTAGGAATGTTGTATTGTGGAATGTTATATTTTTTATAAATAAAATTGAAAATAATTATTTAGAAAATCAGGATGACAAGTTAACACTGTCACGATTCTAAGGCCGTAATAAATAGTCGAACTAAGCCATAGCCAAGCCTAAGTCAGTGCTTGGGGACGTCAAATGTCAATAATTTCCATGGAAATTACTGACATTTGACGTAGCCAAGCACTGACTTTGGCTTAGGTACGACTATTTATTTCGGCCTAAGTATAATTTATCATTAGAGTTTTGTTTTCAAATAAATAAAATAAGAAAAATATGTCAATTTTCCCTTTGTTTAGTCAATAATTGTTAAGAAAATAATGGTAAGAAGATTTTAATATTTTCACTTAGCAACCTTCAGTTTGATAGACAAAGACACTTATTTGGTATCGAAAAATAATTTCATTCCGAGATTTAGGTATTTGTTTTGTAGATCACACGATTTTTACCTAAATATTTGATACAATATTATTATTCTTTTATTAAAATTAACGTGGTTATGAAAATAACATAGTTGTAACAGTTTCTAAGACATTATTATTTTGATAAGTTGAATTTCTTTGACATCTTTTTATGACAACAACTTGAGTTCTCACTTTTAAAAGTATTTTTTTGCAATTTAATTTATTCTCAATTATTCACGCTTGAATTTTAAATTTGAAACATTTGTTTAGCATATTTCGGTTTTAAAGTTAAGCTGTGTTTTTAATAAATAAATTAGGGCATTCCTCCCAATATTTATTTGAACCACCACTTCTAGTTTAAAGGTAGCATGTTGAGTTAAAAGTTCCACCAACGCACCATATAATTAAATTGGAGTTTCCTGACTGTTACAGCAATTTAGTACTCTCGCTAGTTTTCCCCAATGGGGTAAGCAGCAAACCAAGTGGAATGAACCACGCAGTACACAGGCCATACTTTGATGAATACTCGGATTAACTAAAAGAGGATTTTAATAAGATACCTGCTGTAAAATAGATAAAGAATTTTTTTCCAGGGAAATGAATTATTGCAAAAACCGATTATCTGCATTTTTAACCAATTTTTAGTTAAATATAGAAATCGAATCCTCAAGTCACGACGAAGCTAAAGGTCAAACCCATTATCGATCGAGTTTTGATGCAGATAATCGGTTTTTGCAATAAGGGTACGATGTGTAAATCCATGTTATTACTGTCTGTATATAAAATTTCATTTACATCCGTTCAGTAGTTTTTGTGTAAAAGATAACAAACATCCATCCATACAACCTTACAAACTTTCGCATTTTCAATTTTTACAATTTATAATATTGGATAGAGTTGTAAGAAGTAAAATTAGAAAATATTAATTCTACAGATTTTATTATTTCCATGGTAATGGATACTTACATGGATAACTAGCTTATGCCCTCGTGAAGTTCAGTAATTTATCTTTCGGAACGATAAGTGGTATTAGGAGTATACCATAAATTTCATCCAAATTCGTTTAGTGGTTTTTGTATGGATGAGTAATTTTCGTGTGTGTATGAATATTAGTTGGAATATAGATTAGGTAGATAGATTAGCTATCATCTTAAACCAATTCGTGTGTTTATCTTGCATCATACAATGAATCATTACACTCTTTAATATGTATAGTATAATATCTTCTAACACCTCCATAATTTTTCTTTACGTCACCGCCCATAATTTCAGTAAACAGCCAATTTGGAGCATAATGATGCTCTCACTCATAAAAACGCTGCGTTAAAAAAACCTGATCCTAACTTATAATATATTAGAAATACTAAAGCAAGTTTGTTCGTTACACTTTTCACGCCTAAACAACTAAATAAGGCATTCTGAAATTTTCCATATACGTTGTGCTTTCACGTTTCTGTGACGCAAAATAAACTGAAACTTAGACGTTAATTTGATGGAAAATTTTTGTTCCTAGTTCGTACACAAGTTCAATAAACGCAATAAATACTTCAAGTATGCTGCAAAATAAAAAACATAAATATTTTGATAAAGCCTCTGTGGTCTCAGTGGCAGCGGCAAGAAGCAGCAGCCTGCCTCAGAAATGGATTTTATGGTACAGACGCCAGCACGTCAACGTACCCGAAACTGTCAGATTTTACCAATCGAACATTAACCTTCCACTATTGTGATAAGGTTTAAAATCTAATGAAAAAATTTGGCAGGTTGTGGTAGCTTGATGTGCTGGCGTCTGTACTTACCTTTCATCTCGAAAAAAAAAATGTTTCCAATGAAAATAGCAATAGCGTACCATACCATTACCATGATGGCGCCACGTGTCGCGGAATGACTGTCAAAGAATTATGGCTAACCAAGTCGAGGGGTACTTTCTTATAACATAGACTACGGTGCAGTACCACATAACCTTTATTGGTAATTCCCAAAACCCAATAAACGTAGTACTTCACTCTCACTGCAATCTCTCGGCTGCCTCTAATAAAATTTATACTCCTACTTATTTACTGCGCTTGGCAGTAACTGCTTCAGCTCAAGACTCCTTTCTTTTTAGCACTCTTTCGTTAATTGGAATTTGTGTTTTTTATACTTTACCTGTGCAGTCTGTTAGTTGACTGCTGAGTATATGATCCTGAGAGCGATTCCCGAGTTGACCAAAGAGTTATTGAGCTTTTTCTTTAAAAATACTGCGTCAGCAACTACAGAGTAGGATTTTTTCCTGCTTGTTAGCTATAGGCAATTATAAGCGGGTCTGACAAATAAACATAAGTGGTAAAAAGATAAGTTTACTCTTCAGGAATTATAGGAATGCTACGCTACGCAGTATCTACACTTCTTGTATATTCTGAGTTACCCTTTCTTTAGTTTTCAGACGAACAAATTGTCTGCATTCGCGTTTTTTCATACCTTATCTGAAAAAACGTGTCAAAACTGAATGAGTCTCGATTATCAAGCTTTTATTTCCTGAAATCAATTTGAAACGATAAAAAAATAGTTTTAAATTTTTTCTCCATTCAGTTGTTTAATACGTATGAAAAATAAGTGCGAATTTTTTATAATTGCAATACAAATTTTAACCCGATATCAATTTTATTATATTTTTTAGCTATCAGAGAAAACAATGAAACGCTTTCCGGAAAAAACAGAAACTTAATCAAACACAATAAGCATTAGCAGTGTTGAATGAAAGAAACTGGCCAGTCATTTTGGCCAAAACACGCTAGATGAACAGTTGATACATTTTTGTGTTATCTGACCCAATTCCAACGAATTAGGTCACAAACGGGCGAGGGGCAACAATCTATCATTGCATCCCACGATATTTTTACACGTGAACTATTTTTAGCATGCAAACCTGAGTGGGTAGGGATGTAATCGCAAATATATGCTAGTATCTCCTTTTTCTGGATCAAAAAGTATGAAGGTGATCGAGATTTTTGCATCGTCTGAATATGCCGCAGTGCGTCTACATTAAAAGTAGTACTCAGAATAAAGATGGTGAGTTTTATTACTCCCAGGAAGACATTGGAATGTCACAGCCTCATCTGCTTTAAAGATAAGCAAAGGTTTTGATTTAATTATACATGCACTACACTATATTTGAAGCCAATAGTATCGCAAACGTCAAATACTTGAATAGTTACTCCCCGTTTTTATTATGTCACCGGCTGATCAAATGAGCACGATCATCATTCACTGTAATAGGCACCTTCCCATCACTATCATCTCATTTATTTTGATCATCATCAGCATCACAATTTTAAGTATTATTGGACAACACTTTATCAGAGAATACCCTATTATTCTATTATTAATGTTTGTCCATTAAGATTTAAAAATCCTAAGAATTTAGAGTAAAGTAATATAATATTCTACTTTACTCGTAGCTCCTATGAAAAACCAATGTTGGGATTTACTAGAAATTTATTTCATCAAGATTTGTGAGATGTTACGAAATTAAATATTTCATACGAACTCGTTTTTAGGGTAGTATATTAAAAAAATGGAACCCTTATGAGAGTTAGTTAGCCGCCTGTTTGTCTGTTAAGACGCTTTCCTTTTCTCAGGAAAGCGTGGAGTTATCAAGCTGAAATTAATATCAAATATAAGGTCTACAATTTCTTGGAGCACATAAAAAAATTAAACGTCCAAATCAAATGCATCAAAAGATACGGCCATTTATGCTATGTAGGGGGGAAGCAGCTGGTCACAGCTAGTTCAAATAATATAATGCTAAGTTTGCTTAAGGCATAAATCATTTTTAACTACTGAACCTTTCATTGT
The DNA here is from genome assembly GCA_950005045.1 of Agrotis exclamationis. Taxonomy (NCBI): domain Eukaryota; kingdom Metazoa; phylum Arthropoda; class Insecta; order Lepidoptera; family Noctuidae; genus Agrotis; species Agrotis exclamationis. The sequence goes on along the minus strand of OX465417.1, from coordinate 26,719,155 downwards.
TAGTGGTCCGACACGCACTTGATCTTTTTTCTAACCTGTAAGGTAGTGGTAAATAAATTAAATAATAATATTGAGGCGAGAAGGATGTATGAAATTACTTTTCCCCACCAAGCATTACATTTTATTTTTTTACCAAAACATAATACCTAGAGTATAACGTATAGAGTTTTATTACCTACTAGCTTCCGCCCGCGACTCCGTCCGCGCAGATGTCGGTCTTCGCGTGGATGGTTTATTTCTCCATTTTGAGTAACTCTGACAATGACATCTTATAAATATCTATTGGACCCAAATACGGCTAAGCCTATAATAATTAAGGAGATCTATTGAGCTACTGCTGTTGCTCGCGTTCTGTAGTAAGTATTTTTTTCATAGTAATTCCGACCTTGTATTTACAAATAACTGATCGGAACAGTAATCAAAAAGGTCGCGCTGAAAAGCACGGGTTTTTGGTCCTCTAAACCAAAAATAACAGAATTGAATTACTGTTCAACTTTATAATAAAACTTAGTAGCCGAGTCTTGTGTAGCTATTCCAATTAGGACGTAGCCCGCAAGTGCACTGCTAGTTATGTCACACTGAAAAATAATAAAGTCGCGGTAGTCATTAACTGTCGGAGAATCTTAACACCGCGATTCAGAAATGCGCGTCATAGGCACAACGCCATCTAGTGGTGAGTGGTGGAACCTTTTTAGAAATCAATGGAGGCAGGCGTGGCGTTATGTTCTACTTGCTTGATAATAGGTGTCGCCAGTGGTTCCATAATAGGGTTTGTTATAGATTTTTTTTTCTACGTATTTTTCCAGGATAAAAAGTATCCTATTTTATGCCCAGGATAATAAGGTATAATTATACCAAGTTTCATCGAAATCGAACCGTTGGTTTTCACGTGTCATTTACTCTCGGAGAATCTTAACACCACGATTCAGAAATGAGCGTCATAGGCACAACGCCATCTAGTGGTGAGTGGTGGAACCTTTTTAGAAATCAATGGAGGCAGGCATGGCGTAATGTTCTACTTGCTTGATAATAGGTGTCGCCAGTGGTTCCATAATAGGGTTTGTTATAGATTTTTTTTTTCTACGTATTTTTCCAGGATAAAAAGTATCCTATTTTATGCCCAGGATAATAAGGTATAATTATATTTCGTGTAAAACTCAAGTGGCTTCCTATACGTCTTCGCCGGAATTCTCATATCTTGTTTCAACTCTACAGTATTCTGTTCAATCCTAAAACCCAGAGGGGGTTTTAGGATTGAACAGAATACTGTAGAGTTGTAGAGTTAAAGAACGTTTCAAGTTCCTTCATGACACACATAATAGATATCTAAGGTCATCGGAAAACCTGAAACTGGAAATGCCAATGCATTCTAGCCGTTTTTACGACAAATCTTTTACCGTCGAAGCAGTACGTCTATGGAATGCCTTGCCCCTGTCAGTAAGGCGCGCTCAAAGCTTGTCCACTTTTAAAAATCTGGTCAAAAACCACTACCTTTCCTCTTGACGTGTGACTCGAACGTTTATTTGCGATGTTCCATAATTATTATAAGTATAGATATAATTATATGTGTTTGTATATTTTGTGTTTGTATGTCTATATTTTTGTTTGTTGATAAATTGTACACCGTAGACTACCTACAGTATTGTTTCTCCTTTACTTTTCAAATCCATCCAAAGGTTGTCTTGAAAAGATCGCTTTTAGCGATAAGACCGCCCATTGTGTCACCCTATTTATAAGATATTGTTAGTTGGATGTATCTGTGATTTGTATGGTGTACATAATAAAGAGTATTCTATTCTATTATACCAAGTTTCATCGAAATCGAACCGTTGGTTTTCACGTGATGCCTGCATATACAGACAGACAGACAGACAAAAATTTTTTTAATCACATATTTGGGTTTGGTATCGATCCAGCAACACCCCCCGCTATTTATTTTTTCAATATTTTCAATGTACAGAATTGACCCTTCTACAGATTTATTATATGTATAGATTTGAGAATTTATTTTTACCTAAAACATATTTCAAATCATATTGAAATCACAAAGCGCAAAGTTCTGTCTCCGAGAATACAATATATTATATCTGCTTGATTGCCCGTAAAAACTGATTATTTCGTAATTCAAATGCATGACAGAAAATATTTTTCCCAATATTGTTTTTAGATAACAAGACTGTCTAGACTAGAATGACTAATAATAATGTTTTTCGAGCCAAATTACAATTTATTAAAGCTAAGAAAAAAAAAATTACTACAGAAAATTAGCTAGATTGACTAGTTACATTGTTAGATTTTTTTAGATATTTCTGAATTAATGACGACACTGGCAAGATGAATGTCTCGCGGTTGCTAACGAGGTTAAATTATTACGTTTTTGATCAGATGATGAAGAAAGAAAATGATATTGGCTCGATACTATTTTGCGTGTGAGCTTCAAGGTATCCCATGGTTTTTTTTTTTCAACATTAGAAAGACCTGATTGTTTCTTATCCTTGCAATCCATGAATTGATTATTTATTGAGAATTGGGAACAACCACATTTTATAAGCAAAAATTAAAAATATCTAGTAAATAATACTAGACAAGGCGTAATGATTTTTTTTAAGCTACGTTATTATCGGCCGCGGGACTTACCGAATTACCGTGACCCTGGAACGTAAAGGGCTATTGAAGAATATCGTGGATTTTAGTCAGTACCAGTCTGACATTCCCTCCCGCCCTGCTCTGGGTGGGAGGACTCATTTGATGATTTTACCACGATAAAAAAAGCTACGTTTTTATCAGCAGATAATGTGTACCTACTATCCCTACATTATCTATACAGCTGTTTCAGATCAGGAAGATGACACCAATGTTACATCAGAGCAAGCAAATGCGGGGCAAGCCTGTCCGATAATCGATAAATTAATCGGGTGAACACTCGGCTCTATAAAAATAGATAGGCTGGGGACGTCCGAACGGCAAGCATCTAAACTGGATGCTGGGTTTCTGTATCACTGAGATTTTTTTATGCTGTGACTGTTTTTTGTTTGACTGCAGCGATTTATTTGAATGGGGTCAACTTGATGTTCTTTGGCATTGAATGCTATTTTTAAGCTATTGCATAGCCTTTATCGTGGGCTCTGAGCGCGGCGCGGCACGGCGACCGAATCAAAAATTTTCCAAAAACCTAAGAAAACTATCTGACACCACGCATCGTCTAACATCGTTTCAGTTCGGGAGACTTCGGCAATCATAAAAATATCCGTCTTAAAAACAATTTACTTTTTCTTACTGATTCTAAACGGCCAGCTACAAAAGGAGTTTTCATTGAAACCTACTTATAAAATTCCCCTACAACAAAGAATTTCTTTATTCCAGTAGTGCACCAAAAACATTGTAAATAAATTATATTCTTGTCAAATAAACGCGATAGGCGATTTTATTCTTAAAAAAAATGTTATATAATAATATTCTACATATAATATTCTACAACTATCACACAACACCATCTAGTCCCAAGCTAAGCAGAGCTTGTGTTATGGGTACTAGACAACTGATAAACATACTTATATATTTCTAAATACATAAATATTATAGATAAATTATTGTATATTATAGATAAGTTATGCAATACCTTCACCGCGGCAGTCTCTGTTGGTTTATTTGATTTAATAATGTACAAAAATCAATCTTTAGTCGATTCTGTAATAATCGATAAATCGTAGGTACTTACTCTAAAACACAGCTTTCCTCGCTACCCAACATTATTCATGTCTCACTTCTAGTCTGTACTTTGAACCGAACGGACGTATAACCTTCCTAGTGCCTTTTTAATTTGGCTAATATAATTTATATTTTATTAAAGCCAATACCTCGTTTTCTTAAAGTGTTAGAACCTGAATTCCCTATAGGTTATGGGCCCAGGTTACGTTTTTTTAATGTAATATAAGTGTTTAAAACTAATTCCGTTACGAACTTTTTAAAGTGTTGATTATTTAAAATACCAAACATAATATCAAGGAATTCGATCGAGAAGAATACTGTGCCTGGAAGCCTATAGTGTGAGTACAGTGTAAGAAAGTGAATCCAGTTTTTCGATGCAGTAGAATTTCAAAGAAACCGATATGGTAACTTATTTGTTACTCGTCCTACCCGCAACTTATAATTACGCAATAACTGTGATCGAAACAATAATGGAGGATAATTAAAGGCTAAAAATCGTTAAACCAAGGCCTTAGGGTCATGAAATCAAGTTGAAAAATGAGTCAAGTGATACTAGTGTTAACGTTTTGCAAGTTGAGCGGAAAAATGAACAAAAGAATTTCGACAAAGACAATTTGATAATTCTCATAATAATAAAGGGAATAATAGCTACAACTGAATGGATATAAGCGTATGAAGAAGTCTCGGTTGGTGAAGTGTCATCATTGTGGCAGCAAATAAAGCGACTTCTTCTACTTCGAAATAACTCATCAGCAGCAGTAGAAAAGCACGGAGAGGACAAGGACGGTCAAGGCATTTGAGTTCAGTGAACCATACAGTTCGAGCATTTGCTTTTATGATGGGAGACTATCAAGAGGATGATGATAAAAGCAAAGTAACCTTCCTGTGTGATTCTGGAGCAGCGGACTATATATTAAAAAGGGAAGATCTTTTCATTAGTTACCTACATTTTAAAATTTTCTGTTGCTTAAAAATGGTGAAATAAATTTCAGGTACCCAAAAGCTGTGACCAGCACGGGCGTTCAAGGAGTTTCAGAGGACGTGCTCTTCGGTGCCCAGATACAACCTGCTGTCCATAGCGAAGATGTAAACTGCTGGGTTAGCAGTCCTTTTCCAACCAGCCAGGAGCCAAAATATTCAAGGGTAATAAAACAACCATCATGCAAGGTATGTTAGAAACGTATTTTATTTGCTGTAGACTTAATGGCATCTGTAAATTAGTGTCAATCTGTTTCTCAAGTATGCAGCAATAAACATAATTATGTAGCAAATTATGTCATTAATTATCAAAGGTAGCGGCACGGTTAGCGCAGTCACTGAGCGATTGAACTGATACGCAGTGTGTCGCGGGTTCAATTCCCAAATTTTAAAGCCTGGTGATAAGTTGTCTGAAGGCCTGTACAAATGGAGAACAGAGCCGACTTAATCCAGGTCAGAAGTTTTGCTAAATGGTCATTAATTGTTGTGCATATGTTTGCAGACCTAATACACCCACAACTAACGACAACAAAGACAACTTTGTACTTTTAGTTGATGAGTATTCGCATTACTGTCTTACGTATTTATAAACCTATAAATCAGACGTGTACGCTACTTTTAAAGATTTTGCGAGGAAAGGTTTAAATTAAAAATTAGTAAATTTATACTGAAATAACGGTGGCGAATATATATCGACTGAAATAAATGTCTGTGTAGCGAGAGGTATATCTTATCATTTAACAGTTCCTAGAACAACACAGTTGAATGGCGTTTTTGAAAATATGGTCAGGACCATTCATGGAAAAGCTGGTTCATGCTGACTGGTACGAAATTAGACAAATTGTTTTTTTGGTTCATGCAGTTTTTGACTGCTGTTCATTAGATTAATTTCTTCACAATTTTCACTAGTATATATAGTGGTCAGTGCGAATCTAAAACAAACAACAACTGCACGTACCTACCTACATACTACATAATATTAAATTATGTTTTGGTGCCTAAAGACATTGCATAATTACTAAATGTGAGATTTGATTTTTTTGTTACCAGTAAAATTTGTTTAATTAATGTGACCCGAAATTAAAGCTTTAAAAGTATCAAAGACACCATTCTAAATGAATGGCGTGATAAAAACCTTTAATCAAAGATTTGAAGGTATTTGGTTTAACTATTCATAACAAATCAATCAAGTAAAATCAGTAAGTCCAAGATTGATTAAAAATCATGAAAAGAGATACCTACTCGTGGGTTATGAACCAACCGTTATAGTAAGGTTTGGTAACCATAATGCAAAATAAATAAATATAATGCGATCCAAATGGGAGGGTCACCTTCTATTGACGTCACACCTGTCAAATCGAAACAGTTGTCTTAGTTATATTCTCCGTACTTTAGGAGTGTCAGTTGACCATAGACACTGACCATCTTAGTTGGAACGCATTATACGTTGTAGTCAGGGACCAACAATAATGTTGGTGAGAAAAGCACGCAAGGCAAAGCTGATAATGTAATAATCAGTGCCAAATGAACTCAAAACCCTGGCAGTTCTAAATCAGATAATGATGTCCAAGTCTAATACTAAAATCAGAAAGGTCTGATAGTAAAATTAGACAGGTCCAAATCTGAGATGACGTGTAAATCTGTTAGTAAAACCAGAAACGTATAAGTCTGATATTTAAATCAGAAATGTTTTATGGTATAATCAGAAACGTCTTAATCTGATAGTAAAACCAGAAACGTATAAGTCTGATACTAAAATCAGAAATGTTTTATGGTATAATCAGAAACATCTAAATCTCATAGTAAAATCAGGTATACTCGTAACTAAATGAAGTCAGGAGTGTACAAGTAATCCAGTCTTGATAATTAATTTAAAATCAGAGCAAACAAATGATAAAAAGAAATAAATAAATTGGCTATTGCAAAAATAGATATTTACTAGATGAATTTGGAAAACCTTCAGATAAAAAGCGAAACTTGTTTCAAGAGAGTTTCAATCTAAATGGTCCATCCATTATGAATAAAATTTCACACCAGTAACAAGAATAGCTTCTTTTAAATTTATACTTATTTTGGTGAACCAATTTAATTTACTAGTTCATCATGGATGTCGCGCCTCCTTAAATGGCAAATTAAAAGAAGACATTTGTATGAAAATTCATGTATTTCTAGTTCAGATAATAATGGGTATTATTTAAATAAAGCGGTTTATGGGCTGAAAAAGGCAACTACATTTTAATTTGAAGTTTTCAAACATTCTGAAGTTTTTTTTTCAAAGTTCATCAACCGATTGGTGTACCTATAATATTTGTTAGACAACAGTAATATTATGTGCCTAAAATATTTTTGTGTGATTGCAATAATTATGTAGTATGCACTAATATTGAAATAGTGAATAATTTAAAAGGTATTTAAACAGTAAATAAAAAAATACCTACTGATTTAAAAGGTAAATTAAGTTTTAAAAGATAATTAAATACGAACAAAAATAAAAGGAACTCTGATATTATGTTTGATGAAATATGTTTAGAGATTGCCTAGGTAAATGAAAGGTACTGTTTTAAAAATATTTATAAAAGATGTGCCTACAATAATATTCTACGCGGTGACATAGATTCAGATTGGAGTGGAAGTAATTCAAAGACCTGACAAGTACAACAATACAATACAAGCTCTTTGGGGCTGAAGTGCTAAAAGTCAGTTGTTGTCCCTTAAACTGAAGCAAAATAGCATTGCATAAAGCTGTTAGGAAGCCATTATGGCATAAATCACTAGCAGTTAATTTTAAGATGGATATTGTTAAACTTATGATGATATATATATTGGCAACAATGGTTGTATGTGTACAAGCATTGCAAATAATCCAACCAATCACAGATATACAAAACACATTTATTTAAAACTATATTTTTCTAGGAAATATGTGATAAAATTAAATTATATTCCTGCAGGTCAGTGGTTCTGACCAAACCTGCTATATTGCCTGCTACTTCTCAGGAGATGAGATGCAAAATAGGCTTAAAATAAGATACTATTTGGTTTGTGGTTTTGTATTTGAATTGTGATTAGTTCAGTTATTATTTAGAATTTAATTAATAAGATAAGTGCATAATTTTTAAATGACATGGTCTGATTAAGGTTTTCTGGGTTTTCCTTAATCCTTAGCAACAAATGTTGGGCCATGAGATGTATTTCCCAGCAAACACTAGGAAGTGAATATGTTCCGGTCAATTAGGTATTTACATGAATTTATTTTGTTTGTATAAATCTGTAGATTAATTTTTGAGGGGGCGTGTTGGTTTATTTGATTTAATAATGTACAAAAATCAATCTTTAGTCGATTCTGTAATAATCGATAAATCGTAGGTACTTACTCTAAAACACAGCTTTCCTCGCTACCCAACATTATTCATGTCTCACTTCTAGTCTGTACTTTGAGTCGAACGGACGTATAACCTTCCTAGTGATTTTAATTTGGCTAATATAATTTATATTTTTTTATAAGCCAATACTTCGTTTTATTAAAGTGTTAGAACCTGAATTCCCTATAGTCTCCGCCACATGTATTTTTGTCAAAAAATAGATATTCGTCCAGCCTTTTCCTACATTGGGGTCATGTCAATCTAAATTACATATAATCGGCCTACAAATGTTCCCACTGCTGGGACAAAGGAATCCTCTCTAAGAGGGACTGCAATCCACCACGCTGACCCAATGCTGACCGAATTGGTAAAAGTTACATATACTTCGAATTGTTTGGTTCTAAAACATTTACACGGTTTACTCACGATGCGTTCCATAGCTGGCCGGCTTCGAACCCATGACCTCGAAAGTCAGGGCCGTTACCACTGGGCCTAAATTAAACTAAACGTAACCCTGAAACGTAAAGGGCTCTTGAATAATCACCGTGAATTTTAATCAGTACAACATTGACAGTCTCCCCGTCCCACCCAGAGTTGACTGGTGAACTCATTTGATGATTTTACCGCGATTAAAAAAAACTTACTTATAGATACTGTAGATACATCATAATTAGTCTGAAATTCTGACGAAAATACTGACCTCCTTTCTCACGTATCTTTGAAACTTAGTTCTAGAACAACATGCTATTCAAAATGGTTTCCTCCTACATTTGACGGCTGAGTTAATAAAATAATTAATTCATGCAAGTCTTATTTATTTTAATTACGTAAATCTCTCAACTCGAACCTTCAACTTACAAGGGCATACACAAGTAAACTGAGACATTTTTCTCGTCACACAAATTACTGAAATAAATTATTATTTTAAAAGAAAATGAGACGTGTCTCATTTCGAAATGAGACAAGCAATTTCCAGCCGTAATCCATTCTTTCAAGAAAGCAGGTGCTCGAAAATTGCATGCTCATTATTTCAGCAAAAAATAAGGGGTGTCGTTCAAAATGCTTTAAGCCATAAATCAAAATAGCAACGTTATTAAAAATAAGCCTTTCGCCCGTCGGCTTTAATATTATTAATATTTTATACTCCAAATTATTCTGATGGCATTCATGTTACCATGAATTTATAATTTGGTCTCTTTCGGAAAAGCTGTACTTACTTGATTATTTATTAGAGTTTTATTTTCGTCACCATCTATAAAAGGCCAAATTACGTTCTAATTCGTAATTTACGTTCGTGACGGCACATTAATTTACTTAAGTTTTTTTCATATTTTGATAATGAGACCATTTCTGTAGATTATGATAATCTACAGATCAGTATCTGATATGGTATACATATAACGTAATGACGTTAATAGAAAGCCAATTAAAAAAATAGTCGGACGCACTTTTGTAGTCCATAATTGTGTAGACAGACCGATTCGACCTAACATTTTTTTTCTCGTATCACTTGTTTCTGTGGCGTTATTTTATCTTTACTTACTTTTTTAGCGTGGTTCCTATTTATTTTAAATGGATTTGCTCTTGGTCTCAATCCAGAAGCAAAGATGAGGCCTTTGATAGAGCAAACTCACCTTAAAGGTAAATAGGTAAAAAACAGGCGCTGGACTCCCACAGGATAGTTCGTGAAACTTGGTGAGTCCTACCTCCGCCACGGTCTGTGGAAAAGCTCAGCTCTTACGTCCCAGGTAGACTGTAGTGACCGGACTGCTAGGTGTTTTGTTCCGCCCCAAAATAGTTACTACCCAATAACAGTGATGTTAGTTAACACGGAGGTGACATTTTCCCTATAATGCCATTATGTAGGTGTATAATCTGATCACTATTCATAAGGTTCGTTTACAACTTAATATACACAGACAAGAGAAAATTTGAAAAGGTTATACAAAGGTCGTTCAAATCTCTGTTTGTATGTAACAGAAATAACATTATTCTCGGTAATCTGTGAAGTTTGTCGAAGTATTGCGGTTAGATGATCGAGAGTTTCAGTTTACCACTCAAGCTCTCGTTAACCTGGCTGTAAACTGAAAACTTTACCTGAGATCTTTGAGTTACTAATCTGATATTCTACCAGCTTTTCTTTTCAACCACTTTTTGTTTTCGAAACTGCTTCTCGTTTAACATCATCAGCGTATACTCGTAAGTCTTCTTACTATTGACAGTCAGAAAGAAACATGACAGAGAATTATTTATAATTTATTTTCGATTTTTTGGTTCTAAGACATACCATTCTCTTCACAATCTTTTCTTTGAACACGGTTTCGACGTATGTGCCGACAAATAAATCACAACAGGTTATAAGTTTGTCCAAGTTTTAATGACGTCATAAGCTAAAGCTATAATGGTCTCTCCGTCTATGCGTCGTTCTTCTAGTATTAAGAATAATCTGTACCTATATATTTATTAATCTATCTGTGGCAGGCCTTTCAAAAATGATATGTTTGTACTTGATGTAAGTTCTACTTTCTTTATTCATTAAATTAAATCTAATAAAATATTCAAAAAAGAAAAATAACATGATGAGGAACAAAAGATGTGCCCAGAGTACCGCATTCTGAATCAATCTCCTGATATAGCTGCCTAACGAGAGGCTCCTTGGGTGCTGGTCGAGGATCTTAGCAATTAGTTCTTATGTTGACACGACTATCCACACAATAATCGCGGAGTCCACATTTCATTATATCATGTCGATAACCTTGCGAGCCAAGTCAAGAAGTCCTTTTATTGTTTATCTCTAATAAACCTATAAAGAATAGCATGAGTGTGTGTAATTGACCATCCCTTTCATATGTACGTACAACATACTCGTAAACACTTAACGTTTTATTTTTTGGCAGGCAATCCGTATTTCGGGACAAGAGCTCTTGGAATTACTTGAAAGGCCTTCCCCTTTTGCCCAACCGTGTGACAGCATCGACTGAATAGAAAAAAAAAACTCATATTTAAGACAAACGTACCTTTGAGCATCAACGATCGCTGATTTTACAACTACATCAATGTCGCAGTTATAGTGGAGTGACAAGAATGGATAAAGTAAGGAATGAGTTTGTAAGGGGAAGTTTGAATGTGACGCCTGTTACAGAAAAAATGAAAGGGAATTGTTTGTCTTGGTATGGACATTTGATGAGCAGGGATGAGACTCACGTGACTAAGAGAGTGATGAGTATGAATGTTGATGGATGGAGAGGAAGAGGAAAGCCAAAGAAAAGATGGATGGATTGTCTAAGGAATGATATGAATGAAAAAGGAGTAAATGATACTGTGACGTCTGATAGGGGAGAATGGAAGAAAAAAACGTGTTGCGCCAACCCCAAGTAGAATGGGATAAGGGCAGGAAGATGATGATGATCAATGTCGCAGTTATAACAATTAAAAGGGTTCCAGTAGAACTCCAAATTCTGAAAGTGGCATTTTATAGCTCGTGACTGTACACATCTGCCTTTCTTGGATCACAGGCATATAATGTTCTGTTGTTACCATTACTCTGGACAGCTTCCTTTGTCAGGTGGCAAGCAAAGCTTGTACACACACTGTGGATAACAATGTAGTGACGCGACAGCCGTCAGAAGGGTTGATATATGCGAGAAATTAGCATAATAGTATAAATATGATTATCCGTGTTACAACCAACACGAGGGTTATTAGTGTCAGGTGGGAAAGGCTTGACTGTTTTGTGTCGGGGATAATGGCACAATACCCGGTGTAAAACATTTTGTAATTACAGCACAATTTGTCTATGAATTTGTAATGGAACTGAGCGGGTTAAATTTCTAAGGATATTTGGATTAGAATAATCACGCAGTGGGTACCTGAAGATAAGCATCGTAACCAAGGCCAGTGCCGGTTTTAGCACTACCAGCGCCCCAGGCGAGATTTCTACGGCGCCCCCTAACTGCAATTCAAATCCCATAAGAAATAAGGAAAAGGATATAATGAAATTACCATTTATTAAAACTAGTAAAATTTTACTTTTCTAGCCTTCTAGGTCGAGGTTATCAGCAATCTCATTTCGATTTTCGATTGACAAAGTTGCCAAGTTTGTCAAAATTCAACCAGTTTTTATTTAGAGATTGATAATGTTTTTCTCTATGGTCCAGGATTTTCGGTAAAGTAAACTGCTATGCATGCAGTGCAGTGCTCCGAATTTGACACTGAGTTCCATTCCAATCTTGCCACCATTCGCTAAAGGGCATTTACGGGAATTAAGTAGACCTGTGGCGCCCTTTTATATCCGGCGCCCTGGGCGGTCGCCTAACCGCGCCTTACCCTAACGCCGGTACTGACCAAGGCATGCCTTGTGAAGTAGTAAAAACCGACCGAGTGAACCAAAACGGCAAAAGATCATGCGTGTTGTATGGGAACTCCCTTAAATGTTTAATTTAGTCTGTGTTTTTTAGTTTTTGTTGTTTAAGCGGCAACAGAAATGGATCATCTGGGAAAATTTTACCTGTCTAAATACAGCCTGGTATTAAACAGACATACAAGCAGACAGACAGGCAGATGGACGGACAGCGGTGCACAGTAATTGGGTCCCGTTTAATGCGTTTAACCCTTTGGCTACGGAACCGTATAAACCGTGCGGAGTAGGAAAAACGTTACTAGAACTTTAAAATGAAAACTGAATATTTTGTTAGGTGTATAACTGATGAACAATTCGAACTCATTAGCCCAATTGTGTTTCAATCAACCTTGTCACCCAATAAAACTTAACGTCTGTCACATTGGAGCCGCCAATCAAAACGATTGCGTACCTTGAATAGCCGTCCAAAAATGGTCCGAATTCGATTACTCGGCCTTTGAGAGGCCCAATTTCATCTGCAGCCAAATTTCAGGTGCTGCAATATTCCCCGTACATTTTGCGATAACCTACCTATTCAGGGTCTCTGCCGATCATAACGAGTCGGCATGATCAGTTTCACTGGGTGAATATTAAGTGACCTTTATTATGTTTGGATGAATGGCTGTGGGCTGGGTGATGTATAACTGTCTAGTGTCTACCTGTGTTGTGGATATAGGGTACTTGGAAATGTAGGTCTATGTATAATTTCTCGTGATAATAGTTTCATAGGATCGGATCTATTTGAAGTTTGACACCGTGATAGTCATTGGAAAATGTTAAATTTTTTCATTATTTATTTATTATTATTATTAGCCTGAACTGTCCCACTGCTGGGCAAAGGCCTCCCTCCATTCCTTCCAACTTTCACGACTTTGCGCCACCTGAAAAGGCTGTCGAACTTAAATGGGACTGGGCAGGACATGTCTGCCGCATGCCGAACGAGATGTGGGCACGCAAAGCTCATGATTGGTGCCCTGAAACAGCGACGCGGGGCCGCGGTAGACCTCGTAGGAGATGGCGGGACGAACTGGATGTCTTCCTTAAGAATTGGAAAATTTTTTCATGATCTACAAAATTCTTTTTCGTTCTTTTCCCATTTATGTTGAAATTGAATATCGATCTTATTTAATTTAGTATTACAAATTTAAATTTTGAATGTTACGTCGAAACGACTAAATGGATATTTGGTTTAGAGATAGGTTATTGTCTGGAATAACACATAGGATACCATACATTCTCTTGGAATAATTTCTAAGCTGGTAACCCCGTTAGCTACAGCTAGTCTTTGAAAACAGGGTACCTCTAAATAAGACTAGTAGTCAGACTTTAAAGCTTCTGACCACTGAAACCAACGTTTAAGCAATTTTCCAGGCCACAGTAGGGTTCTAGTGAATGATGGACGAGACCCAACGAACCTACAACAAGTCCTTAAATATCATCTCAGCACAGATTCAGGTATCGACCTGTGCAGCTATTATTACTTAGCCAAAAGCTCGCCAGAACACAACCAAACTAATATAATCACAATAGCAAAACAAAAACGAGTTTTCCTCTCCAAAATACCGCAAATTTGCCATCTAAACAATACGAGTTGGCAAAACAGTGCACATGAACGGTTTTGAAGCGACGCTTCATTTACATACGCCAATCACAGCTTAGCATACAAATCGAATTGGGACGGACAGACGGACGAATTTACTTTAATTGCTTGTAATCTTGGCGTAAATTATGGGCAGATGTTATGTTTGCTGATGAAAGGTCTTCTTTGTTTTGTGATGCAGGTGTGTCAACTTTTCGCCTCCTTCTGCGAAGCAGTCATGCTCGCGAAGGAGGTGGCGGGCAGCGTGAGGGAGTTGGCAGACGATCTCCGGCCACCGTAGGCGCGGGCATGCGGGCGGCGAGTAATGGGCGACTCGCTGTCCGACCATGGACCATGCCCGGGTCGACGGCGCATTGTGTTCCACGCGCGCCTCAAAGAGTGTCAGCAGTATGACGGGCCCCTTAGAGGGCCTAAGCCTGCCGGGGTTACGGGACTCACGAATTACTGCGACCTCGGAACGTAAAGGGCTATTGAAGGACACCGTGGATTTTAGTCAGTACGAGTCGGAGAGTCCCTCCCGCTCTGTCCTGGTTGGGAGGACTCATTTGATGATTTTACCACGCTAAAAAAAAAGGTGTTTCAACTCAATAGTGCTTTTTCCTAGTTTTGATTTGTTTAACCTTTAGTTTGTTGCAGTGAAAGAATCCCACAATGAATAGTAATGGCCTAAATATTGTACGTCTCGCTGTTGTTTGTGTGGGTGGTTTGAATTTTTGTAAACGCCCCCACGATACAGGAGAATAGTAATAGGGCAACATAAATTTGAAAAACACCTCCTAGTGGTCAATCCCGAGCAATGGCACCACAGGCAATCTTAACCCTTGATGACATCTGAGCGATCCCAATGGTGGTGGTAGGCCTCACCCACTAGTGAGGCCACCGTCACCTGGCTTGAGTCCATATCACGTCGGAATCCGGCGACGACCAACAGTTTTAGCAGTGTTCCGCCGATGTGATCTTGCTCCGGCCTCATTTTTGCTTCTTCTACATTGAGGCTACGAGAAAACACATTTTAAATGAAAAGAAATAAATTCAAACAGTAATGTACAAACAGTAATCAGTCACATAACGACATTTTAATTTACAAAACGTACATTTTATTCCTTTAGTTGTGAAAACGATTACAATCTGGTTTGATGATTTCTGTCAAAAAAAAATTGTATTATGATAGCTATAGTAATGAGGTTCTACGGGTAACAGCTTGGTTAAAGACTCTTCTATTTTGTTGGGACTTTAAAATGTATAAATAACCTGTTTAACAAAACATTTTTGTGAGGGAATAGATGACTATTTTTCTCAACCGATAAAACATTTCAATAATAATTAAGTCGGTTCTCATTAACACCTTTAATAAAAAAGAGACTTCGAAGATAAGCACGATGAAATGACGATGAAAAAGGAAAATAGAAAAAACTCAGAAAAATGTGCGTTTATTTTTTCAGTGTTACGGTCTTAACGCGCACGATGTTCCCGACACTTGAAACTGCTTCCAGTAGAATCCTCTTTATAACAAACCTCTTTAATATAACAGGAAAATATTTAGTGCAAAGCGTCTAAAGCTGAGTAAAAACAAAAAGATAAGGTGATGAGTATGAGAGTAAAAAATTAATTGAATCGAAACCACTTTTACGGATGAAATCTCGCGGTGTTTCTTTTTATGATTCGAAACATCTCGAGCTCTTTGCATTAACTGCCGTGGATTAATAATGTAGAAGTTGGAACAATGGATAAATATTTATGAGGATTTTTATGAGAAAAGTCGAGGGTTTCCTTAATTTTTATTATTACTGTTTTCTAGGTAAGTTGGTTGTGAGGTCAGTTTACAAATTTTGGGTTGAGGCTTTTTTATTTCTCTTAAACATTACCGCACACTAGGACTTTATAATTCCTTGATCGTGGGTGCGTCAATCGCTGAACCACTGCATCAACCACGTGCCGATAAACCGGCTTTATTTTGTTGAAGAAGAAAAAAAATCGCTTAATGAATGGGCATTAATTTTGCTACTATATTGTCAGCTTGCAATAAGAAATTTCGGCTTCAAAATACAATTTAAAGATCGTAGGGATATTTATATTGTGTACCTAATTTATTTCATCACTACATCACTGCTGTCCTCCTAAAAAACACCGTGAAGGATCCCAAAAAAGAATAACCTAATAACCAATGTGAACCGATGTGTCGGCACCAACCTATACACCCGGCATGATAATTCACTATTTCCTTTGGATCTCACAAACCCAGACCTGGGGGTCTTATCTCTAGCTCCATCAGTAACTCGAAACGGTAAAGTTCAGCCTACTCCCTATTCATTCCGAATTCCTGAGTTTTGGACAATACATTGGGAGTCCATACTCCCAATGTATTGTCAAAACTGCCCTTCTCTCAACTCTTTCAACCGTGATTTTAATAAGTTTTTAGTTCGAGCTACTCACTAATCTTGAATATTCGTCTCCGAAAATTCGGCCTACGGGTTTTGTGCTTAAAGAGTAGCACCGTCATAGTACTTCAGAATCCCAGCAATAGAACCGTTCTAATCTGATTAAGTTATTAACGTTTTCCCCAATTATTGACTGACCCTCGGCAAACAATAACCGATTACATTAACCACAATCCCCTGATCTTCACCTCCCAATATAAATCCGTCTTCCATCATAAATCCTACATCTCTGCCTAATGAAGCTTACAAAGTCGGCGGCGCTAGTTACTGAATAATTAATCCTAGCTGTCGGTAGCAGACTAAATATATTATTTAATACTTGACTTCGCATCATCCGTAGTTATCCGGACGAGGCGCGGTTAGGGGAAGATGTTCCACATTAATTTTACTTTGTTTGCTTTTGGAGGGCGGCCGGGCTGTGGTTTTATATGGATTATGTTATACTAGATTTAGCCTGCAGCCTCGCCTTTGTGGAAATTGTTGAGTTATCTCATGGGAACATACTACTGAATAAAAATTATGGAATTTATTTTAAGTAGGTTTGGAGCACTTTTGAATTAGCGAATTTAAAAGTCACAAGGCATAACAATGGCAGTGAAAGTACTGTGATTGCCCATTTTATTGCATAAATTTATATTAGTGAAGAAAAAAGGACAAGAAACTTCATGAACCTAAGTAAAAAAATATTTTTTTAGCCCAGCGTAATTCGTGATGAAGACTGCATGACGAACAAACAATCAATTTTGATTTGATACACAAAAGTGGGAGTTTAGATTTAACTTTGGATGTAAGTTATGACATTTTAATAAGTAGAAAAAAAAAAGTAGTCTTCAAAAACATAATAAGATGGATTGAGTTTTACCTATAGATTCAGCTTTCAAATTGGAAACAGGCCAATAGATTTTTGTGAAGGTTTATTCTATCAACCCGAGATTGACATAAGCAGCATAATATTCATTTTCCTGGGAATGTCTTGTATAAAAACGAACCACGGTAGAAAATCCGTGGGCAAATTCTAGTTCACTAATTTCCAACTTCTTAACTCTAAACCCAAGGGGCTCGCTAACACAAAATTACATCGTTAGTGTTAACGCTCCAACATTTGTTTAGAACACAGACGATCTCATAAACTTGCATTAATTTCGATAATGACCACCAGATAGTTCGCCAGTCGACTTTATGGCGAACCCTTGAGCCTTAAGGGTAAGAACAAAGAAACTTGGGGGGAAAGGTAAGTGCGTATTAACGCTATTGTTACGTAAGAGGATCTGCGAAGATATATGTATCTTATCTATTAAGGTAAAAGGTTTATTTTACTAAAGCGTTTTGTCAACATTGTTATGGGGTCAAGTTCAAATGTTATTTTATTATTGGGTGTTTACTGCCAGAGGGCTAGACAAATAGATTGGTTTGCCCTATAGATAGCTGATGTAATTCCCATATATTTAACTTTATAGACTACTTGGGGTCCACAGCATAGTGTTCTTTTAGTAGAAGACTTGTAAAATACGAGTTCAATAATCGTATTTTTAGACAAGTCTTCTGAGTCTTCTTAATCTTCTGAGCTCGTTCCATCTTAAGTCTTATCCTTGCTTCTGGGTTAGATAGAACACAAGCATATTAAAAAAAAACTTTTTTATTTTATAACTTAACTGCTGGTTACCCTACATAGCCCACTATTTGTGTAATAAAATGCTTTTGTCAGAATGATTTTCAGGTTTTCGCGATTACGAAAGTAATATTTGAAAAAAAAATACTGCAAGGACCAAACACCGTTCACACGTTTATTGCCTGTTGTACTAAACCGGTAATTTTTTGAAGTGAAAACTTCTTTAGCGGCTTTTTTTGTAATGGGTAAAAATGTTAAACTCGCGTCAGGACACGTGACCTGATCGAAAATTCGTAAGATGGAAGGATATGGATCTAAATGCACAACGTTAATATTCAAGTTTTCACTTCTGCCGGCATTCCCGTCGTATTTTTTTTCCTTAGCCGTCCCACAGCTGAGCAAAGGCTTCCCCAATTCCTTCTACATAGGAACTCTTTTCCTGGGCCGCTTCGAACCAGCTCTCGTGGCAATCGTCTAGGTCGTCTCGCCACCTTTTTCTGGGCCGGTATTATATTATGGGTAAATAAAACTTCCTGTGGTAATACTGGATCGCTTTACTATGGGTTATTTTTACCTATTGTGCTATTGGTATTAATACCGGTGGTAAAATGGGCTATAAGCTCTTTCAACTAGAACGGTGGTGTCTCAATATAATGGTCAACAACCAATTTTTTTGATTATATTTTAGCCCCCTTCTACTTGAAAATTTGCTCATAAATATCTAATAATTAATTAATAAACAGACTTCAAATAACAACTCGTGTGTCAAATTTTACGCTGTTTATCTTTAAAATATTGTTATTTTAGATAAATATCGAAATTTCCTCTCATCATCTCAATCGTAGTAAAGTTGATATTTTCTGTTTACTTTTAATTAAGATTAAATTAAAGATGGAGAATTACTTTGCTTAGGTTTAAAACTTTAATCGTACAGTGATTGAAATTAACTATGGTTTGTTTAACGTTAATTTCAGGTTTGGTTTATAAATCTCTTTGAAGTTGTAAATTTATATTTTAAAAGTGTTCGCTGTAAATAAATGTTGTGATGGAAAAAAATTGCTTGTAACTTCAAACAAGCTTTTTTTGTATCTTGGAAGCTCAAACGATTAGGATAATAGTTTTTATTTATTCAGGGATTGGTTTTAAGGTTACTATTAATTCTATAGTTGTTTCAGAGGCGTAGCGTGCCATGGCGGGGCCCCGTATAAAAATTTGTTTGGGTGCTCTTAGGTAGGGTAAAGATTTATCACTCAAGAAAAAAAATGCATTTCTCTGTATCTACGCCGATATACAAGGTAAACAAAGGTCGACTCCCTTGGGGGGCGACACAAAGTTGAACCCCATGGGAGGAGACAAAAGGAATCGGGAGTGGGGGGTAATAGGCTGATGGAAGGGAGCCGTACTGGCGACCTGACAGAAGACCAGGGGAACTCGAATCGGGTGGGCTTGTCAAGCAGGGAAGGTGGTACGCATGGCAAGCAGCAGGCGGGGCGCGAAAGTGCACCGCAACGGGGAGTAGGTACATCTCCGAAAAAGAGGCTCAGCGGAGCGGCCAGACGGAAACGTCTGCAGCGACAGCCGCAGCAAGGATCTGCTTCTGGTTCTGCAAGCCGAGCTAAACGGATCCGAGAGGTAAGCGACGAAACCACTGACACCAAGGGCGACTCCAAACGCACAAAGCACGAGGAGACGCCCGGGCCGTCATACAGGGACGCTGCCTCTGGGATCAAGATGGCAATAGTGGCTGAGGACCACCCTGAGGTGGTACTTAGCACAAACCTGCTTGGGGAACTGCAAGCACTGGTATGGGAGTTGCTGGAGGAGACACCAGATCCTTTGCCTGTGGTCCACGTAGGCAGCCTGGCAGCAGGAGCGCTGCACGTGACATGTGTGGGGGAAGAGGCTGCAAAATGGCTTGGCGGACTGACAGGTAAGACTGTTCGGGACGTCAAGTTGAAGGTCGTGTGCGCAAAGAGCCTCCCAAAACCCATAAAAATGGCCTGGAGGACAAAGAATATAGGCTGCACCGACACAACGCGGGTTCTCCGGATGCTGCAGCGTCTAAACCCGGGTATCAGGACGAGCGAGTGGAAGAAAGTGCAGACGCTCGTCGAGGACACCCATGTCAGACGGATCGTCTACATGGACCGGGCGTCGGCTGATGCCATCGGCAGCCAGGGCTACTGCTTGTCCGCGGGCCTTGACAAAAGCACCTTCAAGCTTCTCGAAGACATCGAGAAACGCTTGGAGGAGCGAGCCAGGGCTCAGGCGGAGAAGGAGGTGCAGGCAGCCGTGGCACCGGCCGAGGACGGGCCATGTACGACGTCCATGCCGCCAGCACCTGGCACGAAGGCGGGCGACGGAGAAGCACCGGAGGAGCATATGGCCGCGCCGAGGTCTACCAGTCACTCAACCAGAACGGAAGAACTGCTGGGAGAACTCGATACGCTGGACCTGGCATCCCCCCCGGGTTCCACCCAGGAGGAAGACCTAATGGACAGCGACCAGTAATGGTTGCGTCAAGCCCCCATCATAAGCGCAAAGATGGAAGAAATCAGGGGGCCAATTCTCGATTTTCGCCATTTATCTCGAGTTCGAGATTGTAAGTCTATCTCTATGTCTATCAAAAATATCTCTATCTCTACCAAAAAATGTCGAATTGAGCAGAATTCCGTATTCTCAGCCAAAATAGAAATAAATGTCACGAAAATGTCGAGTCGAGTGAAGATAATGTTACCATTATGAAGAATCGCACGTTCCGTTTTAGGTAGCTATGAGTGAATGAATAATTTTGTTTTATAACGCTGACTAAACCTAACTATTTAAGTATAAAACGAAACGTTTAGTGTAAAAATAATCAGTTTGACAGTTGACTGCCTGTCAGTGTCAGAATTTGCGCCTTTTTGCGGTTCCTTCAAAACTTTTGTTATGTTTACATTTACTCTGTGTTTACATCAATAGTGGGCTGTGCTGTTTTACATTTCATATTTTTTATTTTAACATGGAGGGGAAAAAATACCCCAGTACTCGTCCATCTTTCAGTGGTGTCAAGTCCAATCGTGGGTACATAAATTACATAGTCTGATAATTGCGCGAAGGTCGTCGTTTCAAGAAAACACAATGCACAAAACAAAGAGTATACCTAAATCGAATTACCGGTAAGTATGGGATGCCAAGCCGTATTTTGTTTAAAAACTAAAGAAAAGAAAACACAGCGTACAAGCCAAAACTCAACGAATTCACTCAGAAATGACGTATCTCTACAATCGACATGACATCTCTACTGCTCAGAAGCACTCGACATGAATTCTAACGTTAGCCTTCGACAAATGTCGCATTCGACATCCCCAGAATAGCAACTTTTAAAATTTGTCGAAAAAATGACGTCATTAGATATTTTTGTCGAGTTCGACACCATCTCTAAAACCGAGAATTGGCCCCCAGGTGTGTACAAATAAACCTACATCACAGTAAGGCAGCTACGGCCATTCTGGCACGACAGCTGAAAGGGAAAAAATTCGATATAGCCTTAATTCAGGAACCTTATATATATAAAGGGGACATTAAGGGCCTAGGTGGGACTGATGGTGTAATATTCTATCTATGCTCCACTAATGATGTGAGAACATGCATCTATGTCAGAAATGGTATACATGCACTGCCCTTACATGATTTCTGTTCCAGGGATCTAACAACTGTCAAGATCCAAATAAGTAAGGGAGATGGCAGAGGCAACGTTCTTGTTTCATCTGCTTATCTTCCGTACGAGGCCGAGGAACCGACGACACAACAAATAAGGGACCTCGTGGAGATGGGCAACCAAGCGAACCTGGATCTAATCGTGGGGTGTGGTGCAAACGCACACCACGTTATCTGGGGCAGCTCGGATGTCAACAAAAGGGGAGAGAAGCTTCTGCAATTTCTGGTAAGCTCATCCATGCAAATCCTTAATAAAGGCAACAGGCCCACTTTTGTTAATGCAAGACGGGCAGAAGTCATTGATCTCACGTTT
This sequence comes from Agrotis exclamationis, assembly GCA_950005045.1. Taxonomy (NCBI): domain Eukaryota; kingdom Metazoa; phylum Arthropoda; class Insecta; order Lepidoptera; family Noctuidae; genus Agrotis; species Agrotis exclamationis. Next base: position 26,697,049 of record OX465417.1, on the reverse strand, counting down.
GCATCCAACAGGGCCAGCAAAAAGATCAATGAATGGCATGTATCAAGTGAAATCTCATTATCAGACCACAACTATATATGCTTTAGGTACAGGACAAGACAAATACTCGAGACTGTACAGCGGAGGAACCCAAGAAATACTGACTGGTGCTCGTACGTGAATGACCTCAAAAACAATTTGGGTAACTCAAAAGGTAAGCTCAATTCAATTATAGACATAGAATTTGAAGCGGACAGGGTTAGCCATGCCATACAACAGGCGTGGGTCGACAACTGCCCTATCAAAACAACAAAGGGCAAAAAGGAGCCGTGGTGGACGACTGAATTGGACGGACTGCGGCGGGAAGCCAGACGTGCCTACAATGCCGCCAAGGCTACAGGTAACTTCGGTCTCTACGCCTGCAGTCTGACCCAATACAACAAGGCTGTCCGCAAGGCTAAAAGAAAGGCTTGGAGAGATCACTGCGAGAAGATCAGCACGATACCAGAAGGTATGAGACTCTCTAAGGCAATGTCAATGACAAGGGCGAATCCACTATCAACCGTAAAGGGGGAGAATGGTAAGCATACCGAGACTGGGAAGGAGACCCTTGAAATCATGTTCAAAACTCACTTCCCGGGCTCCAAGGTGGTAGAATATGACACAGTAGAGGCCATCAGCCTAGAAGAACAAAGGTCACGCACGACCAAAGCTGATTGGGAAATAGCAAAAAAGGTAGTAAATGAACACAAGCTAAAATGGGCGGTGGGTAAATTCCAACCATTTAAGTCACCAGGCCCGGATGAGATTTACCCCATTTTACTACAAAAGGGTATAACAATATTAAACCCGCACCTGTGCAGGCTGTACAAGGCATGCATAGCTTTCGGACATATACCGAGGAGCTGGAGACAGGTCAAAGTCATCTACATCCCTAAACCAGGTAAGGCGAACTATGAGGAGGCGAAGTCATACCGACCTATTAGCCTAACATCTTTCCTCTTGAAAACCCTGGAAAAGATGCTAGATGAATATATAAGGGAGGGACCTCTGAAGAAGATACCTCTACACAGGCTGCAATGTGCGTACCAGCCAGGAAAGTCCACGGAGACAGCTCTGCACTTCGTGGTATCCAAAGCTGAGGAAGCACTACAGAACAAGGAAATTTGTGTGGGGACGTTCCTGGATATAGAAGGGGCATTCGACCGCACAACCTTCGAGGCCATCAACACGGCGGCGCAGGAGCATGGTATAGAACCCACCATACGCAAGTGGATAAACTGCATGCTCAAAGGTAGGATTATACACTCTAATCTACTAGGTGACAGTCTCCGAGCGACGACCACTAGAGGATGTCCGCAGGGTGGGGTTTTATCCCCTCTTCTGTGGAGCTTGGTGGTTGATTCGCTTCTGAACAAACTGAACACAGGGCCACTCTACACAGTGGGATATGCAGATGATATTGTCATACTAGTTAATGGTAAGTTCCCAGAAACAGTGACAGGGTTAATGCAGAAGGCGCTGGGAACGGTAGAGCACTGGTGTAATCTTAACCACCTCTCTATCAATCCGAGCAAGACCACGGCGATAGCCTTCACTAGAAAAAGGAAGCTCGCAAGGCTGATGAATCTTCATCTGTATGACACTCGTATTGAATGGTCCACAACGGTAAAGTATCTAGGGATAACACTAGACAATACACTGACGTGGAGTACACACCTGGAGAACACAACGACGAAGGCACTTAGGGTCTTTGGCATGTGTCGCTCAACATATGGAAAAACTTGGGGCTTAAAGCCAAGGGTTCTACATTGGCTCTATACTATGATTGTGAGACCTATTCTCACATATGGCAGCCTAGTATGGTGGCCGAGAACAAGACTGGTCACATGCAAACAGACACTGTTGAAAGTCCAAAGAACGGCATGCATGGCCATAACGGGAGCGTTCGGAACAACGCCCACGGCAGCGATGGAAATGATGCTTAACATGCCCCCACTGCATATTGTGATACAGTCGGAAGCTGCAAAAGCTCTCCACAGACTATCAGTAAATGACATGTGGAACTTCAACATGCCGAGGACGGATCACACAAGAATGGAGATCCCAACCACTCTCGAAAAGGTCATGTCCATGGGATGTGACAAAATGCGACCCACGCACATGTTCCGGAAGAAGTACAAGATACATGTGCCCAGCAGGGACGACTGGAGGGAGGGCCTGCAATTCACAGACAACCCGAAAGTCACATGGTATACGGACGGCTCAAAAATGAAGTCCGGAACAGGAGCAGGCATTTATGCAGAGGACTGTCAAATCAGTCAAAGCATGGGACACTATGCTACGGTCTTCCAAGCGGAGGTCTACGCTATATGTGCCTGTGCCCAGGTAAACCTAGACAGGAATACTAAAGGTAAGACTATTTACATACTAAGTGACAGTCAAGCGGCCCTCAAGGCCCTGGACTCCTACCGAATGGACTCCAGACTAATCATGAACTGTGCCAAAACCCTAAATACTTTGGGGAGGCAAAACAAAGTCAGATTAGTCTGGGTTCCAGGCCACGTGGGCATCCTGGGAAATGAGAAAGCTGATGAACTAGCCAGAAAAGGATCAGAAAGTGATCTTATCGGCCCGGAGCCATTCGTGGGACTATCAATTAGTACCGTGAACATGGCCATGAGGGCGATGGCCAGGGAGGCCCACCAATTGGAGTGGTCTAGGACGACGGGAATGGGCCACTCGAGGAGATTCATTGACACAAAGGACACCAGGTGGAATGGACAAATAATCTCACATGGTAGGAAACAGTTAAGGCTGATCTTGGCAGCATTCACAGGACATTACCAGACAAATGACCTGCTGTATAAAATGCGGTTAGAGGACAGCCCATACTGCCGTTTTTGCCCAATGACAGATGTCAAAAAGGAGACCATGAAGCATCTTTTATGTGAATGCGACTCTCTGGCTGGAAAGCGTATGGGATTTCTGGGCCAAGCTTACCCTGACCCAGAGGACTACAGGAATCTGCCAACAGGGGGAATTATATCGCTTATGAGGTATATTTTTGCCGAAGAGGCAGATTGAAAAGGCTAAGGGCAAGACACAATAGATCCAAAAGGGTCGGAGTGTCGCCAAGGTTACATTGGGCCCGCAATAGCAAAAAAAAAAAAAAGTAAACAAAAAAAAACGGACAAAGGACATCAAAAAAAATTCAAGATGCGACTGATCAGTCCAGAGGTCGGAATTAGGTTATATATGGATCTTCCCGGGATTTCTAATAGACAATCTCGTGCATTACATATAAATAATAATAAAAACACCAGAGATAGATAAGACAGATAAATTAAATAACTATTTTATTTAATAAATCATTAAGTTTTTATTAATTTTTGTTTAGGCACGTTGGGGGCCCCTGTGGCCCGGGGGCCCCGTATAATTGATACGGCAGATACGGCGGTAGCTACGCCCCTGAGTTGTTTGATAATTTCTGATTGTTTCTAGTAAATACGTTTTAAACATTATTTTGGCTCACTCGTTAGAATCATCATTGAGAACAGCAAAATATGACAGAACTTGGGAAAGGTCTATTTCTAGCATATTATTGCGATATTCATCATTTCCATAATTATTATTTCATTAAATATGTTTTTAGTTAAAAATAAAAGAGATGAGACCTAGATGGTTCTCATGTTGAAAAGATGACAATCCCACCGCTCTATACCCAAATCACTGCAACTCCTGAAAGCCAGAATCAAGAGTGGCGTTAATTTGAGAAGATAAGAAAGAGGCAACTAATGTCAATATTACTTGACTCTACAATGAGCTCCAGCCTTGAGATCAACCGATTGATTTGACAGATAAAATAGATGATGTTTTATAAGGAATACCAAAATGTATGCGGGATGCGGCTGCGGTGTCACAAAGCTGCATTTATCAGTAATATCAATCCAGATCTATGATCCCAGACAAAATGAACGGAGTATATGTTAGGATCGTACCAGACGAGCGAATGAAGTCTGTAGTCTGAATTTTAATGTTGACTCAAACTTCAAACCAGCAGACGTATAATAACAGTAATTTTAATTTACTGATTATTTTTTTAGAAAATCCAATCCTCAGAATACAATTTACAATTTCCTGCTTTCAAAGTGAAAGGCCCAACTTTCAGAATCCATTTACCCACCCTGATTAATATGATAATCGTGACACCCATTTTGTTCGAACATTTATATGTAAAGCTGTATTTTTAGCTCCACACGAGACACTGATTCAAAAGCTAAAACCGTGCCGGATCTCCCCCCTCCCCGGATATTAAATTCGCCCAACCTCCCCAGATTTGGCACGGGAGGGAAAAATTTTAATTTCCAGCGTTTGCGTGTATGCGTGACTTTTTAACATACAGTTTTCCGGGTCAACTGTAGTAATTGTGCTGACGCTGTGGGGTAATTTGCCAATAGTTAGGTCTCGGGTTACGTTTTTGCTCTAGTTTTTGTGGGACAATGAGTCAGCTGTTTGGTAGACATGCGTTGGCAAAGTAATAACAAACTTCGTATAGTTCTCTGCTACTTCAAAAACGTGCTAACGTTGTTAATATAAAGAAGGATGGTTTAAGTGAAGCCTGAAACATTTTTTTCTCACAGAAACAATAAAGATATCGTTTACTCCATAAAAATGTTTGTAAGGATAATCTTGTTTCAAAATTACTCACAACAAACGTGACTTCTCGAGGTAATTGCTCGTACAATTTCGTAAAACGTGCTCTCGTCATGAAGGAGCCCAAGTACCTTCGCTTTAATACCGCACCTGTCATCACTAATGTCTTATTACAAAGCCGTGCAACACTCTAAGGAATGCGCTGCATTGTCGACCTCAAGACCCTCCTCATATCTTTATCACACCCCATCTCATCGCCCTGTCAAACTTCGCACGGATCATCCCATATCCACACAACCATATATCTCTGTCCCCCTCATATAATACGAAAGAGAAAACAATAAAGATCCTTTCAAATCCTTCACCTCCAAAGCAAACATTCAAAACATTTCACTTGAAAACAATGGAAGCCATCAGAGGGCGATGTGGGCATCATTTATTCAGCCTAACACCCTCGCACGAGATGTTTCTTTGTCAGCACAACGGATCCGCAGAAAACATGCAAATATTCGAAGCGAAAAGCTTTCGACTTCACCCCTTTAATGGTTAAGCAAATACAAGTACGTTGACTTTAAGACTCGCTTCAAAAATAAAAAGTGTTTTCAAGTCTCCACAAAGAAGGCGGAAGCCCCTCGAAGTCTCCTTCTTAATGGAAAACTCTGGTGTATTTGAATAGCAAGTCTAATTGGTCGAAAAGTTCGCGATGTTGGTTAGCAAAAAAAGTGTATAACATTAAAACTTTTTCTTTGTGACAAAATTAAGTAAGAATATTGTCAGCCTCTCGTTCCTGATTCTTTTGTGGTAAAGCAAGGAGGCGTTGTCTGAACCGTTGTAGTTGTGTTGTTTGTTTAGGAACAACAATCTTGAATACTGTAGTAAAAGTCTTTAAGTTTTCTTATAGCTCTAAGTTTCAAGTTGTGTTTTTATAGACGTTGCTAAAAAATTAAAAGATAAGTATTTTTTTTCGTCAATTTTCAAGATATGTTTTAAGATTAAGCTCTATGTTTGTTGTTCATCGTTATAAAAACAATCTAATGATGACCATAATAATTCCAAACCTGATTTTTTCCCGGCTGAAACCTTTGACCTATTGCTAGATTAGCAGTTTAAATTAAACTCCTATTGTAATTCAGGGACACTGAGAATTTGACGAAGAAGATAAAATTAATGTGAATGAAAATGTTAGAACTGAATGCCTTTATGAGTGGTTTCGAGAACGTGTAAGTCGAAAAAATTATTCCGCAGGAAGGGGAATTGGGATAAAAGGTACTTATCTACTACCATGTGTAGTATCTTGGTGCCTAACATACGAAATTCATTATCTAAACATGCATCTATCCACACAAATTTTCGACAATAAAGACAAGTATAAACTATATACGGTTTACGAACGTGACGAAATAAAACAGCAGAGGTGACCGAAAAAGATAGCAAGACCACAACGGATAAACAACTACAACACCATTTTCTAGATTCCTCGAAGCATTTTTTACCCGTAACAGCGGTAGAGAGACGGTATATGCGTTTGGGAGTCTTCAAAAAATCCAGAATCAGACGAATGCAAGGTCATTGTCTCCACCGCTTGATTACCCGCCTCCCAAACTACCTGGCGTGATGTAACACATGCATAAAAATACGTCTTTAATAACAGAAACACGAACGTCTCTCTCTGAATCTTTTATCGTAGTAAGCATTTCTTTTTTGTGTGCACGGCAAATTGTCTGTAGTCACGAAATGTATGTGTTGGGTAATTTTCTTTTATTGCCCATACAGAAGTAGTATCGATGCTTTTAGTTGATGATGAAATTGGCTTTGTTCGAACATAAATAAATGGGGCTCGTTTCATTAGTAGTAAACCTATTTGGAAAGGAATGCGACGTGTAGGAAATTGTGCGGGTACGGAGTTGTGAAGGTGAGTCGTATTGTGGTGTATTACGAAAGGTTTAAAGCTTTCTTTGTGAGTGTTGGTTTTGTGGACTTCTTTATTTTCAATCAATGACGTTTTTGTGTTATTAAGCTATTGCATAGCTTTTATCGCGAGCGCAAAAACCTGACACCACGCATCGTCTAACATCGTTTCAGTTCGGGAGACTTCGGCAATCATAAAAATATCCGTCATAAAAATAATTTACTTTTTCTTACATTCTAAACGGCCAGATACAAAAGGAGTTTTCACAATGAAACCTACTTATAAAATTCTCCTACAACAAAGAAGTTCTTTATTACAGTAGTGCACCACAAACATTTTAAATAAATTATATTCTCGTTAAATATACGCGGTAGGCGATTTTATTCTTTTAAAATAAAAAAAGGTATGCAATAGCTTCACCGCGGCAGTCTCGGAGTGCCACATGTATTTTTTTATGTGTGAATCGTTGGGGAATGAAAACATTCAAGAATTAAATTGTTTGAATTTATGGAAAGGAGATTGTGAATTGTTAATACATCTAGCGATTTTATTGAAGCTTTAATTGGAATTAGAGCTAACTTAACAGACAGTTTCCAAGGTTGGTCCTACAACAAAAAAAAGTTGAGGATTGCTATGGGAGTTGCCGTGTTGGCTTACTGCTTTTACACCAATGATGTTTTGTGTCAGTAATTTTATGGTTTTACACAGTGGTTAATAACTTACTTTGCGTATGAAAATAAAACAAATTAATTTATTTTTGCATTTTATTTTATTAAAATTTTTAGTCTGTATTCCGTTGAGTACTTTATAATGAAGTCTTTTTACAGACTTTATCGATACCTATAAATACACTTACGTTTTTATGACAACGAAATTAGTGCGCACAGAGAAGGAGGAACATAATAACTGACTTATAAAAACTGAAGTACAAAATTGCCGAAGTGAATATAAAGGCTCGCTTGCACCACGAATCACTAAATATGTAGGTAAAGCATTAAACGAGTTTGAAAAAAATTTCTGATTCTGTCAATCGTTTAATCCTGGTAGCTATCTTGACCAATCAACGACCGAATTTGCCTATTTAAGTCATAGAAAACAATTAGTAGCAGCCATCAAAAACAACGGAACGGGATTCGATTCAATTGAACATTAGAGTCTGGCCAACGAAAGCTGTCCACGCAAAAGAGCGGGAAATTCAAAAAAATCAAGGCATGACAACCCCGGCTACACGCTGCCAAAACGGAGTTGATACTTGTTATTATTCAAGACCAATAAGGGATATTATTTATATCAGTATTTCATATTGTTAGATTACAAACATAAAAATATTATCAAATAATGCCCTAGCAAATCCAGGATAGGGTATTTTTAACTTCTGCATGCATTGAAGTCTACATCTCAACTTTCCTGGCACGACATATTATATCGAAAGGTTAATTTAAAAAAAAGTGTTTTACTTAACGTTTATTTGAGGGAATAGTTACCTTTGACAAGGTTAAGTTACAATAGTTAAATCAACACAATACAGGGGTTACGAGTCATAATCGAAATCGGATTTAAAGTACTCTACACCTGATACTGTATAGTTTTGTTTTCTCGTCTTCGCCGTTAGTATTACTTAAAAAATAGAAAAACCGTGAAAAAAATTGTATTATTTTGTAAATAAGTGCAAATGTATCAAGATGTTTCACCTATATGAAAGTTCAGTGATTTGACAATATTGACAGTCCAAAAACATTGCCATATCAAAAGTTTAGAAAATAGGTCGTGGACAGCTTTCGTTGGCCAGACTCTAACTTCGGGTGTAAGAAGACATTGACAGAAATTATGTTTTGATTAAGTACATTATGATCTGTGGTGCCAGCGGTCCTTATGGTAATCATTGAAGAGCGTTGATTAAAAACATTCTTCAAAGTCATATAAGACATCAAAGTATGACAGGATTTCCGTATTTTGTCTTATCATAATATATATTTTTTTTTACAATTTCAAATAAATAAATGTAAAAATAAACGGGATCAGTCATGGTTGGAAATTTAAATAAAAAGGATGTTTTACAACCTGTTATACCGTTTCCTAAGTTTATTTACATATTTACAAACACTATTGGTCCATCTATGTTGAAATTAAAAATGACACGTTTACTGAAGAAATTGGTGATAAAATAATATTTTTAGCAGAAAAAATAAATGAGCAAACGTACAAAAAGAGCTTAATCTGTGATGTGCGTGTCTCATAGCTCAAAAAGTAAACAAACCTGAAAACATTTTTTCTTTCACAACGTTAATAAAAAAAAATGTTCTTGTCAATCACCATGTTTCTTCAGCAAAAACTTTTTTTAAATATTAAACTAAAATCGCTTAAAACAGACTTTCTGAAGAACCATTATTGCTTCTAACTTCGATAAAACTTTCGGCGAAGATTACATTGGTGTCTTTTTACTCTTCAAATGTCTAGTTTTTAAATTCAATATTAAATCCAACTTCGATCGGCTGTTAGAATTTTATAAAAATGTCTTAAAAGAAAATGGCCGAACTTTCATCACTTTGAATGTAGGTACAAAGGAAAATTATATTTGAAATCAAGAGGCGCTTAAAAGGGTCCTCTGTTCTCTCTTAGATTTGTCCGCTTGAACTATTAATAAAATACACTGATTCGCATTTAGAGCCGTCGCCTACGATGTAAGAGAATCGAAATACATTTTTCAATCGTACAACTTTATACAATATCTTAGTAACGAATTTAATCATCTTAATAGCTAATATTAAAGCAAATAGCTGCACTTAAACACAATAAAACCTCATCTCCAACGCCTGAATATAAACTTATTACGCCGTCAGATATTCCAGAACATAAATCTCTCGAAAATAACGTTTAAGAAACAATGTAATTTATTTTATCGCTCCAAAACAACGCAACTTATTCTGCGTACATTCATAGAATTTTAACAGCCGATCGAGAACAACGACGATTAATCTTTAATATTTTATTTAAATTTCACTATTTTTGAGATTATCATAATATTGTAATTAGGATGGATATGCGGCTGAGCTGCTGAACTATTTACAATTATTTTGCTATTTACAACCAGTATTATACATCGATAAATCGTCCATTAACACACTATTTTACACTCCAACGTCTTAGATATGATAATCACGAACGTCACTTATTCAAATATCTCACTTCGAGTTCGAATCACTGAATCAGTTCACATTGTCTTTGGGAGAGAAAGAAGTCTTTAATATTAATAACCTTCAAAGTTCAAGTGGCACAGTCAAAGTCAAAAGTCTATATGTAATCTGTGACACACTTGAGAAGGTCCGGCTCAAGTCACACGATCTCGTCGTGGTGCACCACGTCGCTGCAACTGCCGGCGCGCTGCAGTCAGGCGCGCTGACGTCACACACGCAGCTCCTCCATCGTCACGTTCGACTTAGCGTTCAACTGCGTGTTCTTCTTCGTCAGAGTACTCGTGTTTATCATCTGCATCTGGTGTGCAGACAACAACGGCTGGTTCTCCTGCAGCTGCCCACTTGCCAAAGTATTTATATTACTTTTCCCAAGTTTTGGCGGCGGAGGCGCTCTCGGTAATGTCGCCATACTAGCAACGTTATTGCTTGGAAGATCAGCAAATTCAGGTGGTGGTAACTGATGATGAGAATGGTGGTGATGACTTAAAATAGTAGCTGGGTCGTTTTTTAAACTAGTTTGGTAAGTCAACGCTCCTTCTAGGTCACCACAGATGTTGTTCGGCATCTGTCCATTCTCCACCCTTTTTTTTAAATGAGCTCCGTTTGTGTGGCCGTCTTGGCCGTTCATTCTCGTTTTATCTCGTTGGTAGTATACTCCAGCGAATATAAGAACATTCAGTATGAGCAGTGAGCATCCGATAGCGATGGTGACACTGAGGGCCGTGGAATATGCTGCGAAGCCATCTTCAGGTGGACTCGCAGTAGTAGCATCAGTTTTGTGTACTTCAGTTCCGGCAGTGCTTTGCGTGGGAGCATTGATGCCAATGATATTGAAATTCAAAGGAGACGTAATGTTCAGGACACTTAAAACAGGGATCTTAGTTGCCAAGCCAGTGTCAGTGATGACCATGTCTGTAGTCTTTTTGAACGGTGGACTGAATGTTTTGATGGTCGGCTGGAGAGCCGAGTCTTCGTGTTCGAGCTGATGATGTGAAGGAGGCACGTCCTCCCCTCCAGGACGGTGAAGATCTGGCACTAAGTTCAACCAGAATGATAGTCTGTTGACAATAGAAAATAATTTCTTAAAACAGACTATGAATAGATCTTTTACCGAAAACTGGAGGTTGAATTATAACAATGAAGTACTCAAATTACACATTTCAAGATAAGTGACTTCTACTAAGAAAGGAAAAGCATGAATAAATTTTATTGATATCATTTTCTCAAAGAAATCTAAATACGACTCGAATTCTTAGAGTCCTTTGAAATATTTTCTTTTGTAATACGACTTACCTGTGAGCTCTGTAGTGGTTCTTCAATTTAGCTTTGGTGTCGATGTTGAGGAACTTTTTGTGCACTGCTTCGTACGCTGTCCATTCTATGTTCTTCATCCTCACTCGCTCTTGTCGACCTGCTCTTATTGGATCACTCTCTTGTGCTTCGTTGGGATTCCTAGACAAACAATGAAGATTTTAAAACTGTTTCTTTAAAGACTAGTTTTGTTTGTGGTCTTATTTTTTGTTACTGAGACGTGTCATAATCTTTTTATTGTTTGAAATATCGTTATGTATTTGATGCTTGAATAATTAACAACTATACCATTCTGCCTACATATTTCTAAAGTAACTATTGTTTCTAATGTGTTTCACGCATTTTAAAAAGAGTAGCTTATAAAATATAATATATCAAGAGCGGAAAGATTTATTACATGAAGACTTCATAAGAACCATTCCATCGTGAACAGAATACGGTAGTTCAGGTTTCCTTTTATGCGAAAAGGAAATTGCAGCAGTAATTATCCCATTAAGCGAGTGCCAGTCAAAATGCTAAATGATTACTACCTCAAGCTGCTCGGCTAATAATCCTCGTTTATCGTGACTAGTTATTGTACTAATTAAGATTTCATTGTTTACAGGCTGGTGCTTTACATTTTATGACTCTTTTCGTTTCATAGTATTTTGAGTAAATAATTAAATCGCGAGATTTACCTATCAACGCCGTCTTTAAAAATGGTCACGTTTTTGTTTCATCGACAATGCAATCTGAATAGTATCATGGTCAAAGAGATTTGAATTTGATTCAAGGTTACTTCTAGGCAAGGGTGGTTCATCGTCGACCACATCTTCGCTTACTATCAGGCGAGATAGTGGTTGGTCAAACGCAAATCAACAGTTAAATAATAAAAAAAAAAAAACTCAATTAAAATGCACAATTTTCTTCGATTTACTCGAAGTGACAATCAATTATTGTAACTATCTTGCTATGTGAGAGGGCAAGTAAGGTCACTCATTTCAGCGCTGATGCTACTTTGTGCGACACGAAAGGGCACATCTAACGATTTAATTCTTGAGCAAACTTTATTTTTATTTTTCAAAAGTTTCATTATGTGGTGTGAGTGATGAATTCAGCGCTATTAAATCTCAGCATGACTTTGATATTGATGTTTGCAGCTGGTGTAATAATAAAAAGAAAACTGGATTTAAAATTAAACCTAGAGATAGGATAGTTCGAAATGAGATTAAAGAGGGTCCAAATAAAGGCGTTAATGGATTGCAGAGATTGTTCACACATTGTTTTATCTTGTTACTGCCAGTCTAGTGTCGTAAAAATAAAATTGAAATTGAAAATTTCTGCCAAGACGCGATCACACTGAGGGTCAATGTTTCTTGAAAGGTTTTTTTTTCCATTTCAGCTTTATCATAAGTGACATTGCATTATAGTAAACCTTATTTCAGTTGAAACAGAAAATAATGTTTTGTTTAAAAGTCAGAAATAATACAAACTACGTACAAAACAAAACTCATTACAGGTGGATCGCACGCAGCGGATAGCGTTCTTCAACGCGTTCTATCAACGAACGTTCGTTTAGTAAACACTTTTTATTTTATTTTGTACTACTCACCCACGTGGTGAAGCTGACTGTGCACGAAGCTTGATAATAAACAGTGAACTTTACTTACCCAGTTTTAGCAAAGTTTCCCCAGTACAGCATGACAGACTCTGACAGAGCCACCTCGGCTTTCGTGTAGTTCCTGGAGAAGTGCGCCAGGCCGCCCACGAGGGGGGCTCCGAAGACGTACGGCAACTCTTCACCATGGATGCAACCTTGTCGCTGCAGGAATATTGAAGATTTAGTGTGAAGAATGTCATTTATTAAGGGTCGAAATAACTAGGATAATTTTGATGATAATTAACTTCCGTGCTGATTCATAATTGGATCTGTGTTTTTTTTCTTTAACTTACAAATGAGTGTTTCATTACTTTACTAATGTTCAGTTTTTTTTTTATTAATTTTTTAAACTTTTTTTATAGGTTATGTTTTTTTTAAATATTTTTACAAAAACATAAAAAAAAACATCTATAAAATAGCAGTCTATCAGCATCGAAAACAGGGTCTGGGCTACCGGTGGTCAGGGCTCTATAGAGAGGCACCTCCTGACAATACGCGCCGTGTCCAGAAGTATTGTTAATGTTATCATTAATTTGTAAATAATCAAAAAGTCGATAATAGCATCAGACAAAATACTTGCATTTTAAAAATGAATATTATGAAATAATATTATTTTGCCTCTTGTCATAGCTTGTGGTCAATTCTACCAATTTCTATGTAATTTATTGAAGGCACGATTTGTGGTTTCAGATTGTGCTTGCCTTCAAAATTGTAAATGTCATGCATTTGATATACTGTTTGGCATAGCATATACCAAAATGCTTCAAATCTGATTGTGGTCAAATCGACTATTCATAACGACACAGGAGAAAATACATAGCAAATTCAAATTATCAGAAACCACAAGCGAACTTCATTGTATGGTAAATTCACCCTTCGTACAGAGCAGATATCATTAGCAAGTTCCCCATTATTGCATGGGACCCATATAACACTGTTTCCAATATACGAAATTGTTCCTTAAGTCGCCTCATTGCCCTCGTTAGTTCATCTACACCAAACAAGGTAACTCCACACTTCCATATTAAGAGCAACATCGCCAAACCAGACCAGTTAAGATAGACCTCTATACCAGCTTAAGTAGTAAGTGAAAAGGTATCTTCATAAAATGGTCTGCCGATAATTGCTCCTCAAAATGTTGGTAGTTAGCAGTTTGTCGGAAACCGGTTGATGTTGGCTGTGTGATGTATCGGTGTTAATGAGTAGGTTAATGCGCACTATTATTAGGATGGGTGTTATTTCGGATTGATGACCAAATTGTGCGGCAAAACTGTTAATTCTGAACAATTTGGGATTTATACTGGGCCATTTCGAATGCAGTAAAATAAATTATTTGTCGGATTTCAATGCAGTGAATTTATTTCACGTACAAATCTGATATGCCAGTAATCTAATTTGGTTATTTAATGCATATTTTAGTGGTCTACCAAAAGCTGAGCCAATTTTAGAAGCAATTTTAGTAACGAAAGCCCTTAGCAATTTATGTACCAGCCCCGCTAAGCTATGAAGCTATTCTGCAATTTTTTAAAGATAGATGACCTAAATGTTTACGCGGCACGTTATGTTCAGGGCCACGTGATATCTGCTAAGCCTTCACAAATGTTTGGTCCAATTCCAAATATTTGTGGCAAACGGTACGTTGTGTATGAAACTGAACAATAAAATGCCATTTAAAAATCCTTTGATTACAGGCTGTAGTTTTCAGGTATAATTATTCCACAGACACATAAAAAATTCGTAGTGACTATTTATTGTGAATGTTTGTAAATGTAATATCTTGTAAATATTTGGTAGTCTGTAAGTCTAATGAGTAGTCGAAAAAACTTTATTAGTAGAATAGAGATAGAATTGATCATGCTACGCGTGCTAGAAGTCATCGATTCAAGTGCAAGTCAAAGTTCTTATCCCAAAAATGGAATAGCGCAGGTACAAAATTTAATGTAGATTGTCTCCATTAATATTACTATTTATATGTTTGTTTAACATTTATTACAACGGAGCAATACCTTCTAGAAATTCAAACCTATTACAAATTCAACTTAATGAATAGATGAAGAATCAGTTTACGAAACTATTTAGCATTATAACTTAATCGATTCTGAACTCCAAAAACGAAACAAAACTCGAAGCTACGAGTAAGTTATGCAAAACTTTCACTATTAATGGAATAATTTTCATAAATCCAATTTGGGCCAGTTTTGGCTCGTTAACGCAAAATGTGAGATTCAAGGGCAAGCTAATTGTTCGATGAAGTTCTATGAAATAAGTTTCGGCGAAACAATTATGTTCGAAAATTCATTTGCCGATTCTTGTTTGCGAAATTCTGAATGAGTGAGTTTGAAGGTTTGATTATTTTGAAATGTGTTTTTTATTTTTATGGCTTCTTCGAAAAGAAGTTGCGAAAGAGGAAAGGGTGAATTTTTGCGTTTGCAATATTGGCTAGAAAAAGTAAGTATAACCTTCTAAGCTTTGAACTGCAGACATACCTAATGTCGACATGACCACCGAGATTGTCAAACATCACTTAGCACACGATTTAACCAATATGTTGACTATGGTCTTGTGTAATCTAAACTAGATCCAAGCTACTAAGATGTAACGGGGGTGAGTTGTACTGCACACATCACTCCCCTAGAGACGAGGCCCGCAGGTGAAGTGGGGAGGCAAAAGTCGGGGGCAGCGGAAGACGCTTTAGATCCCGCTGCCCCCAGACGTATGTGTGCGATATAATTCCGCGGTGGTTTTAGTCAAAACGAGTCTGACAGAATCCTCCGCTTTCCCCAGAAGGACTT
This sequence comes from Agrotis exclamationis, assembly GCA_950005045.1. NCBI lineage: Eukaryota > Metazoa > Arthropoda > Insecta > Lepidoptera > Noctuidae > Agrotis > Agrotis exclamationis. The sequence goes on along the minus strand of OX465417.1, from coordinate 26,681,569 downwards.
AAGCTTTCGTACTTATATCATAAAGGTGAAAAATAAGCATACGGCACGCTTGATGGAAAGCGGTTAACGTAGCCTATGGATTAGTATGGATGCATGCAAACATCGACTGCGCGTTGTCAGCCCTGTATATTTTTTTCCAAAGACCTTCAAAAAGAGGGTGTCAAGAAAATAGGAAAGACCATTGTGCCGCCAGATAAAGAGACAATAATTTTGGAGAGATGTTTACGTGGGTTCCCCAGCAGGTTACAGTATACCAACACGATATACTCTAAATACGATAACCTTGTCTTGGTTGGATGTTGCACTTAACTTCAGCTTTAAACAAAAACTACTTAGTAAACATTGACTCACCTGAGGGTAGTCTCCGTACTTGGTCTGGTAGTCGAACACGTAGAGGTAGGAGTTCCGTCTCAGTGCTGAATGCGTGTCCGCTGTCAGCACCATCGGGGCCACCACTTGAGCGTCGCTAAGCGCTTCTAGTGTCTCGTCCCTGGTAAGAAATTTCGGTGAATTAGTTAAAGTTCTGTTGCGGAATAAAGAAAGACATTCGACTAGGTGGACAGACGATCGAGGCCCAACTTAGGGGCAAAGACTGCCGTTGTCGCGGGACTATCTCATCAGCTAACCGTGAACCTGGAAAATAAAGGGCTATTGTAGGACAACGTGGACTTTAGTAAGAGTGCTGCTCTGAGTGGGAGAAATCATTTGATGATTTTAACACGATAATAAAAGGTGGACAGACGATCAGTGCCACGAATTTTAACTCTTAATATTATTAATGTGTTTGTTACGCTTTAAAGTCTACATCGTTAGTCCAATTTTGATGAAAATTGGTACAGAGAGATTTCAGACGTTGGAGATGGTTATAGGCCCTGAGAGGAATAAAAAGACTAGAAATAATCTTACTACTTATAATATTGTACTTAAATGTGGAAGTTTGGATGGACGAATGGTCGTGTTTTGATCAATCCTGCCAGAATAGATGTATCATCATCATCATCTCAGCCATAGGACGTCCACTGCTGAACATAGGCCTCCCCTTTAGATCTCCACATATACCGGTTGGAAGCGACCTGCATCCAGCGTCTTCCGGCGAATAGATGAATGAATCTGGATAAAACTCGCTATTTAAATATATAAATATGACTTGGAATAATACAAGCATAGGATAATTTTAAACTGGTTGTTGAAAAGACAAAGTCGCTGGCAAAAGTTATTTAAATCCTAGCGTATTTTATGATACACGTGTCTCTTCATTCAAATCATTCCTTATATCTTTAAGAGATATTAGTTTCTCATTGATCTCTAATTGAAATTAGTGGAAACACAATTAAATTACGATCGCTATACTAAGCAATTAATTCTAATTACTGGCCGATGTCTTGTTAATTATTCTCAATAGAATTGATGCACAGACTATTGTAATATTAATTAATTCTTAAAAGGTCTTGTAAGCGAATTGATTTTAATTTTCCATTCTCTTTGAGTTAATATTCTGTTTGATAATACCATGGTAACGGCATAATATCATGATACCATTATAAAATCTTTGTTATTTTTCATCCCACTAATTCATTTAGGTACAGTCTGCTCCAGAGAAAAGGAACCCTCCTTTTCTCTGCAGCTGATTGTACCTAAATGAATTAGTTACCTAAAAGAATGTTCCTGTGTGACATCAATACCAGATTACCCAGAACAGAAATCTCTGCAATCAGTATTTTACTTGAACACAGAAAAATATATCTTATTTTTACATTAATTCATGAAACAGTGAAATGTTTGACATCACTGCGCAGTTACCAACGTTCAGACCGATGTTATCAAAACGATGGTATGCTAACTTAAGTTCCAAAAGAAACACATAACTCCTTAAGTAAGTAGTTTTCATTTCCTTCACAGAATATGTTATACAGTAAGTTTCTTCTAAACCCAGCTTTCTAACACCCACAGCTTAAGCTTAGTTTTAAACAGTTTCTAAATACTGACTCAACTTAGCCCAGTTCGCAGCACTCTGCACTTTCAAGATTATTATCTTGGTCTGCAATTTTGAAACACAATCTGGCTCTGTCTGGGAGAAAATGGTGACTTCGTTTGTTAGTAAAAGCAAGTTTGTTTTTAACAGTTTTTATTTGCAACATTCTTGTTGCAGACGATTGTGTTGGACGTAAAACAAGCAAGAAATAAAATTGAAACAGTACGATCTTATGTTTTTAAACTGACAGTATCATTACAACTTAAGGCGCGGACTGACTACGATTTTAATCGCTTATGACCGCTTAAACTATTGTCACCACTATGGAGCGTCAATAAGATTGAAAATTGAGAAAATGATATTTGTGTTGAAAAATGTGACGTAAGCTGCGAATGGGCATTTATTTTACTGCTTTTCTTTAGATTATTTAAAATATAGACATAAAATTAAATAATGGTTTGGTTAAAGTTTTAAAAAAATGGAAAACCTACTAAATTCTTAAAAAAAAAAACTGTTGTTATCGCTGGAAATACAGAGATCTTCGACGTCAAAGTTTATTTTTGTGCTACAACTGCCCAATTTTTATTGGGAATATCAAACTCTTATTTATTATTCTGTTCGGTTTAAATTCTTCTTTATACCCTTCTCTGTTCACTGTATTTTTCGCGTTGCTTATTTTTATTACATTACGTCATACTCGACGTTCTAAGAAACCAATTTTTGGGAATATTGAGATAAGACCGCGTCTTAAGCTTAATATTTACCGCTTTTATACTAGTTTTCAGTTTCTCATCTCTGTGCTTTATTATTGAAAACAAAAAAAATACTGGATAGGCATAAACTACGGAACGTCACTTAGCACGCGTAACATGACACCGTCGAAACAGATTTTGTCGACGAAAGAATAGATTTTATAATGACATAGTAACATACAATTATTTCTATTGTCCTGAACATCCTGCTGTATAAAATATAGAAAAAAAAAGTTTCTATTCTTTAGTTGTCTTCGGGTACCTACTGTCATAGTTGTAAAAATAACTTTTTCTATTCTTGGTAGAATAGAGATAGCATTTGGTCACTGCCGAGTGTTCAGCTCTGATCCAAAGTCCTTTCTAAATCGTCCACTTCCATAAATCTGGTCATACAAGCTTACCGGTTGCAAAGAACCTCACTAATAAGGTCAATGTATGTCCTTGTAGATCGTCATTAATTTCAATAATTACTCACCTAATGTTAATTGGATGTTGAACCGGGCGCTCCCAATCAGTGTACTCATTAATGATAGTAGCCAGGATCTCGGAGAGATGGTAGCTGTATGTGTTCCTGACGAAAGATTTGAGGATCTTGGATCTCCTGTCAGCTTCGATCCCGTATTGTACGTCATCGCCGCTGAACGCGAAATAGGCTTCCGCTTTTGTTACTCCTAACATAAGGTCGTATCTGGGAAAGAAGGTAATGGATTAGTAAAGTTTATTATAAACTTATTGAGACACATTTTGTCAGTTATTATTAATCATAAAGGTTTTTGTATTAATAAGTAATTGAATTACGAATTTCGAAAATTAGGCGTAAATGTTATTTGGCTTCGTTAAAATAAACTAAAAATTATTAGTCGACGTAAAAATTGGTATGAATCTGAGTTAAATCATTTAAAATTATCTGTGGACAATTTTCAGTGTTCACTTTCAGTTGATTGTACTTAATAGCCTTTAAAAATATATCGGATTGAGAATAATATTAAGAGTACAATGTAAAAAAAAAACAGAAAAAGAAAATGAACGTTCTAGAACAGTTCACATACTTAGTAAGCTGTGCCACAGCGCTCTTCCTCATCAGCACCGCATTGATGATGTTGATGGCGTTCTGCGCCTGCTTGCCGAGCGGCGCGTGCGCAACCGCCTGGCCCCCCCACTCGTACCCGCTCTCAGGGTTCACTAGCAGGTCACCGGTGTCTGTTCAGAAACGAACAGGGTTGTATTATACACAGGAAGACCAAGATACGCATCTTGATCTTCCTGTGTTTAATATTTCTTTTTTGGTTAACTACAATCTGATTTTTTGATAGGAAGGTTTTAAGGTAATCGCTATAGATTGAAGTACAAAGCTCATAGAGTTTTTCAATTATTGAATGCAGGATACGGTGTACAAGAAACAGGGACGCGCTACATAAAAAGCTTAAGTTATCTCCTGATAATGAAATACTAAAGATAACATATAGGCGGTACAGAAACTTCTGTTCAGGCCTGTTGAAAAAAGCGAAAAGATTGTTTGACACGCAAGAACTCAATAAATCAAGCTCCAACCCAAAAGCTCTATGGGAAACTATTAAAAGGATTACGAATACCACCAATAGCAAAAAAACATCAACACAGCTTCTGACGTGCGCATCCACCCCAGTCGAATGTTGCAATGAAGTAAATTCCTTCTTTGTGAGCGTAGGCAAGAAACTTGCAGACCATATCTGTAACAATACTACACTACAGCAGCAGCGGGCATCATTTTCACAGACCCAGCAAAAATCAATACCACTTACGTCATTCGTCCTAGAAGCAACAGACCCAGACGAAATTATATCTACTATAGGTTCACTACGATCAAACGCTGCTACTGGTTGGGATGCCATCTCACCCCTGTTTTTGAAGAAATATGCAAGAACTCTGGCGCCCATACTGTGCCATATTTTTAATCTCTGCTTTGAAACATCTGTATTTCCCACTTCTTTGAAAAAGGCAATAATTCATCCGATATTCAAGGGTGGAGATGGGAACCTGCCTAGCAATTATCGTCCTATTGCAGTTCTGAGTGCCTTGTCCAAGGTACTTGAACGCCTCATAAATAGAAGACTAATCACATACCTGGAAAGCTATAACCTATTATCCCCACAACAGTTTGGCTTTCGTAGAAATAAATCGACTTGTGATGCAGTTCAAGATGTGACCAATAACGTTATTCAACACCTTAACCAGAATAAAAAAGCTCTTACAGTCTTCTTAGATCTGGCGAAGGCATTTGATACGGTTCCCATCTCCACTCTTCTAATCAAGCTTGAGAGCGTGGGCGTCAGGGGGGCACCTCTTGAACTTTTTCGTAGTTACCTAAGTAATCGCACACAAACTGTCAGGATTGATAACTACAATAGTGAAGAGCTTCCCATCTGCTATGGCGTGCCTCAGGGCAGCATATTGGGACCCACCCTATTCATTATCTTTATTAATGATTTGTGCAATCTAAGCGTTCCCAATGGTAGGGTTGTTGCATTTGCGGATGATACCGCTATAACTTTCACCGCAGCCACCTGGTCTGAGCTAGAGCTAGTAGCACAACATGGCCTCAACATAACCTTAGACTGGCTCACTGCACACACCCTAACCCTAAATACCAGCAAAACCAATTTTCTTGCCTACTCAATTAGCGCGGCGTCCCAACCACACACAGCCATCACCTTAAAAGCACACACTTGCCTCACAAAAACATCATGTAATTGTCCATCTTTACTAAACGTTGACCACATAAAATACTTAGGTGTAATGATAGATAAAAATTTTAACTTTAAGACGCATATTAACCTGCTTACGAGCAGAGTTAGAAAACTAATTTACATATTTAGAACCCTCCGATACGTTGCAAACTTCAAAATTATTCGTACTGTTTATTTTGCCTTAAGCTCATCTATTATCTTTTACTGTATCTCATGTTGGGGCGGTGCTGCTAAGACTTTTATGATGCCCTTGGAAGTCGCTCACAGAGCTATTTTAAAGGTTGCTACTTTTCGTCATTTTATGTTCCCTACGAATGAATTGTACAACCACTGGGGAATTCTCAACATACGACAGCAATTTATTCTACAAGTAATACTATTACAACACCGGAATACTCCATACAAAAAAATTACAAAACGACGAAAAGACATAATATGCACAGTCCCACGAACACGAACATCCTTTTGTAAAAAATTTTTTTACTTCCAAGGTCCAGCTCTGTACAATAAAATAAATAAGCACTGTCCGATATATGGTCTTTCATATTACAATTGTAAAAAAGCTGTTTACTCATTTCTACAAACTAAAAATTACGACGAAACCGAAAAATTTATAATTTAATTGTATCAATTGTTTTGTTTTTTCCCCCACGCTTCTCATGTTTTTCCAGCTGTTCCCCGTGGTTTCACCACCACTGCTTAGTTTCTATTGGTCGTGGCGTGATGATATGTAGCCTTAAAGCCTTTGTGGACTAACTATTATAATTTCAATATTGTTTTCAATTTTTGAAACTTGATATCCGCTACAGCTTGTGATTCGTACCATGTAGCGAAATATCATAATTATACATTCGCACAGCATTCAACAATTTTTGGACATAACAAATGCTCGCATACCCACAAGTTGCATGATTTATTTACTTTTGATTTTTACATCATTACTTTTTTTTTTTTTCTCTTTGTTTAAGTTTTGATTTTAAGATTAGATTAAGAAAATTATAAATAGAAAATACGAAATTGATTGTACTTAGCACGTCAAAACGTACTGTGTACGATTATTTATTGTAAAATTACTTCCCTTGGGGACCGGCACTGTATTCCTTAACACAGGTATTTTTTTAACCTAGCTAGGAATACAGCACCTCACCCTCCATTTAATTGTAGCCATTGTACACTAAAACGTTTTTTTTTTGTAACTACCATCATGTACTACAATGTTTTTGATAAATAAAGTTATTATTATTATTATTACAATACTATTGTTTCAAAGATAGAGGTTATCATTAATAATAACAAAGTGTATAAAGGTATGAAATCAACATAAGTAGCAGCAGTCTCTACAAATGGCAGTAGTCACAAAATTTGTGGCACGCAACGCTGCACCACATCAGTTTGAATCACATCAAAGTAACGTGAGTAAACAAGCTTCTGGGTAAGCTCATTCCATCGTAGACTTTTTTCTCTCACCTCTGACCTAGACTTGATTCAAGAGTAATACCATCTCCAATAAAATAAAAAGTACGAACAGATGCCAAATCTGACAATTTAAGTATTCGTGCTGCTGACTGCTGACTTATACATCGTAGGTCAAAACAGTGTCAGACGTATCTGTGATCTATCCGTTGTAAACTCAAGTCCTTTCTAGAATATTTTTAAATCTTCTTGACAACAGCAAAGACAGAGAGATTCAAAATAAAGTTACTTCATGATCTACAAACGTCACAAAAGGAAGGAAAACTAAACAAACTTAAGGATTATCAAACAGAATGATACGAAAAAACAAGTCAAGAGCGAGACAGAAACGGCCATTAATTGTCCAACATCACAAAGAGTGGAGATCAAGCTAGGAAAAAAAACGTTGTTCAACAAACTGAGCTAACAGAAAACGTTGTCGCTCCAGAGCTTGAGATGAGAAAAGTTCTGTGAGACAATTTAATAACACCGGGTGGACGAGACGCCAGAATGCCGATGCGAAAACACGAGGAACTTTCACGAATTTATGTCTCGTGTTTGGGGTCGGTAGCTGCACTTCATGAGATCTTTGTCTTTAGATGTTGTGTGACGAAATTTAAAGGTGAAATGAATTATATAAATAGAGAGGTTACGAAGGAGAAAATTAAGTGAAAGAAAACAAAACACTAACGTCTCATTTCTAAACAGCAGTCTGTAACCCTTCGTTTGAAAATTGCTTTTGTTTTTACAGTTTTATTTTCAGAGTAAACTGTAAATCCATTCAGAATGTATTTATGAGTCTACGGCAATTTTCAACGTTGTAAAGTTAATTTTATAAACAGTCTGCAATAAACAAGTATTTATTCTCCGAAAGTAATAGAACTAAAAGTAATTAACCAGTGTCTAACCAACAGCGGTTTTTCTGAGAAACCTCGAAACAGATATAAATATTTACACTTCATTTAATACCTAATTTAAAATACCTAAAGTTGAGATTTAATTTGAGTTCTCAATAAATAATTAATAGTCTGGAATCTAGATTAAAGGCCTAGAAAACTAAACAGATGGATTTGAATTAAAGTTGTGTGGGATTACCAATTTAAATCTCGACTTGATTTGGTAAAAGTAATATAATTTCTACTTAATAACTGTCATAAATCTAGATTAAAGGCGTAGAAAACTTCAAAGACCTAGACACGAAATTGCGTAGGATAGACAACTTTTTTAGGTAACAGCAATTTGACCTTGTAACCGTCTTATCTTATTAGACTTTGAGAAAAATTTATGTAATACGAAAACGGTACAATTTGAAGTGTATTTTCTCTTAATCTTTCTTAAACTCTCCCATCTTAAACAGCATTAAATCTCAGCTAAGAAACTCGCAAAGCGTATCTACAAAAGCGCTCGGGTCATCCAAATGAATTGCAACAAATCTCCTTCCTCTTACCAACTGTTGGTTTCTTTGAAGATTTGTAAAAGTACCGTCCACAGATCAGTCTTGGCCGCACAACGTGAACAATTCTTCCCCTCGAGACGAACAATAGAGCAGTGATAATTAAGAAAAGGAAAAACAAAATGATTAAACTAGCAACGGCTACGGAGATACAGAAATAGATGAATGGATTTATATAACAGACACAATGAAAAATATAAGGACTTGAACTGAGTGAATGAGCGGTGATATAGGCGGTAGCGGAGGCGATTTCTTGGGCAGTAGAATGATCGCCTATTGTTTCATTTCTTGAAAACACGGTTTCACGAGGTAAAACAATTGAAAATCTCTTAAAGTAAAGCAAAATTGAGTCTCGTTGTAGAGTTTGTTGTAATAAGCTGGTTTATTACAAAAATAATGTGCCCTAACACATATTGTTGAAAATGTCCTAGATGTTTAATGATGAAAGAACTGATTTAAAAAAAAATAAGTTTCACATTTCCCCCGCGAACGTTTCTTACTCTGCAAGTGGCCTAAAGAGACATATTCATTACTAACAACACAATATTATGACTTGAACGAAAACCCCCATTTTATTCAGATTCCCGAGATATTTGCGAGTATCAACAAACCAAAAAACTTCAGGGAGAATAATCAAAGGATCCGATCGTAATTAGTTTTCTGGTGATTTCCCATCACACCGAAATGTATCGATGAACTATTTGGGCGGTGTCCAATCAAATTGAGTCGTAACGAAGTGACCTAAAAACATTTTTACTGAGGGTTCCGTGGGAAAATGTTAAATTTTATTACGTTAAAGGAATGTGATTAGGTCCATTATTGCTTGGCAGCCACGACATAATTATCATCATTATATTACGTGTGATAGCATTATCTAGCTAGAAGTCTGACGCTAAATAAGATTTCTAAGAAATAATTTTGCTTTTCTTTTGCTCAAAGAAGTTTCATTTGTGTTAGAAAAAGTGTCATTAGTCTGTGCCACAGAGTATGAAGACGCGTCGGCGCGGGCGGCCGCTGGCAGAAGCGGCATTACACGTTGGCTGTTCGTGTATTTTTTGCAATGCATTTTCAATCCGGCTTTGACATTCATTTGTATAGCAAATTGAAGACGAGACGGAGATATCTCACGTTTCGTTTATTTGTATGAAATCTGTAATATTGATGTGTATCACACGAACACAACTCGACCGCACCGACGAGCGGACTACATACACCGCCTCTCAGTGCGGAGTATTGCCTATGCATTTTTGTTCCGCCGTGAACGAGCTGCGTCGTAAGAGTATTGCCTAATACATGCGTCAAGTATTATTTAATGTTCCTTTTCTGGTTTGAAATTGTAAGCCAGGACTTTGAGTTTCTATATAAACTTAAAAACAATGAACATAAAATAAAAAAATAGCAAATGTTTAGAAATGTAGAAATTATAAATGATAATACATAGATGATAATATGCGATTAATGCACTTTAGATTTTGTGTTCTGTTAGAACTGCCAGCTCTAGATGCTTCCAGTGCAATGTCGTGATAACTAGGAATACGAATGACAAAAGCCTTCATCTATGAAAGATATTTATATAGATTGACTTGTTTCTGATCTCTGAACATTTTATTATCATATTTTCTTTTATTTTTTCTCCGTACTTCAACCCAGAATACTATTCCTTGCTTATACAATAATAGCGCAGTTACAAGTTTATTGGGGCCTCACGATTGATGTAATAAAAATGGCGATTTCGTTGTAGACGTCTTTTGTATGTTTATCGGGAAATGTATTTGGAAATGAGATTTTCTTTTGAAATACTTGTCAATGGTGGCGAATATTTATTTATTTGACACAAATCATTTTTGTGAATTTACCAGTTGACGTATGAAAGAAGTCATTGACCGAATATAAACGGCCTTTTTGTACCGAACGACTTCTCGAGCAAAGTCTAGGATTTTTGTATAATAGGCTGAACTGGGCACGCAAAAAGGACATCTAAAACGTGGGTGTTTAGGCTGTAGGCTGACAAAAGTAAACTTAATAAGTAATATAGTAAGGTCTAATTTTCCTTAACAAATCTTTCAGAGACTACCGTCTACCGTCTACTAAAATAACATAATTATATTTACATGATACTCTACCTATAACAACACCGTCGACACTGGGCCCGAAGGCGTAGGCGAAGTCGGGGGCTTGCACAGGAGCCGACAGCAGCGCCTCTAGCGGCCGCTCGCGCAAACACCGCAGCAATGCCGGCGGAGTTAATTCTGTGGACAATTTTGTTTTGTTAATCGACGTGTTGCTTTCAATACAACTACCTATTAATCTATTGGATGGTTAATGATTATAAAAGTTGTCCGTCTCTCTTTGGGTTTCAGAGTGTAAAAACATTCCCGCGACTTTATACCCATCTCCGGTCCATCTTTGTACCAAATTGTATCAAAATCTGTTCAGCGATTTAGAGAGAAAAACGTTGCAAACAATCAAACTAACTTTTGCAATTAGGTGATATTTAGGACTCGTACTTAATGCCCAGAAAAGGCTCATAAAATGGGTTTATTAGCTCTCATGATCTACCAATCCATTACTATGTTTCAATCAATGTTTCAACACCACCCTAAATTCCGTTTGTTCACTATCTAACCCCACAAATGCACAATCTATTGTCTATTCCGAAACAGCTGCTAGTAGACAACAGCTGATGAACACTAAACTGCAGGTGCCAGGTGTCAGTTCGTTGTCACAGTATTCATGCCAGAGCCGAAACTAAACAGAACGCTTGGCATACATCGCACTTAATACCACTACTGACTCGCCCGACACAATTGGGTAGCCCAGCATTTTCGTTTCGGAAATTCTCGCTTTCAATGTGTTATAGAGGCTATTTTGGCTTGCAGCTTCTGATAAATGTGACGTCTCATTATTCTGACGATTAATAATTTATTAGCTGTTCCTACTGATCCCTCTTTTGTGTTCGGTCATGGACCAAAATACAACATATTGCTTAACCAAATTGCAGACTCATCTTTCTGAACTTTATTTTAATTAATGTCAAAAGAAGGATTGTTCTTAGTAATAAACATATAGGTATAATTATGTTGTCTTTACATCGTTTATGAACATAGTACTATATACCATTTTTTTTTTTTGTTTTTAGCGTGGTAAAATCATCAAATGAGTCCTCCCACCCAGGGCAGAGCGGGAGGGACTGTCAGACTCGTACTGTGCTCAAACACACTGCGAGCCTAGCGCGGTGGCGGCGGCGTGCGCGGAAATATTGAATGTATGAAATCGCCGCTTGTGGCCACATTGAAGTGACTAAGGCGGGGGCCTAGCGCGATGGCTACAAGCGATTTTGCGAGCCTAGGCGTTGCTAGGCAACAACCGATACAACGGGCGGGTGGCAGGTGTATCAAACCTTTTCGGTCTTTTAGTAGCGCCATCTAGTTACCAGAACATGCACTAAGGTACTACTGTTGGATGTTTTTGTACATATTTAAATTATTTTTACCATACTTGAGTAGAAAAATGTAGAATGATTGTTAATTTACTTGTATGCAATACTAAACAACCTATAAAACATTTTAAAATTAATTTCTTCTTTAAACAAGATTTATAGGAACTACTTTGTACCACTGGTTTGCAACACCTGAATTCGCCGCTACAAAAACAAACGCTTGTTCGGCAGTGTGGACACAGATCGCGCCCGCCGTCGCGCCCGCCACCGCGCCCGCCGCCGCCGTCGCGCTAGGCTTCCAGTGTGGACACACACAGTAAATCCACGGTGTCCTTCGATAGTCCTTTACGTTCCGGGGTCACGGTAATTCGTTAGTCCCGCGACCCCGGCAGGCTTTGGCTCTCTATAGAGGGTCCCGTCATAATGCTGATACTCTTTGAGGCGCGCGTGGAACACAACGCGCCGTCGACCCGGGCATGGTCCATGGACGGACAGCGAGTCGCCCAATTACTCGCCGCCCGCATGCCCGCGCCTACGGTGGCCGGAGGTCGTCTTGCAACATCCGTCGCCGTGGGCGTCTACAACTGCGGCTGGGGTGGAGGGAGTACACTGTCCTCTCCCTGACGCGGCGCGCCTCCTCCTTCACGAGCATGACTGCTTCGCAGAAGGAGGCGACCGCTTCCCACTCCGTCTCGCCCCGCAGTATGGCCTCGACCAATCCTACCTCCGGTAGGATCTCCGTATCCTTCTTTTAAAATAAATGACTTAGATTTTGACCAACAAGGTACCTGAACAGCTTTTTATTTCGATTTAATCAAGCCCTGAAGGGTACTGTTGGTTTTACTACGAGTATTACAAAAATAAACTATTATTATTATAGTTCTATGATATTTTCTATCTTTGACTGTGATTTTGTGGTTTTCAATATAATATCATCAAATCTGTTAATTGCCGTCCACTGCTAGAAATAATTCTCAGAGCTCTCAAGAGCGCCCAAGACCATCAGGATGGTTATCCCGGCTTTGGGCAGTCTCCCGGTGCAGGTCACCATTTTTAAATCATCATAATTATTGAAACCCTTTCTTTTGTCTTCTTCTTCTTCAACGTTTAGTCACTCAATGCTGAGTGTAGGGCTCTTCCATTTTTTTCTAATTCTGGCGGTTTTGTGTTATAGCTATCCAGTTTCTTCCGGCCACTTTAACAAGATCGTCTTTCCCGTTCATGGTCTCCACTTCAACACTTTCCTGCCCCATTTTCCATCTAATCTACGGCATAATAGCCCGTCCACTTCCACTTTCTATGTCTATAAGTCTCGTTCTTTTGCCTTACGTAGGCAAATGCATAATGCCACTGTATGTAATACGGGAAGGTCTTTGCAACTATGGGCAAAGCCACCTTGAACCAGCCGCGCGTCGTATATTTTAAAACATTTAATTCCTCGACAATAGAGTATTTCCAAGAATGTCCGGTAAATCTGTTACTTATTTCGAAGGAATGATTACTATGTTTGGAGACAACAGAATTTTACTGTTTCAGGGACCTGATTATTCACTTTGGAATGCTCAACTGGTTCCGTAGCTTTTGTTTCTTCAGTATTGTATTCCTATGAGAATACCGGTGGCATTGCAATGTTGCATTCTGAGTCTCGAACCTTTTCAAACTTTGGAATTCATAATATTTATTTCTATTTGTTTTTTCAGGGTTTTCCGTCTTCAGCTAGGTCAAAACGTAGTTTTATTATATTTCTCCATTTTTATCACGAGGCTTTGGGTGACATCACTAAAAAGCGGGTCGGCTTTGATCGGTGCAGGTAAAACTTGTATAAAGAAAACTGTTAATCTGTCAAGTTTGAAACTTGTTTTAAACCTGTGTTTAATATTATTATGTATGAGCGCATAAAATAATATGAGACTATTTTGCCTGCGCCGTTCTGTACCGATCCATACCGACCTGTTTGTACCGACAAACGGAAGCATCGTTTGGCCATGATTTTAAAACAGTCCATATAATACAGTTAGACTTCTGTACCCTGAGCACGAGTTTTCAGTATTTGAGACGTAAAGTAAACTGGAACTTTGACAACTTCAAATTGACAATTTTCAAGGAAAAAATTAGTTCCTTCTTCGCACACCAGAGGCGCTGTTCCATTTTTTCATACAAGAAACGCTGTAAATATTGGAAAGACGCTGTAAAGTAAAAGAGTGAAAACTCGTGCTAAGGGTACTGTTCATTTTCAGCAGCCGTCAGTTTATAGAAAAAAATCGGTAAAGTACAGTCGGCCAAGAAAGTGGTGTACCACCCTAAGGTTGAATATCGCTTGCAGATTCATAGGTGATAAAGATTAGTTTCGCTTGCAGATCGATCTGACAACTTCTATTGCTGTCTTTATCTGATTATTGATAACGACTATTACTGTTTGTAACGTGACAGCTGTTCTTAGTTTGAACTTGATGGAACCAATGACGTCGTAAAATCAACGGCGGGGGGCTGTAGATTTTGATGACAAAATTGTATCTACAAATTCAGAATTGTAATCAACAAGTTACATAAAATTGTAAAGGCACAAGGCGAATCCACAAACCTACAATTTCTGTAAACTTGTAATTACAATATCAATAAAAAACAAGCTAAAAATAGATTTACCCCTTTATTAAATTTCTACAATCAATTTTAAAATACTTATAACAAACAAAAACATAGCAATTATATAGTAATATTTAGAAGATATTGAAAATTTTTAAAAATTAGAAACGGGTGTAACCGCCGTTGGCCTCTATAACCTCTAAAAGACGAGACCTCATTGAACCAACAAGCCGTGAGCAAATATCGGTTCCCCGCATTTCCTCCCAAATATAATTACAGTGACTAATAAGAGCTTGTTTGGTTCTTTCATTTTGATGCGACCATCGTTGGACAATAAGGCCCCAAAGATTTTCTATCGGGTTGAGGTCCGGCGATCTTGCGGGCCACTGAATTACCCTTACGTCAGTGTGTGAACGAAACCAGGCTCTTACGATCCTCGCATTATGAATTGAACAATTATCTTGAACAAAATCAAATTGTGGCACTTCGTTCTCCGGGTAAACATTACGGACTGTCGGTAGCATTGCATTCTGAAGCACGTCGATATAATTTACAGCCGTCGCTCGAGGAGATAGAGAACACAATTCTCCTACACCATCCGCACTCATCTAGCCCCAAATATTTACGGGAATTCGACCTGATTCTCTTTTTGGGATTACATGATCATCTTTATACCGTGTTGAATTATATCGCCAAAGGTGAAGACGTCCATGCTGACTGGATTTAAACGTTTTTTCATCACAAAACACTGTATTAGACCAATCAAACTCTAAGTGCTCTCTGGCGAAGCTCAGACGAGCAAGTCTGTGAGCATCCGTCAAATATATTTTCTTGGCGTAATGCCTGTGGTGCAACCCCATGTAATGTAGATGATTCCTTATTGTTTGGGCACTCACATCGAACATCTCCGCAAAATGTTTTGTGGGCTTAAAACCATTGATTTCATATTCCCGTCTCATGAATTCTCTATCGTTATTGGAGAGTGCAGGCCGGCGACCACTTCTTCTGTGATCCAACAAACTTCCCTCCTCTCCTTCACGACGAATCCAAAAGCGGACAGAACGCCTCGATATATTCAAATTCCGGGATATCGCACTGATACTGCTTCCCTCATTAAATTGGGCAATTATTTGTTCTCTTTCGGCAATGGTCAAGTTGGCAGGCATTGAGATGATTTTATATGCAGTTGATTGAAAAATAACACGGAAAATATATCGATTTTTTGCATATATTTGACAAAATGTCAATTGTCAGTTTTCTTTTTCAAATGGAATTCGGTTGTCTATTTAAATAGTTTTTATTACTTTTGTTTGGAAACATTTCAATTGCTTTGTAGAAACTAATGTCCTTTTCATTTATACTAAAGGTTAAAATGTCATGTACTTATATGTGACATATGACGTATGAATACTAAATACATAGGTTTACGCCATGATAATGTTGTTTCTTTCAGTAATATCTTTTTATAACGAACCTTGTTGTAATTTTCGATGACCGGGAAACTAAATCAAAACTGGTACACCACTTTCTTGGCTGACCGTACAACAATTTAGCCATTATTTTTTCACACAGACAGTATCATTCTCCTTTCACTTAAGGCAGCTATCAGGTACACTCTACAAATCCGGTAACACGAAGTGTGTCGCGTATTCGAAGTTCCACGTGCGTCATATTGGCCTCTTGCCAAGCCTGATGCCCCAATACTGAGGCAGTTCACTTAACAAGAGCTTACTGGTATGTCCAATGCGTATGTGCGAGTTGTGAATGTGTTAGAGATAAACAGAATTTGTTAATGGTTCTACTATAGACTGTTTGCCATACAGGATGAATTTCCCGATTAGCTATGGATGGTTTAATTTAAAGCCATAGATACACTAGCAAAAAACTTTTTCAAAAAAAAATGTAACCGCCTTCAAAAACAACCATAAAAAACGGTAAAAAAAACCTACAAAATAACTTTTCTTTCGGAAGTTGGTGTCTTTGTTTTCTTTATTACATTGTCTTTTTTTTGCCACCGACTTCCGAAAGAAAAGTTATTTTGTTTTTGAAGGCGGTTACATTTTTTTTTGAAAAAGTTTTTATTTTACTCTTTTTAGTTTAAATATTCAACCCAAATTCTTGTCAAATAATCATTCTCTTACATGTACACTAAAATTTTGTAATCCGTAGCACCGGTAACAACATCGCTCAATTGCACAATAAGCTAATAAAATTCCCTATCTCAAAAACTACTGAACCGATTTTGATGAAACTTGCAATATTCCCTAAGTTAAATGATACCTAGTACAACAAAAAAAGAATTACTTAAATCGGACTTGTAGTTCCAGAGATATGCGAACTCAAACTACTATTAAGGAGTTCTACCTTCCATCATCAGCTCAGCTATATGAAATTATGATTACCATACGCAAGTACTTAAATTACTTCAAAAAATTTGCGAAAAACGGTGTGTCGGCCTATAAAATTCGAGGGTTGCCCTCGATTTCTCCAGGATCCAATCATCAGATCCCAACTTGGTGACTATGGGACCACCTCAGAAGTACCTCCTTTCGAACAAAAGAAGAATTTTAAAAATCGGTCCACAATTGGCGGAGTAATCGCGTAACAAATATACAAAAAAAAAAAAAAACATACCGTCGAATTGATAACCTCCTCCTTTTTGAAGTCGGTTAAAAATAAAAGGAGTCTTGAGGGCAATTTCGATGAAAACTAAATTATGATATTTTATAAGGTGTGTTAATTATGTTTAAGTTCAATTTATAAAGGTACGAGTCAATAGCCATCAACTAGGTCCAAATCCATATTCCGTGGCTGCTACTAAGGAATTCCTGGTGAAAAAACCAAATGAGATTTTGCCCGACTCAACCAGGGAAACGAACACAGGATTTGTTGCTTAGTAGTCCCGCTTGTCAATACTATATTGCAATACGTATTGCATTACCCATATCTGTTTGTTTATGTTTACTAGTTCATGTCTACTAGCTGTTGCTAGCGGCTTCACCCACTACAACCCTACCCTACCTACCTGCTACTACACTACATCGGGAATGACCCAAAATTCGTGATAAAAACTGGCATTAGAATGTGTGGATCCAGGTTATAAACTATCTGTATACCAAGGAAAATTGGGTAAAATCTTCCCCACCCTCCAAGAGATTTCAAACAGCTTTGGAAATTTCAAACAATAACCAGGTATCTGATCAAGGACCAAGGACCAGGGATTTGATCTGAATCAAGAAAAATGGCAATGAATTCTTACCTGGAGAACAGTTGGCGTGTGTGGCAACGATCGCCGCATATTTGCTGGGGTCTGCAACTAGAGACCACGGGCTGAGGCCGGACCCTGACATGAGCACAGCTCTATGGAAGAGTAAACCTGCAACAAATTCTTTGTATTATTAGGAGATATTAATAAATTAAATACATTGTAAATACGGATGGCACGGTTGGCGCATTCATGATCAATTCATCATATCACACTGAAAAAAATAAAACGAGACTTTCTACTGTTCTTGAACAGTAAAAAAAAACGGTTCCGGGAACTTATTTATACGTTAAAATATGTAATTGATTACGGGCAGTGCACTGAAATGGGCAAAAACAGTAAAGAGCTAAACATTTATTTCAACTGTATGAACATTAAAGTCTACTGAAACGTAAAGAGCTAAACAGTTATTTCAACTGTATGAACATTAAAGTCTACTGAAACAAACTATTTTTTTTTCAGTTAGTTTTACTGCTTTGGACAATAGGCTCTATTTTTACTGTCCAAAACAGTAAATATTACCGAAAAATCGGTTGGTATTACTGATTTTTTTTTCAGTGCAGCCATATTACGTCCACTACTGAACATAGGCCTCCCCCATAGTCGCTTGTCCGATTACAATTCAATCGATCGCTTCTAGTTCGATGAACAACAGTTGTAGTTGTTCCGGGTTTGGGAGTTTGTAATAAGTGGATTTTACACCCAAAAATAATATTCAACTTCAGCCCAAATACCTTATATTTTTGACGGGTGCTTCTGATTGGACATCTTAAAAATTTCAGCCGTTGATTGGTTATAGCAAAAGATGACAGAAATCGAGATAGATGATTAATTTTCAGCGTTAATATTAATTTGTAAACGCATCCACGATTACGTATATCTTCTAAAATTGGGCGAAGTTTAAAAAAGATGTCGCAGTGATAATTATATTGGGTAACAAGAAAGCACAAAATCTCTTAGGTATATCTATTTTTCTAGAAACAAACTATAAGATGGTTATTCCACAGCATGTACCGCTCGTAAAACGCCTTCAATCTTCATCATCGGCTACAAAGTACAAGAATAGAAGGAGCACTTTCACGTTCCTAATTTGTTGGAACACTTAACCTTGTTTGTCCATCAGAATCTCGAACGTCAAACAACGAACCATCGTCAACGTTTTAAAGTGAAGCACTCGCAAGGGAAATCTCTCTTCGTGTAGACACGCCTCAATTTTCACCGGTTCAAATAGTTTGTACACGTATTTGTCTGTTTTTTATAGACAAAGTTTGAGCGATACACCACGTTTTGAAGCCAGGTGTCGGAATTTTTGAGTTCACGAGAAAAAATGTTTGCAAATACGTTGCCTTTTCAAAAGTTTTCAGTATGGCAGTGTTTTTCCCGGTTAGTCGACAGTGGTGTATGGTTTACCCACATTTTGAGAGTTATATTAAGATTCTATGACGTAATAGGGGCAAGCCCTTTGCCATTAACTAATTTGGACTACTTCTGAGAAACTAACTAAATTGTTGTTATGTAGGTACTTACTGTGTAAGTGATTACTGCTACATAAAAAACGAACAAGGTTTACAAGTATACCATAATAATGAACACCAAATATAAAAATATACTGTTCTAGCATGAGGATTTTAATATCTAGTAAATATTTGTTGCAACTGTGCTGAAACTGTTGGCAGGCCTGTTGGTCTAGTGGTTAGTGACCCCGACTGCTATGCCGGAGGTCGTGGGTTCGATTCCAACCCAGGACAAATGTTTGTGTGATGAGCACGATCATTTGTTTTGTGTCTGGGTGTAATTTATCTATAATATGTATGTATTTAGAAATATATAAGTATGTTTATCAGTTGTCTAGTACCCATAACACAAGCTCTGCTTAGCTTGGGACTAGATGGCGTTCGTTGTGTGATAGTTGTGGAATATTTGTTTGTGGAATATTTATTGGTTACGCTGCGTAGAAAGAACGGTTAGGTCTTTTATCTATAACTTCATGTCATTGAACGACTAATCTGATTGGCTGTGGATGGTCCTATCCTCTATCCTATTCCCGCACATATCTTCTCGCTTTAGTACGAGAGAGACCGCTTAAAAAGCGGCCGCAGTTGAAACTCGTGGCCAATCGGTTACTCACAACGCGCACCTCACGTCAGAGCGCTCCAGTTGCCTGCACTCGACAGCCGCTCCTCAGCCGCGAGGACGTCCCCGGAGAATTAAGGTATTGTGCAATCCTTCCTATATTTCGATCTGCATTCTGTCTTGTGTTCCCGGCAGAACGTAATTTCCATGTCTTTCGTTCACAGCCAATTAGCAATTAGAAAAATTTAGCATAACCCGCGCTTCCATTTGGTCCTAACGAGCCTGGATAGTTATTGAAATCAGTGATAACCATTCGCCATTCGTAGTCGGAAAAAAATACTCGTATTCTAATTAGTTTTGTACCAAACACTTGTCTCGCCGACAGGTGTGGGTATATAGTTAAATTCTCGGTAAAACCGTTGTATATTCGTAACACCAGCTAGTAATCGTTACTATAACTGGTTATTTCGCTTAATCCCGCATTATTTTAAAATATTACCGTTGAATTACCGCTTCGCGCTCAATCACCGACGCATTATTGTAAAAATAAATACCCACTTAGGTAAATTATTCGCTCACATCGCTTTCACAACGTATTTCGCGTGTTACATATTTATTTAATTATCGTTATTAGAAGGTTGCTAGATGGCGCCTACAGATATTACTCTTAAACGATTGTTAGGAAAAAGAGATCGAATATTTTCTCGTATGCAACGTATTTGCGATAAATTGAAAAATATTGATTCGGAGGAATTCGATAAAGAATCGTTCTTGTGTGACTGTGAAACAATAGATTCGTTGCGTACTGATTTTGAATGTGCGCTGGACGATATAATCGCTCATGAACTTAAATTAAATCCTGATTATGTCGTCGACTATCAGGCACTTTCTTCATTCGAAGATTTACTGGGTAGGGTGAAGCGGGCAGAGAAGAAATTGCAGGTTCAGGCACCTAGTGAATGTAAGAAATCTCCTCGCTTGCCCCCGATTGAAATACCCGAATTTAATGGGGATATTAAAAATTGGCCGCTGTTCATCGCCAGTTTTCGAAATGCCGTGCATAATAATAGTTCGCTAACAGCATGCGAGAAATTATATTATTTAATTGGAAAATTAACAGGCAAAGCTCGTTCGATATGTGCAGGAATTACTCCGTCAGCTGATAATTACCCTCTTATATTCGATTCACTTTGTGAAAGGTATGAAGATAAACGGCAATCGGCAACTTCATATCTAGATCAATTATTTGAATTTAAATCTATTTCGTCAGGTTCGCCGGCTACTTTAGAATCATTTCTCGATAAATTCGCAACGTCGGTAGCCGGGTTTAAAAACATAAAGGTCCATGACCACGCTGATTTTATTTTATTGCATATCGCTCTTAAAAAACTCGACATAGACACTGTACGGGCATTCGAATCTAATCATCAATTAAAATCAAGTAGTTCCGAAATTCCATCTTTTAGTGAATTAGTTGAGTTTGTTCGTGAGCATATAAAGGTGTTAGAACGAACTTCGTCAACGGTCTCTAACAATAAATCACCTGCAAATCGCAAACATACTAATGCATACACCTGTATAGCTGAGAACGAACCTACCGCGTGTGTTTTGTGTAAGGAGAAACATGATCACGTATATAAGTGTAAAGTATTTAATAGTTATAAACCCGATCAGAGATTTAAGTTTGTGAAATCAAACAATTTATGCATTAATTGCTTAAGTCCAAAACATCGTGTGTCCGCTTGTGGGTCAAAGTCCACTTGTAAAAAATGTAGCTCTAAACACCATAGTTTGTTGTGCTTCGGCAATAAATTGAGCGACGCGCACGGTTCAAGGTCGACCGGCGCTCGCACGCCCTCTGCTGAGAGACTTACGAAGCAGACTGATATATCGTTGTGCGCGACTGATGAGAACCGTATTAATTCTTTATACCGGGGCCCAACCACCATATTGATTGCTACCGCGCAAGTTATTGTAGTAGATTCTTTTGGCAAAGAACATATTGTTCGCGCAATATTAGACAGCGCTTCTCAAAGTAACTTTATCACGCGGGATTGTTGTCAACTTTTGGGTTTGAACATAAATAATAAACCTGCCTGTGCAACCGTCAGGGGCATAGGAGGTGCTAGTAAACAAATACAGGGTTCCGTACAAATTAAATTTTATTCTCGTTTCAATCGTAATATAAATTATAATATTGAGTCATTCGTAATAGATAAAATTACTGAACGTTTGCCAACTGCCACGGTTGACGTTTCGCTTTTGCATAATTTTAAAAACTTACAGTTAGCAGACGATACATATTTTTCTTCAAATCCGATTCAATTATTGATCGGTGCTTCGACTTTCCCGCACTTACTCTTATCTAACAGAGTTCAAGGTCAGCCTACACATGCGTCTCCAATCGCCTTGCAAACTGTACTCGGCTATGTAATTGTTGGTAAGGCGCCGGTTCTCATCGATGACAATTCGACCGTTTCGTATTGTTGCACCGCGGAGCCGTTAGACGTAGCGATACGAAAATTCTGGGAATTGGAAGAAGTAAATGTTCCCCCGGTACTCAGCCTAGATGACAAATTATGTGAGGAGTTTTATGCCCGCACTACCACTCGAAATAGTGACGGACGATACGTAGTCGCTTTGCCTTTCAAGGGTGATGTCGAATCCCTGGGCAACTCACGTCAAGCAAGTGAACGCCGGTTTCTCTGCTTGGAAAGGAAGATGCAAGCTTCTCCTAATTTAAAGGCCGCGTACGACAACGTCATCCTAGAATATTTAGAGAAGGGCTATATTTCACCTACAATTCCTGATCCTTCGGAACCTTCGTACTACATTCCGCATCATGGTGTGATCCGAGATGATAAGGTCACAACCAAACTTCGTGTCGTTCTCGATGGTAGTTGTAAAACTACTACCCGCGTTTCGCTTAATGATCTCTTGTATGGTGGACAGAACCTACAAGGGAATTTGTTTAACATTATAGTTAATTTTCGTTTGTTTTCGATCGCGCTTTCATCAGACATTCGTCAGATGTTTCCCAGCATTGGAGTCCGAGAACCTGATCGGCGTTTCCAACGCATCTTGTATCGTTTTTCGCCGCAGGAACCTTTGCAAGTTTATGAGTTCAATCGTGTCGTTTTTGGACTCAAATCTAGCCCCTTTCACGCGCTGCGAACTATTAAGCAGCTGGCGGAGGATGAGGGTGACTCGTACCCTCAGGCTAAAGCCATTGTCGCCACGGGATTGTACATGGACGATTTTGTCCATTCCGTCCTCACGGAAACCCAGGGCATTTCTACCGCTTCAGAGATGATTGGTCTCATGAAGGCGGGTCAATTCGAGTTGGTCAAGTGGACCAGTAATTCACAAGTAGTATTGAATTCTATCCCGCTTTCGCATCGTCTGCCAGCTGACAAGGAGTTCGACGGGTCCGACCAACATAAAGTACTTGGTTTGTGTTGGTCGCCCACGTCAGATCACTTCGCCATGAGAGTAAACACTCCCACTCAGACTTGTACTAAGCGTACAATATTATCGTGCATCGCTAAAACATGGGACGTCATGGGATTTGTCGCGCCTGTCGTCTTGCATGCCAAGCTTCTTATCAAGAAGCTTTGGCTATGCAACTGTGACTGGGATGAGACACCACCTGAAGATATAGTCAGGTTGTGGACTCGCTTTAGGGAAGAGCTTCCTTTGCTCTGCAACATAAAAATCCCACGCCACGTTGGTATTGTCGCTGATAGTGTGGTCACACTCTTAGCTTTCGCGGACGCTAGCGAGAAAGCATACGGGGGAGTGATTTATTTCCACGTCCACAATAGCGATGGCAATACAGTCAATTTGATAACAGCTAAGTCTAAGGTCTCTCCCAAAAATGTAGTTTCTCTCGCTCGTCTTGAGCTCTGTGCTATTCTTGTGTTATCCCAGCTAATAAGAAATGTCGTGGTCGCTTGTCAAAACCGAATAGTTTTCCGTGACATATTCGCATTTTCGGATTCGACGGTCGCGCTCTGTTGGGTACATTCGTCGCCCCATCGTTGGAATACCTTTGTAGCCAACAGAGTTTCGAAAATACAAAACGATTTGTCACCGCAAAATTTATATCACGTGTCCGGTGCGGACAATCCAGCAGATTGTCTTTCACGCGGACTCACACCCTCACAAATTATAGACCATCCGCTTTGGTTCAGGGGACCCCCGTGGGCTCACTTGGACATTTCACAATGGCCTGTCGCTCCTTTCAATCCCTCCTCAGTGTCTGAAGCACCTGAAGAGAAGAAAAATTCGTTGTTAGTCGCTGCACCTAACGAAAGATCTTCTATTCTTTGTTTAGTCGATCGTATCTCGTCTTGGAGTAAATTACTTAGAGTGGTAATTTACGTTTGTCGTTTTGCTAAGTTGTTACCGGTTAATAACCGCATGTCAGCATCGGATTACGATTTCGCTGAACTACTCATTCTACGTGAAATTCAACGCTTCTATTTCTCAAAGGAAATTGCCAGACTCAGAGAAGGCAAGGATTGTAGTCATTCTCTTCGGCACTTGAAACCTTTCCTCAAAGACGGACTCATTAGAGTCGGAGGCCGTTTAAGAAATTCAGATTTGGGTTATGAAGCGAAATATCCAATTCTACTCCCAAGAAAAGATCCTATTCTGAATTTGCTTGTCGAATACCATCATAAATTGAATTGCCACGCGGGTCCCGACCTGCTGATGTCACTGTTACGTCAAAGATATTGGATACTTTCTGCACGCAATTTAATTAGGAATAGGATTCATAAGTGTCTTCCCTGCTTTCGTCTCCGTCCCAAGCCAAGTTTCCCTGAGATGGCAGATCATCGGTCTTGTCGTGTAGTTCAAGCAACTAAACCGTTCGTTCACACGGGCACGGACTACGCTGGTCCCTTCAAGGTTACCATGTCTCGCGGCCGAGGCATTCGTTCTACCAAGGCATACGTGTGTCTGTTCGTCTGCATGACTACACGCGCGGTACATATCGAACTAGCCGGTGATCTTAGTACAGTCAGTTTTATGAGTGCTTTCAAACGATTCCTATCAAGGCGCGGCCCGGTTAGTAGGATTTACTCGGACAACGGGACAAATTACATTGGCGCTAAGCGTAAACTTTCGGAACTTCACGACTTCCTTTGTTCGAAATATCACAACACCGAATTTGGTCACATGTTAGCTGAAAATCGCATAAATTGGTCACTTAATGCCCCGACTGCTAGCCATTTCGGCGGTAATTGGGAGGCTAATATTAGAAGTTTAAAGATTCACTTATACCGTGTAATAGGTGATACCATCCTTTCGTTTGAAGAGTTAAATACCGTTCTTACTCAAGTCGAATCAGTAATGAATACTAGACCTCTTTGTAGGACACTCTCTAGTGATCCTTCAGAACCACTAGCTTTGACTCCAGCGCACTTTCTGAATCTCACCCCTTTAAAATACTTGCCTGCCGAGGAGATAGACGAGAGAACAATTGTTTCGAGACATAAATTGTTAGACCAATTAGTACAATCGTTTTGGAAGCGCTGGAGAAGCGGATATCTTCACACTTTACAATCGCGTCGTAAATGGAACACGCCGATCGATCCAGTCACTGTCGGTACGGTTGTGATTCTCATAGTAGATAATTCGCCCCCACTTCACTGGCCTTTGGGTGTCGTGGAAGAAGTTTTTCCTGACTCCACAGGAGTCACTCGCATCGCCCGAGTTAAGACATTGACTGGATCCTACTTGCGTCCCGTCGTTCGTCTTTGCCCATTGCCTAAACAATAAATTCGGCTCTCGTCATCCAAGGTTAGGTTAGCATTAGTAATTAATTATTTGATTTCATTGATATTTACGTATAGATAATAGTTTAAATTGTAGTTTAATTTCACGAATTTCGCCTTCAACTCTTGAAGGCATCCCTTCAAGCCCGGGGGGAATGGTTACGCTGCGTAGAAAGAACGGTTAGGTCTTTTATCTATAACTTCATGTCATTGAACGACTAATCTGATTGGCTGTGGATGGTCCTATCCTCTATCCTATTCCCGCACATATCTTCTCGCTTTAGTACGAGAGAGACCGCTTAAAAAGCGGCCGCAGTTGAAACTCGTGGCCAATCGGTTACTCACAACGCGCACCTCACGTCAGAGCGCTCCAGTTGCCTGCACTCGACAGCCGCTCCTCAGCCGCGAGGACGTCCCCGGAGAATTAAGGTATTGTGCAATCCTTCCTATATTTCGATCTGCATTCTGTCTTGTGTTCCCGGCAGAACGTAATTTCCATGTCTTTCGTTCACAGCCAATTAGCAATTAGAAAAATTTAGCATAACCCGCGCTTCCATTTATTTAACTCAAAAGAAGTAATTAATAATTTTATTATGGTTCAAAAAGAAAGAAGATAAATATCCCATTTTTAATTTTAATGATACTGTTAGCAATCTTTCACTTAAAAGAAAGTAGTTTTGTTTTATGAAAGCAAACCATGATATTTTTAAAGGATCTATGTAATATAAGTACAAAACATCAGAATAATGTCAACTTTAACAATCCTCTCCATTATATTACACCTGTTTTAAACCGTACTCTTCTATTTTACAGTAATATTCTTACAATCCCCTGTCGGAATGGAAATAAAATGTAAAGCCGGTAACGTGGTGGAAGTCTTGGAGCTGAGTCTCGACGATAGTTTCAATTGTGTGAAAACAGCCGATTAGGGTGTCTCCAGCGAGACATTGAGGACGGAGTGGTAATACTTAATAATGGATTTTTGAGAACCTCCTTATGTAACCAGGAAGCTAAAAGAAAGATATGATGCGAAAACACTAGCTTGAAAGCTTTTGCGACGACTAGTGCAGAATTTTGGAGCGTAAGTACTAGGTTTGGCGCATGCTTTGCCTGCGTGGAAATTGGAAAATATACTATGAGGTGCGACTACTGGGACAAAAACGGTTTGACCTATGTCATACGCGCAATATCCTGTTTTATAAGCCCATGTGTGAGTACTTACATAATACACAGAAAGTTTGCTGATCACAAACTCTGAAAAATCTTAATTTTTTTTTAGATTTAATAATAAAAAATAGTTTTAGTTTTTAATTTTGAACAGGTTAGTTCCATCTAAACAAAACACATAACAATTAATTTTTTCTTGATAAAGTTCAATTTTTTTTTTATCAGCTTATGCTTATTACAAACGTTTTTCTATGTGTATACTCATAAAATGTACTATTTCATTGAAGTCCGTTCACCCATTTAGGTATTAAACTGATGGACTGACAGTCACTTTCTTATACCGCTTTCTTCTAGTCATTTTCATTATTGAGAATTTTCTTTTGTGAAAATAAAACTACTTCATTTTCTTTCAAAATACTTTATAGATTAAATCGAAATACAATTTTATTGTCATATTACCGAATTGAATGCGTGAATACAAGTTAATAACTCCTCAACTTAAACAATAAATTATTATTTTTAAAAGAAAGTAATTAATGTAATAAACAAGAATGGTGATAAAAACTCTTTGCGACCTAACGAAAAGGTCAGCGAGATACGAATAAAAATTTGTGAGCCAACATAGAGTTTACAAGCTTTGTTTGGTTTTCTCCCGTTCCTAACATTACACGCAAATTGCTTTTCTCAGACTATCTTTAATGCAGAAAGGACATTTCTAGACGTTTATTCTTCAAAGGACTTGTATAATATTCGCTCATGGCTTTAGTACTAACATATGTATTAATGGCGTGGGACATGATGTATCTACTTATTTCAAAAACTAATATAGTCTTAGGTATTAGTCTTTTTGTTGCCACAAGCCTTATTCTGCTTCGATTCACAATCAAGCAATAAGGCTTTTTTTTTTTTTTTTCGTGGTAAAATCATCAAATGAGTCCTCCCACCCCGGGCAGGGCGGGAGGGACTGTCAGACTTGTACTGACTAAAATCCATGGTGTCCTTCAGTGGCCCTTTATGTCCCGGGGTCACGGTAATGGTAAGTCCCGCGACCAAGCAATAAGGCTTAGCACGCATTTAATCGTTGGTGTGAAACTGCAAAAAATGTTACACATAGTTTTCTGTACATGCGCACGCATTAGAGATGTTTTTCAGTAACTAGTTTTAAAACACGTTACATGTCATAGTCACGATGCGTTAACCCCCTTGGAAGTACCTACGTTCGTTACTGAGATAACCAATTGATGAATAGAAGCTCACTGGACTAAATGACAACCGCAGGTGCGTGTTCATATGCGGTTTTGCGTTTTCAACTGTTCCTTGACAGCTTGCTTTCGTAATAAGCTTATGGGCTGATTAAAAAATAAACCTGTAGTGATAAACTGCAGACTACAGTTTAATATATACTTGTATATATTTGTTAGAAAATTTCCGTGTCTTGAGCAATGTTCGTTAAAATATTTGTATGATCTACAAGTAGTTGTTTCGGGTTTAGGCGTTTGTGTATGTGCCATTACAAACATATAATGTTTGTAAAGGCACCCACAATACAGGAAGAAATTCCTAGTGTAAAAAATATTGTACAGAATAACCAAATCTGACAGGGTACTTTGTTACAAAAAACAATGGATTTTAAACATGAACATAAAACAAAACACTTATTCATGCAGAAAACAGCTAGGTATTACATTTTTTTTTATCAGAAAACTAAATCATAACAGAATCTTCCCTCTGCAATGCTGTCTAAACTATCTGAGTCTTAAAAGCTTTTATCTACACAACGAAATGCATGCCACCTTAATTAGGTAAGACCGTAATCCGAAATAGAGAAGCGTCTCTAGAATATTTTTATTTTAATCTCAGACATGACAAAACTATAAAATTAACGAATTCTGCAGCTTCTACTGCAAAAGAAGGTTTTAAAAACTAAATTACGTTCACGTCTTGTTAAGGAGACAAGATGAGAGCTGAGAACGATTGTTTGCTGCTTCAGCGGATCTAACACGGCCACTGTCAGCATTATTCCTAAAAGTGATTCACTGTGTGAATTTCCAGCAACGTCATAAACAATACTTCTTTTATTCGTAAAATGGTGAGAGATTAGCATGTCTTATCTCAACATAGACTTATAACATGGATAGAGCATTATCTGGTTGAAATTATCATAGGTACTCTATAGAAAGACTGAAAAACAATAATAATTGTAGGACAATCTAACTCTTTCTTAAACGACATAGATAATGTTTTTTTTTAATAATATTTGGCTAAGAAAGTTTCAACCAATGCTAGCTGCAGTCTATGTATTTTGTGGACCATTTTACATTCAACAACTGCAAAATAGATGGATTGCATGTTAGGAAATTATAATTATGAATTGTCAATTTTATTTAGTGACGAATTGACGACATTTTATGATGCTATTATGATATTGCTAAAGTGCCCCATTTAGACCCGTAGAAGCATCTCGGTACACACTGAGAAATGAAAGTTAAATGTATGGATGTAAAAATGTCACTTACAGGGATTTGTTCATTTTATTTTCGCTTGGAGTAAATGCGTGGGAGATGTCGTTTTTTTGCGTGGAATGAGTCGAGTTTAGATATGGGGGCCCCGTCTGCTTCGTTTGTTTGTTGTGTTGTGTGATTACGAATTTAGATTTGCGTTTAGAATGTGTTATTGTTAAGTTAATTGCTTCCTATTTTTACGGTCCCTTTTTTGTTATTCGGCGACGGATAAAAAATGTAAGCCGCAGAGCTCAATTGACACTCTCAACGACAATTCGTTTGAACGAGATTATAGTCTGTAGTTTTTTGGTAAATTATAGGACATTTAAAAAAAACCGTAGATTTATTATTTTGTCATTTATATTTTTCAGCTACAATAATAATTTTGCTTTTTAGTTAAATTATTTTCACTATGGAACCCATCATTGTACGCAAGAGCGTGGTCTGACATGCACTTAGCCAGTTTTTTTTTATGCTTCGCCCGCCAGCCACGGCTTTGTGAATAGGTGCGTCCCCACAGAGCGCGCAGCCTCGCGAGGCATTTTCCGCGCGAAGCAGCTCGGTTGGTGTGGACGTGTCTCGGGCGAGACAAGTGACAGCGCTGCCGCGGTCGAGCGACCGAGCGCCGGAGCCATCCAGTGTCGGCTTTTGTTTTGTTTGCGTATATTGTTTCGTGCCTCGGTCGAAAAACAATAAACGCGTCTACACAGAGTGAGCAGCCTCGTTTGGCACTTTCCTCGCGCAGCAAATGCTTCGCGAGGCTGCGCGCTCTGTGTGGACGCACCTAATGACACTTACCTATTATGACAAAAAGGAAAACTGTTTTTAAAACTAAAAACAATGCTATTCAGTTGTAAGGATCACTTTCCAAAAACTACCTACAAGACAAAGAAAACAGAAAACAAAAATAGAAAAAATGTTGACGACACCGACTATAGCCTCTTCATTTGTGATTTTTCTTCATTTCTTTGTATTTCAAGTTGTTTACTCTCAAAGAGAGAAGGAACCTTATTAATATCTCTTCATTAGTCTTTGTACCGTACCGGAACAAACGGATGAGAAAATAAAGAAATACGGGTTTCGATATAAAGAGACTGTTCATTTTAATACAAGACCACGATTTATTTTACTCTTGAATGAATTGCGATGTTCCTTTACTTGAATTGTCGTAAAATCTTGGAATAATTAGGAAATTAATTATTCCTTCACCTACTGTAAATCAGAAATTATCCCAATTATCACATCCTTTGTATTGATCTAGGTAATAAACTTATTGTGTACCAAATTTCACCCAAATCCATTCAGTATTTTTTGCGTAAGAAAAATCCATCAATTAACTATCCCCAAATCTTTCGCACTTATTTTAGTTTTACTGAGATGTGTCCCATAAACCTCACACGGATAGTAGCTATGTCCTAGAAGTGGGACCATCCTAAGCTTTTTACATTTCAATGCAAACGAAAAATATTTAGCTTCATAACAAAAAAGACATGCAAAAATGTCCATTCTGCTTAGAACGCTCCCAAAGTATAACAAGTCCAACTTTAGATATAACAGGTACTTATAATAATGTAACCGCAACGCTTAGCTTCCTTGGAACTTAAGGCACATTTTCAAGCACTGCTCTTGTAATAGACTTAAAAATAAACAGATATTACCGACGCTGCTCTGAGGCAACGGGGCATAATAAGAACTGCTCTGAATATCTTTGAGCTGCTTCCCTCTCAGGATATAATATTCCTTGGAAAGTATTAAGATTTGATTAAAAAGTGGGTTTTGAAGATGCACAAGTGCGGTTATGCGGCAGCTATTTGTATTAATATAAGTAGCTGTATTATAGAGCAGTGGTGGCCCAGTGGTATCGGCCTCGACTTACGAGTTGTAGGTCGTAGGTTCGAACCCGTCAGGCGCATTACTTTGTGTAATTTATTTCAACACCACTGCTCTCAAAACGGTGAAGGAAAACATCGTGAGGAAACCGGCATGTCCTAGAACCAAAAATTCGAAGACATGTGACATCTACCAATCCGCACTGGGCCCGCGTGGTAGATTATGGCCCACTCCCTCTCACAGAGAGGAGGCCTGTGTCCCAGCAGTGGGAACATTAATAGGCTGATGATGATGATGATTATAGGAGGAAGTCGTGGCTAAATAATAACAGTCGCATCATCATCATCATCAGCCGGAAGACGTCCACTGCTGAACATAGGCCTCCCCCTTAGACCGCCACGCCGAACGACAATTCGCCACTTGCATCCATCGGTTGCCCGCGACCCTCACGATGTCGTCGGTCCACCAAGCGGGAGGCCTGCCTACGCTGCGTCTTCCGGTCCGTGGTTCTTCCCCATCGGTTGTCAGTTCTACGAGCGATGTGGCCTGCCCATTGCCACTTCAACTTGCAAATTTTACGAGCTATGTCGGTGACTCTGGTTCTTCGCCGAATATTCATGTTCCGTATTTGATCCCGCAAAGAAACTCCGAGCATAGCTCTTTCCATCGCTCGTTGAGTGACTCTTAGTCTCTCTAGTCGCATAGGTTTATGCAATGGGTGACCGTTTGTACTAGCAAGTTTCCTCCGTGCCTCAGATAGCACGTCTCGGTCTCGGCTATAATTTGTAGATCTATGACAGAATTTAACTCAAAAGTTATCCGACTTCGATTACGATTCATATAAATCGATTAACGATTAATATATAAAAATTAAATCCGACGTATTATAATCCAGATTAGTGTTAATTCAGGTTAAATCTATCTATCTATGTATCAAATTTCATTAAAATCCCAGTAGTTTTTGCATGAGAGTAACAAACATCCATTCATCCATCTGTTATCACAAACTTTCGCATTTAAATATTAATTAGATTTAAATGTTTTCTGAAATAACTCCAGTAGTCCAGATTACCGTGTCTTTAACTATAGATAAAATATTAAATGCACGAATGATTAAAAACATGGTTCAGTGACATACAATAGAGCCAGAACGTATATGAATAGCTCAAGGATTCCGTAATAATCTCCCACGTAGTTGTATTGATATTTTTTCATGATGGGTAATATTGTGAAATTGTATTCGTTCTATAACTGAGGATCTACGCAAATGTGACATTCATTCACTGAGAACGTTTTTTAAGCATTTTTTTTTCCTTTTCCATTTTCCACTCTTTCATTTACTTGTTTTCCTTGTGTAACGGTGCATCCACACCGCCGGTAACATTTGTAGCTCAACGTTTCCAAATGTTACTCGGTATCATCAGCCAACAAAATGTTATTTAATGTTACTAAGTGTTGACGTGTTACTGTAAGTCGAGTAAAGTTGCTCAACATTCGGTAACATCCGCCAATAAAATGTTATTTAATGTTACTAAAGTTGACGTGTTACTGTAAGTCGAGTAACGTTGCTCAACATTCGGTAACAATGTTACCCCCATTATCTAACAATGTTACCGATTGTCGAGCAACGTTACTCGACATACAGTAACACGGCAACATTTTGTTGTCGGATGTTACTGCGGTGTGGATGAGTAACAATCAACAAATAGTAACAAGGAGCCACAAAAGTCACTGAATGTTGCCGAATGTTACCGTGTTGCCTTTTGTTGCTCCACAAATGTTACTGGCGGTGTGGATGCGCCGTAAAGCCTCCTCTTCACAATGGGCCATGATGGGCGATTACACGCGAGCACGATCGTGTAGAAGGGCTACTTGCCTGCAGTCGCTCATCATCGTCCTTAATCGTCGTTATGATCGCGGCGATCGGTGACTTGTCGGTTTTTCGGGCACGCATCAAAGGGAATCGCTTGTGTTTGGATGCGCGTGCCCACACGATCGGCGATCATTCATTTACCGGAGGACAGCGAGCCGTGCGCGCGTGCGTACTTACGTCGCGTCCCGTCCTTATTTATTTTATGTAGGTATTATCTATGGTCGCCTCGTTTTGTTATTTTTACATACAAGTTACCTAGATCAAATTTATAAACCTATTACTAGACAATAGGGTAGTGTCCAGGGTCAAAATAATTACATTTTATTTAGTCTGTATTTTAGATTATAAAAAAATATTTGACATTTATTTTTTCTTTTTTCGATTAAAAAAATAACACGTGTGACGTCACGCCGTGCTACATTTTTTAGCACGGAGTGACGTCACATGTAACTTTAATGGGCTATATCTTTGTCATTTTTGGTTTAATTTAAAAATAAAAAAATACGTGTCCCTTATTTTTTAATAATCTAAAAGACGGACTAATTACATTTTTTACGGCCACTAGCCTATAGGATCACCTATTAAATTGTATAGGTATTTGTTCTATTAAGATGAATGCTCAAACACCACTATCTTCTCTTCTTCCATTTTTTTGTCACAGCTTTTCGTTCAACTACGAGTACATTGAAAAAAATGATTGTATACGGAAATTAAATTAATGGTAGATGCAGCTATAACCTCCACGTCCATCTTGAAGGCTTGCAGCTCAATAAATGATCACGAACGATCATGTGGATGCTTGCACAATGATTGTGACGATTACCTTGCCGATCAACGAGTGTCGATCATGGCCGATTGTGAAGAGGAGGCATAATGGCCGATCACGAGCAGTCACTAAAGAGTTGAAATTAGGATTTGCATTGAGATAAAACATTAATTTAAGTTGTAACGCCCATCTTATAAAAGCGATTTTAAAAGTTACAAAATTATGAGACTAACATAAGCTACGGAAAAGCGTATTCCTATTTGAAGAATAAGAAAATACAAAACACTTCAAAAATAATTTACTACTAGCTACTAAGTAGTGGACAAGTAGGTATCACGTACAAATACAATACAAATCCTATAAGACAATAAAGTTCTTTATTCACTGAATTCGACCCTATTCTTAGTCTATTTTATCTCCTCGAACATTACACTTCAAACAAAAATGATAGTCATCATTCAAGCTTCTGAATTCTATCCGCGAACAATGGCTACTGGCTAGTTCAAAATAGCCGTATTCCCACATTTCTCAAGCTCCTATGTAGGTCGATGCCCGTAAAATAAGATGAATGGTAACCCTATTCAGTGGAAATTGCATGGACTTGAACGTTGCATACGTTGAATTGGAGCGGTTGCTTATTTTCGCACCGAGTGTACCGAATGAAATGTATTTTTCTTCTTGTTTTAGTGTAATGTATTGCTGGGGGTTGTTTTGTGTCTTCGAGCTTGGTTTTACGAGTTTTTGTCCATACTAATCTTAAGACTATTTTGTTTTGTTACTTTTAAGCCTTAACAGCCCCATTTCGGGTAAAAAATCTACCACAATTCATTTCATAAACTCTTTTCTCACGCCTCTTTAAACCAGCCTTCTTGGTACACGTCTAGGTCGATTAGTATTATTGAATACATCTCTGACAAACCCTTCGGAGATCACTTGTTGTTATGTTATAGAGATGGATTTGTAGTGTTGATGTAAATATTTGCTTATTACACGTTTGCAACATCAACGTATGTAAAAGTCTAAAAGATAGTACATCAAAGTCGCAATTAATTAGAATTCGTCTTTTTTTTTTATAGATGCCTCCATTCGTTAAAGAATGCCCCATAACATTATTCAACTTTTTTTAAGAAAGAATAGTACTCTTGGTACACTCTGTTTATAAAATATTATCGTGTTAGACAATGTTTTATAACATTATTGAACAAGAGTAGGAGCCGCGTAAATGATGATGCACCTTGTAAGATCTGAATGCACTTTATTGCGGACACACCAATTTCACACTGGTTGAAAACAGTCTTTCGTTTCGTGGCGGCCCGCACGCTGGCTAGATTGCTACTGGTTTAAAACTGCGACTATGCGCCTAGGACGTGACGCGCTAGTGATGCGAATGTCCAATCGACTAAGTCATTTTAGTGTTGGGATTCCAACAATTATATAATTTATAATGTGGGAGCGCCTTTAAAAGAACATCACCTACAGCTTTAGTGT
Source organism: Agrotis exclamationis (assembly GCA_950005045.1). NCBI lineage: Eukaryota > Metazoa > Arthropoda > Insecta > Lepidoptera > Noctuidae > Agrotis > Agrotis exclamationis. The sequence continues at coordinate 26,646,446 of OX465417.1, read as the reverse complement.
TCATCGATATCTGTTTTACTTCACATTTACACTGTTCCTTATCCTAGTTTCCTTTCAATACATCCAGAAGAGGCCATTATTCACTTTCATGCCATAATTTATGTCCGGCAATTTTTTCATTGTTCTTTTCTGAAATTTATTCTCCACCCGTTCGTAGCCATGGCTATCTTCGCTACAATTTTTCCTTATGATTTTATATTTTTCACAAAAAAACGATAAAGAGTAGGTTATGTTTTTGGTGTGAGTTATTTATCAATTTAACATCATAGGGCTTATTACATGATTGCTGTGTTTTGCTTACAGCGTATGAAGGAAAATAAAAAAAGGCGCCTCTACTATACGAACAATAAACTATTTTTTTCGTCTTTATGAAACTTCTTATCGTGCAGGATGCATTTTGTGAAACTTCTAATTATTTCATTCATAAACATTCCCGAAATATTTCAAAAGGAGGTGATTACCAGTTCTTCTATTTTTGTTTTGTTCATGAACAGTGTTTATTTGAAACACAACGACCGATTCCTAAGTTGATGTTCAATTAAACTCTGTTTATATAGAAAACTAAATCTGCTTGAAAAAAACAATAGTTCCTACATAATACGTATTGAACAACAATAAGAACATAAGTAAACAAAACGAAATTGCCAAGGGAACAAAACTTTCGTACAAGTTATAATTAAGTTATCGACAAGTGCCAACTTATCTGCCTCTTTAGTAACTTTCCCTCTTCACAATGACATTCACTTGAGGGTTTTAAGTTATACACTTATCTGAATGAACTACATGAATGAAGTGACATTTAATGCTACCACAAAACAGTTCCGTTTTAAAATATCTTTTTTTTTTTCGTGTTGAAATCATCAAATGAGTCCTCATAGCCCCCCTACTGTCAGACTTGTACTGACTAAAATCCACGGTGTCTTTCGGTAGCCCTTTTGTGTGGGGTGCTAAGACAGGAAACCTCCACGTGCGCCCGTGGACTGGAGTTCCTTCTCGGATACGTCCGGGGGGAAGACCAGTTTTTCGGGCCGGTGCACCCTGGGATGCGGGCAAAAACTCTCCTTAGGCACTGCGTGCCTAAGGGGTTTCTTTGCCCGTATGCAAATAGCCTGTCGGGTGGACGCTCCAACGCGTGTCCCTCTGAACAGCAGAGGGCACAGCGGCGGAGCGGGCTTGCGTAAGCTCGCCGTCCGACCAGGTACCAAGCCAGGGTCGGTGGCGCGTCGTGTTTCACGCGTCACCGACGGGGCCCCTTATGGGGCCAAATGCCTGCCGGGGTCGCGGATTTTTTCTTAATCCAGGATACCGTGGCCCCGGAATGTAAAGGGCATCCGACGGAACACGGGTGGATTTTAGTCAGTAAGAGTCTGACAGTCCCTCCCGCCCCACCCAGGGCGGGAGGACTCATTTGATGATTTTGCCACCCTAAAAAAAAAAAAAAAAAGCCCTTTTGTGTACCGAGTCGCGGTATACGTATGTCCCGCGACTTTTGAAATATCTTAGGCTTTGTTCGTCATCCTCATAGTTATCAACCGTAGGATGTCTACTGCGAGACATAGACTTCAACTCTATGTATATTTCCAATAGGACTGGTTGGGAGCTTTTTGCATCCAGCGCGATTTAGTGATCTTCTTCTTATCGTCTAAGAAACCTGTGGGTGGACGTCGTCTCACACATGCATGTCTCAATGCACGTGGAGTTCAACTCAGTATGTTTAAAAGCCTTTTTTTTTTTTTTTTTTTTTTTTTTTTATCGTGGTAAAATCATCAAATGAGTCCTCCCACCCCTACTGTCAGACTTGTACTGACTAAAATCCACGGTGTCCTTCAATAGCCCTTTATGTTCCGGGGTCACGGTAATGAGATAAGTCCCGCGACCCCGGCAGGCTTTGGCCCTCTACAGAGGGGGCCCCGTCATTATGCTGACGCTCTTTGAGGCGCGCGTGGAACACAACGCGCCGTCGACCCGGGCATGGTCCATGGTCGGGCAGCGAGTTGCCCTTTACTCGCCGCCCGCATGCCCGCGCCTACGGTGGCCGGAGATCGTCTTGCGACGTCCGTCGCCGTGGGCGTCCACCACTGCGGGTGGGGCGGAGGGAGGACACTGTCCTCTCTCTCACGCGGCCCGCCTCCTCCTTCGCGAGCATGACTGCTTCGCAGAAGGAGGCGACCGCTTCCCACTCCGTCCCGCCCCGCAGCATGGCCGCGACCAATGCCGGGCGCGAGAGATCTCCGCCTATCGCCGCCGTGAGGACACGTCGGTGCTCTGCCCAAGCGGGGCAGTCTTGCACCGTATGCTCTACTGTGTCCTCCGGGCGATCTTCGCAGTGGTGACACCCAGGCGTTTCTTCCTTTCTCCTTAGACACAGGTACCTCCCGAAACTTCCGTGTCCGGTGAGGACCTGCGTCATGCGGTAGGTTAGGACGCCGTGACTCCTATCCAGCCACTCCTCAAAGAGGGGTCTTACCGCCGCGATTGCGGCGTGCCCGGCCGTCGGTTGCGACAGTCGTCCCCTCCATACTGCCCTGAGATCGCGCCGGACCTCCTCTCGCCGCGCCTCGACTTCTCGAGGCAGCGGGGAAGCACCCCGGCTCTGCGCCTCCACGCGCCACTCATAGACGCGCTGGAGGGCAGTCGCCTCCAGATCCCAGGGCAGTAATCCGGCAAGCAGGTTGGCCGATTCGCCGGCGATCGTGCGGTATCCCCGGATCATCCGGATAGCCATGACCCTCTGGCATGCGACCAATTTTAGTGGTCGCGTCCGGATGCTCAGGGCCCACACGGGGGCCCCGTAGAGGGCCATGGACCGCACGACACCGGCGTACAGCCTACGGCAGGAGGCGTTTGGCCCGCTGAGATTAGGCAGCAGTCGCCTGAGGGCGGCTGCTGCCCGGTTCAGCTTTGGGGCCAAACTCAGGAAATGCTCCCTGAAGTTCCACCGGCTGTCGAGGACGAGTCCCAGGTACTTCATCGTCCTCCCGACGCCGATGCGAACCCCCATGTTTAAAAGCCTTAGCATGACTTATCATTTTATCATTGGTACTTTGACGTTAATTTGATAGAAAATAAACCGTTCCTCGTTCACACACTAGAGGCGGTTTATCAATATTGTTCCATACAATCTTCTTCTTCCTGCCCTTATCCCATTCTACTTGGGGTCGGCGCAACACGTTTTCTTCTTCCATTCTCCCCTATCAGACGTCACAGTATCATTTACTCCTTTTTCTTTCATATCATTCCTTAGACAATCCATCCATCTTTTCTTTGGCCTTCCTCTTCCTCTCCATCCATCAACATTCATACTCATCACTTTCTTAGTCACATGGGTGTCATCCCTCCTCATCACATGTCCATACCAAGATAGACGATTCCCTTTCATTTTTTCTGTAACAGGCGCCACTTTCAAACTTCCCCTTATAAACTCATTCCTTACTTTATCCATTCTTGTTAATTGTTCCATACAATAAACGCAGTAAATACTTCAAGTAGGCTGTAAATCAAATGCACAGCCTCAGACCGTAATAGAAGACAGCTACAACTCCTATTTCATTTTTACCCCTTCGTAACATAAGATGGGTTTAAAATCACAAAATACATGACTTTATGGCGAGTGGGTAACATAAAGTTTCAGCAACATGAACGAACCCTCTTCACCTTATTACTGAAACAGAACGGTCCCCCATAAACCATGGTATTCTCCTATAACCTTATACCTAGTTTAAATTCTCCCCCATAATGTATGAGAGGCCAAGTAACCGATATTAAGTTTAATCCACAACATTGCCGACCTACAGTCGGTAACAAGAATGATCATCACCAATATACGAGTAAATATTAATGAATTAATTTATTCATATTTAGAGTTTTTTTTTTTGAGAATGAGTCATTGTAATCATTAACTTTTTCCATGCAAAGAAGAAAAGAGAGGAAGTGATTTTGATAATTTTACGATAGAAAAAAAAAGCGCGACTTGTCCACGTCATCGGGCAGAAAACATGTGCTAGGGTCAGGGTGGCTAAAATTCCGTCATATGGGGCGTAACCGTCTACTTGAAAATTATGCTCGAAACAGTCGAGTTGCAGTGTTTGTAGTGGTGTCGGTAAAACAGTTCTAGTTTTAACTTCAAATAAAAATTCCCTACATGGCGTTAGTCGCAATACAATAGACGATATTTCAAATAGACGGTTACGCCCCATATGACGGAATTAGCCACCCTGACCTTATATATTTTTTTTAGGAAGGCTTAAGGCACTAAAAAAACTGCCGTATCTATTTCAGTGCAGAACAAAATTCTGGCTACGTTAAAATTTCGCTCCCTCTCATAAACGCGTTAGCGTTCAGATTACGTGTCACGGATAACCCTCGGTACCTATACCTATAGTAGGTAAATCGCTGCTGCATATTATCGCGTCTGGTAGGTTGTGGCCGCGGGGCTTTAAAAGTAGCGTGATTGGTGCAATATAAAACTTTTACATTGGGCAGTTGTAGCAGTCAAAGACTCGTCTAGAATCTAGAATAGACGTTATTATGGTCTTTCATAAGTTTAGTTATTGAAATCGTAGACTTTTGACGTGGACCTTGTCCACTAAACGAATGTACTAGGAAACCAGTAGTGCGAAAGGAATGTTAATAGATATTGAAGCAAGCTAACTCTTAATTGTGATGACGATCCGATAGCGAATAGAATAAGTCCTCTTCATCATCATCATCAGCCGGAAAACGTCCACTGCTGAACATAGGCCTCCCCCTTAGACCGCCACGCCGAACGACAATTCGCCACTTGCATCCATCGGTTGCCCGCGACCCTCACGATGTCGTCGGTCCACCTAGTGGGAGGCCTACCTACGCTTCGTCTTCCGGTCCTCTTAAAAGGTCAAAAATGGACGTGAAGAAGGCAAAGGAATATCTATGCACGTATTTTAGTATGCTTTAAGAAAAGTACTTGTTCTTTCAAATGACATCACGTTTATTATACATGCGTATTAACCACTGTGTCTTCAAAGTGACAGGTAAAGTGATCGCTCATCGTGTAGACAATTAAGCGAAATCGTACATCGCTCAATAATTTATTCACCTGTCTACAACTATGACAATTACTCCCACCAGTCTATCCAATAAGGTAACAGATGCTACTAGCTAATTGAACATGGATTTTGTTAACAATCAATGAGAATATAGTGGATCCTCTTGTGTGAATAGTATGCCGTGATATTATTCCTCTTTTCCTAACTAAAGGCGTTTTTTCTAGGAGTAGGCGGAACGCGCGTATGTAAGCCGAACGGCACGTTGTGACCAAAAAAATAAATAAAGATTAAATGCCTAGTCTTTTTGTCAAGGTGGACTGTATTTTTCTCCTTAGGAATGAAACGCCTGACTTGATTATAGAGTTGAATATATTTTCTTGATTCACAATAACTTCTTGATTCACTAATATTATTCTTCAGGAACGGCTTGTTGCTTGAGAGAGCACTTACTATTACTGTTGAGCTGTTAAGCTGAACTACTGGACTGAACTACGAATTTTGCAACAAACCGCTCTGTTTATATCCTATTTTTGCAGGGTGCAAGTAGTGGGTGGAGGTGAGCACGTCACATACGTATCGACCAATCACAACGCTTTGTCTGAGTTTACTTGTGGTGGGGGTCCAGACAGGTTTCGACATGTTCAAACCTGTTCGAACGTGCTCGCGTCCACTTTACATCGTCATATTTTCACATCGTCATATTTTACATTGTCTTATTTTAGTTTCTTATCGACTATGGGATAATAAAACAACCTTAATCTTACAAAATAATCATTTCCCTACTATCAAATCTTAGTTTTATTTAATCATCCTTATCTCTACTTAAGTCTACTTATGTCCATATTTATTTATGTTTTATTTACATCTTATTTACATTTTATTTACATTATTTCTTAAAAGCGACGACGTCCGTAACATCCTCCCCCCGGCGCAGGGCTACCGTAGCCTTATCTTCCACGCAGAGGACGGCGAGCTTCGTTGTGGGACGCCGAAGGATGCCCGCTGTTGTCCTGACGTCGGCCGATCGCACCTTGCCGTCTGGACGGACGTACGTAGTCTCCACGACGCCTCGGGGCCACGTTCCTCGTGGCAGTGTGGGGTCGACGACGACAACCAGGTCGCCAACTCGCAGAGGTCGTCGTTGGTCGTCGGATGCCCCCCTGGGCACCAGCGTCGGCAGGTATTCAGTTACCCAGCGCCGCCAGAAATGGTCGGCGAGCGCTTGGGCAGCTCTCCATTGTTTTCGGCTGGCCTCCTCGCAAGGCCCGGTGTGGGGAAGGCCTGAGGAGGTCCCGATGAGGAAATGGTTCGGAGTCAACGCCTCCGGATCCTTAGGATCAACAGAGACGTGGGTGAGAGGCCGAGAGTTTATAGAGTGTTCGGCCTCTATCATAAGGGTCAGCAGCACTTCTTCCTTTAGTGCCCGCTGATGCAGTGTCGCCCCCAGCGCCGTCTTGACAGAGCGTACTAGTCGCTCCCACGCTCCCCCCATATGCGGCGCCCCTGGTGGGATGAATTTCCACTTCATTCGGTGTGAAAGTCCGAAGTGGACGAATTCCTTGGCCCATTCCTCATAGGCTGTTCGTAGTTCGGTGTCTGCCCCTCGAAAATTGGTACCGTTGTCGGAGTACATTATTCGGGGCCAACCTCGTCGTGCTGCCATTCTTCTTATGGCCATTATGGCCGAGTCGGTAGACAGACTCGCCACCAGCTCCAGATGTACCGCCCTTGTCACGAGGCAGGTGAACAGCGCTCCCCAGCGCTTCTCGTGTCTTCTTCCTATGACCACTGTCATCGGCCCAAAGTAGTCGACTCCGCAGTGAGTGAAGGGTCGCTGCGTTTCTACCAGTCGTTCCATCGGTAGGTCCCCTGTGACTGGCTTCACCGGTGTCGCTCTTCTGATGCGACAAAGTGAGCATCGCTGCGCTATGGCTCTTACGGTAGGGCGCAGGTTGACAACCCAATATCTTTGCCTTAAGTCATTGACCACGCGTTCATTATTTGCATGGCCGGCCTTTCGATGGGCGTCTTCTACCAACAGTCGGGAGAACGGGTGTTTGCCGTGTAGAATGACTGGCCTCTTCTTTGTGTCTGGGACTGCAGCGTGCCCGATCCTCCCTCTCACCTTGAGAATCTGGTCTTCCAGGCAAGGGTCCAGTTTATACAGGCTACTGGACTTGGGCACTGGTCTTCCCTTTTCCAGCAGTCTTATTTCTTCCGCGTAGTCATCGAGCTGCGCTTGTTTCACCCATGTTGATTCCGCCTTTTCCATCAGGTCCACGGTCATCTGGCTGGCTCGATTTTTACATTTTTCCTTGAAGAGAAAGAGTACCGCTGTGGTTCGTATCAGCTTCTCATATGAGGAGAATCTGCTTATGTCGGGCAGATGAGAAGCGCGGTCCTTTTCTGTGACCACATAAGTCACTTCTTCCTCTTGATCTTCCTTCTTGGCTTTTTCTCTCGGCCAGAGATCTTCTTTCTCATATAGAAACTCAGGCCCGATGAACCATCTGTCTTCTGGTTTCATTAGTAATTTATAATTAGGGCGCGTTGCATCGTCTGCCACGTTTTGTTCCGTGGGCACCCATCTCCATTGATTGGCGTCGGTCAACTCCGCTATTTCGCCCAAGCGGTGTGCCACGAAGGGTGTGTACTTGATGGCATCTTTCTCAATCCAACGTAGGACGGTTTGTGAGTCCGTCCAATACGTCACTCTCTTGGGCTTGTCTCGGTGCTCCCTTATTATCGTCTCCGCCAATCGTGCGCCGATCACTGCCGCCTGGAGTTCGAGTCGAGGGACTGTTACTGGTTTTAATGGTGCGACCCTTGCTTTTGCCGCAACCAGGCTCACGGTCACTCTTCCGTCTGGTTTCAGAATCCTCCAGTAGGCGGTCGCCGCGTATGCTTGTTCACTTGCATCACAGAAGACATGGAGCTCTATTTCGTCTTCTGAGCTCTTCCCGTAGCACCTCGGGACTCGCAGTTTTGTGGCCATGCTCAAACTTCGGAGCCACTCCTCGAAATGTTGCGCATCTTCTTCGGGGATCACTTCATCCCATCCCACTCCGTGTCTCCACAGGTTTTGTAATATAATTTTACCCGTGACAGTAAAATGACTGATGAGACCGAGGGGATCGTAGACGGCCATCACAGCTCCGAGGGCTTCCCTTTTCGTCGGCGCTCTGTCCCTCATCCTTACTTCGGGTGCTAGACGGCTAAGCCCTGTGTTAAAGCCTAGCTCGTCTTCTCCAGTGTGCCAGAGCAAGCCGAGCGTCTTGTCTGAGTTCTCTTGTCTCTGACCAAGCTTCACTTCGGTGTTGAGCACTTGCTTTTCTTTAGCCACGCTATCCACCACATTAGGCCTGTTGGAGCACCATCCACGGAGGTTGAAGTGTGCGTTCTTGTGTATTTTCATGACCTCTTGTGCTGTTCTTATAGCTTCTTCTTCCGTCGCGAAGCTATCGACGTAGTCGTCCATGTAGTGGCTCGATGTTATTGCTTGCACAGCGTTGGGGTATGCTTGTGCGTACAGCCTTGCGTTGGCATCTCTCACCGAGTGCGCGATGAACGGCGAGCACGAGGCCCCGAAGATCATTGATACCATCTTGTACTTCTTCGGCGGCTTATCACGCTCTTCATCTCGCCATAGAAACATTTGAGCTGCTTGGTCTTGTGGTCTTATTTTTACTTGGAGGAACATCTCTTGAATATCTGCCGTCACGGCTACCCGACGTTCTCTGAACCTGAAGAGGATTCCTGGTAGCGATCTCAAGAGGTCAGGTCCCTCTAGTAAGTGATCATTGAGGCACACTCCGCTGTATCGGTGCGCCGCGTCGAAAACCAACCGCATCTTTCCCGGCTTGTTAGGGTTCACGACCGGGAAGTGTGGCAGGTACCATATTTTCCTATTTCCTTCCTCTTGTCCATCGCACTCTTGAGCATAACCTTTATCGAGGAGGTTTTTTATTTGAGCGCGATACTGTGCGGCGAAATCTGAAGAGGAGTCCATTTTTCTCTCTATCATCTTTAGTCTCTTCACGGCACAGTGATAATTATGAGGCATCGGAGCGTCTTTGTCTCTCCATGGCAGACCCACTTCGAAGTGTTCACCGACCTTCTTCATTGTTCGTTGAACCACGTCGATAGCCTTTTGGTCCTCCGGTCTGACTTTCTTCGCCAGGGAGACTCCTAACGCATCAATCTTGAAGTGTGCTTTCACCATTTCCTCTACGCGCCGTACATCTTCTGTCCGTTTGTTCGCAGACACGTCGTAGAGGTGGAGCACTAGTTGACCCTCCCTTTGAGTCAACGCTGAGCGCGGCGCCGTCCCATGTATCACCCATCCCAGTTGGGTGTACGAGGCCGCAGGCTCGTTCTTCTTGCCCATGCGTAGTTTTCGTGTCACGATCAAGTGCCAATTGTCCGCACCTATCAATACTTTCGGTGTGGCTTCGTCAAAGAATGCGTCCTCTTGCATGTCTCGGAGGTGTGGATATTTGGTCAGCATTGTTCTATCCACTGTCTGACCATGAAGTCGTAGGTCCTTCATCGTTCGTGCGCGTAATTCTCTATAGTCGCCATTCTGGCCACGAATTTGCAGTTTGACCTCTTGACTGTGTTCTTCGTGTGGCTGAGAGGTCACTCCTTGTATTCTGAGTGTAGAGACTGGCCCTCTCACTTGGATACGGCGTGCTATGTCCTCGTCGATGAGTGAGGTCGTTGAACCTTCGTCCATTAGCGCGAACGTGCTCACTTGACCGCCTGGTCCTTTTAACACGACGGGGCACATCTTCAGGAGTACACGTCGCGGCGTGTCGCTGCTTGCTGAGACAGCCATCACGGACTCTGCTGCTGGTTCGACGTCGGTCGCCTTGTCCTTCGTGTCTTGTTGCGACATTTCTTTATGGAGCAGCACGTGATGTGGGCGGGCGCACTTATCTTTGCCACATCGCTTGGCGCGGCAGTGCTCTCGTCGGTGACGATTATTCACACACTTGAAGCACACCTTTTCCGTTCGTGACCATTCCCACCTATCGTCGACACTCATCTTTAAAAACTTGGCGCACTTAGGCACTTCATGGTCCCCATTACAACATAAACATAAGTGTTTCTTTTCTTCCTCCTTTTCTGCCGTGGCGTAAATTACTTCTCTGCCCGCTTTCCTTTTTGTGCTTGCTTGCACCACATTTTTCTGCTCCCTCTTCGGTGTGGGCGTGGGCGTCGGGTTTGTGAAGGCGTACCTCATTGCACGGTCAGCCTCCCGCATCAGAAACCGAGATAACATCATAATTTCCGGTTCACTTGACGTTTCCACTGCCTCGGAAGCGTAGTCGCACCACCTTGATTTTACGTGCGGGCTTAACTTGTCCACGACTTCACGCACTAGCATCGGGTTCCACACGTATCCGCGGTTGTCCATATTAGATAGCACACACACTATGTTCTGTAGCTTAACTGCGAACGAGTTTAGTTCACTTGCCACACTAGTGAGCCGAGGCAACTTCTTTATGTCCTCCATCACGTGGTCCATTAATATCTCCGGCCTTCCATAATATTGCTCTAGCGTCTTCATTATTGTCCGTGGGTCAGACGCAGAGTACAAGAGCGCGGAGACTGCTTCCCTTGCTGGACCTCTGATGCAGTTCCTCAGTCTTGCTAAATTTTCCATCGCGGTGAATTTGTAGACACTCGATGAGTCTTCATATGCTGCCTTGAATGGCAACCATTCCATAGCCGCCCCGGTGAACACGGGTAGTTCAGTCACTTGTCGTGGCGGCGGGCGTACACGCATCATTCTGTCCAGCGTGTCGGCCAGTTGTTCGATTCCTCTTCCTAGTCTGCGCTCCCCTCTTGTGGGTGAACGTGAGGTCGAACGTTGTCTTCGTCGTGGCATGGCAGGCGTTGTAGCGTCGACACACGTGTTCGGCTCTGCGGCGGTTTGTTGGTCGGCGGGGTGCGGCGGCTGAGCTCTCTCTTCATTGACTGGTGGGTGGCCTTGGTCCATACTTTGTAGCCACTCGTCCACTCTGTCTTCACTCCTATGTCCGGAGCCCTCTTCACGAGCCTCTGCCTCTGCTTCAATTGCTGACACTTCGTACTCGAACCGCTTGTTCACTAGAGCCTTTTCAATCTCCAATTGCTCGTTCCTAATTGCAGCAATTCTTCTTTGTGCCTCGTATTCTGCTAGCTTTACTCTGGCCACGTCACTGCTGTAAGATCTTCTTGACCTTATCGTACTTGCAGTGTCTCTCATTGACATTGCCGTTATCGTCCTTGCAGAGTCCTGGATTCTTGGCTGGAACGACGTGCTTGGAGTGACGAGTTGTTCTTCACGCACTACACTCGCGATCGCGGTTGCTCGACTCGCCGGTACGCGGCGTGGAGCGGGTGCGGTAAGCGCGGCGGGCGCACCATCAGACGGCGGCGCAACTCTTCCCGTCGCGGTGGCGGGCGGTGCGGTCACTGACACAGGGGCGATGGGCGTGGCACTGTCGATTCCACTTGCGAGCACTTCATGTTGGGCGCGCGGTAACGCGGACGCAATGGTCGAAGGTGATCTCGGCGGTTCTTCAAATGTTCGGGGACGTCGGCTGTCATAACCCGATTCCGCCTCACTCTCTTTGGCCGCAATACTTCTAGTCTTCATTTTCAGGAACACTGCACTATTTTCCTTGCCTTCAACTCGTCAGGCGAACGATGATTCAAGTAAATCCAGCGAGCGTAGGAACTAAGTCCTTTCACCATCCGATGCTCGAAGGATCAAGCTGTCAAGGTGGACTGTATTTTTCTCCTTAGGAATGAAACGCCTGACTTGATTATAGAGTTGAATATATTTTCTTGATTCACAATAACTTCTTGATTCACTAATATTATTCTTCAGGAACGGCTTGTTGCTTGAGAGAGCACTTACTATTACTGTTGAGCTGTTAAGCTGAACTACTGGACTGAACTACGAATTTTGCAACAAACCGCTCTGTTTATATCCTATTTTTGCAGGGTGCAAGTAGTGGGTGGAGGTGAGCACGTCACATACGTATCGACCAATCACAACGCTTTGTCTGAGTTTACTTGTGGTGGGGGTCCAGACAGGTTTCGACATGTTCAAACCTGTTCGAACGTGCTCGCGTCCACTTTACATCGTCATATTTTCACATCGTCATATTTTACATTGTCTTATTTTAGTTTCTTATCGACTATGGGATAATAAAACAACCTTAATCTTACAAAATAATCATTTCCCTACTATCAAATCTTAGTTTTATTTAATTATCCTTATCTCTACTTAAGTCTACTTATGTCCATATTTATTTATGTTTTATTTACATCTTATTTACATTTTATTTACATTATTTCTTAAAAGCGACGACGTCCGTAACACTTTTTAAGGTTGTGAACCAAAATTATTGAGCGTTAAGTACTGCAATTCTAACCAACAACCATTCTAATATCGTCATAACTAACTTAAGTTTCACATGATTTTCCTGGCCTGGGTATGAAAAGTAAACTATGGTCGATTCACACTAAAAACTTACAGCGTTAATTCTGTGAACCCATATAAGGAACTTTTGTACTGCCACAGAATTGCTGAGTTCACCGCAAACGTTTATTGCCATGGAGAAAAACGGCCACGGAGTTATGGATAAAATACATTTTTTTTCATGCTTTGAATGAATTTTAACACCAATAAATCCCAGCTAACCGCCAATTTCGAGGCCACAGCTTGTAAGGAAGTAATTTTGCGTTCAGTTCGCTCCAAACGCCTCTCGCAGCATACCTGATGAAGGGAGCAAAACAATTTGGGGGCTCAAACTTTCCAAAACTAAAATAAAATCCGCTACACCTTATCCCAACGGAATACAGACTACTTTTGAATAAGCATCCGCTAATTTCATCCTAGTGTGTTTATCAGCAAAACTAAAATAAACTCCCGGGTAACTTATGTGGAGGGAATAAAGACTAGTTTTGAATGGAGTTTTGGTTAATTTTGTTTCAGTGTTTGGTTTGCTTGCTTATTATGGAGCTCTGGCTTGAATGTGGGATACTAATGATGTTTGGACATTAATAGAGGAGCAAAGTTAATGTGCGGTAGGATTAATAATATTGTTCATGTAACGTTCGTGAGGTTATTTCTGACAAAACAATACATGTAAACCGTAATCTAATTTCTGTTTTAATGTTTGTTTCTTTTTTTTTTAAAGCGCTTTGTTGCTTAGCGACCGTGGGCGATGCCCATATTTATTTTGTAAATGCATAATTACGCATTTGCATTCTATTGCTAGTTTTTTAGGGTTCCGTACGTCCGAATACAAAAACGGAACCCTTATAGGATCACTCGTGTGTCCGTCTGTCTGTCGCTTACAGTCAATTATCTCCGAATCTACTAAACCGATTGGGTTGAAATTTGGTACACATATCAATTCCTGTGACCCAAGCACAGAGGTGTGACGTGAATGGATGAAATCTGTATGTGGGAGGTAATTTTTGGGGGGGAAGGGGAAAATGAAAAAAAAAAGTTTTGAAAACTGCATCGTGTGACATATCAAATGAAATGTCTTGTTGAGACAATCTTAAATATATTTTTTTTATAATTTTAAAATAAATATTTTCCAAGTTATTCAAGAAAATAGACGAAATTTGACCATTCCCCCTCGCCCCTTATCTCCGAAACTACTGAAGCTAAAATTTTGGAAAAAATACAGAAATTAGTTTTCTACTTATAGATTATAGTAAAACCTATGAGAAGTCCATATCTGTATATAGGAGGTAATTTTTGGGGGGGAAGGGGAAAATTAAAAAAAAAAATTTGAAAACTGCATCGTGTTACATACCAAATGAAAGGTCTTGTTGAGACAATCTTAAATATATTTTTATTGTAATTTTAAAATATATAGTTTCCAAGTTATTCAAGAAAATAGACGAAATTTGACCATTCCCCCCCCTTATCTCCGAAACTACTGAACCTAAAATTTTGAAAAAAATACAGAAATTAGTTTTCTACTTATAGATTATAGGATAACCTATAAGAAGTCCATATCTGTATATGGGAGGTAATTTTTGGGGGGGAGAAGGGGAAAATTAAAAAAAATATATTTGAAAACTGCATCGTGTGACATATCAAATGATAGGTATTGTTGAGACAAACTTAATTGTATTTTTTTTGTAATTTTAAAATAAATGGTTTCCAAGTTATTCAAAAAAAATAGACGAAGCTTGACCATTCCCCTCCCCTTATCTCCGGAACTACTGAACCTAAAATTTTGAAAAAAATACAGGAATTAGTTTTCTACTTATAGATTATAGGATAACCTATAAGAAGTCCATATCTGTATATGGGAGGTAATTTTTGGGGGGGGGAAGGAGAAAACTAAAAAAATATATTTGAAAACTGCATCGTGTGACATATCAAATGAAAGGTATTGTTGAGACAAACTTAATTGTATTTTTTTTGTAATTTTAAAATAAATGGTTTCCAAGTTATTCAAAAAAAATAGACGAAGCTTGACCATTCCCCCCCCCTTATCTCCGGAACTACTGAACCTAAAATTTTGAAAAAAATACAGGAATTAGTTTTCTACTTATAGATTATAGGATAACCTATAAGAAGTCCATATCTGTATATGGGAGGTAATTTTTGGGGGGGGGAAGGAGAAAACTAAAAAAAAATATTTGAAAACTGCATCGTGTGACATATCAAATGAAAGGTATTGTTGAGACAAACTTAATTGTATTTTTTTTGTAATTTTAAAATAAATGGTTTCCAAGTTATTCAAAAAAAATAGACGAAGCTTGACCATTCCCCCCCCTTTATCTCCGAAACTACTGAACCTAAAATTTTGAAAAAAATACTGGAATTAGTTTTCTACTTATAGATTATAGGATAACCTATAAGAAGTCCATGATACTAAAATAACATGGTAAATCACTCAATATTGTGCGTACCAATTTGGGTCAGATTTAAAAAAAAACGTGATAGGTAACATCGTACGGAACCCTCTTCACGCGAGTCCAACTCGCACTTGGCCGGTTTTTGATTATTGCATATTACCTAAAATCGGGTTAATTTGAACAACATTTAAAAAAAACAAAAGCTTTCAGTTTCAGTACTAAGTGTTAGTAAAATATAGAGAACGAAATTACAACGAAAATTAAAATACCTATTATGTTGTACCCAGTGGTTATTTTTATTAGGCAACATTTTCTGTTTTAAGTAAAACAATAGGTATAAATAAATACAAAAGACTCAATAACAGGACCAACGCGCAACAGTATCAGAACACCTCCGTTCAAAAACCTAAATAATAGTTATTGTTTAAAAATCCAATAACCTGTTAATCAATTATTAGCGTCCAGATTCGCACGGTTAACAGCAACACTAATGTCAAACTTCAGCCAGTTGTTTGATCATTAGTTGGGTGTGGTTGAGTGAACTATTACTTAAGATATCAAATCATTCGTTAATATATCAAAAGACATGCACATAACAAAATGAGACCCCGATACAGTGGACAAATAAATCCATATTTAATTCCAATGTTCCAACTCTTTGGAGGTAATTTATTTTTACACTTCTAAAGGTTGTGTTTAGTTCACATGATGATTTATAAAGGAGACCTTTTCACACACGATTGAATCGTTAATCAATGAGATCGAATTATCACTTATTTATTTTAGGAATGGTCTTTCATTTACCGATCTAATACCTAAATATTATGCCAGCGGCCCGTCCCGGCTTCGCATGGGTGGCCTATGTAACTCAGGGTGAATGTAGCTTTCCAAAAATTAAAAAAATTATTGAAATCAGTATAGTAGTTTTTGAGTTTATTCATTCAATCTTTACTCTTTATTATATTAGTACGATAAACTCACAGCTTTTTCCCAAGGGCGATGTTTGAATCGCCAAATTAACTATTGTTAATTTTATCTCATTCAAAACCATTATAATAATGTACGTAAACAGATAACAGACCCTTCTTAGAAATAGAATAAATATTTCTCTCTTAACAATCTTCTTTTATATAAACTTTCTAAAAATAATCAATGGACATACAGAGGGGTATTTCAGCAAACCTTTGGCAACAAGCGTCCTTCAACATATATTTTCGGCCCGCTGTTATCGAAGCTCCCATGTATGAAGAACACACAAAAAGTAATTGAAATACCTTTCATCGAATAATTTTCACAATAGCCTTCATACTACCTATCAGTTAAGGGTTGAAAGGTTTTATTTCAAAAGCGATATTTATTTTTCATTGAATTTCATATGAAAGTCGAGCGTGGACTGAATTCATTTGCTTATTCAGATATTCATGCATCTCTTTGTTGAAACATGTCTATATGTATAAGGTGATGGCATGCCGTCTGCCGTGATTGAAAACTATTTTTTTTAGCCTGACATTGATTTATATGCAGGGCCGTAAGTATATTGAGTTTTTTTTGTGTTGAATCGATGTTCATGTTGTGTGTTAGCAAAAATATTTATTTTTGGAACATATTTAGGTATTTTTGGAGAAAATGTTTTTGTTAAATCAGCGTAGAGTACAGCAGAATAACATCACGATCAGATTTGAATTATAATTTCATTCCCGATTGAGCAACTTGATTGATCATTCAAAAACTGATCAGTTTTTAAATAAAAACAAGCTAGAACCCCAGCTGGCCCATAAAGTTAAACACACAAGTCCCATCCATTCGCGAGGATTGAGACGCGACACGCTCCGTTTTATTATACCTTGGAAATATTTCCTATCAGCATTGCACCCTTATTCAATTCCGACTTGGAGATTTGCTAGGTCGTAATACATTACGTGCAATACAGAATATTTTATGAGATTTTGAAATATTTCGTTAAATTATTGTTGGAATATTTTAATAATATATATATGGTGTGATTTATTGTATAGCTAGTTCTATCAGTGGCAAGAACTAGCATATGTATCTGCATTCGTCATCACACACACACCATTTCATCATAATTTCATTTCATGTCATCAAATGAGTCGTCCCGCCTTGGATAGGAAGGGAGGGACTGACAAAGGGTTCCTTCAATTGCCCTTTACGTTCCATGGTCACTTCGCGACCAAAAAGATCGAGCTGCGTTATGACAATCTGTGGTGAAATCTGTGTCCCCACTTATACGTACATACTGCAATGTCGTCTTTATCGTTTTTATACTAGGGAAGGTGAATGATTATTTCCATCCCAAAGCCCCTAAATGCCCTAACTAAAGAGTAAACCAAACATTGGGTTTTAAACTCAGGAACCCTTTAGAAATTCCTCCTGCTTCTCGCTTAGTACGGCGAAGTGAACTTTTAAAACCGACAAAACAAAAAGCGTAATTTCTTCCAGAAAAATTCAATACGGGAACAATGTCTTCATTTATGCTCGGATTTTATACTTCGCACGTAGCAAACTGGTCGGTTTGAAACAACATCATTTCATGGTTTATTGTTCACTTAGTTTGCTTTTGTAATTAAAAACTAGTATTCTACTCGGGTATTTCAGATTCTTGTACTGTTTCGAAAGGAGTTTTATTTATTTTTGCATTTAAAATGGGAATTGGTATTATAGTGGGTTCATGAAATGTTTACTGTTCCTCTTTTTTGTGGTGGTTGGCTTGAGTGTCAAAATTCCGTTCCAACGGAAATATTACAAGCTAAGAACTGACTGAATTTTGGTTTATCAATATGCTACTTAATTTATGATTTCGAAACTTTCGCAATCGTCATGATCACGGATAAACTGCAAAATGAACGTCTAAAAACTTACCTTCTGGCACGGCTAAGGAAGTGAGCAAGAAGTGCACGCAGGCAGCCCCCGTGCCATGCCCCATGAGAGTGACATTCGTAGGGTCCCCTCCGAAGACTGCCACGTTCTCTTTGATCCAGTGCAGCGCTGCTATCTGGTCCATGAGGCCGTAGTTGGCAGGGGAACGAGGGAACTCGTCCGACCGAGGGTTTAGGAAACCTGGAAAGAAATTTTTAATTAGGTTCATGGATGATGTTTTGCTGATTGTGTTTTCAGTCATATTTAAGTAAGAAGTTTACGTTTTCTTATAATAATTATAATAGGTGGTGAGAAATTATTAATTAATTATTTATGGGTGAAAGGAGAAGGGTGAACTTTATATGAAACTTTTTAGGAAGTCCAATTTAATTCAAAACCTTGTAGCTGCTTGACAAAACCTATGTTAGCACAAATTAAGTACAAAGGTTACGAATAAGGCTGTTAATACTATAATTTTGTTTTTTTGAGTCGACTTCTCTTTAATGAATGATTGTCACAACCTGTGTTTAAGAAATAATTTCTGAAGACATTATTTGAATTAGACATTATTTTCTGCTACAATAACGAAGATTGCATTACAGAATGCGTAATTGTAACTTAATAAATTTAATTATATAGCGTTAATTTGCTCAACTGATACTGGCTTATGAAAAGCTCAACTTACAAGAGAAAATTATTTCGTAAATGCCTGAATTTCAGATTCCCCGAATTATGCCCAGCTATAGGTACATATAATATATGAAAGATTTTGTTGAATAGATTTAATAGTATATCATTTCAAACAAAATTGCGTTATATTGAATTTGTGAACTAATTCAATAATGTTACAAATACGTTTAAATGAAAAAATATTTCGAGATAATATTGCGCGAACATTTTATGTGAAAATCTTTTACGCCGTGCTATCGACACATAAACTGATTGAATTTTGTCTATCATATTTTTTAAAAATTAAGTTCGAAAAATATAACATTTTGCGAGTAACATTTTATGAAAGTGTTAGGTACCTACTACTATAATGCTGATATTGGAATATTTAAAATATTGGATTTTCACGTGGTTTCGCTTTGAGCGGTTTACAAAGTTTTATTGAAACTATGTTTACTGTTATTGCAATAGAGAAATCGGTTACCAGTAGGTACATTTTTATACCGGGGTAAAACAATTTCCGCATGTTGCCATACAAATACTTTTTTAGGATTTTTCGACATAAACTTATATTCGTTTATTGTTAGTTTATTTACTTGCGTTTAATTGTATATTTTTCATAAAGAAATGTATTTTTATAGTTTAGGTAAAAAAAATAAAATATTTCCCACATTTATAACTGTACCCCGAAATCACCCATTTTTGACGATATTTTTTAGTTTAATTTTGTATTAAATTATGACAATGGTTATGTGTATTTAGTTGAGAGTGCGATTATTGTATGTATTCTTGTGTTTCGTAAAAGTTTATTTTTATTGAATTTAAGACACAATTATTAATTTGGGTTTTGATTACTGTACAGTTAGTGAGAGATAAAAAAATAATCTTAAATTATAATTTCCTCAAATAACATATTCTTCGAAAAGAACATCAAAATAATTTCTTTCACTGTAATTCTTGTTTACAAGTAAAATAAAAATTAATTAGTCAAAAGAATTTGTTTCTTCTAATTAAAATGTGGGTAGTCATTACTTTGTTTGGTGTTTAAGAGGGAAGAAATCTTATAATGACGAGGAAATATTTAAGAGGCTTTTGTTAAACTTTCGTTTCATAACTTAGTTATATTTAATTGTTTCGTATTATTTTTGCTTTTCGCTTTTATTTAAGACATTGTTGCTTAGTAAAATATTTGTTTGTAAGTTTAGTAAACATATTTTGTTTGTAAGAAAGACAACAATGGTAACAGGCCTGTTGGTCTAGTGGTTAGTGACCCTGACTGCTATGCCGGAGGTCGTGGGTTCGATTCCCACCCAGGACAAATGTTTGTGTGATGAGCACGATTATTTGTTCTGTGTCTGGGTGTAATTTATCTATAATATGTATGTATTTAGAAATATATAAGTATGTTTATCAGTTGTGCTTGGGACTAGATGGCGTTGTGTGATAGTTGTGGAATATTAAAAAAAAAAAAAAAAAAATTGAAATCAGGAAATAAATACATTTATGTATGTGGCTGTCGATTATACGAAATTGGTCCCTTTTTTCGTATGGGAAATCACCAAGTGGGTAGAGCGTAGGAGACTGTCTGACTAATAAATAATATATCACCCGGTACTAGGAATTTCTCTAGTATGGTGGGTGAATTTACAAATATTTAAAGTTAAATACACAAGCAGCCAGTCTCAGAACCTGAAGGCTAAACCAATATTTGTTCTGTACGGGGATCTAATACGCAGTTCAGCAGAAAAATATTCAGCCACTAGGGCAACCCAGCGATCAGAGATCAGTCTACCATGACGTCATAAAGCGAGAATAATTCCAGTGGGAAAACGAGATGGCGCTAGACGACTTGCATAGCTCTGTCTCGCTCCCACACTGGAATTACTGTCGCTGTAAGGCCGCCGGCGCACATTATCGGCATCGGCAAGGAAAAGGATCCTTCGGCATTCTCCTTTTTATACATTAACTTCATGGCAATAAAGTTGAATTTGCCGATGCAGTAGCCTCAAGCATGCCGAAGCGGTATTTGTGTTACTACGATCATATATCATGGAAATTGCTACTTTGTTGCCATGAAGTTAATGTCTGTAATGCTTTTTATCACCTAAAATCCTCAGCCGTGCCGGTGCCGATAGTGTGCGCCGGGACTAAGATGTCATGGTAGGCCACCGAAGTCCATTGTCTCAACAAGGAGCAGTTGTAATACTTGAACGATATCTTAACAAAGTGTGTATAGTAGTGGAACTTCAGGGAGTATTTCCTGAGTTTGGCCCCAAAGCTGAACCGGGCAGCAGCCGCCCTCAGGTGACTCCTGCCTAATCTCAGCGGGCCAAACGCCTCCTGCCGTAGGCTGTACGCCGGTGTCGTGCGGTCCATGGCCCTCTACGGGGCCCCCGTGTGGGCCCTAAGCATCCGGACGCGACCACTAAAGTTGGTCGCATGCCAGAGGGTCATGGCTATCCGGATGATCCGGGGATACCGCACGATCGCCGGCGAATCGGCCAACCTGCTTGCCGGATTACTGCCCTGGGATCTGGAGGCGACTGCCCTCCAGCGCGTCTATGAGTTGCGCGTGGAGGCGCAGAGCCGGGGTGCTTCCCCGCTGCCTCGAGAAGTCGAGGCGCGGCGAGAGGAGGTCCGGCGCGATCTCAGGGCAGTATGGGGGGGACGACTGTCGCAACCGACGGCCGGGCACGCCGCAATCGCGGCGGTAAGACCCCTCTTTGAGGAGTGGCTGGATAGGAGTCACGGCGTCCTAACCTACCGCATGACGCAGGTCCTCACCGGACACGGAAGTTTCGGGAGGTACCTGTGTCTGAGGAGAAAGGAGGAAACGCCTGGGTGTCACCACTGCGAAGATCGCCCGGAGGACACAGTAGAGCATACGGTGCAAGACTGCCCCGCTTGGGCAGAGCACCGACGTGTCCTCACGGCGGCGATAGGCGGAGACCTCTCGCGCCCGGCATTGGTCGCGGCCATGCTGCGGGGCGAGACGGAGTGGGAGGCGGTCGCCTCCTTCTGCGAAGCAGTCATGCTCGCGAAGGAGGAGGCGGGCCGCGTGAGAGAGAGGACAGTGTCCTCCCTCCGCCCCACCCGCAGTGGTGGACGCCCACGGCGACGGACGTCGCAAGACGATCTCCGGCCACCGTAGGCGCGGGCATGCGGGCGGCGAGTAAAGGGCAACTCGCTGCCCGACCATGGACCATGCCCGGGTCGACGGCGCGTTGTGTTCCACGCGCGCCTCAAAGAGCGTCAGCATAATGACGGGGCCCCCTCTGTAGAGGGCCAAAGCCTGCCGGGGTCGCGGGACTTATCTCATTACCGTGACCCCGGAACATAAAGGGCTATTGAAGGACACCGTGGATTTTAGTCAGTACAAGTCTGACAGTCCCTCCCGCCCTGCCCGGGGTGGGAGGACTCATTTGATGATTTTATCACGCAAAAAAAAAAAAAGTGTGTATTGTATACTCGTACTTTATTTCTCATCTCAATTCTCCAGAGATACTAAACATTATAGTTATGTCCATTCAACTTCGTGACAAAACGAGTTAGTAGTAACTGTAACAACTATAACCAGGTAACCATAATGAGTTTGAAAAGTCCTGACAAAAGCTGGACTTTTATAATTAAGCTTCCTTTTTTTTTCTACGTGATACTTTTGATAAAAAAAATGCT
Organism: Agrotis exclamationis; assembly: GCA_950005045.1. Lineage (NCBI taxonomy): Eukaryota > Metazoa > Arthropoda > Insecta > Lepidoptera > Noctuidae > Agrotis > Agrotis exclamationis. The sequence continues at coordinate 26,624,316 of OX465417.1, read as the reverse complement.
TAACGTTGAAAAGTACATTATGGTAGCAGATGGCCGGTTTGTGTGAATGTGACTTTTTTGTGTTCTATTATTGTTTACTTATTCTTTTTATCTCTACCTGCTCATTTCGTTAGTCTAAATCAATTGTTTAGACATGACGTGTACAAAGCCTTTGTTTATCTTGAAATACTCTTTCTATCTAAATATTAAGTCCGGATGAAGTTCAGACGTCGGAGCAAAAACCGGACACGTCCGTTAGACACCGGATGGATGGTAACCCTAACTAAAAATGTTCCATTGGACGGGACGGTACAAAACTAGCAAGTAATTACTCGCTTCTAGAAATTAGTCTTTGTTTGAACACTTCAGCAACAAACGCTTGGAGATGGCTAAGTATTTATTGAAATAAATGAGTTCATTCCCAGCTTATCGATCCGTCTGTACTGTCAAGTAGTTCATTTGTGAAAACTGGGAACATTTGTGAGGGCTTGAGTTGGTTTGAAGAGAATTTTAAAGGCTATTTGCGGAAATATCTTGAATGAATGGATTATTATGAGTGGACTTGAAAATGTTATTTTGGCTTGGAGAAAGCTTTTTTACTTTTGAAGTTGACAAATCAAATGACTTCTCTCACTCAAACACTGAAGTGGAAGGGAGTATCAGACTGATATTTATTAGAACCCTGTTCTTTTAATTACCCTTTGCCTTAAAGAGCCGCTGTGGTTTTCGTAACCTCACCAGATATTTGGCTCTATCAGGCCCCGTCAGTTACACAAACAGCATATTTTCGTGGTCGTGAAATAGGACGCACCATCTCGACCTGGCCCTGACCCTTATGGGACCCTGAGGAGTCTATTGCTCACCGTCCCTCGCAACCCCCGACGCCTAGGGCGTCTGCCGCGATGACAGGAGCTTGAATAAAGCTTAGACTTAGATTAGAATCGAAAAAATTGTGGTCTAACCAAAAAGGCTATTCATTAAATTATTTTATAGCAACGAAATGTATTTTATCAGATTTAAATATATCAGGTTTATGGATTGCAGAAAGCTTCAACTTGTTATAGTAACAATAGTTGATTCGATTTGTTTTAGATTTCTACAAACGAAATGGCGTTCAGATGTTTCATATACTTCGTTGAATTATTCCCGTTGGATCACACTTTTGAATCCCACTTGAATATTTTTCCAGTTGGAAAAAATTAAATTGTATTCCCGTTGAATCACACAACAAAAGAAAATCGTTTTATTCCCGTTGAATCCCAAAAACGATTCCCGTTGGATCCCACATACTTTAAAAAATCTGAATGCCGAGAACTTTCAACGACGAAATTGCTTTGTTTTTAGATTTTTTATAGTTAAATTCATAAATAAGTAACAGAGAATAAAATAAATCTTTAAAATAAAGGTAACAACTTTTCTTCTGATATGAACACATGTTGTCATAACGTGGGATTCAACGGGAATAAAAAACGGGATTCTTCGGGAATACCTAAAAATGAGATCCAAAAGTGGGGTTCAACGGGAATAAATCATTCTATTGACTACGTCCGGAGTTTGTTATATTTCATCAAAGCAGTTTTCAATTAAAATTATTCAGCTTATTTTATGTTATATTTACACTACGCGCTCACGCTAGTACCTCATAACGTGACATAAAACCTTCGTTTTTATAAATTTATGTTATTTTTGCAACAATTTGGATACGTTGATTCATACAGTGAAGCGTGATCGTTTACTCAGTTAAAATATTTGAATAATAAACGTGAAAAAGCACACAACACCTATTTATTGACTGGTTGTATTTCGTGCCAATTTATTTTGTGTACTGTTAAATAATAATATTAATTGATCTACTAGTGCTTGCCGATTTTGGACCTTCATCATCATCATCATCATCAGCCTTTAAATGTTCCCACTGCTGGGACACAGGCCTCCTCTCTGTGTGAGGGAGAGCAGGCCGTAATCTATCACGCAGGCCCAGTGTGGTAGATGTCAAATGTCTTCAAATTTTTTGGTTCTAGGATCCATGCCGGTTTCCTCACGATGTTTTCCTTCACCGTTTTGAAAGCAGTTTCCGTCCAAACAGGGTCCGTTTTGGGACCTTAACATCTATTAAATTAGGTTAGAAAAAAATGCATTCTGCATAAACATGTACAATATTATGCATCCTGCATTTTATGAAAACTTAAATTTTAATGTGTCTTTCAAACTCGGAAGGAGGACTTAAGTTAAGTTTCAATGTTATTTTCCTGAGAAACGGCACAAACAGTGAAAACGGAAGAATAACAATATATTTTTGCCAGCCCAGGAATCAACGCCAGGACCTCCTGCGACCACTTGACCAACAGTGGTTGTCTCGGAAGTAACCTGTGAATACTGAATTCATTATGAAAGAATCACTAAACTAAAAAGTTTAGATATAAATAAACAAATTGAAAGCAAAAAGTCCAATAACGAAAACTTATTCTCAACTCATAAATTCAAAATTTTCCCAATAAACATTTCAATTTTATTGAACTGAAACTGAAACTTTCTAGTCTGCAACACTAAACTGAACTTGCGTCTTGTTTATTACGTTTGCGCCATAAAATCGACGTAGAAACGATAACCGTAACATTTTGAGTTAAACGCAAACAATTACGATGGCGTTTATCGAGTTAAAATAGATTTTGGACACGGACGATACATTTATGGGTGAAATTGGGGTTGCTTAGTTTTGAATAATTTTGATGGGTTTGAAAATCAATGTTGGTATGTATATCAATTTCATTTGTGCGGGCTTTCGCCTTGTGTAAAATCATAGCTTTTCTTGTTATAATTAATTGTGTTTCAGGAATTCTTAAATTATTAATTTGACGGGAAATTCAATTAGCTTTTTTTCTTCGGAGAATTTCAAATATATTTTGATAAGAGACGGACAAGATAATTTCATAGTCATCGGCACAAATTAATATAACTAATCGAAGACACCGTGCGTAGAATCAGCATGCTAAGGTGGAAGTGTGGCGGCCATGTCTGCCAATGAACAGACGATCGAACAGAATGAGAGTAAAGGCGCGGGCCCACCGCAGTGCACAGAGAGGCTACGCACGTGTATTAAGGTTCGCTTTGTAAGAAAATGTATGTGGTTGTGTCCACTGCAACCCACGGAGAGGCTACGCACGAATTGACGTCATTGATACATGCGTGGTTTGCTCGAATAGGCGGTTACAAAGCTCAACGCTGTCAACGTGGGGTCTATGTTTCCACTGGAGAACACGAATATGACGCATTGACTATGTACAGCTTGCTTATCGCAGATCAGCTTTCAGTCATAACCTTGTGGCACGTGTGTAGCCTCTTCGTGCGCCGTGCCACGCTATACATAGTCGTGGGTCTTCGTGTAGGTACTCCAGTGGAAACGTAGTCCCACGTTGTCAAACAAATTAATACACGCAGCTAAAATGCGCTGCGCGCCCGTTCTCAGCATGCGTCGCGGTGGGCCCGCGCCTTTAAGATCGCAAATGGGCAAGAAACCCTGCGGCACGCACGACGGATCGTTGATTTGAAAAAGGTGGCTGGCAGTGTATGAAGGCGGATTGTCCAGGCATTTTAAGCGCTTTTTGGGGGCTGGTTTACGTCCAGCAGTGGACGAAAAATGGCTGATTTGATGACATTCATCGGCAGAAAGAGGAGAAATATATTTTCACATAACTTCACATACAAAAAAAATGTTCACAAAGTGAAGATGAAAAAGCTTTTAAGGCACTTATTTCATTCATCCATATCACTGTCAAGTAAAGTGCTCGATTTTTCGGCAAAAGAGGCCATTCCTCCGGTCACGTGAAAAGTCTTGCTATAAATTCAAGAGAACGTGAACTCGGATCCAATTTGGACTCTATGACCATAATTATTACTTACATTTTTAAATGTCTTGATTAGGTTAGGCCTTTCTTCCCGTGCCTTACTTACACTGTGGCCTTAAATTCAGACCACAGTGAATTTTTATGGAGCTTGTCTAAAATTTCACTGTCATCGGTAAGAAAAACACAGTGACTCTCGCGGGCTGTCTTACCTCATTTGATGACTTCTCAAACAAATAAATAGGCAGCAGGATTCAATTTTAACAATTAAGTCACGATGAAAAATACTTCTGCCTTCTCAGAAGGAGAAGACCATTTCTTTGCTAAAGAGGCTGATGTTATTGGACAGTTTAAGAATAAACAAAGATCAAAAAACCCAAATTTATTTCGAATTCTTACCTCTGGTATCGCCAATAAAACTCTTTTCCGCGCGTCATCCCTCATTTCTGCCTCCCCTATCCCCCTTTCTCCCTTCCCCCTTGTGACCTCGTCTAAGTTATTTCGGTATAAATTGGGAAATTCAGCAACAATGTGACAAGTTCCCTTTTTGTGCCGTTCTCCATTACAAAAGCATGCCGGATGAGGTATGTTGGCTTCGTTTATATTGAAGCTTGTGGAAAAGCGGTTCAAAGTCCTTTACGCTCTGTGGGAGGACACAAAAACTAGACAAGTTTATTTGTTTTTTTTTGTCCTGTGGTATCGCCCAATTTTTGTTATGTGATGGTCACAAACCAGTCAATTCTTAGTAATACTAAACCTCTTTGTAAGAATGATTGTCAAACTTGTGGTCACTACCTGTAACGATGGCCGTCACGTACGAACCGTTTTGCCAATACTTTTATTGTGAGCCCAGCTAAGGAGAGGAATTCCCTGCTGGGGTCTGTGTTCTTTGGGGTCTTCAAGTCAAGAGTGAACAGGTTACTTCTAGACAAGCGTGCTTCATCGTCGACCACATCTTCGCTTACCATCAGACGAGATAGTGGTCAAACACGAATCTATAGATAATTTAAAATTAAAAAAAACGATAGTTATGTTAAGTATTTTTTTTTTTTTGGGGTGCTAAGACAGGAAACCTCCACGTGCGCCCGTGGACTGGAGTTCCCTCTCGGATACGTCCGTGGGGAAGACCAGTTTTTCGGGCCGGTGCACCCTGGGATGCGGGCAAAAACTCTTCCTTAGGCACTGTGTGCCTAAGGGGTCTCTTTGCCCGTATGCGAATAGCCTGTCGGGTGGACGCTCCAACGCTTGTCCCTCTGATTAGCAGAGGGCACAGCGGCGGAGCGGGCTTGCGGACGGTGAGTAATGGGTAGCTCGCCGTCCGACCAAGGACCAAGCCCGGGTCGGTGGCGCGTCGTGTCGTGTTTCGCGCGTGCCTTCGGGGAGTAGTCAGCAAACTGACGGAGCCCCTTATGGGGCCAAATGCCTGCTGGGGTCGCGGGTTTTTCTTAACCCAGGATACCGTGGCCCCCGAACCTAAAGGGCATCCGAAGGAACACGGGTGGATTTTAGTCAGTAAGAGTCTGACAGTCCCTTCCGCCCCACCCAGGGCGGGAGGCCTCATTTGATGATTTTACCACATAAAAAAAAAAAAGTATACAAATTTTAAGTCGGTATGTAGTGGATGGTAACCCATCCGTAGACAGACCTTGGCAAGCGTTACTTAACCTTGAAGATCGACCCGTGAGACTGATGTTATTAAAAACACACCTTAGCTCTTATAATATATTGTACCATTTGATTTATTTCTCAGTTGTGTCTCACTTTTATTCAGCTCACAAGATATTGTTGTTATTTTATTTTTGCTTTCAACTTTCTCTTTTACGAGAAAATATAATTCTATCAAGATTTTTTCTCTAAGCATTATTAGAAAATAGAGTACCACTAAATTAAAGGCTCTTTTTAGACCGAGACTTAATTTTGTGAAACAAACTCATTACAAAATATATTACGGTAACTCAACGAGGTGTTGATTTAATTAACAAAGTTTCAAAAAAGATAATTTTATGAAAGTTTCGTGTTAATTATTCGCATATTTTTTCACCGAAAATAAAATTTCGTTAATATTCATTGTTTATCTGAAGTGGAGAATTCATTATATTTTATTCATAAAAACAAAAAAAAAATACACTGGAGATAGACATTTTTCAGAGACACTTTTTTTGTATTCAATATTGTCTGAAGGTTTAAAACATTCAGTTATTCACTGTAGTTTTAAACATTTTGTTTTGTTCACTAGGCAGTTTTTTTTGTTTATGACGGAGCCGCTCTGTTTATGACGGGATCCCTCTATAGAGGACCAAAGCCTGCCGGGGTCGCGGGACTAATGTATTACAGTGACCCGGGAACGTAAAGGGCTGTTGGGGGACACCGTGGATTTTAGTCAGTACGAGTCTGACAGTCCATCCCGCCCTGCCCTGCCGTGTACTCAAACTGACGATACAGGTGGCGCAGCGACTGACCGATCGACTGTTGCACCTGTGTGTCGATTTTTGAGAAAATCTGAATGTGGGGGGCTAAGAGTTTCTTAAAACGATATTACTATTCAAGAAAATTCTTTGAATGCCCCTTTTCACGCGATCTTACCAAACATTCTTCCCCATAAGAAACCAACAAGTCACTATGGTAACATCACTTCCATTCACTCCCCTCATACATAAAACATTGCGTGACATTGTACTTCTGCCATTCAACATTTCAACTACAAAAATGGGATATCAAATCAAAAAGTTTTAATTACTTAATGTTTACAAGCACCTGTTTGCATGTTAACGTGCAGTGTATTCAAATTAGGAGTATACCTCTACACGATAGTTTTATGAATAGTCAAATAGCAGTCAGACTAAAAGAGTTCATTGATCTAAGAACCTTAAGATTTAGGAAAGGTCAACGCAGGGCCTAAAAGGACTTTCAGTGGGTCTATAAAAGTGACAAATGCTTGGTAATCTTTTTGTATTTCTGTTCACTCGCGGGCTTTGATTTAACGACACGGATGGCGCAGTGACCAAGCGATTGACTGCTGTGCTGTACGTCGCAGGTTCGATTTCCACAAATATATTTGCTTGACCTACAAGTATTCGTTCCGGGTCTGGGTGTTTGTGTATGTGAGTTTAAATTTTTGTTAACGCACTCACGATGAAGAAGAAATTCCTTGTCTGGCGAAACGTTTTTTTTACAACTTCAATCCTTAATTGTTTTTTTTTATTGTCACTTTGGCCTTCAGGTTAATAAGTATATTTATAAACTAGCAGTATACGTAGAATTCATTCACATTAATTAGTTGATTAAATTTCCACTTATAAAGAGATAGGTAGCATGTGTAATAAACCGATACCGATACCGAAATAATATTATAAACCGATAAAATATGAACATACCAAAATTACACACATACTTGTACCTACCAGTATTTGATTTCAAGTACAAAACACCGAAGCAACTAACATCACTATGTTCAATACAGTTGGTCTATTTCGTACATAAAATCAACACAAAACAGTATCAGAACATCCTGGAAAAGACAAAAATAGACATAATGGAGACTTCCATATAGGAAAGTTCCATTTAACAATACAACTAAAATAACAATCATTTCATACAACCTTTATCTCTTTATTGGCTCAACTACCTCAGATGCTTTAGATCCCAAAGCATCCAGGTTATTGTCTAATATTTATCAGCGATATCCTTTTAACAACAGGCTCTTATCAAACTCCCGGCGGCCATGATGGCCCACACAGAGAACTCAGAATAATGCTGAAATAAAGTGGGATTGTCTCAGTAAGTGGAATATTATCCTTTAGAGACAATGATTTCGTGAATAGAACGACTGTTTTAGGGCCCTTGTTTTCTTAAGTACGTAATGTAAATGTGGAGTTTACGTAAGTATGTATTTTTAGGGTTAAATAAATGTTCGTTAGACTGTGGGGGAATGTTTTTGGGTGCAGAGGTAAAGCCCAGGTTTGGCTTTACAGTTTGTTCATGTCAGCGCGTTTGCAACGTGTTTTGTTTGAGAATTTGAGTTGTTTTGTTTGTGCATATGAAGGATAGGGGAATTGTTTGTGATTGTTTTGAATGGTATGTTTATCAGACTTGTGTAATCTTTTTCGTGATTTCAAGATACTCGTACATATTTTTGAAATGGCATTCGTGGCTCTTTATATCGAAAAATAAATCAGCCCGAATCTCATTGAGTTCATTGTAAAACCTACCTCAAAGAGATGTGTATCAAAATATCAACGATAACAATTTTGCAAATAAACCCTTTTGAATACTGAAATCCAATATTCCATTAAATTCAAATATAATCTGTTAAAGAACAATTAATTTATTATTCAACAACTGAAATTCAAGTTTCACTTTGAAATAATTAAAGTTGTCTGTATTTTAAATTGAAATAACCGAATTGCAACTTGCCCAATCTTGCTCTGAATTAATACATTTTAAGTAAGATGGGTTCAACAACCAAATAGTTTTGTTAGTGAGACATTTCTTCAAGAAGTTGCCTCTTTGGTTTAAATTGGAATGCAATTAGCATTGCAGCTTCGTTTTTGCTCGGGAAGTTTCGAAATAGCTCGGGCGTCGGTCAGCTTTGACGTAACAATCTTATTCAAGACCCAAATTAACGGAGTGGCGAGGCGCGTCCGTATCTCTTCACAAAGTTATGGAATGAAAATAATTTTAGCCGTTTCAAGAATTCATTTTGTTTTGAAGCTAGATGTTTTTGTTCTTAATTTTAATGTTAATCAAAGGTACTAGACAGTTACTTATTAATCTCAGTACGATAATAATACAGAATTGAATCAGCATTTTTGGCCTCTAATTTACTAAGGAGATACAGACCTCCACTTTGTGAAATTCACTTTCATGCGGTTTCTTTTCAAAGTCAACGACCCGCTTTCCATCTTACACGACCATGCATCTAAATTAATTTTCTTCCTAATAAAACCGAATATTTAAATGCACGAATTTAATCACATGTTTGAATATACTTATTTCCTGCTTACTTAGATACTCTTCAGAGATAACTTTGAAGCTCCCTACTTCAGTCTTAATCGATGGTCAACATAAGAGGGCACAAGTGTCCTCCTGCTAGACCCAAACCCAACCCTTAACTTACCATAGAGAGGTCCTCTACCCTACTTATTATTCAAACATTTCACTTACCCACAACCTGCACTTAATAGTGTCAACCTTGAGAGTTACGTGTCACAACTAAGCGCAAAGTAAGGATATTTTCAATAAAGTTATCCTTTCAAAACAAGTAGACCTAAACCAATAAGTGTCGTACTATTTCAGCATTTAAATCGAAGGTGTATTCTGCTTTCCTTAATATTCTGGACAATTAGAAGTAAAGACGAGAAACAGAAAAAACATTAATTTTCTTGTATAAAAAAGTAATTTTGTGGTAAAATATGTTTGAGTTAAGCTTTCATTCTAAAACTAGATTTCAGGTGATGTCGTATTCAATATTTTTTATTTCAACTCAACGTGGGTAATATTATTAACTGATATAAAAAGTCACATAAAAACATAATAAAGTCGATCGTCTCTACATAAATATTATCTATAAATGAACTAGAGACCGGCTAGACAAATCCAAATTTTGTTTTCTATTACTTTTATAAAATGTCAGGTCAAACAACTATGAAAAAAAAACACTTCTCATTTTTCTTTCCTGGAAAATTATATTGATGCAAACCCGGGGTAGGCCGATTTTATTAAGCATTACTACCCCACACCTATCTAGTTGTCGTAGTCTGTTGACTTACCTAAGATCCCAAGCCTGTAGTTGATAGTGACGACGACCAGGCCAGCATGAGAGGCCAGGACGGTGCCGTCGTAGGGGTTGCCAGAACTCCACTCATAGCTCTCCCCATGCACGAAGACTAGGACTGGGTAGCGAGCCACTGCGTCTCTTACACCTGCTAGAAGAATTAAAGAGGTTAGAAATGTCACCTTGTTATTGTAAAGTTCACGACCTTGTATAAATCTAACATTATCTATATTTATTAACATTATCTATCTTTCTTTATTTAAATTTAACATTATCTATGTCTCTATAGAAATAGATAATCTGCATAATTTTATTGATGACTTTCGTATTTGTACAGTTAATTTTGTAATTATTTTTCAGCACTATTCCTCTTGGCCTTAATTCAATAAAAAAAACAAATGTATTTCTCTGATACATTCTAATATTATTACATTCCTCAACTGACCTCTACAAAACAAATAGTACTTAATCAACAATACAGAAAGAACGATAACAGATAATCACCAAACTTATCCAAAAGAGCAATATAGCCCGGGTCATAACCGAACTAATACGTCGCCCCTATAGAAGGACAGACAAGATATGTTATACCTATACGTTATTTTTATGAGTGTCTAGAAACCAATAAATGTAGTGATGATAGCTTTCAGCAGGCAGTAACGGATGGTGTCGCCATTTTAGTAAAGACTGCCAACACGTACATAGATATATGGCTATAAGAAGTTGATAAAGAAGAAAAGGTATATCACCGTGAACCACGTTTTTAATATTCATAGATTTTTTAATATTCATGTTCACGCAACAACACCTCATGACTCAACAAATTTCTATCTAGACGATGTGAATATAAAACCGATAGAACTCCTTATCAAGAACAAGATCGTTCAAGAGGAAATAGAGAATATGAAAACCGAAAACCAGACGAAAATGGATCATTATAATAAATTCTCGAGAGCGATAATGTACCAAACCTGTCACTACTTATGCAAAGTTGTGACCTTTTAACCCAACATATTACTTACTGCTCGCCCGAAGCTTGGAATAATGCCAACGCACTTAGTGTTAAAATTTGGCGTTCAGCTCACTCTGCAAAGATAAAAATGCGAGGAAACGTACCTACTTTAGTTTTAAAGGTCGATAATGTACGAACGGTGGTGCTAAAAGCATAAGTAGGTATAGAAGATTTAAGAGCCACTACACAGGGGCAAGTGAAAGAATTTCTAACCTAGTTAGCCTATTTTCTTCAATGACCCTATTCGATTTTTTCTTTATTTTTGTTGCAAAGTTCTTTTGTCAGTTTTGAAACAGGGGCGACGGAGACGGTTATCGACTTTGGGGGCAGGTAATAAGGGCTACTTTGATGTGGAATGGGATGATACATTTAATCGGAGGCAACGAATGTGGGGCATGGTACCTACTTGCAAATGAGTAATAGGTACGTTTTGAATGAAGCCAGTGTTGCGTTTTAATAAAGATTTATTTGATGAAAATACCAGGATAAAATAATGACAAGTTCTTTTCACTTTTAATAATTTTTATTCCGTAATAAGATGTCGCCTATAAGATATAGCTCTTCACAAAAAAAACTTTTACAAAGATCTTTGTCAAAACCTCATTCAATGTAATCACAGGAAAAGTCATCTTTTCCTTTTACGGAGAGAGAATCGCTGAAACAGTACCAATCGTAGAAGCATTGTCTGTCCAACAAAGGGACGAAAAAAAATTTCGCCACATAAAAATTCAAACAATTTGAACAATACCGAACACTCACTATCTCGCATCTTTCCATTCAGATTGTCGGATGGAAACAAAAAAAAAGGATAGCTGTCTATCGGATTCGACGGGAATTTCCAGTGAAGGTTCGAGATATCTCGCCCGTCCTTTCCCCCCGCCCCCTACTTCGTCTTATCTCAGCCATGATGGATCGGGAAGAAAAGGATAAATCAAGTTTTTGTTGGAAGCTAGATGTGTGGTGCAAAACGGGAGTGGACCGCTTGGCATAGTTTTTGTACACTAACTTAAAATCGGCAAGAAATAACTTCTGACTAGAAACTGCAATTCAGACAGAAATTGATAAAGTGTAGAAATAAATGCTAGCTATTTGATAGGGCAATAATTAAACTAAATGAATAGCGAGTAAAATGAAATATTTAAAAAACAAGCGTTAGAATTGTGTAATTTTCAACAAAAACATCTGGCGCAAGTAATATTTTTCTGTAAAAAAGTATATTCAAATGTATCAGATTATCACTGGTCATAAATCTGCATTCTCATTGATACCCAAAATTAGCAAGAGACCCACCTGACACGTATAAATCTCACAACAGTAGGTAATTTAAAACAACACGGACATGCAACAATTAGCACGTCATCCCGTATATGACCAGTTTATTACTTACACCATTACAGTGGGGACTTTCATAAACACTGTCCGGGAAAATCGAGGCTATCTTGCAAATCTGCACGGTAATGAGCGTAGAAAGGGACAGATATTATACATTTGTGTGATCTTTCCACGTAATGTGAAACGCTAACGATGTTGGAAGAATTTACTTAAGATTTTGTAAAGAAAATGGCATGTTTATCAATGTCACTTTTAAGAGTCAAAAGATTGCCATTTAACTGAATTGGAAAGTTTGATAGTCATCGAGATAATTGTCAAATTCAAGCAGTGTTATTTGATATTCAGTATTTGCTAGTATCGCATAAATTGATTATAATTGTGCTGATCATCACAGCCAAGGCATTCAAATTCCATTTACTTAACAACTTAAAGGAAACTTCGTCGTAACTCAGCCGTATCATCTTCATAACAATTCACCCTTCAAAGTTATACTACACCCAAATTGAAACATACTCCTTCATACATCAAATCCTCCTCATCGATTGTAATGCAATTCACAAAATCGATGTGTTGTAAGTCAATCCACTCCTAGATATAAATCAAATCCGAAGTTCCGAAGCAATAAATTCGTATTTGGGTCAGCATTTACTTGTAGCCATCGTGTTTTATTCAGTTGATGATATAAGAAGCGTTTCTAATAAAAAGCCGAGGAGCGGAGATACGGAGTTTGACGTTGGTATTTAATATTGTTGACTTTTTTTTTGTTCAGGCTCTTTATAAAAGTGTTCAGTAAAGTTTTAAGGAGCGGCTGATGCGGAAATTCCAGATGAGTGGTCTTTGGAGCTATGCATAGGAAAAATGCTTTACTATGATACGTTACTGGGGTACCGTCAAGTAGAAATGTTTCGTGAAAGGTTAAAAATAAACTCTGACTCCGACCTAAATATAAACAACCTTTTACGATACAGCTGTCTAATTTCACAAGAAAAACTTATAACAGTCAGACAGTTCCTATTTATTTATGATTGTCGTTACAAGCTCAGATGTAACAAAATGTTATATGGACGACACTCTGGTTTTATGCAAAATTCTTGAGAAATAACAAAAAAAGTCAACTATTCTGTCTACAAAAGCCATTCATTACAAAATATATCTCGATTTTTCCCAAAATTTCTGGAACGCTTTTTTGTTACAAGCTCCAAAAATCTTGATAAACTTTCTAGTCTCGATCAAACAAGGTTCTCTGGGGAGAAGTATAGAGAACTTTAGCCTACATCCAGACATGAATAAAGAAATATTTATCCACAAAAGTGATCGTTGCGCCGGTTTGGTCCGTTGGGGATTTTTTTCGGTTAAAGCGAGTGAATCTAGGTCTCACGTTGAGGATAAAGTGTGTTAATGTTTACGTGGCAGTTGTTTGGAGATGGAGCGCGCTGGTAGTACGTCATTCATGTTTCTTTTCTGTGAAGGGTCCCATATTAATGTAGTCTTTGAGTGGAACTTATACAGTGTTTTACTGTTAAAGAAAGACGAATGTTGAGCATTACATGTCTAGCGTATGATCTTTAGTTAACTGTCTTGGTTTTGTCATTTTGTTGTAACGGTCGCAAAGTCGACTTTTGAGCTTAAGGTCTTAATTTCGATTTCCAGATTTTTTATCACATTGTATTTCCCAGTAACGGCCACGGCGTCTGGGTTTGTACCCAGCCAATGACAATCTTCAAGTCTTGCCCCTATTTTTTTGGTTTTTTTTAGCTTGGTAAAATCATCAAATGAGTCCTCCCACCCAGGGCAGGGCGGGAGAGACTGTCAGACTTGTACTGACTAAAATCCACGGTGTCCTTCATTAGCCCTTTACGTTCCAGGTCACGGTAATGGAATAAGTCCCGCAACACCGGCAGGCTTTGGCCCTTTAGAAGGGGCCCCGTCATCTTGATGACGCTCTTTGAGGCGCGCGTGGAACACAACGCGCCGTCGACCGTGGGCATGATCCACGGTCGGGCGGCGAGTTGCCCATTACTCGCCGCCCGCATGCCCGCGTCTACGGTGGCCGGAGATGCGGGCGGCGAGTAATGGGCAACTAACTGTAACTTGCGAAATGTGCTGTGCCTAACCTCTTCAAGGATTTCAGGTGTGATGCTATGCTGGTTGTCTTTGTTTTTGGAAGTTTGAACAAACAGCTACGAGTATGTTATTAGTTTTCTGTAGCTTTAAACAGTTTTTACTTTTATGAATGTCAACCCAGTATATTCTAGAATCAATTTCAAACTAAAAGTAACGAGAACGAATTTCAAGCTCCGTAGCAAACGATATTAAAGTAAAAAGTTCTTTGTAAATGTTAACTTATATTTAGAAAATAACCTTTTAACTCAACAAAAGCAAGTTACGCTTCCAATATTTCTTCTAACTTATCCTTATTACGTTCAAATAGAGTTAACGTGCTTCAATCACTTCTCCACCATTGGCTTTAAATGTTGAGCAATTCACTCGAATCGAAGCTTAATATGACATAACATTTGTAAAGAAATATAAGGAAAAATCTTATCAAAGCAACATTCAATAAATCAAGATATTTAGTCATGAAGCGGAAGAGACTCAAACGAAATACTGGATTCGTTCTCAACGTTGTTGAGGACTTTGTTATGTTATAATGGTCGATTAGCTCATACTCATTGATTTGATCATGTGGAAATATTATGCTTCTACAGGTTATGCCAAAAGGCATTAAAAAATACTTGACGTAGGTATTTATTTCTTGAAATAACTGAACAAAATTCAAGATGATCTAATTTTCATTCATGATTCAAGAAATCTTACCGTGTAGTCAATAAAGTTAGATTTCAGCGCGGCGGCGCGCTGCGCCGCGCTGGGTTGTGACTTTTCCTGTAGGAAATAGAGTGAGATTTTCAATAGCTCTATTGATATGTGCGCGCAGCGTCACGTCTCGGTCTGAGCTTACCCTTAGCTTCTGTAGTCTAGTAACTATCAGAGTTGTCATTCAGTTGTCAGTGGCCCCAAAGTCTGCCAACAGAGGGCCCGTGCGGGTGGTTGATAGACACTGGATCAATAAAGAACAAAGACAATCCACGCATTGTTCTCTGCTATACATAATTAATTTACTTTACAAGAACCCAAATTGAAAGACGTCTGGCATAGTAAGTGGAGTCTTTTACGATGTAGGTACGTTAACTGATTCAGCAGCCGATTTTAGAAGGATTGTAAAGAATAAAGTTCCCTTTGTGACAAAGCAATTACGTGCGATAAAAGAAGAGGCTTGTGACTACAAAATATTACGTCTACGCCGCAAAATTTTCCATGAACCAGAAAAAACGTAACAACACTATACATCATTGTAAGTAGATCTCGTGCTTCATAAACCGCCAACACTATCGGTTATCCCTTGATGGATCGCATCGGGGGCATAAATCAACTTTCGCTGTATAAATCCATAGCTTTACACGGCTGTCAAATCAATTTTTTGCTATAACCTCGTGGTTAGATTATCTTGTTATTCTATTTTGAGATTAGATTCCCCTAAAGTGGTTGTTTTTGCGAGAAAATAGACGAGAATTTTGTCGTAAACGTCGTCTGGTAAGTGGTTCTGTGTGTAGGTAGTGCGATGTTGAGTGAATTATTTTTGGGGACACGTGTCTGATGTGATTGTGATGGATCTTCTGAGATTTTTAGAAAAACGAGGAATTTTCATAGTTCATGCATTTCAAAATGCTTGCAATATTAAGTGTTAAATCCGTCCATTACTATTCTTGAAATTAAAACGTAATAACTCATCGTTGAAAATGAAAACATCAACATTGTCATTTCAAATTGTGGTGATTCCAGCAAGCGAATGTTCACCTCACTGTATTTAACAGTATGCAGTGTATGAGCATCCGTCAAAACACAAATAT
Organism: Agrotis exclamationis; assembly: GCA_950005045.1. Lineage (NCBI taxonomy): Eukaryota > Metazoa > Arthropoda > Insecta > Lepidoptera > Noctuidae > Agrotis > Agrotis exclamationis. The sequence continues at coordinate 26,608,470 of OX465417.1, read as the reverse complement.
GGAAGATCGTGCCTAATTCGCGCGGGATAGAATTTATTCAGCACATTCAAATTGCATGACCACGTTCTAGTCCGCGTAAATTCTGTACCGGAATTATGAACGCTTCGGGTACGAATACCGTTTAGACTCAAATACCGGAATCCGAAGTACCGTAATTCGGAAGTTTTCCGGAACGCACGACGCTAGGGGAAGTATGTAAATGCTTAAAATGATCGTTGCCTTTTTGGTATTTCATTTTCGGTATTTCAACAAGTTCCTTAGTAGTTTGTCACTGAATTTTGTATGATGATTTTGTTAAGGTTTATTTTGTTTCATTGTGATAGAAGAAGAATTGTGAAGATTTTTTTTAATATAAACTTTTAACATTATCGTTTTACAAAATATTTGAGGAATTTTATCATAACTAGGTACTTTATTATAATTTTAATCTCAATGCAAAGAAAAATAAATCTCATCTTACTATGGCGATCTGAGTTTTTAACTATTTGATACTATAGGTGACAAAAAAGCATAATCTAAATACTATTGTGTTTTAATACAAGTCGACGAAAAAAATCACAAGTGACTTATAGACCGTTATTTTCGGTTATTAAAAGCAAGAAGACTATTTCGGAGAGGGATCCCGAAACCGCGTACGTGCTCGAGGTCTGGTGCAAAATTTCGTGGAAAATAACATTTTTGAAGACGAGGATAATCATTTGGATTTCGACGAAGCTACGAAGATCGAAAATTTCACGGTGATTTACACATTAGTTTTGATGTCAGAATTGTAGATGTCTCGTGGAATGTTGATGAGAATATGAAAATAGCTTTTTTATTTCTTGAGAGTTTTTTTTCCACTGACATTTTGTAGACGCGTAGGTGTTTTAGGCACTTATTCTTTTTTTCATTTTTGTAATTACGATACCATGCTTCAATTTTAAGGTTTCTTTAACACATTTGAATACTAACAGACTTTTAATTATACAGCTTTACAAATGATAATTTTCAACGGTTTAATATTGTAAGTAACACAAAATTTTATGAAACTTCTAATAGATCTAAGGTATTTGACATTGACTTCCCCTCTATATTTAAGTTCCATGAATCCACTTAAAGGTTGACTGGAAAGACCGCCGTCGTATCTGACTATGTAATAAATAATATTTAATCCAACTTTACTATTATTAAAAAAATCACAAGCAAATACCTCATAATTCATCTCACATTACCACCAGTCCACACACGAACAGGAATTAGCACAAGACAGAAACAAAACAAAACAGAATCAAGCTACACACTCAGATAAGCCCCGCTAATCGCTCCCAGTTTCAAACACAGATCCTGCCGAAAAAAACATACCTCGGTGGAAAAAGTATTTCGTATGCGCAGAAACGCACCACCGCATTTGTGACAAAAGCCAGTGACGTTGTACCTACGGTCCGTAGGTATAACTCAGGGAATATAAGGCTGCTTCGTAATAAGAGACTCCATTCGGGTTTTTTTTTTGGACATAACCGTGTGTGCCATGCCTTTAATACGACATTCGTTTGACAGAGTTCTATTGGAGCGGTACGGATTAAGGTGCAGACACGTAATTCGTTAGTAGTTTCAGTAAAGGTTAGGGACAGGTTCGTAAAAGTTTTGAGGTTAACGAAGTGACGAATTGGATCGCGTTTGTGGAAGCATTTTCATGTCGTTTGAATAAAAAAAAAACCTCTTTTTGTAGCTGACCGCTTGGAATCAGTAATAAAAATTAAATTGTCTTAATGACGGATGTTTTTATGATTGCCGAAGTCTCCCGAAATGAATCAACGTTAGACGAGTGTTAGGTTTTTTGGTTTTTTTCTTAGGTATTTTCGTTACGGAATTTCTTGATTCGGTCACCAGCTTAAAAGAAAAAAATAAGATTTTTAAACAGGAAAACATTTTTAATTTAACAATGGATTTGAGCAATGTAACGCTTGAATTAATCAGTTAACTTCCTCTTTCTTCCTTAAAGCGGAACCAAAACCACCTAAATCCGTTTTACGGATTACTTTACATTCATATTTAAATCAGAGATCCCGAAAACGAATTTCGGAACCGAAATTTTATCCTGTTTCTTTTATTGCACAACTCCAAACCAAATATCAACGTAGAAGCGCAACATCATTACCGCCATTCACGTTCCAATTAGTCACATCCGTGGGTTCCGTAATAAAAGACATTTCATTTATTTTTAATACCCGTCCGCAACCATTCAAAAAATATCCCTGTCCGGCCAACTGCTAAAATGAATGTGTACTTCCACAGACAGCGACAAAAGTCTTTTTGGAAATTAGCTCACTCGAGCTTGGGGAGGTTTTAACTGAAATTATAAATCAAGTTTTTGTTCCCACCCCCAATTTACGAGTGTGCGAGATGCTTGCCTGACGAAATTTGGATTAAAATACCTTGTTTATACATCCCTGTCGCCACTTTGTCGTTACAAGGTAAGAGAATAAATTCATCAGGAATGAGAAAATGGAGGCAGTGTTGGTGACGAAATTTTAATGGCATTTCTTCAGAAATGGGTCACCTTTTTCATACTATAGCACTTCTAGTTAGTTAGATACCCGTGTACGAAGCCGTAATCAAGGAGTGCTGGCTTTGTATTTATTTACATGTTAATTTTCTTATAAACGAAACATTACAATGCACGGCGTCTCGTAGTCTGCTTATCCTTTTGAATATAAAGAACTTCTGAGACGCTAATCGGATTTGTAAGCACTTTTTTTATTCTTATCTCCCTGTTCGGACGAGAATAACAACTGAAGGCATTAACTGGACTTACCTTGAGCGGGTGCGTAGATGTTCAAATACAAGCAATCTTCAGACTGGTTTGTGAGGAACGGCAGTATCCTTTTCAAGTACTCTAGCCGTCCTTTTGATATCCTCTTCAACACAGCGGTCTCATTTCTAATATCGGGAAGCACTTGTGGACATACTGGACTGAATTCTTCTGCGATTTTGACTCCTGACCATTGTGCGCCGGAAACTGGAGGCATGAATCTCAGGGAACCTACAGGAGGCGATGCATATGGCACACCTCTAAAGACTTCGACTGGTTCTAAGAACCTAGATTCTGGAGTCACTATAAACCCTCTGAGATCACCGTACTTAGTCCTCACTACTCGAGAACTGATGAGCGGTTGCGGTTGTTTCTCATCCATTGCGGTCTCGCCCCTAACGAGCCGGGATGTTAGTACTGGTAGCGTAATGAAGTGTATGATCATCAGAATTAACATGTTTCCGCTTCCAGCGCCACCGTCCGAGCAAATGTCCCCGGCCGCGGACTGCTATAAGGCGACCATTTTGAAGTTTGGGTACGGTTCTGTAGATCATTTACTGGTTTATCTGTAACAAAAGAAAGAGAATACGTGAATGAATGGAGATACAGTATTTTAGAATTATCTAGAATGGGACACACAAATGAGATAGAGGATTGAATCAAGATATGTACATAATGTCGTGTGATTAAATGTAGAGAGTACCTATTGTATATCTCTAACGTCGCCCGCGTCGTCGTTTAAACAATATAACATTAAGCTGTAATAAATCAAAAAGTTAAGCAAAAGTGTTCCTTTAGCCACATTTCGCCACACAGTACTATGAGTTATGACTATATTTAATTTTAAGTAAGCTTAAAATACACGCTGGAATGTTTATAACAGAACCGTTCGTAGGTAAAGTACAAGATTATAACTGATTATATCAATATTATACAAGACTAGCTTCTGCCCGCGACTTCGTACGCGGATCCTGTTGCTTATGGCAGCGGCAACGGGGTCGTCAAAGTCGAAGTTCTGAAACGTCTGATATCGAATTCTTGGATCGGACGGGACAATAACGGGATGCGCGAGACGATTCGAGACGTTCCAGACCTGTCATTTTTGTAAGTCAACAGGAAATACCCATCAGACTAAACAACTTTTACTCGGTGACCTCCTGACGGCGTCGGCGTAACATACTACTCCGCTCGTCCTGGCGGAGGGAGAGTCGCACCAGGCGGCGGCCGACCTGGCGACGCAAGCGGTTGCGACGGTCGTTGATAGGATACGGCAGTTGGGGCTCGACGTGGCGCTGCACAAAACAGAGGCCATGTGTTTTCATGGCCGTCTGAACGCGTCACGGTCAGAGTCCCACATAACGGTGGGAGGGGTTCGCATCACTTCGGGAGGACGATGAAGTACCTGGGACTCGTCCTCGACAGCCGGTTGAACTTCAGGGAGCATTTCCTGAGTTTGGCCCCAAAGCTGAATCAGACCACTTCTACCCAATCTCAGCGGGTCAAACGTCTCCTGCCGGAGGCTGTACGCCGGTGTCGTAAGGTCCATGGGCCTCTACGTGGCCCCCGTGTGGGCCCTGAGCATCCGGAAGCGACCACTAAAGCTGGTCACATGCCAGAGGGTCATATTATGGCTATCCGGATGATCCGAGGATACCGCACGTTCGCCGGCGAATCTTTCAACCTCCTTGCCGGATTGCTGCCCTGGGATCTGGAGGCGACTGCCCCCCAGGACGTTTATGAGTGGCGCGTGGAGGCACAGCGCCGGGGTGAATTCGGAGGAAGAGCTCCTTACGGCAGTATGGAGGGAACGACTGTCGCAATTGAGGTCCGGGCACGCCGCAATCGCGGCGGTAAGACCACTCTTTGAGGAGTGGCTGGGTAGGCATCACAACGTCCTGACCTACCGCATGACGCAGGTCGTCACTGGACACGGAAGTTTCAGGAGGTACCTGTGTCTGATAAGGAGGGAACCACTGCGAGGATCGCCCGGAGAACACGGTGGAGCATACGGTGCAAGACTGCCCCGCTTGGGCAGAGCACCGCCGTGTCCTCACGGCGGCGATAGGCGGAAATCTCTCGCGCCCGGCATTGGTCGAGGCCATGCTGCGGGGCGAGACGGAGTGGGAAGCGGTCGCCTCCTTCTGCGAAGCAATCATGCTCGCTAAGGAAGAAGCATGCTGTGTTAGGGAGAGGACAGCGTCCTCCCTCCCCCCTAGCCGCAGTGATAAACGCCCACGGCTACGCACGTCGGCAGCAGACGATCTGCGGCCACCGTAGGCGCGGGCGGCGAGTAATGGGCGACTCGCTGTCCGATCCATGGACCATGCCCGGGTCGACGGCCCGTTGTGTTCCGGCGCGCCTCAATGAGTGTCAGCATCATGACGGGGCCCCCTCTAGAGGGCCAAATCCTGCCGGGGTCGCGGGACTTATCCCGTTACCGTGACCCTGGAACGTGAAGGGTTATTGAAGGACACCGTGGATTTTAATCAGTACGAGTCTGACAGTCCCTCCCGCCCTGGCGTGGGTGGGAGGACTCATTTGATGAATTTACCACGTTAAAAAAAAAGGCGTCATTCCTATATTTGCTATAGTGTCGCTGCGCGCTTGGAATTCCACAACAGGTGTTCCAGATCTTCAATTTTTATACGTCAACAGAGAGTGCTCATCAGGCTGAACATCTCTTAATGCTAAGACGAATTCCTGTATAATAAATGAAATGTACTCGTACCGCCGCAACCGCTATGTCCTTGCATTTTAAATCTGTCATATCTTCGAAAATATTCATTTAAATTACATGATCTATATTACATGCACAATTTATTTAAGGTACTTAATTGGATAAGGATTAATGCTGTATTACTTAAAATCGCTTTTTCGTAAATAAGCCATTGTTTTAGTAAAGTAAAGGATAAAAAATAGTTATTGTGGGTTATCCCTAAGAGATAGACATATACCATTGCGGACTTTATTATAGATCTTTTTAAGGTGTATAATACTGTAGTACATCATTTTGATCTATCTCGTAGGGTTCAGCCAGCATTTGCAATGTAAACGCAAAAAAATGAGTTTATTTACGACCTTACAAAACCTCTAAAATTATCAGAGTTTCTCTACGATATTATGCATGTATTATACATAAAAACCTTCCTCTTGAGCCACTCTATCTTTTAAAAAAAACCGCATCCAAATCCGTTGCTTAGTTTTAAAGATCTAAGCATACAGGGGGACAGGAATCGGGAAGCGACTTTGCTTTATACTATGTAGTGAAGTGATACACGAAGCACGGGTGCCTTATAAACAAAACACACACATGAACGCATATTTCATTACAATCAAATCCAATGAAACGACGATATAAATAATAACTAAAGGTGGAATACGAAGGTTCACTTCGAACAATCTTAACCCTAGAAAGATAACCATATTCCACTATACACTAAAGATAACCTACGTCGTTTCGACGTGTTGATGTTTAAGTACGTTTTACAATGGATATTTTAAAAATAAGTGTAAAGAGTGTTATTATATGTTTAATACAAACAATTTTGTTGATGATTAATGAAAAAAAATCAGTTTTACTTAAATTTTAGTACAAAAAACTCAAAATAAATAAATATGGTATTTCTTACTGAACCAAACTTAAATATGATGAAATCGCTCGGTCAATCTTATGATTTGATAAATAAACATAATAAAATCTATGTTTTATACTCTTGACAATATAAGGAACTACATGAGAAGATAAATAATTGCGGCTTAAGCCGCGCTTGCCGAGGTTGGTTTGTGGATGGGTGACCATATGTCATAGCGAGTTTCCTCCGTGCCTCGGAAAGCACGTAAAGCCGTTGGTCCCAGCTGTCATTTCTAGATCTTTGACAGTCATTACTGTTAGTCAGAAGCTCTAAAAGTCTGACAACCAGTCTTGCTATGGGGTATGGTATTGCCCAGTTACTGGGTTGGGGAGTTCCGACAGGCAGTCGCTCCATGTAAAATACTGATATCCAGCTGAATCTGGTTCAACTGGAAGCCGACCACAATATAGTTGGGAAAAGGCTAGGCAGATGATGATGAGAAAAAACTTTTATCAAATTGGCTTTACATGTCATTATGACAGGCACTTGACTTGTGCTCTCCACAGATAGGATTTATGCACTTGTCACACATCGATTTTGTCATCCTTCTAATTTCTAATGGCCAAAAGGCACAATATTTTCATTTTTTGGCACTGGTTCGCTTTTTCTGAATTTAGTCTTCTGATAAATTATCTTCCGACTGGCTATCTGAACCCTGAGGATCTTCATCAGTTTCATCATTCATATCTATCAATAATCGAGTAATTTCTTCATTTTCTTCATCTTACCGCGTCTTTATGTGACGTTATGTAGTTTTACAATAGCCCAAAACGAATGAAAAAAAAAACAATGAATAAATGTCCAATTATTTTCACAAAAAAATATTTCACGTAAGTCAAAAACTTACACTAAAGATAACCATACGTCACTTCGACGTATGTTATGTAAATATGTAGAAAAGTATCACAGTTAAATGAATCATATGGACGTCTTCCGCTAGCTCTGGGCACGATATGAGTTGGCAGAAACGGCCAGAACAGAGACGTTTAATTCCAAAGATTTATAAAGATTTTACCAAATGGCATACGTCGATTCGACGTAGGTTATCTTTCTAGGGTTAAGTTGTATTTCCACTAACAATGTGATGTTATGTTAGGATTTGCAGATCTGCAGTCCAAACGCCTGCCTGAGTCGCGGAACTGTCCAAACGGGTAATCGCGACCCTGAAACGTAAAGGGCAATTGAATGAACATAGTGGATTTTAGTCAGTACGAGTCTGACAGTCCCTTCCCCTGAACCCTGAAACCCCATTTGTCCACCTAAAAAAAAAATGCAGAATTCTAACCAATACCTATCTTCTATTATCCTGTTTCACAACTTGAGCTAAGGTAGCTTCATGTTGGTTGTTCATGACGCGATTCAACTGTTATTACGTCGCTGACCAACTAGAAGTGAAAAATCATCATTAGGTACTGTTACGACATAATGAAGCAAACAGATCTACGAAGTAGAAACTAGCCCGTCTTTATAATTTACTATCTACGCACAGACAACCGCACGTTTACATTGGCAGCGCCTTTATGAATCTACAGGGTGATTTGTTATTCGATGCGGTCCTTGAAATGGGTGATACTAGACCTTATTTGCAACAATTTTAACCCCATGGGGTCTAAACTGACTGGTTTTGGAGATATCGAACTTTAAAGGTTTTTCGAAAAATGTCTACCTCTCCATCATTAAGTGCTTATTGTTAGAAAGTAACGATAGTCACCACTTAGAATTTATACTTTTCTGATAGAATATGAACGACTGAATCTAGTGAATACAAGTTTGTTATAAAACTAATCATATCTTGGGAAATTAAGTGTCATAAAGTTTCTGTTTTGAAGTTTTCTGAAAACTTCCCTTGTGTTTCAAAGCATATTTAAAAAAATAAATGTATGACACTTGGTTTACAAATTACAGGAAAAACTTTCTTGTCTCATTACCTTTCTAAAATGGTGCCACAGTACCCACTTTTAGTTAGTGTCTGACCAGAAAATTAGGGTTGTTACTGACAAGGTAGTAAATCAACGAAAATCGGTTGCAATGTTTTTTCGACCCAACTTGTTCTTTCTGTGGTTTTTGTCCAAACTGCTATCTAATATTAGTTTTTTGAGTCAATGCACTTATTCCTGGCCGTAATTACATAATCATATCAGGCAAAGTCGGTTTTTATTTGGAGTATTTTACCTATGGACCAGATAGACAAACCATCAATTTTCTTCCATTTAAAACAGCTACTTGAAACATAAGTACAATAACGGAATGTTTGTAAACTCTGGTTTCATAAAAAAACTAAACTGGCGTGCATAAAAGTTAGGTCACCCTACTGGTAGGACAGGTAAAAATACTCCAGATAAAGCGCGATTTTGCCTGATGTCATCGACAAAGATTAAGCGCATTGACTCAAAAAGCTAATATCAGATAACAGTTTGGACAAAAACCACAGAAAAAAAATGTTGGGTCGAAAAAACTTTACAACCAATTTTCGTTTATTTACTACCTTGTCAGTAACAATCCTAATTTTCTGGTCAGACACTAACTAAAAGTGGGTACTGTGGCACCATTTTAGAAAGGTAATGAGACAAGAAAGTTTTTCCTGTAATTTGTAAACCAAGTGTCATACATTTATTTTTTTAAATATGCTTTGAAACACAAGGAAAGTTTTCAGAAAACTTCAAAACAGAAACTTTATGAAACTTAATTTCCCAAGATATGATTAGTTTTATAACAAACTTGTATTCACTAGATTCAGTCGTTCATATTCTATCAGAAAAGTATAAATTCTAAGTGGTGACTATCGTTACTTTCTAACAATAAGCACTTAATGATGGAGAGGTAGACATTTTTCGAAAAACCTTTAAAGTTCGATATCTCCAAAACCAGTCAGTTTAGACCCCATGTTGTCGGGGTTAAAATTGTTGCAAATAAGTTCTAGTATCACCCATTTCAAGGACCGCATCGAATAACAAATCACCCTGTATATACGAATTGCATCGTATCGTGTCATGAGTACAGTTACCGGCATGGATCTTGAGCGCTGACCTTCACCTGCGCAGAAGTAAGTTATTAGGTCCCTTTGGTAGATGAAGTGAGGAACGGGGGCGGGGAAAATGTAGTGATTGGCCCACGTAGCGTGCCGTAGCGCATCGCGTCATAGCCGCCACTCGGGATTCGTTGTTTTGTGTATTTTATTTGTTTTATTGTGCGTTTCATTTGTCGTTATGTGTACGATGCGCAAAGCGATCCCCACTCTTACGCCGAGCGCTCAAGAACCGTGCCGGTATTTGTAAGCGTGCATAGTTTTACGTACATTCTTGCACGTGTCAGGTGAAATCACTGCTTTACATTTATGCACACAAATCCTAATCAGCAGAGTGGTGGTGGCCCAGTTTTATTCGCTCTCTCAATGACGTGTCGGAAATCGTAAGTTTCGTAGTATCGTATCGTTGTAAATCGTAAGTTTGATTTCAGATAGGCATTTTTTCAATATCACCGTATAGTAAAATATTGGTATCGTCAACGGAATGTTCTAGAACCAGAAAATAGATATCATTTGTGTATCAACCAGCATTGTGTAGTACCTAAATGAAGTTCACTGAGTCAGTACAGAAAAATAAAGACAATTTTTAATGCTGAAGGGATAAGCTGAAGTTTAGCTGATACATCAACATTTCGTCAATTATACAGGGTGTAAGAGACATCGACGCACAAACGGATACCATGGGTCCAGGACATGATTCTGGATCACCCCCGTGTTGGAATTTTTCGTCGGATTTTTCCTATTTTTTTTATTTTTTTGTGGTTGTTTTTTTTTTAATACTGAGCCGTGCTTAAAATACTACAGGTATTGTGGTACTGGACACAGTATTTAGGTATACGCTGACCTTCATTATAAACATCTACACTCAAAAAACGTAAGGGTTAAAAATAAATAAAATACTGTTAAAAATAACCCAGCATGTTTGTCAACATAGCACCTGCAAAGTTTGTTGCTAAAAACAAATACGTCAACTTTGCTGACATTACTTGTTAAATATTAACCGTTAAAATTGGTTAAAAATACTTGGTAAGAAATAACACAGTATCTTAAGTTAGTAACGACCGAGTCAAGTTGGCTGAATTTAGCCAATTTTACTTGGTTAGAAATAACACAGTATCTTACGTTAGTAACGACCGAGTTAAGTTGGCTGCATTTAGCCAGTTTTACTAACTTAACTACAGCCGGCTCACTCGGTACATAACATCAGTGTTACTCGGTATTCTTAACCAATTTATCCAGTATCTACAGCCAGCCTACTCGGTAGTTAGAGCAGTGTTACTCAGTATACTTAACCAATTTATCTAGTAACAGCAGCCAGCCTACTCGGTAGTTAGAGCAGAGTTACTCAGTATACTTAACCAATTTATCTAGTAACAGCAACCAGCCTACTCGGTAGTTAGAGCAGTGTTACTCGGTTTTCTTAACCAATTTAAGCTGTAGCCACAGCCAGCCTACTCGGTAGTTAGAGCAGTGTTACTCGGTTTTCTTAACCAATTTAAGCTGTAGCCACAGCCAGCCTACTCGGTAGTTAGAGCAGTGTTACTCTGTATTCGTAATCAATTTAATTCGGTGCATAAAGACAGTTAAATTTGTATTAAATAAAAATACTTAGGTCAATACTTCCAAAGTTTTTATATTCGAAAGTAGATACACTTTAAAATATAAAAACTTTGGAAGTACTGACCTAAGTATTTTTATTGATAATACAAATTTAATTCATTAATCGTCCATAATATTGTCCAAACAACGTGTCACTTGTCCAAACTTATCACACACACCCAATATTCACAGCGGAGCCACGAACGAGGAGCGCATGCACGCGTGCTTACTTCAAGAGAATCGACGAGCAAATGAACGAGCGAACTAGCGACCGAGACTAAACGAATGATGGGATTGATTGATGCTAGCCAAACGATTCGATTATTTTTAACAGAGTTAGCTACTCGGTTAAAATTAAACGACACGAACCGATTGCCGTTAACAGAGGTAGTTTGCAAGAAGCAACCGAGTAAAGAAAAATGGCAGCCGCCCATACCTACATTTGATTTAGCTGAGATTAATTTCCTACGTCCTTAAATGAAAAATATTTTATGACTCATCAGTTTAGTCATCCTTCAGGGAGGCCGATGACTCAAATGGTGATCCACCGACCAATGAATGGGGCCTGGCTGAAATGTTCACGAAAATGAAGGTGGCAATGAATCGGTTAATCTTATGTACTGATAAATATGTTGGTTTGTAAAAATCAACCGAATAATTACTCGATTACAATCAGAAGAGTTCTACTTATCTATTATTAACTATAGATGTTTGTAAAAAACAACCGAATAATTACTCGATTACAATCAACAGAGTTGTACTTATCTATTATTAACTATAGATGTTTGGAAAAAACAACCGAGTGAAATACTCGTTTAGTAACAACAACATGCTTATTGGTTATTAGCCAAGAATATTTAACAATATTCACAAGTCTACTCTTTGTCAAGTTTACTTGTAGATTTTTAGGCAAGTCTTAGTTAAAATTTACCAATATGATTGTAACCGAGCCAAAAAGGTACTTTGCTAAAGTAAAATTTTTTCAGTGTAAGAAGACACCATTTCTAGTTTTATTTACATTGCTACTTTTAGTGAAAGTAGTGAATTAATTAGTTTTTTATTAAAAACTAGCTGCTGCCCGCGACTTCGTACGCGGATTCTGTTGCTTATGCCAGCGGCACGGGGTCGTCAAAATCGAACATCTGATAAGTCTGATGTCCAATTTCAAGAGCCCGGGTAAAAAAATAAATGGGAGTTTTGGCTTGCAGAGTCAAATTTTTATTCATCATCTAAAATTAGTTCTAAACTGTTACCGCCTTTACTGCGTGGAGGTACTCCCAGCTAATGTTATTTTAAAATTATACCTGCAGTGAAATTATTGATAGCTTTGATTTCCACATCAGGTGTTCCAGATCTTCAATTTTCTCATCACGCAGAACAACTCTTGCTAAAATGTCATTCCTATACTTATATGTAGCTGGGCTCTTGGTGTCCCACATCAGGTGTTCCAGTACTTCAATTTTATACGTCAACAGAGAGTGCTCATCAGGCTGAACAACTTTCCCAAGACGTCATTCCTATATTATTTTATAGTGTAGCTGGTCTCTAGGAGTTCCACATCAGGTGTTCCAGATCTTCAATTTTTATACATCAACAGAGAGTGCTCATCAGGCTGAACAACTTTGCTAAGACGTCATTCCTGTAGGTATATGTTATATGTAGCTGGGCTCTTTGTGTTCCACATCAGATGTTCCAGTTCTTCAATTTTTATACGGCAATAGAGAGTACTTATCAGGCTGAACAACTCTTGCTAAGACGTCATTACTGTATATGTTATAGTGTACCTGGGCTCTTGGAGTTCCACATCAGATGTTCCAGATCTTCAATTTTTATACGGGAATAGAGAGTGCTTATCAGGCTGAACAACTCTTGCTAAGACGTCATTACTGTATATGTTATAGTGTAGCTGGGCTCTCGGTGTTCCACATCAGATGTTCCACATCTTCAATTTTTATACGGCAATAGAGAGTGCTTATCAGGCTGAACAACTCTTGCTAAGACGTCATTACTGTATATGTTATAGTGTAGCTGGGCTCTTGGAGTTCCACATCAGGTGTTCCAGATCTTCAATTTTTATACATCAACAGAGAGTGCTCATCAGGCTGAACAACTTTGCTAAGACGTAATTCCTATATATGTTATGGTGTAGCTGGGCTCTTGGTGTTCTACATCAGGTGTTCCAGATCTTCAATTTTTATACGGAAACAGAGAGTGCTTATCAGGTTGAACAACTCTTGCTAAGACGTCATTCCTGTAGGTATATGTTATATGTAGCTGGGCTCTTTGTGTTCCACATCAGATGTTCCAGTTCTTCAATTTTTATACGGCAATAGAGAGTACTTATCAGGCTGAACAACTCTTGCTAAGACGTCATTACTGTATATGTTATAGTGTACCTGGGCTCTTGGAGTTCCACATCAGATGTTCCAGATCTTCAATTTTTATACGGGAATAGAGAGTGCTTATAAGGCTGAACAACTCTTGCTAAGACGTCATTACTGTATATGTTATAGTGTAGCTGGGCTCTCGGTGTTCCACATCAGATGTTCCAGATCTTCAATTTTTATACGGCAATAGAGAGTGCTTATCAGGCTGAACAACTCTTGCTAAGACGTCATTACTGTATATGTTATAGTGTAGCTGGGCTATTGGAGTTCCACATCAGGTGTTCCAGATCTTCAATTTTTATACATCAACAGAGAGTGCTCATCAGGCTGAACAACTTTGCTAAGACGTAATTCCTATATATGTTATGGTGTAGCTGGGCTTTTGGTGTTCTACATCAGGTGTTCCAGATCTTCAATTTTTATACGGAAACAGAGAGTGCTTATCAGGTTGAACAACTCTTGCTAAGACGTCATTCCTGTAGGTATATGTTATATGTAGCTGGGCTCTTTGTGTTCCACATCAGATGTTCCAGTTCTTTAATTTTTATACGGCAATAGAGAGTACTTATCAGGCTGAACAACTCTTGCTAAGACGTCATTACTGTATATGTTATAGTGTACCTGGGCTCTTGGAGTTCCACATCAGATGTTCCAGATCTTCAATTTTTATACGGGAATAGAGAGTGCTTATCAGGCTGAACAACTCTTGCTAAGACGTCATTACTGTCTATGTTATAGTGTAGCTGGGCTCTCGGTGTTCCACATCAGATGTTCCACATCTTCAATTTTTATACGGCAAAATAGAGAGTGCTTATCAGGCTGAACAACTCTTGCTAAGACGTCATTACTGTATATGTTATAGTGTAGCTGGGCTCTTGGAGTTCCACATCAGGTGTTCCAGATCTTCAAATTTATTATCTCAGCAGAAAATGCTCATCACGTGGAACGATTTTTGTTTTGGCACCATGTTTGTATCTCTTATAATTTAGCTGGTCTATTGCAGTTCTGCACCAGGTGTTCAAGTTTTTAAGATAAATTATAGCCTATATGTTGGCCAGACTTAATACCTATACAACAAAAAAAGAATCATTCAAATCCGTCCAGTACTTTTTGAGTTTATCCCGGACATACATACAGACAAACAGACAAACAGATAAACAGACAAACAGACAAAAATTCTAAAAACTATATTTTTGGCTTCATATGTATAGATCTCATTGGGTTAGGTAAGAATAGCGATTATGAACAGTCTAAAGTAAAAAAAAACTCCATTTTTTTTTTTTATTTAGAAAATTTGGAAGAATCCGACGAAAAATTCCAACACGGGGCGCGGGGGGGTCCAGAATCATGTCCTGAACCCATGGTATCCGTTTGTGCGTCGATGTCTCTTACACCCTGCATATCGTCCCAGATAGTATGGGCAAGCCTATAGCCATGAAACGAGATAATCTCTAAAGCTTTCATGGGCAAAAAATCGAGAGTGAGCAGGACTTGAACTTGCTTCCTTCTGGATAAATACTCCAGACGCTTTACCAAATAGTCAATCACAGGAGATATTACACATTGGGCACCCGCTAAAATGGCACGTGACCTAATGGCACTTGAGGTAATCCACATACAGCACTTATCAATTTTTTGCAGGTGCCCTAAGTGGAATAGATTTTGATACCCGCTTTAAATATTGAGTGGGTGCCCAATGTGGAATACCTCAATCACAGTCCTTCCTAGCAATCTTGAATATTTGCTTCCATTTTAAACGTCTTTCGGTGAAGAGATAATCTCTTCTTGCAACATTACTGAACCTTCTCAACTTTAAATGTAACAGGAACAAGTAGCTACGTCACGTCCTGTTCACTCGCGGTTCTCATTATTAGAACATATTCAATCAAAACTAAGGCACGTCTTTAATCATATTTCGCCTTACAATTCGGCTTTATTATACAAAATACTTTCGCGTTGCTTACGCGAATTAAAACGTTTTAGAAACGTGTAGTACGGGATGTAAGTATTGCAAGGGTCGGCCGGTAGGTAAAAGAATGAAACAGTCCTTTCTTGCAGTAGAGATGTATAACAACTAACGTAACATAGGAATGATTACAATATTTTCTAAATAATCACGGGATAACAGAGTGAGTGAACTGACTCGTGTGGAGGTCGGGCGTCGACTGTCCCGAGTAAAGGTTGCGAGTTGACTCTTCACTAAAAATACATTTTTGTCTTCCCCAGTCGCTGACGGCAAACTTCTTACAACTAAAACTATAGTAAGCATTGTTACCAAAATACAATAAAAGATGCGCTCTGGGAAGCTCAACGTTATAAAAAAATAAAACATTACAGTCGGCATTTCGTTTATGGCACTAGGCCATAAATGTTACATTTCCGACAAACACACTTTCTTAATTGCTAACTCACAATGCAATTTACAAAAACAACACACTGCAGCTGCATGCAATAAAACATTAATAACCTTGCAGCTGTGTAATGCATCGGAATGGCTTGGAGAATAGTCTATTGTCTATTACTTCAAAGCTTCTTAGCCGATGGATAATACCTAAAAAATACAAAAGATTCGTCGTGCCAAAGCGTGAGAACTTACTGGCTACGTGCATCTTAAAACTAAATAATTAAACTGAAGCTATATACAAAAATTATCTACATTAGTATCTACTTACGATCTAATTATAAATATTTACAATTTAATTAGACGTTGCTACATTGGTTGGTAGGGACATATGTGGGGCATTAAGTCGCCACAGGTACCCCCCTACCAGTGATTTGGATCACGGAACAAAATTCGTGATTTGGGCTATAAATCTGCTAGTGATCTGAATCATGATAAACCAGCCTGATAATAGTCAGGAAAACGAACACGTCTATTAGACCTGCGCGGAACCGTGCATTGGTTCCTACCCGGTGCGTCTGCCGTTCGGTCGTGGGCACTTGCTCCAGTCGCAGTACTTGCGTCTGACGCTCCCTCTAGTGGGTTTTGCTCGGCTGCGGTGAGTGAACCCGAATCATGGCTCATATTTACGTCACTCTGAGGTTGCTGATTGTTACGAACGAATTCGACCGGGTTGTCATTTACGATACTGTCCGGTTGGTGTTCAGGTTCTCTCAACAAATATGCTGGCTTTAGCCTATCTATAGATACCGTGACCTCGCGACCG
Organism: Agrotis exclamationis; assembly: GCA_950005045.1. Classification (NCBI taxonomy): domain Eukaryota; kingdom Metazoa; phylum Arthropoda; class Insecta; order Lepidoptera; family Noctuidae; genus Agrotis; species Agrotis exclamationis. The sequence continues at coordinate 26,591,869 of OX465417.1, read as the reverse complement.
CGAATATCTAACACGAAAATACTGTTTAGTTGAATTCATTTTGTAAACAGAGACGGCATCGTTTGTTGGCGTTTTATACTAAACTAGCTTTTAGCCGCGGCTTCGCTCGCGTAATCAGTCGAAAATTTAAGATTAGAGTCAGTCGAAGATTTATACAAACTTTCATCCCCTATTTTATCCCTTTAGGGGTAGAACTTATCAAAATCCTTTCTGAGGAGATGCCTACGTCATAGTAGCTTTGTGCATGCAAAGTCTCAGCTCGATCGGTTTAAAATTGACAAAGTTTCATACAAACTTTCATCCCCTTGGGGGTAGAATTGATCAAAATTCTTTCTTAGCGGATGCCTACGTCATAACATCTACCTGCATGCCAAATTTCAGCCGGATCCGTCCAGTGGTTTGGGCTGTGCGTTTATAGATCACTATATCAGTCACCTTTGAGTTTTATATACTCGTATTTAGAAGAAGAAGATGTACTAGAGCATAGAGGAAATGCTCAATAAAAAAAAAATACATAGCGCAGCCAAAAGGAAAATCTGTTCTGGGGCTTTTTAAAGGTGGATTGGAAGGGACACTCTCACTGTCACTCTGTGACACTCGTAGTGACTAAAATCCAACGTGTTTCTTGAACAGCCCTTAAGGTTCTAGGACACGGAAAACCAGTATCTAGTCTGGGGAGTGTTAACACTTCTCTTGTGGCAATGTTTACGAAGTCATAATTTAGCGTTTCTTCCAGTCTCATCACTTATCCATTAATAAATAATATAAAAATACATTTGATTCATTTTATTATTAATTGAACTTACAAATAACGTAAAATGACCTAAAACCAATGTTTTAATAACCATAATTGAATATTAATCATACTCCTGTTAACAACCATAATTACAAATGAGCAGCATAATATTCATAATTAATTAAATAACCACAAATAATAATTATAACAAAAATAATAATTAGGTATCCGATTCTGTGAGGTTTCATCGGTGACGTTGGTTAAATTGATCAATTTGCTTATTTAATTCGTTTATACTCAAATTCAAAATACTAATAGAACATGAACTCATTGTCTTCTTCAGCTCCGATTTTATAAAAAAAAAATAACTATGTTATAGTGGTTTATTCAAATCACCTGGGTGAACAAAGTGGACAACTTTGGTGTCTTCAATTCACCTCGGATATCTATTACAATAGATCTTCAGATTTTTATCACCCACGTCAATTATAAAAAAAGCAAAAAAAAAAAACAGGCATCTTAACATTTATTGAACTTAAATATATATAAAACATCTTCTTTATGATTCTGTTCTCCTAGTACAATTTCAATATTAAGTTGTCTGTTGCTTTTTACATAGGGGATAAAAGTCCACAAAATCGTAGAAGAAAAGTCGCCTTTTTTTACCCACGTGATAATTTTCCGAGGTGAATAAGGTAGAATAAACCCTTATAGTTACTTAGCACAATGGAAAAGACCCGTATTGTTTATGGGAGTTATTCCGATTTGTCACCATGCTTACTTTGTCCTCTTATGGGGACAATCCAAAAAAAACATGTAATATTTCACCTGTCCTTATCTACTCCTTAACGGTTTCATGTGTCCCATTATCAATGTTAGATCAAACTTTTTTGTTATTTATCCCCTTTGTCAAACAGACAGACCAAGTGAACCGAACCGAATGCGTGGCGAATGTGTTGGTAAAACTAGTAAACCAAGTATTAATTAGCATCTAACAAGCAGGATGACAGACCGAAATAAATCGTACATGTTGCTTCTTTATCTGATAGTACTGTTAATAACAGCAAAAATCAACAGCCTGTAATAAACAGTCTAAAATGGAAATGCAAGAAAGAAAATATTCAAGTGTCGCCATTATTTAAGATTCTCTCAAACCTTTTCCAATTTTCAATTCTTTTTAAATTCATGCTTTGCTGGCATCCAGCCTCCACCGCAAACAACTATTCCGTCAACCTACATTCGATCCCCTATTTATCTCGCCACCAAACGTATTTGTTAACCCTATCCATGCTGATCAGATGCCACGGACCCTGAGTTATTGGTACAATAAATACGTACCAAACAAGCTGGACCTAAACATGTAAACAGCAGTCGTAAAGTGTCCTGTCCCAAAGGAATCGCTTCCTTACCAAACATAAAATGCGTTATATGTATTCTTTTGAATATTTATAGCAAGTGGACAAGCAGACGAATAGTTTTGGGTTGGGAAATAAAAGTTCGGTGTTGAATGATTTATTTTCGGTATCATGGTTGTGACGGGTTAGCATACGACGTGGACAAAGTAATGAAAGAAATTATTTTATATGTAAACTGTTGAGCCAGAGCAGTGATGGTATCGGCCCCAACTTATGAATTGTAGGTCGTGGTTTCGCACCCAGCTAGGTATATTAGGTACTTTGTGCAATTTATTTTATCACCAGTGCTCTCAAATTCACCGTGAATGAAAACATCGTGAGGAAAAAGTTTTCGATAGGTACCTTACGACGGTTCCGTATCAAAATAACTACGTTCATTTTAACTACTTTCGATATAGCTACGGTTGACTCACATAAGTTCAAGACACATATTGGACGACTCAACTACTGTTCAACTGACATAATTTTGATTGAATTAAAATTGATTGCACTAACGAACGATTCATCTAATGTTCTTTTAATATATTGGTTGTTTTAACTACGTTTGAAATACGTAATGGACGACTCGCCTATAGTATTTTTTTTAAATAATTAAAACGCGCTCTTTTTATTTCTAAAGCGGAGAAAGAAGGCTTTCGAAGTAAGGTCGACGACCTTTTTCTGTCTACACGGTTTAAAGGAACCTAACCAAACCGAACCTCGGGGTGCCCTTGAAGTCGACCGTCTTCTTTTCGTTCAAAAGCACAAAGTTGTTCTTCTGGTATTTAGGTAGGAGTGTACGTAACAGGGCACTAAGAAAAAAAAAGTGGTAAAAACAACTTGGGGCACCCCGACACGGACAGGTTAGGTTAGAAGGGGATGGCGGGGTCAGAAAAACCCCGCCATCCCCTTCGTGGTTATTTTTCTTTAAACTACCCTGAAGTAGGAGCTCCGCGAAGCGGTGCTCCGTCGACGTTTGTATGGTATCACACATACCATAAAAGGGATATTAATTTTAGCTCAATATACCGTAGTTGAATTAACCATGGGTCTATTAAAAGTAGGTGAATTAAACGTAGGTGAATTATCCATTAGGTATTTCGTACATTAGTTATAACAAACTTATGTGAAACGACCACTAGTTATACCAACCGGTAGGTCTTTGGACCGTAGTTATATCGATAGTAGTTAAAATGAATGTAGTTATTTTGATACGGAACCCTTACGACTTTAGTATTCAGATGACTATCGCAATACAAATCCATAGAGGTTCGTACAAAGGCATGCTTCTGTACGAGCTACGCTGTACATTGACCTTAGGTGTAGTTGGTACGTTATACTCACTAATGCATTATCATCAATATTGTATAAGTGTGCATTTCTAACATAATAAATAATGATGTTAACTATTTATAATTTAGTAGCAATTAAACCTTTATACCAATCGGTTGTCTACTCATTCAACATAACAAACATCAACATCAACATAACAAATTCACTGTTGGGACTTACGCCCCAACATTTGGTCCTTCGAGCAACTAAGTGTTGTGTGATTTACATCTTTTACGATCGCGAATCGGTTGGACTGGTCTCTCACAAGCGAGTCGCCCCAGTAACCAATTGAGAAGGCGCATATCGTAGAGGGGAAAAGTTGCACAACACAAGGAAACCAGGAGTGTGGAACGAACGTCTACGCTCGCAACAGAAGAGTTCATCTTGAAGTCAACAAGAAAACAACAACATGTCGTCAGCTGATTTATACCAGAATCAGAACGAACTCTACGACAGCATAAAGAAGATCGGGATAAACATCAAGAAAGATGGTTGGGACAGAAAAAACCCCGACTATTTCAAACGCCGTATGGCAATGTTGGAAAATTTGTGGTCAGATTTCCAATTCAATCATGACCGATTGTCTACGGAAAAAAGTGTAAGTCATCCCTACTTTGCGAATGACTGCTATAGTGTAACGCTGCAGTGCTACAATGAAGTAAAGGAGCTTATTCTTCAACAACACCAACAACTCACGACTCTCGCTCGTTCACCAAGGGAGCAAGCAGTACAAACAAAAACACTGGGAGGCGCAACCCAAAAAACAGGGGAAGGTACTTCCCATCAAACAAAACAGGAACAAGAAACCTTGAAGGGTGAGGCGGACGAACAACCTAGGCATGCCATTCAAGATAGAGAACCATCACCTCCTCCTCAGCAAGAACAACAAAACTGTGTGAAAAAGGATACGGGGTCCAACAGCAAGCTGGACGACATGATGCGCAAACAAACAGCAAATTTCAAAGCCTTCATGAGAGCAGTTGCAAACATACACGTGGAGTTTCTATCCGAAAAATGGGAATTTCAAGACGCTCTGCAAACACTACAGACGCGCTGGTCAGCAATTGACAACCTCCACTGGGAGATAGAGTGTGAAACCAACGGAGAGAAGATGGTAATGTACGAAGAACGCTACACAAGGTATGAAAACCAGTTTTATGAACTGAAAAAGGCTTTGAATACAAAAATGTGGTCCGGCGCTCATCGTGAGAAAACAACACCGAAGTTAGAGATACCAGTCTTTCACGGTAACTACAACCAGTGGATCCCATTTAAAGACCTTTTCACAGAAGCAATACACAACAACAGTTCCCTTTCTCCTGCTCAGAAGATGCAGTTTCTGAAGAGTAAAGTGCAAGGAGAAGCAGAACGCTTGATTCAACACCTGCAGATAAGTTCGGATAATTACCTCGTGTGTTGGGATATCCTCAATCACCGATATAATAATGAAAAACTTATCTTCACATCGCACATCAACAGACTTTTCAATCTACCAAACATGCAACAACAATCAATGGCCCAAATGAAGAAAATCCCGCTGACGCAGCAAGCAGAGGCCAATACGCTAGTCAGCTGAAAGAAAACAAACTGTGGTGGCAAGGTCCTGGGTGGCTTTCAACATTTGAATTGAAGAACCTGGTCAAGAAGGTCTATACATCAAATCAAGATGTAAAAACAACGGCAAAGAAACAAGTTAATTCAGCCCAAAACAACACAGAAACAACCGACATTATTGAAAATTTATTGCAAAAACATAGCTCTATCAATCGTGTCATTCGAATAGTCGCATGGATACACAGAGCATTGAACTTAACACTTAGAACATTGAACCCAAAACATCGTGAATTACCAAGTTACCTTACGTTGCAAGAACTGAATAATGCAACTAAGGCGATTGTGAAACAAACCCAGCAAAAGGTATTTGTAACAGAAATGAGTGATTTACGTAAACATGGCAGAGTGGCATCAAATAGCAAGCTATTACCTCTCAGTCCTTACATTGATCAAGAAGGTTTGCTTCGAGTCGGCGGAAGATTAAACAACGCATCGCTAACTGACGAAATGAAGCACCCACTGATCATTCCTTACGACAGCCGGCTAACGCATTTGCTCATCGATCAAGCACACCAGATGACGTTCCATGGAGGACCGCAACTCACTTTGTCGCACCTTCGTCAAAAATACTGGATCATCGGCGGCGTGCGAGTCACGAAGATGCAAGTCAGAAGATGCGTAACGTGCCGAAAAATAAGTCCTACAAAACAACAACAAATCATGGGTGAACTGCCGAGCGCAAGAATAAACCCTGCCCCGCCATTCTACCATACAGGAGTGGACTACACGGGATTCGTCGATATCAAGATGAATAAGGGAAGAGGGGCTAAAACAACAAAAGGTTACATAGCCATATTTATTTGCATGGTGACAAAGGCAGTACACATTGAGTTGGTCTCCGATCTTACAAGCTCAGCATTTTTGGCAGCCTTACACAGAATGGCAGCAAGGAGAGGTGCCCCCCGCCATTTATACAGCGACAATGGCACTAACTTTGTCGGCGCCAATCGACTCTTAATGGAACAATACGGGGAAATAGAAAACACCTACAGGGATGAACAATTACAGAAGGAAGTTGCCGAAATGTTCATCCAGTGGCACTTCAACGCCCCGGCTTGGCCATCAGCAGGTGGGTTATGGGAGCGAGCCGTAAGAAGCTTGAAACACCACCTCAAACGAGTGGTGGGCGAACAACGGTTAACATTCGAAGAGTTCACCACAATATTAACAAAACTAGAAGCCTGTCTGAACTCCAGACCTCTGTGTACATTGAGTGAAAATGTGGAAGACCTGGACTGTTTAACTCCAGCGCACTTTCTAACAGGGAGATCAGGATTGACCGTAATCGAAACAAGAGAAGACGCCCGAACAAGATGGGATCTGACAAAAAGGATGTACACAGACATTTGGAAGAAGTGGAAAAATGAATATTTATGTCAACTGTTATCAAGAACAAAGTGGCAGAAGCCTCAGCATAACTTGAAGATTGGTGACTTGGTTGTGGTCCATGACGACCAGCGGCCTGCTGGAAAATGGTTAATGGGCAGAGTAACAGACCTACATGCAGGAGACGACGGATATGTTCGTGTCGTCACCCTGAAAACAAGAAACGGCACCATGAAGAGACCTATAACAAAGTTGTCTATTTTACCAATAGACGGCGAGGAAAACTTAAAACAATCCAAGACCGACAAAGAAAACAAAAATCAAACAAACGAGAATACAGCAAAACGTCAGCAAACTGCAGTTACAAGCAAAATCAACTTTATCGGATTAGTGATGACCCTGCTATACCTACTGAGTCCAGCAACTGCGGCAACAAATACAACAAACTTTAGCGAATTGCAACAAGGCTTATACTTCGATAAAACAAGCAATATGAAATTGATTCGCGACGAGTGGAAGATAGTTGTTTACTACGACGTCAAACCCTACTGGCATGGTACAGCAGTGTTCAACAAATTCAACGATCATCTTGAAAACATATGTTCAACTATAAAACAAAAAACTCAATGCGAAATAATTGCATTACAACTGCGTCACGCGTTCGGGGAACTCGAACACTACAATCATATGTTGCTGAATCCGCAAGGTCGGGTGAATATGAGAAGTAAACGCGGCCTTATCAACGGTGTCGGGTCGATCGCACGTTCCCTGTTCGGAGTATTGGATGATCAATTCGCCGAACAATACCAACGGGATATTGAACTCATCAAACAAAATGAAAAACATCTGGCTCTATTATCTAAAAATCAGACATCTATAATAGAAGCCGAATATAATATACTTAGGAGATCGGAAGAAACCATTGAAAAACAATACAAGTTATTCAATCAACATCTGCTAAACCTAGACAAGATAACCAGCAACCTTCAGCATGAGATTGAGTCTCAAGAATTATCAATCGAGTTTGTGATGACCGCTATCTCTGCGAACAGCTTTATGGAACATCTAAGAAACGTACAAGAGATTCTGTTGGACACCGTAACAAACATTTACAATGGCAAAATGAACTTACACCTCATTGCGCCCGAACAACTAAAGGACGAACTGAACGTGATATCAAGTCAGCTGTCAAAGGATGTAGCACTTCCCATCACCAACATCCAAGAAGATCTGTTTCACTTGTATCATCTTCTAAAAGTGAAGGCGAAAATGTCAGAAAGGTATCTCATCATTGAGATACGGATGCCGTTAATTAGCCGAGAACACTATGAAGTTTACAACATCATACCTGTCCCAAAAAGACTCGGTGAAGAGATGGTCACCCTACTGCCCATTGCAGAAATGCTAGCAATCAACATACATAAGGATTCTTATGTCCCAATGAGTGTAACTGACCTACACGAATGCATGCACTTCGACAGTACGACTCTGTTGTGCCACATGAGAACACCAGTATACCACATGAAGTCTGACGAGAGTCTCTGCAAGAGGAACAAAGGTGCACCTGACTGTAAAACCAAAAGGGAGACCTGTCGAAACATATGGTCGGCACTTAGCAACATAAACAGCTACCTATACTTTTATTGTCGCGTTAGCAAAATACGCGTCATATGTGGGAATCAGATTTCAACTGAAACACTTAGCAACGCAGGGGTAATAACACTCGGAAGTGACTGCACTATCAACAGTGAGAACTTTACTATTCATGCCCAAAGACAATCAATGGACACAATTAAGGCCCAAGTCGAGGAAATCACAATGGAAATTCCTCCAATCAATCGGATCATCAATCTTTCCGTACCACTTTCAAAACTTGAACCAGACAGTGAGACATTTCTGGAGCACAGCACATTACTGCGAAGTCTGGGAAAACAAATAGAACAGATGAAAGCCGCAACATCAGAAGACATTCTGTCAGATCGAGCAACATACCATGATGTTCACCAATATGTTGTCTTATATATATTGACAGCAGCAGCAGCGATAGCAGGCGCGATATATGCCTATCACCGACTGAAGAAACATTGCAGGAATCAACAGAAACCTGAGACACCACCTGTTCCCAATCCAGCACCTCGAAGGAGGTCGACTGCAAGCATCGTGGACAACGTTGTATTTGACGTCACAGATAACAGCGGTGTAGCGCACTTATCAAGTGCACGCACCCTGAACAAAGCAACGTCACCTTAGTATAAGACTTTAATGACATTCTTTCCTTTACATTTTATATTTTTAAACAATTTTTATTTTACATTTTTTTGTAACATTTCTTTTTGATCTTATTTTTTACATTTAATTATTTTGAATTATATTCCTTTCTTTTCAATTTTATATTATAACACAACATTTTCAATTGTTACATTTTGTGAGGGGGCAATATGTACGAGCTACGCTGTACATTGACCTTAGGTGTAGTTGGTACGTTATACTCACTAATGCATTATCATCAATATTGTATAAGTGTGCATTTCTAACATAATAAATAATGATGTTAACTATTTATAATTTAGTAGCAATTAAACCTTTATACCAATCGGTTGTCTACTCATTCAACATAACAAACATCAACATCAACATAACAAATTCACTGTTGGGACTTACGCCCCAACAGCTTCTATGGATACCAAAGCCGTAAGGTATCGGAGACTTGCGTCGCCTAGTGTACGAAGGGGTTAACTGGAATTTTTAGAAACAAAAATTCAAATCATATGACATACACCAACCCACACTGGACCCACGTGGTGGATTATGACCCATTCCCTCTCAAAGAGAGGAGGATAGGCCTCTTCTCCATAATAAATAAAGCCCCGAAAAATCTGACAAAAAGTGCTACTAATTAGTACTGTGTTACCCAGTATCTAGCTTGTATGAAAATCGGGCTTGTGATCATCAAAACCGTCTTTACACAAAACACTGAAATTATAAACCCAAGTGTACTAGAAGGAAACCCAACTCAACAACAACTATAATCTTGGTGATGAAAATTGTAACATCACCATCTTCTGCACAAGAGATTTAATTAAACACCAAACTTCGAATCAAAATAAAATAACATCAAAAAAAGTCCCTTTCAAAATCTAACACAAACATATATTATTACGTCTACCTCCATCAGATATACCATAAACCACGGGTCCCACAAGATAAATCTCTACCAACATTTTCAACGAAGCGTGATTAAGGAAATCACATTACACCAACGCTGTTGTGTAAACAAGACCTTACTCGTGAAGCGTATCTGAAGCCATTGTGCACGATCGGACAATGTGCCCGGTTTACACCAGCCGATAAGTCCAAAGACACAATAGCAGGATACTGGATACCTTTAGAGAGGACTCACATACTTGAACAGGATTTTTAAAGACAGATAAAAATTGGCTGGTTATTTCCTGACTTTGTTCCGAATTGTATTGGGTTTGAGTTATCTATGTATGGGAATGCAATTCCAATATTTTTGCAAGATTGACACTTGAAACTATATACGCTAACGTTTAAAGTATAGGTACCTCTTTGGTTGTTGCATTGCTTCTAGAAATAAAAGCTTGGCTAGAAAACAGTGGAAAGAGTCCATGAAATTTTAAATAATTCTTCAAATCGTAAGTGATACCCAAATGATTAAGATTAAATCCCACCAAAAACATGACTGTTAAAAAGGGGGCCAAGTTCCTATCGGCTAATTGTTCGCCTTAAAAAGAGTTGAAATCCAACCCACCGCCACTAGAAGTTCCAGATGAGACCAGTGAGATATTGCCTTTTTTTTTATCGTGGTAAAATCATCAAATGAGTCCTCCCACCCCGGGCAGGGCGGGAGGGACTGTCAGACTTGTACTGACTAAAATCCACGGTGTCCTTCAATAGCCCTTTATATTCCGGGGTCACGGTAATGAGATAAGTCCCGCGACCCCGGCAGGCTTCGGCCCTCTAGAGGGGGGCCCCGTCATCTTGCTGACGCTCTTTGAGGCGCGCGTGGAACACAACGCGCCGTCGACCCGGGCATGGTCCATGGTCGAGCAGCGAGTTGCCCTTTACTCGCCGCCCGCATGCCCGCGCCTACGGTGGCCGGAGATCGTCTTGCGACGTCCGTCGCCGTGGGTGTAAACCACTGCGGGTGGGGCGGAGGGAGGACATTGTCCTCTCCCTCACGCGGCCCGCCTCCTCCTTCGCGAGCATGACTGCTTCGCAGAAGGAGGCGACCGCTTCCCACTCCGTCTCGCCCCGCAGCATTGCCGCAACCAATGCCGGGCGCGAGAGGTCTCCGCCTATCGCCGCCGTGAGGACACGTCGGTGCTCTGCCCAAGCTGGGCAGTCTTGCACTGTATGCTCTACTGTGTCCTCCGGGCGATCTTCGCAGTGGTGACACCCAGGCGTTTCCTCCTTTCTCCTTAGACACAGGTACCTCCCGAAACTTCCGTGTCCGGTGAGGACCTGCGTCATGCGGTAGGTCAGGACGCCGTGACTCCTATCCAGCCACTCCTCAAAGAGGGGTCTTACCGCCGCGGTTGCGGCGTGCCCGGCCGTCGGTTGCGACAATCGTCCCCTCCATACTGCCCTGAGATCGCGCCGGACCTCTTCCCGCCGCGCCTCGACTTGTCGGGGCAGCGGGAATTCTCCCCGGCGCTGCGCCTCCACGCGCCACTCATAGACGCGCTGGAGGGCAGTCGCCTCCAGATCCCAGGGCAGTAATCCGGCAAGCAGGTTGGCCGATTCGCCGGCGATCGTGCGGTATCCCCGGATCATTCGGATAGCCATGACCCTCTGGCATGCGACCAACTTTAGTGGTCGCGTCCGGATGCTCAGGGCCCACACGGGGGCCCCGTAGAGGGCCATGGACCGCACGACACCGGCGTACAGCCTACGGCAGGAGGCGTTTGGCCCGCTGAGATTAGGCAGGAGTCGCCTGAGGGCGGCTGCTGCCCGGTTCAGCTTTGGGGCCAAACTCAGGAAATGCTCCCTGAAGTTCCACCGGCTGTCGAGGACGAGTCCCAGGTACTTCATCGTCCTCCCGACGCCGATGCGAACCCCCTCCACCGTTATGTGGGACTCGGACCGTGGCGCGTTAACGCGGCCATGAAAACACATGGCCTCCGTTTTGTGCAGCGCCACTTCGAGCCCCAGCGTGAGATATTGCCTTAAGCAGCTTTAATTCTAGCCTTTTCGTAACTGCTTGTAATTTGCCTGAAGACTAAGAAACTAAACTAACAGCCAAAGACAAGTTTATACAAAGCGACTGCCTATTTGAACTCTGTTACAACTCAATACGATACACCCACTTAGCATACAGCGGCTATTGTCTCTCGTATTATTATCACAACCAAATAAGGTGCATAGTTGCACAACTGAATTCAGCTACCCACAAAGAGCTCCCCTTGGTCCACAATAGCCAAGATGCGGTTGTTCCGTAAACATGTAAGCCAATTCCGCACAAAACAGCTTACTTCTAAACGACGGTATTCGCTTGTACTGCGTTATTTGCAATCAAGTTTCCGAAACGTTTAGCTATCGGAAATACGGTTTTATTGAATGCGACTCGACCGTTTGCGGGAGTTTGTGTGTGTGTGAGTGTGTTTGGAAATGCGTTTATTTACACACACTTACCTACATGAGAAATGTAAACTGCTTCATAGAACGATAGAAGTTTGGCTGTCTGGGTATGGAGTTGCTGAAAAGTATCCTTAGAGCAAATTGAGTCAGTTTTATAACATGAAGATAATATTATGAATAAGGGAACTAGAGTCAAAAACGTACTATGTTGCAAACTAATGATGGCGCACAATCTTCTGACATTCCCAAAGAGTCAAAGTGTTTAAATGTATCGCACTTATTTTTTTTATCTTTGCCTCACTCTAGGATTTTTCCTGTAACATTGAAACTAACATACCTACAAAAATACCCAAACCAGAATCAAATTATTGTTTGTATTCATGTAGTCATACAAATATTTATTTGCTCCGTGCGAGTTACAAACGAAAAACGGAAATGTCGTAAATCGTAAATTATTATTTGTGTAACAGAAAATAACACAAGAGAGCATTAAAATATCAAAAGAGGAAGCTTAAAGTACATATGTGCAGAATACCAAGTCATCTCCACTATCAACGTGGCTGTCTGGCTAATCCATTCACCACAACACCAGCTATTTCCATTTAGCTAATGCACAGGTGGAGTGAAAACCCCTGAGACTAACGCTACAGTTGCTTCATTATAAATGATGAAATATTCTCACATGGTTTATGTTGACAAGAATGGTGTAGAATTTTGCGTGGTTTATTGAAAATGTTCAAAGTTGCTTTTCTTAAAAAACCGGCCAAGTGGAGTTTGGACTCACGTACGAAGGATCTATAAAAAAGCACGTTTTTTTTTGTATGGGCCCTCATGATATTTTTTTAAATTTAATTTCATTAATTATTTTTAAAGTGGGTATAATATGTATAGGTATGTATTGACTTGAATTAACTTGAATATTTCAAGCGCAATAGACGCGTCCACACAGAGTGAGCAGCCTCGCGCAGCAAATGCCTCGCGAGGCCACGCGCTCTGTGTGGACGCACATAGTTAGTAATTACTTCTATCCGTTTATTTTTTCGCATGGTCATCACAATAATGTTTACTAACAATATATAATGATGACCAACCCAGTTGGCCAGTAATTAAGGTCGCAGTCGATTGAGGATAATGGTTTGTTTTCATTGTGACAGTAGGCCATTGGAGCTGTCACTGAAAATTCCAATTTATTTTTACGTCACTGAGTTTTTGGCTGAAGACCGGTATTATCAATTCCGTTCTTTGAAATAAAAAAATAAAGTATATGAAAGTGTTTGTCTTATATTTTCATAGCGCTTTTGAATAGCTGAAAACTAAATTGCAATAATATACACAAGTGATTGTCTAGTTCCCTAATTTACTTCAATTTTAAGTTGACGAGTAATTAAGCGAATTGTGAAAGACTGTAAGCTTCTAATCAATGTTTCAATTCAGTACGTTTGTCTAACGGTCACATCATAGCGTGTGTAATGTTGTTCTTTTATTCACAGAATTCTCTTTATTCGTTTTTTTAACATAATCGTAACGTTTTTGACTATTATACAAAAAAGAAATAAAAAGTATTATAGATATTAAAAAAATACATGTGGCATTCGGAGACTACCGCGGTGAAGCTATTGCATAACATTTTTATTTTATTTTAAAAGAATAAAATCGCCTACTGCGTATATTTAACGAGAATATAATTTATTCAAAATGTTTGTAAGTAGTGCACTACTGTAATGAAGAACTTCTTTGTTGTAGGAGAATTTTATAAGTAGATTTCATTGTGAAAACTCCTTTTGTAGCTGGCCGTTTAGAATCAGTAAGAAAAAGTAAATTGTTTTTATGACGGATATTTTTATGATTGCCAAAGTCTCCCGAACTGAAACGATGTTAGACGATGCGTGGTGTCAGGTATTTTCGTTAGGTTTTTTCGTTAGGCTTTTGGAATTTTTTTGATTCGGCCGCCGCGCCGCGCCGCGCTCAGAGCCCGCGATAAAAGCTATGCAATAGCTTAAAGGCAGTCCACCGGCATCGGGAACAGGATCCGGGTTGCCGGTGGTTAGGGCTCCTGAGAGAGAAACCTCTTAACAATCATTGAAATTATTTTTAGGCACATTTAATTAAAGAATATATTAAGTTTCTACCCTCCTCCTACATAATCCTTAATTGTGTAAACTTACTTCTTACTCCCCTGTTCGCTCAATTTTCGTAAAAATAGAACGGAGTTTTCATTTCACGTAGTTATTACTGGTACAAAGATTTGTTACTACAAGAGAAATATGGAAATTACCAAAAATGCTAATTTATTCCTTATCTTTGTAAGATCTTTCCTTGAACTGTGGAAAACAGTTATTTTATCCTATTTCTCAAAATATCATCATTAAAAGATATAATCCAAAATGTAACATGGATTTATCCTTATTACATTTTGAATAATAATCGTAACCACAATCAGAACTCAGTCTTCTAACTTAATAACATATTTATTTGAACCCTAGTACAAGTATATTTACACATCATAATTCTTCTTAAAAATTCTAGAAACATCGACGAAGCTTGTTGACTCCACTTATCTTTTACATCAATAAACACAACCAGTTCTAAAGAATATCGGAAAAAGATTTTTCTAAAAATATATTGTAAGGATATTTCTAAATCCTGTTCTAGAGTCATGTTCCTTAGGATAAGGTGACAAATGACATGTAAAAATTATATTTATTTAGCGTTCTGAAGTTAACGATCCTTGAAAAGGGGTTAGCAAGTTCAGGTTTTTTTTGTAATTTATCTACTATATCTCCTTTATATTATGTGAGGTAGTGTTGGGAAGAGAATAAGTACTACTCTCGAAAAAAGTCAACCAATCGAACAAGCTGGTTTTCGTAAGAGCTTTTCCACAATAGACCACATCCACTCCTTGGAATTGCTTATTGAAAAATATCAAGAGTACCAACGTCCACTCTACATAGGGTTTGTAGACTACCAAAAAGCTTTTGATACAATACTACATCCCTCAATATGGAAAGCTTTACAGACCCAAAAAGTGGAGAAAAAATACGTGGATGTCTTAAAATACCTTTACGAGAACATCACCAGCAGAGTGAAGCTAGAGACCGCAGGACCACCTATTTCTATCAAAAGAGGAGTTCGGCAAGGTGACCCCCTATCGCCACGAATCTTTATTGCAGTACTGGAAATGATTATAGGGAAACTTAATTGGAAGAGGACAGGTATATACATAGAAGGGAAACATATTAGTCACCTAAGGTTCGCCGACGACATTGTCCTTCTTTCAGAAAATAGCACAGAGCTGGAGTCCAGGTTACAAGCGTTACAACAAGCAAGCAGAGTGGTAGGACTAGAGATTAACCTAAGCAAAACAAAACTCATGACAAATGCCACACAAAACTCTATATGCCTGAACAACACACCACTAGAGTACGTTACGAGCTATATCTATCTAGGCAAACAAATTTCCTTCCAAAAACTCAACAACGATGCAGAAGTGGCTAGAAGAATAATGACGACATGGAAAAAGTTTTGGAGCCTAAAGGAAATCTTAAAAAGCCAGATGCCAATGAAAATCAAGAGCAAGGTCATGAACTCATGTCTTTTGCCTTCACGTGGAAGTTCACACGAAAAGTCAAAAATAAAATCATCTCCTGCCAACGAAGCATGGAGAGAAGTGTTGCAAAAATCAGGAAATGCCAGAAAATTCGTCACACTACCATCAGGCAAAAAACAGGAGTGATAGATGACCTACGCTCTAAAGTTAAAATGGAGATGGGCAGGTCACGTAGCGAGAATGAGCGATGAGCGATGGACAATCCGCATGACGTCATGGCCAGGTCCGACAGGCACCCGGAAAAGAGGAAGACCTGTAACTAGATGGACAGACGACATCACACGAGTTGCAGGGAAGAACTGGATGACAGTAGCGAAAGACCGAGACCGCTGGGGTTCTCTGGAGGAGGCCTTCACCCTCAATAATTGAGGGGTTCATGCATGCGTGCTATTTTCTTTCTTAAATTGAGCACTGAATTTAATAACCTAATAATAATAACATTAAAATGAATAAAGGAATTAACATTAAACATTTTTAACATTGTTATAATAAAAATACAAAAAACTAAATTTCAATTAATATTATCTATAACATAATAATATTGTAAATTATATTGATATTGTCAAATTGAAAAATACTTTATTATAATTTATGAAAATGAAAACTAAACAATAATATTTAAGAAATGGAATTAATCTATAATTGTTAATCTTATTTTTTTTTGCATGAAATAAAAGGCTTTTTTATTTTTTTTATTTTTAGTGTTGGGCATACTCCTTTCTTATCGTGGTAAAATCATCAAATGCGTAAAAGTGTTAATACTGAATACGATATCTTCTGAAAAGTAAGATTTGCATTTATGAAGTTTTGTTTTTAAGCTATTGCATAGCTTTTATCTTGGGCTCTGAGCGCGCACGGCGCGGCGCGGCGACCGAATCAAAAAATTTCAATAACCTAACGAAAATACCTGACACCACGCATCGTCTAACATCTTCGTCGAGAGACTTCGGCAATCATAAAAATATCCGTCATAAAACAATTTACTTTTTCTTACTGATTCTAAACGGCCAGATACAAATGGAGTTTTCACAATGAAACCTACTTATAAAATTCTCCTACAACAAAGAAGTTCTTTATTACAGTAGTGCACCACAAACATTTTAAATAAATTATATTCTCGTTAAATATACGCGGTAGGCGATTTTATTCTTTTAAAATAAAATAAAAAATGGTATGCAAATAGCTTCACCGCGGCAGTCTCCGAGTGCCACATGTTTTTTTTATTATAACTTACGGCGAAAACCGTATTAAACTCCATTACGTGGTTTAAAATATATAAACGTGCAGACTAAATACCTATAAATATTTGTAACTTTCAATAATATTAACTTTAAATAGAACAGTTTTTGACTTCTACAATCCAGGGTATTACAAAACACGAAACCCCGCAGCAAGTCTGGTTGCTAGAGTTTCAGAATCCTGCATCCGGATATTTATATATTTTTTTTATTTAAAACTTGATTAATAAATAAACAAAACTGAAAACAATATTCTTATCTCATTATTTCGTGAGCATAGATTCACAAGCGTTACAAAGTCAGACGTCTCATTCACAGATAAAATAAAAATTTCATCAGCGTATCGGGCTTACAACGAGTTAATCCCTTGAAAGGCACTGAACAAACGCAATAAAAAATACGTAGCTTAGAAAAGGGTCTTCAAAAAAAAATCTTTTTAACAATAAAATGTCAAAACTTTGCGTTGTTTTTGTCTGTCTCCTAATCTTATCAAAACTACAACTTTTTATTTTGTTTGAAGTGCTCAATTTACATCAAACAAAAAATATAAAAGTATTCTTTGTAGGTACAATTTTCTTCAGATAGTAACGTAGCGTAGGTTTAATATGTCCTTGTAGCATGTTTCGACCCCATAAAACGGCTATATAAAATAGTCCACGGCCATTCGAGAGGTCAAATTGGACAATCTGCAATAAAATGCTGTCGAATGTCCATCGACCTTTGTTTCGCTTGCACTAAAGTTGTTGTAAAAGATTACATCGTCTCGACGAAGATTTGAATTTTCTGTTATCTTCGCCAAAATTTGAATTTCAAAAGAATTCAAAATAATAAAAAAATACATTTTATTACTATGTTAAGTTGGGTTTAAAAATGCTATATTATTTTGTCTCTCGAGGCGATGGTTTATGTTCTTTTGAGTGTCACCAAAAATGTACAAATAGATTTTAAATGACAAGATGAAAATAATGCATGTCTTTATTTGAGAATAATGTCTTAGATATTTCTTTTTTACGTGTGCAAATGTAATACAAACATATTGAGGTGCCACTGTAGATCAAATAAATTATACACTGTCTCTCAAATAGGCACACGATGCCCAACTTGGCTCAAGACGGGTAAAAAATATTTAAAAAATTTACCCGTTTACTTTAAGAAAAAGTCTAGAGATCTTAAAGAAGAATGTTACAAAAAAGACAACAAGATAGTTACCATAAAATTTAATATTTTTGTTTCACAGGTATTTATAAAAAAGAAAACATAACCAGACTAAAACCCCCAAACAAACAATACAAAACTCAAACACTTGCAACAAAAGCATATTGCTACCCGCTCAAGGCACAATATTACGTGGTAACTGCAGCACAGCAAACGTAGTCAGTTTACAAGCCAATAGCTATACACTTAACAAGTTTGCCAGCCAATAGCAGCACACCTCAGGGATCTGTTCTCCAATTAAAAGCAAGTCGCAGAACAATAAGCAACTGATACGTTTACAGAAGTGGGATTCACTTGGTTGCAATGCAATCCATATCTTTGGGAACTATTTTCTGGGGAATAGTGCTTTTGCACTTTGTCTGTTTGCGGCCAGTAATGAAATTGGATCTTTATTGGTACTTGTTAGACCTGTTCTGCGAAAATTGGTTTCGTCGAAATTGTTTTGCTGTGTTAGTATATTATGAATCGCAAATATAGCACAGGCTTAGATGTCGCACTATTGAAGGGCTGAAATACAAATGAAACGTATTCAAGCCTGTTTTCCAGACATTGTTATTGTTTCTACTTATGTTAATTTGGTAATTGATTTTATAAGTATTTAGTACAACATACTATTAATGTTAATTTAAAACTGAAAATTGTCATAAAGCATCGTCAACGGAACCCTGCTGCGCGGGGTTTCTATTTCAGTCTGTAGGGTTTAAAGTAATCTAATGCGAAGGGGTGGCGGGGTTTTAGCACGCTTACTTCGTTCACCGACCAGGGGCCTTACCACGAGCTCTTAACGCGATCCAGTTTAGGCTGTGGAAAAGAGACAGAGCTATACAAGTCGTCTAGCTCCATCTCTTTCCCACAGCCTAAACTGGATCAGCGTTAACAGTTCATGGTAGGCCACCTGATCTGCTATCCTTTTCGAACCTTATCTATCTGGGTGCCCCTAAGTTCTGAGTCCGTCCTAAGTGCGACGTATTCTGTTTAAGAGACAGGCTCTTGAAACAAAATTTTAGGCCTTTAGTAAATAATATATTTCAAGGGGTGACAGAACTCATAAATATGATCATCTTTTCTTAAGAATAAGGTCTGGAATATTGAAAAAAGCTGCTGTGTCATATGTTCTGAATGGGTAGGTAGGTATTGTATCTTTTGAAGCTTGTATTCATGAAGTAGGTACTAACTTCCCTTTATTACATATTTTTAGACAGATATTTTGTATAGGTTTCGTATAGGTTCCCCTTTATTTTTGCGGTTTTTCATGTTTGAACTATGTTTTATATTTATGTGTTAAGTTTTTCTACGGGTTCATTTGATGTCGTGATCTAAAAATTATCATAATAAAATACCTCTATTAAAGAACCCAAAAAAAAAATCCAAACTAATCTTGAAAGAATAAAATTAATTTCAAATTAATGTTTGGAAGTAGAACGGATTAAACTTTTTATCCGATTCCGAAGAGTTAACAAATATACCTACGAGAAGCTACTAAATTATTCCTAGAGTAAGATAAAAATAGAACCCCAAAAAATCTACCTTATGATGAGTCGACCGAAAATAGACTTCATCATCTCAGCCATAGGACGTCCACTGCTGAACATAGGCCTCCCCTTTAGATCTCCACATATACCGGTTGGAAGCAACCTGCATCCAGCGTCTTTCGGCGACCTTTATAAGGTCGTCTGTCCATCTCGTTGGTGGACGTCCTACGCTGCGCTTGCTAGTCCGCGGTCTCCACTCTAGCACTTTTCGACCCCATCGGCCATCTGCTCTGCGGGCAATATGGCCTGCCAATTGCCACTCCAGCTTGCTAATCCGGTAGGCTATATCGGTGACTTTCCTCATTTCGGATTCGATCACTTAGAGAAACACCGAGCATAGCCCTCTCCATAGCTGGTTGAGCGACTGTGAGCTTTGAGATGAGGCCGATAGTGAAAGACCATGTTTCAGTGCCGTAAGTCATCACTGGTAACACACATTGGTTGAAGACTTTGGTCTTGAGGCACTGAGGTATGTCGGACGAAAAGACATTGCATAGTTTCCCGAAAATAGACTTAGGTACAAACAGTTGTGTAAAATTACAGAGACTGAGAACACAATGTGGAATCTGAACAGATAGTACTAGCAGAACAGGATCATGAAGGAGGTGTTCATTATTTGAAGGGTGTTGTTTCATCCTCTGAGCAAATATTTTTCGGATGAATTGACACCTAAGTCAACTTCCATATTTACCACTCAGCGCAAAGCGCTATAAGCGCTGTATTCTAATTTCTAATTCAGCGCTCATCATTTCACTCCTCTTACGTCACTAGTACAATTCAATGCGCCTACACGGGCCATGAGACTGCAATTTCCCGCCAGACGTGTCTATTCATTTCTATAGTCTCGTCTATAGTTATAAGGGCTATAGTTGCCTGACAAATGACTTGCTTCAATAGCGTTAAGTAAAAATGAACTAGTTGTATTTGAGCAGAAGATATTAAGGGTTGGTTCTAATGGTCTAGGATTTTAGTATGATGTTACTTAGATACTTTTACGCGTGGTAGAAGTAACTCAGATTCAAGTTTTGTTTATAGTTTATTCTGAGAATGTTTGTCGATAAGAAAATGTTATCCATAGTCAACAATTAACGAGTAGCTATTTCATACACAATTCGTGAAGCGAAATATCAAAGTAATTGTAAGAAGCACAAAAAAACACGTAATAAATCAAAAGCGTGACAAAAAATATTCCCGAGGGAACTCATGGAAGGACACCAACAGAACATGAAAAATAAACGTAACAACAAAATAAATTGTGTGCACACTGCACACCAACAAAAAAACGAACTACTTAAAACCCATATAAAACATCTCATTCATAACTCCTTTTATTACAGCAAAAACGAGAAACTGCATTACCATAATACCTCCGAGGAAAATTACAACGTGCACTAAAATTTCGCAATGTTCCTTCACCATTGCTGGGTAACTGACGTTCCTAAAAACTGCTTTTAATTTAAAACCGCAACGTATTGTCCGCTCCAACAGGAAGCGGTCGCGTCGAGTTGGTTCTGTTACAGGAAATTGCGGCCCCCACGCCACGACCCGACTCTGACAGTTAAGCTTAGTATGCACGGCCGACATATCGCGTAATCGCTATGTGCGTTCTGAGGTTGACACACCTGTACCTGCCCCGAATTGATAATGCTGAATTTGATACAGTTTAAAGTGCTTAAGTAAAGTGACACGTTGTTTAATTTTGTAATGGGGGTTGAGACTAATTGTTTGTCTTAGTGATGAGGACTTTGTTGTTAACAATGTCTTAGCTTAAGTGAAATGAGAATTTTGGCTGACGAGTTTCGTGAACCATTTAGAGAAGCTTTATTGTTCTTGTGAGATATAAGCAACTCTATCTTGAAACAGAATGATATTCTCTCATGGCTGTTCGTATTTTTTCGTTTATATGGGAGCTCATTTGGAGGCTTTTTCGTTTCTAATTCCGCTAATCTTACGAGTACCGTGACAAGGACACACATGGACATTTTTTCCACCGATCGTTACAGCTAATGGAACACTTAAGTTGCTACGACAAAGTGGAATTCTGTGTCTGAAATCCATGAATTTCTTTCTTTTTATGTGCCACAAATGTTCTAGTAACACCTAAAAAGACAGTTTCAAAATACTGTGTTTAATTATGCAATAGATCTAAAATACGTCTGAGTAAAATATATTTATATTAAAAGCTCCAAAAACCCTGATACAAAGTTAATAAAACATAAAGAAGATATTGATTGACAAATCGAAATTAGAAAAGTTTCATAACTCCCTGTCCCTTGAGAACGGAGAAGGCACTTAATTGAGTACCTATCTGTTATAAGCCGGGCTTAATATATTGGATTTTATATAATAAAACTCGTAGATATGTAATTAGTGCCCCTACTTCTGTTAATAATAGAAATTAATTGGGACAAAGATCCTCTTATACACTTAGCTCGCTTACTTTGTGTTTGAGACCAATTTCAACAAAATATTTTTACAAATACGACTTGTTTGTCCGAAATAAGTTAGACAAAAACAAGAACACAGTAGTATTGTTTACAAGGATAAAGCCAAAATAAAGCAAATAATAAAATCAAATATTGTTTCTTCTTCGCCTTTGTAGCGTTTCATGTTTCTGTCTGTGGACAGTCGTATCGACTGTAAAGAGTGTTGTGTAACAGCGAAAAAATAACGGAATTATTGTGCGAAAAATCTTCGAAACAAATGGTGTAGTGTATCAAATTCAACGTTACTGTTATCGCTGGGCAACTGCAAGCGGTGTGTCGCGGGTGTGGGCTAAGCTTTATAATGGCTGCGCTGTTGTATGCTTAATTAAATTTTGCGACTCGTAACTCTTTTTTAATGGAACAAGTGGTTTTGATCCTTTATTGTTCAAACGATTGTTTTATTTTTATGGCGTTTGAGCTTTTATTACGGGATTTTTTCGCTGTTACACAACACTCTTTACAGTCGATACGACTGTCCACAGACAGAAACATGAAACGCTACAAAGGCGAAGAAGAAACAATATTTGATTTTATTATTTGCTTTATTTTGGCTTTATCCTTGTAAACAATACTACTGTGTTCTTGTTTTTGTCTAACTTATTTCGGACAAACAAGTCGTATTTCAAAAAAGACTTACTTTCAACTGATAAGTCTTTTAGTATACCTAGTTTTTACTGTTAAAAATATAGAGTATCTAAAACAAAAAACCAATCAATATTTAATTAAACCCCAGTCAAAAAGCAACAATGACCAATCAACTCACAAATTATATCAAAACTGTGCAATAAACATAAAATATTTAACATCGAGCGAAGTCACGACAAAGTCGCTTCTAACAAATTAATTAATAAACTCGTAGTTACGAGTTTTACGAGTATTTTACTGAAGCTCGAAAAGTAATCACTCCCTTGGTGGATGGTGTTAAAACATTAAATGATAACTTCATTATGGAGTATATTTTGAATGGAATAATTAAAAATGTTGGCTTAACGTCACGGCTGAGAATGATAGTCACGCGATTTTCCTACCTCACGTTTTTAGACAGGCGTGACCAATTTTCTCCACCTGAAATTCAACTTAATAATTCAGCTGATAGAGTCTATTTCTGTTTGTCGTCTCTGACCCTCTTTTGGGGTAATAACAACATACTTCGATCATTAATTCATTTTCCGTGGTAGTGATTATGGATATATTCCCTAGTGTGTGTGAGGCTTGTTTTCAGGGGCTGTTCAAATTTAAATACCTCATATATCTTTATGTTGAATAGAACGTAATGTGCTTCTACTTTATGCAAAGTGAAACATTAAGTTAATGAAAAAAAATGAATACAAAAGTTTTGGTAGAAAAAACATAATGCTTTAGGTTTATAGCTTGTAGAGCTACATCAAGAAAATTTTACGTTACAACAAGCTTTTACGCGAAACCCCAGGGAAAGTTGCGGGAAAAAGCTAGCTTTTATGCCCTCTTATCTCTGTACCAAAATTCATGAAACCGTTTCTGCGGTTTACGCGTGAAAACGAAACAAATGAATTAAACAAACAAGCAAAAACAGTTTTTCATTCATAATATTAGTAAAGATTAAGTGCCTTTTTTACCTGGTAAAATCATCGAATGAGTCCTCCCACCTAGGGAAGGTCGAGAGGGACTGTCCTTTCATAACTCTTTATATAATATCTCTGATAGTCCCGCGACCCCGGCAGGAAAGATTAAGTGCCTAGAAAATATTTAATTTAAATAGATACACAGATCAAGTTAATTCAGCATTATTAAGACACTAATAGGTCTGTGTAAAACCAGAAACCCGTTCACTGTGAATAAGATGATCCATCCATCTGATTTAATCCCTTAAGCGTTCACAACAAGTAGGTCATCTCGTTCTTCGTCTGAAAGCGAGGTATTATTATAATCGTCTTTTTTATATAAACTTGAAGATTATCCAGTGTTGAAATAAACAACGTCACAATGTTGTTTATAATAACTAAATTTATTTATAATCTTAGTAACATTCTAATAATGGATATAAGTCACAAATGTACATTAAAATCTGAGGCCTTATCATGTATTTTCAGTTATTTTGACGTAAAGTAAACAGGAACTTTGACATTAATTTCAAGGAAAAACTAAGTTCCTTTTCGTACACCAGAGGCGCTGTTCCATTTTTTCATACAAGAAACGCTGTAAATACTGGAAAGACGCTGGAAAGTAAAATACTGAAAACTCGTGCTAAGGGCTCAGGCATTCCCGGAGGACACAGTAGAGCATACGGTGCAAGACTGCCCAGCTTGGGCAGAGCACCGACGTGTCCTCACGGCGGCGATAGGCGGAGACCTCTCGCGCCCGGCATTGGTTGCGGCCATGCTGCGGGGCGAGACGGAGTGGGAAGCGGTCGCCTCCTTCTGCGAAGCAGTAATGCTCGCGAAGGAGGAGGCGGGCCGCGTGAGAGAGAGGACAATGTCCTCCCTCCGCCCCACCCGCGGTGGTGGACGCCCACGGCGACGGACGTCGCAAGACGATCTCCGGCCACCGTAGGCGCGGGCATGCGGACGGCGAGTAAAGGGCAACTCGCTGCCCGACCATGGACCATGCCCGGGTCGACGGCGCGTTGTGTTCCACGTGCGCCTCAAAGAGCGTCAGCATAATGACGGGGCCCCCTCTGTAGAGGGCCAAAGCCTGCCGGGGTCGCGGGACTTATACCATTACCGTGACCCCGGGACATAAAGGGCTACTGAAGGACACCGTGGATTTTAGTCAGTACAAGTCTGACAGTCCCTCCCGCCCTGCCCGGGGTGGGAGGACTCATTTGATGATTTTACCACGATAAAAAAAAAAAAAAAAGGGCTCAGGCATTACACTTACACCGGTATTCTAGCAAGTGACTTGAGTCCATAGTTCAATTCAAACTGACTCAGTTGTCATGACAACCTCAGTATATTAATCAATGATGACATCAGTATCATAACACCTATGAAACTGAATCTAGCCACAATGAACATTTTAGAATAAGGTAAATCGACAAAATGTTGATGACTTCTAAAACATCAACCATGAAACATAACATCTTTGTCATTGATTAAATTAGAATACAACTATCAGGTTGATAAGGCTTATTTTCTCATTACTATTGTCAACCAATTAATTCATTCATAATTTAGATACTCACACTAGTTTGTAAGCTTGCAATAATTGTACCTACTAACAAATACGGATGTAATCACAAGATGAGTCTGAAGTAAATGATTTTTATCTATTTATTTGGGACGCCAATATAGACATGGAAGGTACTTTATTCGAAAGATTTCAATACGGCTAAGAATACAATGTGGTTGGTGTTTATAATAATTATAATACCTACTGTTTCATAACGACTGAGTCTGTCATTTGCTAGAATACCAGTGTAACACTTAGGTACTTCTACTAATATATTTAATTTTTACCACGCTTGTGAAGCTGTTGTAATAAGCCATTTATTTTTATATGTTGACAGAGGGGAACAGTTTTCCCGTTACGAAAATTAATTCTTGCGACAAAATTCTGCGTAGCACATAGCTCTTTAAACTTTGCCAACCGTATAATGTGCACATAATCTTACAATATTATAATGTCGTGCTCGCCCTACATTCAAGCCGGGAAACTTTTAAATAAAAACCTTTTTACATTTTTCATTTAAAATTATGACGTCATACGAGATAAGTCACGGCTTTTGTTTTTATTCAAAGTTAGGCTATTTTAATCCAATTTAAACTTAAATTCTTATATAAGTTTTATAAAGCGCCATTTGAGATTTTATTCTATCAGTGTCAGTCTGTAATAAATCGACATAAGTATGATTAGTATTGTTTATTTTCTTTCTTTCTATTTATTATTAATAGAAAAAAGTTAGGAGTTTTATCACATCAATTTGTAACACACCTACTCGTATAACTTTTCTCCAACTGCATGGGGTCGCCTACACGTATAAGTGAAAGCATTTTAATGTCAATATTTTACATGGGGCTACCTTTAGCCTATAATTATTAAAATTGTAAAGTATTAATAGTGGATGGATGCGGGCTGCCCAGGACCGGGATGGTTGGCGCTCTTTGGGGGAGGCTTACGTTCAGCAGTGGACGGCAATAGGCTGACAATATATAAAGTATTAATTGCCTATAATATTATATTTACTCCCTCCCGGGAGTAAATAATCATGTATGCTGGTTTGGTAGATTCCAATATCTTCGAATACTTAGTTCTAGGACGAGGTTTTCTTTCACCGTTTTCAAAGTAATGCGCCTGGATAGGTTCAAAACCCACCTACAACTCGTAAGTCGAGGTTGTTGGGTAACCACTGCTTATGAGCTTAACCAAGGAGTTCGATTTAAAAGCCCGACTTTCATCAGGATTGACTTAAGCTTTTCGGTAGCTTTTATCAATGCAGTAAAGAAACTGTTCCATTAACATTATAGCTGATAGAACATTAGTTCATCTAGATCCCTTGGTCTTTTAGAAAATTATTCTTAACCAAGCATGCATCCACAAACCACGTCCACTTATAAATGATTTTAGTACGCTGTGATTGTCCAAGAAATAATAATAAAATAGGTCAATTTCATTAGAGAAGTAAATGGCGCTTAATTATTTAACGGGCTGTCTTTTCGGGCGAACGCTGCTGTTGCTAGGCAACGGTCCGGGTAACCGTTAATAGACTTAACTTCAGCCGGATAGCGACATTATTTAGGCTGGGCTAAAAGGTCACCGAAATACCCCTAATTCCACGTTAGAGCTAGAACGTTTATAGCGGCCATACACCATACTGCCTATCGTACAATCGGCATGACGCTGCCGATTTGATCAGTTAGATTTGACCGTGTGTGGGCGTGGAATCCATCAAATTGGCATAACAATAGGCTTGATCATGCCAATTTGATCATGCCAATTTGATCAAATCGATTTGATCAAATCGATTTGATCAAATCGGAATGATCAAACTTCAAATCGGCAGCAGTGATACCAACTTAGCAACTTTATAGCTAGATCTAGCTAATATTCGGTAGCTACTTTTTAACCGACGTAAAAAAAGGAGGAGGTTCTCAATTCGAAACGTATATTTTTTTGGAACGAAGTTCCTTATGGCGCGTTGCGAAAGGGGGCTAGGCGGAAAAAATTGTAACGACACTTTTTACAGACTGGGATGGAGTGGAGTGGAGTGGAGTGGAGTGGAGTGGAGTGGAGTGGAATGGAATGGAGGGTTGAAAATCGCCTGAACCTTTTTTTAACTTGCTATCGTTCAGCAAGTTAAAAGAACAGGTTCAAGCGATTTTCGACCTTATTGACATTCAAAATTTAGTTTGTTTTTTCTCACATTCTCGTTAGCTAACATTGCTCCTTCATTGAAATCCGGTGTTTGCATAAATGTCAATAAAGTCGAAAATCGATTGAAGGTCGGAAAACATTTGCTTTACGATAAGCAAATGTTTTCCGACCTTCACTTGTATTACCAACTGATTCCCACTAGTGGGATAAATCGGTAAAAAAACAAGTCGGTAAAAAAGTAGCTAAAAAGTTAAGGCACAAGTTTTATAAAATTGTAGCTGTCGGTCACCGAATAATAGCTAGATCTAGCTATAAAGTTGCTAAGTTGGCATCACTGCTGCCGAATTGAAGTTTGATCAAATCGATCGTCATGCCGATTGTACGATAGGCAGTATGGTGTATGGTGTATATGGACGAACTGCCAATTTGATCAAATCGATCGTCATGCCGATTGTACGATAGGCAGTATGGTGTATGGCCGCTATTAGGCAACTAAGACCCTTATATGGATGACAATTGTGCCGGATTCTGAAGTGACCTATTTTCTCTCTTAATATCGTGACGTTCAATTGTTATACAAAATGGCTGTCACATTATTTTGACAGTTCTTTCATTCATTTCAAGCTCGCATTTTTCTCACTGGCGGCTCGGATTTTATTAATTCATTTTTTACAGTACGAATTTTTGCTGAAGGCCTTTTCGTAAAAGATAAAAACGAGGTTTGCTACTCATATTCTGGCAATTTTCTGACCGGTATTTATATTTTATTTAATGATTTTCGCTTGAATAAAGCGAAAATCTCATTAATTTTATTATAATTAAAAATTCATAGCCAAATTCGGCGGTAAAAAATAATGTCGTAGACTGTTATAAACGATATGCTCCGCGAATAAAACCGTAATGTACAGACGCCACCAGGTCAACCTACCCGAAACTGTCAGATTTTACCAATCGAACATTAACCTTCCAATATTGTGATAAGGTTGAAAATCTATTGAAGAAAGGGCTTTGTGCCTTTTGTACCAGTTTCTTATCCGCCATTTTGTTCTTTTTTCAAAACGGCGGTCACCAATGAAACTTTCATAAATCGATAGATTACATCAATACAAACATAAAAAGTAAGCGGCAAAATCTCGTAAACCGGAGGCCGCAGGTTCAAATTCTTCTCACTGTTCGATTTTTTCTTTCTAAAGAAAACCTTTGAAGTTCGCGACGCATACCTACGTTAATGCGTATAATGTTTATAAAATGTCATTGCTTCTATTTACAAAGCGACTCAACTATAATACAACAACCCTACCCCATCATTGACCAAATACTAAGCCACTGCAATAATAGATGGACGGATCTCAGTCGAGCCGAAAGTCCATTACTCAGTATCGAGTAGTATCGAGTCATTAATCGAGTGGCTGACGATTAACGTTGCGATCGTTAATCAAATGTATTTGGATTCAACCGAGTCGGTGCACTGGCTTTTCGATATACAGGGTGAATTTTTCAACTGGGCGTGGATGGCTAGGTATATCCGAAACTATGAGGAATATCGAAAAACGTTGAAAGGAGTCTCAAGGCCGACTTTGACGATAACGAAAACTGCATCGTTAGATTTTAGAAAAATTAATAATCCTGGCCAGGAATCGAATCCACTTATTTTGGAAAAAAAAATCACAACCTGTATTACCTATTACACCATTTCATAGTGTTGCTAATAAGGATCAAATTCTGGCAAGTTACATTATAATTATTATTTATATAATTAAAAAAAAAAACTGATCAATCTTCAAGGAAATGACTGTATTCGAAACATACTGACCAAAATACACGGTCTCCTTCAATCCTTTACGTTCCAGGGTCACGGTAATTCAATAAGTCCCGCGACCCCGGCAGGGTTTGGCCCTCTAGAGCCCCCCCTCTACACGCTATTTTGATTTGAGCAATTCTGTTCCACTTCCGTTACATTTCTATATCACCTCCACATCCACACAACGATAGGAAAATTGTCTACACTTTTACACTAATATTATAAAGAGGAAAACTTTGTTTGTAATGAATAGGCTCAAAAACTACTGGTCCGATTTCAAAAATTCTTTCACCAGTTGAAAGCCGCTTTGGTCCTGAGTGACATAGGCAATAAGCCGCTGGGAAAAGCTAGTTACAATTATAAAAAGGACTCTGTTAAAATCTAGAACGCATCCAAAGACAAAATTTACATTACATTGACGTCCGAGTTACGAGACTGTCTCATCAGATAACCGTGACCCTGGAACGTATGGGACTATTCAATACTGGGAAGACATATTTTTGATGATTTTACCAAATTAAAGAAAAACCTTTACACAGCAGGTTTTATCGTTTGTACCTCAGTCGAAAGTCTATTTAAATAACTGAAATGAAATAATGTTTAATTATTTTCATTTCATTGAATCCTATATTTTTATTTAAACTTACAAAAAATCGTCACAGTTGTAATGAAACAAACAGGACAGATTTTTAATCGGATTAATACTGATACCTATGGACCAGAGTCTGCTGTTGTATTTAACGAGAAACGTGATTCTGATAATTATCGTGTTTCGTTTTTCTCGGATTTCATTATAATAAATATGATAATTTCTTGCAAATGTAAACAATTTTATGGAACCAATGCAAAAAATAACCAACTATCTAAATAACATGATTAAAAAAATAATGTGGACGAGGCAAAAGGAGTTTGTAAGGGTCGTAGCCGGTGGCGATCTGTGGTTTCTGTCTACTCACACGAGGAAAGGTGCGAGGTTATGTGTGTATGTATAATAATGCTTTCTAAAGTATAGGCGGGATTGACGTAAGAGCTGAAAATAAAAAACTTTTTGAAAAAAAGGGAACCGACTTCAAAACCAAACACAAAAAAATGTAAAATAACTTTTCTTTCGGAAGTCGGTGGCTTTGTTTTTTATTTCACTGACTATGCATGCCACCGACTTCCGAAAGAAAAGTTATTTTACATTTTTTTGTGTTTGGTTTTGAAGTCGGTTCCCTTTTTTTCAAAAAGTTTTTTATTTTACCCTTTTTAGTTTAGATATTCAACAAAAACCTTCATAATAATCGGCATCTTTGAAAATCTACAATCCTAGTAAGCAACAAAAACGGATCTATGCGGGCAACTTCACAAGATATCTATTATTGTTATATACTAAAACCTTCTCCAGAATGTTACAAATACTTTTCTGAAAACCGCATCAAAATCGGTTCAGCCGAACGCGAGATAATCGCGGACAAACATGCAATGGTCACTGAAAATCTACAATTCAAGTAAGCAAAACGGATCCACGCGGGCAACGTCACGGGATATCCATTAGTGGTATATACTAAAACCTTCTCCAGAATGTAATGAACACTTTCCTGAAAACCGCATCAAAATCGGTTCAGCCAAACGCGAGATAATCGCGGACAAACATACATACATACATACATACAGGTCGAACTGAGAACCTACTTTTTTTTTGAAGTCGGTTAAAAAGGCAATGTAAAGCTGATGAGTCCAAGAGCAAATTATATTATTTGATTTCAAGCAAATGTGTCAAAAGGTTGTTTTCTTTTACAATAAGGGTTCCATTTTAAATTACTCCAAAAAATACTGAAAACCAACCCACTAGGCTAGAAAAAATACCTGCACAGAAGCAAAAAATACTCACATTTACAAAACTGTCACGTTGAGCAAAAATCACGCAACGAATTTAATCCTCTCGATTTTCATACACGAAAAACATGTTATTAAAAGCAAATAACAGGAGCCCTCAATAAATCCGACGCGTATAAAAAACGTAGGGTGTAGATATTAAATTTTCAAGCCGACACGGAAATCCTGAAACGTCAGGATTTCAGCACACATTCATTTTTAATGAAGTGTAGAAATTCGGCAAAATATCATGGGAAAAGAGACGTGCTTTCAGAACGGTCAGATAAAATGTGTTTCGGACGCTTTTAGCAAAGCTAAAAGCTAAATTTCAGGTTTATGTCTCTATTTAATGCTTTGGAAACGTTTCAAAAAAGAGAAGCGTATGTTTGTGTCAGTTTTCGGATGTCCCTAATTATTTCTAAGCTCTGGACGGAACCATGTAGAGTAATTTTAAGCTGAGATTCTGAGATTGTTTTTAACATTCCACTTTTCTTTGTAAGTATTTCACATTCAAAATGTTTTCTGAAACATTTATGAATCAAAAACAGACTCGAAAAACAACTTTAGTCGCTTTTCAAGTCTGTTTTTCTAATTAATGACGTGGTTTTATGAACATCAAGATACGTGTATACATAAATAGAATATTCTTCTGTAAAACATATACATTTTAATCTACAATGACAAAAAGTGACATAATCAGTTCAGTGTGTAAGAACACGTGACTTTTATATTTTGGATTCTCAGGTAATCTCAGGTTTTGTCAAGAGAAATTGTACAGGAAAGCAATACCTATAATAAAAACTAGTTTTTAATTTCTTTCTCCAAAAATAAAACAATCAGTAATTTTAGCTTAACGATATAACAAAAGTACAAACAGGAAAAAGTATTTCATTTGTGTGAGAATGGCGCCGAAACTAATCTATCAATCAGAGACTGTGTCTACATAACAAAACTTAACGTTACGATCTGTGTAAACATCTATCCTACTTATAATAAAACAAGGTAAAATTTGTGGGGTGTTAATTCCTAAAATGAATGATCCAATTCCTTTTTCTTTCTGGTAGATAATTATCACATGTCTTCGAATTTGATGGTTCTAGGACATGCCGGTTTCCTCACGATGTTTTCCTATCTTGGATCTACATTTTCTCAGAATCTGTTCACAAACACACATTAATCCATCCAAACTTCAAAACTTTCATACCTATTCATAATATTATATTATAAGTTATATACTTAAACGACCAATGAAATTGAAACTACCAATTCAAACTTTATTGGTCAAGTTATCATGTTAGGCAGAATTTGGGTTAGTTATAAATAGATTTTAGTTTCATGAGTCAATAGTGAATCGAATCAAATTAAATAAACTTGATATATCGAAACCCAAGGCCAACATAACAAGAGACGGAATGCGTGAGGGAGAGGACAGCCTCCAACTCACGACCCATTTGCCATTTGTGATGGGAGACGCCCACGGCAACAAAAAACTAGGCTCCAGAACTGATCCCTGACGGAGTGACAAAATTACCACATTTAAAACCTAGGAACTCTAGTTTAGCAGTCTAGCTTCCAATCACTACCTTACAATTGATAAGCAATATAATTTCAAAACAATTGTACGCAAAAATCAAAACAATTGTACGCAAAAAATTATTAAATATTGTAAAGTTTCCTGATATTAAGTTAATATTTCATCATTCTCATTTCATTACATGTATATCGCGGGTTTACTCTACTCAGTATTCAATAGATAATTGCTGTTATTTACTAACAACCAAACTAGGTTATTAAAAACATACATTAGACGAACAAAGCGAACCATCACCACATTTGGGTGGATTTTTTCTTTCGTCGAAAAAAAAAATCACAGCCGTAATCAGCACTTGATCGTAAGTCGAAAATAATTGCACCCTGACATACGGCTGACACGTCAGCTTGCAGGTTAATTAAAAACGATTAAGGCGAATACGGCGTGTATTGTTAGTGCATGACAGATCCAGGTCACTGACGTCATATCCGTAGTCCAGTTCCAAACGTCGAATAAGTAAAAGAACTGTGTCAGCTAAAAGCAAAATCGACTTTATGTGTCTGTTCCAAAGTTGACATTACTTTGCTAAGTAATTAGAATCAGGGCGAATTTACGATTTATTATGTACTGTAAAAGTGGGAAAGTTGCGGTCGTATTTTTTACAACTTGACAAATACAGATGTTATTGCCCGTAGATCTTGCGTTGCGAAAGTATTAACAAGTAACTCAATAACTTATGTCGGACTTTTATAAAATTCGTAGGGGTTTGAACTACGTTTCTGTCTTAATATTTTAATACTGACAACGAAAATAGTAAAACAATAAATTAATAAATTTATTTCCACGAAACGTTTAAATTACAGTAACTTTGTGTTTGAAAACAAATGCATTAGTGTAATGATCTCCTCTAAAAGCCGAGATAAAAAAAACCAAAAGATTCGTAACAAAAAAAAATTAAAACAAAAATCAACAATGTTTTCACTCTGTGTTTATTGAATAATAAAAGGATACCTACCACAGCATACAGTTCATAGTAATAAGGGCCAATTTCATGGGTCTTTAATCCTTCGCACCATGAGTGATTCGGACCGCGGTGCAAATTGCCCAAGGTTTCTTTCGGTATGTATCAAATCAGATCACGGGGCGAATCGTCACTACTGAAGCTGATTGCGCAGCACATTTAAACTACATTTTAGAGCCGTTTGTGTTGCCAATCATCATCATCATCATCTCAGCCATAGGACGTCCACTGCTGAACATAGGCCTCCCCTTTAGATCTCCACATATACCGGTTGGAAGCGACCTGCATCCAGCGTCTTCCGGCGACCTTTACAAGGTCG
Organism: Agrotis exclamationis; assembly: GCA_950005045.1. NCBI lineage: Eukaryota > Metazoa > Arthropoda > Insecta > Lepidoptera > Noctuidae > Agrotis > Agrotis exclamationis. The sequence continues at coordinate 26,557,970 of OX465417.1, read as the reverse complement.
TCTGTCGACCTCGTTGGTGGACGTCCTACGCTGCGCTTGCTAGTCCGCGGTGTTGCCAATATTAAGGAATAATAACACTGATAGTTTTTAAACACGGTTGAATGAGATCGACCTAGAATTCACTCGATGATGAAATCTTGAAAGGACTAATGAAGCTTTCAAAGACAAATAATAAATCAAACAATTGTTGTACCAATCACTGCGTTAAATCCTGAATCAATCAACGCGTTCTGAGAATCAATCTATGAGTTAATTATCTGAGTAACAAACTAATTAATTTGTGATTAGACAGTAACGTAACAGCTCGGTTGGTTGAATATTTGATAAACCCATCAATTGATTTGCTAGAAAACTTAATTAGTGTCACCGAATTGTATCTTCTCTCTAAACAATTAATAAACGATCGATATAATGCGTCTGCCTCATAAACCACTAGCTTTTTCTCGCAGCTAATCTGGTAGTAGCTAATATAGCCAATCGTCGTTAAAGCTAGTTTTCCCCTATAGCCCAGGTTTCCACGAATGCATCTATCTTTGTACCAAAATTCGTCTTATTCGGTTCAGAGCTTTAGGCGTATAAGCTAAACAAGTAAACTCACTTCATGTTGATAATATAATTATAATATTATTCTGTGAGATGAGCAGTGGTGGCACAGTGGTATCGGTCCCGACTTACGAGTTGCAGGTCGTGCAATACTTTGTGTAATTTATTTCATCACCACTGTTCTCAAAACGGCGAAGGAAAACATCGTGAGGAGACCGGCATGTCCTAGAACCAATAATTTGAAGATATTGTGATATCTACCAACCCGCACTGGGCTCGCGTGGTGGATTATGGCCCACTCCCTCTCACAGAGAGGAGCCCTGTGTCCCAGCAGTGGGAACATTATAGGCTGACGATGATTATTCTGTGATAGTTACGAAAAGGAATGATGGCTAAGTGGAGAAATGGGAGTATGGATAAGTTTCAAATTAGCCATAAGTTTCTTGTGCAGATATAACAGAGTTTTGTCTTGGTCTGCGCACAGCCTAACGCCAGAATTAATCTCACCACGCTAGAACAGAAATAACTCGGTATTGAATTAATTCAAGTGGAAGCCTCCCTTTTCTAAGTATCTGAGTACAATACAATCGAGGCGGGCATTGATAATAATTTGCCTCTATAAGCGCTTGCAAGACAAAACTAATTGTTTTTAGAAATAACACCCTGTTTTATTTCTTAAAACAATTAGTTTTGTCTATGGTAAAATGGTTTTGAACAGCTTATTTAGTTGTTTGTCTGATTGTAAGGATTCTTTGTTAATTTAGAATCTTTTAATTATTTTGTAAATACAATATTTTTACTAGATTTAAGTAAAATATTCAATAGATAATATTTAATATTATAAATGCGAATGTAAGTAATATTTTCGCATCCAAATCACTGAAATGATCAGCCTGAAATTTTGCACAAACGTTGTCAGGCGACCTTTGCGTTGTGTGCCGCGGGTTTGGCGGGAGTTTCGAATGACGTCATGCTATCGGCACGTTCTTATATAAACATCTGTAACTCCTTTGTTTAGCATAGAAGCCGTAAGCAATTTATGTTGCTGGAATTGTTATGAAATAAGCTATCACATTTAAAATGTTTTAGTTGAATATTGCATTGTAATATATTGTTAATTCAAGTTTGAAATCAGTGTGAGCAAAATTTTCCCAGTTTATTGTACAAAAGTATATAGAATTCAAAAAAAATAACATTATATCACAAAGTATTTATTTTATTCTTATTAATAAACCTTAATTTACCAAAATCCATTAAAAGATCACACCACCCCATACATTTTTTTCACTCTACAAGCATTACAAACAAGTCAAGGACCCCAGACGGCCGCAAAAAAATTGGGTTCGTTTGCACTTCAGTTTCGGCGCTTGAGGACGCCCTAAAGTTTACGTTCATATCTTATTACAAAGACTGGTTCATAATCTTATCGCTGACAGAGTGTTACCGGTTAGAATTGCTTGGATGATAAACAATGACTCAAATTGTAAACACTTAAAACAAAGTCATAAAATAGACCCGTCCACTGTTTGGGTCACAGAGCAGGTAGTATCGTACTTATTTGAAATATTATTGCAAAATTCCGAAGATGACAATATTTACTAATAGAAAAACATAACACAAGGGTATGTTGCTTAACAAAAACATTTCCGAAATCAATCAGCAAAATACACAATTTCACGACAAAAACACGCAAAATTTTACCATAGACCTGCATAATACCGAGACGCGGCACGTTGTCACATCTGAACTTCAACTAAAAAGTTGATAAAAAAATTACTCACTATTATTTGCTTTGAATTTGTAAAAAAGTATTATAAAGAGAACCCTCTTTTTTTAAGTCTGTTAAAAACAACTACGCACAAAAAATCAACAAAAGCCATGTCTATTCGTACTGGAATGGCCGTTATGACGTCACCAAACCGCTTTGTGTCGGCCCCTCGAAACTCGAGGGTTCGCGTCGCGTGTTTTGTTTTAAGTGAAATTTAAATTTCTGACGTTATTACCTAAATTAAATGCAATACAGACTTAATTATTGGTAACATAGCATTGATAATAACAATAGTTTACTCACATCAGGCAATAACACGTAAAAAAAAACGGTCCAAACAGACCGGGCGGCATGATCAAAGTAAAACACTGTTCGATGAAATACGGTATTTCTGCCGAAATTTATGCTGATTACCCAATTAACTTATTACAAACAGTTAAGTACTTATTGGTCCATGTTATTATTCACTTTAACACACTTCATTTAACGATTTAGTCGCATAAAACCTACGACAAAATACGCGTATTGTCGGGTCGCGCGGCGCGCACTGACTGCGTATTTAGAATCTGTTTTATTGCCTTCTTCACGGGCTCAGTGACATTTGGAATGTTTTATCACCATCCTTGTCTATTCCCCAACGTATTGCGCATGTACGAGCTAGACAAGCATCTGTTTCTCAAAAAAATACCGCGAAAATCTATGAACGGTGCGAGCCAATGTCAAGCCCTCGAATTTCGAGGGGTCGGCTGATAAAGGCTCAAACTTTTGCCCTCGAATTTCGATGGCGCGGCTGACGAGGGGCTATGGTACCTTTTATCCCGAAATAACAACGACGTCCATTATGATAATCATACGAGTAGGTGGCGCCAGATGTAGGATTTGGATTATCAAATTCTGAATGAACACAAGCGAAGCCGCAGGTTCTATAGATGCTTATCCCATAAACATTTCAATGCAATTCAATAAAAACAAATAACACAAAAATAATTAATAGATTTTAAAAAATCTAAAAACCCACGTTTTTAAATGTCCTAAAAATAAGAAAATAACCCTACGGGGCTGAGAGAGGGGCCACTCAAAACGTGGGGGCGTATATTATTTAAGGGATTATTTATGGGATATATTTACATGACGTGTATATATCGTGGGTGTAACTTGTAAAGATACGCCCCCACGTTTTGAGTGGCCCCTCTCTCAGCCCCGTAGGGTTATTTTCTTATTTTTAGGACATTTAAAAACGTGGGTTTTTAGATTTTTTTAAATCTATTAATTATTTTATTATTTTTATCTTTGTTCATCGGGTTTGAAGCTACCCTGAAAATTTCAGCCTGCTAGCTTATCGGGAAGTGCCTCAAAGCCTGTCTGCCATATTGGATTTAAGTCACGTGACTATTTTTTCGTACTCCTGACAGCAAACCCTTTCATTTGATATCCACATCATAGGGGTGCATTTCAAATAGGCTGTCTGCCATCTTGGACGTCCGCCATATTGGATTTAAGTCACGTGACTATTTTTTTCATATTCCTGACAGCAAACCCTTTCATTTGATACCCATATCATGGGGGTGGATTTCAAACAGTCAGTCCACCATCTTGGGGAGGCCGCCATATTGGATTTGTTATGACGTTTCTTAGCTAGTCATGTATTGTCATCAGAACTCAGAGTGTGTGCAAAATTTCAGCTTGCTAGCTTATCCGGAAGTGCCTCAAAATTGAGTTGCAAAAGTCCAACCGGAACGACAAACAAACAAAAAAACATACAAACAAACAAACAAACAAGAATTGTGAGTGTATAAAAACGTGGGAAAAAACTACTGATTCCGAACAATAATTCACAATATCACATAATACCACGTTTACCTGACAAAAAACCACAACAGAAATAGCTCTCGGAATTAGTTCGCCTACAAACGTTCCAAGTTTATCCGGGTGACACAATCTCACCCGGGTATTGATTTTAATTCGGCCCGGGTTTGATCTTCCATACACGGGCGGCGATCCGGTTATTATTAATTGAATTTATAAAGCCATCCGGCCTTTGTTGGATCAGATGGGATGAATGAGGCTTTTTTGAAGAGTTAACCTAAAATATTCGTTCGAAATAGGCTTAGGAAGGTTTTTTTTTAATATTCTCTATTCTAGCCGGTTCGAGAATTTTGTGGTTCATAAATAATTTATTTGGGAGTTGATCGTAATTAATAGAACATGTGGGTATTAATTTGTAATCAAAACGATAAGGTTCGTGAAATAGAACGTTTGTTCGTTTTCTAGTAAATCGTTGTTAATACAAAATTGATTGATAGCTTTGAATTGGGCTATTAAAACTTTTATGGGTTGATTTGGAATAAATTTGTTGAAAGACACTATTAAAAATAAAGAATCAGGGGCAGAATTTAGTGACACAAAAATTTATACTGTATTAAGATTACTTTTGTAAAAGTTATAATAAACCACGTCGATGTAAAAACGTCGGTACAAAAATATAAGACATATTCATTCATATTTGTCGTCTCATCGCCATATTTTTTTAGTTCTTCCACAAAGTAATACCTATCAGTGAAATTAAGATGAATACTAAAAAAATTAAAAACATAAATAAGAAACACTTTTCATCATCATCAGCCTATAAAAGTTCCCACTGCTGGGACACAGGCCTCCTCTCTCTGTGAGAGAGAGTGGGCTGTAATCTACCACGCGGGCCCAGTGCGGATTGGTAGATGTCACATGTCTTCGAATTTTTGGTTCTAGGACATGCCGGTTTCCTCACGATGTTTTCCTTCACCGTTTTAAGAGCAGTGGTGTTGTAATAAATTATACAAAGTAATGCGCCTGCGCGGGGTTCGAACCCACGACCTATAACTCGTAAGTCGAGGCCGATACCACTGGGCCACCACTGCTCAAACACTTTTATCTCATTAATATTGGCATAAAATTCCGGATGTAAGGCTACGCAGAAAAAAAAACCAAGCGTAGGTATTTCATTTCCTCCTCCATTCCTCCATTAAAACTCATACACAAAGGCACAAATCCGGCACAACTGCTTGAAGGCCATACAAAAATAACATCTAACACGCTTCACGCAGTACAGTAACTGCGTCAATCGTGACATTTTGAATGCTTTTTCATCATCATCATCATCAGCCGGAAGACGTCCACTGCTGAACATAGGCCTCCCCCTTAGACCGCCACGCCGAACGACTATTCGTCACTTGCATCCATCGGTTGTCCGCGACTCTCACGTTTTCTTCCCCATCGGTTATCAGTTCTATGAGTGATGTGGCCTGCCCATTGTCACTTCAACTTGCAAATTTTACGAGCTATGTCGGTGACTCTGGTTTTTCGCCAAATATCCTTGTTTCGGGTATTATCCCGCAAAGAAACTCCGAGCATAGCTCTTTCCATTGCTCGTTGAGTGACTCTGTTTCTCTAAAAGGCCAACAGTCAAAGACCAGGTTTCAGAGCCATATGTCATCACTGGCAACAAACACTGGTTAAATACCCTTGTCTTGAGACACTCTGGGATTTTCGATGAGAAGATATCACGTAGCTTCCCAAACGCTGTAAATGCTTTTTAGATAACAATATTTACAGTATTTTTGCAAAATTTAAGAAAACATATTTTACTAAAGGAAATATCACCAATAACTATATCGAGACCCTTTTGAATAATATAATAAGTTTCAAAAGAATCCCACACTAACACGATCCCGTGTCGAAACTGATAATAATTAATAATTTATTGATAAACCACTTCCATCGCAGTGGCGGTATTAATTATGAACTATTTAGATAATACTCCCTAGCCGACTGATGCGGGTAATTACGACGCCTATCGAAACGTAATAGTATTAAGTGAAGCTTGTATTTATTGTGTTTATATCAAGGCTTGTTTGTAAGACGACAAAATAGTAGTTGTGTTTACTATTATAGATATAGACGGATTAGAGAGGTAACTCTGTAGTAACACACAAAAGATAATGCTGATACAATGGCAGGGTTGGGGGTTTGACGATTCGCTTTGCTACGGAAGATAAGCGTTTGACTACTACGTATTGTCGGTTTGATTATCGCACGGTAAAAATATGTTTGTGACCGGGTATATATGGGCAGTTATTCCGGATCTCGATTGATGTGAAGGAAAATGTTTGGTAAGAAAAATGTATTTTAAAAACAAATTACAATAACCGATCTGGCATGGTGACCGGCTGGCTAGGACGTGGTTGGAGGTGGATCACTGTGTTGCCCAATTTCTCACGGGACATGGTAACTTTAAAAGTAAATTGTTTTCCTTCAAGCTTGTTCCCTCGCCTTTTCGTCAATGTTCGACATTTGACTGTGAGTATGAACAATCAGCACATCATATTCTATGGGAGTGTATTCTTTGGCAGAACGAACGTAATGTTATGCTGGATACTGTTCAGACTACATCTGGAGTCATTTACTATTCGAACCTAGTGGAAACTCGAACAAACTTCGTGCGGTCAAGCATAGAAGAAGTCATTTTTTTTTTTTAACCATGGTGCTAGGCAACTGGGCTTCTCCCGGTTGTAATATCCCTTTGTGCCTATTGGCCTTATTTTGTTCTGTCTCCTGCTTGCATGGAGGGAAGTGGAAACATATTTTTCCTACTCCCCCACTATTCTTTTCTGATTAATTTCGTTGCAGGATCTAAGACAGGTAAATTCATTCTCCAGGACACGTCGAGCTTCATTGTCTCGGGCCTTTTCTGGTGGTTGCCACTGTTGATTCTGGCTTTCAGGAGTTGCAGTGGTTTGAGAGTAGTGAGGTGGGTTTGTCCCAAAAAAAAACAGATCTAGCAATCAAACTCGGGACCTCATGCTCAACGGTCGCTCTTGTGACCACTAGACTAACGAGACAGTTTCATATATAAGTAGAATAATTTATTCATATTTTACAAATGATACATGTGAAAGTTTGTGAGTGTGTATTTGTGTGTGTTTGTTACTCTTTCACGCAAAAAATACTGAACGAATTCGTATGTTTGGAATACATTTAGTTTATAGCCTAGACTAACAAACAAGATAATTTTATACCCATTTTATGTCATTTACTACTAAAATGCGGGTGGAGCCGCTAGCAGCAGTTGTTTTTTTTTTTTAAAACCCATTCGCAATATAAATATACCTGTATTATAAATATTAAAAGAAAATTTCTTTACACGTTCTTAATATAGATATCCGAGATAAGGTCACGATCAATATTTAATATGATGCGAACATTAACATAGTTTCACATGAGACTTTTTGCTCAACAAAAACGTTGCGATCTCTATAATTGGTTAAGATTTCTTTAGAATTTCTTTAAAAATAGGTGGTTTGAATTTAGAAAAGTTATAAAAAATGTGCTTTCAAATAGGAATCTATTTTTACCTTTCAATTAAAGAACGTTAGTGAAAATCTAAGGCTGCCTGCCCACAGAAGAAGTGAAGCGGAGATTTTTTTTTTAAACAGTTCGCTAAATTAACAGCTTTAAAATACTCAAGTAATGATATGAAATAATATGGTGATTTGTGTGTACTACTCTAGCGAGCAAAAGTATATATATGGAATCACTTGCTTAGAATTGATCCGGGGCAGGTCCTTAATAATAGCATGATTTGAATAAATCTGGTATCAATAAGTAAAAAATTAAACCAGGGGGGGGTATTACAACGTCTTAAAACCAGGCTTATTCCAGTGAGTGAACGAGATGGCGCTAGACGACTTGTATAGCTCTGTCACTTTCACTCGCCGGAACAAGCCTGGTTTTAAGACGTTGTAATACCCCCCCAGGGGTCGCGACGCCCTGGCGCGTCGTCGAGAGTAGAGAGAGTAGAGGGGCGCCGTGAGACGCGAGTGTCGACCATTATCCGGATTGATATTGAGTGAAACCAAAATTATCTATATGTATAAAATATCCAGCAGAAAGAATAGGATAGTCTCATTGATTTCCTTTGCAGCTATAAATCCAGATTAACGTGATCTGATTTTGTGGAGTTTGGAACCAGGTATAATTGTTTTATTATTCACCTGGTAAGTATCAACTAGCTAGGGCGCTGAGAAAAAATTCTAAACCTGTAAGCCCGCGAGCTGAAAAAGTTTGGGAACTCCTGAGTTAAACCTTTAAAATAGTACCATTTTATTATTCTTAATTAATCATTAAGTACTAAAAATCAAGAGGAATCGGAAATGTCTCCATAGTTTTGCTCGCAAGTGTATATCTACATAACTGCTCACACCTCGGGAATCGCAAGTCTCACAATTATATAATATAATTATGTAAATGTCAATAGAAGCCGTGTGATGTAACTGAAGGGTCCTGAAGTTTAAAGGGAACCTCCGGGCCGCTATTAAAAAGGTCCAGCTATTAAGCATTAGAGTAATGGTGGCTTAAGCAACTAGAACAATTACTTAGCCACTAAAATAGATTTAATTAAACAGTTGTAAAGTGAATTTAGTTTACTGGGAATTTGTAATTGAATTTAGAACACAGTTTCATTGTTTTGATTGTAAATTCTGTGTAATTAAATTATTGATAGAATTGAAAGTATAAAAAAACATAAAAGCGAGTTTGAATATGTGATACGTGGGTACTTAATTAGGAATTTAAGATGATTCTGCTAGATGGCTCAGCCTATAAAAATCAGACTACGTCATGATCTGTTTTGTAATCATGTGTAAATAAAAACACGATAAAAATCCGCAATCTACTTGCTAGAAACTTGCCCAAAAGTATTTGAGTAGTAGGCATACCATTGTAAAATTCACGAATTTAAAGCTGTCACAGTACTGTCACATTACTACTTGCCCTTACAAGTTATTGACACGTGTATTACGGGCTTTTATCATAACTTCTTAACTTAATATTTTAAATGCCATTTGTTTGTTACTTTTCACACTTAAAACATTGAACCGAAAAAATTGAAAATTTTCATTTACGTTGTCAAGTGTACAGAGACGGACACAGTGCACCTTGTATCCCAAAAAAAAGTATCGTTCCCGAGAAAAAATACAATAATTTTGTTATGGTAGTAGGTGGCGCTATGTGTTCATTCCGAATAAACGAATATAATATTGTAAACTTCTAATGCCGGAGCCTCTTGCACAAGTTAGTTTCTGTATAAATAAATGTCATAAAATATATTTCAAGCTTATAGTTGTGCATAAATTGCTCTCCTATACTAGCAACACCGTGTTAATCTTTAATAATAAAATAAAATAAAATAAGCCTTTATTGCTGTTATACAACTTATTTGACAAATGTTACTTAAAATATAAACATGGCATAAAAACTCTATAAAAATAACTTAAACTAAAACATAATCTCGGCAGTTGGCTTTTTTACCCTCTTAACAGCTTGTCTTTCGACAAAGGCCTCCTCTAAGGATTTCCACATGTTTCTGTCCTTTGCTGTGCGTAGCCATTCTGGCCCAGCCACCTGCTTCAAATCGTCTTCTCATCGCTTTGGCTGTCTTCCTCTACTTCTTCTGCTTTCTCTAGGGTACCATTCCGTTATTATTCTGGTCCATTTTTCTTTCCTTTCTCTCATCATGTGTCCTGTCCAACGCCATTTCAATTTTCTGCATACTGATTGAACCTTTTCAAACTTAGTCTTTCCTTTGATACTTTTTAATTGTACTTTGTCCCTTCTTCTTACACCCAATACGCTTCTCTTAATATAATCTTTAATACAAACATATTAATAAATTATATAGCCAAATAAGCAGCGCAACAGTTGTCCAACTGAGCATAAACCTGGTCAAAAACATAAAATTTAAGTGGTCGTATAAACACACCGATATTGGAACAATTCGCTTACACCGTTATACACGTTTTAATAGTACACAAACATTGTACAGCAATGTTTTAATAATGTTTACGACAGTGTACAACAATGTTTTAATAGTGTTTACTGTACTGTACAGTACAAACATCAAAGTTTGTTTATGATATCAGTTTGTTAGATAACCGATGGGGAAATTAAAAAGTTAAGGGTGCAATGTTTTTATTCCGTGATTTCGGGTTTTCCCGTTTAATGAGATATGCTGACTGATGCCATGGACCTTTTGCAGCATCCATATTTTTATATATCATAGGCGTAAATAAACTTATATGACCCAAAAAAAACCACTGAAGTTTTAATCAGTGAAGTGCAAATTAAAATAACGTAAAATCGCGACTGATATCCCCGGAGTGTTAATCATAAGCATAACTTAATAGTACATCCACCAGTTTTGTTTTTTTAAGGCTTATAGGAGATCCAATCTCCGTGACTGTTAATGAGAAATTTCAAAAAAAATTTAGAACGAATCGAATGGAACTTAGGATCTGCTCAGCAGTCGCGCTTATCATATTTTTAAGACCAACGAGGCAGTCACATCTGAAAGTTGGTGCAGTCAAATAGCTTTAGAAGGCTTCTTGTTTAGTTAAACAATAATATTTGATCTTCCACGGTGCAGTGGCTTTTGAGATTCACACACCATTCCTGTACGGCATCAATATTTGTGTGGCCTACATAGTTTGAACCAGTATATTGAACTAAATCTCTCCAAGATTTGATTTCGAGCATATCCTACCAATGTCTCGCACATATGCCGTTTGTATAGTGCTATGTAATGCCCAATTATTCGCTCTATTTGCTAATAAAATGCTCGATTCTGTAATTAAAATGGAACTTTGCAAAAAAAAACATTTTTCTTAAGGACTGTATCAAGTATTGTCTCAATATTTTTTGTTATACCTAGGTATTCTTTGATAGTGATATAAAAATTTCGGATAAATGGTAAATAAATTCTTTAATAAAAGGGCATTCACTCAGTAAAATAATGAAAAAAATATCTGATAAAAGAAAAAAGCAAAAGAAATAAATACAGCCGTTTATTTTTCTTGATTCAGCGTCTCAACCGCTCATATGCAACCAACCTAAGATCTGATTCATCGAACACAATATCCCCGGACCGGTCCGGCCACGAATATTTTATGCCCGGACCCAAACAGAGCAGATTAATTCCTAAAACGGTCGTCCTTCTATGAAACTCAATGGGGTCCCTTAATTAGAAAACGTCTTAAGGTAGATTTAGATTGCCCCTATTTTTCGGACTGCACCTTATTACGGTGAAATGTTTTACCGATAAGGTAAGTGGTGATTCTGTGGGTTTTAAATGTATGGAGGTTTAATGGGATTAAAGGGGAAATGCTGGTTCATGTGAGGGTAGGGAAGTCAGGCTTGTGGTTGAAGTTCATTAACAGATAGGATTTAATTGAAGGTTGATTACATAGATGGAGTAACAGAGTCAAAGTCAATTTTACATCCTTTTTTAGTTTTATTTTTCCAGTTTTTTATAATTAACCGAAATTATAAATTATTATTTTATTTGTTTACTTATACATTTTGTTTCCTTATTCTGTTTGCACTTGTGGCGTGTTCCAATAAACGTTTTTTTTTTCTTTATCTGTAATTATAAAAAAGAAACTGACTGACTGGCTGACTGACTGATCGATCTAAGACTAAATTCGGATGAAAGTTTAAACGAAAATGAATCAAAATTTTATTCCATTTCAATCTACTTGAAAGTTTGAATTAAGACTTATCAACCAAATTGATAACACGTGTTTCAATATTATTTATATAAAATCCTCTTTATTAAATAATATAGGAAACTCGCGGACTAAGTCGCGGTGGGAGTGCTAGTACATTTATATAAAGTTACTATCACATGAAATCGAATCCTGACAAATAAAATCTTCACATTTGTTACAAATGCTACACTCAACGTGCTACGTGTCTCGTAGCCTCGTAGCAGATATTTACGTGCTACGTCGTAGCACATCGTAGCCGATATGTAACCCGTTCCGAACCACAACGTAGGCTGTGCGCAAAATTTAGTTCAACCAAAATGTAGTGAGAATTTGTGGAACTGTTGTTCGCAATGTGTTGAAATTGAGCTGTAGTTATGTTCTGAACCAGTAACTCCTACAGGATAGCAGAATATCAGAATACCGCTTTATGATTGATATTATGAATTACGAGTAATATGAACATTTATGTACTTAAATGATTTGAAGCGGTGGCGAAATAATCTGGATGCTAACTGCGCTTGAAAATAGCAAGTGAAGGATATTCGGGAAGGTTTAGCCCAGATGTGGGACATGAACGAGTAAAAAAAGAAGAATTTCACTCAACAGCAAACTGTACTCCAACATAATTATAAATTGTTGAAATTACTCAAAAGACACTTAGTTGAAGTGGTCTCAAGCTAGGCACGTCTGCTGGACGTTCAATGATCTGTGGGCTAAAATAACCAGTTTCTGGATACTTCGCACAGTAAATAGAAAGTGTTGCAGGGATAGGTATCATAAACTTATTTAAAATTGACTATAAAAGAAAAGTAAATCAAATATCTTGATTTGGCTCGCGAGGTTGTCGATATGTGGGATAAAATATGGATTCAGCGATCACTGTACCTACAGACTGTTGGCCATGTAGTGTCGGCCAATGGCTTAATTGCCAAGTGCCTCGACCAACATTTAAGAATGCTGTTATTAGGCAGCTGAATCAAGGGCCGATTCAGAAAGCAGTTCTTATGGACACGGCGCGCCTTGTTAGGAGGATCCATTCTTTGGAGCCCCGACCACCGGTAGCTTGGACCCTGTTTCCGATTCCGGTGATCCACTACCTATTGTTTATATTTTTAAATATTTTTTTTCATAAATATTTAAAAATGTAACTAATAACTAAAAAAAAGAATAAATAACAATACTATTATGACTAAAAAAAAACTATTTTAAATTATTAACAGATGATGGTTAATCATCTACAACTTAAGCCTCCTGCAGACACACGCGATTAATCGCGCGGGGCGACATGTAGCGGTCCATTCGCAGTATTTTTAGAGTGGAAATTAGCTTGGCTCGTTGACGCAGCGCGATTAATAGCGCGTGTCTGCAGGCGGCTTTAAACGATGAATCTCACACTTTATTGGTACATTTTAAAGATAATTTAAAACAAAAAACCAAACTCCCATTTTGGCTTCATCAGGTAAAAAACAATTTTAATATGGAATAACAATTTTACGTAGTTTAATTTGTTAACACAACCTACTAGATTAACTCATCAACAAAACCGATTTTAAATTAACACAAAACTAATCAGGCGACGAAATTTTTTGTAATTTATAACTTTGTCAGTGTTGAACAATTTATGCGCAACTAATTACGAGCACCCTAACAATAGAATTTAACAACAATTAAAACGCAATCTAAATTCTGAATAGCTTTATAATTGCCGATGGTATTTCGTTAACAGGCTTTGGTAATTCGAAATCGTTTAATCTGAACAACTAGAATATCTGGGATAGCGTGATCAGCCTGTCGCCCACCGCTGGGAAACAGATCTCTTCCTCATAGAAGGCAATGGGTTTAAATTAACCACGAAGGTTCTATGTCATGTGTGTGGTCTTATTTTGTCTGTCTCAAGACATATAAGTTTGTTGAATTATTATTATAATAATAATAACGTTTTTAAGGACATCGCCAGGCGTTTAGTCGACTCTTCAGGTGACCAGAGGGCTGGCCTATTTCTAGGCCAACGAATCAGCATTGCCTACAGCGTGGCAATGCTGCCAGCGTTCTGGGCACTGTTCCCGTTGACAGCGATGTGGACGTATTCTTTGACGCCCTTTGAATGTTTTTTTCTTTTATTTTTAACCGACTTCAAAAAAAGGAGGAGGTCCTCAATTCGTCGGAATCTTTTTTTTATGTATGTTCCCCGATTTCTCGAAGACGCCCGATTTGGATAATTTTTCTTTTGTTTGAAAGGGTATACTTCCCAAGTAGTCCCATGATCATCAGGTCAGAATCTGATGATGGGATCCCAGGGAAATCGAGGGCAACCCTCAAATGTTATAGGCCCGCACATCGTTTTTCGCAAGTTTTATGAAGTAATTTAAGTACTTGCGTAAGATAATCATCATCTCATGTAGCTGAGCTGATGATGGAAGGTATAACTCCTTAACAGTAAGGAGTAGGCATCGACTGATTAAGTTTGTGTTCGCATGTCTCCAGAACTGCATGTCCAATTTAAGTAATTCTTTTTTTGTTGTACTAGGTATTGTTTAACTTACAGAATACTGCAAGTTTCATCAAAATCGGTTCACGAGTTTTTGAGATAGGGAATTTTATTAGCTTATTGTGCACTTGAGCGATGTTGTTACCGGTGCTACGGATTACAAAATTTTAGTGCACATGTAAGAGAATGATTTATTTGACAATAATTTAGGTTGACTATTTAATCTAAAAAGAATAAAATAAAAAACTTAAAAAAAAAAATGTAACAAAAAAAAAATTTTTTTGAAAAAGTTTTTTTGTATGTATTACTAGTTAGTTTTTATTTATAGTTTGTTCATAATTTTAGTAACAGTGTATATTAGTAACGAATAAAAATAATAACAAGCAAAATGTTGGTTGAAATATACAATTTTTAATAAGAAATAATACAACTCTACCTTATTCTTTTTTATGTGGTAAATTCATGAACTGAATCCGAAAATCTGATGGTGGAAATGAAAACGGAAACGCTATGTAACTCTGTGCTCTTTAATAGATTTTCAACTTTATGCTCAAAATTATAAAGTTGGAAATAATAATAATATAATAATAATATTCCACAACTATCACACAACGCCATCTAGTCCCAAGCTAAGCAGAGCTTGTGTTATGGGTACTAGACAACTGATAAACATACTTAAATATTTCTAAATACATACATATTATAGATAATATATTAATGGAAATATATTCACTGTAACTTTGAAAGAACCAAAAAAAAACCTATGCATTTGGAAACATGGATGCCTAACGCATTTGCGTAACGTCATCCCAAATACGAGTATACAGAGCCGGCTTCTAGTCTCACTGAATAGAACTGCAACTATAATATGACCTGGATTGACTGTTTGTATTTAAGTTACCGTGTTTCAATACTAAAAGGTCGGAGCCTCGTTTTTATTTAACTGAACACAATTTCATGTTGCAGATTTGAAATTTTTTTTTGAACAACGAAAAACAATTTGTAGTGCTGACTGCTAAATGTTCTTTTTACATTTCCTCGGAATGCTGTTGTAACTTTGTTTCAGATTTTTTTGTATTTTTACCTTTGTTGTGAAAAATTGTCATTCACAATGTGCAGTGTATTATTTAATATTCTTGTAGGTATTTAAAAAATATTTAGTAATGTTATAGTGCAGGATCCTAAAACTTGAAAACGGCTTTTCTATACCTGGTCTAACGCGCGTTAGTTGCATATTCAACAATGCAAAATCATGACGGTTTTGCTACTGCATCGATGAGTTCTACGTATTTTTCCTACTCTTTCCATTAATGTTTTCTTATTTGTTTCGTTGCAGGATACAAGACAGTTAAATTCGTTCTCCGGGACATGTCGAGCTTCATTGTCTCGGTGCTTATCTGGTGGTTGCCGCTGTTGACTCTGGCTTTCAGAAATTGCAGTGATTTGGGAATAGTTTGGTGGGTTATAGTATCGATAATGATGTGCATTCTGTTTGAAAGTAAAAAAAAAATAGGTACTCACACTACACTATTTAAATAATTTTCATAAAATTCATTAAAAATATTAAATATTTCATACAAAATAATAAACAATCAACAATAATAATTAATAAACAGCCATATCAATAAATAAATGACATTGAAGGAATGCAGAGTTGAGCGCAGATTGAGAAAGTCGTACGTTTGCGTTGCGACTGAAGCGCAACAGCGCCAGCGCCGCGAATAATATAGAACACGTGATTACGTTAGCGAAAGTTGCGTATTCGCGTATTCATCGCAACTCTATTGCGGCCATTTTGTGGTTGTATCACGTATATATTCGCGGTGAGGGAGAGTCCCACAAATACGACATTTTAACCTCACACAAATGCGCCATTTTGGCGGCCTCAGGACAATTGTGTGGTGGGTCATTGTTACGGCTATGATATTATAATGTTCAGTTGCGTTTTGTCGGCTCACTGAACAATTTGTATGGGAAACGACAGGACAACGCTCCGGGCTAGTCCGCAGTTGTTACATTTCATATTCCAAAAATAAAATCATTTATTTTGTTTTAAATTCGGATGTGCATCACTTACTTTATTTACATTGGTATTAAAGTCTGGTTCAATGGGCAAGAAGAGTACTTACGTAGGAAGATAATTATGTAGGAGGCGTTTTCCAAACAGTCTCTGCTGTTGTCTTACTGTAGAGATAAAAGGCTTATTTTCTTGGCTAAATGATCAGAGAAGAAAACTACATTTAACTAACAAAGTAATATTTAACTTTATAAAAATGTAAGGTTATGGTTACGATACGGTTTCGCAAATTATACGTTATCAGAATTATTAGAGGTGATCTCTATTTACAAATAAATTTAATGTTTAAACTTCAACTATGATGTCTATCACTAAAACATTAAGTTCATTTCGGAGATCACTGACGTCAGTGAAGGAAATGGAATTATAAAGTCAATATAAGTTTAAACCAATGTCAGGAGCCTGTGGTATTCCCAGAGATGGCTTAGATTAACTCTGACATAAGTAGGGTGACCACATAGTCCCACGACAAAGAGAACAGACCAAAACATTTCATAAACATGCTAAAACCATATCTGTACCTACATTAACAAACCACTCACTAGCTCATACTCATATCCATAAATAGCAGAAAACATTATCCACCGCGAGGATAACTCAATGCTCGTAAATATCGATTGGCAGGAAACGGGAGAGTAACGATCCGTGGCGTGCCATGATTTATGGGCACCGCCGGGTAACAGTTACTAACTGGTAGTTACTGGCAGTAGACATCATTACCTGATCGTTTTGCTATGGTTAGCGCCTTTGGGATTCAACGGATTGAATTTATTTTCGACTAGAATGATGTTGCCAGTGGTTCGCTCCTTGTTTGACTCGATAATTTATTCTAGGAGAACGTAATACTGGAGTAAAAACTATTTTGTGTCAATTTATGTTATAAACTGTGTGTGTACTAGATTTCACTCAAATCCGTTCAGTAGTTTTTGTGTTAAATTGTTAAAAAAACATTCATTTTTACAAACATTATAATGTTATTAATTAATTTGGAAAGTATTATTTTTCTCTTATTTAACTTTAAAATTAATTAAACATAAATATTTACATAAAACAAATAACTAAATAATTAAACTATTATAATATCATTGCAAAACTCATCCTAAAAATATTTTTTTCTATAAAATCTAAAAATTACCTAGCTATTTTAGATGTAATTTGGCACAGAGAGATAGTTTATTGTTCGCGTACAACGCGAACAATAAACGCGTGGACTTCATTATTATTTTTTTATCCCGATATCAGGTTTTAGAAAGATTATTGAACTTTATTCGAGAAACACCATAGGCACAGGTTACTTCTATACATAGTGTTACTCAACTTTTCTTCTAAATAAAAGTTACTGTTCAAGTTGACTCTCCCATTCAATCTACCCTCGAGAGGGTAAATAATTTCATCCCGTTCAACAATTCATTCAAACTGTGAAACATAGCTGCCTTTATTGACTTTCAAGGAAATAAGAAAACCTTCATTTCTTTGTCCTCATTGACTGCAATTGTTGATTGACTGTTGCGGGGTATAAAAGTTGGCAAACTAAGTTTAAACTAGAAGAAAAAGTATGCATGATGCGATCTAATTTGTCGTGCTTTCAAAATGTTAGCAATGTGCTACCGATTACATGAAAGCTTCAAAAAGTTATTATATAGTTATTGGGAAGTAGGCATCGTATGACCAAACCAATTACTGTAACAGCTTCCAGTCACTTTTAATATTTTCCGTTAAGGAAAATATCGTGAGGAAACCTGAACTTTTTTAATAAATGTATAAGTCCAAAGCCATATTAGAGGCCTGAGGGATTCTCAGAGGGGGCTTAATTAAAACTGACGCCAGAGTTGGATACATCCTCACATGAAAAAGAAAGATCATTCCCATCCCTGTAGTATAGGCCAGTATATAACATTATTTTTAGTATATCTATGAGAAACCCGATAATATATAAAGAGTCTTTGTATAAAATTTCATTTCAAGATTGGGAGTTAATCTCCATCTTCAACGTTCGTGAGTCCAGCTCTGACTCACCCTACCGAATGTCTGAGGCCTGCGCACCCAACACCTAGCAGCACACAGCCGACCTGCGCATCCACCACCTCGTCCCTACGGTCACTCTCACCTCAGGGTCAACTCCACGGCGACGCGTCGCTCCACTTACGCGATAGCCAGGGCAGTACTAGTGCACCTACTTCACGGAACAATAAAAATTACCAAGTGACGGCTGTGAACCACCACCTTTAATAAATTCTTGATAACGTTGGTGAGTTTTTTTTTTAATCTAACCCTCATACGTTTCAGTGGCAAATTTGCTGTATCAAGAAAAATCACAAAGTTATAAGCGTGTTGTGTCCGTTCAATGCTCGTTTCGCGGCGGTTCGCGGTACTCCCGTGCAGCCCGCGCCCCCTGTGTCGTACAGTCATTGTGGCAAATAGGTATCTAACCATACGGTGATGTATTGTAATTAACTGGTGAGAAATTAATTAAAATATTTTTGGATAAAAATATTGGAATTGAATCAATGACTGATTCTGAATAAACTACATTCAGGATTCGCATAATACTAAAAATAATGTTTTATCCACAGTTTTCATGACATCGTTTAAAACATCGCTCCTTTACTAAAAATAGTCAAACACTGGTCGATATACAACTCTATTTTATTTAAATTATAACGTTGAAAATAAAATGTAGCTTTCTGCTCTCCTTCTAAATATAAACATATCATCATCATTACCATCATCATATCAGCCGTAAGACGTCCACTGCTAAACATAGGCCTCCCCTTTAGACTTCCAATAGGACCGGTTGTGAGAGGCCTGCATCCAGCGTGATCCTGTGGCCTTCATAAGATCGTTTGCCCACCTAGTGGGTTGTCGGTGCGTGGTCTCCATTCGAGAACCTTACGCCCCATCGGCCATCAGTTCTACGTGCTATATGGTCTGCTCACTGCCATTTCAACTTGCTAATTCGTTGGGCTATGTCGGTAACTTTGGTTCGTCTACGAATCTCCTCATTTCTGAGTCGATCGCGCAGAGAGACTCCAAGCATAGCCCTCTCCATTGCTCGTTGGACTATACTGAGCTTACTAATGAGGCCTACAGTAAAGGACCACGTTAACATTATACTATGGTTTATTAATTTATTATTGTATTGTTATTTAATAAAATATACCATGACTTTCATACTTCGCCGTCCACGTAATTTCGTAAAAAGAGGTAACAAATTTTCCCTTTACGGTTTAAATTACATAGACCTAATAGTGGTAAGGCCGGTACTCCTCGATCCATTTTATATCGAATGTATTTCTTTCAGTTGTTTAATAAATAATTGAGTCCCATGTAGGAGGCGGGTTTCTATTGGGGCAACTTAGGGATATCCCTAATGGAAAATTCAATAACACTTTAGCTGACTTGGGAATCAAATAATATGGTTTTGTTTTTGTTTTCCCTAAACAGGAGAACGTCAAACAAGTGAAAAGAGAAACTATGCAAGCCTTTGTTCTGTAATGATGTAAATATTATTTCTCTGTATGGTACTCGTAATTCTCTAAAAAAATGTTTCCAAAATGAAAATCGGTTGAGCAGCATGAGAATGTAACAACACAATTTACTTTGGCATTAAGGTTATCATTAATTACATGGGATTGCGGGACCATCTGTTATAACCGTGGCCCGGGAACGCGAAGAGCAACTGAAGGACCAAAGTGAACTTTTAAGCTATTGCGTAGCTTTTATCGCAGGCTTTGAGCGTCAAGTTTCATTGTCTCGGTGCTTTTCAGGTGGTTGCCACTGTTAATTCAGGCTTTCAGGAGTTGTAGTGGTTTGGGAAAGGTGTAGTGGGTTTGTCCCAAAAAAAAGTCCCTTCCGCTAATAAAAGAGATAATTTTATCCTACAATAACTCTGAAATAAAATGTCTATAAAAGAGTCCCTTTACCCAGAAATAGAATGGTTTTATGTTTTTCTGATATATTTTTAGTTCGGCCTCGTTTTGTTAGGGATGGTCGGTCACTCTGACGTTTCGTTTTCATTTCTGGGTCAGCAGTGATGAAGTGGTGTGTTAATTTTCTCTGGCTGTTTGTCTTTGTGTCCGCTTTTGTTTGAAACGTGAGTTGAAATAATCATGAGACTCCCTTTTTTTAGCCTCAGAGATATTAATTTCTTCGAATATCAATTAGTCACGGTTTTATACGCGTTAATCAAATCTACAGCTATGTCATGCTAAGACAGACACTAGAGATATTATTGTGTGATTTATGTAAGTGTAAGCAAACACTATAAAAATTAGATGACAGATGATGATGAATCAGAAAAACATGCTAGTAGCCGGTACCGCGGATGAGACATCGTCTGAAGACCTTACCCGTTTTGCGTAGAGAGCCCTGTTCCTTAAAGGTTGCATACCAGATTACCAGGGCCATGGGAAACTCTTTATCATCATCAGCTGGAAGACGTCCACTGCTGAACATAGGCCTCCCCCTTAAACCATCACGCCGAACGACAATTCGCCACTTGCATCCATCGGTTGCCCGCGACCCTCATGATGTCACCGGTCTACCTAGTGGGAGGCCTACCTACGCTGCGTCTTCCGGTCCGTGGTCGCCACTCGAGAACTTGTCTTCCCCATCGGGAACTTCTAGAGTAAATTAACTTTGAGACTTTTCTAAACACGATTTAATGTCTAAGAACAAAAACCGAGAAATTTATTTGAAGTTGTATAAGTCTAGACTAAAAGATAAACTTGTGTGGAAGGGAGTCGCAGCGACATACTCAGGAGTGCCGTGCGGGCGTATCTAAAGCTGATGTCACTCCACTATTCCACATGCCTTTGCCGTGTAAAGAGATTACGTGTTTGCGAAATTTCTAGCAATACGGTTTCTTTTAGGACTTGATAATGTTAGTACAGTCAGGCGCATTACTTTGTGTATTTTATCACCAGTGTTAAAAATAGTGTTGGAATCTTAAGGGAAATGGCATGTCCTTATAAAATATCAATATTCAACTATAAAAGTCCAAATTGTTTGCAGTGGCGGGCCTAGGGTTTCAAAATAAGGCAAGCCCAATAAAATTTAAACCGATTTCAAAAAAAGAAAGTTCAGTTTTCGTCTGAGTATGTAGGTACCTACGTATGTATCATCGCAATTTTCTCATAAACTACTGGTTAGGTACAATAAATTAAAAGTGAATTCAAAGTTATGGTAAGTAGTTCCTTATTTTGTAACAGGATTAACAGGTTACAGACAAAAAAAAAAACAAAACAGAAAGTTACAAAACGAAAGTTAAAAAATAGCTAGATAGAATGTAATAAGGAATCTAAATAAATTATTTATATTCTAATTGGAATCGTCTATCTTTCTTAAGAAATGATTTAATTACATCAGAGTAAAATGTTGGTGATCGTTTTAATTCTACCAACAACTGTTTTTCAATAGCTAAAATCGTATCCCCGTCCCAGTTCTGTGGGTTGTCGCACAGATCAGAAAACAACTCAATAAGTTTACTTTTTTGTTTAAAAACCGTGTTTACGACTCGCGACATGTATGTCCAACGAATTTTTTGCTGCAATGAGTATCGTAAAAAGCAGCTCGTTTTGTACTATTACTAAAAAAATTACACAAAGCCTGAAGGGCTGAAAAAAATAAACTAACCTCTTGAATTCTATTGCATGATTTATACACATATGAAATATTCTTTTATGCGATTTACTAATCTGAGAAATACACAGATTAGGCGTCGGCGTCGGGAAGAAATAAACTGTTTTTTTTTTCTGAGCAAAGTTTAAAGATTTTACCTTATCTTCGCCAATCAAAACTTGAACGCTTTTTAAATCCTCACAAGGTACAATTACCTCCATTGTTGCAGGTAAGTCACCAAAACAATTGTATCACTGAGAAAATCTAACAAAACACACAAAAAACTTTAACAACAAAGCTTTCCCCACTCAAGCAAATGAAACTGAAGTGAGCTACTTACGCAGAGTAACAGTGTTGTCATTTAGGCAAAAAAAGTCGCCAGGTATATGAACAATCTAGCGAGATGTCGCATTTTTTTTGTTTTTAAGATATTGCTTGAATATTTAATTTCGTTATTTTAAAAAGTCGCTAGTTCTTGTTGTTGCTAAATCTTAAGAAAGTCTCGCAAACTCGTTAAAAATCTCCAAGATCTCACAACGTCGCTAAAACGGCAACACTGCAGATTTGGCAAGGTGCCAGGTTCACGCATACGCGTGCAACTTCATACGCATGCACGGCTTAAATCTTCCATACTGATCGATTTGTAGACGCACAAGGTTCTAACTCGTTATACGGCACAACGCTTTACGCGCGAAAGGGACAGAGATAGTATTTGAAAGCCCGGTAAAAGCCGGTACGTGTAAGCGAGATAGCTATAAATAGATGTTGCAAATACGAAACTGCGCGCGAACAATTGCGATGTAAAGTGTGTGGCGTGGATAGTTTGTGTTATTTTGATAACAATTAAGCGCGCGAACTTTTAAATAGTTCGGGTTTGATTATGATTCTCTGTCGAGCATTTTTAATAAGGCATGCCGGGCTTTTGGGCTTGTATGAAGGAACCGCCACTGATTGTTTGTTACATTCTAATAAACACGAGCGAAGCCGCGGGAAAAAGCTACTATGTATAAGAACGATTTCATACTTAAGCAGCTTGACCGGTTTTGATGAATTTTGACCCTGGAGACTAGCTATATGATACATAGAATATTTAACGACAAGTACTTATAAAACATAACAAGTAAAGTAAGAACTTTCGCTTACGTTGATAAGTAAGAGTTCAATGTAATTTGTTCTTAGACGCCTTAGAAATAAGCTTCATTTTTATCCGACGGCGGAGGGTTATAATGTTTATTAAATATTGATGTGATTGAAAACGATTCCAGTGGTTATAGATAATTAATAGGATTTAATAAACGGTCACGAATTTAAGGAAATGAAACATAATAGGTATCGGAAAGTACTGTATAAATCACATAGAATTTAAAAAGTCAGGTTAGGCTATTTATGGCCACATGGTATCAGACCATGCGAGGGGTGCGTGACCCGTCTGTTTGCGATAGTTAATTCCGCACAAATTAATTGACAGTGTCAATCAGATAGATACAATCTATGCAATCGAATATCGCCCTTCATCATTTCAGTTTGGCCTGAGCCTATGACGAAAGTGCGGTGCATTTACAAAGTAATAAAGAAGGGTAAACATCAAACTATAAATAATGAAACTTAAACCTACGCTATAATAATAAAGAAAAATGACATTGTGTGTCCTACGGCTCCGCCAAACAAACACCTACTTTCATTTGTTTTTTCGCACTCAACGCAGAAACGCGTATGTCATGGCCAAAGGGTTAATGTGGATAAATGTAGGATGTTTACATAAATACGTAGGAGTACTTTGGGGCAGTTATTCTCGGTATGTCTTTGTGGAGTCTGATGTATATTCGGGAATGTGTTTTGGGTTCGCAGATTACGTACTTAAAGCAAAACTGGCGTGGGTACATAATATATTATGTTGTTAATTATAGTATAAGTAGTAAATTGCTTTAGAGATTAAATTACGGAGTATATAATTTCGCCGTTCGTCTTTGTGTAAAGTACTACATTTTGAAGTATTTTTATCTGTGTATCAGTGCAATAACTTTAAATTCGGTCAAAGGTAATATTACACCTCAGACGGAGATATTTTGTGGATTGGCAAAATTATTTCTATCTCTCTACCTCTGCACAATCTCATGATAAAAACTAACGCAATACTTTAATATGATAATTTAGATTAGTGATAGTATTTAAACAGCAGCAAAAAAATCCTAAAATGGTTTAATAAGTGCTATGTATCGTAAAAATAATTATATTCATTCGACGTACATTTGGTCTACAATATACATTTCAAATTATAGGTCATTTACCTATAATTTGAAATGTATATTGTATAATTATCATCCATTAGACTAATTACTGTCTGAAATAGAAAAATCCGCTGAAAATGGAATAAAACTAGGACACTTTTCACATTTCCAAAACCCGTCATGTTTTTGTGACGTAAAGTAATTGCGATGGTATTAGTTCCTCGGTCGTACACTAGGGGCGTTTTCTCATTTTCCATACGATTTCCGCTGTACATACTTCAAGACGAATAGAAAAAGTCAAATAAGAATAATTTGTGCTAGGGCTTCTGTACATTTTTTCTGTATTCAAATTGACAACATACCTTTTATCCCGATTACGATCCTGTGAGACAATTTTCGAACGCCTTGCGGGCAAGCGTGGACATTAATTTTAAAGATTGTGAACGCACCTCAAATGCAGGCTTTAATCTGATATTCAACAAATTAAATCATAACAGAACTTAAAACATTACAAACTTCTAAATAATCATTAAGTCTTTTAACTCCAAACTAAACCACTTCAACGACAATACAACAACAATATCTAAAGATTTAAAATACTTTAAGCCCCAATTTCAATTGGCAAAGTTTCTAAACTTAAATCCGAAACAATAAACAAAAACTTAAACCAGCGCAAACTATTTTGGGCTATAAATCCTTTGAAAGTAATTTCATGGCTGCTCGCTGGCCGTGTCAAGTGGAACTATCTTGTTAGTAGATATATATTGAGGAAATGAAAGCCTTATTGCTTCGCCCAGAGGGATGGCACAGATATCAACGTAATTTGAATCTGCTCCGACTTTGGCTAATCGATGTCTTGTAGCTTCCATTTCGGTTGGAAAGGTCGTTGTAATGTCAAATTATGCTGACCTTATTGTACTCGTATTAAAATCTTGCTCGTGGCTCCGCAAATTCCCGAAGGGTTAGGCAGAGATGTACTTAATAGTACACCCTATTGCCATCATCCGTGCCCAAATACAGTGTGTCTACTTTCTAAGTCCGTCAAAGAAAACACGGGAATGGATACAGATGTACCAACGTAACCAAATCGTAATATCATTCATTCTTATTTCGGCCTCGTTGTCCAAACATCTGTCACTAAGGTCGACACCACGGGTTTCGTGCTTAGAGATAGATCCCCAGACTTCGTCAATGACCCGGCCTGGGACTCGAACTCTGGAGATCATGCCCAGCAGTCACTCTTGCGACTGCTACACCAACGAGACAGTTGAGTGGTAGAAATTATGTAATGAGGACAAAATACGTTCCGCAGTAATCTATTTTCTAACACCACTGGTTTACCAGATTTTAGTGACGGACACACCGAAATCGCGGTGGTAAGACCCTTCTTTGAGGAGTGGCTGGAGATGCAACACGGCATTCTCGCCTTCCGTCTGATGCAGGTCCTCACTGGATACGTAATCGTAGCCCCGGCACGTAAAGGGCTATTGAGGGACAACGTGGATTCTAGTACAAGTCTGACAGTCCCTCCCGTCCTACCCTGGGTGGGAGGACTCATTTCATCATTTTACAACATAAAAAAATACGATATTATCGAAAATACACAGATGACAAGCGAGATAGCCTGCCATTTTTATAATTCGTTTGACGCTTAATAACTACCATTTCAAAGTAGTGTATATGTCGCAGTAAGATAGTCAAAGCCGTAACATAGTTATATCCCTAGGGATATAATTATATACCGTAACATAGTTATACCGTTGTAGAAACGATTGGGGGCACCCCGACTCGGACAGCAGGCCCTGCAGTCTCGACAAATATAACGACAAAAATCGATCGTTAAGTCTAATCGATGTCAAATTTCTTTAATAGATTGTCAACCTTATGTTTTCGAAATTAAGTTGAAAATATATTAAAGGAATTTGATAACGATACGACTTAGCGACCGATTTTTGTCGCTGTCTAATGTCGAGACTGCAGGGGCAGGTTAGGTTAGAAGGGGATGGCGGAGTCTGCAAGACCCCGCCATCCCCTTTTTTCTTTTTTTTTAAACCACCCAGAAGCAGGAGCACCGCGAAGCGGTGCTCCATCGACACAGTTATAACTATGTTACGGTATATAATTATATCCCTAGGGATATAACTATGTTACGGTTTTTGTCTATCTTACTGCGAAATATACATAGTAGCGACGAGAACACTGGTCAAAATTATTTAAGACTATTCCCATAGCCCTCATTCGTGTGGTCAAAGGCGGCGAAGCAGATTTTGCGGCGGTGGTAGGTAGTGCGGTCAGACGGTCGCCGTGTGTTACGCATTACCACCTCAAACGACCTTTTACGCAATCTTTAGAGATTGCCTAAGCCCTTAAACCTAAATCACCTGGGATTGAGTAGGCAGGTAAGCTGGGTACGATTATGACGTACGTTAAATTAAATCATTTTCGGAATTACCTTCGTTAAAAACTAAGGTATAAAATCTTTTTTCAGGGATGGTTTAATCATCAAATAAGTTCACTCAGCCTGGGTAGAGCGAAAAGCAAAAATCCACCGTACAGTTTCATTTACCCTTTGCGTGCCAAGGTTACGGTTACATTACAAACTGCTCCCGTGATCCCAGGACAACTCTTCAATTTATGTACATCTTACATCTTACATTCAGCCGCTGACAGGTGTCAATACTCCTGAAGGTGCCATCAAAACGAATGAGACTGGATCGGACCGAGGACAACGGTTTTGAACACCGGGGATTTTAGTCGGTACGAGTCTGACAGTGCCTTACGTTTCACCCAGTATTAGAGGACTCATTTGATCATTTTACCATGCCAAAAAAAAGATAACGTCATTCGACAAGTATGCTAGAATTCCCCGTTAAAGTAGAGAGTTCTAAAAATATCAGCTGAACAACTCAACTTTCAAGGTAGTGATCGTGCTTGCCAAAGGTCGACCCATAAATGGCTGAACTTTCATTTCGTATCGTCTTTGACAGTCGTTACAAGTTGTCAGGCCCGAAAGACTGACAAATACTGTTAAAGGGGATATATTTCCCAATACTAACTGGTTTGTGAGGATTTACACAGTCGCTCATACAAAATGATAGTTCAGCTTAATTTCTGTTCAAAAGAAACCTACAAAAGTAAACTTGTTTCTAGTTAGCTGTCTCAATTTTGAACAGAAGCCAAATAAGAGTACAGCAACTTTAATCCTCGGTACAATTTCTGAGTATTCACTAAGTTACAGCTGTGTTGGATGTGGATCAGTTTTAAGCAGTCTAATTAGTAGGAGAAAATTCTGTAAAAGTTTGTGGCTTGCCTTTTAATATTCTTAACCGACTTCGAAAAAAGGGGGAGATTTTCAGTTCCTTGGAATCTTTTTTTTTAAACGTATTTTTCCAGATTTTTAAGATGACGCCTGGACCGATTTGAAAAAATGTTTTGTTGAATTGTTTGCTTTGTTTCTTTACAAATGGTCGCATGGTTATTAGGTCTGGATCTGATGACGGAATCTTGAAGATTTCAAAGGAACTCTTAATTAAACAACGGTCAAAGCTAATCATCGGCGATTGCTGCTATCGTGTATCTATGCATATTTTATGCAATCACACAACATAATATTACGCCTGTTTTCAATAAAAAGATTTAAAACAAAAGAAATATACATGCAATATACATGCAAGGCGAAATTGCTTTTTGGTCAGTGCAATAAGACTGCATAGTGTCTTAATATTGAACATAATATACGATGAAAGTAATTTGTTGAGGTCTGTATTTAACTTAGTCAGCCTATATTGTTCCCTCTGCTGAAACACAGGTCTCCTCTTTGTGAGAGGTCTGTGTACTTCTACAACATGCCATTTCACTCACGATGTTTTTGGTGGGAGGCAAATTCACACATCAATTATTTATTGAATAGGTGCGTCCCCAAAGAGCGCGCAGCCTCGCAAGGCATTTTTCCGCGCGAAGCAGCTCGGTTGGTGTGGACGTGTCTCGGGCAAGGCAAGTGACAGCCTTGCCGCGGTCGAGCGACCGAGCGCAGCCTCGCGCAGCAAATGCCTCGCGAGGCTGCGCGCTCTGTGTGGACGCACCTAATGATTAAGGTTTGGCAAGGACAGTTACATGTTATAATGACTATGAAAGTACTGTATACTTGCCTATTCTAAAGCGTAAATCTCTATGGAAAAGGTCAGCCTAGAAACATTATGGACTCTCGTAAAAATACATTATTATAAAATATTAAACTTTACTGTATAAAAATAGTTATGTAGAACGGATAAACCTCATTCAAGAGAGCATAGAGAGAATTTCACCTACGAGAAATGAGTTCCAGAGCGTTATTAAGAAATCTACCATAACGACTCCGCGGCACTTTCTCAAAACTTAATATATTGCAGACAATAAATTGTGGAAAGCACCCATTCGCTTCCTTAATAATAAACGTTACCATGGGTGCGTTATTATTTTGTTTTATTTTCCAACTGAGATTAAGTAAGAATAATGTTTTTGTTTGGATTTTCTACAGTCTGGAGGGATAACTCAAAAAGCTGTGTGATAATTGCACTGTTTGATAAAATGACGGTTGCTCAAAAAATTAAGTAAATGTAATATTTTGTAAAATAAAAGTTAAGAAAAGACCAAGCACAACATGGCTTCGTAATAAAAAATCAATAGATGTACACTATTGATTTCTTATTGGGCATGGGCTTGTAAGAATTAGTACAGTTTATTTATTTATTTATTTATTTTACTATTTATGTACACACAAAATACAACACAGGATAACTAAAAACATAGAACTCAGTACAAGGGTACTGCTTATTTCTATATAGAAATGACTACTTCCAAATTAATGGCTTCTCATTGAAGTAAAGAAGACTGATTATGATGAGTAAACTAAATAAAATTTTATATTACTTTTCTTAGGTATAGCAAAACATGCATTTCCATAACATTTTCAAAACTATTTGGGTTTGGTTCCAGTCCAATAAAGCTTTTGGTATGTGTCTTAAAATTATTTTATTTGGGAGAAATATCATACTACTCCATTACGTCTTTCCCCGGTAACCGCATTGCCACGAAACCTGACCGCATTTATTTTATTTTCCTTCTAATTTTGCTTTCACCTTGGTCTTTAGTGCTTGGCAAAAGTTTATTGCCATAGAGCAATAAACATGATTGCCGGCGGAAATATACCAGTCTAAAACAAAACTACAATTTACCTCTAACGCCATTGTTCTTCAGAATGTTAGGTGTCATATACTTCGCCCAACTATTTTGAGATCGGTTTTCAGTCTAATTTGTTTTAGCTGAATACCTACCAGCATTTTACATACACTACCTCTTTGATATCCACAATCCAGTTACTTGTAGACCCATGGGGAAGACTGAATGTCAGACTTTTAAGGCTTCTGACTAACAGTAAAATTTATTAAAACATGACATTTTAAAGTAATTTTAAATAGCGGCAGATTACGAAAAACACTCGATTACAAACAAAAACAAAGTCTACTTTCTAAATTAGTCCCAACAACACTGTTATTCCTTCATTAAAATCTTGTTCAGACTCAAAACAAGTTGGTCCTAGCATAATATTACCCAATCACAGACATAAAGCGATATCACAGAATAGTTCAGAAGTTCCATAAAATGAGCAAAAACAAACGTACACATAGAAATGCTTTGCGTACAGCGAGTAGGTTTTTTTTTCGATGTAAAATCACCAAATGTTTCTTCCCATCTAAGGCGGAACGGGAGGGACTGTCAGATTTGTACTAACTAAAATCCACGGTGACCTTCAATAACCCTTTATGTTTCAGAGTCATCGGTTACCTGGTGAGATAGTCCCGAGAACAGTGAGTAGGTACCACTCGGGATAGACAATATAGACATAGCCCCAGACTGCCATTTATTGGTATACCTAAGTCTAACAATGGACTAAATTCATTTATTTTCGTAAATTTACGTACGGTAAATTTACGTACGGTACGGTAATGACTGGAGAAGTTAATAATGATGGTCGACCATGGAGAGTTTCCAAAAACAAGTGTGTGTATTAAGTCGAATTTCTGTAACCTATCTGTTTGTTGGCAATACCGTGTACCGTTAGTGGCTATTGAGATCTGTTTCATTTCACATAAGGGACACAGAAAATGTCAATTGGAACTCGATTTCGACTAGTATTCAGACTCTTGATTAGATCGTCTGATGGAGAGTTGTAGTTAGAAATAAATTCGTGTTCTGAAATAGATCTGATGCCTATTTGGATTTATTTGTTATGAGAGGGTACTTAAAAAAAAAGATTTAGATTTATATTGGATTTCATTTTGGACTCGTATTTCAGTCTCGAATAAAACGGATAAAAGTTAATGGAGTTACACTTTACCTTATATAAAATTAATACATATTTTTGGTTTGAAATAATAAGTGATCATCATCATCATCATCAGCCTATAAATGTTCCCACTGCTGGGACACAGGCCTCCTCTCTGTGAAAGGGAGTGGGCCGTAATCTACCACGCGGGCCCAGTGCGGATTGGTAGATATCACATGTCTTCAAATTTTTGGTTCTAGGACATGCCGGTTTCCTCACGATGTTTTCCTTCACCGTTTTGAGAGCAGTGGTGTTGAAATAAATTGCACAAAGTAATGCGCCTGACGGGTTTCGAACCCACGACCTACAACTCGTGAGTCGAGGCCGATACCACTGGGCCACCACTGCTCTCTAATAAGTGATAGATAAACTAATTTATTGCTTTTCTAGGAATTGGAGTAAATTCCTCGACATTCCGACTTATAAAAGCTTCATAAACTATAATCCCATAAACTTTTTCTCAAGGCTTTTCTTACCAGTACTCTATTTTCTCGTACTTCTAGTTTTATACTAAAAGAAGTAGGTTATAACCGTCTCCAAGGCCCCAATTTATCTCTGTACCATAATTTATCAACATTGATGTAGCAATTTAGGAGTAAAAGCATCATAAGCAATTTTGTTTGATACGCTTTCGTAATTTTAGTATTAGGAAGTTAAATAATGTCCATAGCCGTAATATTGATGAAA
This sequence comes from Agrotis exclamationis, assembly GCA_950005045.1. Lineage (NCBI taxonomy): Eukaryota > Metazoa > Arthropoda > Insecta > Lepidoptera > Noctuidae > Agrotis > Agrotis exclamationis. The sequence goes on along the minus strand of OX465417.1, from coordinate 26,526,618 downwards.
TACCTAAACACAGCCTTACATAACGATACGCAATTAACTCTGAATGAATTAAACCCTCTATTATATACGGCGCTAATTAATTACTGTAATGTGTGAGTGGCCCTCGAGATAGATAATATAGAGCTAAAGATATAGATGTCGGGCGAGGTTTATGCTACAACCGTCGACGAGCTTCGTAGGTGCAAGTAGTGGGTAGATGAGTCAGCAACCTGTCTGAGATGCCAATAATTTATCATTTTGTATAGAATGTGACGGTCTTTTTGATAAAATTGAGGTCGATTGTGGCAACAATTACGTTGTGTTTGTTGATTTGTAAGGGTACGGTGAAGTAAAAAGTCTTTCCGACTCAGTTCATTTTAATACGTCTCCTGCGTGAGCCACTTTTTCATTCATAGCCACGTTGAATGTAAAATTCTAAGGAAAAATAAATGGCAAAAGAAATTCATTTTGAAGCGAAATTCATCTAGACCTTACAAATCATAAATGAACTTTTTCTTTTCAAAGCCGTAACGAAGTAGAAATGAAATACTAATTTCATGTGATATAATACGAAAAATTCTGTGACTGAATAAATATATACTATATTAATGAGAGACTACGTGTAACCGTCACAGTTTTACACAATGTAATAAAAAAATATTTATATTACATTGTGCCTATCATCTCCAAGTAATTAGTCAAAGATACACCCACATTTCGTAAATTACTCGTATGTTTTAAGTCCATGTAATAGAGGCGAGACTACTGTCATCAGCCGGACACAAATCCAGCCTCTGTGGCAGCTTTTGAGGAATTGTTGATGGAAAACCCAATGAAACTTTGGCTGACCCGGGAAACAGAACCCATGATCTTAAGGTTGGCAGTCGTTCTTGTGACTACTATAACAACAAGGAACATTCTATTAAAAAAAAGGTTGCTCCATATAGGATTTTTTTTTCTTAAAAATGGGCGCGAAAATGTCCTGGTGTGATAGGGTTGGAAATGTTTGAATGATTAGAATAATAGTAGTCATTGTAATTAATTTATGTTACATTTTTATTGTAAACATCTATCGAATTCTTTAATTCCTTCATTTAATTTTGCTATTTGTGTGATTCAAAATGTTCAAAAAAATAATGTGCTGTCAAAGCAAAAAATATTTATTAGTTTATTAGTGAAGTCTCATTTATTTATTTTTGTCTAATATTCTATCACTTTGAATTTTCTTTATATTTATTTTACCCGAGCTAAGCTTGGTCGACCAGGTACTACATAATTATGTAATTATGTATGCTTCACCGAAATAAAACTCAGGATCTCTTGCTCAGTACAATATTGACACCACTAGATCAACAAAGTGCCAAATCAAAATATGTTTACTACTAAAAGGGCCCAGACTTCAAGAAAAAGCGAAAACTCATTTAAAGCCCATAGCTAGAAAATGGACGCAACTAAACCTGTAAAAATAGAGGCGTAACCCAATTTTTCATACACGTTACAATAACCAACTTATATTTAGAAGATACTGAAACATTAGGTACTCAACCATTATGTAGAATTTATAATAATAGCCTACCTTTTGGTCATCTTTATATATTATACGAAAACGAACACGAAGAAGAACACAGCTTTCAAAGTATCAAATAACACAATTAAATTCGTCGGATGCCAAACCTATGGTTGCCCACATTTCAATTATGGACACGAAATCCTATTACTTGTGTAATAGTTGAAATGGACCGCATATTCGTCAGTAATAGCTCGCACAATAACCGGATTACGTATGTCTTAATATTAACAACTGAGGAAAATTTGTTTGGCTCGCTGTGCCTAATTGGAGAACGAGTGTGGGAGGGGATTTGTACAGGTTATTTATATTTATAAAAAGGGGGTTTGGTGTTATGATTTCACGTTTTAAGCTAAAAATAGAGCCTTTATATCGTGTTTTTTTCTCGACGCCCAAGTATTTTTACTCAACTCTCCACCCCATCCTTTTATATAAATATTTTACAAATAAATATTCTGATTCTAAAGCGTTAACGCATACTTGCCAGTATTCTTTTAAACCAATCTTGCCACCCTACTTATCTTTGACTAACGAACCGCTTTGGCTTCGTACATGTGCAATTTGTAAATAAAATATTATAGTTTCACTAGCTAATAATGTAGCTTCCTGAAAGACAAGGATTTTGAAAGTTAGTTATTGGACTAACTTTCAAAATCCTTGTCTATCCTTGAAACAACTATTGAGTTGTTTCTTAAAAACCACCAGGCTATCAAATATTACGATGTGATCGGACGGATGGGCGTAAGCAAGGCGGCGCGTTTCTCGTGGCCACACACGGGCTCGAGCTTCGACGAGTTAATATACCGGGTGACGTAAACATAGATAACTGTTCTTTTGAACTAGTTTGTGCGACTATACATGTGAATTGTAAATTATTTTTCTTATGTTGCGTTGTTTATATTCCACCAAAAACGAGTGAATATGAGTATATGTTATTTTTTGGAATAATAGAACAATTGTGTATTAAATACAAGAACGTTATTTTGCTAGGTGATTTTAATTTGAACTCGAGTAGTGAAAACACTAAAAATTATTTTGAATTCTTTATATCTTATTGCGAATTTGCTCAGATGAATAGGGTACCTAACTGTAATGAAAGGCAGTTGGATTTAGTGTTGTGTTCTTTATGTTTGCGTGACGACGTGCATGTTTGCGAGGCAGACGTGCCATTGGTGCCGGTGGACGCGTATCACCCACCACTAGCGATAACCTTGGAACTCAGCGCAAGCCCGATGCACTCCCGCAACGATCAACCAGCCGCATGGTCCATGCCTGCAGACTGCTGTGAAACCGTAAGTCCAATCAAACCACAATGGAATTTTTACAAAGCAAACTTTCACTTGTTATATTCATCTTTAGCGTCCACCGATTGGGGGCCTATTTATAGTATCCAACAACCGGAAGAAGCTATCGACTATTTCTACAACATTTTAAATGGCGTGTTTGATAATTGTGTACCTAAAAAACGTTCAAAACCTCAAGGTCGTAGGTACTGCTATCCAGAGTGGTATAACAAAGAAATAATTATGGATATACAATTAAAGGCAAAACTTCATAAGCGTTACAAGACTACAAAATCTTTTGCTGATTATAATGCTTTTTCTGCGTGTAGGGCAAGGATAAAAGAAAGTATTGACCGCGAGCATCAAAACTATCAGGATCGAGTGCAAAGAAATTTAGCAAAGGATCCTAAGTCTTTTTGGGATTATATTAGGGCAAAAAAAATAACCTCAAAACGTAGCAAAATTTTCAAAGAGGGTGCAGTTTTGTCGGATTCAGAGTGTGCGACGGAATTCGCAAGGTATTTTTATTCCGTGTACAATGAGAGGCCGCCGCGCCTCGACGTGGACGAAGCGGTGCAGTCAGGTGACGCAACTAGTGCGCGCGTGCATATCCCACGATTGTCACTCGACCAAGTTCGAGCTGCGCTGGCTCGACTCAAGCCCAAGCGCTCGGCAGGCCCGGACGGTATTCCTGTGTATGTAATGCGGGATTGCCGATCGGTACTAGCAGAGCCGCTTATGCACGTATACAACTTGTGCTTAGAAACATCATATTTTCCTGAACGCTGGAAACTCACCCGTGTTATTCCCATACCAAAAGGGGGAGACGGTACAGTGGTTGAGTCATATAGACCAGTAGCGATTCTGCCGACACCGGCGAAGGTGTTTGAGTCAGCCATTCAGCGAGATGTCCAGGAGCAGGTAACGTCACAATTGACAGACGCTCAACATGGCTTTCGTCCAGCACGTAACACGACCAGCAACCTACTGAATGCCATGACGTACTTAGTTCCTTATATCGATGCAGGGGTGCAGGTGGATGCCGCTTATTTTGATTTTAAGAAGGCGTTTGACCTAGTGGATAACGATGTCTTATTATCAAAGTTGGCGAAGGTCGGCTGCACACCTAAATTGCTCAAATTCTTCGCGAGTTATATGAGGAACAGGCAACAGTATGTGGAGTACGCTGGATGCCAGTCGGAGCCGTATTTCACTAGGTCAGGAGTGAGTCAAGGTAGCAACATTGGTCCCTTGGAATTTTTAGTAATGATCAACGACTTGCCTGACGTAGTGGAAGATGCCAAATGCCTACTGTTTGCAGACGACCTAAAGTTGCTCCTGGCTGTCAAGAACGAGGATGACTGTCACCGTCTCCAGCAGGATATTGATCGAGTAGTTCAGTGGAGTCGAAACAATAAACTGCAATTCAATGTTTCAAAATGTTCCGTTCTGTCATTCAGTCGGGCAAAGCTGCCACTCCATTACAGCTACAGTATGGATGATGCACCTCTGAAAAGGGAGGAGACAGTGCGGGATCTAGGCGTGCGTATGGATACTCAATTGAGATTTCGGGAGCATATTATCAATGTCTGCAAAAAGTCTTACAAGCGCCTGGGTTTCGTGCTTCGCAGAGCGGCAGGTTTCGCTAATATTAAAGCCATTACGGCATTATATGATGCTCTTATTAGGAGTCAGTTAGAGGGTAATGCGGTAATATGGGCTCCACACGAGACTAAATATAGTCTCATGTTGGAGCGCATACAAAATAAATTTACAAGATATTTGTATTTTAAACTATACGGAGTATATCCTTTCTACCCCTTAATGTATCCGACCTTGTTTGTGCTAGGCATGGTAGGATACAACAAGTTAGAAACCAGGAGGGATCTGGCGCTAGCATCTTATGTCCTTGCGGTGTTCCGAGGTTATAAAAATAATCCAAGTGTACTACAGTGGATCGGTTTGTGTGCGCCTGATGGGTACGTGCATCGCCGCCGCCGGCCCAATTTGTTTGCGGTCCCGCGCTGTCGAACAAATCTTTTAAGCAACACCCCACTCACGCGAGCATTAAACACGCTTAATCTAGTTGCTGATAAAGTAGATTTGTTCTGCTGTTCACTGAGCGAGTTCGTAAGAATAACATTACATGCAATAAGTTTTTTGTGACCTTTGAGTTTTTGTATTTTTTTATGTTTGTAGTGTAAAGTTGTCTTCTAAATTATTGTTTAATGTTTATGTTTTTTTTAAATTGTTGTAAAATGTTTTTCTGCACTATCGAATTGGGAAACTGTAATGATAGCTGTATGTGTATAAATAATAAATAAATAAATAAATAAATAAATAAATAAATAAATAAATCTTTACGAGAAAGGCTTTTTGGAAGATACCCGTTAGATAGCTCCACCCGATTGGTATGAACGCTGACATGGACTTCATTAGCTGTGAAGCACACAGTACAAGCTATACATGTCCTCTTTTAAATTTTTGTATTCTGTTTATTCTGTGTACTCAATGAACTGGCGTCAAATAAACATTATTCTCTCTTTATTTTGACTTTATAGTATATGTAATAGTCACCATAATTACTATTCACTCTATCACACACAGACCTTAAGCATCATTAACATTCTGAAAACCCTTAACCCAAAAGCATACTCGTGTACAATAGGTAGAAAAAGGACCAAACTAAAACCGTAAAAAATAAAGGTGCTACCCCATCTTGCATAAACACACAGCAACCTACTTACTTATAAGACATACTCAAATATTTTACGACTGATACATATTTCAGTAGTATTTCCGTACTCTGCAGTGTCTGTAAGTAAGCTGCTTACATGGTAGATAATAAAATTAATGGTAATAATCCCTCAAGCGTTTCTCTCATAGGAGGATAGTGTAGATTATTTCGTTGTTATTTTGCGCATAATATTTAATGATGGAAGATAATAATGGTAAATGGTGAGACATTAGTCAGTTTGTAAACAGCGGGAGCGACATTGTGATCCATTGTATTTTGCCTTTATCTTGTAAATTAAGTGCCTTATTTATAATGCTTGAGGTTCGTAAAAAATGTTTTTAAATATTATTTCGGGATAAGGTTGATCATATAAACCTTATGTTATGATATTTACTAAAAACAAAACGAATTTGATACAATAATATTAGCTACTAAACTATAGCCTTTTGCCATTTTACAGTAGTTTACGAGTATAATGCGCTATAATACGCTACATCTCTAGAAAGAGTACTTAGAGGAAATAGTAGATTTTAATGTCAGCAAGCATTTTGCCATTTTTGTAGGTCGTGGGTTCGAAACCAGCCTGGTGCATTACTTTGTGTAATTTATTTCATCACCACTGCTCTCAAAACGGTGAAGGAAAACATCGTGAGGAAACCGGCATGTCCTAGAACCATCAAATTCGAAGACATGTGACATCTACCAACCCGCACTGGGCCTGCGTGATTATGGCCCAGTCCCTCTCACAGAGAGGAGGCCTGTGTCCCAACAGTGGGAACATTGAAGGCCGATGATGAAGAATTTTACCGTGACTTTGCTTGTGGCATCGGGTTTCTACAGATGACAATAGCTGTCCTATCCATAGTTTATTTGTTTCCCATCATAGGTTAACATGTTTATACCAAAATTAATAGAGAGAATTCTATTCAATCTATAGTCTATTAATATTACTGAACGATATGCTCGTTACTGATAACAGATTAATCCCGCATCGGACGTCTAGTTCCACTGCGTATCCAAATATATCATATAGAATTGCTCGTCGGATACCATCAAATCGTGATTAACATTTTGTTTGTTTATTTAAGCTAAAATATTTAGCTAGGGAATTACTGTTACACAAATTAATGTCAAGTTATGGGACAGTAAATATCGTAGTGTGGGACTTTGTCATATAATAGTACAGTCAGTATTATACAGACATTATTTTTTGTTTATATGGATGATTTAATAGTTATCAAATGCTCATGATAATGGAATGGAAAAAGAATGCCAATATACGTACAAAACCGTTTCCAAATACTTTTATTGTGATAAATGATAAAATTTACTTTGTAAGTTGGTTATAAAAAACACTTTTACACGTCATAACCAATATTTTTAAAGCTAGATGAGGCCGGTGTTTCGTACCTGACTACTCTGAGAAGAAACAGCCGAAACAAACTCAGAGGTCTCTTTTAAAGTCCAGACATTGTTTTGCTCAGGTCATACGAGGACCATGCGGGTGTCTGAGATGGTCTTTTGAAGAAAGAACCACACAGATTTGAGTGGACCTGTCCAGTCAGTGCAAGCATGTGTCACTTACCGTGTAGCTCGACTCAGAACACAAGGAGCTCAACGACACGACGAACAATACCAAAGCAAGGACATTTGCGCACACACCTAATTCGTGTAATTCCCTGCCGGAGTCTTCATTTCCTAATACCTAGTAAAACCTGTACCTTTACTCTTTAAACTAAGAGTGAATTTACTTCTAGGCGAGCGTGCTTACCGTCGATCAAATAATCGCTTACCATCAGACGGTATAATGGTCAAATGTCTAAACAAAAGAAAACCGTTGCCTGTCGTTGAAAAAAAAATACATGTGGCACTCGGAGACTGCCGCGGTGAAGCTATTGCATAACTTTTTTTATTATAAAATAATAAAATCGCCCACTGCGTATATTTAACGAGAATTTAATTTATTTAAAATGTTTGTGGTGCACTACTGTAATAAAGAACTTGTTGTTGGACAATTTTATAAGTAGGTTTCATTGTGGGAACTCCTTGTGTAGCTGGCCGTTTAGAATGTAAGAAAAAGTAAATTGTTTTTATGACGGATATTTTTATGATTGGCGAAGTCTCTCGAACTGAAACGATGTTAGACGATGCGTGCTGTCAGGTTTTTTCCTTAGGTTTTTGGATTTTTTTTTTTTGATTCGGTCGCCGCGCCGCGCTAAAAGCTATGAAATAGCTTAACAAGGGGAAAAAAGACTGATAACATTTTGAAATGTTTAAATCTTAAAGCTACAGTAATTGTATAACTCAAATTACTAAAGCAATCTTTAACAAGAGTTTAATCTAACTTTGAAGACGATGCAAGTTCTCTAGATAAAGAGTAAATCTCCACAACAGACATCAAAACCACAACTTCACGACTTTTATTCGCAAGAAACGAATTACAAGGGGTGAGGGACCATTAATTCTACGTCATTGTTACGGCCCTCCGGGGAGGGCCTCAGGCATTCAGGCACTCTGAACTGAGATGCTGATGAATCAATTACAAGCTGTGTTACTGAATTCTGATGATGTTACTGCAGGTCTTGGGACATTATGTTTCTTGACTGTTAAATAATTATTGCTTTTGTTTGATATTGTCTATCTTTTAACATGCCGTAAATGTTGAACCACAAAATAAAAGCTTCTGGAGTTCATCTTGAATGAATTCTATTGATAACAACCAAACACTTGTTTTTTTTTTATTAGATTTCAAAAAAATGAAAAGGGAAGGCAGAAGGACATGTCAGACTCGACTGACTAAAAACACATGGAGACCGTTACTGCCTTTATGCTGGATGTGCTGGTTTTTTGTGCGAGGGATGTGTTTGTAAAGAACCAATAGAATCGCTTCATTTACCTCGCCTCGGTCAGCACGGCTCTGGTGGAGCTCAGCGGAGCTAGATTTTTGCGCATACAAAACAAGCGAGGGATGTGTGCGAGGGATGTGTACGAGGGATGTGTGCGATGGATGTTTTGCGAGGGATGTGTACGAGGGATGTGTGAGTGGGATGTGTTGCGAGGAATGTGTTGTGTCTCCGCTCCCACTACACCGCATCCTCGTCGACACATTTAACAGCTTCGCAACGCCTCCTCGCACCACACATTAATGGGTATTTTCACAGCTCTGCTACACATCCTCGTAGGCACATTGTCATCGCACAGCTTTGGTGGAAACGCCCACACATTTTCACAGCACAGCTAGACATCCTCGCACGACACATTTCCATCGCACATCTCTGGTGGAAACGCAGCCTTAGTCGGCATATCACTAGTAAAAATACAATATACCTGATTTTATATTCCATTATAAATAGAAGAAGTAACATAAGCCAACATATCAATGAATCTTCATTCATAAATGATGACCTTTTATTTATCTCAGAGGAAAACTTTGGAAAGGTTAAAAGATAAATGTTTGTAAAATTTTCAAGGGACCCAAAGTTAAGGGTTCGTAGGTGTATCAAAGTATTATTATAAATCTAATCGTTTACTCTGAAATACTTGCTCTAGATCCCTAGTACTTAGAACTTTGTGAAAATTATACTTAGAAAAGTATTAAATGTACTCGTATCAAAATAATTAATGGTTGTTGATTAGATTTATTTTGTGATAAAGCACTGTACCTGTGACTTGGTTACGCTGTGGTTACCTCAAAAATTCAGCTTTATTAAAAAGGGTTTTTAGATCCAAATATTTATTCTGGGATTTATAGAACCTGTTACTAGCTTTTAACCGTGGCTTCGCTAGATTTAATTTAAAATTAGACAATAAATACAGATTGTACAAATGTGAATTATTAAATGGACATTATTGTTGTTTTTCCCGGGAAAAGCACCTTTTCCGAAATGAAAGGTTGTCCGTCTTTGTACATTTGACAACGTATGTGCATGATCAGTTTCGGCGTGAAAAGGTAACAAACATACTAACTTTCGTATTTATTATAATATTAGTTAAGATTATGACAAATTGTTGAAGAAAAACTACATTCAATAAATTGGTTTCGTCGTATCAATTTAAATTGACCACGGCTTTTACTAGAAACAGTGCTTAGACATTATCCATATTCGCGAAAGAAAACATTAACTCACACAAACACCAATACCCGGAACAACTACTAGTAGATCATAAAAATATATTTGTTCCGTAAGGGAATCGAACCCGCAACGCAGCGCAGCAGTCGCTCGGCCACTGGGTTTATCGTCAAAATGTTGCCGTATTTAAATGATACTTATTAAACGTTGCACTGTTATCAGTACCAACAAGAAATATAATTATATTGAAAACTATTGTAAGATATTTCAGAACAAGAATAACAGAAACTAATTGAAGTAAAAGCTTTCTGTTTTCATTGGCGTCCCCTGTAAGTTATTGAATGGATCAACTATTGACCCATGTCAAGTTAGCACCGTCCTTCTACTTCGTTCCAGTTTACTACCTCCATTATTGTTGTAATATATTTTCTGATAATGTGGAGGCTAAATGAAAGAAGCCGCACAGGTCAGTCGTCAAGGTTAAGCAGCATTTGCTGGTGTTGATCTGTGGATGGGTGACCATCGAGTTGCTTTCGTGCCTGGGAAAGCATGTTAAGTCAATGGTTCGGGTTGTCATTTTGTAGTAGTTTTTGTTAGTCAGATGCTTGACACTCTGACAACCCGTATTACCAAGGGGTATCGTATTATCCATTTTATTAGATTTTCGAGGTCCAAGATAGGCAATCGCTCCAAATAAAATATTGATATTCAGTTGCACCCGGTTCGACTGGAACCTGGATGCCGACTTTCTTAACCATGTGCTAGCTGTTAACAGCGGCTTCGCCTGCTTTTAATTCGAAAATTATCCTACACTAACGTAATATCGTGATAAATGTTTTCCCATGTGTTATTCCAAACTATCTCTGAGCCAAACATAAATATCCATGCAACCGCTCTGGCGTGATTGAGTAACAAATAATCACGCATCCATCCATCAAAATATCTATACTATCGCATTTTATAGTAAGATTGCGGGATTTTTAGAAAGAATAAGAAAAGAGCAATCGAAGAAACTAGTTGGGTTTTAGTCTGACACTCTTTTTCGTTCGGTTAGAGAGAAATACTTTGACGGTTTAAAAAAAAGTGTGATTCCTTTTCGCCATTATTTTCATTCGTTTAAATGTAAAACTCTCCCATTTCCACAATCTGCGAGTACTTCCACACATCTCACATTTAAATTAATACGAGCTTGCAGCTGAGTGATTATTCTACCCACCCCTTCACCCACAACACACAAATGATATCCAGCACGAAAGTCAGCCAGGTGAACCAGACTATTGACGGCGACGATGTCTTTAAAACATTCCCCAGTGAATTTTTTGTAGGCTTTTACACAATTTTATTTGTGTTCGCAAACCCCGAGGGACACATGTTTCTCGTTGAAAACAATTACAGTAAGCTTAAAGGTAGGAAAACCGCTCGAGTTAAAACGTGAAAATGTATTGTGAGCTTTTTTTTCATACAATTCTGAATACGTATGTAGATTTGTGTGGTGATCTGGAAGAGAACGAAGAGTAATGGCTATGAATTAATGTATTTTTACTGTGAGAACTTGCTCGGTTTATAGTACGTATTATGTAGACTTTTCACGTTGAATGTGAACAAAACAAGTACCAAGATCGTCTGACAATGCTAAGACTGAAAAAAATAAGTACCTAGTGGAAATAAGTAACATTAAATTTTGCTTTCTTTCAATTACGAAGTTTGTGTATTTTACTTTAAAAAGTTTTTACTTTGAAAAACATTTAGGATTAACTCAAAAAAACTGGTATTATATTCAGTCAGAAAAGTAATGAAAACCTCTATGTCAATACAGTTAAGTTTTAATCGAAATTATGAGTGAAATGTTCCCATACTGACGGGCTAAATATGAACTCAAAGACCTTGTACATATCCAGTTATAATGGTAGCAACAGAAATTCAAAATCTATGGACGCTTTGGGACTATTCAGGGTCGTCGGGTAACCTCTCAACGGCCACGTCCCTCCTGTCAGTTCGTGTCTCTGGTCGTTCCTTCATTTGTCTCAGTCAGGTAAGTGAAGCAAGCATATAATTTCGTTACTCAACTCTATACCCTCTCGATTGTATGATAAAAAAATACTTGCTTTACTCAAAATGTAATGGGTTTCTTCGTAGTCAAATTGTATGTGGTCTAAACTAAGAACGTGTGAATAATATAATTTCTGTTATCTTTTTTGATTCGTTCAAAAGTGGTGGCTAAGTGGCCGATTATGACTCTCTCCCTTTTGACTAAAGAGACGTCTGCACTCAAAGTAAGAAGAGCGTTGTAAGGCACTTCCTCGATAGACGTAACATTACCTCCTACATAAGAGCCACAATTATCAAACCGATAGTTGCACTCTGCATCAATCAATGCTGAAGATGTGATTATTATGTTATATTAGTAGGTACCTATAGGTTAAGTTTTACTCACTGTCAATTTATCCAATGGTTTTTAGTTGTCAACATAAAAACCTACCTCATTCTAGGATTTAGAAACTGTGGCTAAGAATTTAATTTGGTGGGGGTTTGTACGCTGGCTGTTGTTATGACGACTGAGTCTGTTAAAGTTAAGCAATGGAATCAAATCACTCACTCGAATACCAGTGTAAGGTGGTTTAAATTTTTTTTACCAATTAGGGTCAGTTCAGACCGAGACGCGAAGCGACGCGACGTGACGCTTCTTGTCGTAAATAAGGTTAGATTTTGAGTCGCTATTAAAATGCAGCGCGGCGCTGGCTTGTGACAGGTGTATCTTTTAGTGTAGGAATTAGAGTTCGATTTTGAATAGCTCTATTGAAATGAGCGCGCAGCGTCACGTTCGGTCTGAGCCGACCGTTACATAGAATTAACCTTTTATAGATCACCTATATTCGCAGACATTTACACTTATAGCCTAAGTAACTATGTATGTAAATTACTGTTACTCACGCGTTCAAATGCGTACAAAATTCTGAATTTCAAAACACATTTACTTTTATTTCTGTTACAATACAATGTTCAGTGAACGCTTATAAAATTCTAGTGTAGTTACCTCTTTGTCTTAAAAATACTATTCTGTGCTCGTAGTAAATAAGTAATGCTGTACTGGTTTTTCATCAATATTTTTTTTTTGTTTCAGTTTGAAATGTGTTTTAGGTAACATTTGTTTTAAATGAAATGCTAAGCATTCGATTTAAGTTGAAAAACTAATTTCGATGATTTTCAATAGTATTACAGTTACTGAATACAGTCTATAACAATTGATCTAAAAGAAATCATAGCTCAAAAACAGTCGTGTCAATTAGATGTTTGATGAATAAGTAAACTTCTGACGGCACGGTTAGCGTAGTGGCTGAGCTATCGACTACTGCGCAACGTGTTGCAGGTTCGATCTCGGCAAGGAACAAATAATTGTATGATCTGCAAGTAGTTGTTTCGCGTCTGCGTGTTTGACTGTTTGTGTATGAGTGTTTGTAGATGCACCCACGTTACAGGAGAAATTCCTAGAGTTTTCTCCACAAAAAGCGTCCACACAGAGCGCGCAGCCTCGCGAGGCATTTGCTGCGCGAGGAAACTGACAAGTGAGGCTGCTGACTCTGTGTAGACGCGTCTATTGTTTTTCGACCGAAACACGAACAACAACAATATACGCAAACAATATACGCGAGCAAAACAAGAGATGGCGGGCGCTCGGTCGCCTCGCCCGAGACACGTCCACACCAACCGAGCTGCTTCACGCGGAAAATGCCTCGCGAGGCTGCGCGCTCTGTGGGGACCTATCTATACATTTTTACTGATAATAAATGTAGAATTTGTGAAGTTAGGGTCGGTAGAGTTAGGCCGTGTAGATTCAGAAGTTTGGCTTAACATGAGATCTAATATCTTTTTCTCAGGGCAAACATTATGTGGTTGTCTTGGCAACATTTTACATGAAATGTTTTTGGTGGGATTATGTAGTTATTCTGCTATACATTTGATTGATTATTCGTCAAAAAAAAATTTATAACTATTGTTTACTTGACTACTGATCAATCAACTGGCCCTGAAACTGTATTTTTTATAAAAAGACAATTTCGGTTCAAGAATGCAGTAGCAATCCCACCTAGAATGCCTACAGGTGCGCGCGCGCGAGACCGCGACAGGAGACAGCGACACTTGTCATTGCTAATGTTAAGTAGTGTCGCGGTCTCCTGTCGCTGTCTCGCGCGCGAACGCCGCACCTTTACAAATGCCTTATCACAAAAGGGTACTTAAAGTATTTACTGTGTTTATTGTATGAAAATTGAATAAAAAAGTTTAAAAAAAAAAATATAACCGACATCTAAAAAAAAACAAGCACGAAAAAGGGTTAAATAACCTACCAAAAAACTTTTCTTTCGGAAGTCGTTGGCTTTGCTTTTATATTTCATTGACTTTTTTGCCACCGACTTCCGAAAGAAAAGTTTTTTGGTAGGTTATTTAACCCTTTTTCGTGCTTGTTTTTTTTTAGAAGTCGGTTATATTTTTTTTTTAAACTTTTTTATTTTACCCTTTTTAGTTTAAATATTCAACCCAAATTCTTGGCAAATACATTATTTTCTTACATATGCACTAGAATTTTACTATCCGTAGCACCGGTTATAACATCGCCCATGTACCCAATAAGCAAGAACACCAAAATAAATGATTTTTTTATGGGACCAAATGGCAGGTATACTGCATTTAACAATAACCCATATGGGTGCAAAGTTCTGATCAGTATAAATGAATTAAGTCCAAATACAAGATAGCTGCTATAAACCGTTGAGGAGTTCCCTGAACTGTTCTTCGTCTTCATCATCAGAACCCTAATGACAGTTACAACCTATCTAGGTGTAAAGTTCTCATCAATATAAATGAATTAAGTCCAAACACAAGGTAGCTACTGTAAACCATTAAGGAATTCCCTGAACTGTCCTTCGTCTTTGTCATCAGACCACTAATAACAGTTACAACTCATCTAGGTGTAACGTTCTTATCAATACAAATTAATCAAGCTCAAACACAAGATAGCTGCTGTGAATAGTTGAGGAGTTGCCTCGACTGTCTCTCGGCTCCATCATCAGATATACTCCAGACCTTTATTAAATTGTAGTGCTTTGAAATACTTAATGAAAAAAAAAAATACTAAATCAGTTGATGCCTACTCCTTACTGTTAAGGAGTTGTACCTTCCATCATCAGCTCAGCTACATGAGATGACGATTACCATACGCAAGTCCTTAAAGTACTTCATAAAATTTGCGAAAAACGGTGTGTCGGCCTATAAAATTCGAGGGTTGCCCTCGATTTCTCCAGGATCCAATCATCAGATCCCAACTTGGTGACTATGGGACCACCTCAGAAGTACCTCCTTTCGAACAAAAAAAGAATTTTAAAAATCGGTCCACAATTGGCGGAGTAATCGCGTAACAAATATACAAAAAAAAAAAAAAAAACATACCGTCGAATTGATAACCTCCTCCTTTTTGAAGTCGGTTAAAAAGGGCCGCGAGTGTACGAACGAGGAACTATAAAAACAAAAAGTATAAAAAAACACTTTTAGTTCATAGGTATTTTTCCATCAAAACGTGAAACTTTCCGTTTACTTTACTTCACAAAAACTTCAAAAGTCATGCTCGGGCTTCAAGTAATCTAAATTAACTCCCGGATTCATGACACTCCTTGCGCCTTCTATCAATGACCCTTACAGTCCCGTCAGTCAAAATCCGTAAAAACCAATATTTCACAAAGAAAAAAATCGAAATTTTGTTGGACCCCTCGCATCGAAGCTGTCTGTGTTTACAAAGAATGGGAACACTTATCGCATCGTCGCCCTGCTAATGGACCGTCGGGGCCGGATGTATCGCTTTTAACGCAAATAACCGACGCCCTCGAATCGATTACGACCGCGAATTTTGTTGGCAGAAATTTGGACTGCCATTTGTCTAACAGGTGAGGACGGGCTGCAGGTTTCGAATGGTATTAGGCAGGGACTCCACCAAAGCGGAGACGAGTGGAGATGTGTTTGAATAACCAATCAGAAATCCACATCTCCTTTCCGCTTAGCTTCGTTGTAACCGCAGTGGTAGACACTCCGCAGTGGTAGACGCCCACGGCGTCGAACGTCGGCAGACGATCTCCGGCCACCGTAGGCGCGGGCTTGCGGGCGGCGAGTAAAGGGCAACTCGCTGTCCAACCTTGGACCATGCCCGGGTCGACGGCGCGTTGTGTTCCACGCGCGCCTCAAAGAGCGTTAGCATGATGACGGGGCCCCCGTCTAGAGGGCTTAAGAGGAAACGGCACGGCCGTTTTTCCATACAAACGTAGTCCCCTGTTTTCTCCCTGGATAATGCCAGTAGAGCAATTATTTTTTTACAAAAAATCTATGACCACTATTAGCATGTCTCTATGTTTTTCTTTTTTCTATAAATTAATTATTAAAAGAGATATGAACATTCAAAATCCTAAAAAAATGGCCGGATTTTCCACTGTGTTCAAATATCCAGAAAACAAATTTGACGAAATTATATAAAAAAAGGAAAACATAGGAACACGGCCAATGCCTTTCTTTATTTTTTAAAGAAAAAAGTAGTGAAATCGGTTAAGTTTTGGAGGAGTAATCAGGGGACTACGAATCGTTGATTTTGTGCTCATTTAATAGGTATTTTCGGTCCAAGCTGCAGCTGTCTCTATCGCGCTCTGCGGGGGGAGGCTTGGCGCTGCGCGACAGCAATAGAATTTACAAATACCTATTTTTCAATTCTCCAGCCCTTGCTGTTTCCTCTTAAGGCTGCCGGGGTCGCGGGACTTATCTAATTACCGTGACCCCGGAACATAAAGGGCTATTGCAGGAATCCGTGGATTTTAGTCAGTACGAGTCTGACAGTCTCTCCCGTCCACACACCTCCCCTCGTCTCAACTTTGGCGGAGTCCCGGCCTAACTGTCGTTTTTGCAAAATAAAACCGGGATGTTTGGCACTTTTTGTGGGACGTTCAGCAGTGGATAGGAATTTCCTGCAAATTATCTTATAAACCCCATAAAGGCTGCGATGCGAGTTTTTGCTCGTAGCAAAAGGATGCATCGCATCTGTCTAGCCTTTTGCCAAATATGTTGAGATCAGTTTCTTCAGTCATCAGTCGATCTGGATACAGCTGAAAATTATTATTTTACATGGAGTAATAATGTATATTCTTCACAGCCCAGTAACTCGGTAATACTATGCCCCTTGGTAAGAATGAATTTTGGTAAGAATTTCGGTACATCCTATACTTTTGGAGATATTACTGAAGAACAACATTCACTTGGTTAGGGGACATTATCGCACAGCGTAAAAGCCCTCAAATGAAGAAAAAAATATTAGAATAATTTGCTTAGGTTAAATGGATTGATGCATTATCAATTAAAAATTGGTTCTATTTACACAGACTAAAAAGTGCGTCAAGAATAGTCTGTCGTTGGTTTACCTAAAATAGTAACACAATCTCACATACACAGTTCGTTGTCGATCGCGCACGATTGCAAACAGCGTACCTATTTGGTAACACACGTGTGTTTGTTTACAGTAACACTAGGAGTAGTAACGCGGTAGACACGAGTCAATATTAGAGTTACGTTTTTGTACGGTTTTTACTAGTGGTATTCATTCGGTTTCCACTCACCACATCAACAAGATTTCAAACTATACCAGCACGCGTAGCATGAAACTGGTAAAAGGTTTGTCGATGGAAGAGAAGAAAAAAGTGACAGACTGTACAAAGATTTCTATCCTCCTAAGCATGGTGATGTTTATCATCTCTCGATATCGTAGATAATGTCCGTAACCAAGGCCGAAACCCCGGGTTTCGTGTTTAGAGATTAGACCCCCAGTCTCGCAACCCCGGGTTATTCTTAAGCGTTCGGGAAAGAGGCATGATGATATTGTTATTGTCCCTAGTTCTATGAATTCAGTAGTTTGGAGGTCACATCTAATAAGGATTTATGAAAAACAACTTTTTCAATTCTCTTTGTTATCCGTCACCATTGTAAAACACATAATTTATACATTTACCTTCAAACTTTCTAACTAGAATACAGTTCGACATTTCACTGAACATCCCTTGAGTATTTTGATAACAGCGTTCATACATTACGTGTTTAATTAATGGTATGGGCAAGCAAGCTTCTGTAGCATTCAGAATTAAAAAGTAAAGGTTGCTTTTTCAGCAAATACTCGGCAAAGGACCAAAATTCATAGTAGGTTCATCATCAAATTCGGTTGAAATTATGTAGGTACCTTCCTAGCTGCAATAAGTTATTATTATGTAATGCTAGCCCAAAGGTTAACACCTCGCCAGTCATGCACGAGGCTGTGAGTTCAGACGCGAGCAAAGTACAATAGCGTTTTTTTTTTCTTTTCATAATTATTATGTTATGTACTCGTGCTTTAACCAGTTTCTCTACATGAGTGAATCACGGGGACTTTGAATCCCCGTCAGCGAAACCTAGGGCGCAGGCCACATAGAAAAGACGTAAGACGCAGACGGGGCGGAGACATATGTCTCTTCGGCGTCTCTTTCATACAAAATGTATAGAAGTATCGGCGAGTAAAGGGCAACTCGCTGCCCGACCATGGACCATGCCCGGGTCGACGGCGCGTTGTGTTCCACGCGCGCCTCAAAGAGCGTCAGCATAATGACGGGGCCCCCTCTCTAGAGGGCCAAAGCCTGCCGGGGTCGCGGGACTTATCTCATTACCGTGACCCCGGAACATAAAGGGCTATTGAAGGACACCGTGGATTTTAGTCAGTACAAGTCTGACAGTCCCTCCCGCCCTGCCCGGGGTGGGAGGACTCATTTGATGATTTTACCACGATAAAAAAAAATCTATAGAAGTGTCGCGAAGTAAAACACACAGAAGAGACGGGGCGCGGGCGCGACTCTCATACATTTTCGCACGTCCGCGACACGTCCTCGTATTACGTCTTTTCTATGTGCCCCGCGCCTTAAACTATGTATTTGTACTCCTTTCTCTTCATTCAAAGTTCTCGCTATGACGACTCGCAACAATTTAGAACCTTACATTATAACTAGAGTCACTTCCGAAATTCCTTCAAGCCACTCCCGCCGCTTCCCCCTTAAGGTTGAACAGTAATAACGTTTTGAAACTATGCCACGATACTCAAACAAGTTATCGACACTCCAAACAACCATCTATTATATTGTGTCTGAACTCATCAACACAGCATTTGGTGCTACATGAGTAAACAGCAACGTTTTGTAAACTTGAGACTATCTCTGTCGCAATTCATTCACCAAACCTTTATATTTACTATAATACCAGCTACATCCTTCGGATCTTCATGTCGCGAGTGAGTACGTTCCTTCTTAGCAAGCGTGGTTCATCGTCGACCACATCACCAATCGCTACAAAAAAAAAATTGGTGTTGGCTTCCAGTCGAACTGTATTATAGAGATAGATAGATAAATCATAGTAATTAATCGTACGAATAAAAACTTTTTTTTAAAAAAGTACCGACTTCAAAACAAATATTAAAAAGTTTAAAATAACTTTTCTTTCGGAAGTCAGTGGCAATAGTCAATGACACAACAAAATAAAGCCACCGACTTCCGAAAGAAAAGTTATTTTAAACTTTTTTGTATTTGTTTTGAAGTCGGTACTTTTTTTAAAAAAAGTTTTTATTTTACCCTTTTTAGTTTATTTATTACATATTCAACTCAAATTCTTGTAAAATACAAAATTTTCTTACATATGCACTAATCTTGTAATCCGTCACAACATAAAAAAATCCATATCTCTAAAACTACTGAACTGATTTTGATGAAACTTGCAGTGTACCCTAAGTTGAACAATACCTAGTACAACAAAAAAAGAATTACTTAAATATCGAACTAATAGTTCCGGAGATATGCGTGCACAAACATAAAAACAAACATACATACATACATACACTTATGAAATTTGGCACATGTTCAGACGCTGATATAGACTAACATATATGAAAACTGGGCAGTTCTGATAATATTACATACATACGGTTCGAATTGATAACCTCCTTTTTTTTGAAGTCGGTAAAAAAAACAGCTATTTTACAATATTACTAATTATTATGAACCCTGATACAGCCGCAAGGCGGGACGAGCTGGACGAAACCAAAGACCAGTGGTCTACTCTGGGCCTAGATCACGATAACTGGAAGTCATGGGTCGTAAGTAGGGGCCTTTGCTTAGCGGTGGAATGATGCTGCTAGCAGTATCAGTACGAATTCTATGAGAACAACGACTGTCTGCTGTATGTATTTAACATGTCACGACTGCCTATCTGATCTCCATAATTCAGTCACAGTGAATGACATGACTTGGATGATAAGACCAGTTGCTAGACTTTTAGAAATCTGACTACCAATTGTAGTTGTCATTGATCTACTAATTACAGCTTTGACTAATTCATGACAGTGATATGAGCACAGAAGATTCATTTGAGCTCTCGAAATATAGAAAAGGACATTAATTTATTCAGTAGGAAACGATTCTGTGATGATGAAAAAGTTAAGAAAAGCCAATTATTGCGTTGTGGAAAGCCTGGCTTGGTTCAACAACGACCTACAACTAGTATGGCCGCCACCACTGGGTTATCATTGCTCTCAAAATGATAAAGAAGAACATTGTGAGAAACCGGTTTACCCTTAAACCAAATAAATTCAACTATAAATCAAGCACTGACCATTCAACAACAAATATAGGCGCTGCAAAATACGATTGTGAATCAAATCTATACCAATATGATAAAGCCAAAGAGTTTTTGTTGAACGCGCTAATCTCAGGAACTATTTTATCAAATTGTATTTTTTTTTGTGTCGGTTAGTTTATTTATCCAGGTATAGGCTATATAACATCACCGAATAGTGAACCGGAGCCGAGCAGTGGGTGGAAACACGGCGAATAGCTAGACGTGATATTTAGGATCAATCTGTCTAAATTTTCGGTAGATTATCAACTTTTTTGCAAAACGAGAAGGTCCATGTTCATTTGGGTTGATCAGATTTGGGTAGGTTGATGTGCTGCCGTCTGTCATCACCATCAGCCTTTAATGTTCCCACAGCTGGAACACATGTCTCCTTTTATCTGTACTGGTTTTTTGTTCCATCGCACCTGTAATCTCCGAAATGTGAGATAGATAAAGATAAAGTGTACCTTCGTGATAGTAACTACATCCACATTTCGCGTCAGGTCTAAGTCACAATATGTAATTTGGGATGAGCCTATTGCTTTCAACCGGACTCGAATATAGACTCCGTCACCGTACAGGATTGCACACATTGTTGAGCAAACAATTTCCAATAATTTCCTTTGCGAAGTTCCGACGTAATAGCATTGGTGTACATTGTGTGTGGTCTTAGTTCCATTACCTACCTAGCCTCTATTCACAACTGTGGTCTAAGCGGTGACTGGTGCGACGGGTGGTGCGAATAAGCCCATTCGTACACTAAGCGACGCAAGTCTCCGATAGGTACCTTACGACTTTGGTATCCAGGTGATTATCGCAATACAAATCGATAGAGGTTCGTACATAGGCACGCGTAAATGGTAAGGTATCGGCAGCAGCACACACAGCTGTACAGTCACTGTACAACAGAATTTTTAAAAACTCGAGGCTGTTATGCTTTCTGTATAAGGGCTGTATATCAGGTTACACAGCTCTAGTGATTCTGAATTTGGAAATTTTCAAATTTCTGAATTTGATTTCTACTAAAATTCATTTAGTTCTTTTTCCTCCATTATACAGCCATTAGTCAGCGGTGCTGTTTAACAGCGTAGAGATCACCCCTCATACAGTCTCAAGAATCATTTTATCCATTAGTACAGCTACTTAACGGCCTATGACTGTCATATGGCTTGATTATGGATGTAATTTTCGCTAGTGTGTTGCTTGGCGATGCCTCGTGGCGTGTTTCAAACTTTTCTATACATTTGATCTTACCGCTTGCCGCCCGCAGTAAGTCACAGCTCACGGCGGCAAGGTAACGTGGCCTATGCCTATGCAATGACAAAAACATTACCCTCCTTCTGGCGCAGTCGGGTAAAAATAGACAACTACCCTTCTTTTGTGCTCTACCACAATAGGTATGGTCAAAAGCAGGAAGTTTTTGTCCAACACATGTTCAACAATATCGAATTCGGGTCCTATGACACACAGGCGAGGATCACATTCAAATTTGAAAATTCATAAAAATGAATGGTCATAATGCTCACGCCAGTATTCATTTAATATCTGTAGTCCATCCTGCTAGTTTCTTCAGAAACTTTTTTTTGGGATGATAGAATCGTAAAGTTAGTCCTTGTGATCGTGGTGGAGCCGAAAAAACTGTCAGACTTTTCCCTGGGCCACGGTGTCCTTTTAAAATGGTCCCTCCGACCCCAAATGTAGCGGAAAAATTAAATTTTGTGTTGAAAAATTAAACCACCCGAGATTTTTTGGAGATATTACGACGTAATTGTTGTGATTTAAATTGGTACATAGTTGTAATTAAGAATAACATTTGCTGTAACATCACTTCAAGTTTAGTTGTTGTTGACGAAGAAATTGGCTGTAATTTTGTCAAAATGTAGCAAAATCGTTTTAACTATGACAAAAAGCAGTTGTTGTTTTTTTACCAGGCAACACTGCTATGTATGTCAAAATGAATGACCCTTGCATAATCCCAGAGTGACGAGAACGAGGCGTCACCCCTTTTTAAATAAAGAACGCAATCGCACCCTGCCATCGACAATTTAATTACTTTTAAAATTTAAATAGGTTGATTAACTTTCAAAGGAGGGATGATTAATGTTTATTTATGAAGTATGAGGTATAAGTTACTTTACAAGTTTTGTGCCTACCGCATTAAAAGGATTGATTGCTTGAGGAAACAATTTTTCATACTTAAATGTGGGCCTGTCGTGTAAATTGGTGATTTTGTAGGCTAGGGAAAGTCCTGAAAGTTGGACAGCTTAAATTGAGTGTAACCTACATCGGGTTGATAATTGTGGTGTAGTTTTTGATGAGATTAGGTACGTAGAAAAACACCTTTTAGATCTACAATAGTTTTGCAGTAAACAAAAAACATATCCAACCAATAATGACAACCAAATCCAACATATAGACCAAAATCACCTGTGTTTATTGTAAAACTAGATAAATTGATGGATTTGCTATCTGAACGTGACGTAAATATTTCATAAATACTCAATTTCATCGAAAAATCTCCGAAACGCTTCGTAGTAGGTCTGATTAAATTTATGGATCGTAAAAATTCGAGAATCTTTATCACCCAGTAGCGAGCTTAATATCTACGAGTATGTTAAACATTCATAAATCTGAAAAAAAACATGAGGCACAAAAAAACCTTGATAAACAAATACACTGAACTGACTGTGCTAATTTATCTTAATGAGCCATTTTTTTAAAAATAATTCTGTTCACGTCTTAAAAACTTACCATCGAGATAATCCCAGTACAATCAAATACACAATCGTCAAAAGTCTATACACACACACTAAACCGGCATACTCCATTGCACTTTTACATACACAGTAACTCACTTATACTACAAATTCGAATTATCGTATACACCACGCGAAGAGTCGATCGCGCAGAAAAGTGTTTCGACAAAATTATGAACTATTTTTTGTATCGATTTATGTACACTTACGCGGTAAAGAGAACGTGTTATAATTTTAAATATTATTGTTAATTTTTACATCGGTAGTATCGAGGGCGCGGCTATAACGCGGTGCGGCAAGGCGCGCCGCTCCACTGACGGCGTTTGACGGGGACTGGGCACTGCGCATGCCTGCCCGCGCAGCCTCGTCTGAAAAGGGATGAAAATGGCGCGTGCCGATTGTTAGCGAACGAACGCCGAATTGTGACGAATATTTCTCAGCTGCCGTGACGCGGCCCTCGTTAACGGTACCTCCGTAACGTCGTACGGCGATAAATCGCAGTTAATTCTGTTATTGTGTTACGGATTTATGGGTATGTTGGCTTATTGTGAATACGTATTGCTTTATAATGGCGTTGTGTAATTTTATGAGAACACACGACGTTACGTATTTGCGTTGAGGTAAATTAAAACGCGCCCGTTTTCTCGGCGAGATTTAGCGAACGAAGCAAGCGGGCACTCGGCTTTCCGCCCAAGTTATACTGTTATTTTATGCTAAAAACTAAACTTTACTTCATTATTATAAGATCTTCAGATATCTTGTGTCATTAATAGCCAAAGACTCTCTGGTTACACAGAAATCTAGCCAGCACAATCGCCACACAAACTATTGTTACTGATCAAAGATTCAATCCGTATTATCCAAATCCCAAGTTCCCAGACCGAACTGAAGACAAATTTCCTTTTACTATCTAATCACATATGTAAATTTGGTTCCACTCCAAATTGCCTTACTGAAAAAGTTTTCGCTTCGAACCCAAAGTCAGCGAAAACCGGAGGCTGTTGACTCTATAGCCGTTCGGCTAAGTTCGAGCGTCTTCGGTTATCATAGGTCTCTCGTAAACGGAACGCTATTTTTATGAGTACACAGTTACATGGTCAAACCATGTTATATTTACATTTCAATAAGACTCTAAGCCGTTTCATTCAAGGTTGATTTTTACTTGTGTTTGAGACAGTTTAGTTGTGAGTGGGCAAAGAATCGGACCGTGATAGCCTTTTCTGAATTTTTTCCGGCTATCTTTCTTTGAGTAAAAGGATAAACATGTGTGTGCTGAGAAAAAAGTGTATTTGTCCGCGCTTTTCAGAAGTTTGTATAGAAATAATTGGTGTCCTTTTTATATTGAGGGTAATTGTTGATTTACTCAGTAAGCTAAGAAAATACAAACAACCTTTGAAATAAAATAGAGCTGGAAAACCTCGAACAAGGAAAACTTAAATGCTCTGCTTTTTTAGGTTGAAATTTATCTTAGAGTATTGTCACCTCGGAAAAGTATTAAAAAATATTTAAAAATTTGAAAAAATACATCATTAATTACTTAAGCCAAATAGTCCCACTTTAATTTACTAACAGTTTTAACAAAAATGCAACAACCAAGAATTACGAGTATACCTGTGTACTAATGGATCACAACAATAAAATAAATTTTAATTTAATATATATCATTCAGAGAACGTTTAAGCGTGAAACTAATGAACAAACATAAACATTTCAGTTTCTACATTCGCTTTGTCGATATCACTTTAAATAACACTTTAACTATTTGATTTCTTATCTGCTTGAAATGCAAAATCAAAATCTCGACAAAAAATCTACACGGGCCAATATTTAAAAAAAAATAGGGACTTAAGTAAGTATATTTTATTCATAAAACGACCCACAAAAAGCTTTTTATACATGAAGATATGAGAAATTAATTATCTTTCTTTACTTTGTGCTCGAATAGAATTAATTCCATTGTTACCGTCCCTTGTAGGCCTGATCGCCGACAGGAGGAAGCCCAAGATGAATTTATGATAATCTTATTATCTTAAAGTTAAATATGGATTGGGGATCGGCGATTAAATATTATCCGTACTGGCCGGTATACGTGCGTATACCTTGCGAAGTTATGGCGTATTCCGTGCGTAGTTACGGCGTATGCCTTACGTAGTTATGGCGTATTTGTATGCGTCTCGGGTTGTGGGATGAAGGTTTTATCTGATGTTTGATAACTTGGGGTCGTGTTCAAAGTCAATTGGAAGGGGCAATGTGGTCAGTATTTGAAGTGTACTTAAGTATTGTCACATAGCATTTAATTTTGATAAATTAAAGTAGCGTTATCGTTCATTAATTTATTTTTGAAACTTATGAAACTAATGTACATAAATGTGAGCATTTTAAAGTAATAGTTATTCATTTGTAGTCAATATATTACGTTCAGTAAATTGAGAAAAAAACACGCACAGTTTAAATAATTAAATAAAATAAGCAGCCAGCGACCTCTTTTTTAAAGCAATACATAAAATTAAAACTTAAGTTGTCAATGATACCCATAAAATGTTAACTACAATGTAAGTTTACCATATAATACCCCACATTTTCCATAAGTATCACTTCGTTTCTTATGAATCTAAAGCAAAACAGAAATTAAAGTTCATTAGATGACTGGTCAAAAAAACAAAAACAGTGTAAATGAAAATAACTCGCTTAACAATCCTTTAATTTGCGGCCCTCAGCAACCCAGAGTTAAAGGTAACACTCAAAACTATCCAACGCTTGTCTATTAGACATCACCGAACCGTTCGTAATTAAAAACATTCCACAAAATTGTTAACAATAATTTTAACGACTGTACATGACTGTACCATTGAATAGGTAGAACCAGAAGGTTTACACAACGAGTGAAAATAAACAAAAATATAACATTACTTTATGACATTGTCATACACAAAATGGCTTTATTTTTTTAACCCGGCGAGGATGTCGAAGGGTCAAATTGACCCTGACAATTTTTAGTCGTGTGTAGTTTTTTTTCCCGCGACTATAGGGTTTTGGGCGTCTTAGTAGCTATTGCTAAGGAATCCGCGCGTACGCCACGCACCGAAATTGAGTCGGAAGCCGCCTGAGACGGAAGCTACACGTGCGTGGAGTCGAAAAGGGTAAATATGACCCTGCCACAACCGCGGCGTTACATTTTTTTGCGATGTTTCAAAAATGTTTTTACCAAATATTATTATATTTTCAAGTGTTTTTATAAAAAATGGGTAAACTGAAGCTTGAGGATGGCATACGTCATATTTTAATGCAATTCTACAGTGACGACGACTTGTTATCCGACGGTAGCGAAAATGAGGATTATGTGAGTACACGCATTGAGGAGCACCTGGTAAAAGTTCCAGGTGCACGAAAATGATGCCAAATATGTCCTTATACTCGCCATCGCAAGACAGCAAATGATTGTGAGGAATGCCATTCATATATTTGTCCTGAACACCGTTTCGTTCTGCCAGAATTGTGCTGCAATTAATGACAATGATAACATGTAGTTTATCAGTGATTATAAGACTGTTAGTGAAATTGATTGATCTCTATACTACATAGGCACCAAATTAAAGATTATTTATAAAAGAAGTATTCAATTTTTTGTTATTTTAGTTTGAATTGCGTAATTTAATGAAAATGATTATCATTTTGTACCTACTGTGGCAAAAGTGATTTAATTATAATATTTTGTATTTATATGCGTGTTTTATTAATTATTATCAAGTCATAAGAATAGTATTAAACTAACATAATACTTATTAAACATTAGCGTTAAAAAAAAAACTGTTTTTTTAAGCCCAATCACATACAGGGTCAAAAAGACCCTCGACAACCTCCACGTAACTTTTTTCACCACATCCTCGCCGGGTTAAGTTTTGGAAGTTGGAATTGAAATTACAGCCTTAATTTAAGCCCAAATCAGTTAATGGGATTTTAACGATTGTAGTCGTAGACTCTTGATTTTTTTACATTTGCAAAGCATTTTTTTTATTATTTCATGTATTGAATCCTGTCTGAAGATGTTGATGAGTCATAATATCAACAACTTCATAAAAATGGCTTACAATCCCATGCAGATTCATGCCGTATTTATTTACATGGAAATGACCAATCCGTACACATCGACGTTTTTTAGGTAAGTACATAATACGTGGCAAGATATTTTGATTTTAATTAACAACCCAGTATTTCAAACCAAGAGAGTGGTTCAACCATCGGCCGGATTGATAATCAGCGATTCAATAAGACAGCTACAAAAACGGCTTGGTAATCTTACAAGCCGTTTTCCACTACATACTGTTTTTACTCCCTGTAATCTAGGCCGCAGACCAGAGGCGAGTTTTCCCTAACCCAACTATTGTGCTTCTCACCACTAATTTTGGTTTTGGCACTGTTGCTAGCTCATCCGTGATCACAGTCTCGAAAACAAAATAATAATAAACATGGTAAATATCTCCTTTTAATTTATTATGATAAACGACTAATAACTCTAGAGACTCTTGTAACAGAGAGGTATTTAACCTCTTCTCTTCCCTCAACCTCTTTACTTTAAGATCTATTTATTGTGTTATTAATTTTTAAAAATTCATATTTCCAATTTTCATTCTGTCATTTATTCATCTTCAGTTATTTTTGGGATTACAATTTTTACCACGGCTCCGGCTGCACGTTCTACAGTATTGTTTTATTTTCATTGTATTTTAAATTAATTAATTATAAACTGCATTGTGTTTTTTAAAAGTGCTACACAACAAGTACGACAGCTCCAAATCGAGCACATACCGCACCAACAGTACCGAGTTTGCCATCCACTACGGCTCCGGCAACCTTTCTGGCTTCCTCTCGGAGGATGATGTCACCGTGGGCGACATCACGGTGCGCGACATGAACCCTGGACCCATGGCCGGCCTCGCTTTCGTGGCCGCCAATTTCGACGGCATCCTCGGCACAGCGTGTAGCAGCATCATGGTGGACAGCCTGTTACCCCTGCTCTACTAGAAGGTGGCTCAACGCCACACTCTTATACTATAATTTTAAAGACAAGACACACTCATGCTCAGCCTGTCTCGGCCACATTTAGTGAACTAAGACATTTGTTAAGCGGTATGTTGGCTACGCAGTAAGGGGTGTACGTAAATTGTTAATTTCTGGAACGTTTGACCCAATTCCCGAGTTGGAGGCAGTGGCCAAAGACTAATGATCCAGAGAGGAGACAACTTTGACAATAAATAAGTGCTTACAAAAAAAAGTAACTATAGTGGACGAAGACTTTGTTTCAATTTTATTATTTCTCTTACTACCATATTTGGGATAAAAGAGAAAGAAATTTCATAGGCCAATTCTTAAAAAAAGTTATTGGCTATTAATTAAAATTAAGATACGACTCGTTATTGTGTTGGGAAATCATCAAATGACTCCTCTGCAATGGGTGTAGCGGCCCTGGCACTAATGACATGGAAGGAACAGGGTGGCTTTTAGCCAGTAAGAGACAGACAGTCCCTGCCGCGTAAAGACGGATTTTACGATTTTGCACCTTTAAAAATCTGCCTTTGAGAACTCCATAGGTTCCTGACGTGTCTTTAGGCTTATATTTCTTTAATTTCAGGTTTACGTACGATGTTTTCCTTCACCAATGTCAGTGATGTCCAAGATAATCATAAGAAGTACGTAACACACTGAAAAATACGCACTGGTACTTGTCCGAATTCACACATTGACATGAACCAGCTCAGCAACCATTCCCAATCCGTCTTTTTTAATCGATTTTCATATTTGTCACAAACGTAGAAGGTTCAAATTCGATTGGAAATTGTTTGCAGATTGGGGTAGATAGATATACTAGCGTCTATCTTTTCCATCTACGTTATACTTGCTCTGTGCCCCTTAGCACAGCTTTCATGCACTGCTTGACTTATGATTTATTTTGCAAATACGTTACTATTGTAACTGCGAACTGTTGGCTTGTTTTGTTCGTATTTATGGAACAATATCACTTCTATTGCATTTTACGAAGTAATATTTGTTTAAAGTAACTAATAATACGTACAATAACATAATGACGCATTTTAGTACATAAAATTAGTGTGTTAGTGTCACTGATGGCCAATTACTGCATCAAATCTGGGGTAACCAATTCTGCATTCATTCCGAGACACCTTTAAACTGACTTGCTGATAAAATAATGAAAAACTAAAATTTGTTCAGTCTCAAAAAATTCATCAACTTTTTTTTGTACTTCATAAAGACTGGAGTAAAGTCTTTAATCACTTAAACAAAAAAAGAAATTTCAACCCGATTCAAGTGTATGTTATCGGATTCACACTACCTGATATAATGCGATCGGAAGACTAGAGAATGTTTGACACAAGGACGACTGAAGATGTAGAAACATGACGTACGTTCGTATGTTTCTTATCCAACATTTCTACGCTCCCAGAACAGAACGTGTTCCCAAAACGAATTAAACAATTAATCGCGCCTTTGTGAGAGCTCAAAAGAACCGTGGAAGTGGGTGCCTTTCTGAAGAGAGCACTCCTCACAGATTTGTGTGTAAAAAGCTTTAATTTTAGTATTCGTGCTTAATTTTTAAGAGCTTTTGGTGGGTCTGCAATGAAAGGTCAGGATCACATTTGGAGTAGATTGAAGTAATTATTATAATTGATGTAAAAGGAGGTATGGTTGTACGTTTTGAAGCACAGTATCAAAATTCTGATGAATTATATATTGCTGTTTTCCCATACCCAAATTTTGGTGATAGTTCCATTGCATTGCATTGCATAGTTCCAACCAGGCACAATACCAGACCCTGGCAATGGCAACTCCAGGAAAAATTCTACCTCCCCCAATACAGCATAGTAAATGTGAACAAAAATGTGAAACAATGAAACCGAAACTATAAAATTCCCATTTCAGTCCAGTTTCAATAAGATATGATCCAAAGGGATTTGAAGTTTTAGGTGAGGTTAAAACTTTAGTACCTTCTTTCAAGATTGGCTCTGAATGGTCCAATGAAAAGCAGGATGACGAGCAATTTGAACAAATATGACACATGAAAGCCGTATTACGTTCTACCATACTAGATGAAACAAAGAACGCCTCGAACTTGAAACATTTTATAAACCATAAAGGTGATAAAAACAACATGCGCCGCGCCGCTGCTAAACTATTTAATTTTATTATATTTTTTTTTTTCGAATTTTAAATTACAGAAAAACAAACGAGAACGTTTTAGCGAACATTTAACGAGCATTCTGTACCCTGAGCACGAGTTTTCAGTATTTGAGACGTAAAGTAAACTGGAACTGTGACAACTTCAAATTGACAATTTTCAAGGAAAAAATTAGTTCCTACTTCGCACACCAGAGGCGCTGTTCCATTTTTTCATACAAGAAACGCTGTAAATACTGGAAAGACGCTGTAAAGTAAAAGAGTGAAAACTCGTGCTAAGGGTACTGGTGAGCTGTCACGTCTGACATCTTCATAAAGAAAAACGATTAGATTTTTCGGTGACCGTCGACTAGAGGGTTCGCTAGAAAGATTATGAAAATGATGTTCCTTTCAGCACCATAAGGTTGGGTGGGCAATATCGGTAATTTTAGTTCTCTGGTGAATCACTTCGTACCGAATACTACGCGCCAGAGAAACCCCAGGCATTTCTCTCTCCTTCATGTCAGATAAAAGTTTATAGCTTGTACCAAGACCTGCAAAGCCTCGAGGCAGGTTGATATGCAGGGGCATACTGTATCTCTATTCAAATGATTGTGGCTATGCTGTAATGTAAGCCAGCGCTGTGGGAATCCTAGCCTGCTATGGTTACGTCTTATTGACTTAGACAATTGATAATCCTGAGGAGTTTATGTTGGATGAATAGCCTATTCAAATTTTCATGTGCCTAGCCTTTTCCAAATATACAAAGATATTAAGTGGTTTCGATCATCTTTAGTAGTGGTAAGAGGACTCGTTAAATGATTTTAGCAGCCACAAAAAAAAAGGCGCCATAACGAACAAATTTTACTACTGGACCAAAGCAGAAATCTAAAAAAAAAATCAGCTGTTCAGTACATTTCTTTTTCGCTTAACTCAACAAAATGTACTGAACATAATGTATGGTTAATCCGTTAACCTTGGCGTAACTTTAGTCCACTTTTATTAATAAGGGGGATATACCCTATATGCAAAAACCATCAAATTTATCTATTGAAATCATCAGCACTACGTTCGAGTTTCCTTTGTGCTGATAGATATCAAATCACTGAGGTTGATGCCATCGCTTTCAGTATAACCGGCCCCGAGCTCGACTTCAGACTGATGGATGTTTTGGTTGAGATACACCTTGAATTGAAAGAAAGAAAATTGTGTTTATTAGCATCAAAACTTAAAACTAAATGTAAAACAAAATACATAGTTTTTCCTGCGAAAGTATATTCCCAAACCATTTTAGGGTTTGATCAGTGAATTAGTTTGAATTTAATGTTTTTAGAGTTCAGTACCTACCTTAAAAGAAAAAACTGAACGTTTATAGTATCACTTTGTTTTCTGTCAAAATCCTATGTTATCAACAGCCGTATGTTTTGATTGCGTTGCGTTGAAAAAATTAAACATTAAAGTTTGTTTTTATTTTGCTGTAAGGGATTACTGAAGTGTGTATTTGATATGGATTTCAACGCCTCAAATAGAGTTGGGCAGGGCATCAGCCTAGAATATGCAGAGATGGCAGATGGAGCAAGGTTTTGACCGAATGGTGGCCAAAGTTCGGCCAAAGAAACCAGGGCCGCCCAAAAGCCCGTTGGGTTGATGATATCGTCAAGATCGCGGGAAATAAATGGATGAGAGACGCACAGAACCGAGAGATTTGGCAATAAAAGGGGGAGGCCTAATACCCAGCAGTGTGTGATCCCGGGCTGATATGATGACGATGATGATGACTGATAACCGACATGCAGATGGACAGACAAATAGGGTACCGTTTTTTTTTCTGTTGTGTTAACCCTAAAAACGAAACAAAACCTCAAGAAATCTGATTGCACAAGAAAAGGAACCACTTCTGTTGGTAAACAGAAATCCCAAGTAAACAGTACTACAGTACTTGGTTAGTACTTATAGGCAGTTAGTATTCTAGGCTGAGCGCCTTGGAGATTTGCTGTAAGAACTAGTATTTTGACGGTAAATATTAACGAGTACTTTGGTTTTGGGGTGATGTCTGAGAATCCCTGTTATTGTGTGTATGCTATTATCTACTTGAAACAACTTTTAGGTATGTTTTTTGTTTAAGATAATTTTCGTAGCTAAATAAAGATAGCTCGAATCGTCCTCGATCTCTATCGTTGAGCCGTAGTTGCCTACGTCTTTCCTTGGATGCGTGACAATCCATCACATGCCGAATTTTTTTCCGTATCACGAAAAGCATCTAATACTATTCCTGTCATTTGTAGATCTTTGACAGTCGCTTCACGTAGTCCTCATCATTCGCCGACCCCAACAGACTTAAGAAAAGGCTAGGTAGATAATGGTGACAAAGATCTACAACTGACAGCCACCAAAAAAACTTAACGTACTTCCCATGACACGGAAAAAACTCGTACGGCTTAACCATGAAGATCAAGGATTAGCTGTCATTATTTACCTACGAATTCCTGAATTCATAAAAAATTTAAAAGCTTGAAAAAGCTTTTTACGCCAATTTACTAAAGTTTAAAATACTCTTCCATACTAACATTACTTTCCAATTTAATAAAATTACTCACCAAGGTACTGAAGTAGAGTCTAAAATACCGATGTAATATGACTACACGAAGGTGTCGACAAGTAACATAGATTTAAGTTACTAGTCACCCTCAGTGGCGTGAAACTTAAACCTCTAAGTTAGCGTTGAGACTAGTAATTTTCTACATGAACCACCACGCCTCCGTCTCGATAAATATCTAAATTTTGATCTTAGACTGGCTTTGGCCACGTCTTTGCTTGTTTTACTTTATTCTTGACAGTCGAGAAAACCAAATAATGATATGGTGATAGCCTTCGAAGCTAACCTTTATATTCAGCCTCATTTTTCTTACGCCAAAATATCAACAGATTCTCCAACGAAAGTGCCTCTTCAAAATAATAAACAAAACAAAATATTTCGAGTCAACGCCGTGATGAGCTAATGCCGTGGGGAAAGATGCGTAGTCACGCGCGGCCCCTCTGCATGCATCAGAATTATTAGCCTAATATAATATTTATAACGCTAGGACATGGCTGTCGAGATGGCTCTGAGGTTAAGAGATACGCTACTCGAGACTGGGCTGTGTATTCAAATCTAGCAAGTCATCACATATCTGCCCTTATCATGATTAACTTGGGGTCGGCGCAGGACGTTTTCTTCCTCCTTTTTTTCCTGTTAGAGGTCACGGCATCATTTATTCCTTTTTCTTTCGTATCATTCCTGATAATCCATCCATATTTTCTTTGATCTTCCTTTACCTCTCCATACATCCACATTCATACCCAATTACCCACATTCATATAATCTAGTATTTGTCACATGCGTATCATGACATGTCCATGCCAAGTCAAACGACTCCTTTTAAAATATTCTGTAGTAGGCCCCATTTTCAGTTTATCAAGTACCATGATCTGTAAAGATTTTTTCAATGTTACTTCCTTTTATAATTCTAACCGCCTTACCACAAAAAATAAACATTTCTGTTGAACGGTTGTCTAAAAAAAGTGTAACTCTAAAACGACCCTTGTATTAACGTAAAATGTCGTTTTGACGTTGACAGTTTTTTTACACAAGTGTTCAACTGATATTTATCTTTCTTGTAATAAGACGGTTAAGGTTTAAAACCTATCTGATGGCGTGGTTAACGAAAAATTCACGAACTTCGTGCTTTATTATTATTTTATAGTTCACGATTTCCAATAAACAGCTTACAAACCCACTTCGACCTTGACCTTGGATTGCCCTGTCATAAAAATTGTATCATTAGGTAAAAGGAGAAATACTTTCCTATAACGGCCACTATTACCGATGCCGTCAGAGCCGGTTCCACGGGTAAAACGTTTCCCGCCGCTTCTAAAGCAATTGTTAAGGAATTGAAGTTGACAGGTCCATTATAAGCTTTCTAAGTTGTTAAGCGAGGGGGAGACTTTGAATAAAACAATATTTTCTTTTGGATGTTTTTTATTTATTTAGTAGATACTTGCAGTTGAAATGTAAAATCCAGTTTTTGTGTTAGTGGCAAAGGTTTTCAAGTTCAAATAAATTATTATTTTCTAAAATAAATTGGCCAAATTAATTTGATAATAATCGTAAGAAGATCTACCCACAGTATTTTTTAAAGTTCATAATCCTAACAAAAATAATTGTACATGTTCCATCCATATAGAAGATGGAAATTCCTCAGTGGAAGAATGGTTAAGCAGAGGTATACTTTAATAGTACATTTCCGCAGTTATTTTTAAGCCCTATGTAAAAATAGGCGAACTCTTTGTCATCAACTCGGGGTACATGTTCGTGCTACTATGAAATGATGTATGGAAAAACCCAAAAACACTGCTGTCCGACCTTGAAATCGAACCCAGGACCTCAAGCTCAACAATTGCGTTTACGACCAATAAACCAAAGAGACAGTGACGACAACAAACGTGATGTTATGCACAATGAAAATTGAGAAATCCTCTTTTCTATCGACACATCAAAAGATCTGAGTATCAATTATTCAAGGCGTATTTGATCCACTCAAGTGTGACGTGGGTATATATCAATATATATTATGTTCAAGTGTATCAAACATCACGTTTCCCCCGACCCGTTATTTTCGAGAACCATTCACTTATTTTGCTGATTGCAACAAATTCGTTTCGAGTTTTCGTATAAAAATATACGTTTAACGAGCTCTTCAACGCTTTTGAGTATGTTTTATCGAAATTCAGCATAATAGCGTATGGTTTTTATTGCCTTGACTTGTATTTTTATAATGATTCATGTTCCAGTTTTTCCTGAAGAATTATTATTGCGATTTAAATATTGTTTGTTATTTATTGAACATTTTATCATCAAACTATAGCAGTTCAGTGCTGGACATAGAACTCTCCAATCGCACGCCATTTCACTCGATCACTCTCTCTCATTCAGAGCTGTTATCGGCTACCTTGCTTATCTATTCTGAGGACGTCCTTCCTGACATTTGCCAATTCGTGGTCTCCACTCGAGAACACGTCTACCTCAACGGTCATCGATTCAACGACTAACATGGCAGGCCCATTGCCACTTTAGCTTGCTTTTCTCTGGGCTTTGCTTTTTTCGCATTCATTAATTTGATTTTGAAACGAAAAATTGTGGATCAACCGTACCGTGAATGTCCACGTCTGGGCTCCGTAAGCCACCATAGAAATTTTAAAATTAAATGCGAAACACTGTTTTAGGCTATCACGGTTTGTTTCACAATTTAAAATGTCACTTACGGGATGTCTTCCGTGATTATTTATTATTTTGAGTTCCCGTTATTTCGACGCTATTGCAAGCGCTATGATCGCGGGATGACTGGAGAATGTACGCGCACTATTGGAATTAGTTCCAATAGTGCGCATAGCAAGAGACAGAGAAAGGGGGTAGACAGATTTGTCTGCTCTTAACAATTTATTTTCATCCACCCGCATTCTCCAGTCATCCCGCGATCATGGCGCTTGCAACAGCGTCGAAATATAGAGAACTCAAAATAATAATCACGGAAGATATATCCCGTAAGTGACATTTTAAATTGTTAAATGCGAAATTTTGT
The DNA here is from genome assembly GCA_950005045.1 of Agrotis exclamationis. Lineage (NCBI taxonomy): Eukaryota > Metazoa > Arthropoda > Insecta > Lepidoptera > Noctuidae > Agrotis > Agrotis exclamationis. The sequence continues at coordinate 26,490,734 of OX465417.1, read as the reverse complement.
GAGTATCTATACTCACAAAATTTGGTTGTTACTATTTCACACAAAACTAAAGCCCAGATTTTAATAAAAGTTAGCACACGAATAGGATTAATATATAGGATACTTTTTATCTCGGTATGAAGAGATCATTTTCGAGTATACAAGTTCGGAGCTGCTGGCAAAATCTATGTCCTCCTAAATAATAAAAAATCCAGATAATTATGTTTTAAATCAATAAAAAATGTTTATACTTTTGAAACTAAATCACGAACTCAGTTTTACTCGTTCTCAGCTAGAAACACCAACATCTACCAGCAAATTATGAACTGCTAGCTAGTGTAATTACATTTTACTAGGTCGTAAGTTCTTCGTAAATTCATCAGCAGCTTTCACTCGTCTATTACCTGAGCCATTACCGTATGGAAGTGGAAGTGTTTGATTAATGGGGTACGCAATAAGTAGTTAATGCTGGCACTTATTGCTTTGCGAAACATTTAGGACATGCTTCACTTACGTTGGATCGATCGAAGTGAAGTGGAAATTTAGTAAAAGGTCTCTTGTACGTTACTCGTTTATGTTTCTTGTTCAATTTGATTTTAATTGCTCACCAGTACCGGGAACTGGGTTTAGACTACCGGTGATCAGGGCTGTTGAGAGGAATCATTTAATACTTGTTTATTATTATGTTGGTGTAACTTGAGTGAATATAAAGAACTACGTCAGCTAACAAATAAATTCGAGACCACATAGAACACAGCTTACGAACTAAATCCGCGAAGTTTGAGCCCCAAATGAATCCGATCCTCTGAATAATTCACCTTCATTCCAAAGACGAATCAATCACTTCATTCCTGATTCCGAAACTTCGATGATTCGCTCCGAAACTTCATACAATTGGAGTCGCACTTTGTATTATACAATCTATATACTAGCAATGCGCCCCTGCTTTGTAAGAGTTCTGTGATTAATTTCCTAAACAATAGCATGGTAAAGTATAACATAAAAAAGTTACAAACTATGTTTTTTTTTTCTTATTTGAGGTGGTCTAGATTTTTACTAGGCTGTAATTGTTTTATTTTCTATCTTATAAGGGGGTCCCATCTTAAAGCGGTTTATAAAAAATCTTCTTACCAAACCGGTTTTATTCGAGGTGAGAGCTCCATGACGTTTTTCGACAAAAAATACGTTGTTTTCGTCTATCACCCGAATTTGACTGGACACTTCGCGATATGGCCTTTTGAGATGACCAGATCACAAAATGCTATACAATCGCCATGTATCCAATTCAACGATCGGCCTATTATGTAATTTATGCTTATTTTATGACAATTGGTCATACATAATATGATTATGCAAACATAAATATATTTCAGTAATGAAAATCATTTCTTAATTGTATAATTCAAAACTTGGTGCACACACAGACATATAAAAAACAACTTCTTTTTATATACAGATAAATATAATATCGAGTTCTGCAACAAACATGAAAAGTTCAATAAAAAGTATCTGAGAGTGTCCAGTTCACTGGAAACCAGCTAATTCATCATTGTCGTCGCAAACTGAGCTAGAAAAACTTCCTAATGACCTGCCAGGGTTTTTGTACCTCATGAAATAGTTGGACGAGCGGCCAGACGGACGGAAAGGTCGTTGGAACTGACTTTTGTGTACGTGCTACAGTTTTGTTCTTGAGCGATTTCTGTGTGATGTTGATAAACTGATTAGTGAGATGGATATTTAATTAGTTTTGTAAGTCTAGGTGGATCGCCTCCTTCTGCGAAGCAGTCATGCTCGCGAAGGAGGAGGCGGGCCGCGTGAGGGAGAGGACAATGTCCTCCCTCCGCCCCACCCGCGGTGGTGGACGCCCACTCACACACACAATTCACACTTGTTTCGAGTAAAAAACAAAGAAAATTCAATAGATAGTCCACTAAGCCCTTTTTAATTATAATATGACCTACGTAAAGTTGATTACCATAAAAAAATAAGTTGGTCATAAAAGTAACCTTATTTTTTGCTTCATATTTCTTCTAGGGTAAACAAACTCTTTAATGCCTCGAAATTACCTTTTTAAGTTAGGTAGGTAGAGCTGTAGCGAAAAATTGGCCAAATGCGTGTCGAACATTCATTATCCTAGGTTTTCTAACTGCTATAGAACAAGTTTCGTTCATATTATTTGCTGAACTAATTTCTTTATACAGCTCATAATAATCTTGAATGATGAAAAATGCTCGAAAGACATTATAAAAGTTAAATAACATTCAAATAAAAGTTTTTATTTCACAAGTTTAACAACTTGAAAAAATAACGAGATTTCGTCATACATTTAATCTTATCTAATATCGGAAATGTGAAAATGGGTTGGCCTGTTATGCTTTCATGTCTAAATTTCTGAACTGATGTTGATGAATATTGATACAGAGTTAAATGGGACCCTGGAGACGGTTTAAGGAATTAAACTTAAAGGGGAGGAATGGAGATGAAGCGAGCAAATCCAATTGTTATGTTTTATGCATTATTTCATGCTTTCTCACAATGTTTTTCTTCACCGATGTCAATAAGTACACATTGGTAGTTACTCGGATTTGAATTCGCATCCCGCTCTTACAACGTGGATAGTGGTCGAGATGTTAACCTTTGCGCTATCATGATATTACATCATCATAATGATTTCCTCACGATATACCAAAGAAAATAAATCACAAAAATATTAATCAGAAAACACAGGGGCCAGAAAATGGAAAATTAAAAAGACGACAGGGCGCCATAATTCCTGCCTATCCCAATTTCCCCCAAAGCAACTTCTACCCAATTTCGCAGCGGATAATCCCAAAATTGACCTTTGTTTGTTATTTACCGATTTACTATGAATCAAATTTTGAAGTTGTATTAAGGAGAAAAGTCAATAGAGAGTTTAATCTTTCAAGTAACCCGGAGCGAGCTGCGGGTTGTTGTGCAATCTCCTCCTGTGGCTAGTTTCTCGAAAGTCAATGTTTATCGCTACTAACTTAACGCTTTGTTTGTGTACGTTATTATAAGTTGTGGTTATTTTCGGAATCTCTTATGAAATCAAAACATTTTATTTAAATAATGTTTATATTATTCTTTAGGTGTTTATGAAAGGTCTCGTGCGTGGGTTCTCGCAACCGGGGTACTTGTATAAACGTGGATGAGGCGAAAGGAATATGTCAGAGTCCAGAAAAAAACCTCTAGTTTCTGCCTACTCTTATGAGAAACGAGTGAGATTATCGTTATAGAGTGATCATTAGCCAATCATTAGGTCCATTACAACAATATTATTAGGATGCTGTTGAGACTGCCCGTGTTCTGTAGCGCGTCAGAGATGTTAACACTGAATCGTACTGACGGCTTCCACGCAATCGTACGGAAGAAAATAGCGTCTCTGGCAGCTAGAACCCGGGCCAGTTACCACTGGCCCGGGTTCTAGCAGCATTCTAAAAACAGTGGTCGAGAGTGTCTTTTCTCCTTTCCTGAGGCATTTTGTGGAGAAGATGACGGAATAAAAATCTTGTTGTGTCTTCTGTGCAAAATGCTTCTCAAAAAAAATATTATTTACTAACACTAGAAATATAAGGTATTTTACTAACACTATGGATTTCTGTTATCCGAAAAACTGAAAATAAATAAATAAATTAGCCTATGTTCGTCTACTGCGAGATGTACGCCATTGAGCCCTGTCCTGAGCTTTCTTCATCTAGTCTCTACCGGCTGTCTTCTGGTTGTCACACCACCTGACCTGAGGTAGGTGCCGAGGTACCCAGAGTACGGGACCATACATAAGGTTTGCCTAGTCACGGTATCCACACATATGCGTCTACCCCAACGGTTGTCTGTCCTATGTGAAATGTGATCAGCCCACTGCGACTTTACCTTACTTATTCTTTAAACTGCATAATTATGTCAGCAACCTTGGTTCTCTGACGGATAACCTCATTCCAGTTCTTGACCATTATATCTTTCTGAGCGACTTTGAATTGGGGGATTAGCCTCACTATGAGTGTCTACGATTCGGCACCGAGAGTTTATAATGTACCTAATGTACCTATATAATATAATATTTTATTATGCTTACGCCCACGCGGCCGCTTTTGATGATAATGGCCTAATTTTCGTGGAAAAGAGCTTGTAAGCCCCCGCAAATGGCAAAACGCACTAACGACCAATAATCTACTTTCTTCTAATAAGACGGTTTAAATTTCCAAAGATTTGCGGCCAAGGATGCCGAGTAATGAAGAACGACTTAGAACTCGGTTCCAAATGGAATAGTCTTGTTCCCTTCGATTTTTCTATATATAATTTTCTTGGCATTCCGTAGAAATAGCGTTGTTACTGGTAGCCAAGGTTTTATCGTAAATAAGTTATTGCTCACGAAGCATGAACCCAAAGTGTTTCTTTGTTTTGCGAGTTACGGGAAATCATTTCGCAATCGGAAATTCTTGGTCTAATTTATGTTTCGGTTTTCGATGATCAGGGTTTTCGGCTTTTGAATTTCATTGTTTTCGTAACGCTGTGATTGGAGACATGGAAAAACCGGGGTGATGTGGTTTTATTGAAATCCATATGTTTATTATGGTGGAAAGTTGAGAGGGTTAAACAATAAAAAATCTAAATTCAGTCTTGGAGTTAAAGCGTCTAATATATAATATACATTATGCAACGAGCACATAATTATTGAAAAAAGAAAAATATTCCAAACCTTTTCTTTCACTTGAGCTATATAATACGATATTCCATGTTACGAATTCGAATTTATGAATCTGTTTACTACTTAATACTTAAAAACACAACTGCCTGACACTAGGAATTTATCCTGTATCGTGGGTGCGTTTACAATCTTTTGAACTAACTTACGCAAATACCAGACCCAGTAAAACTACGTGTAGATCTTAGATTTTTTTTCTGTGCGAGAATCGAAATCAAATTTGGCTCAAGACAAAGCTTTCAACAAACAACAAAATGAGTCAAACAAAGCTATCACTGGTTATAAAATATACCCTGATAACTAAACACAACCTTATCACATACGCCGACGTTTGAAACGCGCAAACATTTATAACGTTCGAGAGAGCGAGCTAATACCACTTAAGCAATATTACCTACAGTCTATAATCTAACGTGATATTACCATGCTTGGCTTCAGTAGGTGCACCCAGTTTACCGGCTGCCGTACTAATTACTCCTTTGGAGAAGGATATTACGGCCAATATGAGTGAATATCTTGGATGCTGGAGATGAAGCTAAATAGTATTATTAAAGAGGCTTTTGAACATGGAGGGAAAATTTGTAAAGATTGTTGAGATGGAACAGAGATTTAATGAAGATGTAGGTTTGATCTTGTGACTCGATTGAGTTTTAAATAATTTTATTTATTAATAGAGTACGATCATAGGGTGGCCCAGTGGTATCGCCCCTGACTTACGAGTTGTAGGTCGTGGGTTCGAATCCAGCCAGGCGCATTACTTTGTGTAATATATTTTATCACCACTGCTCTCAAAACAGTGAAGGAAAACATCGTGAGGAAACCGGCATGGCCTAGAACCAAAAAATTTAAAGACATGTGACATCTACCAACCCGCACTGGGCCCGCGTGGTGAATTACGGTACGGCCCACTCCCTCTCTCAGAGAGGAGGCCTGTTTCCCAGCAGTGGGAACATTTATAGGCTGATGATGATGATGATGATGATAATGATCACAGGGCTCCGAGCCGTAACTTCCGAAACATCCTTCTTAGTCTGTAAATATTATTCGTCATACTACAACAGAACTGTTTATCGCAAAACGGCATTTGACGTTGATATAAGCGTTGTTTTGCAGTAACACTTTTTTAACCGACTTCCAAAAGGAGGAGGTTCTCAATTCGGATGTTTATATTTTTTTTTTTTTTTTTTTTTTTTATGTTTGTTCGGGCATAACTCCGTCGTTTACCAACCGATTTGAAAAAATCTTTTTTTGTTGGAAAGGGTATACTTCCCGAATGGTCCCATTAAAATTTTATCGAAATCGGACTAGCACTTTTTGAAAAATCAACAAATAACAACGAAAACCTAAAAAGTTTTCAACATTGTCTACACCGATTACTCCGAGGTTTCTGGTCCGATTTCGATGATTCTTTTTTTGTTCGATACAGTATATCTCCCATTTGGTCCCATAAAATTTTCATTTAGTTTGGTGCAGCAGTTTTAATTTTTAGCTCATTGTATAAGAGTACATACATGGACGATGTTATCACCGGTGCTACGGATTACAATATTTTAGTGTACATGTAAGAAGGTTGAATATTGAAACTAAAAAGGATAAAATAAAAAACTTTTTAAAAAAAAATGTAACCGACTTCCCACAAAAAAGTTCTAAATAACCTACAAAAAACTTTTCTTTCGAAAGTCGGTGACAAAAAAAGTCAATGAAATAAAAAAGAAAGTCACCGACTTTCGAAAGAAAAGTTTTTTGTAGGTTATTTAGAACTTTTTTGTGGGAAGTCGGTTACATTTTTTTTTAAAAAGTTTTTTTTGAGACAAGTGTTTAACAGATGTTAAAGTTTTTTACGGATAATATTTACCTGAAAAATATTGAGGGCCTGATAATAAAAATGATTTACCTACTAAAATTTTACTGTGCTCGTCAGGGTCAATTTGTAAAATTGATTTCGTTAAATTCGAAATACTGTTTTAAATTATTTAAATATTATAACAGAATAATATTCAACAGTAACACTTTCTGCTTGCCATTACCTCCAGCTAGGCGCAAAAATAAGTCAAAAGACCAAACTTCTTATTATAAATCTAATAACAACTCGTAGGTCTCATTTGATACCTCTTTATTAGCTTACTAATAGGTAAGCTTAATTATCTTATAAGCTTTAGGCGTACGCGTGTGTTTACTATTATTTTTCGTATAATGCAAAATGTTCTGAGTAAATTATACAGATTAGAGGTATATACGCTACAAGAATTATTATTACCCATGTAACTAGAAAGTATTAGAAACCTTTAACTTAAATATTAGTACAGTACGAGACAAAAGTAACTCAGAATTCAGATCTACAAGATAGTATTGCGTCAATATTTGGCGCCTAATTGAAGTTGTTTGGGTTTTAAGCAGTTGGTTCATTAACCGGTGTAATCTGGAGGCGACCAATTGGTCGGCATTCAATTGTTAAAAAAATGGCCACAGTTCATGATTTATCAGCTGTCGTATAAGAAATACATACATAAAACACATACACGTAAAAGAAAACGCACGGTTGACGCAGTGGCACAAGTGCGGTAGTTGTTTCGGGTCTGGGCGTTTATGTATGTGAGTTTATATGTTTGTACGCATTTACGACACAGGAGAAATTCCTAGAGTGGGGCAAGGTTCCATAAAAAAATACATGTGGCACTCGGAGACTGCCGCGGTGAAGCTATTGCATAACATTTTTATTTTTATTTTAAGAGAATAAAATCGCCTACCGCGTATATTTAACGAGAATATAATTTATTTAAAATATTTGTGGTGCACTACTAACTGTAACAAAGAACTTCTTTATTGTAGGAGTATTTTATAAGTAGGTTTCATTGTGAAAACTCCTTTTGTAGCTGGCCGTTTAGAATCAGTAATAAAAAGTAAATTGTTTTTATGACGGATATTTTTATGATTGCCGAAATCTCCCGAACTGACATCGATTCAGTTCGGGAGATTAGATAGATGATGCGCGGTGTCAGGTATTTTCGTTAGGTTTTTGGAAATTTTATGATTCGGTCGCCGCGCCGCGCCGCACTCAGAGCCCGCGATAAAAGCTATACAATAGCTTAAAAATCGACCTGTAAGTTATTGGTGGGACTGTCACATTGACTGTCTGCATACCTGTTTTGCTCCTTGTGTGCATGTGACATTTGAATAGATTCTAAGACATGACAGATTCCTAACGATGATTTTTTCACCGTTTTGAGAGCAGTTGTGACATTGCTTATTATAAATTGCTTATGTTAACCGGAATATAGCATGTTTGTGTTCGATTTTCTATACAAAAACCTAAATTTAAAAGATGTCAGTTATCTGACTTTAACATTTTGGTCGGATCCGTCATAATAACTGTCTAAAATTTAACAAAAAAAAACTTTTAAAATCTGACGAATTGGTACCTACTTTAGTCTCAACAGCCCATAATTTCAGCTGACCAAATTAACAGGGAGCCAAAAATTAAGGCTCCCCAAACTCCTCCCATCTAAATGGTTTCTAGAACAAAATGAGAGATGGGCGTTACCAGTGTCTTGGCCAGAAGTTTTATTGCTGGCTCCGGGGAAAATCCGGTTTTAAACGGTTTTAATCGAGTGTAATTGTGTGTGTAGGTATTTGTTGAATTGTGCGCGATGATGAGAGGGCAGTATTAGTGACCACATTATTTGGGGACATAAGATCTGATAATTTACCCACTCGATATTTTGATAAAAATATTTTCCATTTTTAGTTTAAAAAAAACGAAAAGTGCTTAAAAATTTTGTTGTGCATATTAAACTTGACTCATACTTCACTTCGTGGGTGCACCCCTCTCAGTCGATCTGCGATCTTTAATGTATGGTGGTTTCAAAATGTAGGCAATGTGTTACCGATTAGTTGAAAACATTAAAAAGCAGTCCTGTTGCGAAGTAGGCATCATGTGGTAAAATCGTTTCACCTTGGATAGCATAGTTTTTAAATATATTAACGATTCTACATATTATTATTATAGTGCATGTTTAGTGAGGTAATCCAAATTATGGAAAGCTCATGGTGTGAGCTGAAATTCTCCTAGGTAGATGAGAATATTTCGTGTCAATAAAGGCGATTTAACGTGACTTGATCACGTAAACTTTCATAAACAACGGTGGCTTACGATGCTACAAACGCACGGTAAGCAACACGGTACACCTACTGATCTGAGATCCGCCTGAGATCGCAGTTTCGTACTTCTTGCACTGACATCGTCACGAAACAAAATAGTACACTTCAATACAAGTAGGTAAAGTTTGTTAATGTATTCGAGGCGAGATACTAACTCGATTCGTACAGCGAGGGTGATAAGGAGCCGAGAACAGTTTCAACATTTAAAAAACTTCTTCTTTTTTGAAATCTGTTAATAAATATTAAAACTAGATTATTTAAATTATTTTTTGTTCATCTGTCACACTACTAGTGCACCATTGTATGGGTTTGAGGACCTGGAAGTCTCATGAGTCCAAATTCAAGTTCCAATTTATTAATTTAATAAAATGTTGTCATTATTAAACCTTCTATACATTTGTTCGATGTTGTGGTTCCCCAGAGGTTAATATATTAACTGTTTTGCATATTATTTTCATCATACTGTAGGTATATCAAGGACAGTACCCAAAAAATTTTGATAGCATCATCATCATCATCTACAGCCCGTCTTCACCCACTGCTGGGTATAGACCTCACTTTGTTTGTGCCAAGCTCCACGGTCTTGCGCCAGCCTCATCCAGGACACTCCCGCAATGGCAACAATGTCGTCTGCCCATCTCGCCGCCGGACGACCAACACTTCTTTCTCCATTCCTTGGACGCCACTCTGTCACAGCTTTACTTCACCTGCCGTCACCGCGCCTTGCCAGGTGTCCTGCTCGACTCCATTTGAGTTCCATATCTCGATTACCAATATCGAATACCTTCGTTCGTCTCCGGATTTCGACGTTTGGAACTCGGTCTATTAATTTTATGCCAAGCATGGAACGCTCCATGGCTCTCTGTGCTACTCTGAGTCTGTACATATTGATAGCATACTAGCGTTCATTTTGTAAAATGAAAAAAACTTTCATTTTTCATATCATTATTATATTACGCATGGTGTGATGTGGGAAAATAATAGTATCCGTAGTAAAAATAAATTAATTAATAAATACATAAATAAAATAATAATTCTGGGGTTGTTGGCCGTACTACCGCCGCCCTCAAGCCGTTGGAATAGCTAATTGAAATATTTCAGTAATTACACGCTAGACGTACCTACCCTTTAAGGCATGGGTATTATTTGAATCTAGTCACTTAGAAAAAGCCAAAAGCGACCTATACTTCCAGCCATTAAGACAGTACATATTATTAGGGCTGTTATTAGTAGATTTCAGATAGACACTTTTGTCACGAGTACACAGTCAGGTGGTGGAAATAAGCCAACGACCATAAGAGAGTAGGACAAATTCCTGAAATTGTTTTTTTTTTTTCAAAAACGTGTTCCTCTTTTTAAAATCTATCTCCCTCGTCCTTTTCATCAGAGAAAAGACGAGAATTTCTTATAAAAGGGACGAAATACACAAAAACACCACATTTCCGCGTAGGAGCGCCAACAATTGTGTCCTTTCGTTCAGGACTGTGCCTGGAGGCGCCTCATTCAGACTCCCCCGTTCATATAACATGCATTATGTTTGCGAACATTCTTGCGACACAAAGAATTTCTCCAAAGACGAAATCACGAGCCATGTTGCTAAAGTTATACGATATTTATCAAGATTTTTATTGTTTTTAAACATTATCCGCCTTACCACAAATAGATAACCATCTGTTGAACGCAGGCTTGTCTAAAAAAAGTGTAACTGCACTTTTTTTTTATTTATAGATAGGTTCACGTTTGTCCACTATCTCGTCTGATGGTAAGCGAAGATGTGGTCGACGATGAAGCACGCTTGTCTAGAAGTAACCTGTTCACTCTTGACTTGAAGACCCCAAGGTTATAGCTGCCAAGAAAAACAGACCGCGGCAGGGAATTCAACTCCTTAGTTGTGCACAATAAAAGTAAAAGTCAGTTGAAAACTTTTCTAAAAAAACTGTCAATAAAATTGCAAAACGGCATGTGTTGTTGATTTAAGGGTCGTTTTGCAATCAAATTTTTATTAGAGAAGTATTCAACAGGATGTTTAACTTTTCTAATAAGATCATGACTGTTCTTTCGGTTAAAACAAGGGCGTGATCACTCACTATTTAATGATTTAAACAGGAAAAGTTTTATCAAATATTGTTGAATTTTACAGAAACCTTTATTATAATATATATTTGACAGGCCTATTGGTCTAGTGGTTAGTGACCCTGACTGCTATGCCGGAGGTCGTGGGTTCGATTCCCACCCAGGACAAATGTTTGTGTGATGAGCACGATCATTTGTTCTGTGTCTGGGTGTAATTTATCTATACTATGTATGTATTTAGAATTATATAAGTATGTTTATAAGTTGTCTAGTACCCATAACACAAGCTCTGCTTAGCTTGGGACTAGATGGCGTTGTGTGATAGTTGCGGAATATTATTATTATATTATTATTATTATCTCAAAAACCCAGTAAATGTGTGACATAATACCCTAGAATTAGCAATATTATCTAGTAGGTAAACTGCGGTTAAGAAAACCGGGTTTAAGAAACCAACTGAAACCCGGAACACTTTCTTTTGTTAGTCACAAGACTATAACTCATCCGGGAGAATTACAGCGCGGGAAATAACACAGTTTTTTATCATATGAAAATGATGAATCAACGTTGTGGGGATGGCGACACTGCCATAAATCATGGTAAAAAGGCTCCAGCTACAATTTATTATTGCGCCAAATGACCTTGGAATTTGTGGGTCAAGTTCAGTAATGATGAATTATAATAATATACTAAAACTCAATAGACATCTTTAGGGTTTTAAGGAAAAAGATCGGTAGGATAGAATAATAAATAATATACTTTATTGGTTATCAGATGTATTGATGTAAAGTTGACGGTCGGTTGGCGCAGTAGCTGGGTGATCGACTGCAACTCTGCGCGTCGCGGGTTTGATTCCAACACGAGAAGTTGTTCCGGGCAAACAGCAACAGTTTGTGTATATGAATTTAAACGTTTACACGACAAGGGAAAAAGGTGTAGAGAGTGGCTATTTAACAATACTCCACAGAGTATTGCTAATTAATTGCCTTGTTGGTTTAGTGATCGCAAAGGCGACTAATAAGCGTGACGTCCTGTGTTTGATTCTCATGCATTCGCATGTGCAATGTTTGACCAAGGATTCCTCAGCAGCAGCCACGGAAAATATTTTCTGTACTTTACGATGCATTTTAAAATTGAGTTATTATCGCAAGTGTAAGTACATAATGTCTAAATATCACAACAAACATACAAAAAAAAAACACTTTAATCTGCCGAACTTACTCGCTGTTCAAATTAAAAGTTTTTTTTTTTTTTTAGGGTGGCAAAATCATCAAATGAGTCCTCCCGCCCTGGGTGGGGCGGGAGGGACTGTCAGACTCTTACTGACTAAAATCCACCCGTGTTCCGTCGGGTGCCCTTTACGTTCCGGGGCCACGGTATCCTGGATTAAGAAAAATCCGCGACCCCGGCAGGCATTTGGCCCCATAAGGGGCCCCGTCGGTGACGCGTGAAACACGACGCGCCACCGACCCGGGCTTGGTCCTTGGTCGGACGGCGAGCATACCCATTACTCACCGTCCGCAAGCCCGCTCCGCCGCTGTGCCCTCTGCTGTTCAGAGGGACACGCGTTGGAGCGTCCACCCGACAGGCTATTTGCATACGGGCAAAGAAACCCCTTAGGCACACAGTGCCTAAGGAGAGTTTTTGCCCGCATCCCAGGGTGCACCGGCCCGAAAAACTGGTCTTCCCCCCGGACGTATCCGAGAGGGAACTCCAGTCCACGGGCGCACGTGGAGGTTTCCTGTCTTAGCACCCCAAATTAAAAGTTTAAAAACGCAAACATGAATAAGCATAAAACCCATGACGCTGTAAGCTCGATTACGACTCTACATTTTTTAAGCACAACGCCATCTACTGGCGAGATGGGGCAACAAAACCGGAAATGAGCGAGCGAGACGGTGAGGCACTCACTTCCGGACTGAATCGCTCGCCGGATGCAAATAGAGTTTACGTAATTTTCTCGTTATACCTACGCCATTTTTTTCACTAAAATTTTTACCTGTTGAGTTTCCAAGTTTTTCCTGTCATTACCTTTTTTCGGGAAACAGCAAATTTGATACATTACGTATGTGCCCGTTTGGTAATTCTATCTGGGGGAAGCGCGCCTCGTTTGATGTGTAATCGTTCATACTTTCCTGGAAATACGTAAGCCTTCACGTAGATATTATTACCGTTTATTCGTGTTGGAATGTATGGGGAGGTGATAACGTGGTTTGAGTTCATACCACCACAAACAGTCTCTTGAAATAAAAAAAATACGTTTTAATTGCATTCCTATATCACTTTTCTAGTGCACTACAGAGCCATATTTTTTATTTAGATACAGTAACATTGCCAAATTTATTAAAAATAAAGAACAATACCCAAAACGTCCCCACCCTTGTAGCATCTTAAAACCTATGTTAATTGAAGGGCCATAACCATCTTATCATTTTATTGTACTACGGCGAAACTGAAATGTGCATCCGAAAAAAGTTATATCGACATGAAGGAACCGGAATCAGTCACAATATTATGTTCCCGATCACGATGGTTTTCTTCTTTAATTATTACCGTGGAATGATTTTGTTCGTTCGTGGCTAATTGAGGAGCTCGTGGCTAAATAATTACAGCCGCACAGGCCGATCATTCGGGTTAAGCCGCGCTTGCCGAGGTCGGTCTGTGGATGGGTAACAATCTGTCATAGCGAGTTTCCTCCGAGCCTCGAAAAGCACGTAAAGCCGTTGATCCCGGCCATCATTTGTAGATCTTTGTCAGTCTTTACAGTCAGAAGCTCTAAAATCTGACCACCAGTCTTACCATGGGGTATCGTATTACCCAGTTGCTGTATTGTGGAGGTTCGATAGGCAGTCGCTCTATGTAAAATACTGATATGCAGCTGCATCTGGTTCAACTGGAAGCCGACCCCTATATAGTTGGGAAAAGGCTAGGAAGGTGGTGGATAATTTCGTTCGGAGTTTTCAAACAACTATGGAACTAAATAGTGACTTCCGCACGGGAACAACTTGTTGTGTGCAGAAAAAAGTTCAATGAAGAATTCTGTTGAATATCGTTATTGTGAAGTAACCATTGACGGGTTTTAAGGAGTTTTCAAATAAAAACATCTTTTTAATTACAAATAAAACCGTTTACTTTTTATTACAATAAATACATTATTCGGTGTTTTCACTGTCTATTACAATATTGCCCCAGGCGCTGGCTGGCCCAACGAAATTATCTAAATGCCTTCCAACCCCAGAATACCACACGATACTGATGGCATGCGCGCAGGCACCAACTGTCGAAAACTGGTTCCTCAGGAAAGTCACGGGAGCCCCGTATTATGTCCGTAACGATAGTCTCCATTTAGATTTTAAAATCCCCACAATTCTTCAGTTCATGAAACGCCTTTCCCCTTTCCAAACATTTCTTTGAATCTGCTGATGAGCACCCAAATCCTCTCATCGCATCGGCCGATACGATCCATCGCGTATTAGTACAATTCGCCGCCCCAGGCATACCCTCATCAGTCCGGGCCCGCCGCAATCGCGGTGGTGAGGCCCCTCTTTGAGGAGTGGGTAGAGATGCGTCAAGGGCGGCATCCTCACCTTCCGCTTGACGCAGGTCCTCACCGGACACGGAAGTTTCGGGTGGTTCCTGTGTCTGATAGGGAGGGAAGAACGCCTCGGTGTCACCACTGCGAGGATTGCCCTGAGGACACAGTGGAGCATACGGTGCAGGACTGCCCCGCTTGGGCAGAGCACCACGGTGTCCTCATGACGGCGATAGGCGGAGACCTTTCGCGCCCGTAGAGGCCATGCTGCGGGGCGAGACGGAGTGGGAAGCGGCCGCATCCTTCTGCGAAGCGGTCATGCTCACGCTATTCAAGCATATTACTGCTCATGTCTAACGGGTATGAGGACAGTTGGTGCCTGCGCGCATGTTGTCAGTATCGTGTGGTACTATGGAGTTGGAAGGCATTTGGAGAATTTCGTTGGACCAGCCAGTGCCTGGGACAATATTGTAATAGACACTGAAAACACCGAATAATGTAATTAAAAAGATATTTTTATTTGAAAACTCCCAATAAACCGTCAAAACTTCACAATAACGATAGTCAACAGAATTCTTCATTGATATTTTTTTGGCCCTGTAAATTGTTCCCGTGCGGAAGTCACTAGTTCCAAAGAGTTGTTTGAAAACTCCGAACGAAATCATCCACCACCTTCCTAGCTTTTTCCCAACTATATTGGGGTCGGCTTCCAGTCGAACTAGATGCAGCTGCATATCAGTATTTTACATAAAGCGACTGCCTATCAGACCTCCACAACCCAGTAACTGGGTAATACGATACCCCATGTTAAGACTGGTGGTGGTCAGACTTTAGAGCTTCTGACTAACAGTAACGACTGTCAAAGATCTACAAATGATGGCCGGGACCAACGGCTTTACGTACTTTTCGAGGCTCGGAGGAAACTCGCTATGAGAGCTGGTCACCCATCCACAGACCAACCTCGGCAAGCGCGGCTTAACCCGAATGATCAGCCTGTGCGGCTGTAATTATTTAGCCACGAGCTCCTCAATTAGCCACGAACGAACAAAATCATCCAACAGTAACAATAAAGAAGAAAACGATCGTGATTGGGAACATAATATTGTGATGATTCCGGTTCCTTCATGTCAATGTAACTTTTTTCGGATGCACATTTCAGTTTCGCCGTAGTACAATAAAATGATAAGATAACTATGGCCCTTCGATTGGTTTGAAGGTGCTACAAGGGTGGGGACGGTGTCCATACAATTTTGGACCTTGTTCTTTACTGTAAATATTTGACAGCTATTTGCGACGTTGCCAGCTTTTTGGTTGCGGGCCCTTAAGGTGTATTTCGTAAACCGTAGCTCCTATATTCTCACAACTTTTTTGTTTGTATTCCCTGCTGTCAAGACCTGGACGACGCTAGTCCAGTAGCACACAAAACATAGAATAGAATAGAATAGAATATACTTTATTGTACACCAAAATTACAAACAGCGTTTTACAGTATTGTTAATCTTAAGGGTACAACGGCGGTCTTACATAACACACCGTCTTACCACACAAAAAGATAAAACATCTGTTAAACACAGTCTAAAAAAAGTGTCACTGCTATTAGACCCTTAACTTCAAAGGCCATTTTGCAATTGACAGTTTTTTAGGCAAGTGTTCAACAGCTGTTAAACTTTTTGTAGAAAGCCGGTTAAAGTTTTTTAACCCCAAACTTAACCTGACTTGTTCCATATTTTCTACTTGTATAACGTCGCATAATTTATTATTTTATGGACACTAAATCGTTTAACCTAATTGGTAGTTCAGCTTTAATCTCTGAGTAGCCAGTAACACATGCGACTTGCTAATTAAAATCCCTGAGAACCTTTAGTCTTAGCTTAAAACTTATAACTTAGCGCGACTTAAGTGTTTCTTTCGAGAACTTATAGTCCAAGACGGACATCTTTTAATTAGGTTGTAACCTTTTTATTTGTAATACCTACGTACTATGTATATTGCGTGATGAAAGAGAGTGGCTTTTAAAATTTTTAGGGTTCCGTACGTCCGAATACAAAAACGGAACCCTTATAGGATCACTCGTGTGTCCGTCTGTCTGTCGCTTACGGTCAATTATCTCCGATTCTACTAGACCGATTGGGTTGAAATTTGGTACACATATCAATTCCTGTGACCCAAGCACAGAGGTGTGATCTGAATAGATGAAATCTATATGTGGGAGGTAATTTTTGGGGGGGAAGGGGAAAATGAAAAAAAAAGTTTTGAAAACTGCATCGTGTGACATATCAAATGAAATGTCTTGTTGAGATACTTTTAAATGTATTTTTTTTGTAATTTTAAAATAAATAGTTTCCAAGTTATTCAAGAAAATAGACGAAATTTGACCATTCCCCCTCCCCTCTTATCTCCGAAACTACTGAACCTAAAATTTTGAAAAAAATACTGTAATTAGTTTTCTACTTATAGATTATAGGAAAACCCATAAGAAGTCCATATCTGTATAAGGGAGGTAATTTTTGGGGGGGAAGGGGAAAATTAAAAAAAAAATTGAAATCTGCATCGTGTGATATACCAAATGAAAGGTCTTTTTGAGACAATCTTAAATATGTTTTTATTGTTATTTTAAAATAAATAGTTTCCAAGTTAATCAAGAAAATAGACGAAATTTGACCATTCCCCCCCCCCTTATCTCCGAAACTACTGAACCTAAAATTTTGAAAAAAATACAGAAATTAGTTTTCTACTTATAGATTATAGGATAACCTATAAGAAGTCCATATCTGTATATGGGAGGTAATTTTTGGGGGGGGAAGGGGAAAATTTAAAAAAAAATATTTGAAAAGTGCATCGTGTGACATATCAAATGAAAGGTATTGTTGAGACAAACTTAAAAGTATTTTTTTGTAATTTTAAAATAAATGGTTTCCAAGTTATTCAAAAAAATAGACGAAGCTTGACCATTCCCCCCCCCATTATCTCCGAAACTACTGAACCTAAAATTTTGAAAAAAATACAGGACTTAGTTTTCTACTTATAGATTATAGGATAACCTATAAGTAGAAAACTAAGTCCTGTCTAAGTAGTCCAAGATATGTACGATCACATCAGCACGCAAGTCAGAAGCTTGGCAGGACTTAGTAAACCTTTCGAGGTAAAAGTTGGAGTGCACCAGGGATCGGCACTTAGCCCCTTCCTATTTAATCTATCTATGGACTATCTCACAAAGGACATCCAGTCTCCTCTTCCGTGGTGTATGCTATACGCGGATGACATTGTACTGATAGAAAAATGTGCGAATAAATTAAATACCACTCTCCAGCAATGGACACGCGCGCTCGAAAACAATGGCTTACGCATAAGCAGAAGCAAGACCGAATATCTTAAATGCACCTTTAATGAACAGTCACCACCTGATACAAACATCTTTATTGACGGACAGCCTGTACCAAAAGTAGACCGATTCAAATATCTCGGATCAATGCTTACTGCAGATCTAAATATAGACGCAGATGTTACCCATAGAATAAATGCGGCGTGGGTGAGGTGCAGAACCTTAACAGGAGCTCTATGTGATAGCCGAATGCCAATAAAAGTTAAAGGTAAAGTCTATAAAGTGGCAGTAAGACCCGCCATGATGTACGGCTCCGAATGCTGGGCTGCCAAGAAGAGTCATGAACAAAAGATGCACACCAATGAAATGAAGATGCTACGATGGTCAGCAGGAGTGACGAGGCTCGATAAAGTACGGAATGAGTACATCAGAGGCTCCTTCAAAGTTACTCCAATCGCAGGAAAAATGACTGAGAGTCGCTTGAGATGGTTTGGACACGTGATGAGGCGAGACGAAGAACACGCTGTTAAGAAAGCATTGCGCATCCCAGAAAAGAAGAAAGGCAGAGGGAGGCCACTAGCCACGTGGCTGACAACCGTTACCAGGGATATGGAAAGGGCACAGCTGAAACTACAGACAACCCAGGACAGAGCGGCCTGGCGCCGAAATACGAGGAGGGCCGACCCCAAGTAAAGGGAAAAGGCAAGGAAGAAGAAGAGAGATTATAGGATAACCTATAAGAAGTCCATATCTGTATATGGGAGGTAATTTTTGAGGGGAAAGGGGAAAATAAAAAAAAATATTTGAAAACTGCATCGTGTGACATATCAAATGAAAGGTCTTGTTGAGACAATCTTAAATATATTTTTTTTGTAATTTTAAAATAAATAGTTTCCAAGTTATTCAAGAAAATAGACAAAATTTGACCATTCCTCCCCTTATCTCCGAAACTACTGAACCTATTTTTTTTTTAAAAATACAGAATTTAGTTTTCTACTTATAGATTATAGGAAAACCTATAAGAAGTCCATGATATTAAAAGAACATGGTAAATCACTCAATATTGTGCGTACCAATTTGGGTCAGATTTAAAAAAAACGTGATAGGTAACATCGTACGGAACCCTCTTCACGCGAGTCCAACTCGCACTTGGCCGGTTTTTTTTTAATTGTACTGACTAAATTCCACGGTGTCCTTCAATAGCCCATTACGTTCCGAAGCCACGGATACTTGATAGTCCAGCAACCCCGGCAGGCTTTTGGCCCTCTTAGCTTAGGCCCCCGCCATGTTGCTGACAGCTCTTTGAGGCACGCGTGGAATACAACGCGCTGTCGTGATCGGACAGTGAGTCGCCCATTACTCGCCGTCCGCATGCCCGTGTGTCTCTTAGGCCTGGGAGAAGCCTATGTCCAGCAGTGGACTGTGATTAGCTGAGTTGATTGATTGATGCGACCACAATTAAATAAGTATGAACACGTCATTGAAATCCATCTGTGAACTATCACATTACAATTACAAAAAATATCGTGCTGTCGTTAAAATCTTCATTTTCATATTATCTTAAGATTGTTGTTTATTTAAGAGCGTGGAAGTGTTAGAAAAGTGTGTATGACGTAATATGGCGCCGTCACAGCTTCACCCTTGTCGTGGTCGTATAGTGTTATTTTGATTCCACGCAATCAAAATGAATCTATTATGTAGAATATGTAACACGCATACATGTATGTTAGATAGCTTTTCATATAGTTATGCTTCTAAGTTACAGAGCACAGTGTAAGTAAATACATACATACATATGCTAATTGAACTGAGTGATAGCTTCATTGGAGGCGCTTCTGTTTGTTTATGCGAATGGAATGACCGTTTGTACGACCGGAATGAGGTGGGGCTGTCTAAACACGTTTAGGAAATACATCTAGGTACTACCTGCCGGTTTCTGAGAGCCTGGTAGATGAAATACGGTAAATACCAAGTTTTGGTGATCAAAAGATTCGGCCAAAGATAACTTCGTAGATTCCTCATACACGGCAACCTATGCGCATCATGCGTCTGTGCATTATTTGCCTTATGTTGATTCGTTCTTGATGCTACCGCAACTCACACTCAGAAGCTGAATATTTTATTCCCTCGTTTGAACGTTTTGTACGGTAACGTGCGCCATCTCTTGGAATGGTTTCTAATTGGTAAGGTTTCAGGAGTACTTATCCAGAACACTTATAGCTGAATATTTCTTTCCTCAAAAAAAAATATCTTTACGTTGCGTGTCGCATGCGTTTACAAATAATTAATTAGTAGGACAAGAAGAATGGCATTGCATTGTCGTAAGGCGCACATAGGAAGGCTTGCATGAAATCTGAGCAATTAGCAGTTTAGGATGGTAAAATTCCTGTGTTGAGGAGCTCGTGGCTAAATAATAACAGCCGCACAGACCAGTTAAGCCGTGCTTGCCGAGGTTGGTCTGTGGATGGGTGACCATCTGTCATAGCGAGTTTCCTCCGTGCCTCGGAAAGCACGTAAAGCCGTTGGTCCCGGCTGTCATTTGTAGATCTTTGACAGTCGTTAATCACAGTCAGAAGCTTAAAAGTCTGACAACCAGTCTTACCATGGGGTAACGTATTACCCTGTGGAGGTCCGATAGTCTTTTTTTTTTTTTTTTTTTTTTTTTTTTTTGCTGTTGCGGGCCCAATGTAACCTTGACGACACTCCGACCCTTTTGGATCTATTGTGTCTAGCCCTTAGCCTTTCAATCTGCCTCTTCGGCAAAAATATACCTCAGAAGCGATATAATTCCCCCTGTTGGCAGATTCCTGTAGTCCTCTGGGTCAGGGTAAGCTTGGCCCAGAAGTCCCATACGCTTTCCAGCCAGAGAGTCGCATTCACATAAAAGATGCTTCATGGTCTCCTTTTTGACATCTGTCATTGGGCAAAAACGGCAGTACGGGCTGTCTTCTAACCGCATTTTATACAGCAGGTCATTTGTCTGGTAATGCCCTGTGAATGCTGCCAAGATCAGCCTTAACTGTTTCCTACCATGTGAGATTATTTGTCCATTCCACCTGGTGTCCTTTGTGTCAATGAATCTCCTCGAGTGGCCCATTCCCGTCGTCCTAGACCACTCCGATTGGTGGGCCTCCCTGGCCATCGCCCTCATGGCCATATTCACGGTACTATTTGATAGTCCCACGAATGGCTCCGGGCCGATGAGATCACTTTCTGATCCTTTTCTGGCTAGTTCATCAGCTTTCTCATTTCCCAGGATGCCCACGTGGCCTGGAACCCAGACTAATCTGACTTTGTTTTGCCTCCCCAAAGTATTTAGGGTTTTGGCACAGTTCACGATTAGTCTGGAGTCCATTCGGTAGGAGTCCAGGGCCTTGAGGGCCGCTTGACTGTCACTTAGTATGTAAATAGTCTTACCTTTAGTATTCCTGTCTAGGTTTACCTGGGCACAGGCACATATAGCGTAGACCTCCGCTTGGAAGACCGTAGCATAGTGTCCCATGCTTTGACTGATTTGACAGTCCTCTGCATAAATGCCTGCTCCTGTTCCGGACTTCATTTTTGAGCCGTCCGTATACCATGTGAGTTTCGGGTTGTCTGTGAATTGCAGGCCCTCCCTCCAGTCGTCCCTGCTGGGCACATGTATCTTGTACTTTTTCCGGAACATGTGCGTGGGTCGCATTTTGTCACATCCCATGGACATGACCTTTTCGAGAGTGGTTGGGATCTCCATTCTTGTGTGATCCGTCCTCGGCATGTTGAAGTTCCACATGTCATTTACTGATAGTCTGTGGAGAGCTTTTGCAGCTTCCGACTGTATCACAATATGCAGTGGGGGCATGTTAAGCATCATTTCCATCGCTGCCGTGGGCGTTGTTCCGAACGCTCCCGTTATGGCCATGCATGCCGTCCTTTGGACTTTCAACAGTGTCTGTTTGCATGTGACCAGTCTTGTTCTCGGCCACCATACTAAGCTGCCATATGTGAGAATAGGTCTCACAATCATAGTATAGAGCCAATGTAGAACCCTTGGCTTTAAGCCCCAAGTTTTTCCAAATGTTGAGCGACACATGCCAAAGACCCTAAGTGCCTTCGTCGTTGTGTTCTCCAGGTGTGTACTCCACGTCAGTGTATTGTCTAGTGTTATCCCTAGATACTTTACCGTTGTGGACCATTCGATACGAGTGTCATACAGATGAAGATTCATCAGCCTTGCGAGCTTCCTTTTTCTAGTGAAGGCTATCGCCGTGGTCTTGCTCGGATTGATAGAGAGGTGGTTAAGATTACACCAGTGCTCTACCGTTTCCAGCGCCTTCTGCATTAACCCTGTCACTGTTTCTGGGAACTTACCATTAACTAGTATGACAATATCATCTGCATATCCCACTGTGTAGAGTGGCCCTGTGTTCAGTTTGTTCAGAAGCGAATCAACCACCAAGCTCCACAGAAGAGGGGATAAAACCCCACCCTGCGGACATCCTCTAGTGGTCGTCGCTCGGAGACTGTCACCTAGTAGATTAGAGTGTATAATCCTACCTTTGAGCATGCAGTTTATCCACTTACGTATGGTGGGTTCTATACCATGCTCCTGCGCCGCCGTGTTGATGGCCTCGAAGGTTGTGCGGTCGAATGCCCCTTCTATATCCAGGAACGTCCCCACACAAATTTCCTTGTTCTGTAGTGCTTCCTCAGCTTTGGATACCACGAAGTGCAGGGCTGTCTCCGTGGACTTTCCTGGCTGGTACGCACATTGCAACCTGTGTAGGGGTGTCTTTTTCAGAGGTCCCTCCCTTATATATTCATCTAGCATCTTTTCCAGGGTTTTCAAGAGGAAAGATGTTAGGCTAATAGGTCGGTATGACTTCGCCTCTTCATAGTTCGCCTTACCTGGTTTAGGGATGTAGATGACTTTGACCTGTCTCCAGATCCTCGGTATATGTCCGAAAGCTATGCATGCCTTGTACAGCCTGCACAGGTGTGGGTTTAGTATTGTTATACCCTTTTGTAGTAAAATGGGGTAAATCTCATCCGGGCCTGGTGACTTAAATGGTTGGAATTTACCCACCGCCCATTTTAGCTTGTGTTCATTTACTACCTTTTTTGCTATTTCCCAATCAGCTTTGGTCGTGCGTGACCTTTGTTCTTCTAAGCTGATGGCCTCTACTGTGTCATATTCTACCACCTTGGAGCCCGGGAAGTGAGTTTTGAACATGATTTCAAGGGTCTCCTTCCCAGTCTCGGTATGCTTACCATTTTCCCCCTTTACGGTTGATAGTGGATTCGCCCTTGTCATTGACATTGCCTTCGAGAGTCTCATACCTTCTGGTATCGTGCTGATCTTCTCGCAGTGATCTCTCCAAGCAGGTCCGATAGTCAGTCGCTCCATGTAAAATACTGATATTCAGCTGTATCTGGTTTGACTGGAAGCCGACCCCAATATAGTTGGGAAAAGGCTAGGCAGATGATGAAAATTCCAGTGTCGCAAAAATACCTTAAGAGGTTACCAAGGCCCTGGAACGTAAAAGGCAATTGAAGGAACAGAATTACTTTAATACAGTTTGAGTCTGACATTCCCATCCGTTCTATTTCACCGAAGCGGTAGGAATTATTTTTTGATGATTTCAATAAATTTGACGGCATGGCACAGTGGTAAAGCGATTGGCTATTACTCTGCGTGTCACAGGTTCTACTTCCGAATAGAACAAATAAATATTTCTATGATCTCCTAGTATGTTCTGAGTCTAGCTATTTGTGAGCGTGTTCTTCAATGTTTGTATACGCACCCACGGTACAGGAAAATTCCTAATGTGTGGCCACGTTTATTTAAAAAAAGAAATTCCCGTAATCCCAACCCCCAATACATAAGACCGTAGCGGGCCCTGCTAGGATTTCACACTCTTAAAATATAGCCACATCTTTTTTCCCTAGCTTACATAAGCACATTACATCATCTCCTCACACAACTTGAAAATTAAATCACATTAGCATAAGCATAAGTAACCTCTAGGGAAATTACGTAGTACAATGCGTCGTCGAGCGAGCTAGTTAAAGGCATGCTCGCGACAACTACACTACAGCCCACTTTGAGCTCGAATTACCTAATTGTTGATTATGGCACCGAAACAAACGCGACGTGTGCCTCTGGTCGGCTCCCGGACTATTTAACGAGTTGCTTTGCTAAGCGTTCAATGTTGCCTTTGGTATTTTTGAGTTTGACAGCTAATAAGTGGAGACTGGAGGTTGTGATTAAAGGTTGTTAGGATAATACACTCTAATATTTAGTTACTAAGTACGAATACCAGAGGTCCTCTTAAGTAACTATTTAGCAGAATCATTTTCTGTTTTCAAAGTAAATTTTTCAGACTATTGACCTTGCCTGCATCATGACATGTAAAGCTTATTTGTGGAAAAATAATTGGCCCCGTACGTTTCCTAGATGTTTTAAATCAGGAGTACTTAACCAGAAGGACACAGGTTCGAATCCTGCTCGCAGTCAAATTGTTTCGCTTAAAAGAAATTAACAATGGCCTGTGGTAAATCGATTCGTATTTTTCTAATGAGACATACAATTTTCTTATGATATATCAGATATCAGCATGACGAATATAAAACATAGTGGTTTATTTCGTAATAATTTACGTTACGAACTTTCAACGTTTATTAAAATGTTTCTGAAATTACTTAAAGCAAAATTTGCGTGATTAATCGCTACAATTCGACAGTGATCTTCAAGAATCACAAGGTATAATTATACAAAAGGGTTTCAAGAGGTATTTGTTGACCTCGTTGTGGTAGCAGACATGGGGATCGATTGTCAGAATTTAGGAAAGTATAACCTCAACACAAACCACATCACACTAGACGTGACTTTATTTAATTGTGACACTGGAGCGTAATAGCAAACTGAAGGAACAGAGCCCTTATCACGAGTTTTCACTATTTTACTTTACAGCATCTTTCCAGTATTTACAGCGTTTCTTGTATGGAAAAATGGAACAGCGCCTCTGGTGTGCGAAGAAGGAACTAATTTTTTCCTTAAAATTTAATGTCAAAGTTCCAGTTTACTTTACGTCACAATAACTGAAAACTCTAAAACTGATAAGACCTTAGGGGAGATTTTGAGTCAGTTTGTCTGACAGTCCTTTCCACTTCACCCAGGGCGGTAGGAGGACTCATTTGACGATAAAAAAGTGTTGAAACTCCATCCATGCATCCCTGGATTGAGAGTCTATTTTTTTCAACTAGCCGCATGAGTTATTCAAGGTTACTTTACCTTGAAAAGATGAGAAACTGAGGTAGCTCCCAAGGTCCAGGTTAGGTAAAACAAATTGATTAATTTAAAACGCACTTCTATTCTAACCACAAATACATTAAACAGGCTCACAAATATTAAGAGTTGCGTTCCAAACACATTTCCCGATAGGATGCAAAGTTGAGTTGCGATTGACGAGTGATTTTAGACGAGAAGTTAGATAGCCCAGCTTATTTTCGTCATCCAGACATTGGATAAAAACCACATTGATGATTAAGATAAACAGGCAAAGTGACTTCAGCGTTTTCAGTTTCTTCTTTAATATTTAGGTACTCTAGGTTGTTACTCGTAAAACTTTACGGAATCACTGCCGACTGACTGGTAGCGTATCGTGTATTAAAATAGAAATATTAATTCGTCATGATTCGTTTTGCCTCAAAATTGAATGGATTGAAGCACAAATCAATGACTGAAACAACAACATTAATAAAATGCAGAAATAGTTGTTTTTCAGATTGCTACAATTTCATAGTTTATTAGTTGATTTAATGCACAAAATCTGAGCTAACACACACGTTGCTTGCATTCTATTACTACAGTTTCATGAGATATTTTTCAATCTCCATGTTACCGCGGCAGCGGTCAAAAGCTTGTCTTAACTGAAATTTAAAAAACTTTTTTTTTGTAAAGACAAATTTTAGGTTGTAATATGAGAAGCTATCACTGAGTTAATTAATCTGTAATATAAAAAAAAAAGTTATATTGGTAAATGTTAGTAATTATGAGATGAATTAGTAGGAGAGAGACAATTTACATAGATCTTAGCAGAAAACAAGGTTCAATACAAATATTGCAACGAAATATTAGTCATCAGTAATTTTTATAAGAGTAGCGTGTAATGCTGATATGAAAAAGTGGAGACCCTATCCTGCTTCCCTGTAGTCCTCCCATGAAACAATGTTTAATTAACTTGTAATTTTTAGATTTCAAGCATTCGTTCGATAACTTGAACTTATTTATTACTAGCACTTCGCCCGCGACTTCGTCCGCGCGTATTTCGAACTTTGCCTCTGTGAATTTCTACTCCCGGCCGCCGCCTTTTTTGAAAACTATTTGGAAAATCAAAATCAATGTCCAACAAAAATTTTTTCAACCCCGAAAACAAAAAGTCCTAAAAAGAACAAACCTATGCAAAACTTGTGACTCCTAACTATCCCAAAACAACCCCTTTTTTATCGTGCTAAAATCACCAAATGACTTCTCCCACCCAGAGCGGGACGGAGGGACTGTCAGATATGTACTGACTAAAATCCACGGTGATCCTTCAATATCCCTTTACGTTCCAGGGTTACGGTTACCTTATGAGACAGTCCCGCGTCCTCGGCAAGCTTTGGCCCTCTAAGAGGGGGCCCCGTCATTTTACTGACAGCTCTTTGAGGCGCGCATGGAATACGATGCGCCGTCGACACGGGCAAGATCCATGATCGGACGGCGAGTCACCATTACACGCCATCTGCATGCCCGCGCCTATGGTGGCCAGAAATCGCTTCGCGACGTCTGTTGCCATAAGCGTCACCCACGGCGATTGGGTCGTGAGGTGGACGCTATCCTCTCCCTCGCGCGACCCGCCTCCTCCTTCGCTAGCATGACTGCTTCGCAGAAGGAAGCGGCCGCTCAGCAGCAAGGCCTCGACAAATGCCGGGTGAGACCCTCTCTTAGTTCTAAAAACCTGTGTTCTAGAAAGAACCCCCATGCAAAATTTGAGATCTTTAACTGACAACCCCAAGACAACCCCTAAGTGGTCGAATAACGCAAAATCCCGTCTTAGTGAACATCTACGTCCTAAAAATAACGACCATGCAAGGTTGCAACATTTGAGATTCCTAGTACTTATAAATAAAAAAAGTTTCATACAAATTATCAACACCGAAAACAACCCCTTAGGGATTGAATTTCGCAATATCCCGTCTTAGGTAGCACCTACTTTTTAAATAGTACCCCCTTGCAAAATTTGAGACTTTTAACTATCAACCCTAAAAACAACCCCTCAGGGGTCGAATTTCCCAACATCCCGTCTTAAGTACCACCTACGTCCTAAAAAGAACCCTCATGTAACATTTGAAACTCTTAGTACCTACTTATAGTAACAAAGTTTCATACAAACTGTCCATCTAGAAAAACAACCCCTTAGGGGTCGAATTTCACAACATCCTGAACATCTTTGTCCTTAAAAGAATCCCCATGCAAAATTTAAGACCTCTATCTATCAACAACAAAAACAACCCCTTAGGGGTCGAATTCCACAACATCCCGATTTAGTGAACATCTTTGTCCTTAAAAGAATCCCCATGCAAAATTTGAGACCTCTATCTATCAACACCAAAAACAACCCCTTAGGGTCGAATTTCCCAACATCCCGTCTTTAGTATCACCTACGTCCTAAAAAGATATTTCATGTAACATTTAAAACTCTTAGTACTTGTAGTAACAAAGTTTCATACAAACTATCCATGCCGAAAAACAACCCCTCAGGGGTCGAATTTCACAACATCCCGTCTTAGTGAGCATCTTTGTCCTTAAAAGAATCCCCATACAAAAGAGACCTCTATCTATCAACACCAAAAACAACCCCTTAGGGGTCGAATTTCACAACATCCCGTCTTAGTGAACATCTTTGTCCTTAAAAGAATCCCCATGCAAAATTTGAGACCTCTATCTATCAACACCAAAAACATCCCCTTAGGGGTCGAATTTCCCAACATCCCGTCTTTAGTATCACCTACGTCCTAAAACGATATCTCATGTAACATTTGAAACTCTTAGTACCTACTTATAGTAACAAAGTTTCATACAAACTGTCCATCTAGAAAAACAACCCCTTAGGGGTCGAATTTCACGACATCCCGTCTTAGTGAACATCTTTGTCCTTAAAAGAATCCCCATACAAGAGACCTCTATCTATCAACACTAAAAACAACCCCTTAGGGGTTGAATTTCGCAACATCCCGTCTAAGTGAGCATCTACCTCCTAAAAGTATTCCCCATGCAAAATTTGAGACTCCTAGCACTTATAATAACGAAGTTTCAAACAAACTATCAACACCAAAAACCACCCCTTATGGGTCGAATTTCGAAAAACCCCTTTCGTAAGTAGCCCCTACTTCCTAAAAAGAACCCGCACGTAAAATTTAAAACTCTTAGTACTTGTTGCAACAAAGTTTCATACAAACTGTCAACCCCAAAAACAACCCCTTAGGGGCGTAATATCGCAAAATCCCTTCTTAGCGAGTACCTACGTCCCAAAAAGAACCCCTATGCAAAATTTTAAACTCCTAGCACTGGTAGTTTCCGAGATTTCGTGTCCTATGAGTGAGTGACCTTTTGCTTTTATATATATAGATTAAACAGTTCAACGGGTTTACTGTGAACGCTCTTCAAACTGCATTGTATCTTAGTTGTAAACATAAAAGGTATCAAAAGCTTTCTTTAAATCCTAGAAAACTATTTTAGTTTCTAAAAGCTTTATTTTAGAGTAAGTCCATTCCTATTGGTTTATTCTTTTGGAGTAAATAATCTCGTATGCAAAACAATACTCAAATGATAGCTTTTCTTTAACTTTAGCGTTGTTTTATTTTGTATTTAACCGACTCCAATAATAGGAGGTTCTCATATCGTTTAATAATTTAATCTTAATGGGTTTAAAGTGGTTTGGATAGTGTAATAATTATGTTAGTCTTTTCTGTCTAAGGTTTGGATTGTCTCGGATAGGATAGGATTTGGATCCGGCTAGAGTAACTTTTTCAGCATAAAATCAAAATCAAAATCAAAATCAAAATATTTTATTTTACATGGGCCACAGTGGGCACTTATAAAACGTCGAGGGAAAAAAAAAAATTGGCACGGTTCGGGTTGGTCGCTTCCATGGAGAAGAACCGGCAAGAAACTCCATGGTTACTCTTTTAAAATATTTGCTTTTACAATGTTATTGTTACAGATTGGTATACATAAATACGAGAGAACATCGTAGGCACGATAAGAAGAGGCTCTTACCAAAATCTAAACAAAAAATAATAATAATAAAATAAAAAAGTATATAATAATATATACGTAATAAACTAGACGAAAAAGATAAAATGGGCATCGGGGAATTTACACAACCAACAATGTTCTCGCATTCACAATTCTAGAGTAAAAAAGAAGCTATATAAAAAAAAGAAGCTATATTAGCCAAAGATAGGTAATGACTAAATTAAAACATTGTAAGATAAAACAAAAAAAAGGTAAAAAGAGACAAAACAAACACATAAACAACAGAAAAAAAAAATGTATACAAGTAAAAATAAAAGGTAGTACCGTGATTCAGAGCAGTTAATAGACAATATACCTAATTTATAATAAAACTGTTGAAGAACCAGGGAAGCCGCATGAGCAGAAGGAACTATTGCCAAATATCTTTGTCTTCAACGTAGTCCTTAATTTTGTAATATGCTTTTTTAATAAGGACACGTTTAATGTGGGTTTTAAACTTTCCGTCAGTTAGTTCTATGACTGACTTGGGCAATTTATTATAAAAACGTATGCTGTTTACAACGAACGACTTACTTGTCTTTGCTAGTCTGAATCTGGGTATCACAATTTCGTGTTTACTCCGTGTATTAATATTATGGAAATCGCTTCTAATCTTAAAATTTCCTAGGTTTTTACGTACGTATAAAATACTCTCTAATATGTAAAGTGACGGCAGTGTTAATATTTCGATTTCTTTAAATTTTTCTCTAAGTGACTCACGGGGACCCATTTTATATATCGCACGGATTGCTCTCTTTTGTAATATAAAAACTGAATCTACGTCTGCTGCTGATCCCCACAGCAGAATGCCATACGACATAATACTATGAAAGTAGGCAAAGTATACTAACCTAGCTGTGGCCGTATCAGTTAGCTGCCTTATTTTCCTTACCGCGTACGCAGCGGAGCTTAATCTGCTCAAAAGAGTTCTAATGTGGGCGCCCCACTGTAATTTCGAATCAATCGTAATACCCAAGAATACAGTTTCTGCAATAGTATCAAGTTTTTTGCCATCAAGTTTTAAATTTAGACCAACTTGCGGTACGTTTGGCAAAGAGAACTTCAGACATTTTGTTTTGTTCGCATTCAGTAATAGATTGTTAGCTGCGAACCATTTCGAGAGAACAGCTAGACTTTCATTTACGTGTAAGACATCCGTATCTTTTCTATCTACTTTAAAAATAAGCGATGTGTCATCGGCAAACAATATTATATTCGATAAGTTAGCCATCATGTACGGAAGATCATTAATATAAACTAGAAAAAGAAAAGGGCCGAGAATTGACCCTTGAGGCACGCCCATCTTCACTAGAGACCCAGAGGACGTCGCCCCACTTACATTTACTTTTTGCTGCCTGTTGGATAAATAGGAAAGAACAAGGCCAGCAGCTCGTCCACGAATTCCGTAATGGTGTAATTTACAAATGAGTGTATTGTGGTCGACGCAGTCGAACGCTTTTGAGAGGTCACAGAAAATGCCAATGGCATCCTGGGACCTCTCCCAGGATTCCAAAATGTGACTGATTAGTTTTACACCAGCGTCAGTCGTCGACCTACCTCTTGTGAACCCGAACTGCTGACTATGTAGAATCCCATTTGAGTTAAAGTGAGACAGCATCTGGTCCAACATGATTTTTTCATAAATTTTACTCAATGCTGGAAGCACAGATATGGGCCTGTAATTCGCGGGATCATTCTTACATCCCGCTTTAAAAATTGGCACTACTTTGCTATGTTTCATTAAATCAGGAAATTTGCCGCTGTCCAAACATTGATTAAATATGTCTGTTAGAACAGGAGCTATTGTAACAATAATTTCGCCAAGAACCTTGACTGATATTCCCCAAAGATCTTCAGTATTTTTTATATTGAGACTTTTGTATGCATTTATAATAGTAGAAATAGATATAGATTTAAATTCAAAGGATGGTATGTCTTTAGTAAAATGTTTTATTAGAAGTTCTTCAGCTAAAATAGATGAAGAGGGGAGAGATTTCGTAACGTGTAACGGGATGTCAGTAAAGAAGTGTTCTAGTGTCTCGGCAACTTCTTGCTTGTCAGAAATGATTTTATCGTCTACTTTTAAGGACAATTCATTCTGATCTCGCTGTTGTGTCTTTCCAGTTTCTCTGTTTATTACCTGCCATACAGTTTTAATTTTATTATTTGATATGCTAATTTTATTGCTAATTATTTTAGACTTTGCTTGAGCACAGACTTTTTTGAAAATTTTGGAATAGTTTCTAACATAATTGTGAAAGGATTGATCTGAAGTCAATGATTTTTCATTATATAAATTATACAAAACATCTCTGCTTTTTCTTATTCCCGGAGTGGCCCATTCACTAAACTTAGACTTTTTATTGATCTTAACTTTTTTTACAGGGCAGGTTTTATTGAATTCTTGGCAGACTGTTGAAAATAATATACCATAGTTAATATTGGGGTCTTGTGAATCAAAACTGGCGGTTGAAAGGTGACTAAGAACATTATTATTAAAAGAATTTAATTTATTTTTTGGAAGAGGTCTTATTTTAATTGTTTTATTTAAAAAAATCTTTTTGTTTGACTCAAAAGATACAAGTTGGCCAGTATGGTCAGACCTAACGCCACTAATTAGATAAGAGTCTTTCACTTTACAATTTGTATATACATTATCTATGCAAGAAGCTGAAGTAGCGGTTATTCTAGTAGCTTCATTAAATAAACAAGTTAAGTTGAATGATTTGAATAATGAGAGAAGCTTACTTTTTTCTGGTGAATTATGCAACAGATCTATATTCAGGTCACCACAAACAAATACTACTTTATTATCTCTAAAAAGTTTACATAATATCTCCTCCATTGTTATTAAGAACAATGACAAGTTGGCTGCTGGTGGTCTATAGACACATAAGATAATATGGCCCTCAACCTCTGCACATGCTACCTCACATAAGCGATCAACAGAGCAAGCAGTGATATCCTTTCGTTCCTTAAATCTAAGACAGCTATTGCAAAGTATCAGGGTACCACCACCTATAGTGGATCTGTTGAACGCACTGGCTACTGAAAAATTATTTACATTAAACAACATCCTATCTGGTGTTAACCATGTTTCGCAGAAACATAATATATCCATGTGGTATTTATCTATTAACATTTCCACGTCTAGGATTTTGCCAGAGAAGCGATTTATATTCTGGTGATAGAGTAAAATATTATTATAATGCTTCTCTTCTGTCGGCTCTAAAAGTTTAAAGAGTCTGATGCAATATTATTACAAAAGCTAGATAGTTCTGTTTCAACACTTAACCTAGTCTGAGTTAAACTAATATTAACTGCGTGTATATTATATGCTAACAAAGTAGCTAACAAATGTTGACTACGTCTGGGAAGAAACATATGGTCCGGAGAAAAAACAACAAAATCTCTAACAAAATTGTTAGTATCAAAAAACAATAAACGGTCACTATGACGACATGTAAAAAAATGCATCAGGTTATTAAGACTAGAAATGTAATCATTGTCTTGAGTAGTTAAATTATCAGAATATGGAAATGCACACAATATTAATTTACCTAATTTTAATTCAAGGAGGGTGTCAATACCATTAACTATGTCCCTTTTTGATACATTAAGGCTATTTCCAAGAAGAAGTACTACAGTGGACTGCTCATCCAATTTTGTGTTTTGAATTTTATGAATGAAGTCACTGAAATGCAGATTATGGGAACAATGGTTCACTACTGTATGATTGGAACGGTTATTTAACAATGGTCCAAAGTTTGTTCCTAATCTATCAGAAAACACTAATATATTACTCTGAGTGTGTGAGTTTACAGTATCTATAGATTGGTCTAGAATAGGGAGAGGAATTTGAACCACTTGCTTTGGCATGGGAGGTGGCGAAGCAGGAGCACAATTACAGGTTATATTGTTAGTCAACGACTCGTACCTCTCTGCATTGTACTTCACAAGGTCCACCAGCTCGCAAGCCTCCTGCATGCGTTCACTCAGCATTTGTTGACAACTCTCATATTTACAAAAGATATCCTTAAGGGAATCCTCTCTACTCATTAATTCCATTCTTCCATTCATAATAATTATAATCATGGTATGTAGATAATGTACACAATTATTCAATGATATAAAACAACATAATTATTCTGGGAAAATTAAACTGAAAAACTATTTTATTCATTTGAAACTTTTATTTATTTTTTCAAACAAAAAAAAGTTTTACTCGAGTGCACCTCTACATTTTTCAAAATTATTAATCAACTGGCACACAATATTGAAGTGCTTCATTCCAAACACATTTACCAATTGGTCTTTGTGTCTGTGGGTTACGACTGATGAATTGTCGTCGTGCGTTGCGGAAATGTGCTGAGTAAGGATGGTTATCTAGACCATCATCAGCCTGACCTTGGATATTCACCACGTTGATGATCAAGACAAGCAGAACAAGGAACTTCAACATTTTCAGTTTCTTCTTTGAATTCTGCTGTAGGTTGTTGAAGATTTATAGGATCACTGGAGACTGACTGTTTGCGTGTCATATTTATATGAAAAGCCTGTACGCTGAACGACATTTCATACAAACTATCAAGTATTAAGTGAGAGAGAGACCAAATTAAGTGTGCAGTGATAACAGAGAATATTTAAGAGAACTAGTGTTATAAGTATTTTTTACTGATTTTAAACTTTTCATAGAAACTTTTTTTATCTATATTTTACTGTCGTACTGCTTTGCAACAGGTTCAAACATTGTCAACGGAAAAATATTCATCTAAATTAAACATCTGGTTTGGTTTCATAGTAAAAGTTGTTTATAATCAAAAGTACTTGTAGCCCATGAAAGCTTACTGTTTGACAATTAACCATGTACTTTATACTTTGTTTTTCATGCATTCCCATTTTAATTTGCGTTATGTAGGTATATCCTGTCCAGAAAACAAAATATTTTCTTCTAAACACGACAGTTGTATTTAAAAAAAAAACCGGCCAAGTGCGAGTTGGACTCGCGTGAAGAGGGTTCCGTACGATGGTACCTATCACGTTTTTTTTTAAATCTGACCCAAATTGGTACGCACAATATTGAGTGATTTACCATGTTATTTTAATATCATGGACTTCTTATAGGTTTTCCTATAATCTATAAGTAGAAAACTAATTTCTGTATTTAAAAAAAAATTGGTTCAGTAGTTTCGGAGATAAGGGGGGGGAATGGTCAAATTTCGTCTATTTTCTTGAATAACTTGGAAACTATTTATTTTAAAATTACAATGAAAATATATTTAAGATTGTCTCAACAAGACCTTTCATTTGGTATGTCACACGATGCAGATTTCAAATATTTTTTTTTAATTTTCCCCTTCCCCCCCAAAAATTACCTCCCATATACAGATATGGACTTTTTATAGGTTTTTCTATCTATATATATAAAAGCAAAAGGTCACTCACTCATAGGACACGAAATCTCGGAAACTACCAGTGCTAGGAGTTTAAAATTTTGCATAGGGGTTCTTTTTGGGACGTAGGTACTCGCTAAGAAGGGATTTTGCGATATTACGCCCCTAAGGGGTTGTTTTTGGGGTTGACCGTTTGTATGAAACTTTGTTGAAAACAAGTACTAAGAGTTTTAAATTTTGCGTGCGGGTTCTTTTTAGGAAGTAGGGGCTACTTACGAAAGGGGTTTTTCGAAATTCGACCCATAAGGGGTTGTTTTTGGTGTTGATAGTTTGTTTGAAACTTCGTTATTATAAGTGCTAGGAGTCTCAAATTTTGCATGGGGAATACTTTTAGGAGGTAGATGCTCACTTAGACGGGATGTTGCGAAATTCAACCCCTAAGGGGTTGTTTTTAGTGTTGATAGATAGAGGTCTCTTGTATGGGGATTCTTTTAAGGACAAAGATGTTCACTAAGACGGGATGTCGTGAAATTCGACCCCTAAGGGGTTGTTTTTCTAGATGGACAGTTTGTATGAAACTTTGTTACTATAAGTAGGTACTAAGAGTTTCAAATGTTACATGAGATATCTTTTTAGGACGTAGGTGATACGACGGACTAAAGACGGGATGTTGGGAAATTCGACCCCTAAGGGGTTGTTTTTGGTGTTGATAGATAGAGGTC
This sequence comes from Agrotis exclamationis, assembly GCA_950005045.1. NCBI lineage: Eukaryota > Metazoa > Arthropoda > Insecta > Lepidoptera > Noctuidae > Agrotis > Agrotis exclamationis. The sequence goes on along the minus strand of OX465417.1, from coordinate 26,455,512 downwards.
TCAAATTTTGCATGGGGATTCTTTTAAGGACAAAGATGTTCACTAAGACGGGATGTTGTGAAATTCGACCCCTAAGGGGTTGTTTTTGGTGTTGATAGATAGAGGTCTCAAATTTTGTATGGGGATTCTTTTAAGGACAAAGATGCTCACTAAGACGGGATGTTGTGAAATTCGACCCCTGAGGGGTTGTTTTTCGGCATGGATAGTTTGTATGAAACTTTGTTACTACAAGTACTAAGAGTTTTAAATGTTACATGAAATATCTTTTTAGGACGTAGGTGATACTAAAGACGGGATGTTGGGAAATTCGACCCCTAAGGGGTTGTTTTTGGTGTTGATAGATAGAGGTCTCAAATTTTGCATGGGGATTCTTTTAAGGACAAAGATGTTCAGGATGTTGTGAAATTCGACCCCTAAGGGGTTGTTTTTTTAGATGGACAGTTTGTATGAAACTTTGTTACTATAAGTAGGTACTAAGAGTTTCAAATGTTACATGAGGGTTCTTTTTAGGGCGTAGGTGGTACTTAAGACGGGATGTTGGGAAATTCGACCCCTGAGGGGTTGTTTTTAGGGTTGATAGTTAGGAGTCTCAAATTTTGCAAGGGGGTACTATTTAAAAAGTAGGTGCTACCTAAGACGGGATATTGCGAAATTCAATCCCTAAGGGGTTGTTTTCGGTGTTGATAATTTGTATGAAACTTTTTTTATTTATAAGTACTAGGAATCTCAAATGTTGCAACCTTGCATGGTCGTTATTTTTAGGACGTAGATGTTCACTAAGACGGGATTTTGCGTTATTCGACCACTTAGGGGTTGTCTTGGGGTTGTCAGTTAAAGATCTCAAATTTTGCATGGGGGTTCTTTCTAGAACACAGGTTTTTAGAACTAAGAGAGGGTCTCACCCGGCATTTGTCGAGGCCTTGCTGCTGAGCGGCCGCTTCCTTCTGCGAAGCAGTCATGCTAGCGAAGGAGGAGGCGGGTCGCGCGAGGGAGAGGATAGCGTCCACCTCACGACCCAATCGCCGTGGGTGACGCTTATGGCAACAGACGTCGCGAGGCGATTTCTGGCCACCATAGGCGCGGGCATGCAGATGGCGTGTAATGGTGACTCGCCGTCCGATCATGGATCTTGCCCGTGTCGACGGCGCATCGTATTCCATGCGCGCCTCAAAGAGCTGTCAGTAAAATGACGGGGCCCCCTCTTAGAGGGCCAAAGCTTGCCGAGGACGCGGGACTGTCTCATAAGGTAACCGTAACCCTGGAACGTAAAGGGATATTGAAGAATCACCGTGGATTTTAGTCAGTACATATCTGACAGTCCCTCCGTCCCGCTCTGGGTGGGATGAGTCATTTGGTGATTTTAGCACGATAAAAAAGGGGTTGTTTTGGGATAGTTAGGAGTCACAAGTTTTGCATAGGTTTGTTCTTTTTAGGACTTTTTGTTTTCGGGGTTGAAAAAATTTTAGTTGGACATTGATTTTGATTTTCCAAATAGTTTTCAAAAAAGGCGGCGGCCGGGAGTAGAAATTCACAGAGGCAAAGTTCGAAATACGCGCGGACGAAGTCGCGGGCGAAGTGCTAGTAATCTATAAGTAGAAACCTAATTCCTGTATTTTTTTCAAAATTTTAGGTTCAGTAGTTTCGGAGATAAGGGGGGGGGGAATGGTCAAGCTTCGTCTATTTTTTTTGAATAACTTGGAAACCATTTATTTTAAAATTACATAAAAATACTTTTAAGTTTGTCTCAACAATACCTTTCATTTGATATGTCACACGATGCACTTTTCAAATTTTTTTTTTTAAATTTTCCACTTCCCCCCCCCCAAAAATTACCTCCCATATACAGATGTGGACTTCTTATAGGTTATCCTATAATCTATAAGTAGAAACCTAATTCCTGTATTTTTTTCAAAATTTTAGGTTCAGTAGTTTCGGAGATAAGGGGGGGGGAATGGTCAAGCTTCGTCTATTTTTTTTGAATAACTTGGAAACCATTTATTTTAAAATTACAAAAAAAATACTTTTAAGTTTGTCTCAACAATACCTTTCATTTGATATGTCACACGATGTAGTTTTCAAATTTTTTTTTTTAATTTTCCCCTTCCCCCCCCAAAAATTACCTCCCATATACAGATATGGACTTCTTATAGGTTATCCTATAATCTATAAGTAGAAAACTAATTTCTGTATTTTTTTCAAAATTTTAGATTCAGTAGCGTCGGAGATAAGGGGGGGGGAATGGTCAAATTTCGTCTATTTTCTTGAATAACTTGGAAACTATTTATTTTAAAATTACAATAAAAATATATTTAAGATTGTCTCAACAAGACCTTTCATTTGGTATGTCACACGATGCAGATTTCAAATATTTTTTTTTAATTTTCCCCTTCCCCCCCAAAAATTACCTCCCATATACAGATATGGACTTTTTATAGGTTTTTCTATAATCTATAAGTAGAAAACTAATTACTGTATTTTTTTCAAAATTTTAGGTTCAGTAGTTTCGGAGATAAGAGGGGAGGGGGAATGGTCAAAATTCGTTTATTTTCTTGAATAACTTGGAAACCATTTATGTTAAAATTACAAAAAAATACACTTAAGATTGTCTCAACAAGACATTTCATATGATATGTCACACGATGCAGTTTTCAAAACTTTTTTTTTTCATTTTCCCCTTCCCCCCAAAAATTACCTCCCACATACAGATTTCATCTATTCACGCCACACCTCTGTGCTTGGGTCACAGGAATTGATATGTGTACCAAATTTCAACCCAATCGGTCTAGTAGATTCGGAGATAATTTACTGTAAGCGACAGACAGACGGACACACGAGTGATCCTTTAAGGGTTCCGTTTTTGTATTCGGACGTACGGAACCCTAAAAACCCGTTGAAGCTTTTAATCGAGAGCGTACTAAAGTAGGTTATAGATACCGACGCGGCACCCGGCCGCGTGGTCTACTGTACCGGCAAAGGCAACGTCCAAACTCCATCCACTCCAGCTGTTTGCCGCCGCTCTTCGCTGTCACTCTAGCGTTTCAGACGGCTTTTTTAGGCCTCTCTCGGCAATGACACCCATCTTATGGCACCTTTACAATGCTATTTTTAAAATAAAATAAATGTTTTGGAATAACTTTTTAAACTTTTATATCCCGCTTATGAGTACGAAATTTCATTAAAATCGGTACAGTTAATTTGAAAAATAACAAAAGAAAAGTTTGTATGAAATTCCCTTAGGCGGACATATTCTCGAAACATTTAATTCGTCAAAATTGATTTATCATGCTTATTGTGTCCTTTTTAGGTTTCCGTAGCCAAATGGCAAATATGGAACCCTTATAGATTCGTCATGTCTGTCTGTCTGTCCGTCCGTATGTCACAGCCACTTTTTGTCGAAAGTATAAAAGCTATCCTGTTGGAACTTGGTAAGTAGACGTATCATGTGAACCGCATTAGGATTTTCACACAAAAATAAAAACAACACAAATGGGGGTGCCCCCCATACCTACTTAGAATTGAAACTCAAAATTTTTTTTTCACGAAACCCATACGTGTGGGATATCTATGGATAGGGCTTTAAAAAATTATATTGAGGTTACCAGTATCATTTTTTTCTAGTGGTAAAATGTGTCCCCCCCCCCCTGTAACTTCTAAAATAAGAGAACGATAACACACAAAAACTTCCAACGAAAATTAGTTTGGATGAGATACAGTGAGTAATTTTTGAGATATAGTACATTTTCAAAAACCGCAAATATTACTTTGCCATTCATACATACACTATGAAAAACAAAGTTATTTTTATTGTTTGTGTATATTACTTACTAATCTCAATATAATTATATCCCTAATCTATGCTTGCTACTACGGAATCCTTCATGGGCGAGTCCAACTCGCACTTGGCCGATTTTTACATTGTTCATGCTAATAAATTGGATGTAATAGGAATAATTTGAAAAATCCAATTATGCCATGTCAAATCATAACACAATTCATTAAACGCCTAGGTGGAAGGACTCGTTAGAGATTTTACCACGTAAATTGTACCACGTGTATAATACACGTGATCCAATACAAGCGGATTTTGTAGAACTTTTTCTCTGTAACACCTCATTATATCGTATTTTATGTAAATATTGATTCATTTCACTTTAATAGTAACATACTCCTTTCGCTTCGCACGTATTCTTAATATCATCAGACATGCGTCATTTTATATTATCATAATTATGGATTGCGATAAATGGTCGATTCTATTTCTTAATACGGCAAGTAATAGTATAAGTAAGTACACATCAAGCGACCATTTTAAAACCAACTGACCTTTCTGAGGAACCTCATCAATAAAATTAGCTTAAAATATAATAATCAGTTCCTACAGATAAAACAACAAAATTAAAATAATATGCAAATTGAATACCTATCTTCTGCTGTTATTTCATCGAAGATCCATTGAAGACAACACTAATAATCTCTTTCCATAATCTGACCTACTTTCACACTTTATTTTATTCACGATAAAAAATCTAAACTGCATTATTCATTGCTCCCCCTATCGCTATTTCACAGATATACATCGGAGCACAGTCATCGATGTACACACACCAATGGCGTACAGGAAGTGGGAAGCGATAAATTCGTGGCGAAGTAAAATAAAACCTTTGGCTTCGCCCGTTTCGCTGTCTGCATTTATGATGTATCGTCCGTACGATTCTGGTTGGTGTTTTTTATACATTTTAGATGCCAAAATATGCTGGAATTTAAGGTAGTTTTAGAATTGAACGGATATGAATCTCTTGAAGTATTTTGTTGCGGAAGTGGGTTTTTGTTCTGGGTTGCGCAGTGTTATTTTTACTTAAATTTATTTGACTTGTGACTAATATTATTAATTGTTTATGCATATGATTACTACCCAGAATTTGATCCATATTAGCAACACTATCGAATAGTGACTGTGTAATAATACAGGATGTGATTTTTTTCCAAAATCAGCGGGTTCGATTCCTGGCCAGGATTATTGATTTTTGTAAAATCCAATGATGGAGTTTTAGTTTTCGTCGTAATCTGCCTCGAGACTCCATTCAGCGTTTTTCGATATTCCTCATAGTTTCGGATATAGCCATCCATGCCCAGTAAAAAAATTCACTCTGTATGCGTTGTAAGGTACACAGCAACTGACACAGAGTAACTTTAAAACCAAAAAATGTTTCTCAAAAAAAAAAAAAAACAATTATTTATATTTTATGATAATGGATCAGTCTTCCAACCAAGTTAAATTGCCGGACTTGACTCATTAAAAACTACTTTTTTTCCGTCAAACAATGATTGAACCTGATTTGCGATGAGTTTTGGACGCTGCGTCGCGTTGTCCATCATTTGAAAAATATTAAAATACAAAGTTTATTCAAATACAATATCTATGAACCAAAACTGAAAGCATAACAGCTATAATTCTGAAGACAATCCTTATGTACAAGGCGAGTGGTGCCAACATTTCAAAATTTATAGTTTTCTCGATAGTCCGATATTATTTTCTATGGCAAGATAAAAATAAAAACGTTGCATGTTCCTTATCTTATTCTTTAAAATCATGGTTAGTTTGTGAGTATATTGTTTCCTTGTACCTATTTATTATAAAAGTAAACAGTAGAAAAAATAAATGATGGATTAACAAGCTAGGGTTATTTTTTAACAAGTTCTTGTTACTTTTTAACAAAAGTACCAACTGTCTATAGACCAAATAGGTACTCGTCAAAACAAATCAAACGAGTCCAAACTTGATATGGTTGCGTCGTTTCAACACAGAGTTCGTATGGTTACCTTCCAGCCCCATCATCAGATCAGCTGAATTGTCATCACAAGTACCTACTGCATTGCAATCGGAAATCGAAGTGTGTAAAAATTTGACTTACCAGTTTTCCTAACAGACAAACTAAATATTAATGACTTCTAAAATTTCTCCAAAGTTATGTTTTTTATTATTTGGAACAAACAGTTTCATAACAGAATACAGACTTAAAACAACAATTATTTCGTAAAACACTAACTCTGATGGGCTCCCCTTAGAGGGCCAAAGCCTCCCGGGGTCGCGGGACTGTCTTATCAGGTAACCGTGACTCTGGAACGTAAAAAACTGAAGGATCACTTTTTTGTCAGGGCAGTCCTTCACCGTAAGCTCTACCGTATCCTCCGAGCGATCCTCACAGTGGTGTCACCAAGGGGTTTCTTCCTCCCCTATTAAAGGATCACCTTGGATTTTATTCAATACAAATCTGACAATCCCTCCCGTCTCACCTTGGGAGGGAGGACTTGTGGCATGCGTCCTATCCCAATAGACGCAGCCGTAATAATTTAGGAGGGAGAGGTAAGGGACTTTAAAATAAATCACCACTACAAGTTTTAATATTCTATTTTTATTTTCACTCCGAAGGTGGAACCCTATGAACAATGAGATAAATAAATAAAATAAATGAAAATAGTTTATTGGTCACAATCAGGATATTGTTACAATTTAGTATTTGAAGCCTCCTTTTAGGCAGACAATGCCTGTGTTAGGAGGCTCCGCTCTTCCATAACAATACAGATTTCTTTCTTAAGGCTACTTTTAAACATAAAAAATTAAACTAAAGATAATGAAAAAAAGATAATGAAAACAAAAAAAAAAATTAAATGTACACGTTGCTGGTAGCTTGGCGTGTGTAGTGTGATGTGAAGTGTGTGTGTTGTGTCGTGAGAGTGGTGTGTGTGAATTTGAATTAGTGTGACTATGTGTTGTCATATAAATAAGCTGTACGTTGTGATGAGAGTGTGGTGATTTAATGTAAAAATTATTTATATGAAATGAGGTGTATGAATAATGTGTGATTTGTCTGATTATTCAGTATTTTTTAATAAACCCTCTGTTTCATCATATGAAAGTGTTTTGATCCAATTTAATATGCTTGTTTTACAATTGTACCTATTTTATTATGCACGTAGACGTATTTATTTATTTTATTATATAATTGAGCTGAGCATTTGTGTAATTGTCTGCTTGTGAATATTTTATCTACTCTCATATCGTTAAATTCAAAATACAAAACTCAAAACGAGTTTATAATGACGTACTTTACACACAGTATATCGAAATGAAATTAAAAAATTAAATTATGACACTATTTCTCTAACAGAATAATGTTATAATATTTTTTTTTTTCATTACGATACAGATTACAGATCATAGATACATCCATTTGATTTTTTATCTGTGGCTGCGCGCGCTGTGGCCCATGCGCGGTGATAACGTGAATTTTTGCGCCATAATACTGTGTCAATCTTTCTCTTTTATTTGATAAATTCGTGTTCAATGAAAGTAGATAAAGTAGTGTATGAAACTGTACATAACTAGGTATTATACACTCGTGTGATACTTTTAAAAAACTCGCTTCGCTCGTTTTTTAAACTCACACTCGTGTATAATACCCCTCATTATGTACCAATTTCATAAACTACTATAATAACATGAAATGCTCCTGAGGACCTGTAGAGGTAACAATTAAAAATCTAGTAAGTACATTACGCACCTTTATCACGGTAGACAATATTCCAGTTATTATACACAACAATAAAAATATACCTACTTTTAAAACTCCACTAAAGTAAATACAGGAAGCACTTTAATGAGAATACTTTGATAATATGCAGATTTTAAACGTATTGAAGAACAGGTACTGCTGCAAGGCTTAGTAAAATTGTAATGACCAAAAAAGATACGCCCCCACGTTTTGAGTGGCCCCTCTCTCAGCCCCGTAGGGTTATTTTCTTCTTTTTAGGACATTTAAAAACGTGGGTTTTTAGATTTTTTAAATCTATTAATTATTTTATTATTTTTATCATTGTTCATCGGGTTTGAAGCTACCCTGAAAATTTCAGCCTGCTAGCTTATCGGGAAGTGCCTCAAAGCCTGTCCGCCATCTTGGACGTCCGCCATATTGGATTAATAGCCTAGCGTAGCATAAGCCACATGACTATTTTTTTCGTATTCCTGACAGCAAACCCTTTCATTTGATGCCCATATCACGGGGGTGGATTTCAAACAGCCAGTCCACCATCTTGGACGTCCGCCATATTGGATTTAAGTCACGTGACTATTTTTTTCGTACTCCTGATAGCAAACCCTTTCATTTGATATCCATATCACAGGGGTGCATTTCAAATAGCCTGTCTGCCATCTTGGACGTCCGCCATATTGGATTTAAGTCCCATGACTATTTTTTTCGTATTCCTGACAGCAAACCCTTTCATTTGATACCCATATCATGGGGGTGGGTTTCAAACAGCCAGTCCGCCATCTTGGGGAGGCCGCCATATTGGATTTGTTATGACTTTTCTTATCTAGTCATGTATTGTCATCAGAACTCAAAGCGTGTACAAAATTTCAGCCTGCTAGCTTATCGGGAAGTGCCTCAAAATTGAGTTGCAAAAGTCCAACCGGAACGACAAACAAACAAACAAACAAATAAACAAACAAACAAGAAAAGTGAGTGTATAAAAACGTGGGAAAAATAATTGAAAATGAATGAATGACAGAATGAAAATTCCAAATCCTAATGATTTTTTTAAAATTTAAATGAATAAATAGATCTAAAAGCAAAAAGGTTGAGGCAACAGAAGAAGTTGAATACCTCTCTGTTACACGATAAAAAAATACACTTACCACCAAATTACGGAAAAAAACTGATTTAAATACACCTAAACTCACATACATTACTGGAAACCCCCACAAGCTGTAGAAGTAGCGGAAGTAGCCAGATTCAGCCACATCCAGTGCCAATGGATGCACTCTGGCAAATTGCTAGCCTATTAACAACCAATTCAATTATCAGGAGAACGTTGTACGGCATCTTGAAGAGTACCTTTAAACTAAATAAATACGGAACTGAGTTACAGATAGTTAAACCTCTTTTTTAACAAAATTGTATTTGGTCCATTTGGGAAAGCTTTTTTTGGAAGAAGGACGTAGGTTTGAATCCTGCAAAAAAAAACTGTTTCCATTCGCGACGCAGTCGTTTATGCGTTTAAATCATCATTTAAATAATATTTATTTGATAGTAAAACCAGATTCTATATAAATAACTAGCTGACCCGGCAAACGTTGTTTTGCCATAAAAAATAGAAATTAAAAATTTTGTCCAAAAAATAAAAAATAAATTTAGGGGTGGACTACCCCTAACATTTAGGGGGATGAAAAATAAATGTTGGCCAATTCTCATAGTTACCGGATAAGCACAAAAAATTTCATCAAAATCGGTCAAGCCGTTTCGGAGGAGTATGGCAACGAAAACTGTGACACGAGAATTTTATATGTTAGATAATTATAGTGAAAAAAAAGTGCGATATTTTCATCATCATCATCTCAGCCATAGGACGTCCACTGCTGAACATAGGCCTCCCCTTTAGATCTCCACATATACCGGTTGGAAGCGACCTGCATCCAGCGTCTTCCGGCGACCTTTATAAGGTCGTCTGTCCACCTCGTTGGTGGGCGTCCTACGCTGCGCTTGCTTGTCCGCGGTCTCCACTCTAGCACTTTTCGACCCCATCGGCCATCTGCTCTGCGAGCAATATGGCCTGCCCATTGCCACTTCAGCTTGCTAATCCGGTGGGCTATATCGGTGACTTTAGTTCGTCTACGGATCTCCTCATTTCGGATTCGATCACGTAGAGAAACACCGAGCATAGCCCTCTCCATAGCTCGCTGAGCGACTTTGAGCTTTGAGATGAGGCCGATAGCGAAAGACCACGTTTCGGTGCCGTAAGTCATCACTGGTAACACACATTGGTTGAAGACTTTCGTCTTGAGGCACTGAGGTATGTCGGACGAAAAGACATTGCGTAGCTTCCCGAACGCTGCCCAACCGAGTTGGATTCGGCGGTTGACCTCTTTCTCGAAGTTGGACCTACCTAATTGGACTACTTGTCCTAAATAGATATATGAGTCAACAACTTCGAGTACCGAGTTTCCAACAGAGACTGGGGTGGGCACAACATTGGCATTTGACATAATTTTCGTCTTATCCATGTTCATTTTCAAGCCCACCCGTTGTGAAACTCGGTCGAGGCCATCGAGCATCATGCTGAGTTCCTCCATCGACTTTGCCATGACTACGATGTCGTCGGCAAACCGAAGGTGAGTGATGTATTCACCGTTGATGTTGATGCCAAGTCCTTGCCATTCCAGGAGTTTGAAGGCGTCTTCCATTGCGGCAGTAAACAGTTTCGGGGAGATAACGTCCCCCTGTCTTACGCCTCTTCTCAATGGAATCGCCTTCGTACTCTGCTCCTGTACTCGGACCGACATGGTGGCGTTATTATACAAACACTTCAACACCTCGATGTACCGATAGTCAATACGGCATCGCTGGAGTGACTCAAGTACCGCCCATGTTTCCACCGAATCGAAGGCTTTCTCATAGTCCACAAACGCTAAGCATAATGGCAAGTTATACTCTTCGGTCTTCTGTATAACTTGCCGCAGCGTATGGATGTGGTCTATGGTACTATAGCCTCTTCGGAAACCGGCTTGTTCGGGAGGCTGGAAGTCATCAAGTCTGTGTTCGAGACGGTTCGTGATAACCCTTGAAAACAGCTTATAAACATGACTCAGAAGCGTGATGGGTCTGTAGTTCTTCAATAGGCTGTTATCACCTTTTTTGAAGAACAACACCACCTCACCCCTGCTCCACGTTTGAGGCGTTTTGCCCTCGGACAGGACGGAATTAAAGAGTTTCTGGAGGACTTTAAGTATCGGTGTTCCACCCGCTCTCAGAAGCTCTGAAGTGATTCCGTCCTCGCCCGGCGCCTTGTTGTTCTTAAGCTGCTTCAGGGCCATCCTAATCTCGTACAGACTGATGTCCGGGATATCTTCGGTATAATGTCGGGACAGCTTGGCTCTTGGATCTCCTACCAAGCTGTCAACGGGCTTTGCGACCGAAGTGTATAACTGTCCATAGAACCTCTCGATCTCGCCTAAAACCTCTGCTTTGGTCGACGCTATGCTGCCATCCTCCCGTTTCAGTTTTGTCATCTGGCTTTGCCCAATAGACTTGTCCTTTGCGAACACTTTGGAGCCTTGGTTTCGCTGTATGGTCTCTTTAACACGTTTCGTATTAAAGAGACGCAGATCGTGTCGCAAGGACTTAGATATACGTCTATTGAGCTGCCTATATGACTTCGCGTCATCGGAAGACTGCAACTGTAGCAGGCGTCGTTCAGCCATGAGGTTTAAGGTTTGCTCGGTCAATTTCTGAGGTCTATCTTTACGGCAGGGTCTAAAAGACTTGGACCCTACCGTGCGGACAGTTTCCACTAGCCCGTCGTTGATCTCGTCCACTGAAACTAAGTTCTCAAGGCAAGCAAAGCGATTAGAGAGCTCGAGTTGAAAGCTTTCGGGGTTTTGAATATGGGACCGAGTAGGTCGGAGCGTAGACTTCATCAGGCTGGACCTTTCAAGTTTAACATTGATATTCAGCGAGCCTCTTACGATTCGGTGATCACTACCGGTTTTTACCCTGTTGATCACAGAGACATCACTGAATATCCGTTTCTTGTCGGTCATGAAGAAGTCTATCTCGTTTCTCGTGAAACCATCGGGACTCAACCAGGTCCATTTCCTGTGAGGCGGCTTCTGGAAGAAAGAGTTCATCATGAACAGTTCCTCTTTCTCCAGAAAGTCGGCCAGCCTCTGTCCCCTAGGGTTCCGTTGCCCATACCCAAATTGCCCCACTCTCAACTCATCACCGCTTTTCTTGCCCAACTTTGCGTTAAAGTCCCCCATAACAACAGTGAAGTGGGTTTTGGAACTATGTATGGCCCTACTTACGTCCTCATACATAGTCTCCACTTCATCATCGGAGTGTGACGAGGTCGGTGCGTATACCTGAATGACCTTCAGCGAATATCTTTTGGATATTCTGAGTATTAGGTATACCACCCTGCTCGACACACTGTCGATGGTTATTATGTTGTTTACGAGGGACTTGTGAATGAGAAACCCGACACCACCTTGGGACTGTTGGTCGCCCTCCCGGTAGTAGAGCAAGTTACCAGACTTCAGGGTTACGGTGTCCTCGCCGTCTCTACGGACTTCGCATAACCCTATAATGTCCCAGTGTAACTTGCTCAGCTCCTCTTCCAGCTCGCAGATCTTTTCGTCAGTCCTCATTGTGCGTATGTTGTGTGTTACCAGGGCCAGTCGTCGTGGGGGTGGGTAGCCGGATCTCTTCCGGAGATTCTTAGCACCCCCTGCTCCGCCGTTACCTTGACCGCTACCCGCGCCAGGGATAGCGGAGCTGCCGGGGACTGGGGGCCTGGTTTCTATGCTTTCAATCATAAAGGGGGTAATTTGCCTTAATCGCCACGCTTGGCAGGCGGGTTGGCGATCGCAGTGAGGATGTGCAGTACACAGAGGACGCTGCTGCCCGACCTCCGGTTTGTCCCTTAGTCGCCTCTTACGACACCCACGGGATGATTTGGGGGAACGCAATTCTGTGTTATAAAATTCTGCGATATTTTATAGCACTTTAATTTTTGAAGCACTATTTAACTCAATTTAACATAGTTAAACACAGTTTAATAGTGTTTTTAAGCTGGTATTTTTTTTCTATGGGATAATTATTAGAGTTACTTATACACGTGCGAAGTACCAGGGATCAGTTCGGAATAAGACATTATCTACAATAATATTATAAAGAGGAAATATTTGATTATTTAATTTTGTTTGTATTGAATAGGCTCCGAAACTACGGGACCGATTTCAAATATTATTTCTTTATTTGAAAGCTGCTTTCAAGTGGTGAAAGATTTTTTAGGTGACATAGGTAATGAGCGGGGGGGGGGGAGTGAGAAGCAGCTGGCAAAAGCTAATCAATGATAAAACTATAACCATGAGTAATAAAAAGTGTCTTGTATATTCAGGCAGATTTGTATGATAGTTTGAGCGTTACCGAAATATTAAAAATTCATACAAACCACAACAGAATAGAAGCAAAGCCTTCTATATTCAGCGGAATCACTGAAACTTGTTTTCACAAAATCCACCCCGAGTTTCAGGCCTGAAACAATATTTTGTTTTCATTTGGAACTGTTCACAGACATGGTGGGATTAGCAAAATAAATACGGAATACATTAATTCTGGTTTCCGTACTTATTTTCTATGTAGTTTATTTTTGTTGTTTGTGTCGCGATACGAATTTTATGAATTTAAAAAAAAAAGAATGTTACGTTATTTTAAGAAAGAAGACTGCCTTAGGTCTAGTTATAAAGGGTCCTGTGTTCGATTTCTTATCTAAAAACTTTGAATATGATTTTTTCACTTTGCGTCTAGTCAACCCAACGCCAAAACTATAGGTTTAGCTATAATTTATTTGTTAATTTTAGTACACGGAAGACATAAAGCGAAAAAAAAACAGACAGAATGACACAATTACTTTTGTATTTTAATACATCTGGATGGATTTTAATGAACACCCAACAACACAAAGCTAAACAATGAATACCAAATTCACAATAGCTTTAAAACACAGTTCCAATTATTTCTATAAAATGGAGATTGGAAATAAGAGCTGCAAAAAGCAAGAAAATATTGATAAACAATACCCAACACTGATTAAGGGGGAATTGCCGGTTCCGTGCCGTAACGCTGTAGTGGAGCCAATCACGGTGCGTTCTCAGTCATCGAGCCTTGCAAATACAGTGGGTGGACGATTTTGAGTAACGATTTCAAAACGATAAAATTGTTAGAAAAAAGAATTTTGAAAATCGGTCCACAATTGGCGGAGTAATCGCGTAACGCAAACAAAAAAAAAAGATACCGTCGAATTGATAACCTCCTCCTTTTTTTAAGGCGGTTAAAAAGGAGGAAAAAATGGGTTACAAAGTCGGTAGTCTTTAGCAAAGTGGAATGCGCATAGAAAAGTTTTTCATGATAGTTTTTATTTTAAGTTGTGTTACATCACACAATACTATAAACTCACTAGTAATAGTGAGTGAGCTTGTTGTGTAAACAAAAAGCTCTCATTTGGGCAAACAATCTCTAGGCCCTACAAATACTTATTCTGTAGTGAATTCCAACTCGAGACACGGACACGCAACTCAGCAATCGCTCAGCCACTGTACCTCAGAAACTACACAGTTGATTTTTCGTTTTCCCCGTCTAGTATACCATCTTGTAAAGGCACCTGTAATACACGAAGGATGTAGAAGCATGGGAGGATGAAGGTTTTAAGGGTTTATGGTAACATTCGTCCAAGTGTTAAAATGTCCACATGTCATAATAACCTAATGTTATATTTCTATTTGGTTAGAATGAAGTTTTGCAAAAATCAACAAGCGTTAGAATATCCAAACGTCATATTGAACATGATTCAAAATGCTAGGTATTGTGATAAAACGAGGCCTTGATTTTTTTTTGTCGTTTCATTTTTATTTTTTTCAATAGCCTTTTACGTTCCAAATTCGGTAAACAATTTAATTTATAGATATAAAATCATTTGCACTTTATGTCATATGGACATTTTGTCACTTGATCTTTGTTGTAGATTTAGGCTTTATGGAATTTTATGTGGTTTGTCACTGGCAGCATTTAAAACTCTATGGTATAACTTTATGATGTGTTCTGGTCTTTGTTTTTGAATATTTGAAAGTGTGCTTTGTCAAAATGAAAAAATAGTTGAGAGAGGAGTCGATATTGAAATGTACAATGAAACGGTTTAGAAAATGTTATTGATTTTTTTATATACTTTTAATTGAAGATCATGCATCATATACCATGTATTTCTCGCTTATCGAACATAAAATTAATAATTTTGCCTTCGAATCTCTTTTTTCAAAATCCTTTTTATTTTCTTCTCCAACATCCAAAACAGAATTTTGCTCTTTTGCTCTCAATATTAACATTAGTTTTACTATCCAAAAAGAATATTCAGATTCGCTGGTTAATGTTGTCAATTTTACGTATTCTTCGGCCATTTTATGTATTTTATTGGTAAAACAATTACTCACTTTTTTCATGCTTAAGCAATATTTTGTGTAGTGACGGGGAACACGAAAAATCAACTGTGTAGTTTCTGAGGTACAGTGGGTAAGCGATTGCTAACTGAGTTGCGTGTCCGTGTCTCGAATTGGAATCCACTACAGTATAAGTATTTGTAGGGCCTAGAGATTGTTGGCCCAAATGAGGGCTTGTTGTGTAATAGGGAGTTTGTAGTATTGTATGTAGAATCAGATTCATAACATTATCCATATCATTTGCAAGAGTATTGAAACGTTCGAAACTCAAAACAATAATTATTAATAAACAGTAAATATTTCATTTTCTAATGATGAATAAGAAGAAAACCTGCAAAAGATGACGATGAAGAAAATGACGTAAATGGCACTGTATAGGTAGGAATTAGTAGAATGAGTGTTATGAATGCTGATGAAACAGTAATGCCGGTTTAAATCTCGTTCCTCAGAATACATAGGTACAACTGTTCGAAACAGATGAAAGCAGGAAATATTGATATTAGACCCAATGCCACTCACAATAGAGGCTTAATTTTATTGCAAACCTGAAACGGAGCAGAAACGATACGGTTTTATGAGATGTGGTCAGAAGAATGGATCGTATGAACTTTTATTTATCTAGAAATTTCTCTTCGGCTTTTCAGTAAAAGAATGTTGGTCGAGAATGGAAGTAGTTTAATGGACGGTTATGTCTAAAATATATTGGAAAAGAGGGAAATGGAACGTATGGAACAACAGAAGCATGATTTCAACTAAAAAAACCTCCACTGCCTCTATGAATAAGACTGTAAATAGTGATAATGGTAAATTGAGAAAAAAGGTTTATTTAGATTAATAGTTCATAAATAAGTCTCTAGAAATTTATGCTTTGCTATCTAAAAGTTTAAGATGTACCCCGAAATTAGTTATTAAAATAATACATTCGGCAATGTTATTTTTTTATGTTAAAGAACTATTTGTGGTCTGCACATTTAATACAAAAAATCCTTTGTGTCAGCAACGTATAGCAACGGACATACCGTTTAGATATTTCGACACCTCCTACGTATGTTATCGTAACTAACAAATTGGCGAAAATTACATTTTTAGATTTACAACTACTTTATAACATAGATTATCGTATGATCTAATTAAAAAAAATATATTTGCAATAGAACCGAAGATACTGAGACTGCATACTATCGCAAGTTCATCTTTAGCGTAGTAAAATATTGTATGGTGCAGTTAGTGCATCGTACGCGGGGCGCGAGGGGCCGCTGCGCTGCCCCGCGCGACCCAATAGTAAGTATTAGTACCGATTGAATACGCGGGAGTGGTGCATATTCGTTGTCGAGCGCTGTGCTCGTCGATTTTTTTAAATTTTGTTGTGATTGATTGACTTAGTAAGATACTATAGCTGTAAACCATGTCATCTACGTCGAAACGAATGATTGTTGCAGTAATTCGACCGTTAAAACAATATGAAACGTTTGATTCTCATGAAATGGCAAACGCTAATTCTTCAATTTGTAGTGATGATTTGTGTACCTCCAACCCTTTTGTGGAAGGATAGAAGATAAGTGACATGTTTTACAATATTAATAACGAATAAATGAAATAATTGCGTAAATAACATGAAATGGTTTAATACCCATAGTGAAATATCGTAAATATAACTTACGATAATATACATCGAATTAAGATACTTCTCAAATATCGTAAGTAAATAGTTACGATAGTTTACTATGGAAAAAAATATAATTTTGTTCTGTATTTATACTTACGATAGTTTTCGTTGGAATTTCTTTCTCTTTTTATATCCTATGTTGCACTTGAGACATTTTACTTCGATATGAAACGTAACTTACCATAGTATTCTTTTGAAAAAAACTTAATAAAAAGATAATCTTGTTTTTATTTTACAGTGTCGCCGCTGCCTTTTGACGGAGATAGTGATGAGATAAACTAATTAATGGATTTGTTAACAGAGTCAGATGAAATACGTCATATAGTATTTCACTCACGGAACAAAGTGACAGTGTATTGATACAATAATAGCTTGTCTTACGTTTCTACCTAAGTTTAAAAGTCCTACCTAATTAATTTACAAGTAGTAATTTGATGTATGGAATTAATAAAGCTTATTCATTCATTCAATTTGATGTAGCTTTCCTATATTTTTGTTTGAGTGTGAATCAATCGATACTAATATTATAAACTAACGCCAAAGCTATTGTGTCTGTCTGTTACGCTTTCATGGCTAAACGCTTAAACTAATTTTGATGATATTTTATATTGAGGTATCTTGAACCCTAAGGAAGGACATAAGTTACTTTTTGCGACATACCACGCAATCAAAGCTGCGAGCAGAAGTTAGTATTATTGTAAAACTTTTTATTCTTTATTTTTGACCCCGGTGAAGAATCTCCATCAGCTGTTGAGAATATAACACAACATCCATCTCCGGACTGCACAATAAATCATCAGGATTTTGATTGTGAAAACCACTTTTGTCCCTGGTTTGTTGAAAAAATATTCCGCCATTACATTCTGTTGAGTCAACTTTTACTGATTTAATTTATACTCCGCAAGCGAACACGCCTCTATCTTCGATGTCAGAAGCGACACCACAAGCTTCCAGAAAACGGAAGGCCAAACCGAGAAAGGACAAGGGAAATATCAGACTTCGCCATGTTGCCGAATGGAAAGACAACAAAAGGAAAATGCTAAGAAACTTGGGCAAGCAGTATATGAGTCGTGATGGTACTGTAAGGCATGGTAAAACTTTGGGTCTTATGTGTCCTATGAACTTTATTCTAAAATGTACAACAAAAATAAGTGATGATGAAAGAATATTGCTTTTCAATAGGTTTTGGGATTTAGGGAACCGTGAAAAGCAATGGGCTTTTATTGCAAACTTTGTTGTCAAACAAAAAAATGAAGGGTTTAACTGACATGGAATCTAGGTGTAAGTTTACTTTAATTTATAGGCTGCCAAGGGCTGTTGTAGAAGAGGAGACTATTTAACTGTGTGCAAAAAGTCGTTTCTAAACACATTTTCATTAAGTGAACAGTTTGTCTATACATATTAAGAAAAAAAAGATAACATAAGTGGCTTGATACAAGCGGATCTACAAGGGCGTCATTCTAATCATCGCAAAGTAATAACTGAGGATGTTATTAAAAGTGTATGTGATCACATAAAATCCCTTAAACCTGTATAATCTCACTACACTCGCCAAAGAAATAGTAAACTTTACCTTGACGGAGACCTGAATTTTCATTGCTTGTTTGATTTATATAATGAATGGTTTGACGCTCTTGCATAATCGTCAAAAGCTAGTTCTGAACGGCAATATCACGATATTATGAATGAATACTTTAAGCTTAGTTTTTATGTTCCTAAAAGGACCAATGTAATAAGTTTCATATTTATAAAAACATATCTAGTCCGACACAATCTGAAACCCAATTGCATGAAGCACACACTAAAAATAAAGAGGTAGCTCGCAAGAAGAAGTCGACAGATAAAGAACTTGCCAAAGTATCAGACGGTAAAATACTAGTCGCCACTTTCGACTTTCAAAAAGTTCTTACGGCTCCATAAGGTAATATAAGTATCCTTTATTATAAACGGAAGCTTTTAGTATTTAATTTTACAGTTTTTAATATGGCTGAACAAGAATGTACTTGTTTCATGTGGCATGAGGGGCAAGGGAGACGCGGGGAAAACGAAGTGGCTAGTTGCTTATATAAGTACATCTCCAAATGGAAATGGATCAAGGTACAAATTGTTAATTAAATGAATGCTACTATAATAAAAACCTAATTTAGCGAAAATACCATTGATAAACATTTTAAATTTTTGTTTTTGTCGAACAGAGATTGATTATTTGGATTACGAAATACAACAGTATGTTTCAGAATAATAATAGATGTGATGTTTTATTTCAATTTACCCGTAAAAATACCACTTACGATACGAATTAACATTTTTGTTCCATTGTATGGTAACTGTAACCTACGCCACATTATCATTTTATTAGTTCCAAAGTAAGTTATCGTAAGTGCAACATACGCTACTTAATCCTACGCAAATATCGACGTAAAGTGTAGTAAGTACTACATACAACCAAATACCACTGATATTTTCCATAGTAGAAAATCGTAAGTGACTTTTAAGAAATTCTAATAACAATTTCAATAATCCTTTTTGAAGGTAACATTCCACTCCTAAAAATATATCGGTGTGCCAATTTTGGTTTCTATATGAGCTTATTTGACTTCATTATCATCAATAAACTGATTGCATACCTTTGAATTGCGATACTGTAAAGTTGATCAAATACAGTTACGATATTATACGTAGGAAGTGTCGATTTATTCACGATCCCTGAATCTCCCTGAAAACGGTTTCAAGCTGCCGTTTGAAAGCCAATACGTCACAAACCGTCCGGCCGGAAATTAAAATATTCTGAAAATTGAAGGTACGTGACGATTTTGCAAGATAAATTCTTTGATGAATCTTTTAGTATACCTTTGTGACGATAAATTTGATTCATGCGAGGTCACGCTGACCCCTGATCGACGAGATCCGGAAATTTTCCTTTTGAAATTCAGTATGGCTTGTGAAATCTTTGCCCTTTTGGCGAGGCTATCCGTTCTTTAATAATATTCTAACGTATTCCTGGTATAAAAGGTATTATTACTACATCAACAATACAAGAATAGGCTAAACCTAGTTAATCGTTGAAATCATTTACCGGGAACATTCCAAGAATCAGAAACAGGGCTAAACTTTACGGCTAGCGTACACCTAATACATCATTGAACAATATTATTATTGGTTCTTTTCACTAATTATTTAGAAAATTTAGCAAGTTTTCAGAAGCCTCAACGTTTACCTCCGCAATGAAGTTATTTGCATGTGTGTATGGTCTCTTGGATTCAAAGATATTTGCATTTGATTGTACACACCTCAGTTCGACCGATCAAAGAACTAAAATGGCCGCCATTCGCGTGATGTTGGGTTATGATTTTTTATAATCAGTTTTGTCGATAAAAATGAGTCTATAATATTACCTTCAAGTATAGGTAATCGGAAACCAAACACACTGTGGGACTCTTTCCTGTCAACATAAAAAAAGAACCATATATGCCATTTGATTCGTCCGAAATCGTACGATCATATTTCGGATTCGATGTACTGCATGGTTTACAGCTCCGAACACCGTGCGTCACGCAATATAATAATAACGTCGGTTTTTGTTTGCGCATTTGAACCATAATTGTTTTTTTTCAGCTAACGTATTTATTTGTTTGTTGTTTTGTCATCGAATGTGTTGGTGTTTATATTGAAGATCATTATTTTTTTTTATTAATCGATTTGATTTTCCTCTGACATGGTTTGGACAAAAATCCCCACACAATGGGTGCTGGGTGGTGGCAGAGCAGTGGTGGCCCAGTGGTATCGGCCTCGACTTACAAGTAGTAGGTCGTGGGTTCCAACCCCGTCAGGTGCCCTACTTTGTGTAATTTTTCAACACCACTGCTCTCAAAACGGTGAAGGAAAACATCGTGAGGAAACCGGCATGTCCTAGAACCAAAAATTCGAAGACATGTGACATCTACCAATCCGCACTGGGCTCGCGTGGTACATTACGGCCCACTCCCTCTCACAGAGAGGAGGCCTGTGTCCCAGCAGTGGAAACATTTAAAGGCTGATGATGATGATGGGTGCTAGGAGATGGACGGCGCCGCCGAGGCCAGCCCAGAAAAAGGTGGCGAGACGACTTAGACGCCTACCATGAGGGGTAGTTCGATGCGGCCAAGGAAAACAGTCCCTGGAAGGAATTGGGAGAAGCCTTTGCCCAGCAGTGGGACAATACAAGCTAAAGAAGAAAAAGAAATGGCTTTG
The DNA here is from genome assembly GCA_950005045.1 of Agrotis exclamationis. Classification (NCBI taxonomy): domain Eukaryota; kingdom Metazoa; phylum Arthropoda; class Insecta; order Lepidoptera; family Noctuidae; genus Agrotis; species Agrotis exclamationis. The sequence continues at coordinate 26,434,570 of OX465417.1, read as the reverse complement.
GACTATATTGACTAAATCAATCCCGATTTTATCCTTCACGTAAAATGTCAGTGATGTAATGCATATGCATTGAAAATTATTATACATGCCTGGATTGAAACTCACAACCTCTCACATTCGAGGTGAAAATTTTACCTCTAGGCAACCATGATTTATGCACAGCGAAAATGATTAATTTATTTGAAAACGTTTCTAGAGCACACACTTTATTAATTTATTTGAAACATTTGCCGCCTTACCACAAAAAGATAAACATCTGTTGAACGCTTGTCTAAAAAAAGTGTAACTGCAAAACAACCCTTATATTATCACCGTGGAATGTTGTTATGACGTTGACAGTTTTTTTAGACAAGTGTTCAACAAAAGTTTATCTTTCTTGTGGTAAGACGGTTAATCTTTTATAACCTTAATCCTCGCAGTTAGTAGAATATTCCATCCAAAAACTTTATATAACCAACAAAATCAGAGGAGCGCTTAAAGAAGTTTCGCACGAAAGGGACAAAAATAAAACAGTCACCAAAAATTATTCTCTCCATTTAAATATACGTACCGGGAACAGGACAAAATGTAAATTGAAATGTAGCTTGTACAAAAAAAAAACGGTTTTTACAGAAAACCGTGTCATTTTGATGTATGAATGAGATTTCCACTAGATACTGTGCGAGTAATTATGCCTTTTTAGGGTTCCGTAGCCAAATGGCAAAAACGGAACCCTTATAGATTCGTCATGTCTGTCTGTCTGTCTGTCTGTCTGTCCGTGTATGTCACAGCCACTTTTTGTCGAAAGTATAAGAGCTATCCTGTTGAAACTTGGTAGAAAGATGTATTATGTGAACCGCATTAGGATTTTCACACAAAAATGAAAACAAAACAAATTTTGGGGGTGCCCCCCATACTTAGAATTGAAACTCAAAATAATTTTTTTCACCAAACCCATACGTGTGGGGTATCTGTGAATAGGTCTTTAAAAATGATATTGAGGTTACTAACATCATTTTTTTCTAAACTGAACAGTTTGCGCGAGAGACACTTCCAAAGTGGTAAAAAGTGTGTCCCCCCCCCCCGTAACTTCTAAAATAAGAGAATGATAAAACTAGAAAAAATATATAATGTAGACCTCAACCAAAACTACCAACGAAAATTGGTTTGGATGAGATACAGTTAGCAGTTTTTGAGATATAGTACATTTTCAAAAACCGCAAATATAACTTTGCCATTCATACAAATACTATGAAAAACAAAGTTATTTTTATTGTTTGTGTATATTACTTACTAATCTCAATATAATTATATCTCTAATCTATGCTTGCTGCTACGGAACCCTTCATGGGCGAGTCTAACTCGCACTTGGCCGGTTTTTAAATTAGTCAGAATGTTAAAAATGAGCATGTTTCAAGCAATAGTTTGGTTAGTAGTTCCTTCTGCACACGCGGCTTCTCTTTTAGCTCATCAACAGCATCAACAATGATAAAATTTATCATCATCATCATCAGTCTATAATGTTCCCACTGCTGGGACATAGGCCTCCTCTCTGTGAGACGGATTGGTAGATGTTACATATCTTCGAATTTTTGGTTCTAGGACATGCCGGTTTCCTCAGGATGTTTTCCTTCACCGTTTTGAGAGCAGTGGTAATGAAATAAATTACACAAAGTTAAAAAAACTAAATTACACAAAATATTATGTACCTAATTTATAATTCATTCAATTATAAAATCAAACGTAATCATCGATCGTGTGCCCCAAACGCAGTAACGCAGTACGTCACACGTCTCCACAACTGTTCAGTAAGGCTGTGTCCCCAGTAGGCAAACTGTTAGCAGCCGAATGAGGGAGCCGCTAAGGGGTATGACAAGATTCGGCCCGATTCATGTTGTGTCAAGAAAATTAATGATGTGAATTTCTAATTAATAATAGATAATTCATAACATAAAACAAATAATAATAATAAGATAATAATATGCAAAAAATCATGATTTAATTAATTATTAAAAAGTTTATTTTATGTTAACATTAAAGTTAAAACCCAACAACAAATGTTTGTATGGAGTTGACCACTCAATACGTCTAAATTTTTTTTCGGTGTACTTCTTATGAAAAACTAATTATTTATACCATTAAATTATATAATTGTTTTCCTTTTAAATGATAGTCCATCTTTGTTGGGTTTATGGGTCAAGGCTTCAAGGGAAATTTGGCAATATCTTTTGTGGCGAACTGAAACTTGAGTTAGGTGCAAACTCAGATCAATTTTCGTGGGTCACAAGCAAACTGTTATGGTTTAGCCGCCGATTGATCTGAATAAGACCGCAAGAACAATTTGCAGTAAACGGACTCACTACCCGCTCGGCAAACAACCATATCGCCGCCGCCGCGCCGACTAGAACCTGTTTTGCTGTGAGTCGGCCACCAACTGAGACAGTCAGCGCATTTAACGCTGCAAACTGCGTAAAGTGAGCACTGAACTAGCATACTGTGTACACTCCATTTCAAATATATATGAAAGGGCGTACTAAACCGATACGCCGCGACGCGAATTCAGTCGGCTGCTAACAGTTTGCCTACTAGGAACACAGCCTAATGTTCGGGTTCCGTCGCTCGCGATCGTCGCATAACTTACAAGTTATGGGACGTCTGTGACAAGTGTCACTTGATTTATTTCGGTCCGGTGCCACTGACGCTACTTAATTAGTGGTTACACTGTACTGCACGGTTTTGAGTTAAACATTTTTGGAGAAATTATTGTACAAGTAATTTACGAACATCATTTACCGAAAAATGTAGAAAGCTTTAAAACTTTTATCAGTTAAAAATATACTGCAGTTACTGTTGTTGTAGGAAAAAAAAAATACTTTTACTCAAACCAGCAACGCCTATTGGAAAGTTATACAAAAATTCAAGTTACAAACTATAAGCGAAATATAATTGAGCGTAAATTAAAATAGAGTAACTCGCAGTTCGTGTAACCGAGCTGTAGTTTTCAAATCGCTTTTTGAGCTTTTTTTTCAATCGTATAACGCAGTTATAGTTCAGTGCATTTAGAATTATTTTCAATTGGCACGCGATTTCATACCATTGCATGCAAAAGTAATGTCGCCATTTCATTCATGAGGTTATTTGAGTCCTTAAGGGTTTCTGAGGTGTTTAATCTTTGAGAATTTTTTTTTTATGTTGTACTACATTATACATTACTCATATACCATGGGTGCGTTTACGAACATTAAAACTCAGATATACCAATAGTCTGAAAAACTATTTGTAAACAGCAATATTAAATCAAGCAGTATTTGTTAGGGATAGGGGATGAGATACCTGACGCACTATACTGCATTCAGCTTCTCAAATCCACACTTAGTTGTTCTGGGTCTGGGTATAAATTTATATGTGAATTTAAATGTTTCTAGATACACCCACGATATAGAAGAAATTCTTAGTGCGAGGCAACCTTTTTTTGTAATTAGGTGAGTGCCCACAGCCTTTCAATAGGTGCGTCCACACAGAGCGCGCAGCCTCGCGAGGCATTTGCTGCGCGAGGAAACTGACAAGGGAGGCTGCTCACTCTGTGTGGACGCGTCTATTGTTTTTCGACCGAGGCACGAAACAATATACGCGAGCAAAACAAAAGCCGAAACCGAATGGCTCGGGCGCTCGGTCGCTCGACCGCGGCAGCGCTGTCACTTGCCTCGCCCGAGACACGTCCACACCAACCGAGCTGCTTCGCGCGGAAAATGCCTCGCGAGGCTGCGCGCTCTGTGTGGACGCACCTATTGAAAGGAAAAGCGTAAAACAAATCGAACTAAATAAAATGCATTTCCCAAAAACTTCACAAATACCGCCCCAGGACCCGACGGCCTGCCAGGAAAAGCTTGGGTCCTGGCCTCGAGGACTCTCGGGCCTCGACTGGGGGGGCTCTTTAGCGCATGCCTGGAAAGGGGAGAGTTTCCGCTTCGTTGGAAGACGGGGAAGCTGGTCCTGATCCAGAAGCCCGGGCGCCCTGCGGACTCTCCGTCCGCATTCCGGCCCATCGTGCTGCTCGATGAGGTGGGCAAGCTCTTTGAGAGAGTCATTGCAGACCGCCTCGTCGGGCACCTGAATCGGGTGGGCCCGAACCTAGCGGAGAGCCAGTTTGGCTTCCGCAGGGGGCGCTCGACGGTGGACGCCATCATGCGCGTGAGAGCCCTCACGACGGGGGATGCAGTAGCCCGGGGCAGGGTCGTCTTGGCGGTGTCTTTGGACATCACCAATGCCTTTAACACCCTGCCCTGGAGTTGCATCAGGGAGGCACTCCGGTATCACCGGGTGCCGACCTACCTCCGTCGCATAGTCGAGGCTTATCTGACGGACAGAGCCGTCATCTACCCCGGTCACCGGGGAGAGTGGAACCGGCGAGAGATGTCGTGCGGTATTCCACAGGGTTCGGTCTTGGGGCCGCACCTGTGGGACATCGGATACGACTGGGTGCTGCGCGGCGACCTCCCTGACGGCGTCAGCGTAATATGTTACGCCGACGACACGCTCGTCCTGGCGGAGGGAGAGTCGCACCAGGCGGCGGCCGACCTGGCGACGCAAGCGGTCGCGACAGTCGTTGGAAGGATCCGGCAGTTGGGACTCGACGTGGCGCTCCACAAAACAGAGGCCATGTGTTTTCATGGCCGTCTGAACGCGCCACGGTCAGAGTCCCACATAACGGTGGGAGGGGTTCGCATCGGCGTCGGGAGGACGATGAAGTACCTGGGACTCGTCCTCGACGGCCGGTGGAACTTCAAGGAGCACTTCCTGCGTTTGGCCCCAAGGCTGAACCGGGCAGCAGGCGCCCTCAGGCGACTCCTGCCCAACCTCAGCGGGCCAAACGCCTCCTGCCGGAGGCTGTACGCCGGTATCGTGCGGTCCATGGCCCTCTACGGCCCCCGTGTGGGCCCTGAGCATGCGGACGCGACCAGCGAGGCTGGTCGCATGCCAGAGGGTCATGGCTATCCGGATGATCCGAGGATACCGCACGATCGCCGGCGAATCGGCCAACCTCCTTGCCGGATTATTGCCCTGGGATCTGGAGGCGACCGCCCTCCAGCGCGTCTATGAGTGGCGCGTGGAGGCGCGGCGCCGGGGAGAATTCCCGCTGCCCCGACAAGTCGAGGCGCGGCGGGAAGAGGTCCGGCGCGATCTCAGGGCAGTATGGAGGGAACGACTGTCGCAACCGAGGTTCGGGCACGCCGCAATCGCGGCGGTAAGACCCCTCTTTGAGGAGTGGCTGGAAAGGCGTCACGGCGTCCTGACCTATCGGATGACGCAGGTCCTCACCGGACACGGATGTTTCGGGAGGTACCTGTGTCGGATGGGGAAGGAAGAAACGCCGGGGTGTCACCATTGCGAAGATCGCCCGGAGGACACAGTAGAGCATACGGTGCAAGACTGCCCCGCTTGGGCAGAGCACCGCCGTGTCCTCAAGGCAGCGATAGGCGGAGACCTCTCGCGCCCGGCATTGGTCGAGGCCATGCTGCGGGGCGAGACGGAGTGGGAAGCGGTCGCCTCCTTCTGCGAGGCAGTAATGCTCGTTAAGGAGGAGGCGGGCCGTGAGAGAGAGAGGACAGCGTCCTCCCTCCGCCCCACCCGCAATGGTAGACGCCCACGGCGTCGGACGTCGCAAGACGATCTCCGGCCACCGTAGGCGCGGGCATGCGGGCGGCGAGTAAAGGGCAACTCGCCGCCCGACCATGGACCATGCCCGGGTCGACGGCGCGTTGTGTTCCACGCGCGCCTCAAAGAGCGTCAGCACGATGACGGGGCCCCGCCCAAGAGGGCCAAAGCCTGCCGGGGTCGCGGGACTTATCTCATTACCGTGACCCCGGAACATAAAAGGCTATTGAAGGACACCGTGGATTTTAGTCAGTACAAGTCTGACAGTCCCTCCCGCCCTGCCCGGGGTGGGAGGACTCATTTGATGATTTTACCACGCTAAAAAAAAAAAAAAAAAAAAGAGTCCTCATAGAACTGACATTTGAAAAAATACGAAAAGCCTTTGTTTATCAAAGGCTCAGGCGTCGTATTTATTTATGAAAATTGAGTCTAATCCGTATTTGCACAGACCGGGCATACCAAACATCTATCGTTGCAAAAATGAATATTTCATTCACTAAAGTGTTCGTGCAGTGCTACTCGTATTGGGAATTTGACTTTCAGAATTTTTGGACGTATGTTACTGTTCTCGAGCCCCAGCTGTGGGAACATTAAAAATAATTTGGTTTTATTGGTAAACTTCTTTTTTTTTAAGTTGTCGTGGAGCAGTCGTGGTTCAATGGTATCGGCTACAACTTACGAGTCAAGGTCGTGGCTTCAGACCCAGCCAGGCGTCTTATTTTATGCAATTTATTTTATTACCACAAAATCACAAATTATTACCGTCAAATGATATGTTGGTGTCCTGAAACCAGACCTAGAACATAAAATAAAAATTGAAGAAAAATGACATCTAGTAACACGCAGGTGGTAGCCAGCGTGGTAGATTACAGTCCCCTCCCTCTCGCAGAGGGAAGGCCTGTGACAATGTACTGTAGTGGAAACATTATAGACTGAATAAGATCAATATAATTGACTTCAATATAAATTATATACACTGAACGTAGAAAATCTGATTAGAGCAAAATTTTTCTTTAACAAGTAAAATCCATTTAAATTTATTAAAGTGGCATCATTACCACTGCAATTTGCTGTTTTTTTTTGCGGGTAGGTGTACAAAAAGTTAGACGTCGCTCTTATTTTCATTTATTATTTAAAATAGTAATATCAAGTATTTTAACAACATTTTTCAATATTTTTCAAGTAAAAGTTTTAAATAGCAGGCACTAACGTTTGCAGCACATTTATGTGAATCAATCCATAATTTTACACCACCTGCCAGCTTATCATTTTGACATCACTTTTTTCACATTCACTGGCCATCACTGAAATAAACTTTAACACTATGTCTCAACTGGATGACATCATATCAGCACAGAAGAGCTTAGAGGATAGCTTCTTACGGAAGATGAGCGAATTGGAAGCGCAGATTCAGTGTGCCGGACCAGCCAAGGACACTGTGGCGAGGGTTGCTGAGGAGTTCCGTAGCTTCAGGGTGCTGATCTTCAGTATGCTAAGCCTTCTCAGGAGACAGATCAGCGAGTGTGCTCGACAGGTCGACGGGTTGGAGACCAGGCATCGGCGGAAAGCACTGATCTTCCAGGGAGTAGCAGAGGTAGAGGGAGAAGACAGCTGCGCAGTTACCTTGGAGGTGATCAATAAGAAGTTGGCTCTTAGTACTGTTATTGCTTCCTCAATTAAAGTCTGCCATAGACTTGGTGTCGCTAATAAAGACCATCACAGGCCCTTGCTAGTAAAATTCTCTAGCTATGACGACAGGTCTGCAGTCTGGAGAGCGAAGACAAGGTTGAAAGGTACGTCAATCTCCGTCAAAGAGTTCCTGACCAAGACTCGACAGTCTGTTTTCACTAAGGCGCGGCTACACTTCAACATGCGATCGTGTTGGACCCAGGACGGTGTTGTCGTTATCAAGGCCCCCGATGGAAGCAAACATAAAGTCACTTCGCTTGAAGAGCTGAGTCCTTTGCTGGTGAAGTACCCCAAGGACCCGTTATCTGGAGATAACCTGAAAAATACGACTCGTTAAGGAAGGTATTCAGTGATTAGGAATAAATACTGCATAGTTATTGCATGCTTATGGTAATATTGATTTTCTCACCTAATTTGTCGTTATCCTTCATAGCTTAGTAATGTTCATTGTGTAATTGTTTGGTTTTATTCTTAATTGTATTTAGTTTTCCTCTTTTTCTGTGCCAACATTGTTTTTGTTGTGTTTGCGAAGGTTGTTGAAATCAAGTTGAAATCATGATCACAGAATCACAGATTGCATACACTTGTCAACTTTTTTTTTTTCTGGCGTGGCCTCTGGGCCATTGTGCTTTTGTTATTTTATTTACTTTTAGTTGGTTTGGATACGTTCCCTAAAAAGTATTTGTTCCTATTTAATAATTATGTCCTCATTATTTTTCTAGTTTTTTGTGTTAACTTTATTTTTCTTTTTTATGATGATGTTAGCTGGCGGGTGGTGCAGAGATGCAAACGTTGTATCGGCATTTGTTGTGTAGTTCTCTGTCCAATATTTATAATATTTTTGTTGTTTTATATATTTATTCGTGTATATATTCTTAATTTATGGGAACATTTTCTGATAATGAATCTTATTTCTCTGCCAACGAGTCTCCTGTCTCTTCTAGAGATGACAGTTTTTGTTCTGTCACTGACACCCTTGGTGACCTTTTACGCCAAAAGCTAGACCCTAATTGTAACAGACTCTTCCACGTTTGCCATATAAATGCTCAAAGCATCCCCAGTCATTACAATGAGCTTTATGATACTTTTATTAACAACAACGTCCATGCCGTCCTGATTTCGGAAACTTGGCTCAAACCCGAACTACTCTCCACCACCTACTCTCTTCCAGGATTCATCCTTATAAGGAATGATCGTATTGGCAGGAGAGGGGGTGGTGTAGCGATTTATCTCCGTGCTGATTTGCCTTTCAAAATCCTTTCTACTTCTAACAATATTTCGGCTGAATTTCTTTTTCTCGAGGTTTGTGTCAAGGGAGCTAAGACCGTTCTTGGTGTTGTGTATTGTCCCCCTTCTCTTGATTACTTCACCGAATTCGAATCGGTCCTTGAATCATTGGGTTCTGAGTATGCACATTACATCATCATGGGAGATTTCAACACAAACATCCTTGCCCACAACTCCCCTCGAACCCGTAAACTCCTAAATCTGGTTGAGTCAGCTAGTCTCCATGTGTTGCCTCTACAACCAACTCATCATAATACTGCTGGTGATGATACTTGGCTCGACCTAATCCTCACCTCAAATCCTTCCTTAGTGTCCTCTCATGGTCAACTTATCGCTCCTGGTTTTTCCCATCATGATCTTGTTTTCCTGTCCTACGTCCTTAAACCTCCTAAACCCAAACCTTTGTTCCAGAACAGGCGTGCCTTTGCGCGGATGGATGTTGAAAAGCTTACGTCTGACGCTGGTGATATTGACTGGGCTCCTCTGGAAGAAGCCACTTCAATTGACGACAAAGTTGCTTATTTTAATAAAGTTGTAATTAAGTTGTACGATACCCACGCACCTTTCAAGAGAGTGAAGCTGAAGCGCTCGCCGGCGCCTTGGATGAATGATGGTGTCCGGTTGGCGATGCGACGTAGGGACCGCGCGTTTCGGAGGTTCAAAAAGGATCGGACAGACGATCTTTGGACCCAGTTTAAAACTGCTCGAAATCGTTGTAACCAGATGATACGCAATGCTAAACGCCGCCATATTCTTGATAACATCAGTTCTTCTTCTCCTGCCGATATTTGGAAGTTCCTTGGAACTCTAGGTATCGGCAGATCGCGACATTCAGATCTTCCCAATACATTTGGTTTAGATGATCTAAATCGTCATTTCTCCACTGTTCCCACCCTAGATAGTCTAACCAAATGTCAAACCCTCGGCTACCTTGCTGGTCTGACGCGACCTAATATTACTCCCTTTGTCTTCACCCCAATTGACCCGGGAGAGATCAAGAAGATTATCCTATCCATTAAGTCCAAAGCTGTTGGTTGTGATAATGTCAGTCGACACATGATTGTGACGGTTCTTGACCAGCTCCTTCCTGCTATTTCCCACATCATTAACTTCTCTCTTTACTCCGGAGCTTTTCCTTCTATATGGAGGAAAGCCCTTGTCCGCCCATTGCCTAAAATTCCTAATCCCACACTCCCTAGTCACTTTCGCCCAATTTCCATTCTCCCCTTTTTATCCAAAGTACTTGAAGCTTGTGTTCATAAACAATTCTCCTACTTCATCTATCAAAACTCTCTCATTAGTCCACTCCAATCTGGATTCAGGCCTGGGCATAGTACCGTTACTGCTCTCCTTAAAGTGACTGACGATATAAGGCGCGGTATGGAAGATACTAAAGTTACAGTCTTAGTATTGATTGACTTTACCAATGCTTTTAATACCGTCAGTCATGAAGTCCTTTTATCCATCCTTTCCTATCGCATGGTCTCTCACGAGGTTCTGGAATGGTTCTCATCCTACCTTCAGGGGCGTCGGCAGTCAGTTCTTGCTGGTGATTCATCATCAAGCTGGCGTGATCTTGCAGCGGGTGTCCCTCAAGGCGGTATTTTATCTCCTCTTCTGTTCTCTACTTTTATAGATCTCATTACCACCGAACTTCAGTGTGCGTATCATCTGTATGCCGATGACCTGCAACTCTACTGTCAGGCAGATGTTGATAGCTTATCTGATGCTATCGAGGACCTAAACCGGAATCTAGGTATAATCAACGATTGGTCACATCGTTTTGGGGTGGCGGTTAATCCTAGTAAATGTCAGGCTATCATTATAGGGAGCCCTTATAGCTTGCGAAGGCTGACCAGTTTAACGGTACCGCCTGTTACCTTTGACGGGAAAATCATTCCGTTTGGGTCCGATGTCATGGATCTGGGTTTGCGCGTTGACACCTGCCTTGACTGGCGTAAGCAGGTTGCAGCCGTCAGTCAGCGGGTCACCGGAACGTTGCGGTCGCTCTATCGTATGAAAAATATTCTTCCATCTCGCATAAAGGCAATGCTTGTACAATCCCTTATCTTTCCCATTTTTGACTATGGTGATGTGTGTTACTATGACCTGAATGCAGATCTCCTCAATAAACTTGACCGACTTCTAAATAACTGTATTCGATTTGTTTTCAATCTCCGTAAGTATGATCATGTCTCAACACATCGTTCACTTTTAAAATGGCTGCCTATCAGACAGCGCAGAGCATTGAGGGCTTTGACAACTCTGCATTCTCTTTTGGAGAAACCTACCTCTCCTACTTACTTGACTCGTCATATCCAATACTTATGTTCTGCGCATTGCAAAAATCTTCGTTCCTCCCATAATCGTCTTCTACGATGTCCCTCCCACCGCTCTGGTTTTCTTAAATCTTCATTCTCAGTACAGGCGGTCTTCCTCTGGAATGCGCTCCCTCTGAACATCAGGACGGTTACCAACAGGTTCACTTTTAAGGTTAAAGTGCGTGAACACCTACTCAAGGAGCTGGCAGACTCGACTTAAATTACTTTGTTGGTGGAATTTTCCCATCTATGCTTTTTTATCTCTATTTAATTTATAATATATTTTGTTGTATGTATGTATTTATGTATTTATAATAATATATTTTATATATTTTCATAAATAATTTTCTTGCTGCACCTACTGCTCTTTTCTCTGCATCACCCGAAGGTAGACTGGCAGAAAATGCCTCAGGCATTAAGTCCGCCTATGTACTCTGTGCATGAAGTTTAATAAATAAATAAATAAATAAAATTTAATGGATTGGTGTAACAAACCGATTTGTTTTATTTACTTTGTATAAATATGCTAACATGCTCTATTAAACAATCAATCATACAGTGTAATTCAAAGGAGAAGGCAAAATGTTCAAATTTGTCCTCTTTTTTGTCTTTATGGTGACCCTAGTTGAAGTAAGATGTCAGTACGAAAATGACCACGGAACAGGGGTTGAACCCAAGAGACAAACTCACATCACTCTAAAAAGAGATGGTGCTTACCCTGATAATTATATCTTCAACGATGGCTGCCCGCCTGGTACAAAGAAACAATCTTCCACTGGTGAATGTAAAGCACGAAGACGAAAAACGAAAAAATCCCATAAGAAAAAGAAAAGGGGTAGCCATATACGCAAGTAATTTTAAGGACATAGTGAATTATCTAGTGGATAAAAATAATTAATCAAGCATGTAATAAAGTTTGTCTTTGAATAAATTAAGTGTAATAAAACAAAAATCTTTTATTTTCGTGGTAAAATTGTCAAATGAGTCCTACCGCCCTAGGCTGCCCTAGGTCTGTCGGAAGAGACTTATTGCCTAAACGCCCATCCCAGCCCTTTGATTGACTTTTACATTACAGGGCCAGGGTGTCTTGATTAAACAGTCCCGCTAGTTTGTTAATACCCCCTAGAGGCACGCGTGGAACAAAACGCAGACAACCTGATGTTTGTTTGAAGATGTTTCACTAAACTCTTTCTTCCGTTCCTGACTTCAGCTATCATTGGAATTTTAACCAAGAACATGACAATGTATTGAACATTTCCATAATTCATTAAGATCGTTAATTTTACCTTAAACGTACTCATATTATGTAAAACATACACTCCGCTTCGTGGGTATAAATCAGATGCTAGCAAAACATTTTAACCGAATAATGATTCAACTCCAATCCGTATTTGTATCGTCAATCCGTCGACGTTCATTTGTGTTTTGATCTCTCTGATTTCAGCTCGGCTATTATTACTACGCTACATTGCATACAACTGATTCGGTTCGATGATATAACAGTGACTGGCTATTAATTGTTTTGTTTTTATTTACATGTATTTTGTATATTTTTAACATAGACTTTAAATTATATCAGATTGCGTCTATGATCGTCTTCAATATCATTGTTAATCTTAGTGTCATATCCCCATTGCTGATTACAGCCATATTTTGTTGATGATCTAGTACCGTGTAATTAATGACAAGTTGCTTTAAGTCAAATAAACTTCTTCAAGAATTATAGTGCCTTCAAAAATATTGTTGCAACGACAGTAGACAAAATGTCGGTCTGTAAATAAAGAATAAACTTCTGTTAATTATCTTGAACCAGTCCAAAAACTTTTGTTTGAGCTCCTCCAAATAGCTCTTATAACAGTCACACAACTATCACACGACGATAGCACCAAGTTTGCTCACAATACGAGACGGGGTTAAAACGGGAACGTTATACAATATAATAGCAAGCTCGCTTCATATCTGGCAGAGTTCCAGAACCATTATAAAACTTTCCGCACGGCTAAGTAGTATACTAATAAAATATTCAGCTACGTTGAAAATTGTACGACGAAAAGGACGTTCTTTGATTGATTCGATTTTCTCTAAAACTGGTGGAGGGTTGGTTTTGGTATTTATGTAAATTATGTTTGCAAAATGGAATGGTTTAGCAGAATTATCGGCTGAGCAATGAGGTTTTTCTTTTTCAAATAGAAATTATTTATCTTTGTCGAGAGATCGAGATTAAAATTAATTTGTATTTGTTCCGTGGTTTGATTCATCAATATCTTCTATAACACCTTTTCACACCCACAAACGTGCCAAAGACAAAATTTCTTCAGAATTTTAAAGGGATAACTATGAAGTTCCTTTCTGGTTCTTCTTGATGGAAACAACCAACCCGAACCAAGCACCTGTTATCGACGTATTGATTTCGACCAGATTGTTCATTAAAGCTAATATTACTGATCAACTTTCCTACTTCCTATGAAGTTTCATTAAAGAAAGAATCGAAAAAGTGAAACAAAACAAAGCAACAACCATTCTAATCAGACATGAAATTCTCAGTGCGAGATCTCTAACACTACCCACTGTTTACCCAACGCAATTGTTTGGGGGACCAAATTCAGTAAACATTGGAAATCAATTAGGACGTCCCAAACTAGTTGGATGTGAGGTCACGCTAGAATTTACTTAGTATTGTTTGTTCTGGAGGATTCATTTGGGCGTTGCATAGCAGTTACTACCATGTATGCTACACTTCTAATAGTTCTTCTGGTTTTTACAAGTTTTATAAGTAAAATACCATATTGATGAAAAAAGTTTCGAAAATACGTTTTTTGTGCAGACAAACAGTTTTTCACACGTAAATTATACATAACTTTGACTAAAAAGGTTAAATTTTTGCATTTTTTTATTTGTATTGTCTTTTTAGTTTAGTTTTTGTAATAATCTAAAATTAGAACTAAAAGCCAGTACGAATCAAATATTTCGATCCTTAAACGACTTTTTCGAGAAATCTTAAATTTTTAATCTATTTTAACTGTTTAGTTAACGTTTACTTGTTTTTAACTTACTTTTGACTTAAGTTTAATTTTAAATCAATAGTAAATGTAAAATTACGATCATCGTGGTGTTCAAAAATAATTTTCATTACCAATTAATTATGAACAAACACATGACTGAATGATGCACTGAAACTCATTTGGAGGTTTCACAACAGATAAATATTTTTTTTTACTTACACATAATTGAAGAGTAAAACAATCTCTCCAAATAAACTAATCAAAAATCAATGCCTGATAAACGTAATACAGAAATCACGCACCCTTCTTAGTCAGGTCGAAGACTCGAAGATATCCCGCCGATTCGTTTGCTCAAGAAATTGAGTCAATGAACGATACCAATCTAACTTTACAGTCACAAACTCCTTTAAGGCAAACGTATAGAGTTGTAGATTGTTTAGCAGAGGTGTATGTATTGTCAGTGATATTCCATGGCGCCCAATAGGCTGGGCTACAGGCTACGCGATACGGGAACATCGCTGTCACGTTGTTGCGTGCAAACAGCTAAATTACAAAAAAGTTTGCTACCTCTGTATGTGCCGGCAAAACAGAATTGTTTGTTGCACTGGTATTGTATAGAGAATAGATTTTATTGATTCACATTTTTCAAAAGAGTATTGCTAGACAAAAATAAAAAGAATTGTAAACAAAGCAAAACAAGCAGAAAGTGCATAAATATGATGAACATAATTGACCTATATGCCTTAAGCATACATAATTATTTCCCCCTGTGGGCTAAAGGCCTCCTCTGAGTTAGAGGGAGAGGACTAAACCACGGGCCCAGTAGGGATTAATATCACATATCATTGAATTATTGTGTCTGGACACACCTTTGATTGACACCTTGATTTTTCCTTCACCATTTTGAGAGCATTGGTGAGGACATAAATAATAGACACGTTTATTTTTGTTTTTAAAGCATTATAGAAGTGACGTATCTATTGTGAATATCAAAAGCGTCGTTTCTTCGTCAATTCTGGATTGCGTAAAATAATTATTTTTTTCAAACATCTTGCCTATTTTACTCGTATAACCTAAGTGTTGTGTATCAATAACTTAGTAGGTGAGTGCATTGCATGAGAATCCCTTGTGTATCCCAAACATTGTTTGAAGACGATATTCCTATGAGCCAGGATTACATCGAAATAATATCGTATACAATGATTGATGATAGTATTAGATCTTCATACTGGACGTTGTAAGCTGTACGTACAGTGTACACTCTGTCTTTCGTAGATCACACCGGGTAAGATACATTCAAATAACTGCAAGGTTGACCTATATTCTCGGGCATGCGGGCGGCGAGTAAAGGGCAACTCGCTACCCGACCATGGACCATGCCCGGGTCGACTACGGCGCGTTGTGTTCCACGCGCGCCTCAAAGAGCGTCAGCATCATTATGGGGCCCCCCTCTAGAGGGCCAAAGCCTGCCGGGATCGCGGGACTTATCTCATTACCGTGACCCCGGAACATAAAGGGCTATTGAAGGATACCATGGATTTTAGTCAGTACAAGTCTGACAGCCCCTCCCGCCCTGCCCGGGGTGGGAGGACTCATTTGATGATTTTACCACGCTAAAAAAAAGAAAAAAAAGGTTGACCTATATTCAACTAACTGTAAACTATTACAGTATTTTTCAATCCCTTTTATTGTAGAACAAGTCTATCTAATCGTCACCGTAAGTAGTCAGGTAGTCAAATTAATAACAAACTGCCCGTCCGAACGAATCTGTCTGTAACGCGTAACTTGGGTAACAATTCAATACTTATTATAAAGTTTATTTTAATATTGTTACGACAGTCAACATTGTCTATCAATTTTAGGGTTCCGTACTTCAAAAAAAAAAGAATCCTAATATTATTATGATCACTAATTTAAAGTCCGTCTGTCTTTTTAATACTACGTTACATTTAGACTTGCTCTGCACTTGAACTGCCTGTAGCATTCATTTAGGTCGTCAATAAAAATGTAACTAAGTGACATCTTTAAAGCAATAGAAGAACTAAAATTCAAATTTTATATCGTAGAAGCACGTTACAAGATTTGAATTTTAGTTCCTCTATTGCTTCACTAGTTTAGAACGTACGTAGAAAAAAAATTCAATAACAATGCTTGGGCTTAAAGCCCATCAGACATAACACCTGTTTGGTCGGAGGTACCTCCCTGTTTTCACAGAAGAATGGAGGAACTTAACACCCTGTTCCCCATACCCCTAATTTGCCCATCACCTGTTTACAGACTCAAGTGTTGTCTATTCTCAGTGTCCAGCTGACAGAAATGGTCGAAAGGCATTCAACCATAGAACAGAATTTAATGGAACTAAGTAGTTCGCTACATGCTGCAGTTGTCTGTCAAGCGGTGTGAGCTCTCAGTGTGAAGCCTTAATGAGTACATGCACTTAGGTTCTGGCTAGTAAAATTCGGTGAGTAAAGTTCAAGTTATTTTTTAACGTGTGCTAAGTATTTTTTGCCACATTTATTAAATTATCAAACCCTTTTTAATTTTTTTATAATGTGACCACGATGTTGACCACTCTAGTTTTCCTGATAGTAGACATCATATCCGAAGCAATTATGTGTAGGTCACAGAAAATGTATTCCACATGGCATCAAACCCGCAAAAAACACTGCGAATGCTGAATTATTCCTTACCTGTCTGCGACCGGTCAATGTTAGACGGCACGGCTAGCGCAGTGGATGAGCGATCGACTGCTGCGCTGCGTGTCGCGGGTTCGATTCCCGCACGGAGCAATTATTTGTATGATCTACAAGTAGTTGTTCCGGGTCTGGGCGCTTGTGTATGTGAGTTTATATGTTTGTAAACGCACCCACGACATAGGAGAAATTCCTAGTGTGGGGCAAGGTTTTTCTTTCATAAAACAAAAATCGCATTAATAAATGATTATTTTAGGTAGAAAAAAAAAATCTAGAAGGAAAATTTACTAACGAATTTCAATCAGCTTTCTTCACGTGAACCACTATTTTATACTAATTAATATCATTATTTTAAACACATTTTACAGTAAGTATCGTAATTTGAAGAATCACATTTGCAGGGATTCAATGAAGAATGAACAGTATAACTCGTTTAAAATAAAATCTTAGTAAGCCACAAAGCGGGAAAACGGTTAACAACAAAAAGCAACCCTAAAATGCAACAAAGAACTATGGGACATTAGCACAAAATAGTGGGCAGTGTTGACCAATGCAATGCACAGTTTTTGTAATTACAACTCGTCGGAAAAGTTCGTGTGAGTTTTAATAGCCACACGTGAAAAGTTAAATGAAGCCATCACACGAATTTATTTAAAATTTTCTCGTCGGAAAATTTTAATTGTACAACTTTTTTTGGGGCGAATTGTACCCCTTTTGATGTACGGGGAATATGAGCGGTTGGTGTTATTGGATATATTTTGTGAGATTTGTGTTGTTGAATTCATGTTAATAAGAAGGAGACGTATTTTTTGGAAATAAAAGCGCGTATATAATGTACTAGAGATGCGCACTGTGCCCGCATGGAGCATTACAGCCCATTCCCTATCTCAGAGAGGAGGAGGCTTTTGTCCCAGGAACATTATAGGCTGAGTATGATTTTCACTTCACAAGTAAAAAAAGTCTGTATGCTTGAATTTTTAAAACTGCGCAACGGATTTTTAATAGATAGAGTGATTCAAGAGGAAGTATAGAAATTGCACCTGTGCGGAGCCGGGGCGGGTCTGTAATGCTATATACCTAATTGTTTATTTCATTTGAAAAACAAACCAAATACCTTGCGGACAAAAGCAGAAATAATTGGACAAATGTTTGGCATTTCAATTATCTCATTTGTGCATAGTCTACAGAAACAAACCCGGTTTGTTTTTGTCGCTTACTTCCTTGTGCAAAGGAGCGTGAAAGGGCCGAATAACCAGCGAACCTTGTACCGAACGTTAGAAAAACAATACTTTGCAACATTGCCAAGTTTCTGCAAACGAAAGGAGTATTATAATAACTTATTTTTACACAGACCGGTATTTTCAGTTTTTGTGGGTCATACAGGTATTGTCTCCCACATTTATACAAAACCCAGAACCTATGTTTATTTATGAGTTTTCTACCACAGAGTATACTAAAATGTTGTTTTTTGCTATCTCCGCAACTGTAAGAATATAAAGGCTTTGTCGTGCTTCGAATGAAAAATCAACTTTATTTTATACAATGTTTTCTATAAAAATACCTTTTTGGTACAGTTTTACAGAAAGGTCAGATACGTGGTACTCGAAAGTCGTGTGGGTGTTTAATAATTAAAATGTATAACATGGATACTATAACGGGAGTTTGTAAATATTGTAGTAAGTGGTGATTTGCATTTTAACTAGTTGGACTAGGTTACGATAGGACTGACAATTGTTGCTATAACTTTTGTTAAACAAAACATTACACACTTATTCACAAAAAAACTAGACCACCTCAAACACACAATCATCTCATATAGGTGTACCTTTTCAAAAATAAATAACTTTACTACAATTGCTTACATCCAAAAATTCGAAGACATTTGTGACGTCCACTAACCCGCACTAGGCCCGCGTGGTGGATTATGGCCCACTCCTTCTCACAGAGAGGAGGCCTATGTCCCAGCAGTGGGAACATTTATAGGCAAATGATGATGATGATGATTTGCTTACTAAAAAATATTTGACACTTAAATTATGTGAGAGGTTATTGATTTCTATAAATTAACAATAATTAAGTTCAATTCAATTAATTAACAATAGTAATTAACAATAACAAAGTAATTTTATTAACAATAATTAAGTTCAATTCAATTGGGCATGCGGGCGGCGAGTAAAGGGCAACTCGCAGCCCGACCACGGACCATGCCCGGGTCGACGGCGCGTTGTGTTCCACGCGCGCATCAAAATGCGTCAGCATAATGACGGGGCCCCCTCTCTAGAGGGCCAAAGCCTGCCGGGGTCGCGGGACTTATCTCATTACCGTGACCCCGGAACATAAAGGACTATTGAAGGACACCGTGGATTTTAGTCAGTACAAGTCTGACAGTCCCTCCCGCCCTGCCCTTGGAGGGAGGACTCATTTGATATTACCACGATAAAAAAAATCAATTCAATTTAATTAAATTAATAATGGTTGTGTTGACGACCGTGCTATTAATATTAATTATTCTTTATCTTAAAATTATATGAAAAAAGTCAATTGAAGAATTTGCTACTAACATATTTTTAAGTTACATTGTTACTAACAAAATTATGGACATTATGTAGTCTGAAATAAACGAATTATTATTATTATAAACATACCTACCTCGTGTACAAATCAAGGATTTAGTAAAAGTAAATGAATTAATATTTTATATATTAATAGTATTTTCTCGTGGCTTCGTTCGGGGTTATTCAGAATTTTTCAAATAATTATTTATTTTCAGTGCTTTTTGAGATGAATTAATATAATCTCTATGTCCGTTTTTTGTATCTAAACCAACGTACAGGATGATCCTCGATTCAGTGCTTAAAGTGCGAGAAGGTAACAAACAAACTATATATTACTTCCGCATTAAATTTATAATTTTAGTTATGATTAGGATTATTTACCTGTCTTTATAAACATGTACTCACTGAATGTGCCAATAGTCACTATAAAAATTATGAGAAAAAACCGCACATAATAACCACAAACGATTAAATCATCCAGATAAGGCAAAACAGAATTCTGTAATTTAGAAGACAATTGGCTGTCTCTAGCCAACTTTGCCAATGACGACTGGCAATCAATCTTTTTCAGAACGGATCCTTTAGCCGCCCAATGAATGGCTTCAGGGTTTCAGAGGGACATTAGAACTACTCAGTAATTCCACATCGGATTTGTTAACATCTATCTGTCTTGTAAAGGATAGATTTATAGATCGACAGAGGACAATGAAATATTTGGACCTTTTTGGAAATGGGTTGGATGTTTCACAGGATAAAATAGGACGCCTTACATGTATCTCTAGTTTATATTGTTTCAGAAATAAGGACCGTGTCAAGGTCACGTTTGGAGATCTTGTTATACTGAATTCTTAAGCTTTGGATTAAGCTTTAGGTTCCCTTTTTTTTGTGAATGTAACCTATTTTTAGGTATCCTAATTTTAACTTAATATTATAAATGCAAAAATGTCTTTTGTTACATTTTCACGCCTAAATCACGGAATCGATAGACATGGATGGGTATAAATTTAGAGGGTGAAAAAATGATGAATAATATGCTTGCCAAATATACTCACTTGAGGAAGTGTAATTTAGAATTTTGGGAAGGTGGGTTATTAAGTTAGGCGCCAATGCCAAAAGTAGTTTAATTTAATACGGTGATATGTTTTAAAAATTCCAAAATGATTTTTACGTTAACCCCCCTCGTAAATTAGTTTTTTGGATTAGTTTTAAGACAATTTGGACACGTAAGAGCAGTAAAATCCTTTTTACCATCCATGTCTATCGATTCCGTGATGATCCGTGAGGTTAGGTTAAAATTTAACAAAATACATTCCTTTTTTGAATTTATCTTCATTTGATTTTGATTAATCAAATGAGCGTTATCTTTGATTTTCCCGGGAAATCTTTTAAGATTGCGATACATGTCGATCCAATTGACTGTAACGCCCGCTGACAGCGCTCTTTAAAAAAATAGACAGTAACTTGCTGCTGTCAGCGGTTTCACCCGCTAGAACTCGAAAATTAACCTCATGAGAAACTCTAAATCGCGATAAAAACTATCTTATGTGTTAATCCAGTTAATAAACTACCTGTGTCCCAAATTTCATCCAAATCCGTTTAGTGGTTTTTACGATAAAGAGTAACAAACATCCGTCCATCCAAACATACCTACTTTTACATTTATTATTTATAATATTAGTAGGATAGGATAGTAGGATTTAGCTAGTTATAGAAAATTGCTTAACATAATAAAAACTTTTGACTTTTTTCATGTGCAATAAATAACCATAGCCGAATCAGCATAATAATAATATTATGATGATTCTACTGCTGAGACATAGGCCAGTCTCAGATTTTTGGTTAGGAAATTCTGGTTTCCTCAGGATATTTTGAGAAGAATAATAATGATGAAATAAATAACAGCAAGTAATGCATCTGACTGGGTTCGATTATTCTTAAATCGGCTCGGTTACCAGTGGCCAACATTGGTCGTGTGCGATTAACCTTAGTTAAAAATAATTATATTCGGAGATCGTTGTTTTCTGATTACTTTCATAAAAAAGTGTCAACATTTTGCTTACACGACTTAGTCCTTAACTTACACAGCAAAGTTAGATGTAATAAGGATGATAAGTTCTGCCGTACATTTTTAACCAACACGCAATCTCGTGGATGTCACCCGGATCGCCTGAATTATTCAACATTTTACTTTTCGCCGGTTTTTAGGGTTCGGTAGACAGAGGATTTAAAATGGAATGTGTGACTTTAGGCGTTATCATTTTTTTACACTTTTAGAACATGGACGGGATACTCAAATACTGAATGTATATTTTGAACATGGCCTCAAAGTTATACATTTTACACTTCATTAGTATAATTCCATTTGTATTGATGTTTCTTCGTTTAGAAATGCGCCATGGACCAAAATAGGTACAGTAATGTTAAGTTCATCAATTTCATTAATCGTATGTGCTATTATTATATTAATTCTCTGCTAGCAAGCACTACTGATGACCGAGTGTCCTGAGATTGACTCCCAGGACGAGAAAAGTTGTATAAAAAGTGTTAAATACGGTAAACAAGTGACTTGCGATTATACGAAACTTCAACATACTCGTATATGTAGTTGAACAAATAAAACTGCATTAATAGATCACCTTAAACACATTTTGCCTTTTAGCGTGATGTTCCGACATTATGAGACCTATTATTTGCGTTATATTGCTGCTACTAACGTCGCGTCGGGAACCCACCTAGTCAGTTTAATTTATTCAAATTGTTATACATTCTTTTGCTTTTCCATTACGGTGTCCATTTTTCATATCTGGCATCTTTCACGCCATGTGTAATTGTGTATAAACGTTGTGTTTTATGAATTTCGGCTCGCATGTAGCTAACAGTTTTTTTTTTGTTTTAAAAGGTGATGGATCTGTGACCATGTTTTAAGTTTTTTTTTTTTTTTTGTAAAGTATTTATGATAGCTTTCTATTGAGATGAAAACGTTTACATTCGGTTTTGTGTATTTTTTTTTAGGAAATCTTTCCGAAATATTTTCAAACCATTGCAACTACTGAATCTACAGAAAAGCGCAAGGCCATGAAGCTCTTTAACTAATTTCGATCAGAAAAAAATAACTGTTTTATTTTTTTCTGATCGAAATTAGTTAAAGACCTTCATGGCCTTGGCGCTTTTCTAATAGGTAGGAAAATACTTGTAATTTTCACTTTCCTCTGCATTAAGCAGGAGACAGTACACTTTTTTATGTTACCCAAAAATTCAAAACTTTCTATCACTGGGCTCGTGTGGTGGATTACGCCACATTGTGTGTGAAAATTGTTCCTCTTTGTGAGTAGGAGCCTATGTCCCAGCAATGGGAAGTCTACGGGTCGATAATGCATTAAGTATATTGATATTATTTAACAAAGATTTATTCCTATTATTGTTGAACGCCCATGTACTTAGCAACGAGTTCACAGTCATCATAGTTCATACACTATCGCATGAGGAAATCCTGCAATGATAGCCGTGTGATGAATAGAATTAATAGACAAACCACAACAACATACTTGTACGTACACGCACGCATAGTTTTCAAATCAAACCAGTTGACACAATGTCCTGCACGCTTGTCAAAAAAGCAGAAAAAGCGCTTCAAACAGCTGGCCGCAGCTCGTTTGTCCAACAAGAGCCGTGTTCGTCCGGACGGCGGACTAATTGAGCAGTTTAGTCCCCACTAGAGCATGGAATCAGTTAATGTATGGGAGCTTGTTCCTAACTGGCTACTCAAAGCAAGGAGAGGCCACTTTTTCCGGACGGATTTGATTTTCGAATACATTCAAAGAGATCGTCTATACTATAGGTGACTGAACAGTGGGAACACACTTTAGTGCGTTTTAAAATGATAGGACGCTGCATCAAATGTAAAATATGTTTTTTCGTAGCCTGATATAATTAGTTCATGACGTACTGTATTTTGTAAACTCTTGCCAATCCCATTTTTATCATAATCACACTTGTTTTTGTGTATTAGTTATTCAATAAAATAACTAAAACCCGACTACGAAAAAATCGCGCACTAAAAAGTATAAAACAAGAACAATCCGTGTTACAGAAATTTTTAATTAATAGCCGTGGCCGTATGCCACCTAGCCAATAAAGATTGTGTGAAACAACCGCAGGTGGCATACGACCACTGCTAGTCGGGTTTTAGTTATTTTAACTTATTTTTTATTTACACTATTTTGGGGTTATTTGATATAATAAGCAAAGCAGCGAGTGAATTTAAAATGTACTCATTAAGCTTTTCATTTGATACCCATGTTGACACTGTTAGAAACAGGCAAAGTAGCTAGTAAAAGCTATATAATGTATATATATTTCAAATGTGCTCATCAAGCCCTTTAATTTGATACCCATGTCGATACTGTGCGAAATTTTTTTTTTCGGTTACGACTTTTCATCCCTTAGAGGGCGCCATATTGGATTTGGTGACACGTCACCTACCTTATAACCAGCGGACAACTGAGACGCTTCTAACGACACCTCATTTGTCAAGTAGTGATAAGTAGTTCAGAAGTTATGAGGGAACAGATGAACATACATACATACATACATACATACACACATACATACATACATACATACCGGTCAAAATAATAACCCTCCTTTTTGCTTCGCCGTAGTCGGGTAAAAAGGACTATAAGCATATCGGAAAGTACTGCCTTCAGAATCAGGACCTTGACCGAAACGCCAATGCTTTATTATTATTGCCAGAATTTAGTCAACCAATGAAGTCTGGTAATAGTTATCATAAACACAGTTTTGACCTCTACCCTCATAAGTTTAGACCCTTGTTTTTCAACAATATACAAGCTGAAGATATTTCTACTTTATTTTATTAAAATTGTAGAAAAATGTACTTAGTGTTGTTAGCTTTTATAATATGATGCATTTTGTATGTCTGTCGTAGGTTTTTCATAAAATTAGGTTTTTGATCAAAAACCAAGGTTTTTGATGAAACAACGGAAGATGTTAACACGATTTTATAATTATTTCCCTAAACAAATCTAGTGATTTGATCAAATCCCTAAATTAGTTCAGTGAAATGACAAAAAATATTTTTCTGTGGTATTTTAAAACTCACCCCGCACAACACCCCGACGCGGAAAAGTTAGGTTAGAAGGGGATGGAGGGGTCTGGAAGACCCCACCGTCCCCTTTAATTCGTGGTTATTTTTTTTAAACCATTCAAAAGTAGGAGCACCGCTGACGACATTTTCTCACATTTTCTGAAATTTTTGTGAACTGAACCAATTTAGGGATTTGATCAAACCACTAGATTTATTTAAGAAATGATAAAATCGTGTTGTTATTTTAACATCTTCCGTTGTTTCATCAAAACCTAATTTAATGAAAAAAATTCGACATATCCATCAGCAGAAATTAATATAAATGAGATGCATGAATAGATTATGAATGTCTACCCCAGAAAAGCTCTGAATGCAGATCTGTATCATAAAATAGCTTTATTTTGTATCGTGAATGCGTTAAAAAACTTTTTTAACTCACATGGAAATACTCCAAACTTCATCAATCTTCACAAATTTTTGCGTGTAATAATAATTATTTAGTTAGATGAAGATAATTATTGGCAAAATGTTGATTTCAGAGTCGACCTAATCTAACTCCATAAAGAAATACGGATAAAAACCCATATCAATCAAACAGATTATAGTTCCTAACACAAGCAGTTACTGTCGATTCACTTTGGGTTCCGCATACCCAAATAATTTCGGTTGAACGGCCCGGGGTTCTATTGTCAACACATTAGTAAAATTTCTGCGGACTTTTATCTGCGTATGGTTTGGCCACACTTCGGCGGTCAACCCTTGGCCGAGGCTAGTTTATTGAGGTAACGAAATATAGAAATGGGTTCCATATCGAGTGGGATGTTGTGGGATAATAGTATATTTTTGTTATGCCACTAAGTTTGTCACTGGGTAATGGCATTGGAAAGCGGGGAACAGTTTTTTTTACTAGGTTACAGTTTTTATTACTGATGATGATGATGATGAAAAAGCTCTGTGCCAAATGAGGAACTTATTTTATCCATCAAATAAACGTCAAAGTCCCCGTTTACTTTACGTCACAACACAACACAAACGTGGAAACTCGTGAAAAAGCAATCGCAATCTGCAAAACAGTTTAGTTCCTAATAATCCAAATATCCCAACCGATAGTCTCCCAGCCTAACAGATATAGGTTAGGATAATTATGAAATTAAAATGCCATGCGAACACGCTCAGGGTGAAGCTGTGACGGCGTCATAAATTACCTATATTGTGACATCTGAACTCTTTTCTAGTATTAGACGCTCCTAAACTAAATAAACAATACCCATAATGTAAATAATATTTAATTTTGCACAAAGCATTTTATTAAACGAAATTTCAAGTGACATTTGACAGATGGAGAGTCCTTCAAATTATCACCCTTGTGGTAATGGCATATTACATCGGATTTTTAACCACACTATTGCTGATACAAAACAGATACTTGTCGATATGGTGCATTACAATGGATTTAGTACCAACCAATTATGCTGATTGTGTCGTCGATTAATCGCCTATTTGTCTACTAAATCATCAACCAGGCTCCAGAACTTCGCAGTTTATCAATTAATGATTCCTGGAGATCTATGTACCTACTCGTACTTTGGATAAACGCTCTCCCAATGGACCTATACCATTCAGTGATATAGGTACCTATGGGTGTCATACTGATGTACGTTATGTATAATTCTTGAATATAAGTATGTGGCACATTCTTAGCAAGATTAAGATACGAATAGTACGTTTTGTTTTTTTTTGACATTTTCTCTTTTTTTAAGTTTTTGTAAAGCCAGCCATTAGTGCACATTACAAAGATATTTTAATTTACAATTTCACATTTCTATTTTGTTATGTTTCCTATTGCTCTCTATTTATTCCTTCTACTGGGCTCAAACGTATTACGTTTCCATAAAAATGACCCAGCCGAATCAATATAAAGAATGAGACATTTTCCTAGCTCTGAAAAAAATGAAATAAGTTCCCACGTTTTCTGATAGCCAGATAGTACATCTACAATTCTACATACATTATCTAGCTATGGTATAAGTACTATGTGGCTACTTCATTGGCGTGAATAGTTTTTCGTACTGAGATGAAACATAAAATAAGTTGTTCTTATTTCTGTAAGCTTAATAGTTGATAAAATCCTAGTTTTCTGTTTTCTTTTTTTCGTAAATTTTTTATCCACAATATTTCTACAAGTCTGTTGTAATTTAAGCCTGTGCAAACTTTTTAACCCAAATCTTCGTTAAAATGTAAAACAATTTAATGAGGCAAGGGCCCAATCAAG
This sequence comes from Agrotis exclamationis, assembly GCA_950005045.1. Taxonomy (NCBI): domain Eukaryota; kingdom Metazoa; phylum Arthropoda; class Insecta; order Lepidoptera; family Noctuidae; genus Agrotis; species Agrotis exclamationis. The sequence goes on along the minus strand of OX465417.1, from coordinate 26,408,010 downwards.
TGACGGCTAAGCGATCCCTATTAGAAAGGCAACGTGACGATAATCCCGGATTATCTCGTTAACTTGTTTTACAGGGCAATTGGACAAAGGGTGGACCCTTAGTTTGAAATAGACGGAGCACGGTGTAAGAGAAAATAATGACGGAAAGCTGAAAAGTTGAATCTTTTGCTTGTTTAATGGAAATTGAACGAAATTATTTTTGGGATTGGGTTCCGAATTTGTATCGACTCGATTTCTTTATTTGCTTGCCTTTTCTTGTTTTACTATGTGTATTTTGTCGCGTGACTGTCTCATCAGGTAACCGTGACCCTGGAACGTAAAGGGCTATTAATCACCGTGGATTTTAGTCAGTACAAGTCTGACAGTCCCTACCATGTAGCCCTGGGTGGGAGGACTCATTTGATGATTCTACCAAGATAAAAAAAACCATGGCTATTTTTAATTTACTGCTACGCTCTTTTATCCATATCCATTTTTTTCATGACGTTTTTTGAACTACGAGTAACAGATATAAAAAAAAAATACCTGCGGCACTCGGAGACTGCCGCGATAAAGCTATTGCATAGCATTTAAAGAAAAAATTATCACCTACCTCGAATATTTAACGAGAATATCATGTTTGAGTAATGTTTGAGGTGCACTACTATAATAAAGAAAAATAAAATGAAGATAATTATAAGTGGGTCCATTATTCCAGGTCTCACTTCCAAGCTGGGTCAAAATTTTCAAGAGGTTATGGGCCCAGCACGCTTCCAGTGCGTCACTCTGCTTTGTTGCAGGAGAATTTTATAAGTAGTTTTTATTGTGAAAACCTCTTTTTGTAGCTGGCCGTTTAGAATCAGTAAGAAAAAGTAAATAGTCTTAATGACGGATGTTTTTATGATTGCCGAAGTCTCCCGAACTGAAACGTCGTTAGACGAGTGTTAGGTATTTTTGTTAGGTTTTTTTAAGTCGTTAGGGAATTTCTTGATTCGGTCGCCGCGCTCAGAGCCCGCGATATAAGCTATGCAATAGTTAAAAAAAAACAAACATACTCTGATACTTGTCATCCACCATTGCATAATCATTCCTTGTAGGTATTTCTACATGAGATTTTGAACACCATAATTTTTAATGTATTACTGCATAGCTATTAAAGTATAAAATCGAATAAATTGAACTACACTCGAGAGCAATGAATCCGGGTCACTTAAAGAATGTTAAAAATCTCGGAAACTAAAAATGATAGGTTAATGCAATAAATTGTATTTAATAGACAATGTAATACTCCTTAAATCTTCTTCTTCTTCCTGCCCTTATCCCATTCTATTTGGGGTCGGCGCAACACGTTTTCTTCTAATAATGTAATACTCCTTAAATGAAAGTAAAAAAAAAATATGAGTCACCATACATATTTTTATTAACACAGAATTACATAAAGAAAAAAACTGCTGATCTCTCCTTAAAACAAAAATAGGAAACATGAAATTTTTGAACTTTATTACGATTTTCTTGAATTTTAATACTTCGTATTGCCTCCTCGTGCTTCCATTACTGCGTTTACGCGGTTTGGCATGCTGTACACCAAGTTCCTTATACGATTTTGGGGAATATTCTCCCATTCCTCTGTGAGAGCAATTTTGAGCTCCCGAAGCGTGATTGGGGGAGGGTTTCGTTGTTTTACGCATCTGCCTAGCTCGTCCCAAGCATGCTCGATCGGGTTGATATCCGGGCTGCGCGCTGGCCACTCCATACGAGTAATGTTCATCTCTTGAAGGTGGTCATTCACAATCCTACCTGTATGAGGTCGGGCATTGTCATGCATAAATATAGCATCCTCACCTAAATTGACCATAAATGGACCAACGTGATCATTGAGGATTTCTTCCACATATCTTACGCTAGTTAAAGAGCCGTTTTCTATGATCACCAGCTATGTGCGACTTTCAGAAGAAATTCCGGCCCACACAAGTACAGACCCACCACCGTAGGCTACTTTTTCTTCGATGCATGCTTGCTTGAATCTTTCCCCTGGTCTTCGATACACTCTGTGTCTTCCATCGTGCTTGTAGAGCATAAATTTTGATTCGTCGGAGAACATAACTTTTGACCAATCTTCAATACTCCAATTTACGTGGCTTTGGGCATATCTTAGTGTAGTTAGAAATACGATGCCCACGCTCCAGTTTAGGGCCGTTTGCAGGTCTAAGGGGTTTTAAGTTAGATTCAGCAAGCCGACGTCTTACTGTCCATGCACTTGGGTTACTTCCTCCGAGGCGTCGAAACTGATTGGTGAGTTCAGTTCCTGTGAGAAAGCGATTTCGAAGCATGGTGTTCACCAAGTATCGGTCTTCTCGTGCTGTGGTACACCTGGTTCTGCCCGTTCCTGGTCTGCGTAGGTTAGAACCAGTTTCTTCGTAACGTCGGAGAACTCTTTGTACTGTTGACAGCGACACACCGACAGTCCTGGCTGTATCGCGCTGACTCCGGCCGGTTTCCAGCATTGTAAGTATTCTGGTGCATTCTTCAGGCGTAAGCGACATAATTTCAGCTTGAATAATGAATATAGAGCACTATCAACATGGTTTATGTACCCACATAAATGACAGATTACAAACAAAAGCAAAACCAAATGATGTAATTTCGTAGTTCCATCTTCGAAAGTGGCCCTTTTTCAAATTTGATTTTTTTATGATATAACTTTACAATAACTAAGAAGTTTTAATACCTTCATTTAAGGAGTATTACATTGTCTATTAAATACAGTTTATTGCATTAACCTAGCATTTTTAGTTTCCGAGATTTTTATGATTTTTTTAAGTGACCCGGATTCATTGCTCTCGAGTGTAGTTATTTTTCAATTCAATTTTTTCCTTGAGTTCACCATAATTAAATGACCTAGAATCAAATCCTAATTAGCAACACTATCTGAATGGCGTCAGTCTTATAAGTACATAATATAACTATAGAATTTATTTAACCGTTTTCCTGTTTTTAATGTCAATGGGTATTAATTATTTCCTGCTTAGTGGTATGGCAATCTCGTTAATAACTTTATATTCAAACAGTGATTTAGATATCAGTTACTCATTTCCTTTGTATTGTGATATTTTTTTATTCTTACTATCCTAACTAATATTTTAAATGCAAAAGTAAGTTTGTTTGTTCGTTATCATTTCACGCCCAAAGCCACAACCACTCATTGAGAAATTTTGCATTTTAAGACGTATTAGGGTACTTTTCATCCCAAAATTCTTTTCTAAAGTCTAGTCTCTTGCGGGTTACTGTGACCAAGAGTCTTAAAGGGAAATTGACGGAACACGGTGGATTTTAGTCAGTACGAGTCTAATAGTCCCTCCCGCTTTATCCAGGGTGAGATGACTTTTTTTGATAGTTTCTACAAACGAAAAAATATATTCTGGTATTGGTACAACTGGCAGCGTTGTCAATAACACTGATACTAGAGACCGCGCCACCATTCCTGAGGCCTTATCACGAGTTTTCACTATTTTACTTTACAGCGTCTTTCCAGTATTTACAGCGTTTCTTGTATGGAATAATGGAACAGCGCCTCTGGTGTACGAAGAAGGAACTAATTTTTTCCTTGAAATTAAATGTCAAAGTTCCAATTTACTTTACGTCACAATAAGTGAAAACTCATGATAAGGCCTATGATCTGCGGAAAATTCGAGGTACCTACTACATTTTTTAAATGCAATTTGATATAGGATATGACATAGAATCTAGCGCCACGTCTAAAGGTCATGAGTGGTGGTGAGGACCTATTAGCGGTTTCTTTAAAACCCTAAACTAATCTGATCACTGATTGTTTTGAACTTTTACCAGCTACTCGGTAAATCCACGGTTTTACAAAATAGTAAAATATGCGAGCATTTAGAATGGAAACCTTCAACCAGACGGGCGTTGTGTTGGATGGGCTTTCTGACCGATTATCTGTGTCAGAATTTTCAATATGTTCTAAACCCGAGAGAACTTTCATTGCGCGATGCAGAACACTTTAGTTCTTCCTTTGCTCCATAGATGTCGCTAGTCGTCTTTTTTTTAAATGACTGAATTATGTCCGCTACATGGGCAAACGAAGTGTGAGACACTCTGTGGCACGATTAATCGATGATTTGAAGAAGGTGGCTGGCAATATATGGATGCGGACTCCACAAGACCAGGATAGGTTGTCACTTTTTGTACAGACGGGACGGGACGGGGGGGTGTTTTATATCCATGTACATGGAGCAACTGCCAACTTGAACTCCACAACCCTTTTATAACTGGATAATACGGTACCCTTCATAAGACTGATTCTCAAACTTTCAGACTACTGACTACCTGTAGGTAACGGTAAACGTGCTGTCCAAGGCAGGAAACGCGGTCACCCATCCTATGACTGACCTAAGCAAGCGTGAATTAACCTTGAAGATAGACCCAAGTGGCTGTTATTACTAAGCCACGAGCACAACAACACCGTAACATAATAATATATCACTGCCTATACGTCAGGCTTAATCCGTTTGTCACGTCATATGGGACTCAAAGGAGGTCTTTGAGCCCTTTGTTTGAGTCAATCGAGTATCTTGAAGGACGCTTATGTAAATGAAACAGGTGCATTGCAGCTTTCCCGTATGAACTCTCACAAAGGAACTGTCACCAGGCATAATACTGCAGTGCCTACTGAATTGTAATAGGTTAATAGACGAAGCTTAATGGCCTGTTTCTACATTAAAATGAAGGGTTTTCTACCACTATCAAAACGGCAAAAAAAAAAACTAATGTTTTTTGTATTAGAGCCCCCTAAATATGAACTGAAATAGCAAGCTGAAGTGGCAATGGGCAGGCCATATTGCTCGCAGAGCAGATGGCCGATGGGGTCGAAAAGTGCTAGAGTAGAGACCGCGGACTGGCAAGCGCAGCGTAGGACGTCCACCAACGAGGTGGACCGACGACCTTGTAAAGGTCGCCGGAAGACGCTGGATGCAGGTCGCTTCCAACCGGTATGTGTGGCGATCTAAAGGGGAGGCCTATGTTCAGCAGTGGACGTCCTATGGCTGAGATGATGATGATGATGAAATATGAACTGTTTTTATTTTTATTAATAAATTAAAAAAAAATGTTCCTCATAAAGATCCAAATAATTAATTTTGGTCTGCATTACCAAACTATACCTACGCTTAATCGGAGATATTAACATGTAAGTAGATGACATGCAATTTATGTGTTTTGTAAAAATAATTGCGAGACTAACGGTGTTTTAAGTGAACCCATTTTATTATTGAAATTAATGATTCACTATTTACTGTGTGACTATGAGGTAAAGATTGTGTAGACATGGTCACCTCACAATCCTCACCAATATAATTTATTAAATAATATAATCTAATTCCAGGCACACAACAAACATCACTCATAATAACCTCACAGCAATCATCTATCACACAGCATTCATCTACCTTTTATACATCAAGCGCACAAAATCAACCAACAACTAGCACAAGCGATAGACGAAGAAGAGGAAGAAGAAACAGGTAGTGGGGAAATGGATATCTTTTTTCTTGCGGGCTGCGGGACGGGATATCTATTCAACCGACCGACACAAGGCCGAGTAGCGGAAGACCGAAAAAATAAAAATAATCTAATTCGGACTCATCGTCGACTGTTTTTTAAACCTTCGTGACCTTTTCTTGACAAGTTTTTTTTCTGTACTCAAAATTGACTTTCATTATGTTTAAAACGTTAGGATTTTGTATTGTAGGACACATTCGAGCCCGCCATATTAAGGGTGTTTGCTACTAAACCACTGCTTACCAAAAATTTAAACTCCATGATATTGTTTTCACAAACTTAATTTCTTTGGTATAAATTAAACGTATATGCATTTATATAACGTAACGAGTAAAACCAGCTGCACAAATATGAGGCGGACACAAACAAAACGTTAAATTGGCAGACATTTACAAACGCTCACTCGGGTTCTGTAGCTCTGCAATTAGTATTATGATTGAATTGTGCATAAATCCTAATCCTAAAGTTATATTTAATTGCGAAAGTAAGTTTTTTGACTCATTTTCACGCCCAAACGATTGCGCCAATAATCATGGATTGTCAGGTGTACAGAGACGGACTTAGGGTACCATACATCAAACTAAAAATTTGGTTTATTCGAGAAAAAAAAAATGCGCAACATATATGCGATATTATGTATTTATTGCCAAATTCAAGATTGCGCGAGCAAAGCTGCGCTTTGCTACTACTTTGCTACTTTGGCACTAGTTCCTAATGAACTACTTAAATTCTAATTTCAACAAAAAAACATCAGTGTTCCTTAGTTTTATAATTATCTATTTATAATAATTAGTTTTATTTATCCAATGTGAAATATAATAAAATTATGTATTCCTGTGGGTCATGTTGGGGAAACAGGATTTTCCCTGTTTTAGTAGTAAGAGTATCAATAGGTACAAACTGCGAGGACTTCCCTACCAAAATTAGAGGAAAAGTGAAAATGAATTTTAATGTTTAATAATAAGTTTGTGGCTCATTGGTTTTTATACTACATTATAAAAGTTTATTGACAATGCAATGCTTGTGAAAAAAAATCTTGATCGTTTTCTGCCACATCTCACGGAACTCCAAGAGTGTACAAATTGAACGCGTGACGTAACGAAAACAGGGCGGTGTATGAAAATGAAATATTTCCCAATTTCATCGATCACTGTATGTGTGTGCCATTCGCCACTGATAGCGGTAAGGCGCATGTGTTTGACGCATGGTTTTGCTTGCTTTTTCATATTTTTTGTTGAATCTCGATATTGGACGCTTTTGGTTCGGACAAAACAATGTTGACTCAAGTAAAATGCGAAGACATACATCCATAAAAGTATTCTAAACACACACAACCATTTTATTAACACATTGTGAATGATATGCATCTGTTTCTAAAGTAGTCAAGAAAGCCTTTCTTTACAACGCTTTTTAACTAAATATAATTCGAAGATATATTCAACGGGTAGCCATTTAAGGTAATTAAAACAGTATTCTACAATCAAAACACAACCTCTTGTTTATTTCGACTAGGGCAAAACCCAAAATGTGTTGCTTTAGGACAAGAAAAATAAACATTCTGACGTCGTAGAAATAAACAAAGATAATTTTGGACTTGGTTGGTCCTTCAAAGTAAATAAAATTAATTCAATAATGCACTGTTCCCTAACGTTGGGGCCACGAAAACGGTGAGGTTGGGAAGAAGTTTTTTAAGGCATGAAAAATAATAAATAATACTTACACGAGGAAGCACACCGTAACTAAACAAATTGTTAAAATATAAATAACAGAATATAATTCTAAAATAAATACAATATTACAAAATATTAAATAATAACAGATACAACGGAATAAAATACAATAATTAATAGAAGTAAACAAACAATCGAACAATAATATGTTGATATTAATTAAAATAATTATTTACTAGTAAAATAATATTATAATAATTACAGTCATTTGTTTAAAGCTTGTGATACCAACTGACTGGATGCTTGTTTTGTCCAATGTAATACTCGTAAATTGCCGTGAACTAACCGGATTTCACATTGAAACTTATTTACATAAGTAGGACCTATGGTACACATAAATGCAATAAAGAATTTGAGTTAGATTGAAAGAATTGGACAGAATTTTTTATTATGGAGAGCAGACACAGTTGCCTAAAATGGACGTCTGCTCGAAATCGAGGATGCAGACCTTTACGCCGATTAAGAAAATTGGATATTGAATAGTTGTTATGATCATTACAATTTTAGCTCGAAATAACCTATGACTGAGTATGTAAAATAAAATATATAAAATAATATAAAAAGAAAATTCGCCGAATTGATTAGGGACGGAAGAAAAAGGAGGCTCTTTCTTACGTCCTTACTTTGTATACTTTGAAATCCAAGTATAATACAGGTAAGCGCTTGCTTCATAGCCACACAATTTTTCTCCTACAAACGCATAACCGTCTAGCTAGATGATGATAGCATAAAGAGTGTAATGGATTAAAATCTCTTTGTGTTATACATACAAAGCAGGGATGTGAAACGATATTAAAATATGCCCTGGGTTTTCTGATTATATTACTGCCCAGTGCCCCATTGGGCACTAACCGAACCCCATTGGGTTACGCTTTGTTAGGAGTTTAATACCGAAAGAGTAATATGATGATATGATATGAGGAAAAACTCGTCGCTAAATAATAACAGCCTATCACAGAATCACAGCGATTTTCCTACGAGTCTCGGAAAGCACGTTAAACCGTTGATCTCGGCTGTCATTTGTAGATCTTTGAAAGTCGTTACTATTAGCCAGAAACTCTAAAAATCTGACAACGATTCTTACCATGGTGTATCGTATTATCGAATAACTGGGTTTTGAATGTCAGATAAATAGTCGCTCCGTGTAAAATACTGGTATTCAGCTGTATCTGGTTAGATTAGAAGCCTACCCCAATATCGTTGGGAAAAGTCTAAGCAAATAATAGAAGCGTGGAAATGTGACTCTGTATCTAAAGTTCCGCTGTCTATCGGTTTTTCTGTTAGAATAGGTACTATAACTTTTGAATTGTTAGAGTAAAAAACATGAAATAGGAACACGGTATTCTTCTTATAACAGCTGATTTAAGAATTTTAAACATTTTAAAACAATAGAGCCAAAATTTATTAGTTTTTACTGTATTTCTGTTATTGGTTCTAGGACATGCTAGTTTCTTCCTTCATGATGGTTTTCACTTTCCATTTGAGGGCAGTGGTGATGAAATAACTTACACAAAGAAATGCAATTAGGTGGGTTCGAACCTGTAACTAATAAATCGGAGCCATTTACCGCTGCTTCTAAGAGTAAAAAGAGGAGTATTTTTTAATATTTTGTATTTTTACAGCGCTTCAGATCTTGAGTGCTTTTTGATTGACGTGTCCCGACGTCTATTTACTGAAGATAATTTTTTGTTACATATTTTTTTGAGAGGATTTTTCCATTTTCATCTGTCATGGACATGTTTTAAGATTTTTTTGAGTACCTATTTATTTATTCTAGAGGTCGTCCAGTTAGGCGGAGACCTCTCGCGCCCGGCATTGGTCGAGGCCATGCTGCGGGGCGAGACGGAGTGGGAAGCGGTCGCCTCGTTCTGCGAAGCAGTCATGCTCGCGAAGGAGGAGGCGGGCCGTGAGAGAGAGAGGACAGCGCCCTAGCTCCCTCCGCCCCAGCCGCAGTAGTAGACGCCCACGGCGTCGGACGTCGCAAGACGATCTCCGGCCACCGTAGGCGGCGAGTAATGGGCAACTCGCCGATCGACCATGGACCATGCACGGGTCGACGGCGCGTTGTGTTCCACGCGCACCTCAAAGAGCGTCAGCATAATGACGGGGCCCCCCTCTAGAGGGCCAAAGCCTGCCGGGGTCGCGGGACTGTCTCACCTGGTAACCGTGACCCTGGAACGTAAAGGGCTAATGAAGGACACCATGGATTTTAGTCAGTACAAGTCTGACAGTCCCTCCCGCCCTGCCCTAGACGGGAGGACTCATTTGATGATTTTACCACGCTGAAAAAAAAGAGGTCGTCCAGTTGCTGAAATTTTAACCTAGACGTGAATTTTATGTTATGTTGGAACGTTTTTAAGATTCTGTTTTCAAATAAGTTCTGCAATAGGTGCGTCCACACAGAGCGCGCAACCTCGCGATGCATTTGCTGCTCGAGGAAACTGACAAGCCAGGCTGCTCACTCTGTGTGGACGCGTCTATTGTTTTTCGACCAAGGCACGAAACAATATACGCGAGCAAAACAAAAGCCGACACCGGATGGCTCGGGTGCTCGGACGCTCGCCGCTCGAGCTGCTTCGCGCGGAAAATGCCTCGCGAGGCTGCCCGCTCTGTGGGAACGCACCTAATCGATAAAGTTTTTTGGAGACATAGGCGTTAATGCGTGAAAATATTTAGAATTCTTTTCTTTTTGAACAAAGCGACGAATTTTGTCCCTGAAGAAAGAAGTCTGCAATATATCCTAGATGTCACCTTTGCAAATCCTCCCGATCTCTATCATTCCTGATTCCGGTCGTCACACCATTAATTCGGAAAAAAAAAGTTCTTGCGGTATCCTCGACAGTTTTTCATTGAATACCGCACTGACAGTATCACAAAGGGTTCCAGGAAAGCGAACCCGCATAAATCGCTATACGTCATCTCGATTCCTTTTGTTAGCAACAAAACTTCATTTTGCACCAAAAACCGCTATAAAATGAACCCTCTATAATTTGCCACCAGGCTTATTAGAGGTTTCATATACTGTTTATTATTTTAGTTCATAGCTACCTATTTTGGGTTGTTTGTGCAAGAATTTGTATTCATTAGAAGAAAAGTACGAGTTTGTGGTTGATCACAAACAGCAGTAGCAAACGAGGTGAAATCACGACATGACACTGCAGTCATGATACCGAATCCAACTGCAGATGGTGAATAGTGTCAGACACGTCGTACGCGATCGTGCGATATTTAGTCGAGCGGTAACTGCGGAAGGCATATTTTTGAAGAACACCTTCCGAGCTATCAGAAAACTGACGGGAACGCTATAGGACCAACCTCCTACCTGGGTCGCGAGACTGTCTTAAAAGTGCACCATGTGCCTATGAAGTACAAGGTATAGGGTAGTTTTTAATCTGTGAGTGTCTGATATTATCTTCCGCTCCATCCAGGGCGAGAGGACTCATCATCATCATCAGCCTATCAACAGGGCTTCTCTCTATGAGAGGGAGTGGGCCATATTCCACCACGCGGTCCCAGTGCGGAGTGGCGGACGTCACATGTCTTCGAATTTCTGGTCCTAGGACATGCTGGTTTCCTCACGATGTTTTCCTTCACCGTTTTGAGATCAGTGGTGATGAAATAAATTACACAAAGTAATACACCTGACTACCTACAACTCTTAAGTCGGGGCCGATACCACTGGGCTACCGCTGGCTCTGAGACTGAGAGCATATATTACCAATAAAATATACTAAAAAGGAATACCAAAATATAACCTCTGCTTAATTAAGCCCAGTAGGTACCGTCTAAAATAACATCTCACCCTCCATTCCTGAGAGAGACCGCAAAAACTAAGGGAACCACAAAAACTCCAATTATTTCACGTCAAATCTAATTCGATAACGTTTGTTCTCGGTCCAACGCTAATTAAGAAGTTTCGATTGGTCCAGATAAAACTTTCTAAGTCAGTATTGACTTTCTCACTTACATTCCTTTCAAATCCTTGTTTCCAAATTAATGATATTTCTGTTTAAACGAAAGTGAACTTTATGTAAGTGCCGGTCAAGTTTATATTAGATTGACTACTAAATCTTAAAAAAATGTTGCGGCTACTGAAGTTTACGTACTTAAGTTATTTTTTCAAACACCGATTTGTTTTTATTTTTGGAAAATAAATGCGAACGCAGTAGGTACGAGTATACGTACAAAAAAAGGGACATTAGATTTTATTTTCTAAAATGTTCCTTGAATCACGTTTACATTTTTGAGGACAGATGTTCGAATCTGACAGATCCTAGAACATTATAATACAGGTATCAAACTTGTATTCATTTGATACAATATTGTAAAAAATATAAAAATCGTAAATTGCATTGCTTGCGCAATAGAGTAGTAATAATGATCGATTGAGGAATGATTGATTGATTGAGGAATATAATCTATAATATAATGTATTGAAAAATACACAATAGAACTGTCTCAGGCCCCTTAACCACCCACAAGTGTCTCGCGGACACAATTTTGCGTTTGAGTCCTACTAAAATCTAAAGTATTTATTTTTGAATGTCGACCTTTTTTTTAATCTATCCTCAAGTCTTTACAAACCTAACTCTGCAAGATTTTTTTTTGTGTTGGGGATATTTAAATATTTATTAATAATAAACTAAATAAGTAACCTATCAACCCACAAGTGTCCAACAGACACAGTAATATTTTGTTTGACTCTAGTTCAAAAGCAGATTGTTTATTTACATTAACCTATATCACATGTATCGGGTAACCAATTGCAACCCTCAAGACCTTTGTTTTTGTTACAATCATTGTCTTTGTACTTTTTTTTTTTTTAGGTGGTAAAATCATCAAATGAGGCCTCCCGCCCTGGGTGGGGCGAAAGGGACTGTCAGACTCTTACTGAATAAAATCCACCCGTGTTCCTTCGGATGCCCTTTACGTTCCGGGGCCACGGTATCCTGGGTTAAGAAAAACCCGCGACCCCAGCAGGCATTTGGCCCCATAAGGGGCCCCGTCAGTTTGCTGACTACTCCCCGAAGGCACGCGCGAAACACGACACGACGCGCCACCGACCCGGGCTTGGTCCTTGGTCGGACGGCGAGCTACCCATTACTCACCGTCCGCAAGCCCGCTCCGCCGCTGTGCCCTCTGCTAATCAGAGGGACACGCGTTGGAGCGAGCGTCCACCCGACAGGCTATTCGTATACGGGCAAAGAGACCCCTTAGGCACACAGTGCCTAAGAAAGAGTTTTTGCCCGCATCCCAAGGTGCACCGGCTCGAAAAACTGGTCTTCCCCACGGACATATCCGAGAGGGAACTCCAGTCCACGGGCACACGTGGAGGTTTCCTGTCTTAGCACCCCATTGTCTTTGTACTTACATTTTGTTTGTATCGGTGCTTAGAAACGTTTGTTATAATAAAGCGGTTGTTCACTCATACGTTCTAAGAAATGGCAAAAAATCAATTAACATAGATTAGATAACATAGTCTCATGTGCACAAAAAACACACAATGTTGTTATTTTTTTGTCTACGGTGCATCAAGGCAAAGAAATAAATGCAAGCGATGAAATAAACGAACATAATTAGTATAATGCTCCAATTGCTGGGACACAGGCTTCCTCTCTATGAGAGGTGCTGTAATACACCATGTATGCCCAATGCAGATTGGTAGATGTCACATGTCTTCGATTTTTTGGCACAAATTGCACTTCAAACAAATCTGATATAAAATACAAAAACTCCACAAGGGAGTGTCGATACTCTTTACCAGATAGATCATGAGTGTACAGTCCGACGTAAAACAAATTGATGGACTGTTTGTGTAAAATTGCAACTGATTTGGTAATGCCTCTTAATAAGAGAAGACAAATCAAAATGACGTGATGATACGCTATCTTTATCATCTAACAGCCATGTAGGTGAACAGTGTATAAGACGGGGACGCGAGGTATGATGGGAAATCACACACCTAAGGCAAATTTAACACAAAACTAACGTAGCACAAGCGCCAACAGGACGCTATTTCCGTCTGTCCGCTTGCAAATGACGTCCTGATGGCGCTTGCTCTACGTTAGTGTTGTGTTAACTATGCCTAAAGAGTGTATGTCCCCATTATACCTCGCGATTATTAACGGCCCCGTCTTATACACTGTTCCCCTATGATGTCACAGGAACCTACTGCAGCCTCGTCATAATTATGAATCTGCTGCGGACAAGAAGCGTTGTCAGTATTTGTTCTTCAAAACTATCTAAAACAATGTAGTAGTTTTTTGCTATTTCATTTTCTTTGAAAACTTTGAAAACAAATTTTTTGCCACTAAACGTAAGGTAAATAAATGATCAATTATATGTATACACATCGAAGCTACAGTTATTATCATAATACCAGCAAAACACATAATAGTCTAGTTAACTCATTGTATTTTTTTTCTAAATTATTTATTTAAGTAATGTGTCTGTTGGACACTACTGGTCCGTTACGTTAAACAAGCATACTGGATGGTTAAGGGTTAAACTCACAATCTAGTTCACGAAAGAAAAAATAAAGATTTATTTATTCGGCACAAGATTAGGCATGAGAGAAGTGTTAACTTTCTTGGCCATCACGACCCACTAAAATGATACTTTGTGGCCCTCTCATGACCAAAAATATTTATTATACCTAGTATCAAAATAATATTACGTAGACCGACCAATATTACGGTAAATTGAATTACCTACACAAATAATAAAATACCCCGTTATGCAAATATACAAAAATTGAATATCGGTAACCCATAACGTAAAGGGTATACGGAAAGGTAGCTCTTAGTTGCTTATAATGAAGTATATGTTTATAGCAGGGGTCACCTAATGGCGGACCGCGGTCCTCATGCGAATACAGACCGCCAACTTAGTTTGTGCGGACCGCGAGAACTCATCGCCTTGCACTACAGAGTACGATCTTATGATCAATTTCCAGAAAGTTTCTGGATTTAATATCGAACACGTAATAAAACATGACACTTTCCTCATAGAAATCTGAAAATACGTTTGTTATAATTGTACATACTTATCCCGTAATTACAACAAAATTGTTGAACAATTTTTTTTATACAAAATGTTCTACGGATCGCGATGCTCATTTCATGTCTTTAAACGGAACCCGAACGAAACTAATTGGTGACCCCTGGTTTGTAGTAATGTGACCAGTTTATTTTGAACTCTGGTATGTATGGAAATAGTTACAGAGATTGAAAAATTCCGTATCTACGTAATGTACCAAGGGCTCTACTTTCAAAGTCTGTTTAAAAAAATACGCACCCGTTCTTAAGTAACTCAAAACTTTTAAATCGTCCCTGCTTTTAATGTTTTCCGATTTTGAGTTTTGTAAACACATAAGTGTAGGGAAGTCTGTTCAATAGAGTTGCCAATATTTTTATGTTCGGCCCTTATCTAATCTCATGTCTGTAACTGATATGGATTAGGTAACGTCCGTAACTTCGACCGATACTACGGGCTTCGTGCTTAGCGAGTATACATATCCTTGTTTTTATCTCCTTGATTAGTTATTAATTTAATGGAGACAAGAATCTAATACGATGAAGATATAATGAGAGTTCACTGCACTTATTAACTCTTGCTAGCCGCAACTTGTACCTATTTTTGTTTTTTTTATAATAGCTTTTGGAAGCTTTCCAAATGTTAAAGAATGGCCCTGAAACAAAGCCGCGCCAAATATGGCCGCATATCATTGTATAAAAGTTACAAAGTGAAAATTATTGGTAGTTTTAGTGTGTAAGGAAGTAATATCGTCAGAAATACAGACACACATGAGCCTACCCTAGTAGAAATATTTTTACCAGCAGGCGTAGCATGGCGATTCTATCTCTATTCTACGAAGAAAAGACAAAGTTATTTCATCGTTATTTCTAAACAAATCGACTGTTTTTTTGCACAAATATGACACCATTCGTACACTATTGAAGAATAGAACGTTTATTTTCTATATTTTTTACATTATCATGCTTAAAACACTAAAATTATTTCTACGTTCTGTCATTTTGTCTATTCTTCCGTCGACAAAACCCCTTTCTACGGCGCCATACTACGCCTGCAGGAGAAAAGAAAAAAAAACGGTTAGCTACCCTTTCTCGTGAAACCCAATATCCTTTAGTCACAGTGGTGTCAAAATTAGTACAGGAGCTTTTGGAAAACTAACAGACTTCTGTTATTGCTTTTTAAACGTATACTCTGATAAGTACCTACCTACAGGTTTCCTCACTATGTTTTCCTTCACCAATGTCAGTGATGACTGTCCAAGAAAAATAATTATTTATTTATATCTTTATAAATTTATCTTGGTAGGTATATATTTATATATTTTTTTCTATTTAGATTACAGTGATCAAGCAGAGAGCGGAGCTTAAAGCCTCCTGCAGACACACGCTATTAATCGCGCTGCGACAACGAGCCAAGCTAATTTCCACTCTATAAATACTGCGAATGGACCGCGACATGTCGCCCCGCGCGATTAATTGCGTGTGTCTGCAGGAGGCTTTATCCATCAATTCTGTGTATGTATGTGTACACCATGTTGTTGTAATGATACATGTTTTTTAAGTCTATGATGTACTGTGAACCTTAAAGTGCCAAAATAAATAAATTATAAATAATTATTATTGTGTATTTAATAACCTCCTCCATATCAAACCGTAATTACAGGTAAAATTTGTTAAACAGTTTAAAACGTTTTTTAATATTTTTAAATGTAAAAATTTAAACCCTTTATTAACGTGGTGCTTCGATCATTAATACAAAGTGACAGATTATTGTCCAAAACTGAAGCAAGCTGACGTGACAGTGGCCTGGTCAAGTCTGCCGAAGAGTTCTCGAACGGAGACCGTGCGTTGGTGAATGTAGCCAAGGGAGGTGTGGTAAGATGGACTGATGACCTGGAAGTAGCTGGCAGTGGTTAGATGCAAAAGGTGAGAGATCGTGCACTACGGCGCTCCTTGGCGCGACTTATTTCCATCATTGATATATTGACATGCCTGTTGGTCTAGTGGTTAGTGACCCTGACTGCTATGCCGGAGGTCATGGGTTCGATTCCCACCCAGGACAAATGTTTGTGTGATGAGCACGATCATCTGTTCTGTGTCTGGGTGTAATTTATCTATAACTAGCTTCTGCCCGCGACTTCGTACGCGGATCCTGTTGCTTATTTGCCAGCGGCAACGGGGTCGTCAAATTCGAAGTTCTGAAACGTCTGATATCGAATTCTAGGAGCCCGGAGACGGAACAACAACGGGATGCGCGAGACGATTCGAGACATTCCAGACCTTTCATTTTTGTAAGTCAACAGGAAATGCCAATCAGACTAAACAACTTTTACTCGGCGACCTCCCTGTCGGCGTTGGCGTAACATACTCGTATTACGCAGCTCGCCCTGGCGGAGGAAGAGTCGCATCAGGCGGCGGCCGACCTGGCGACGCAAGCGGTTGCGACAGTCGTTGATAAGATAAGGCAGTTGGGGCTCGACGTGGCACACAAAACAGAGGCCATGTGTTTTCATGGCCGTCTGAACGCGCCACGGTCAGAGTCCCACATAACAGTGGGAGGTGTTCGCATCGCTTCAGGAGGACGATGAAGTACCTGGGACTCGTCCTCGACAGCCGGTGGAACTTCAGGGAGCATTTCCTGAGTTTGGTCCCAAAGCTATACCGGGCAACAGCCGCTCTCAGACGACTCCTGCCCAATCTCAGCGGGACAAACGTCTCCTGCCGGAGGCTGTACGCCGGTGTCGTGCGGTCCATGGGACGCGACCACTAAAGCTAGTCACATGCCAGAGGGTCATATTATGGCTATCCGGATGATCCGAGGATTACGCACGATCGCTGGCGAATCGGTGAACCTCCTTGCCGGATTGCTGCCCTGGGATCTGGAGGCGACTGCCCCCCAGCGCGTCTATGAGTGGCGCGTGGAGGCGCAGCGCCGGGCTGAATCCAGAGGAAGAGCTCCGGCGCAATCTCAGGGCAGTATGGAGGGAACGACTGTAGCAATTGAGGTCCGAGCACGCCGCAATCGCGGCGGTGAGACCCTTCTTTGAGGAGTGGCTGGATAGGCATCACGGCGTCCTGACCTACCGCATGACGCAGGTCCTCACCGGACACGGAAGTTTCAGGAGGAACCTGTGTCTGACGGCGGCGATAGGTGGAAATCTCTCGCGCCCGGCATTGGTCGAGGTCATGCTGCGGGGCGAGACGGAGTGGGAAGTGGTCGCCTCCTTCTGCGAAGCAATCATGCTCGCTAAGGAAGAGGCGGGCTGCATGAGGGAGAGGACAGCGTCCTCCCTCCACCCTAGCCACAGTGATAGACGCCCACGGCTACGGACGTCGGCAGGCGATCTGCGGCCACCGTAGGCGCGGGCATGCGGGCTGCAAGTAATGGGCGACTCGCTGTCCGACCGTGGACCATGCCCGGGTCGACGGCCTGTTGTGTTCCACGCGCTCCTCAAAGAGTGTCAGCATTATGATGGGGCCCCCCTCTAGAGGGCCAAAGCCTGCCGGGGTCGCGGAACTTATCCCATTACCGTAACCCTGGAACGTGAAGGGTTATTGAAGGACACCGTGGATTTTAATCAGTGCGAGTCTGACAGTCCCTCCCGCCCTGCCGTGGGTGGGAGGACTCATTTGATGAATTTACCACGTTAAAAAGAAAAACGTCATTCCTATATTTGCTTTAGTGTCGCTGGGCGCTTGGAATACCACAACAGGTGTTCCAGATCTTAAATTTTTATACGTCAACAGAGAATGCTCATCAGGCTGAACAACTCTTGCTGAGACGAATTGCTGTATAATAAATGAAATCGTGCACCGCCGCAACCGCTATGTCCCTGCATTTTAAATCTGTAATATCTTCGAAAATATTCATTTAAAATTAATTGGATAAGGATTAATGCTGTATTACTTAAAATCGCTTTTTCATAAATAAACCATAAAAAGAGGATAAAAAAATAGTTATTGTGGGTTATCCCTAAGAGATAGACATATACCATCGCGGACTTTATTGTAGAACTTTTCAAGGTGTATAATACTGTAGTACATCATTTTGATCTATCTCGTAGGGTTCAGCCAGCGTTTTCAATGTTAGCGCAAAAAAATGAGTTTATTTACGATCTTACAAAACCTCTAAAATTATCAGAGTTTCTCTACGATATTATGCATGTATTATACATAAAAACCTTCCTCTTGAGCCACTCTATCTTTTAAAAAAAACCGCATCAAAATCCGTAGCTTAGTTTTAAAGATCTAAGCATACAGGGGGACAGGAAGCGGGAAGCGACTTTACTTTATACTATGTAGTGATAGTGATATGTAGGTATGTATTTAGAAATATATGTTTATCAATTGTGCAAAAAAATGAGTATTTACGATCTTACAAAACCTCTAAAATTATCAGAGTTTCTCTACGATATTATGCATGTATTATACATAAAAACCTTCCTCTTGAGCCACTCTATCTTTTAAAAAAAACCGCATCAAAATCCGTAGCTTAGTTTTAAAGATCTAAGCATACAGGGGGACAGGAAGCGGGAAGCGACTTTACTTTATACTATGTAGTGATAGTGATATGTAGGTATGTATTTAGAAATATATGTTTATCAATTGTCTAGTACCCATAACACAAGCTCTGCTTAGCTTGGGACTAGATGGCGTTGTGTGATAGTTGTGGAATATTATTATTATTATTATTTGACAGTTAAATTACAAGAGTTAAATCACGATAACTATTAAATAATGTCAGTAAATCCATTACCAATTCAAATACAATACATAGTATCATTTCAAGCATATTTTACTGTCAAATACATTATCCATGATTTACGACAGCCCTCGGGTATCTGATCGGGCTCTAAATAACGAGGTTGTCCCTTAATATACGTACATAGGGACACAGCATAGTTTAATCCCAAACATTTCCTTTCGACACTGTTGAAAAATTCGAAAAAAAGATTGGACTTCTTTTAGACTGTGGCACTCTCCCCGAGGCGCGGCAAAATGTCTTTAACCTACTTTTGAGAGGTGAAGATAGAAGTACATTGAGATTTTTTGTAGGTACCTTCTTGGATACGGAAATATTGAAAAGATTCTCTTTGTTTGTTTGTTTGTTAAAAGTTTGGCTGACTGAGTACAAAAAAGGAAGGACGTATTGAAAATCACGAACCGCAGAAAGTTATTTCAATAAACTTCAGACTCATTTCTACTTTATAAGTAAGAATTCTTGAACAAAACGCTTAGCTATCAATTTAATTTCCATCCCCATAACCAGGTCGCGTGACTAACGAATACCGTGACCCCAGAACGTAAAGGGCTATTGAAGGACACCGTGAATTTTAGTCAGTACAAGTCTGACAGTCTCTCCCGTCCTGCCTTGGGTGGGAGGACTCATTTGATGATATTACCACGCTAAAAAAAACCCAATAACCAGTCATCAAAGAGAAAATTTCCTCTCCAACCTATTCAAAATCAATAAACCTTTAAAAATAAACCATTTTAAAGCTCCGACAATCTAATAAAAGATAACTGACCTTCATACACGAAATCCTACCTCAATAACAAAACAATCGACCCAGAACGGAACTATCGGGCCAGCACACTGCGCCATATATTCTATCCTTATTAATATTTAGACCACAAAACGCATTTTGGACGGTGCGATTAGCCCACTGGCGAACCGGGCTATATTTATAGCCGAAATTACCGTTTTAATGGACACGAACTGGCCAGGCTAAATTGAAAGCAACACCCTGTACCGTGATACACGATAACGCATTCGTATCACGAGTGGAGATGGGGCCTACTGAGTTTGTTTGATACGGCTGTAAATAACCTATTTGGGGGAACATGGGACCTAATGAGGTAATTAGGTTCCCTTTTCATTTAGTTTTAATATTCGGATTGATTTTGAATTTAGTTTGTTGGGATAACATTTTTTTTTCACTTGAAATTATTTCATATTCATTTAGGGATTGACGCAGAATGTGCACTTCGTGACTCTTCAAAAAGTCATCGAATGAGTTATCCCACCCAGGGCCGGACGGGAGGGACTGTCAAACTCATATTGACTGAACGGTGTCTTACAATTGCTCTTTAAGTTCCCGGCTCACGGTTACCTGATAAGACACTTCCATGACCCCAGAAAAACAAAGTAGCCATGAAATGGTGATTTCTATGAACAGTACATTTTCAAAATAGTAAGTCATCAACAACACTTTCCAAAAACGAGTTACTTAGCTGCTTATCAACTGAATATTCTAATCTTAAAATCAGTTAGTTTCGATTTCGCTTCTGAATCACTCACGGGACCGATTTTGGCGAATTTGGTAAATAATGAATTGTTTATGAATTTAGTAGTATTCTGAAGACAGTATTATAGTTATATATTTTTTTATGTTAATATAGATATAAATTACCACTATTTCAACTTATTTCTTAAATTGTACTGTAAGTTCTCACTTTTTGCCAAATCTTATGATTCTATGAAATCGGAAAAGGTGAAAAAGTTATCTTGAAAAACCAGGTGGAATTAACTCTTATCAGCAGATAACCTAATGAGGTAGAGCTCCGATAAGAAGTGCAATATTCACACGTGTCATAAACAAAGTGCATTACAAAATGATAATTACAGAAATAATCGGTTTAATATATTACCATCGACATATTCCTGCATTTTCTATATTTTCCCGCTTCTAAGACTGACCATTGGGCCTCAGGATATAACCTTCCACTCCTTTCACAGTGTACATAGTTCTCTACAGCCTATCTTTGACTAAATTGCCGTGAAAATGTTTTCTAAGCCTTTCTCGGCTCTCACAGGAAGTTCGGTATTAATATTCACAGAAAAATCAGGTTTAATTGAATCTTGAAAAAACCCTGTCTCACATAATTATCATGAAGGAAATTGTTTAACTCGAATTAAAGTTATAGAAGTTCAATTTCGAATAGTATGCAGTACCCACTGTATGTAGAGGTCACTCGAATAATATATCTTTATCACAAATGTCAACCATCAGAGATCCTCTTGCAATGTATAAATATTACTGTAAAAGCTCGCTCTATGGTAAATCTTAAGATTTAAGAGTAAGTCTTAGGATTAGGAGAAAAAAAAAATGTTAAAAATTAAATTGCGTTTTTAGGGTTTTGTAGCTAAATGGCAAAAACGGAACCCTTATAGATTCGTCATGTCTGTCTGTCTGTCTGTCTGTCCGTCCGTATGTCACAGCCACTTTTCTTCGAAAGTATGAGAGCTGTCCTGTTGAAACTTGGTAAGTAGATGTACCTATTATGTGAACCGCATTAGGATTTTCACACAAAAATAAAAAATAAACAAATTTTGTGGGTACCCCCCATACTTAGAAATGAAACTCAAAAATTTTTTTTTGACTAAACCCATACGTGTGGGGTATCTATGGATAGGTCTTTAAAAATGATATTGAGGTTACTAACATCATTTTTCTCTAAACTGAACAGTTAGCGCGACAGACAGTTCCAAAGTGGTAAAATGTGTGTCCCCCCCCAGTAACTTCTAAAATAAGAGAATGATTAAACTAAAAAAATATATAATGTAGACCTCAACAAAAACTTTCAACGAAAATTGGTTTGGATGAGATATAGTTAGCAGTTTTTGAGATATAGTACATTTTCAAAAACCGCATATATAACTTTGCCATTCATACAAACACTATGAAAAACAAAGTTATTTTTATTGTTTGTGTATATTACTTACTAATCTTAATATAATTATATCCATTATCTATGCTTGCTACGGAACCCTTCATGGGCGAGTCCAACTCGCACTTGGCCGGTTTTTTTTTAATAAAAACAGTTTAAAAAAAACAACATTGTTTTGCAAGCTATAAATACGAGTAATACTTTACCGAATACAAGCAAAACATTTTGTGTCACTTCAAAGTCATTTTCTACTGCGACCATATAACTGGCTTTGTCGAGTGTAAACACACATAAAAGGCCGGACTGACAAACGCTTGCACATCGGTGCTGCTCGTTATTCAAAGCCAACAAGCCATGAAGCGGTCATGGCTTGCAGTTTGATCGGACAGTTAAAAGCACGCCTTATGTGTATTTTTTAATTGCTCTTAGGTGACGGGTTTGTATTAAGGGAAGAGCTACGATAGTTGTATAGGAGACCCTTTAATTTTTTTTATTTTAATTACTTATTTTTGAACAGGTTTAACTAAAAATAACCATGTTGGGAAATAGCTCTACTATTTCTTCAGCAGGGCTAGAATTTTTTTTAAATCTTTGTTTTCTGTATTACATAATTTTCCTGAAATTTATAGGTAAAGAACTATTCTTAATTATTTTTTTCGGAATGTTGACGCATTTGTTTTGCAAATAAGTGGGTGGATGAACTTCATTTGGGCAAAGTTAAATCATTTAATTTCAATTGGGTGATAAACAAAAGGGAGGGATGGAAATGATACATTATTTACCCATTCACAAGGATAGGTTCGTATGAAGAAAAATAGAATGAATAAATAGGCCACAGGAATTCACATTTCTAACAAATTTGGTTCGCAGGAAATTTCCTGTGAAAGCCAGACAGACGGACACACGAATGATCTTAAAAGATTTCCGGTTTATCATTCGGAAGTACAACACCCTAAAAAGAAATGTTGCCCGACAACAGAAATAAGTACTCATTACATAAACAGGCAGATCCGATACATCTACTTGGACATCATACAAATTAATTATTTGTTACAACAGCAATAAAATCACTAAGCTTCATTGCCAATTATTAACAATGCTAATTGTTCTAGTATCACGCATTATACTATGCTAAGTATTACATCAATATACTTATTGTTTTCCTACATAGCGGTTTGCAACTATCCCGTTGCACGTACCTACGTATTTATAAAATTTTATTTTTTGCATTGTATCTAGGTAATCTTGGTATAAATTATGAAATTTATAAAAAAAGTTCGTTCACGGAATTATAATCTTTAGTACATACAAACTTTTGCATTTACAATATTAGTAAGAAATGTAAATATAACCAAGACGTTAAATTGTCATATCAAAAACTTTTTTTTTTAATAACGTAAAACAAAAACTAAAACCGCCTTCAGAAACAACCACAAAAAAAAGAGTAAAATGGCTTATCTATCGGTCAAAAAATTAGATTATAATTCGGTGGATTTGTTTTTTTTTATTAATTTTTGTCGCCGACTTCCGAAAAATATAAGTAGGTACTTAATTTAATACTTTTTTGTGGTGTGGTGGTTTTTGAAGGCAGTTCAATCTATTTTTTTATATTGTTTTTTTTTCTTTTTAGTTCAAATATTCAACCCCATTTCTTGTCAAATACGTTATACGCATTGTACCGGTAATAACGTCTTCAAAGTACACAATAAGCGAAAAATGCTCATAAAATAAGAATTACTGAACTGATCTGAAAGAAAATTTAGGGATTTTTTATGGGAACGACAGATATATTGCATTGAACAAAAAAAGAATCATCAAAATCGGTCGTTATGAGGTAACAAACATAAAAAATACAGTGGAATTGAGAACCTCATCCTTTTTTTAAATCCGTTAAAAACGTATAAAGGCCTAGATAATTTTTTTTTTATTTTGAGAACGCAGCCGAATTAATCCAAGGCATGGCGGGAGCTTGTGTCGACTTAAGAGTGAGCTTTAAGTTGCCTCGTTAACTACTAAGCGGAACTTTGGTCATAGAGTATGTGGAAAAGAAAGGTGTTATTGTTCGAAACAAATAGAAATCCTGACCACTAGCTCTATTTTTTTTCTCGTGTAGGATGTTGTCACCGACTTGCGACAGAATTAATGAAACCACCTCCTATCGGCCAATAATCAGCTCCTAACGGCCCATTCACGGCTGTGAGCTGTGAGTTAAGAGTCTATAGGAGTCTGTCACTCCGTTCTGCTGCACTCAAGATGGGTTCATTTGATGAATTCCCGAATAAAAAAAACTGTGCCCATGAAGTTCATATATACCCTTTGAGAGTAACAGCTTTATCGCATCTGCAAAATGCTTTTTAGACTATTCTATGGTGCATGTTCTCAACTGTTTACCTGAGGACGACGTGCTATGACATGTCACTGTTCCTTGTTTATTAATACTGCGACTGCTGCAATATGGCGCCAACTCCACGAGCGAGAGAATCGCGGCGATATTATCGTCGTGTCACGTTTTTCCATACACTCTCTATGAACGCGTCTCCACACGGCGATATTATCGCGGCGAGACGACGAATGGCAATGTGTGACATTAGTCGGGCGTATCGCCGCGCGCTCGTGGCGCTCTCGCAGCGAGCGCGCAGCGGGCACGCGACGACTCGCAACGGAATCGCCGCGCGCCCGTGACGAGCACGTCACCAGTAGCGAAGCAAAACAAAACTATAGTACAACGACTCGTAGTGGGCGCGCGGCGATTCCGTTGCGAGGCGTCGCGCGCGCGCTGCGATTCCGTTGCGAGGCGTCGCGCGCGCGCGGCGTTTCCGTGACGATACGCTGGCGGAATAAGCGCTCGTTGTGGAGATTCTCCGACGATAGAAGGACGGACTCGCAGCGTTTTCCTCGCTCGTGGAGATGGCGCCTTATTGTTTTTTTATAAACGGTTGTGTTACGTTTAAAAAAAACCATATTCCATTTTCCTTATTTAGTATATTTCTATTTTAAATTCATACAGTCCAGTTAAAAGTTGTCTAGAAGATTATCGCGGTTATCGATTAAACCATCATTGTAACCATTAAATTAGAAATACGTATGGTAAAAACCTTTTGTTACAAGTTTGGTGTCAATAAAGTGTCTGTCTATTTATCTACGGGTCTAAAACGGCAACATTAAGGAATATTCCTAATGATTCAATTCGTACATTTCCAGCAATGACATTGGTTATTAATTTACACCTTCTTAGTTCACTAATGCAAAGCTAGGACGCTCACCAAGTAAATCATAAAATAAACTGATCAAAGAGGAACTTTGATTAATTTAGTAGGAACTGTTTCATCTAAGAAAATCACAAGCTGCACTGTCTAAGCTGCATTAATTCTGTTCAACTAAGCATGAATTTCCTATAGGAGCTTAGCTTTCTTTGCTGTAAGTCTTCCTAATACCTCTGATCTTGGATTTACTTGGGTTAGTGTTGAATTTTCATTTTTGGATAGTGCCTAAGGGATTGTTTTTGTTTATGTTTTTAGTTTTTACTCATAAAAATCATCAACGTACTAATTAAAATAGATTTGTACAGGCTCAAACTTAAACAGAAAGTGTAAAGGTATTGTTTTTTTCATCGTATTTGTAGAAAGCCACAATTATTTACTACAAAAATTTGTTATTTAATTTTAGCGCTGATAATAAATTTAAATAATAAAATTAACCTATTTATCCCATAGCTAGGATACAGGCATTCTCAGGCATGCGTGATCCTGTGGTCTTTATTAGATCGTCTGTCCACCTTGTGGGTGGACGTCCTACGCTTCGCTTTCCGGTGCGTGGTCTCCATTCGAGAACCTTACGGCCCCATCGGCCATCAGTTCAGCGTGCTATACGGCCTGCCCACTGCCATTAAAACTTGCTAATTCGTTGGGCTATGTCGGTAACTTTGGTTCGTCTACGAATCTTCTCATTTCTGAGTCGATCGCGCAGAGGGACTCCGAGCATAGCCCATAGCTCGTTGGACTATCTTAAGCTTACTAATGAGGCCTATAGGAAGAGATTTGCATGTAATATCAAAATAAATAATACCAAACATTGATAAAATATTAATCTCCCAAACACCAACTGAGAAAATCCGTCAGTACAGTTGAGGCTGCGCAAAAGTGCACTTCATTCATTATTCAGCAGGGAAACGTGTCTTTGTTTCGTAGTAATTAGCCCAAATTGTCCCCGAGACGTTGGGGCGCGGCGACAAATTTGCAATGAAACGGTGCACTTAGGAGATGCAGTACAATTTAGGCTGGTTGCACAGGATCGTAAGACTGTATGGTTTGGGGTCACAAGGCTGTCCTAAAAGATTATAATTTATTTACTTATCTTTATTTGCACAGACTACAATGATCTACGGTGTTTGTAACAAAACGGGCTGCGGACCCATTTTTTTATAAATAATCATCAAAAATGTTTCAGAGCCATGCTGAGATAGGCTTTAAGCTATGTCCAGTACTAGTAAAATTCTGTAAACTAGCTGTAACTTTCCTGAATAGTATAAAATAAATAAAAAACGTAATTTCGTATTTTTGTAACGTTTTGTTTGTATGTAATTTAATTTTTAATTGTTCATTTCTGTTCATTTTTTTGTCACTTTTTCTTTCTTCAAATGAACCCAGTGGAACCCAGAAGTGGAAGGGATCGTCACACTTTACTGACTAAAACCCGGTCTGTTCTTTTAATTTGCCTTTGCATTTCAAAGTCATAAATATTACCAACACACATTAATAAGTAATAATAATAAAGAGTAAAATAACAAAAAATATGTTGGACAGTATAGACTCACCCTTACCTAGATACATACACATAATTACGGGCTGCACCGTGTTTCTGCTAAGTGGCTGGCTCGTGAGCGGAATATTGTGCCTATATTGTATCAAAGTGTAAGATTCGATTTCCGACACCATCTTCTTGGCAGGAATTTGTGGATTCGTCAGTTCGGATTTAGAACATTGTGAGTTTTTTACCCTAATACTGTTAAGGAGGGGTCGCGATAAATAGTCCATGAAGGAGATAATGGGACGAATTAAATAGGTTTCATCGTAACTAGAAGGATTCTTTACTTCTAGGAAGTAAATTAGTTAAATCTAAAATTAGTTGTTCCAGGTCTACAGTTTGTTGATTGATGCATCCGCGATACAAGAATAATTCCCAGTGTAGGGTAACGTATTAAAAAACGGTAAGCTTAGGGTCTTCAAATCAAGAACGAATATGTTACTTCTAGGAAATCGTGCTTCATTGTTGAGCACATAATATTATTCAATTCATCACCATCAGGCTAAACGGTGGTCAAACTCGAACTTATAAAGTCATACAACTATGTATGTGTACACACATGACTAACATTAGTGGACTGAGAAAAGACAAAACGGATCGTGAATTCGATCTCCATTGAGACCCTGTCAAGCAAAAACGTCTTCGGTACAAAAGATCTCATTCCACATGCGAATGTCAGGGAAGCTCTTACAGTTTTTCAAAGGAATAAAGTGCCAGCTCTTTGTGGGGTATCCCTCGGTAAACTTGATTTATGGTGCAACCGTCTTCTTAGATTTGTCAGTGCAGGAGACGGGTATGTGAGGGCGCAAGTGTTTCTACTAGTTTTTATGTTTCTATGATACTGTCTAAAGTGGTTTTCGGACATCGTAATTATAATTCTTTCAGAATAAAAATCAAGTGTTCCTCACATTTAAATAATGGATTTTGTTTTCAAGTGTGGATCATAAATCCACCACATGTTAGTAAGTAACGTTTAACATACAGACGAAACAAACTGTACTTTGTTACAATACATCGTACTTTTTTTGTAGACGGCACAATTGTCGTAGTGATTGATCGACTTATGGCAGTCCGGGGCAGAGCAGGAGGGACTGTCAGACTTGTACTGACTAAAATTCACGGTGTCCTTCAAAAGCCCTTGACGTTCCGGGGTCACGGTATTCGTTAGTCCCGCGACCAGAGACAAGGATTGCGACCACACAAACGTGAATTTAACTTCACGCTTATCCCCTTACACTTGAAAAATAAAATCCTCTGACATTATGCCAAAACCCCGAATGTAACTTTTAAATTGAATTCTAATAATTTGACGTATAACCTTAAAAATCTAAATTCCCATAATACTTCCTAGTAATTTATATAATTAAAATTAATTCATTAAAATTTTCCTTAGGGATGGTTACATAAATAATACCAACAAGGAATATAATTTCATGAAAATATCTATTAAACAGACAACGGTATCCGGTTATAGTGAAACATGTATATGGAAAATTACTAAATGCATCCACACACGTCATGTCATAAACATAGTGATATATGCATATAATATAAACATAGAGATTTCGCTTTGTTTACCTAAACTGCAGTAACGTTTATCATATACACATGCCTTTTATGATAATAAACAACTGGTATTTTCGAAGAGGTAAATAGAACTGTATACCTAAATCAAAACAACAGCATGTATGTTTATGCTGCCGGGGTCCCACAACTAAAGAGCTACCGTGACCCCGGAACGAAAGGGCTATTGAAGGACACCGTGTATTTTAGTAAGTACGAGTCTGACAGTCCCTCTCGCCCTGCCCTGGGTGCAAGGACTCATTTGATGAATTTACCACGCTAAAAAAAAATTATGTTTATGCTGCATCGAGTATCGATTGAAATTCAGACTAAAACATGTAATGGCTCGGTCCATATGGTTTTAGAAATAATATCTCTACAGGCTAATCCCAATCTTGCACTAATAATACAAGATTGGTATTAGACTGTAGGAATATTAGCGAGCGAGACAACCTTCTGTAGTTATGTATGCGCCGCCTCGAAATTTATTTTTTTGCTTTTCAGTTCGATCTTTCGTCGGTTTGATTTTTTTGTTAAAAAGGCATTATTTTTAGCTTTTCAGTTATATACCATGATTGTGGTATTCTGTAGAAAAATTGACAATCACTTCCTTTTTTTCTACCCTTAGAGGCCGATTTTAGTTTTGAAATTTAAATGGGACCAACTTTGAGATACACTCTTTCCAACGAAAAAAGAATTTTCGGACCACGTTAGGAAAAGTTATGCGTGGTCATACATAAAAAAAAATTATACATGTCGAATTGTGAACCTCCTCCTTTTTTTTCGTCGGTTAAAAATGACAATACTTCCATACAACAGTTCACCCCCCCTTACTACCCCCTAAAACCCCCTTTCCGCAATAAAAACTTTCTGTGTACCAAATTTCATTTAAATCGTTTCAGTAGTTTTAGCAGGAAAGCGAGACAAACAGACAGACAGAGTTACTTTCGCATTTATAATATTAGTGTGGATGTGAATAGTGTGGATGGATAGTGTGAATAGTGTGGATAACTTTATATAAAAAACTTTTTGAAAAAAAGGGAACAGACTTCAAAACCAAACACAAAAAAGTGTAAAATAACTATTCTCTCGGAAGTCGGTGGCTTTGCTATTTATTTCATTGACTATGGCCACCGACTTCCGAAAGAAAAGTTATTTTACAATTTTTTGTGTTTGGTTTTGAAGTCGGTTCCCTTTTTTTCAAAAAGATTTTCATTTTCCCCTTTTTATTTTAGATATTCAACAAAAATTTTCATGTAATAATCGGCGTGTTTGAAAATCTACAATCCTAGTAATAATAATAATAATAATAATAATCGTCTGTGGTCCGACGTCTGTCATGAGTGACGTATAAATTTTCTTCTACAATTTCCTTACAATATTAATTATTTTTTTGTATAAACCGGATTTAAAACATGTTATTTCAACAATAAAAACAAAATAATAAAAATTGCTGCAATATTGTGACAATGAACCATAACCAGAAATGAACGAAAATGAAATCATAGTTATGTCACCATCATCCAAATGATTACAAGAAGTCGGACTAAACAGCAACAGGCACTCCCAACATCTCCGGGCCCGTCGCTGAGCTCCGCCTTACAGCCGCCGGGACGCGCCTCACCCATGGACGCCGTGTCACCGGTAGCTACAGCCGCGTCGAGCTCCAGCGACGAGTTTTACTCCCCGCCGTCGACACCACCACCACCACCGCGACGACGAGGCAGAGGACGGCCACCAGCGGGCTTGGGACCTCGAGGCCAACAGGCCCCGAACAGGGTCCCCGCTGCCGGTGGAAATGTGTCGCGCATGCGATGGACTCAGTCCATTAATGAAAACGTCATGCGCGCATATTATGGGGCTACTGAGGGGGGAAGCAACTTGACTGCGTACCGTGGTCGAATGCTGTCTCTGTTTCAGGTGCTGGAACCAGATGTCAACGTAACGGCGCAACGATTATCGGATCAGGTACGGGTCATTCAACGTAACCATATGTTGAATGACACAGTACTTGATCGACTACGCTCTGAATCACGGAGTAACCCAGTTACTGATCCTGCTTTGCCATTGACTGCGGTGCAACTACAAAACATTTCCAGTGTGCCGCCGCGGTCTGAGGACATTGGTGAAGAGGATCATGACGAAGTTATATCCGTGAGTACCCAATGCAACGCACAATTGAGGAGCGCTTTGGAGGGTGCGTTCCGGGAGTACCGCTCCGTACCGCCGGAACTTAGACCACGTTTACCTCGTTTGCCTATGCACAATAAAAACAAGGCGCTTATGTGTGCTCTAGACTCGGAGCTGTCAAATTGTTTTGACAGCAGTAAGGATCTTACCGACACCCACTCAATCTTGTACTGTGCAGCTGTAGCGGCATGTCGTGTAGCTCACGTCAAATTCCCAGACAGAGACAGAGCTACACGACCAAAACCAGCAACTCCAGCTTGGCAGTGCAGGATTGAGCGGCGTGTCGGTGAGGCTAGAGCACTTATCGGCAAATTGCACTGCTTCAGGGAGGGTAATACTCGACCTAGAGTGATGCGTTTTGTGAGGCGGGCGTTTGCGGGGATTGATATCGATCCTCGTGAATATTTGACCCGCGTCACAAAACGTATCGACTTCCTGAAGCAGAAGATTTGTGCATGGGCAAACCGTATTCGTCGGTACAAGCGACGAGTGGAGCGATACACTTTGAATCGCACATTCCAAAGCGATGAAAGGTGGGTCTATAGGGCTTGGGAGCAACCGGACCAAGGTGTGACTGACACGCCCCTACCGGATGATGACGCCATGAGTTCATTCTGGCGCAGCATCTGGTCGGTGCCTGTCAGTCACACTGAGGGCGATTGGACCCGGGAGATCGAACGAACGTGTGATCAGATTCCAGAAATGGGGGCAATTACCATCAGCCCCCACGATGTAGCTTGTGCAGTCCATCCGTTGCCTAATTGGAAATCCCCAGGACCGGATGGGCTGCACAACTTCTGGATCAAATGGTTTAAAAGATCACATGTCCGCTTGGCATCCCAGTTCCAATTAGCCTTAGAGTCAGGGTCACTGCCCCAGTTCTTGACAACAGGAATGACCCACCTGCTCCATAAATCGGGTAGTACTGCGGAACCCAAAAATTATAGACCGATTACTTGTTTACCAACGGTCTTTAAAGTTCTTACATCCATTTTGAGAGCTAAAATCAATCAACATATTGTGACTAATTCTATCATGTCTGCCTCTCAGAATGGATGTAGGAACGGGTCTCGCGGTACTAAGGAGCTCCTCCTCATTGATATGGCCATTAGCCAACAGGTTCGTCGCTCCCGAAAAGATCTGTCCGCATGTTGGATAGATTATAAGAAGGCCTATGATTCGGTGCCCCATACATGGCTCATGAGGGTACTGGAGTTGTATAAAGTTGATATATCTCTACGTACCTTCTTGATGTCGTGTATGGGGAGCTGGAGAACAGTCCTTCGCTATCCAGGATGTCGACAGGTCCGAGGTAGCAGCGAACCGATAAGGATTGAGCGTGGCATATTCCAGGGTGATAGTTTGAGTCCCTTGTGGTTTTGTCTGGCCTTGAACCCGCTCAGCACATTGCTGGAGGGTTCGGGGCTAGGATATCGGTTGAAGAGAGGTGGTCAGGTCATATCTCACCTTCTTTACATGGATGATCTGAAACTCTTTGCCCCCAACAACTTGCAACTGATGAAGCTACTGAAGGTAACGGAAACTTTCAGTAACGCCATCAGGATGGAATTTGGTGTGGACAAATGTGCAGTCATGCATGTGAAGCGAGGAGAGATTATGGAATCAGAGGGAACTCAACTCTCGGATTCCATACACCTCAGATCCCTCTCTTCAACAGAGACCTACAAATATTTGGGTATGTCGGAAGCATTAGGCATCAATAATGCTGACATGAAACAATCGTTGAAGGAGCGCTTCTTTGGCCGCCTGAATAAAGTGCTAAACAGTCTTTTGTCAGGTGGCAATAAGGTGCGCGCTTTCAACGGTTGGGTCATGCCGGTTGGGTCATGCCGGTGTTGATGTATTCTTTCGGCATAATCAAATGGACTCAGACAGAACTTGACGCCCTGGATAGGAGAGTCCGTTCACTGCTGACTGCAAATCGGATGCATCACCCACGGTCGTCGGTGATGAGGCTGTATATCCCGCGGAAGTGTGGGGGTCGTGGCTTCTTAAATGCTAAGACTCTGCACAACCGTGAGGTATGCAGTCTCAGGGAATATTTCCTAGAAACCGACGTGGGGATGCACCGAGATGTGGTCACAGTGGACAAGGGTCTTACTCCGCTCTCCTTGGCTAACGAGAACTGGCGCAAACCTAAAGTATTAGACACTAATGACCGAAAGGAGGTATGGCAGAGCAAGGAGCTTCACGGACGCTTTTACCGGGCATTACATGGTCCCGATGTAGACTTTTTAGCGTCCGTATCCTGGCTGCGCTTTGGTGACCTGTTTGGGGAAACCGAGGGTTTTGTCTGTGCAATTATGGACGAAGTTATGATGACGAATAACTACCGGAAATACATTGTGAAGGATGGCACGGTTGACATATGTCGGGCATGCCACCGTCCGGGAGAATCGATCCGACACATTATTTCTGGGTGTTCTCGTCTGGCTAACGGAGAATATTTGCACAGACACAACCTCGTCGCCAGGATTATCCACCAGCAACTTGCTTTGAAGTACAATCTTGTGGAATCGGAAGTGCCGTACTATAAGTATGCGCCCGACCCAGTTCTCGAAAATGGCAATATCTCGTTGTATTGGGATCGACCTATCATCACTGACAGGACTATTGTTGCCAATAAGCCTGACATTGTGGTGATAGATCGATCGGAGCGTCGCGCAATGATTGTTGATATAACGGTCCCGCATGATGAGAACCTCGTGAAGGCAGAAAAGGATAAACAATTCAAGTATCTTGATCTGGCCCGCGAGGTTGTTGACATGTGGGACGTGAATACAGCAGTCATTGTGCCGATAGTCGTGTCTGCCAATGGCTTGATTGCCAAGAGCCTCGAACAACATCTGAGGAGGCTCTCGCTTGGCAGCTGGATCAGGCGCCTGATTCAGAAGGCAGTACTTCTGGACACGGCGCGTATTGTTAGGAGGTTCCTCTCTCAAGAGCCCTGACCACCGGCGGCCCGGACCCTGTTCCCGGTGCTGGTGGACTGCTATTTTTTATATTTTTAAATGTTTTTTTATTTCTTTTTTGTAAAAATATTTAAAAATGTAATTTATAAGTAAAAAAAATGAATAAAGAAATAATAATAATATTCCACAACTATCACACAACGCCATCTAGTCCCAAGCTAAGCAGAGCTTGTGTTATGGGTACTAGACAACTGATAAACATACTTATATATTTCTAAATACATACATATTATAGATAAATTACACCCAGACACAGAACAAATGATCGTGATCTATGCGGGTAACTTCACGAGATATTAATCATTGTTATTTACTAAAACCTTCTCCGGAATGTAATAAACACTTTCTTGAAAACCGCATCAAAATCGGTTCAGCCAAACGCGAGATAATCGCGGACAAACATACATACAAACATACTACAGGTCGAACTGAGAACCTACTTTTTTTTTGAAGTCGATTAAAGAAAAGAGACGCTCCCAACTTATAGTGCCGACCGATAGGAGGTGCATCCCACCCACTTCAAAGATAGTTTAACAGCGTTAATCGTCAAAACACTACAAGAAAGTTGAATTGCAGTCGAATCCAATTTCTGATCAATAAAAAGATCACAACACTCTTACGCTATGATATTATAAATATGATCACAAAATCTATAAAAAAAAACAATTTAATTCTCATAAAAAATCGCGTTCTACCTACATAGTTTTCCGCGACCCCTAAGCGAATTTCGGAGGGTTATAAATTCGCCGTTGCTCGGAAACGGGTCGGTGATGAGATAGCTTGGCGAAATTAAAATGTAACAAAATAAATCATGGCTCTGTGAGCGCCCTTGCTAGCCCTCAGGCGTGTGAGATACATAAATTCGTACCGAGGCAGTTTGAAACTAACTTAAATTGCTCGGAAATATTTTAGATGACTGTGGTGCTGAGCGATGTTTTTGTATATGACAGCAATACTGTTGAAGCCCGAACCTTTCTTTATTTATTTTTTTACTAAGCCTCTACTGCCTCGGGCACGCCGCAATCGCGGCGGTAAGACCCCTCTTTGAGGAGTGGCTGGATAGGCGTCACGGCGTCCGCGTCCTGACCTTCCGCATGATGCAGGTCCTCACCGGACACGGAAGTTTCGGGAGGTTCCTGTGTCTGATAAGGAGGGAAGAAACGCCTGGGTGTCACCACTGCAAGGATCGCCCGGAGAACACGGTGGAATATACGCTGCAGGACTGCCCCGCTTGGGCAGAGCACCGCCGTGTCCTCTAGGCGGCGATAGGCGGAGACCTCTCGCGCCCGGTATTGGTCGAGGTCATGCTGCGGGGCGAAACGGAGTAGGAAATGGTCGCCTCCTTCTGCGAAGCAATTATGCTCGCGAAGAAGGAGGCGGGCCGCGTGAGGGAGAGGATAGCGTTCTCCCTCCACCCCAGCCGCAGTGGTAGACGTCCACGGCGTCGGACGTCGGCAGACGAATCCAACTGTTTTACAAAAGCCTCTTTAGGTGCTGATCGAGTCTCTGGGCAATTAAGCCACAATCCCACTGCACCATTTCCAAACCGCAGCACTTCCTAAAACTAGAATCAACTGTGGCCACAACCAGAAAAGCGCTGAGGCAATGGACCTCGATGAAGTCCCAGGTCCCAGAGAATGAAATAAACTAAATTAATCGGAAAAGAAAAAATATTTCAACATTAACAGCAGACCTTATTTTTTCTTTCATCATTCTAGCCTATTGCAGTCCACAGCTGGACATAGGCCTCTCCTAAGGAGTGCCACAGCAGACGATCTCCCACTTTTTTCATCCAACCAGCTACCTTCTTCAGGTCACTGGTCCTGCCGTGGGGCCCACCGGTTTACCTGCGCGTGGTCTTCTTTCCTACTCATTACTCTTGTTTAACTTCGAAGAAATATCCCTTAAATCGTAAAACATTGTATAAGTATCCAAATAAGTGTTGTGAAAGCAGCACCTGTTAATTTTAACAACTTTAATTAAACTTAACGTTAATTTTAAACCTTAATTACGTCGGAACATGTTATATTAAACATCGGAAATATGTTACATGTTTTATGTAAATTAGCTGGATTATAATTATGTAATGGGTAAGGAAAAGGATAACGCTAATGTTTTATTAAATATCTTTAAGGCTATTAAATAACGGGCACGCCGCAATCGCGGCGGTAAGACCCCTCTTTGAGGAGTGGCTGGATAGGAGTCACGGCGTCCTGACCTACCGCATGACGCAGGTCCTCACCGGACACGGAAGTTTCGGGAGGTACCTGTGTCTAAGGAGAAAGGAGGAAACGCCTGGGTGTCACCACTGCGAAGATCGCCCGGAGGACACAGTAGAGCATACGGTGCAAGACTGCCCAGCTTGGGCAGAGCACCGACGTGTCCTCACGGCGGCGATAGGCGGAGACCTCTCGCGCCCGGCATTGGTTGCGGCCATGCTGCGGGGCGAGACGGAGTGGGAAGCGGTCGCCTCCTTCTGCGAAGCAGTCATGCTCACGAAGGAGGAGGCGGGCCGCGTGAGAGAGAGGACAATGTCCTCCCTCCGCCCCACCCGCAGTGGTGGACACCCACGGCGACGGACGTCGCAAGACGATCTCCGGCCACCGTAGGCGCGGGCATGCGGGCGGCGAGTAAAGGGCAACTCGCTGCCCGACCATGGACCATGCCCGGGTCGACGGCGCATTGTGTTCCACGCGCGCCTCAAAGAGCGTCAGCAAGATGACGGGCCCCCCCCCCCCTCTAGAGGGCCGAAGCCTGCCGGGGTCGCGGGACTTATCTCATTACCGTGACCCCGGAATATAAAGGGCTATTGAAGGACACCGTGGATTTTAGTCAGTACAAGTCTGACAGTCCCTCCTGCCCTGCCCGGGGTAGGAGGACTCATTTGATGATTTTACCACGATAAAAAAAAAGGCTATTAAATAAAGAAAAATTCGATCCCCCCAACCAAGAACTCGGTAATGTACTATTATGGGCTTTATGCTGTTATGTCAAATTCGGCATCTATGGACTAGAATACACCTAAACATAATTTTCCACATTTTTCCTAATGATATTTGCAAAGAAATCATGACACACATGTTTATTGTAATTTAGACACGATCATATTTTCGGCAAAAAACCTGTTATAGGTTTGCACGAAAAAAACTATTTACCTATGTTTTATTTATGTAAGTTACGATTATCGCGCGGGCATGCGGGCGGCGAGTAAAGGGCAACTCGCTGCCCGACTATGGACCATGCCCGGGTCGACGGCGCGTTGTGTTCCACGCGCGCCTCAAAGAGCGTCAGCATAATGACGGGGCCCCCTCTCTAGAGGGCCAAAGCCTGCCGGGGTCGCGGGACTTATACCATTACCGTGACCCCGGAACATAAAGGGCTATTGAAGGACACCGTGGATTTTAGTCAGTACAAGTCTGACAGTCCCTCCCGCCCTGCCCGGGGTGGGAGGACTCATTTGATGATTTTACCACGATAAAAAAAAAAAAAAAAAAAAAAAAGTTACGATTACCGGGTTATTGGCGTCAATATCATTTTCATGAAGTTTTTGGTAAACGTGTTCATGGGGTTTTTGTTGAAATAATTTTAAAATACTTGTGCCGTAATATGCACTAACAATGTTGTTTATTAATACCTTTTTTTTAAATTATTTGACATAACCACAATAACTCCGTAAAAACAAGTTTTGTATCAGTCCTAAAATATAAAATAACGCCGTAGAAGCCCATAATGCAATGATATGAAATATTTTATTTGATAAATTTACTGCAATAACCCCGTTTGTAGTATAACTGTATATTTTATGCATAACATTTTAGTTATTATTTATTTTCTTAAATTACTAGGTTTTGAATAAAAGGATTTTCATAATAATGGCACAGATAGACTTCACAAAAAAATAGCTTTCATTTAGTACATCAATGACTTCAATAGTCCCACTTGTTGAAAAGATATTTGACAAAATCAGTAAATCTCTTCTCCTGTAAAATTTTGATTTTTCGATTGCCGGGTTATTGCTTGGAAGCATCGTGCTAATATCTCCCCTGTTACTCAAGTTTAGGCGTGCACATAGATACCGTTTATCTCGGTATTATGTACCTGTGCAATATTTTTCGGGACAAACGCGGGTAAAGCCGCAGTCAAGAACTAGTACCTACTTAGATGTCAAAGTTTGTGATGGATGTATGAATGTTTGTTAGTTACTCTTTGACACAAAAAACACTGAACAAATTCAATTTTTGGAACAAATTTAAATCAATAACCTGAGTGCTGAGCGCTGTATCCTGGGTTTGATTCCTAGATCGAGCAGTTTTATTCCATTTTTTTATCGGGAATCTCACAGTAAAAAACTGAAGTTTGAAATATGATGGGTCCTGAAGTTTAAGTCGTTCGTTCTGCAACTTATCTCTTAGCGATGGCGCCGAATGACTATGTCAGATTTTAAAAGACAGATTGCAACAGTCTGTATCTGGACACACTCTCACAATATCTTCTACAGGTTGCTAAACTTTTTT
The DNA here is from genome assembly GCA_950005045.1 of Agrotis exclamationis. Classification (NCBI taxonomy): domain Eukaryota; kingdom Metazoa; phylum Arthropoda; class Insecta; order Lepidoptera; family Noctuidae; genus Agrotis; species Agrotis exclamationis. Next base: position 26,369,959 of record OX465417.1, on the reverse strand, counting down.
TTTATTTACTGGTAGCAAAGATGAGACTAAGAACACTGGAAATCGTGCTCACCAACAAGTATAAAGTCCGATATAATGGTGGTCGCAAATAAGGCGGCTCCAGTGAGATCTATTACAAGCGCAAGCCGCAGGTACCAGGGAACCCATGGTGCTGTTGCTCGGGGTGGAATTCGAGGATCTGGATCACACTCACCTCAATAAGACCACCGTTTAGATTACCTGCCATGACTGAAAACGGTCTGAAAGCTTTGTTTTATCATAATTATCTTAAGCGCAGGCCTCGGATAAGGACGCGTCTCGGACAAGCGCAGATGTTGTTACATCGCTGCTGCGCATCGCATCGCACGCTGGTACGTTCTGCCCGCGACGCGTGTCTTCTGTGTTTTGCGTCGCGACGCTTCTATACATTTTGTATAAAAGGGACGCTGTAGAGTTAAATCTCCGCGCACCGTCTGCGTCTTACGTCTTTTCTGTGTGTCCTGCGCCCTACACCACGCTTGCCTATAAGTGAAAACATCCAAGTTTTGCCTACAAAGAAAAACAATTGCAGTGTAGCAATATAAAAAAACGGCCAATTGCGAGTTTGACTCGCGTGAAGAGGGTTCCGTACGATGTTACCTATCACGTTTTTTTAAATCTGACCCAAATTGGTACGCACAATATTGAGTGATTTACCATGTTATTTTAATATCATGGACTTCTTATAGGTTTTCCTATAATCTATAAGTAGAAAACTAATTTCTGTATTTTTTTCAAAATTTTAGGTTCAGTAGTTTCGGAGATACCTAAGGGGGTGGAAATGGTCAAATTTCGTCTATTTTCTTGAATAACTTGGAAAATACTTATTTTAAAATTCCCAAAAAATACATTTAAGATTGTCTCAACAAGACCTTTCATTTGATTTGTCACACGATGCAGACTTCAATTTTTTTTTAATTTTCCGCTTCCTCCCCAAAAATTACCTTCCACATACAGATTTCATCTATTCACGTCACAACTCTGTACTTGGTTCACAGGAATTGATATGTGTACCAAATTTCATCTCAATCGGTCTAGTAGATTCGGAGATAATTGACTGTAAGCAACAGACAGACGGACACACGAGTGATCCTATAAGGGTTTTTGTATTCGGAAGTACGGAACCCTAAAAAGGCATACAATGTGCGTCATTAGTCGATATCAGCAGGTCACTTTTTAGATTACCATTGAGCAGCACGATAGAAATATCCTTTATCTTAGCACTACCTTTTATCAGTGGCTTTGCCCGCTTGGAGAAGTTGGAATTAATACCACCGTAGCTTACTACCAGGATAAGAAGATCCTAATGTATATCAAAATCTAGTTTATAGAGCACTATAATGTATTCTGTCTTGATTGTCTACCAGAGTACAAGATTTTATTGATATCGCCGTTTAGCCGTTAACACATTAAGAGGTAACAGACAGACAAACAGATATTTTACTATCGTATTTACGATTCTGAATAATTAAGGATTAATTCCTTGTTATCAATTACGCGGCACATGTTTGTGACATCTTTGCATTTATAGACAAAGACTGACACCGATATTATGTGAAAAATTTTGCTGCAATTTTCAGTGACCAAAATGGCATCGCTAGTCCTACAAACATTCGGGTTCATAGATTTCGTAAATTTCCAAAAAATGTGATCAACGCGGAATTTTACGGGTACATTTGCCTTTTAATTCTCCACGAAAAAAGTACGTGTAAATGCACCATTATTTTTTATCACAATTAATTTTCATAACTAATAACATCATTGCTTTTTTTCCGTACGGACAGATGAAAAATTAAATAATAATATCCAGGAGCAAAATGACAGAAAATGAGAAGACGATGTGGAATGTAAACAGTAAGTACTAGGAGATTATCGAATCAAGCAAATCTTAACATTATTATTTAGTATCTTTTTTGTTTAAGAGATTTTAGTTTAATTAACTTTAACCCGTTTTATGCTTCATTATTACAACCGATTATAAAAATATTGCCAATTTATATTGATGACACTATTATATACACCCCATCATCGTTGTAGTTGCTCTAATGCGAATAGATTTGAATTATAATTTCATTCCTGAATGAGCATTTTGCCAAAAATTTTGATAGGTGCTGCTCAATCGTGAATAAATAGTTGCTCAAAGGGGAATACCTCAGATTGCTCAGCTCTCTTTATCCAATCAGCTGTAGATTTATTAACAAGATAAAAATAATAACCTTTATTATGAAACAATTAACATAATATTATCAATCACGTGGCAACTGCAACGTGCATCACTGCAACGAATGATAAAACAAAGGTATAATAAAAAATCTAAAAACCCACGTTTTTAAATGTCCTAAAAATAAGAAAATAACCCTACGGGGCTGAGAGAGGGGCCACTCAAAACGTGGTGGCGTATATTATTTAAGGGATATATTTACATGACGTGTAAAGATCGTGGGTGAAACTTGAAAAGATACGCCCCCACGTTTTGAGTGGCCCCTCTCTCAGCCCCGTAGGGTTATTTTCTTATTTTTAGGACATTTAAAAACGTGGGTTTTTAGATTTTTTAAATCTATTAATTATTTTATTATTTTTATCTTTGTTCATCGGGTTTGAAGCTACCCTGAAAATTTTAGCCTGCTAGCTTATCGAGAAGTGCCTCAAAGCCAGTCCGCCATCTTGGACGTCCGCCATATTGAATTTAAGTAACATGACTATTTTTTTAATATTCCTGACCCTTTCATTTGATATCCATATCATGAGGGTGGATTTCAAAAGGCCAGTCTGCCATCTTGGACGTCCGCCATATTGGATTTAAGTCACGTGACTATTTTTTTCGTATTCCTGACAGCAAACCCTTTCATTTGATACCCATATCATGGGGGTGGATTTAAAACAGCCAGTCCGCCATCTTGGAGAGGCCGCCATATTGGATTTGTTATAACGTTTCTTAGCTAGTCATGTATTGTCATCAGAACTCAGAGCGTGTGCAAAATTTCAGCCTGCTAGCTTATCGGGAAGTGCCTCAAAATTGAGTTGCAAAAGTCCAACCGGAACGACAAACAAACAAACAAATAAACAAACAAACAAACAAGAAAAGTGAGTGTATAAAAACGTGGTAAAAATTCAGTGCACTTTATAATTTGTCAGTACATATTATTTTTCATAATGGCGCCGATAGAAACATTCGTGTTTATTGATTTTGCGACGATAAATAAAGATATACCAACCCAAGTGAGCTTGTTGCCTGTACCCCGTAATTTGATTCTCAATCCGGAGTTACCCGAACCAAGAGACAAGTTGACACTAAATTTTTGGTATTTAACCAAAAATTTAGTGTCAACTTGTCTCTTGCATTGAATTTGAGCGATTACAATGTCATCAACTACTTTATAAATCGGCAAGAAAAACCTGTGTGCCTCGTCGCCTATAATGGAAAGAAGATTGAATTCCCTATACTCAAGAGAGAGCCTGAAAAATTAAATGTGAGTTTATCTGATGATCTACGAGTACTATGTGCTGATAGCATTTACGCTTTTTACGATGGATTTACACATCCTCATAAATATTATGGGAAAGCTGTACGAAGAATCTTTTTCGAAGGATATCCGTCACCAGGCAAATCACATTATGAACTGAGGGTAATTTATAAACGAGAGGTGGCATTCCCTCCTGTGGTACCGCATCCTCCTGAAAATGATAACATCATGAACTTCAGAATATCACGAAAATTGGGTGAAAGATTTTTGACCTGGACTGACCGGATTCAACGGAGGTTTGATGATGTGAAAGTAAGCGAACTCGATACGAGTGGTATGAACTGATTTTGTGTTTTACTTCCTTGAATTTTTCATTTACAAGTTATTTTATACCTTTTTTGTGGTTTAAGAAGTCAGTTTAATTCTTTTTTATTTGGCGGTTTATAATAATTGTTGTTTTATTTTATAAAAATGTATTTTGACTTGTGTTGAGTTGAATAAATGTTTTATCTATCTATTTTTTGTATAAATATTTTATTCGGACATAATATAAATTATTATTTCCATAGCACCTGACTGATTTCTTTGTACACCGCTATTCATAGAAAGAAAAAAGAAATTATTCCACGGGAAAATCGCGATATAAACTATTTTATGCATTAATTCAGATTATACACTATTCGTGTACAAAATTTCATCCAAATCTGTTCAGTAGTTTTTGTGGGAAAAAGTAACAAACATCCATCTTAACAAACTTTCACGTTTATAATATTAGTAGGATTAATTCAGGCGAAAGTAGAGATAACATAATAATATAAGTATTAAAAGTTCTAACCCGGTCAAGGCTATTACGCACAGAGCGCGATCCGTCCCGGCAACACGATCTGGCGATGCAATCTGATCGCATGCGATATCAACGCGATGCGATCTGATGCCGGCAGTGAGAAAGCACATTCAAGCAGAACAATATTGGTTCAAAATCATTTAAGGGTTCTTCTTCTTCTTCCTGCCCTTATCCCATTCTACTTGGGGTCGGCGCAACACGTTTTCTTCTTCCATTCTCCCCTATCAGACGTCACAGTATCATTTACTCCTTTTTCTTTCATATCATTCCTTAGACAATCCATCCATCTTTTCTTTGGCCTTCCTCTTCCTCGCCATCCATCAACATAAATACTCATCACTTTCTTAGTCACATGGGTGTCATCCCTCCTCATCACATGTCCATACCAAGATAGACGATTCCCTTTCAATTTTTCTGTAACAGGCGCCACTTTCAAACTTCCCCTAATAAACTCATTCCTTACTTTATCCATTCTTGTCACTCCACACATCCATCTCAACATCCTCATCTCCGCTACATGCAATCGTTTCTCATCCATCTTTTTCACAGCCCAGCATTCCGATCCATACAATACGACAGGTCTAATCACGGATTTGTATATTTTCCCCTTTAACTTGAGGGGCATCCGTGGGTCGCAAGTAAAGAGAAAATTACATCCAGGCCCCGTAGTTACCACTGAGAAACGGAAAAACCGGCCAAGTGCGAGTCGGACTCGCCCACAAAGGGTTCCGTAGCAGTAAGTAACATAATATAAAAGTTCTTATAGTTGGTTTTAACTTTGAAGGATAAATTAACAAGTAAATTGCGGTTTATGATTTATGACGTATTAAAAAAAAACTAATTACTTGATCTCGTTCATACCAATTTTCCCTGTCTCTCGCGCAAACAGTTCAGTTAAGAAAAAAATGATATTAGGAACCTCAATATCATTTTTAACCGACTTCAAAAAGGAGGAGGTTATCAATTCGACGGTATGGTTTTTTTTTTTTTTGTATATTTGTTACGCGATTACTCCGCCAATTGTGGACCGATTTTTAAAATTCTTTTTTTGTTCAAAAGGAGGTTCTTCGGAGGTGGTCCCATAGTCACCAAGTTGGGATCTGATGATTGGATCCTGGAGAAATCGAGGGCAACCCTCGAATTTTATAGGCCGACACACCGTTTTTCGCAAATTTTATGAAGTAATTTAAGTACTTGCGTATGGTATTCATAATTTAATGTAGCTGAGCTGATGATGGAAGGTAGAACTCCTTAATAGTAAGGAGTAGGCATCGACTGATTTAGTTTGAGTTCGCATATCTCTGGAACTACAAGTCCGATTTAAGTAATTCTTTTTTTGTTGTACTAGGTATCATTTAACTTAGGGAATATTGCAAGTTTCATCAAAATCGGTTCAGTAGTTTTAGAGATAGGGAATTTTATTAGCTTATTGTGTACATGAGCGATGTTATTACCGGTGTTATCGATTACAAAATTCTAGTGCACATTTTTTATTTGACAAGAATTCGGGCTGAATATTTAAACTAAAAAGAGTAAAATAAAAACTTTTTCAAAAAAAAATGTAACCGCCTTCAAAAACAACCATAAAAAACGGTAAAAAAACCTACAAAATAACTTTTCTTTCGGAAGTCGGTGGCAAAAAAAAAGACAATGAAATAAAGAAAACAAAGAAACTCAACAATTTTTTTCAACAAACCCATACGTGTGGGGTATTCATCCCACACGTATGGGTTTGTTGAAAAAAAAAATTGTTGAGTTTCTATTCTAAGTATGGGGAACTCTCAATTTTTTTTTATTTTGTGTGAAAATCCTAATACGGTTCACATAATACATCTATTTACCAAGTTTCAACAGGATAGCTCTTATACTTTCGAAGAAAAGTGGCTGTGACATACGGACGGACAGACAGACAGACATGACGAATCTATAAGGGTTCCGTTATTTGCCATTTAGCTACGGAACCCTAAAAATGTGTTGTTAAGCGCAAAACTTGAAAACGGCTGGACCGATTCGGATAATTATTTTTCTATGATATTAATTCCTTCAATTAAGATGATTGTTCTTACGGAGAGAAAAATTAAAAATTGCCTGAAAAACTCTGAAAACGACTTTTCTATATTCCCATACAAAAGATTCGTAAAACAATTGAATGACGTTAGTTCTAGTCGGTACAAAGTTTGCTGGGCTAGCTAGTTATAAATATACAACGACGTGATAACCACAAAGTGCATCATTCAATTCAAGGATAAAGCGAACCTATAAATAGTGTACTTTCAGGATTTGAAATAGACATTCATTAAAATGGCGCCGATACAAACATTTGTGTTTATTGATTTTGCGACGAGAAATAAAAAAAATCCAACCCAAGTGAGCTTGTTGCCTGTTCCCCGTTTTTTGATTCTCAATCCGGATTTACCCGAACCAGAAGGCAAGTTGACGCTAAATTTTTGGTCAAATGCATTGAATTTGAGCGATTACAATGCCATCAACGACTTCATAAATCGGCAAGAAAAACCTGTGTGTCTCGTCGCCCATAATGGAAAGAAGATTGACTTCCCTATACTCAAGATAGAGCTTGAAAAATTAAACGTGAGTTTATCTGATGATCTCCTATGTGCTGATAGCATTTACGCTTTTTATGATGGATTTGCACATCCTCATGAATATTATGGGAACGCTGTACGAAGAATCTTTTTCGAAGGATATCCGTCACCAGGCAAATCACATTATGAACTAGGGGAAATTTATAAACGAGAGGTGGGATACCCTCCTGTGAAAGCACATCCTCCTGAAAATGATAACATCATGAACTTCAGAATATCACGAAAATTGGGTGAAAGATTTTTGACCTGGACTGACCGGATTCAACGGAGGTTTGATGATGTGAAAGTAAGCGAACTCGATACGAGTGGTATGAACTGATTTTGTGTTTTATTTCCTTATCTTTTTTGTAACATTTCATTCAAAAGTTATTTTATACCTTTTTGTGTGTTTTTAGAAGTCAGTTTAATTATTTTTTTATTTGACGGCTTATATTAGTTGTTTTATTTTATAAAATGTATTCTGTCTTGTGCTGAATTGAATAAATGTTTTATCTATCTATTTTTTGTTTGTATATTTTATTTGGACTATTTCCGCAGTACCTGACTAATTTGTTTGTACAATGCCATGCACGGTTAAAATAGCTTTAAACTGTAGGTTTTTCTGTTATATCAGAAATTCATTCAGGCGAAATTAATGACTAATAAGGTGGACTGTGTGCTTTATGTTCTGACTCAAATGACGAAAAATTTTCATTGAAATCCGTTCAGCAGTTAAAGCTTGAAACAGTAACATACAGACAAATAGTAACCTTTATTTTCCATTTATAATCATAAGCATAAGCTCTATATTTTTTCTGTGTTCGTATCTAAAGAATAAAATTTAGATTTTGCGTTATATCGGGTAATCTTTGGGTAACATACTCGTTTGATTAGAACGCAACTCGTCCACTTCGAAATTTCGCCCAAGAACCAGTTGCGCCTTTTCTTATTTCATAACAGGCAACTGGGCCTTGGGAGTAACTCACCGTCGGCACAGAATTCAGAAAATATAAACCAACCACCAACAGTACTAGGCTCGTATGAGTTAAAGGTGTTTTTTTTTTGGTTTTAAGTATTTTAACATTATTTTGAATAGTCTAACAAAAGTACAATACCTGTCAGAGGGTCTAAAACGGCCACGTATCAATATTACAAATTATCATACCTTTTAAACAAAAAGTAGTCAAGTGTTATTCCAATCGGTCCAGGCATCTAAGTATGAGAAATTCGGTAAAATACGTTAAAAAACAAAAAACGGTTTGAGAACCACCTCCTGTTTTTGAAGTTGGTTAAATAAATTTCACGTAAACTACAGGAAATAATGATAGAGCAACAACTAAGATATAAGCTTTAGATATCACGCTGTGTGTTGAATTTCATCAATCGTAAGCCATAAGCTTGCAGCGAGTAATTGGCAGATCTATAAATCTGACTAGGATTAGTTTCAAACGAAAGTGAAAATTATTTGCCTGAAATTAATGTTCGTATTCATGTAACATGTAAATTCATGCTTGACCACAGTTGTTTGTATAAATTTACACTATAATTTAATAAATATATGATTTATTTTCGGATGACGGAGCGCGACTGTGTTAAGAGTGAGCTAAAAATAAGTTTGATTTACAGATCTGAGCATAATGTAGCTGTTCCGTTACGTGTTAGACAATCGCTCAACCACTGAAACAACAATTTCTTATATAAGAGTTGGCACCCACAGCATGATGTTGCATGCCACAGCAATAATTTTGCATGCCGTGGCATGCCACAAGATCTTGTGCCCGCACCAGCCCAAATTCAAAATAACCCACTTAATGTTGTTTTTTCAATATACGCAAAGCAGATTATAATTATGTTGTGTTTTAGCTAATGGGCTAAGTTAATTTATTTGAAATTAATACAATTCAAAATTGTGCGCTCTATTTTGGCAGATGTGATTGAGACACTGTCGGTGAATGCGCCTCTTGGGTTTTTTTTTTAATTGACATTATTATAGATTGTGTGAAAAGGTATAAAAAACAAACATACTTTCGCATTTACAATGTAAAGAAAATGAAGGAGATAACATAAGTAGGTATTTTAGTATTTAAATAATATAATTATATTTGGAATTTTATCGTTCCGCTGTAGCTTATAAATTGACGCTCTTGGCTTCTCTAGCCCATCACATTACCGTGTATTTGACGTAGCGGTCTCTAGGGAAATTTATACCTACACCCCAAACCCGAAAATTGAATTCTAAAGTAACCTGTTATCATTTCATCGTTAATTCTTGATGAGCTCAAAATAAGGTGTCATCTAGTTGTCTAGCTGTGAAAGTATTGCATAATGGCTTTTTGAATAAATGCTTTCGTTTTGTATGGGTTATTTCAGTAGAAAAAGTTGTAGGTTTGACAAAATAAGTTTGGTTTGGGAAAAATAAGTTACAAAAAAAGGAAAAAAGATAAATAATAACAGACCTGCAATAAATTCATCCTCTACGCCATCAATGGGAAAAGTGGACAGAATTGTCACATGAATACAATAATACTGTCAGTTCAATTATTTCAAATTTTTATCCCTAACTCTGAAATTCAAATTTTACTAGAAACGAACCAGATCCAATCGTTATTTATGTACACCGAATAAAATATCGATAACATGCATTACAAATACCAGGGGATTACTTTGACATATAACCACCGTTGGTCCTATGAGCCATACTAACAAGTAACAAATATTTGTGCCAGTGTTTGTCATGAGAGCCGGTTTTGTGTGGTGGAAACAGATCAGTTGGTTTAGCTTCGTGCTTCACAAATATAGCGGTTTTGTTTGAATACTGCACCATGGCCTCTGTTTGTAAAAGCACAGTGTTTAAATTGGTAAAAGTAAATAATAATTTTCTGCATTATTTCCATTATAATACAATTCTATTTTTAACACAAACATTTCATCAGCACAGCAGTCAATGGGGAAAATGCCTAGAACGCTGGCAGCACCACCGCGTTGAATGGTAATGTTGATTCTTTGACCAAGAAACAGGCGAACCGTCTGGTTTCAAGGTTTCTTTCTTTTGAGTGCGAGGATTCAGGTCGTGATTTCAGCAACGGCGGCCAATTGCAACGGAGATTAGCCATCGGCATGAGACATTATAGTGCACAAATGTGTGCAGGCACAGAAGTACTTTTTATTCCTTTACTCTCATAGTTCGTTGGGACGGCAATCCGACACGACCGGAGAGAGATCAGGCGCAAGACCAACGGCTTAACGTGCTTTCCGAGTCACGGGGTTATCATACCGAAAACTTCCGAACTCCGGGCTGCTCGTTACTAAGAAAATCTTATAGAAAAACCCAATAGCACTTTTTTCCGACCCAGGAATCGAACCCAGGACAGCTCATCAGTCGCGCTTTGCGACTACGAGATCAACGGGGCAGTTAGAAGGTTAATTAAACCACCTCTAAAAACCCCACAGGCCTTTAACTCTTTGCCTTCACAGTTGTTAACTTCTGTTGTAGTTCATAGCTTCAGCAGATAATATTAGAGAAGATGTCTGTATCCAGGTAATTTGCAGGATACATGCCTCTTCACTCTGAGTGGGAGTCCATCAGGTTTAATGCGGGTTGGTAGATGTCGCATGTCGTAGAATTTTTCTGTTTCTAGGATCTGCCATGGTTTTCTCGGTTCCCTATCCATTTGCATAAAATTTTAAGACCTAATATAACTTCGCATAATTTTGTTTCGCATAAATATATTTTCGCATAATAGGTATAACTATGCATAACAGTTTACGTATATTTTTTTAAGCATAATTTCTCTAACCATAATAATGATTAAGCATAATATTCTAAAGCATAAGTTCTAAAGCATAACTATTTTTAAGCATAATATCCTAAAGCATAAATTTATTTTTGCTTGGCAGGTGGCAATCTGTAATATACGCTGGCCCTTGCATCCTTAATCAAATTGCCGATTACTACCTACCAAAGTAGCTCGACGGAGCCCCGCTTCGCGGGTCTCCTATATCTGTTTGCAAGGTTAAAGTAACCTAATAAGAAGGGGATGGCGGGATATTTCAGACCCCGCCATCCCCTTCGAACCTAACCTGTCGGAGTAGGGGTGCCCCAAGTCCCGAGCTTGCTTAGCTCGCTCTTGCATCCTTAGTAAAATTGCTGATTACCACCTAATGATTAATTAATTTGGAATTTTCATGCAAATTAATAAATCATCTGCATGAAAATTGTTTTTGTTATTTGTATTAATTATTTATGCCTAAATAATATATAATTATGCTAATAGTCATTAGGCCTACTAACGTTATGCTAATAGTCATTAGGCCTACTAACGTTATGCGAATCAAATTTATGCCAAAACAAATATATTAGCATAATAATATTTAGCATACAATTATACATTTGCATATTATACCTATATTATACTAGTAGGCCTAATGACTATTCATTAGGCCTACTAACGTTATCCGAATCAAATTTATGCCAAAACAAACAAGTATAATTATTAGGACAAAGAACATTATGTGAAAAGAAGGGATCCCGGTTTTCTCACAACGTTTTCTTGCATCATTTTGAAATACTGCTGGCACTAAACTTTGACAATCCTACACCATGCGCCAAGATCAGTGAGGTATTCAGCTCTAGTGTAAACACAAGTACTAAAAGTAGTGCGTAGTACACGCACCTAATTTTTCTATCGAACAACACTAGAGCACTTCCTTGCTGTGGGTTTCTTTAAAATTCATGTTTGTTTTTATTGCTGAAGAAAACTGAAATAGTTTACAATTAAACGTATATGGTCTACCGGTGGCATTTATGTTACATTGCCCCAATATCTTCAGTTGACGGTAGTCTAAAACTTTTACATTGCTAATATAAAGTTTCGAATTGTGGCCCCGCAAACATGTTGTTAGAAAGATTTTTAGATTCTCAGTTGCATTTTATTTTCATGCTTATTTGCATTGGACCGTGTTGAATTGCTGTGATTCGCTGCAGTGTTCAGTGAAAGCGCGTTTTCGATTACTGCATGGAATCAACCGTGTGCCTTTTCCAAAATATCCATTCTGGGCTAGATTGCGGCTAATTCCAAACTCATTATAAATAAAAACAAAAAACTATCAGCTACTAATGGCATATACGAGCAACCACCAGAAACCTCAATGTCGTGACTGATCTCACCTATCTATCAAATTAGATCTTCATTGGCGAATTATATTAAAAAAAAACTCATGTTTAAAACGTTACTTGGCATAAAACAAATATAGCCAAAATTTTCCGTGTCGCAGTGATGGCCCAGTGCTGTCGACCCTGACTTGCAAGTGGTAGGTCGTGAGTTCGAACCCAACCAGGTACATTTCTGTGTATTAAGACTTGACCACGGCTACTCTCAAAACATCGTGACGAAATGGCATGTTCTAGAACCAAAATTCGTAGACATGTGGCATCTACCAAATCGCACTGGGCCTACATGGTCGATTATGGCCCACCTCTCACAGAGAGGAGGATGTGTGAACATTTATAGACTGATGATGATGATGATGTTATTTAATGTTATTAAAGTACCTAGTAACAAAATAAGGATGCATTCAGCGCAATACCTACCAAACATTGCCCAAACACAGACATGGAGTGATAAAGAAATTACAGAACTACGCTATGACCCAAGAATCGCCTCCGAAAAGTCTACCCCAGCATAATAATATATCCTGTAAATGTAAATGAAGTGAATTACGGTAGTGGCTCTGACCGCCTTAATTAATGCAGTTCTCTTAGTCTAGCCACGCAGTGAGAATAATTTAGGCCCCGAAGTGAACCTCCGTTACATGCAAATTAAATTTTAATATTTTAAACTCATGCCCAAGGGCAAAGGTGGGGTAATGAGATTTGTTACTCTTGAAACAGAGACAATATAAGACGTAAAAACAGTGGAATTTTAATGTACTGTACCCTTTTTTTTTTTTTTTTTTTATCGTGGTAAAATCATCAAATGAGTCCTCCCACCCCGGGCAGGGCGGGAGGGACTGTCAGACTTGTACTGACTAAAATCCACGGTGTCCTTCAATAGCCCTTTATATTCCGGGGTCACGGTAATGAGATAAGTCCCGCGACCCCGGCAGGCTTCGGCCCTCTAGAGGGGGGCCCCGTCATCTTGCTGACGCTCTTTGAGGCGCGCGTGGAACACAACGCGCCGTCGACCCGGGCATGGTCCATGGTCGGGCAGCGAGTTGCCCTTTACTCGCCGCCCGCATGCCCGCAATGTACTGTACCCTTAGCACGAGTTTTCACTCTTTTACTTTATAGCGTCTTTTCAGTATTTACAGCGTTTCTTGTATGAAAAAATGGAACAGCGCCTCTGGTGTGCGAAGAAGGAACTAATTTTTTCCTTGAAAATTGTCAATTTGAAATTGTCAAAGTTCCAGTTTACTTTACGTCTCAAATACTGAAAACTCGTGCTAAGGGTACTGGACTGTTATAGAAGTTAAAATAAAACTTGTGAAGAACGAGTTCAATAGCACTCGTAAAATCCGCAATATCATAATAGTAGTTTCATTGTCTAGTTCCATTATGGAACTACAGTACCCTTAGCACGAGTTTTCAGTATTTTGGCATTCGGTTTTTATTTTCTGAAAGAATGTTACTAACCAACAAATCTACTAGGCTGGCATAAGTTTGAGGTGGTCGTTTTTAAATAATTCCGAATGAAAAGCTTCCCTAAATTCAAAAAGGTATGCATCTAAACTACTTAATGGAACAAATGGATTAGGTGGAAAGGTATTCTAGTTCCATGGAACTACTGGGAGAAAAAAATCCCAGTAGTATATTATATAAGGGATTATTTATGGGATATATTTACATGACGTGAGATCGTAGGTGTAACTTGCAAAGATACGCCCCCACGTTTTGAGTGGCCCCTCTCTCAGCCCCGTAGGGTTATTTACTTCTTTTTAGGACATTTAAAAACGTGGGTTTTTAGATTTTTTAAATCTATTAATTATTTTATTGTTTTTATCATTGTTCATCGGGTTTGAAGCTACCCTGAAAATTTCAGCCTGCTAGCTTATCGGGAAGTGCCTCAAAGCCTGTCCGCCATCTTGGACGTCCGCCATATTGGTTTAATAGCCTAGCCTAGCATAAGCCACATGACTATTTTTTTCGTATTCCTGACAGCAAACCTTTCATTTGATACCCATATCACGGGGGTGGATTTCAAACAGCCAGTCTGCCATCTTGGACGTCCGCCATATTGGATTTAAGTCACGTGACTATTTTTTTCGTATTCCTGACAGCAAACCCTTTCATTTGATACCCATATCATGGGGGTGGGTTTCAAACAGCCAGTCCGCCATCTTGGGGAGGCCGCCATATTAGATTTGTTATGACGTTTCTTAGCTAGTCATGTATTGTCATCAGAACTCAAAGCGTGTACAAAATTTCAGCCTGCTAGCTTATCGGGAAGTGCCTCAAAATTGAGTTGCAAAAGTCCAACCGGAACGACAAACAAACAAATAAACAAACAAGAAAAGTGAGTGTATAAAAACCCACGTTTTTAAATGTCCTAAAAATAAGAAAATAACCCTACGGGGCTGAGAGAGGGGCCACTCAAAACGTGGGGGCGTATATTATTTAAGGGATTATATAGGGGATATATTTACATGACGTGTAATAGATCGTGGGTGTAACTTGCAAAGATACGCCCCCACGTTTTGAGTGGCCCCTCTCTCAGCCCCGTAGGGTTATTTTCTTATTTTTAGGACATTTAAAAACGTGGGTTTTTAGGTTTTTTAAAATCTATTAATTATTTTATTATTTTTATCATTGTTCATCGGGTTTGAAACTACCCTGAAAATTTCAGCCTGCTAGCTTATCGGGAAGTGCTTCAAAGCCTGTCCACCATCTTGGACGTCCGCCATATTGGATTTAAGTCACATGACTATATTTCTCGTATTTCTGACAGCAAACCCTTTCATTTGATACCCATAACATGGGGGTGGATTTCAAACAGCCAGTCTGCCATCTTGGACTTCCGCCATATTGGATTTCAGTCACGTGACTATTTTTTTCGTATTCCTGACAGCAAACCCTTTCATTTGATACCCATAACATGGGGGTGGATTTCAAACAGCCAGTCTGCCATCTTGGACTTCCGCCATATTGGATTTCAGTCACGTGACTATTTTTTTCGTACTCCTGACAGCAAACCCTTTCATTTGATATCCATATCTTAGGGGTGCATTTCAAATAGCCTGTCTGCCATCTTGGACGTCCGCCATATTAGATTTAAGTCACGTGACTATTTTTTTCGTATTCCTGACAGCAAACCCTTTCATTTGATACCCATATCATAGGGGTGGATTTCAAACAGCCAGTCTGCCATCTTGGGGAGGCCGCCATATTGGATTTGTTATGACGTTTCTTAGCTAGTCATGCATTGTCATCAGAACTTAGAGCGTGTGCAAAATTTCAGCCTGCTAGCTTATCGGGAAGTGCCTCAAAATTGAGTTGCAAAAGTCCAACTGGAACGACAAACAAACAAACAAACAAATTAACAAACAAACAAGAAAAGTGAGTGTATAAAAAAGTGAGTGTATAAAAACGTGGGAAAAACGTGGGAATAAAAAAAACTGAAAAATAAGATTTTTTTTTTACGTATTTTTTCAGGATAAAAAGTATCCTATTTTATGCCCAGGATAATAAGGTATAATTATACCAAGTTTCATCGAAATCGAACCGTTAGTTTTCACGTGATGCCTGCACATACAGACAGACAGACAGACAAAAATTTTTTTAATCACATATTTGGGTTTGGTATCGATCCAGCAACACCCCCCGCTATTTATTTTTTCAATATTTTCAATGTACAGAATTGACCCTTCTACAGATTTATTATATGTATAGATGTACTGTTTAGGTACTGCGTTAATTGTAAGGAAAATTCAAAAAGCGCCTCTAGTGTACGAACGAAATACTAATCATCATCATCAGCCTATAAATGTTCCCACTGCTGGGACACAGGCCTCCTCTCTGTGAGAGGGAGTGGGCCGTACTCTACCACGCGGGCCCAGTGCGGATTGGTAGATGTCACATGCCTTCGAATTTTTGGTTCTAGGACATGCCGGTTTCCTCACGATGTTTTCCTTCACCGTTTTGAGAGCAGTGGTGTTGAAATAAATTACACAAAGTAATGCGCCTGACGGGGTTCGAACCTACGACCTACAACTCGTAAGTCGAGGCCGATACCACTGGGCCACCACTGCTCTAAATTTCCATTAAATTAAAGTCAAAGTTTCAGTTACGTAAAGTATTACGTCCCAAAAACATGAAAAGTTGTGGCAGGGCTTCTGGACGATCGATTAATTTATTAAAAATTATCACCAACTTCAACAATGTGAGAAATAACAGCACTTAGACTCCAGCCAAAATACCTGTTCCCAAAAAGAGAGATCGAAGATATACAAAAAAAATCTCGTATCACCTTAAGTTTTACAAGGAACATGAGCCTCCGAAAATTTCCAAATCCGCCTGTGACCCAGATACATTGCCCGAGTAAATTATGGACACTAAACCAAACAAATAGGTGCTTTAGAGCCACTCCGTCACAGTACGTACTCGTAAATTCGCTATAACTTTGTCGACCCAATAAAGAAAAGGAGTGTAAAATTCTGCATGTGTGCCCAAGGCGCGAAAGCGTTGATACAGACGTGATTTTGGTTTTATTTTTGTTCGATTTGAAGAAGCTTTGTTTTTTTTTTGCTAAATATCATCGTCAACCACCAAGATAAATGTTTTTGTTTGTTATTAAGTAAAATCATGCAAGTAGACCGTAGCTGATCAAAAGGGAATTAGCATGTAATTTTTTCTTATGGCTATTTTTGTAGAAAATAATTTAGTATGGTCTAGCAAGTTTTTTGCGTAAGTGCCCTTGTAATTTTATTTTTTTAATAATATTTAGTAAATACAGTAGGTAATAAAAACCCAAGAATAATATTACAAGTTAAATTCAGCTTCTGCTAAGCGTTAAAAAGTAAATGATTATCGACTATAGCGCTGCGTGTCCCGGGTTCGATTCTTACTGATTCTTTCTTCAATAGTCCTGCAATGGAGATATTCCACAAAATGTATAAGTGCCTTAGAATATCTTTAATACACATTCAAAGTTATGATTTCAACGAACACTGGACAAATAGGTTACTTGCTAACTTAAAGTATTTCAGTGGTTACAAAGACAGATGTATCAATTTGTTCCTTTCCTACCTGTTAAATATTGTCATGCAAAAAATTAACTTTAATTTCAACTCTAAGTTCCACGCATAAGTGATACCGCTAATACCTCCAGCTTATCGATACCTCAAGTATTAATTACTGCCTTCAACGCAGTTCTCCCAGCCACGGAGGGCAACGTAAGTGGAGAAGCAACCATCGAGTTGCGGTCACACCCCTTGCCTCCGAGAGCTGTCAATGATTCCTGATACTCGATATTCCTGAGGATAAGAGCCATTTATAATTTACGAGGTTGGAGATTAGGGATTGCATTGTGTTACTAATTTAGAATCATTATTTAGTGAGTGCACGCTCGCTTCCAGCGACACACGGAATCGCAACATTTTGTTTAACTTTCAGACCGCATAAGGAATACAATACTAACTTCCGCAATGGCATCTGCCAAATCAAACTGGGCTTTAAAATCAGAATGAGAGCCAAAAGAGAAACCCAATGTCGGTCGTGGCAGACCCAAGTGAAGATGTCGAAATTAATTGAAACGCTGAAGGTTAACCGCACCATATAGACCAAGTCATGAAACACTTTACAATGTCTTCCAGGATATGGTTCCTATTCATAATTATCATCATCGTGCGGAAGTCTTCAACTGCTGAACACAGGCCGCCGTATCAACGAGTTGCAAGGGACTCCTTCTTTTTTGAGTCTTCGGAACCCAGGGCTGGGCAGGTGGGACTCAGACTTGTACTGACTAAAATCTACAGTGTCCCGCGACCCCGGAGTTGCAAGCGATGACTACGATTGTGTACCTAGCAGGATTGGACCTAATGGGAGGCCTGCCTACACTGTGTTTTTCGGTTCGCGTTCGTCACTCGAGAACTTTTGTTATATCGACTATCAGTTCTATGGAAGATTTGTAATAGCCATTGCCCTCTTCAACTTGCAAATGTAAGCCCGTAAATCTCAGTCTGGCTCTCCAGCGAATATCCTCGTCTTAGATTTTGTTATTGCAATGAAACTCATAATTCTTAGTATTGCTATTTTATACAATATGGTTAATTTTATCATTAGATAAATCTATCTCACCCTTGTTTATCTAACCTCCGCGATTTCGAATCTATATTTAACCTCTCGGCTTATTAACCTGTAGCTATAAGATATTAAACGGATGAAACCAACATAACTGGATCCCTGCTGCATACTTTATGACGGAGATTCGCCCTGAATAAAACATTTCGCGAGATATCCTTGTAGTTTGGTGAGCTTGGGTCAGTTGTACGGGAAAATTTATAAAATATTTGGTCGAAATTCCGTATGTGTGAGAATAGTTTGGATTTTTTAAATTAAAGTTGTCTTTTCTGTTAATTTCATTAACCGTGATAGCAAGAGAGTTGAAATTTTCAAAGGTGATGTACTTCTGTTGCCGCTATAACAAAACATACTAAAAACCAGAATACAATAAATATTAAGGGGGGCTCCCATACAAAAAACGTGAATTTTTGCTGGTTTTTGTAGATAATGTTTCGGAGGCTGTTTCTCATGAACCGTGATAGTTAGATAGTTTAAATTTTCACAGATTATATATGTCTGTTGCCGCTATAACAACAAATACAAACCGGCCAAGTGCGAGTCGGATGCGCACGGAGGGTTCCGTACCATTATTTATACAATGGCAAAAAAAAACATATCTGTTGTCCGACTCGCATTTAGCCTGTTTTTAGTATTTGTTGTTATAGCGGCAATAGACAAACATCATCTGTAAAAATTTCAACTCTCTAGCTATCACGGTTCCTGAGATACACACGCAAAAACGACTGAACGTATTTTGATTCGACATTGACATTGACAGCACAGGGTTTTCAGGGTTAACAACATTATAACAAAATCGTACACTGAAAAAAAAATTTGTTTGCTTTAATAAACATCTTGTTTAATGTGATCACGCATCATGACTCCATACGAGCCTAACAAGATCTTGCCTTCTGCAGCTATGAGAACTTTGTTAAATTATCATAGTTCCCTCTACTAAGTAATGAATTGCTATAATTACGGGTAGTTATTTAATTTAGCTCAAATGTTGGCCAGTTTAAGGATGAGACATTGTCACATCAATACACTTAACTTGTAGATTCAACTAAGATCTTGCACGATACGTCTGTGCAACATTATAAAATCAATGAAGTTCATAAGTTGTTTCAACTAAGATCTTGCATGAAGTAACCGTGATAAACTAATTAATTCAACTAACCTCATATTCGTCGTAGACATGAGCCGTT
This sequence comes from Agrotis exclamationis, assembly GCA_950005045.1. Classification (NCBI taxonomy): domain Eukaryota; kingdom Metazoa; phylum Arthropoda; class Insecta; order Lepidoptera; family Noctuidae; genus Agrotis; species Agrotis exclamationis. Next base: position 26,350,571 of record OX465417.1, on the reverse strand, counting down.
GTCATATGAACTACCTGTATTCGTCAATCTTATGTTGTTTCAACTAAGATCTTGAATGAAGTAACGGTGATGAACTAATTAATTCAACTAACCTCATTTTCGTCATAGACATGAGCCGTTGTCATATCAACTACCTGTATTCGTCAATGCAAGTATGTTGCACATCCACAAAGTAACTTATTGTAGTTAATAAAAATTACAATAAGTTAGGTAGGTACTTTGTGGATGTGCAAAAGACACCGACTTGGATTGACGAATACAGGTAGTTCATAATTATGACAACGGCTTAGTACAACGGCTTAGACTTAGCAAATAGGTACAAATAGTATAGCAATCAAACAACCATATTTTATTATAACTTTATTAATCACTTACAAAACACAAAACACTTATTATAAGGCACATCTAAGAGTAACATATTTTTTGAATTGCTTAGAATATTTATATTGCACGGTATACTTAGGATGTGATAAGGAATTAAGGAATTTAACAATATTTTGTTTAGCTTCGTATAAGCGAAAAAATGTTCATCAAATTTTAATGTTTGCCATAATTAGTAGCAGTACCTAATGTTTTGATTTCATTTAATGACTCACCAACAATTAATTATGTAAGGCTGTGACGTTGCCCCTTTATTCTCCAACGTTTTTAGCCGAAGTTCAATAAGTAGACTGACCGATTTCAGCGTCAGATCTTAAATGTTTGATGAAAGCAACCCCCTGCCTTAGATGGCTTCCAGCTGCAGCTAGACACAAGATTTTTGTTTTCTCTTCTGTTTAACATTCAATAGATGGTGAATTGCCAAAAATGCTGCAAGATTTTTATCTTCTTCTTTAGGTGCTGAAATTAAAAAAAAAATGTTTATAGACAATCCATTTTCCAATTCAATTTTTATGAGAGAGGCACTTATAATAATAGGTGAATAGCTTTAGTAGGTATACCGTGAAGTAGTACGAGTAGGTATAGGTTACTGCATGATTTATCTTACCTGCAAATTTTGGGATGAGATCGAGCAGTTCCCATGTCTTTAATAATTCTGCCACTTCGTCCATGTTTATAGCATTCACTAGTTAAGCAAATACTTATTTATTTTTCAAAAATTATCTCACAACAGCAAGCAACTCACGGTAGGTTGGTTTATACGCGTTTACGATGACAATGACAAGATTGACTAGTTCGGCGGGGGCCGTCCGCCGTGTTTTATTGACATAACAAAGCGTTATTAGATGCGACCACTTCTCTTGTTTGATTTAATTAAGCAGGTTATCTAGTCAACCATGTTCGTTGTTAAAAACTACGATATAAATTAAATATTGCTAACAAGTTGCTTGTTACCATGAACTCAAATTATTATTTGATATATAAAAGTGGAGAAGTAAAATCTAACAAAGCATGTATGATGTAACAAAGCCCGTTGAATATACTGTTCATGTGCAAAATTGTCGACTTAAATAAAATGAATTTGTTCTGGCAACTAAGCTATATTGTATAAAGTAACAAAATAAATAATTATTCTAAACATTTTGATGCCAACTAAGAGAAAATGTATCTTAGTTAGTCTGCATTTTTTTCAGTGTAGTTACATGCGCGTTTGCAATGTTTGATGTCGATATTGACCGGCCTATATCAAGTAGACGATAAGATAAAGGGAGTGCGTATAATTATGGAGTGAGTATAATTATGACCTTCAAATAAAGTACTAGCAAGTACTTTACACGAAGCGACTGACAATGTTGCAATGTATATGCATGTTTCCTGACTGATAGATAACTTATCTGAGTGAAGTCAAGGGCTGTATGTAAATGTCGACTATCTTTATAACTGTTCTATTAAACTCTTCAAATTCAAATACATATCTCTATTTTAATTGAAATTTATTTTCAAGATAAAAGTTTGTTGGTTTAGTGTTCGTAAACACAAAACCCGAATATGGTCCCGGGTTTGATTCCCAGATCGGGAAAATTGTTATTGGGTTTTGTAGTGGCTGGATTTCTGCCTGGATGGTGGAAGTAGACTCGCGGTATTACATAGGACTGGCGAAATTTGGATGTACAGACGCCAGCAGATCAACCTACCCGATTCTGTCAAATTCTAACAATCGAACATTGACCTTCCATTATTGTGATAAGGTTGAAATACGTTTAATGCCGGCTCCAGACTATGGCCGTGAAGCCCCGCGAACAGGCGCGAACGATAATGTGGATGGTTTTCGCGGGGTTCACGGGTGTTCGCGCCTGTTCCCTGAGAGTTCACGGCGAGAATTCGCGGCGCGAATTCACGGTAATAGTCTGGAGCCGGCATTAAGAAATTTGACAGATTGTGGTAGGTTGATGTGCTGGCATCTGTACTATCAGGTAAAATTATTTATTAAAAAAGAGCAATTCTGAAAATGTATGCTTCCGTTTAGCTAAATGAGAAACGCTTTCAAATTTTAAATAGGCTTTATAATCATAATTAAGCTTAAAAAGCAACGAAACCGCCTCACCAAAGCCAACAGCATAACTAAAGCTAAAGTCAGCAGCAAAGAGTATGAAGCTAACCGCAGAGTCGGTAATCATGAGTCGAGCGTTTCATATTTCAGGAAACACATTTAGTGTTTGCCTTTGTGCAGCTCGAGCTACGTTAAGGTCGTGTGTTATTGTTTTACAGGGTTCCAGATTTTTGCTCGACAGTTTTCGTGTACAATGTGAAATAATGGTGTGGGAATTTGTAAATGGTAGTAGATCGGTTTTTGTTTTAAGTATGCTGTTAAGCTATTGCATAGCTTTTATCGCAGGCTCTGAACGCGGCGGGCGCGAAAAACCTAACGAAAAAAACCTGACCACATTTGACAGCACGTCGTTTCAGTTCGGGAGACTTCGGCAATCATAAAGGTACGGACAGACGTGCTCATAAAGGTACGAAGAGGGATTTACTTTTTCTTACTGATTCTAAACGGCCAGCTACAAAAGGAGTTTTCACAATGAAACCTACTTATAAAATTCTCCTACAACAAAGAAGTTCTTTATTACAGTAGTGCACCACAAACATTTTAAATGAATTATATTCTCGTTAAATATACGCGGTAAGCGATTTTTTTCTTTTAAAATAAAAAAAAATGTTATGCAATAGCTTCACCGCGGCAGTCTCCGAGTGCCACATGTATTGTTTTTTTTAATTTTATTGTAATGCTCGCCTCGTGAGATCTCGCTTTGCCGCTGCTGTCATGAGAAGCTAACAGTAGTTTTTTTATGTCTTTGTAACTTTTTGACTTGATTGGAGCGTCTTGTCTGTCTTTCCTAATAATTTACATTGCAAAACATTCTTTTTACATGAAACGCAACGAATAGATGTTAACGACGCTACTTAAAAGTAGCTTGGGAGAGACCTACATCAGTTTCGTACTGTGATAGGCTGCCTTGATTGTTTGAAGTCCTTCAAAGAGTTTTCTTTCTTTCCTTTAAAGTTTAATCGCAAACCATGTTATTCACAACAGTTAACCATGAGTGCAAGTTTCAGCCAAATTGAGGCAAGCCCGTTAGTTTACGGGCTAGTAAGTGCATTCTCGTTAATATTTGAGTAAGAAACTTTGCTGGTACAGCTCGCTTGACGTCACCACTTGTTGGAAACTGAATAGGTAATGTATTTTAAAGCTATTACAATTTGAGAGGTAAATAAAAAAACTTTTTTGAATATTTTTTATGTGTTGTTAGACTAATTTGTCATACTATGAAAGATTATGTATAAAAAGTAACTCACACATTTCCTTTTCCCATAAGCATAGCTAGATCGCCACCTGGCACGATCTATAGATAAGTGCTCTTTTTCTTTCTCTGTTTTCTACATCTGTGGTCATACATGCCATCATTTTTAACATCATATTCGATTGATTTACTTTCATTGATTAACACATACCTACAATTTAGAAGTTCCCGTCAGGAATTGAGGGAACCAGTTTGTCAAATATAGGTGGCCAAGAGACCTGGCCATGGTGATGGCAAAAGGCACAGAGCCCTTTTTTGGGCTGGGTAATCGTCAAACGCCTTCCACCTTGAGTAGATTGGAAGGAAACCTTCCGACTAATTCTGACTAAAACACACGCTGTTCCTTAAAGAAGAATGTTCGATGAATTCCCGTGCCGTGTGAAGGTAGCATATACAGATCAAAAAATATCTATTTCACCATGACACTACACTAATATGTTAAGGTAAACAGCCTACCCCACAACCTCCTTATAATATTCCCGAACAAACATCTCTAAGCCCACTTAACTACACACATACACATTATATATGGCACAACACAAATCGCGAGGTGGCAAACAGAAAGGTTGGAGGCAATGTGAAAGGTTTCCCCTTCAAAGTCGTCGGTAAACATTGGCGGGACGACTTAACATGTGACACACGAGTAAATTCGCTGACCAACTGCATTTTGGAGATGAAACACAGAGAAATGGAAACATAGAAAGAAAGAAAATACAAATATTCGGTACACGCCACGAGTGCTCACAACATAATCTTCATCATCTGCTTAGCGTTTTCCTAACTATGTTGGGGCGGATTCCAGTCGAACCAGATGCAGCTGAATGTCAGTATTTTACATGGAGCGATTGCCTATCGGACCTCCACAACCCAATAACTGGTTAATACAATACCCCGTGGTAAGACTGGTTGTCAGACTTAAGAGCTGCAGACTAACAGTAACGACTGTCAAAGATCTACAAATGACAGCCGGGACCATCAGCTTTAAGTGCTTTCCGAGGCACAGAGGAAACTCGCTATGACAGATGGTTACTCATCCACAGACCCTCGGCAAGTGCGGCTTAATCCAGAAGATCGGCCTGTACGGCTGTAATTATTTAGCCACGAGCACACAACAAAATGAAAAACCAAAAAAAAATAAGTACAACGTTCAACAACATAAAAATAACAACATGAAAAAACGCAAAGGGAATACAATATTGTGTAATGGCTGCGCCAAATAGGTCTAGATCAGTAAAAATGTTCAGCTGGTGTCTAAGGTGGTTTTCACTCAGACCTTAGAATCGGAGACGAATATGAAACTTATAGTACACTATTTTTTTAATTATAAGTCCCATGTTATTACGGGTGAAATTATTAGAACAAAAAAATACCTTTGCTCTGAACTTCAAAGGGAAAATTGATGAAGAATCCAGTTGTACCGGGAACAAATCAAAAACATGCAGTCACCATTACCCACCGTCGCATGCCTGCGGTGTGGCCAGAAATTGCCTCGTGATGTCCGTTGCCGTGGGCGTATTCTGTTGTGTCGTGAGCTGGAGGATGTCCTCTCCCTCACGGATTCCGCTTCCTCCTGCGCTAGCATAGGTAACTGCTTTGCAAAAATAGGTGACTGTTTGACTGTACTGTGTGTATGTACTGCTTGTCATGCTCGTGAAAGAGGAGGCGGGTCGAGTGAGGGAGAGGACAGCGTCCTCCCTCAACTCCAGCCGCAGTGGTAGACGCCCACGGCGCCGGACGTCGACAGACGATCTCCGGCCACCGTAGGCGCGGTCATGCGGGCGGCGAGTAATGGGCGACTCGCTGCCCGACCATGGGCCATGTCCGGGTCGCGGGACTTATCAAATTACCGTGACCCTGGAACGTAAAGGGTTATTGAAGGACACCGTGAAATTTAGTCAGTACAAGTCTGACAGTCCCTCCCATTTGATGATTTTACCACGCTAAAAAAAAGACGATCAAACTTGCAGAATAGGCCAACATAGGGACGACTGTGCTTCCAGTGTTAAAAGAACGTTCAAACCTATTACATGTAAAAAAAAACAACATTAAAACAGATAAAAAGGATTACGTTCGCTACTTTCAACAGCTTTGTATCACACAAGGCGCTGCTCCAAGATCCTTTTCTTGAAAACTTTTTAGTTACTCAGAGATTGCATTTTCACTCCAAGCAAAGCCGGGGATTTTTATGTCTCTTTCCTTGTGAATATGGAAGAAGTCTTGCACGCACAATGTAACTTATTCATACTTAATTCTACTTTTATTGTCGTCCAAGTTAAAATATTTTCTTTAGCGCATTGCATGTTTGTTGGAATAAGACTGAATTTATTTTCAGTGCTGCTTTTTTGTGCAGATTGCGGTTTTATTTTTCTTGTATTATTTTTTATTATTTTGCTCATTGACTCATGGAGGTTTAGGTACCTGTACTGTTCATTGTTGTTGACTGAAACAAAGCAAATAAATATATTATGTTCCATTAATATAATAATTATTAGTCATGGGCATAATCTAATGAAAAAATTAAATCAACTCGGCTGAATCATGGACGTTAAAATAACTCCATTTAATAATCATGTACTCGTACGTTCGTAGGCGTTGATATAAGCATCCGATGCACTGAATTTAAAGGTCGTAGGTTCTAATCCTGCTCATAGTCGACTTTTTCTTTCCACAGAATTTGAAACGTAGGTGTTGTAGTATATATTAAAATTTATTTCTACACGCATTATAGAAATGAATATATAAAAAACCGGCCAAGTGCGAGTTGGACTCGCCCATGAAGGGTTCCGTAGTAGCAAGCATAAATTAGGGATATAATTATTAGTAAGTAATATACACAAACAATAAAAATAACTTTGTGTTTCATAGTGTTTGTATGAATGACAAAGTTATATTTGCGGTTTTTGTAAATGTACTATAACTCAAAAACTGCTAACTATATCTCATCCAAATCAATTTTCGTTGGAAGTTTTTGTTGAGGTCTACATTATACATTTTTTTAGTTTTATCATTCATTATTTTAGAAGTTACAGGGGGGGGGACATTTTAGCACTTTGGAAGTGTCTCTCGTGCAAACTGTTCAGTTTAGAAAAAAATGATATCAGTAACCTCAATATCATTTTTAAAGACCTATCCATAGATACCCCACACGTATGGGTTTGGTGAAAAAAAAATTTGAGTTTCAATTCTAAGTATGGGGGGCGCCCCAAAATTTGTTTTGTTTTTATTTTTGCGTGAAAATCCTAATGCGGTTCACATAATACATCTACTTACCTAGTTTCAACAGGATAGCTCTTATACTTTCGACAAAAAGTGGCTGTGACATACGGACGGACAGACAGACAGACATGACGAATCTATAAGGGTTCCGTTTTTGCCATTTGGCTACGGAACCCTAAAAAATAGTATGGGAAATATCATTCTATTACAACATTGATTTGATTGTAATCTCAACGTGCGTTGATCGTGCGTTCAAACCCAGTCAGGTGCCTGCTCCTTAAACTGTGATGAAAGGCAACGTGAGGAGACAGACATCTCCTAAAACCAAAAATTCGTTCGTGGTGGATTAGAGCCCATTCCACCTCATAGAGAGGAGGCCTGTGTCCCACCAGTGCGAACATAAATATAGGCTGATGATGATGATGATGACGTCTCTGACCTGCAGCACAACCTGACACATCAATATCCCTGCATGAAACAGGGTAATTGACCTTCTGTAATTACTTCCGAAGATATATCCTGGGCTTTCTAACGCTCGGGAGAAACTATGTTTTTCATAGATGGTCACCCACCTATAAACCGACCTAGGCAATTGCGGCTTACCGAAGAGCTTTTTCATAAACTTATTTACTATAAATATTTATAGACTCACAAATGATATAGTGTCTTCTGAATATTGAATCAAAATATTTGCCCGATCATTAAACTCTGAGCATTTGTGTTAAATAATATTCCTCAAGAATTAGGATCCCCAAAATAAATTGGTTCATTAGTTTCGGAGATTACCCCGTACATACAAACGACATACAAACAAACAAACTTACTTTTTTATAAATAATATTAGAACATAACTATAGATACAATATCGTATAACTAAATTGATTAAAACATAATCTCTTTATTTTATTGAGGCTTCGTCAGGTCGAAACTTAATTTCAGCTCAGTAATAATATTCATCGGAGTAGTAAGTAAATTAAAAAGACTAGAGTGTTTAAAGCTCAATTTGCATTTTGATCAAGGCAGGTGGAATTTATAGGTGTTACTTTTTATTCCAATTGTTTCAGTACATTATCGTCTATATTTTAATAGAATTATCAGACAGAAAAGAATATTATGTTAGGGATAGGTACCTACTAAAATTGAACAATCAAAACAAAAACCTGTTCCTGCAATTGTTCTTTGAGTTTCACGTCTGCGGTAACCTCATAAGACATTCCCGCAACCCTTTCTTGGGATGGAAAATAAATAAATCTTCCCTCTCTTAGTGAAACGTAAAAAATGTTTTATTTTTGAAAACTGTTGATTGACTAAAACGAAATCTGCTAAAAATTATCTTGTTCCTTCAGTCGCACTTTACTTTTCCAGATGTGACCTCGATATGCCCACAACTCTGGCCGGAGATTCACGTTTGACTGAGACGAGGACCCGTCCTTGCCCAAGCAAGTAACATACGGGTAATAAATTTTTCGTACGTTAACATGGCAAATGATATCCAAGTGGCAGGATTAAAGGGGGATTCTTTTTCCGCCATGATTTATGGCACCCTTATCACCGGCGGCGTCAATTCAAATTTGGCGAGCCGTCAGTCGGAGCGTGTTTACCTGGTCATAGAATATACGGGAGGGAATTTCGTACCAGCAAGCTTAAAAGCGTTTTTGGCATACCTATTATTGGAATCAAATGTAGCATCTCACAATAATAGGACGCATTTATATTAGTAGCAATTTTAACTCGTGGTGCTAGGCAACTGGGGTACCTCCTAGTTATTATGTCCTTTTGTGCCTACTGGCCTTGTTTTGTTCTGTCTCGTGCTTGACATAGAGGGATTGGAAACGTATTTCCTACTCCTCTATATTCTTTTCTGATTAATTTCGTTGCAGGATCCAAGACAGGTAAATTCGTTCTCCGGGACTCGTCAAACTTCATTGTCTCGGTGCTTTTCAGGTGCTGGCTTTCAGGAGTTGCAGTGGTTTGGAAATAGTGTGGTGGGTTTGTCCCATAAAAACGTTCGTATTGGTACACGAACGTCAAAGTTCGGGCTCCATGTCACGGGGCGTAGAAAACGCCCGTAACTAAGGTCGAAACAACTGGTTTCGTGCCTAGAGATTAGACTCCCTTAGACGGCTCAATGTAGACAAGTTATCGACACGCTTTATAGAAAAAATCTAAAATGTTTCTTCATGAACGTATGTTTCATACTACGAGGGTCTTGTAAATTTCCGTCACCGCACAATTTACAAGTCCGTGTATTTGATCTAGTCCTCTCACGTGCCTCGTTCCCAACTCAATATATCAGCGCAGTGATTGCGCCACACACCCATACTAATGCACGGAGTTCAGCGTCTAGTGATACTTCAGTCTTTATTGAAAAATAGTGGCAAAACAATTTATGTATCTATTTTCGTTTTTTTTTTGTACATTTATGTCGTGTTTAGTATCACCCAATAGTGGCTTGTGGATTTAATTTGATGATATTCGGCTTTAATCGGTTCGGGAAAATGCTACGCAAATGATGATGGTGAGTGGCTAAAGGATGTTTAATTGCTTAGGCTCTAAATTCGTTTAAAAAAAAATGTAAACATCTTTTGAAAGGGAAAGTTTTTCAACTACATTTTTTTTTAATAAGCGTTATATTTCCGCACTAGATAATCCCGCGGTTACACCCCCGCTGATGGCTCGCATACTATCACAGCGGGATTTTATATGGCCTATAGCGTTCCTCGATAAGTAGACTATAAACACAAAAATAATTGTTCAATTCGAACCTGTAGTTCTTGAGATTAGCGCGTTCAGCCAAACTAACACTTCAGCTTTATAATATTAGTAGTAGTACCTATAGATTGGTAACAAAATATAAAACTAGGACAATAATCCCTAGTAAAACTGCGTATGTGTAAAATTAGAACCACCAAAAAAACTGAAAATTAAACTAGACAGGTAGGTAGGTACTAGTTATATTATAACCTCGATATCGCTCACACATAAAAATGGCAGTGAAAACCGGACACGTCTGAAAAAAGAACCAACATTGCATTATGTATCACGTTCCTTAAAAGGAACAAGAGAATAACCTTTTTTCTCAATAAAATCCTTCAATTAGCGTGGGAACCTGAACAAATGCTACACTATTTCACTATTTCTTTTTCCCTTTCGTAACGGACACTCGGAACTACCTAAAATATATCAAACAATAAGGCAAAAACACCAACAACTGTCCACTTAAAACAATAAAAAAATAATCGAGATAAAATTTAAACAGAGAACATAACGTCATGCGAAATTTGCAACACTGCGAAACAACGGTGTCTACCCGTTCTAATTTTATTCTACAGTTTTTAAAAACGTATAAAAATGCTTTGTCGGTCTCGACTGATACGTGACTTTTTAAAAGTTTTACTCTAGCGGTAAGTTCATACGGGGAATTCGCGGGAATAGCAATTGTGTCGTGAAATATAACGTGCTCGTTTTTTATTGGAACTTATTTGTGTTGACGTTATTTTAATTTTGATGACTTTTCTGGTAAATTATTAGCTGGAGAAAATTACCAAAACTTTGTTGATTGTAATTTGGTATTTGCTACCTACTAACATTAGATTAAGTTATTTTATACTAACTCGTTATTATGGGACATGAGTCTGAAATAAATGAATATTTATTTGATTTTAGTCATCTTTTTACGAACATTATGAGTACAGAGGAGTATGTAAAATGGAACAAGTAAAGTTTATAATTATAAAGAAATAGTACAGATGACCTAATGTTATCTTCTAAGTTATCTTATACACAACAATAAATTTAAAAAAAGAACATTACAGGCACTAACCATGCGGTTTACATACACTGAATATCAAATGTCGTTCTGAAGTCCAATATCGATTATAGAGGGTTGACAATAGAAACTTCATGAGATTCCAAAGAAAGACATGAATTTCAACGACTGAGTGCCTAATGTTTACTAGACATAATTATTAATTGGTCGATGAGACCGTTGTTCCCATACATAATTCGAAACAATAATATAATCATTGGTTGGTTTTATCCAAACAACGACATACTTTTACGCTAATACCACTATTTTTAACAGGATAAAAACCAAACGAGTTGCTCCTAAGGACCAGCTTACCTGAACAAATCCAAGTTGAAAATAACTCCTTCATATGAATAAACTGAAAGGACTAACTCTACCGTTATCTTGGATATAACCTTTCAATAAAATATATTAATAGCTACCATAGAGACGCCTATGAATGCCGCATGAACTATCTCCATGCATACATAGCATATTATTGCCGTACGTGGCTCCAGCGATATCAAAGCAATTTGTTCTAGAACCCTTTGGAATTCTGCTCACGTAAGGAAATTATACACGCGTATACAGATTCAGTCGTAATAAATACTTGCCTTGAAACTTTGAAAACCTAGTATTTCTTCATTCTTGAATGAAAATTACTAATAAATTTTATTTTTTAATCAAATAACACGGCAGTCACGCAAACACTTGAAGTATGAGACATAGAAAAACACGAATGAATGAAATACAAAATAAATCCACACCAAACTGTCGCCATCCATCATGGCTGGAGTTGCACGATGGTATGTTTGCGGTTGTGATCGAGAAAACTTCTACACACTGCCTATAACAGGAACGTTTACCCTACACGCGTCGTTGACATAGCCTAAAATAATTGAGCAATTTTTTTTCGTTTTACTTTCAGTTTTTTTTTTTTTTTTTTAGGGTGGCAAAATCATCAAATGAGTCCTCCCGCCCTGGGTGGGGCGGGAGGGACTGTCAGACTCTTACTGACTAAAATCCACCCGTGTTCCGTCGGATGCCCTTTACGTTCCGGGGCCACGGTATCCTGGATTAAGAAAAATCCGCGACCCCGGCAGGCATTTGGCCCCATAAAACCCCGCAACCGACGGGCAACGCGTGAAACCCGACGCGCCACCGACCCGGGCTTGGTCCTTGGTCGGACGGCGAGCATACCCATTACTCACCGTCCGCAAGCCCGCTCCGCCGCTGTGCCCTCTGCTGTTCAGAGGGACACGCGTTGGAGCGTCCACCCGACAGGCTATTTGCATACGGGCAAAGAAACCCCTTAGGCACACAGTGCCTAAGGAGAGTTTTTGCCCGCATCCCAGGGCGCACCAGCCCGAAAAACTGGTCTTCCCCCCGGACGTATCCGAGAGGGAACTCCAGTCCACGGGCGCACGTGGAGGTTTCCTGTCTTAGCACCCCTTTACTTTCAGTTGGATAAGTTTTGCCTTGAATCGTTTTTAGGCTGTGACGAGTATGTGGAGTATGTGTACCAATATTGAATAGTCACGCCAACTCGCCCCAGCTGGCATTTGTTCGCGAACTAACATGATTAATGGATGGAACTCGCGCACTGCTCTTTGCTCTTTGTAAAGGCGTTATAATATTTATCACGGACCACGGTTCGTTTATTAAAAGTGTGGGTAAACATTTAAGTGGGAAGTAGTAGTAGTAGTTTATTTAGACGTTTTATAAATTCTCTAAACGCTTAATTCTCAAAATAGATCATTTTCCATTTTGCGAATTAGGCTTTCAGAGAATTGGCCATTTTGAGAACTTGTCCTTTTGCGACTAGGTTGTCATTTTCCGAATAGGGCTTTTTGCGCGTAAACGTTATAAATTATAAATATGCCAAATTATAAATATTAATGTCGTTCAACCGAATAGTAGTTCCTAGTACCATTAAATATCCTTCTGGCATAAATTCGAAAGTCTCCAAGACATTTAAGCGTCATATTTTTCAACTGTCTGCCCCAAGAGAAATCAAAAACTTTCCGTGGTAACAGAGCATATTGTTTTTTTTTTCTTTTTATTCCCCAGTCGTTTTGCGGGTGTTTAGTTTTCGTAGTTTTCTCCTGAAATGTTATACTGGTAATTCTATTTTTGTTATTTTTCCTTTTATTTTCATATATTGTTTATGTGCTATACATAATATATTGGCTAACTTGTTGATGTTCCTATCTCGCTCAGAATTGTAATGCCCTTTTTTTTAGGGCGAGAGGAACTGTCAGACTCGTACTGACTAAAATCGACGGTGTCCTTCAATAGCCCTTTATGTTCCGGGGTCACGGTTATGAGATAAGTCCCGCGACCAGAATTGTAATGCCCTACGCAGGATTTGACTTCGATTCTCGATCAGAGATGGTGCTAGATTTATTTTTGTTTATGCCCGTCACACCTTTTTTATCGTGGTAAATTATCAAATGACTCCTTCCACCCAGAACAGAGCGGGAGGGACTGTCAGATTTGTATTGACTAAAACCTCCACGGTATCCTTCAATAGCCTTTTACGTTCCGGGGTCACGGTAATTCGTTGGGCCCGAGACCCCGACAGGCCTTGGCCCTTTAAAAGCGGGCCCGTAATTGTGCTGACACTCTTTGAGGCGCGCGTGGAACACAACGCGCCGTCTACCACTGCGACTATGCCCGTCACACTTTAAAAGATTCTGAAAAAAAATCTAAGACCATTGCTGCACATTTTTTCTATGAATATCGTCCATCCGACCATTGTTCTACCAATTCTTCTACGGCATCTCGGTAATCATTTTGAGAAGGCCTCCACCTGCCATAATCATATCTTCGCAAGTATCCTGCCCACCTCCATATTATGTTCAACTTACAGCAATGGTAAGGCTAAGTATTGTGGCTATCTGAACTGGTGACAATGCTTGGGGTTACGGGACTGTCCGAGAAGGACCTGTCTGGAAAGAAACAGGGTGGATTTTTAATCCGTAAGTCTGACAATAACTCCTGCTCTATCCAGGGTGGGAGGGACTCATTTGATAATTTTACCACTCCAAAACAAAGAAAAGCTACGAGTATGTAGGTATTAACTCTTAGTAGAGAAGAACAATGGCGTTTCGTGTGCTTTTCTGATGAGTCTCGTTTCGGTATGAGACCGGATACAAGACGTATACGACACTGGAGAACCCCTGGACGCCAACAGCGATTAAAATCCTGCCAGGAAGTCCATCCTTATAGTGGTGGAACCATCATGGTATGGGCGGGTATTTGGATCGGCGGAAGAACTGAGTTGATTTGGATCAGAGGCAACCTCAACGCTCAAATTTATGCTGAGACGATTGTATCAGACGTCATCGTTCCTCTACAAGTGCAAATCGGTCCCTTATTTCAGTTAATGCATGATAATGCACGACCGCACACCGCAAGAGTTGTAAGACAGACTCTCGCCGCAGCTAACATCAATGTCCTGCCCTGGCCTGCTCAGTCGCCAGACTTGAATCCGATTGAGCATGCATGGGATATGCTACAGAGAAGAGCTCTGCCGAATATGGAGGGTATCCAGTCGCAAGAAGACCTTTTTTTGTTGTTGCAACGAACATGGGCGGCCATTCCACAGCGTGATTTGGATGAACTCATTTTGAGTATGCCAAACCGATGTTCTTGTGTTGTTAGTGTTCGCGGTAGAAACACGGATTATTAATTGTTTAAGTTACCCAATAAAATTTTAAAGAAAACTGTTATTTCAGTCTTTTTTTCGAACTTTTGTGTTAGTGGTTCAAATGTCAAAAATCCCTTTATTAGGAAAATGGCAAATTTCTTTATTAATGCAAAGGTGACTTGGTTTATCGTTACTGTGACAAACGAAAACACTTTATTTGATGAATCCTTAAAGAAAATTTTAATTAATATCAATCAGGAGAAAAGTTATTGCAAAAATATATGTTGATCCCTAGACACTTTTGATGTGTGTAAATTGGTTCATTAGTTTCGGAGATTACCCCGTACATACAAAGGACATACAAACAAACTTACTTTTTTTTATAAATAATATTAGAACATAACTATAGATACAATATCGTATAACTAAATTGTTTAAAATATAATCTCTTTATTTTATTGAGGCTTCGTTAGGTCGAAACTTAATTTCAGCTCAGTAATAATATTCATTGGAGTAGTAAGTAAATTATAAGGACTAGAGTGATTAACGCTCAATTTGCATTTTGATCAAAGCAGGTAGAATAGGTGTTGCTTTTTATTCCAATTGTTTCAGTACATTATCGTCTATATTTTAATACAACTATCATACAGAAAAGATTAAGTTAGGGATAGGTACCTACTAAAATTGAATAATCAAAACAAAAACCTGTTCCTGCAATTGTTCTTTGAGTTCCATGTCTGCGGTAACCTCATAAGACATTCCCGCAACCCTTTCTTGGGATGGAAAATAAATAAGTCTTCCCCCCACTCTCAGTGAAACGGAAAAAATTATTGATTTTTGAAAACTGTTCATTGACTAAAACGAAATCTGCTTGAAATTATCTTGTTCCTTCAGTCGCAATTTACCTTCCAGATCTGACCTCGATATGCCCACAACTCTGGCAGGAGATTCACGTTTGACTGAGACGAGGACCCGTCCTTGCCCAAGCAAGTAACATACGGGTAATAAATTTTTCGTACGTTAACATGGCAAATGATATCCAAGTGGCAGGATTAAAGGGGGATTCTTTTCCGCCATGATTTATGGCACCCTTATCACCGGCGGCGTCAATTCAAATTTGGCGAGCCGTCAGTCGGAGCGTGTTTACCTGGTCATAGAATATACGGGAGGGAATTTCGTAATAGCAAGCTTAAAATCGTTTTTGGCATACCTAAATGTAGCAGCTCACAATAAAAGGACCCATTTATACATATTAGTAGTAATTTTAACCTGTGGTGCTAGGCCACTGGGGTAAATACTCCTAGTTGTTTTGTGCCTACTGGCCTTGTTTTGTTCTGTCTCGTGCTTGACATGGAGGGAAGTGGAAACGTATTTTTCCTACTCCTCTACTATTCTTTTCTCCTTAATTTAGTGACAGGATCTAAGACAGGTATATTCATTCTCCGGGACACGTCGAGCTTCATTGTCTCGGTGCTTTTCTGGTGGTTGCCACTGTTGATTCTGGCTTTCAGGAGTTGCAGTGGTTTGGAAATAGTGTGGTGGGTTTGTCCAGTAAAAACGTTCGTATTGGTATACGGACGTCAAAGTTCGGGCTCCATGTCACGGGGCGTAGAAAACGCCCGTAACTAAGGTCGAAACCACTGGCTTCGTGCTTAGAGATTAGACTCCCTTAGACGGTTCAATGTAAACAAATTATCGACACGCTATAAAGAATCTAAAATATTTCCTAATGAACGTATGTTTCATACTACGAGGGTCTTGTAAATTCCCGTCACCGCACAATTTACAAGTCCGTGTATTTGATCTAGTCCTCTCACGTGCCTCGTTCTCAACTCAATATATCAGCACAGTGATTGCGCCACACACCCATACTAATGCAAGGAGTTCAGCGTCTAGTGATACTTCAGTCTTTATTGAAAAATAGTGGCAAAACAATTTATGTATCCATTTTCGTTTTTTTTTTGTACATTTATGTCGTGTTTAGTATCACCCAGTAGTGGGTTGTTGATTTAATTTGATGATATACGGCTGCAATCGATTCGGGAAAATGCTACGCAAATGATGATGGTGAGTAGCTAAAATTCGTTTTAAAAAAACGTAAAAATCTTTTGAAAGGGAAAGTTTCTAAAATACATTTTTAAGCTATTGCATAGCTTAATAAGCATAATATTTCCGCACTAGCTAATCCCGCGATTTCACCCCCGCTGATGGCTCGCATACTATCGTAGCGGGATTTTATATGACCTTATAGCCTTCCTCGATAAGTAGACTATACAACACAAAAATAGTTGTTCCATTCGAACCTGTAGTTCTTGAGATTAGCGCGTTCAGCCAAACTAACACTTCAGCTTTATAATATTAGTATTAGTACCTATAGATTGGTAATAAAATATAAAACTTGGACAATAATCCCTGGTAAAACTGCGTATGTGGAAAATTAAAACCACCAACAAAAAAAAACTGAAAATTAAACTAGGTACTCGTAGGAAGGTATTAGTTATATTATAACCTCGATATCGCTCACACATAAAAAAGGCAGTGAAAACCGAACACATCTGAAAAAGGAACCAACATTGCATTATGTATCACATTCCTTAAAAGGAACAAGAGAATAACCTTTTTTCTCAATAAAATCCTTCAATTAGCGTGGGAACATGAACAAATGCTACACTATTTCACTATTTCTTTTTCCCTTTCGTAACGGACACTCGGAACTACCTAAAAATATATCAAACAATAAGGTAAAAACACCAACAACTGTCCACTTTAAACAATAAAAAAATAATCGAGATAAAATTCAAACAGAGAACATAAAACGTCATGCGAAATTTGCAACACTGCGAAACAACGGTGTCTACCCGTTCTAATTTTATTCTACAGTTTTAAAAACGTATAAAAATGCTTTGTCGGTCTCGACTGATACGTGACTTTTTAAAAGTTTTACTCTAGCGGTAAGTTCATACGGTGAATTCGCGGGAAAAGCAATTGTGTCGTGAAATACATATAACGTGCTCGTTTTTTATTGAGAACTTATTTGTGTTGACGTTATTTTAATTTTGATGACTTTTCTGGTAAATTATTAGCTGGAGAAAATTACCAAAACTTTGTTAATTGTAATTTGGTATTTGCTACCTACTAACATTAGATTAAGTTATTTTATACTAACTCATAATGGGACATGAGTCTGAAATAAATGAATATTTATTTGATTTTAGTCACCTTTTTACGAAAATTATGAGTACAGAGGAGTATGCAAAATGGAACGAATAGGTTTATAATTAAAAAAGAAATAGTACAGATAACCTAATGTTGTCATCTAAGTTGTCTTATACACAACAATAAATTAAAAAAAAAAACGTTACAGACTTAGTGTCTGTAACGTTTTACATACACTGAATTAATGTCGTTCTGAAGTCCAACATCGATTATAGAGGTTTGAGAATAGAAAGTTCATAAGATTCCAAAGAAAAAAATTAATTTCAACGACTTGGTGCCTAATGTTTACTAGACATATTAATTGGTCGTTGAGACCGTTGTTCCCATTCATAATTCGAAACAATAATATAATCATTGGTTGGTTTTATCCAAACAACGACATAGGTACTTTTACGCTAATGCCACTATTTTTAATAGGATAAAAACCAAACGAGTTGCTCCTAAGGCCCAGCTTACCTGAACAAATCTAAGTTGAAAATAACTCCTTCATATGAATAAACTGAAAGGACTAACTCTACCGTTATCTTGGATATAACCTTTCAATAAAATATATTAATAGCTACCATAGAGCCGCCTATGAATGCCGTATGAACTATCTCCATGCATACATAGCATATTATTGCCGTACGTGGCTCCAGCGATATCAAAGCAATTTGTTCTAGAACCCTTTGGAATTCTGCTCACGTAAGGAAATTATACACGCGTATACAGATTCAGTCGCAATAAATCCTTGCCTTGAAACTTTGAAAACCTAGTATTTCTTCATTCTTGAATGAAAAATACTAATAAATTTTATTTTTTAATCAAATAACACGGCAGTCACGCAAACACTTGAAGTATGAGACATAGAAAAACACGAATGAATGAAATACAAAATAAATCCACACAAAACTGTCGCCATCCATCATGGCTGGAGTTGCACGATGGTATGTTTGCGGTTGTGATCGAGAAAACTTCTACACACTGCCTATAACAGGAACGTTTACCTTACACGCGTCGTTGACATAGCCTAAAATAATTAAGCATTTTTTTTTCGTTTTACTTTCAGTTGGATAAGTTTTGCCTTGAATCGTTTTTAGGCTGTGACGAGTATGTGGAGTATGTGTACCAATATTGAATAGTCACGCCAACTCGCCCCAGCTGGCATTTGTTCGCGAACTAACATGATTAATGGATGGAACTCGCGCACTGCTCTTTGCTCTTTGTAAAGGCGTTATAATATTTATCACAGACCACGGCTCGTTTATTAAAAGTGTGGGTAAACATTTAAGTGGGAAGTGGTAGTAGTAGTTTATTTAGACGTTTTATATACAAGTTTTGTAATAAATAGTAATAATTTAGTTGCATTGCCCCACTCTAGGAATTTCTCATGTTTTATAATGTGCGTTTACAAGTATTTTAAATTAGGTAAACAGTCAGATTCAAAACAAAATGTTCTATTGACGGCTGCGTGTCGAGATTCGATTCCGACACGGAACATTTTTCCCGTCCTTATCACCCCCATTTGTAATGGCCTACAGGAAGTTACTCCGTATACACCCCCGGTACTGGACAAAATCCAAATCAAGGTGTGGTTTTTTCCAAGTGTTTATTTACTTTCATCTGTCCCGTTATCTGTAATCAAATCTTACATGTTAAAATTTATCCACATCCCGGTTTTCGATTAAGCTGAAGTTTTGCAAGTATGTATATCGCGTGACAATGCAATGTTATGATGACATCGAGCTGGAAGGTGGCCATAGGAACTCTGTAATGAAACACCGCAAACCCATCGAGTTTAGACTCGTTTGATTTGTCTTGATGAGTACTGTGTTTATCGTTAGCATTTTTTAACAATAAAAGCTTGATTTTTAAAATAAAAAGAACATCGTTTTTTAAATGACGAATTGTTATGGTTTAGGCGCAAAAAGCCCAATTCGTAAAATAGCAACCTAGTCTCAAATGACAAGTTTTCAAAATGGCTAATTCTCTAAACGCTTAATTCTCAAAATTGATAATTTACCATTTTGGTTGTCATATATGCCATAATGTCGTTCAACCGAATAGTAGTTTCTAGTACCATTAAATATCCTTCTGGCATAAATTCGTAAGTCTCCAAGACATTTAAGCGTCATATTTTTCAACTGTCTGCCCCGAGAGAAATCAAAAACTTTCCGTGGTAACAGAGCATATTGTTTTTTTTTTTCTTTTTATTCCCCAGTCGTTTTGCGGGTGTTTAGTTTTCGTAGTTCTCTCCTGAAATGTTATACTGGTAATTCTATTTTTGTTATTTTTCCTTTTGTTTTTATATATTGTTTATGTGCTATACATAATATATTGGCTAACTTGTTGATGTTTTTATCTCGCTCAGAATTGTAATGCCCTACGCAGGATTTGACTTCGGTTCTCGATCAGAGATGATGCTAGATTTATTTTTGTTTACGCCCGTCACACCTTTTTTTAATCGTGGTAAATTATCAAAGTAGTCCTCCCACCCAGAACAGAGTGGGAGGGACTGTCAGACTTGTACTGACTAAAACCTCCACGGTGTCCTTCAATAGCCCTTTACGTTCCGGGGTCACGGTAATTCGTTGGGCCCGAGACCCCGACAGGCCTTGGCCCTCTAAAAGCGGGCCCGTCATTGTGCTGACACTCTTTGACGCGTGCGTGGAACAAAACGCGCCGGTCGACCAGGGCATGGTCCATAGTCGGACAGCGAGTCGCTCATTACTCGCCGCACGCATGCCCGCGCCTACGGTGGCCGGAGATCTTCTTGCGACGTCCGTCGCCGTGGGCGTCTACCACTGCGGCTATGCCCGTCACACTTTCAAAGATTTTTTTCTATGAATAGCGTCCATCCGACCATTGTTCTACCAATTCTTCTACGGCATCTCGGTAACCATTTTGAGAAGGCCTCCACCTGCCATAATCATATCTTCGCAAGTATCCTGCCCACCTCCATATTGTGTTCAACTTACAGCAATGGTAAGGCTAAGTATTGTGGCTATCTGAACTGGTGGCAATGCTTGGGGTTACGGGACTGTCCGAGAAAGACCTGTCTGGAAAGAAACATGGTGGATTTTAATCAGTAAGTCTAACAATAACTCCTGCTCTATCCAGGGTGGGAGAGACTCATTTGATAATTTTACCACTACAAAAAAAAGAAAAGCTATGTATTAACTCTTAATAGTGTCTCATGTTTTACCAGTAACCAAAAACTAGCCTTTTCCATTTTCTCTTAATGATTTCTTACTTTAGTTTAGTCTCTTGAATAAGTAATCATCGCCCAACAATTTGGTTTAGAAAATACCCTAGATACATCTTGTAGGTAATAAATAAAACAGTGCATGTAAAACCTCTGAAACAATGCTGTAAAACGGTAACAAATCCGTTCGGGGAATAAACTGCAACCACGCCCGGTCGATGTTACCACAAATGCTTGCAGTTCTAAATGTTGAGAATTTAATTTATTTAGGTTAGGATTCCGATTTGTAACCTTCTTTTATTGGAAACTAAAAAAACATTTATAAAACAAGTGCTCCCTAGGCTGAGAGGAAGGTATTGTTCATTAGGTGCGTCCCCATAAAGCGCGCAGCTTCGTGAGGCATTTTCCGCTCGAAGCAGCTCGGTTGGTGTGGACGTGTCTCGGGCAAGGCAAGTGACAGCGCTGCCGCGGTCGAGCGACCGAGCGCCCGAGCCATCCAGTGACGGCTTTTGTTCTGCTCGCGTGTATTGTTTCGTGCTGCGGCCGAAAAACAATAGACGCATCCACATACTCGTAGAGTGAGCAGCTTCGCTTGTCAGTTTCCTCGCGCAGCAAATGCCTCGCGCTCTGTGTGGACGCACCTATCGAACTCTTTCTTACTGATTAAAAATCACCTTGATTCTTTAGTTTTTATCCAGGGGTTACGTTCCCACGGAATATTTATTGGATTACATGCCGGCAAAGCCGCTGGCAAGGGCTAGCTTAGTATAAATCATCAGCCGAAAGACGTCCACTGCTGAACATAGGCCTCCCCCGTAGACCACTACGCCGAACGATACTATAATTCGTAGTATAAATTCTCTACTTTAATCAATAAATAAATCGATCACATAAACTTCTTATGAGGTAATATAATATAGGAGAACGTTGCGGGTCAAAAGAGGATGTAGATTCGGTCATGATGAGAAGATGATTAAAAGACGATTAACAAAAACAATTTATGGCAGTGGTGAATGGTAACTCTAGGAGAAGGCCCTCGGAAGAACTACACTGACCATATTGGTGAAGTGCTTCCGAAAGGTTGGTTGTGTAGTACTCACAATCGGTGTGCTTGTGCGATTTATGAATGTCAATGAGACGAAAGCGTAGCAGGCTCTATAGTTTCTGCCTACATGAGAAAAGGGCGTTTGTTTTTTTTGGCAAGTGAGTTTATGTATGTATGTATATGTACTTGTATTATGGCACATTAATAATGCCTTCCTAAGATTCAATAACCACACAAAACCGCAAACAAACACGAAACTCCGAAACACAAACAAATATTGGGGCGAAATTAATTACCCGTGTGAATTCTCAAAAAGTCGAGTTGCGAGAGTATTCCCTTCACGTGCTCAAACGAACTTCTTATCTACAACTTTAGCCATGAGACGCCTTTCACAAGCTTACATTGAAACTTGCAGCGAGAGGACGTATACTAAGGTTTGGTTTTGTGAGTTTCGGACGAGAATAACGTGAATAGAATGACTAGAGCAGTGAACCAGTGTTATGGCTCTTACTTACGAGTTCCAGGTCGTGGTTTTGAACCCAGCCAAGCACATTACTTTGTTTAATTTATATATTTCGTGACCATTGCTGTTAAAACAGTGAAGGAAAACATTGTGAGAAAACTGGCATATCGTAGAAAAATACGGATTGGTAGTATGTGACATACTACCAATCCGTAGTGGCCCCGCGTGGTAGATTATGACCCACTCTCTCTCACGGAGGAAGCTTGTGTCTCAGCAGTAAGCATATTATAGGCTGAAAATGATGAATGACTGCCATGTTGGTCTCATCATCATCATCATCATCTCAGCCATAGGACGTCCACTGCTGAACATAGGCCTCCCCTTTAGATCTCCACATAGACCGGTTGGAAGCGACCTGCATCCAGCGTCTTCCGGCGACTTTTATAAGGTCGTCTGTCCAAATATATGTTGGTCTAGCGGTCGCAAACGCGACTGCAGGTAAAAGAAATCTCAGGGTCAAGCAGAGTGGGTTTTTCCGTTATGAATTTCTCAGAAGCAGCCACGGATTTTAGATTTGTGCCCGGTTGATGGGAATAGGTTCGCTTCTGTTACACGGGACTTAGAAACATAGATAGCGAAATGTGAGTGTAGTTAGGGAGCATAGGTGTGATGTTGTGTTAAGAATAACGGTACAGTTCGCCCAGTGACTGAGTAAAAAAAACAAAACACAAAATCCTTCCCTGAGAACTCGTGGTACCGTTCATCTAAACAGTCTCAGGACGCGATAGACCCACGTCCGTTCACTGCACATGTATCAACTTTCTAAGTTCATAATACACGTACCAACTTCACTTGTTGTACGTTGAATGGCATAATGTTAACTCTCCTGAAATGCTTGTCTAGGGAGAACTAAAGCAAGTTTTCAAACCTGTATAATTTGTCGAGAAGACCACTTTATCGCTTCCCGGGAGGAACGTTGAGGTAAGTCGTATATCACGAATGCTCTTGGTTTCATTTCCTCTAGAAGTAGCAATTAAAAGAGCACTTTATTTTCTAATTAGTGACCATTTGTTTGAGCCGTTTGGTGTTGAAACACTATGGCCATTGGATACTTATGTATCCACTCTGTCTTTCAGGATATCGTCAAACCATTAGTTGACTCTTCTCGTGACCAGAGGGCTGCCCTATATATTGGCCATCATCGTAGCCATCCAATGTCGTACTGCAGTATACCTTTCGATATTTTGTAAGAAAGAGTACCTTTTTTTTCCGTGGTAAAATCTTCAAATGAGTCCTCCCGCCCAGGGTGGGGCGGGAGGGACTGTCAGACTAAAATCCACGGTGTTCCTTCAATAGCCCTTTATGTACCAGGGTCACGGTTACCAGGTGAGACAGTACCGCGACCCCGGCAGGCTTTGGCCCTCTTAGGGGGCCCCGTCAGATTGCTGACAGCTCTTTGAGGCGCGCGTGGAACACAACGCGCCGTCGACCCGGGCATGGTCCATGATCGGGCGGCAAGTCACCCATAACTCACCGCCCGCATGCCCGCGCCTACGGTGGCCGGAGATCGTCTTGCGACGTCCGTTGCCGTGGGCGTCTTCCGCGGCGGCTGGGTCATGAGGTGGACGCTGTCCTCTCCCTCACGCGTTCCGCCTCCTCCTTTGCTAGCATTACTGCTTCGCAGAAGGAGGCGACCGCTTCCCATTCCGTCTCGCCCCGCAGCATGGCCTCGACCAATGCCGGGCGCGAGAGGTCGCCGCCTATCGCCTCCGTGAGGACACGGGCGGTGCTCTGCCCAAGCGGAGCAGTCCTGCACCATATTATGCTCCACCGTGTCCTCCGGGCGAAGAAAGAGTACCTACAGGATAATAAAATGTCGATAGAAATGCCAAACCGGTAACTCGATATTTACCGGTTTTTGGCACTAGGTAGGTACGGGTAAATCTAATTATGAAATAATTATGTGACGTTTGTGTGGTATTTTGTGACTATATTTGTTTTAGTGTCGGTAAAAACTACGATACTCAACATAACGTTCCATGTTTACAGTCACCGTTTATTTCAGTAATTAAACTTTTTATACTTCTTTCCAGTCGTTACAGTTGCATATTTTCATTATATGCTCGACCAAGGCATAAAGCTCGCTTGTTTAAACTTAATTTTGGCGCAATCAAGCTTGAAATGCATATTATTTTTATGCTGCTATGAATGGTAAGCAGTTTTTTGAGTAAAATGAGGTTTTGTAGCACTTTCCTTCATAATTTCTTTGTTTTTGACTAACATAGTTTGTATATTTAGATTAACTCACACTTTTACATGATGAGGTGGACACACAACAGAAATGAGGTAGTGAAAGGGGCTTTTTTCTATTTCATACACGCTTTTCCTGCCCACGTCCTTAGATAAACAATAATCTAATATATAAAAAAATCAATGCCACTTTTCGTTGTAATGTTATAACTCAAGAACGGGCTCACCTATCCAAACCAAATGTTTAGGCTTTGTTCGAACTACAAACATCAAAAAGTGTCTATGGATCAAGCATTTTTATGCGGAATTCTTGAGATTGAGATGTGGCTTTGTAATAAATTTATGATTTTATAAATTTATATGGATCCTTTTTGGTGCATTTCATAATTTGAATCAGGAACTGTGAATCAAATTCGAGTAAAAGATGAAAATCAGCTGTCAATATTTTCAACAAACAGAAACAACAAATTCGTTGCAGTAGTTGGACTAAAACTTAAAACCCCGCTTTTTGAAAATTAGTTCTTAACAAATTCAAATTAGGACACAGTTATGGAAGGAGTATAATATGTGTGAAAGTGCAATCACATGGATTGGTTCGCGGCGACACAGACGCAATTTGGATGAACTCATTTTGAGTATGCCAAACCGATGTTCTTGTGTTGTTAGTGTTCGCGGTAGAAACACGGATTATTAATTGTTTAAGTTACCCAATAAATTTTAAAGAAAACTTTTATTTCAGTCTTTTTTTTCGAACTTTTGTGTTAGTGGTTCAAATGTCAAAAATCCCTTTATTAGGAAAATGGCAAATTTCTTTATTAATGCAAAGGTGACTTGGTTTATCGTTACTGTGACAAACGAAAACACTTTATTTGATGAATCCTCAAAGAAAATTTTAATTAATATCAATCAGGAGAAAAGTTATTGCAAAAATATATGTTGATCCCTAGACACTTTTGATGTGTGTATTTTGTAGATGATTAATGTGAAGTTTGCACAAAATCGGACGAGTCGAGCGGTTCTTAATATACCCGTGCGAAGCTGGGACGGGCCACTAGTCATTATTATGAAAATGACATTAATAAGGTAAGAGATGTGATAATTAAAAAAATTCAAATACATTTTTCACAAAGTAATTTTAGTTTTTTGTGAGAACATAGGAGTAAAAGGAGAGCAAAATCGCGATCGGTAAAACCTAATAATGTTGATAATTTGAAAGTTATTATGTAAAGTCTCGCTGCATCGATAAGACCACCGTACCCATAGAGTACAGCAAATTTTAGAATATATCTATCTATATCTGCATATTTAAAGATTTTTAAAAGAACTGAGCGTCAAACACTCCATCCACAGCTGCTCATATAACTCAGACTTAAACTATTGTTCGAGCATGCTTCAGAGACCTGCAGATAAGTACGCCAGTCCCATATTCCAGAACTTTAGTACAACTATGTCCAATCTCATTGAATATTCGAAAGTTCTAACATCTATACCTGCCACTAACCTTTTCCCAACTATGTTGGAGTCGGCTTCCTCTCTTTGGGTGCAGGTGAATACTATTCATCTTTAGCCTTCCTTTTACCTTCACAATCCAGTTTCTGGGTGGCACGAACAGCCGTTATCTGTCTGCTATTTTCTATTAAACTTCAAAGATCTGGCTTCTTGTGTATTTGACATGTTTTACCAACTGGCTAAATAATTATTGATAATAAACTAGTCATAAGATTTTTTTGATCCATTGACTGAGAAACACAATAGCTTAAACAACGTGTATTTTTTTAAATTAAACTTTAACAGCCTTACTACAAAAACTTAAACATCTGTTGAACAGTTGTCTAAAAAAAGTGTGACTGCAAAACGGACCTTATTTCAACGTCATAATCTGACATTTTTTTAGACAAGTGTTCAACAGACGTTTAAAAGTTTTTGTGGTACGACGGTATATGTTTAACAGATGGACACCCGTCTACAGATTGACCTCACCCAGCGTGGCTTAACCTTGAAGGTCGATCCGTGCGTGTATTACGAGTACATTATCTAGCCACGAGCTCCCCAACTTCACTATCCGGAATTAAATTTTTGAATCGGATATATAAAATCAATGCGGAATTTATGACTTAAAGAAAATATTCCACATGTAACACGGTGCAACGATAGATTCCCCAAAGGAAATACGTGTAAGTGGCGTTGGATTATCTTTGGCGGTGAAATATTATGGAAGAAAATATTATATTCTTTGTTTTAGACTTTTTCTAATAAAGAACAAGTTTTGATGGAAATAGTTTTTTTTTTATTTATCATGTGATTTGCTATTTCACTCTAGTCTTGGTCAGCGGTGATAAAACAAAGTCGATAATGGAACGAGCTAACCCAGAAGAAGCCTGTGCCCTCTACTTAGCTTTCCTTGAACTTAGCTATATTGTATTCTCTTACTAACTTGATGTATAGAGAAAAAATACATTATTATTATTGCAGTAAGTTATTCTATTTGAATCAAGTACCTATTGAAGTCAACAAGTTAATATGGGACAATAATAGTATAGTAAAATCATCAAATGAGTCCTCCCACCCAGGGCAGGACGGGAGGGACTGTCAGACTCGTACTGACTAAAATCCGTAGTGATCCTTCAATAGCCATTTACGTTCCAGGGTCACGGTTACGCTCTTAAATAAACATTAATCACACAAAAATACTCGTAACAATAGGATAACAATAATAAAAAATAAAAGTAATTTCGTGTGACAGTTGATAGATGGGGGTCATTGACGTGTCCACTCTTATCGTGGTCGCGTGTTGCTTGGTACAATTTTGTTTTAGTGCATAAGCATATCTTATTTTATCTACTCTCATATTATTAAATTCAAAATGCAAAACTCAAAACGAGTTTATGTGGCTCTCAGTCCAGATGCACATGACGCGACGTACGTTGCCGCTAGTGGTCGCATTTCCCAGGCCTGGCATAATGTTATTGGGTTTTTCAATCAGGAATCTTTCAGTAACAGTAACGGAGTCTGAATTTGTGCTCGCTTGAGAGACCTCCTTTACTGGCGAAATTACGCGTTAAAAACTACTGCCTGACTGCGACGGCAACGTTAAACTTGTACCCCAAAGTTTAGTATTTCCACGTTTCGGACATACATTTTCAAAGAATGCCGGCCAAACTTTTCAAATAACCAATACGGAACAAACATGGTCGAAGTAATACAATGTACTACATCTGCTCTTCGCTTTATTTCTCTTGGGACCTGACTGGCAGACATGTCGACTGGTAAATGCTTATTGTAACTGCATGCTGCATCAAATCTGTAAATATAATATGAATGAAATGATAAAATAGCTATAGGGGCATTCCATATTTTTATCTGTATATTCTGTTGATATTTCAGAAAATTACCTCTACATCCCACTTATTGCTTTACATATGCATTAATTTCATTGTTTTAAATATATTGCAATTAAAATTATGATATGAATAATTATGCATAATATGAATTTTATTCACATTCAAATGTTACTCTTCGCACTCATCACAAATTCCGATGCCGTCCGTCACAGATTAAAAATAATTATATTTCTTAAATTCCGATTGTTATAAAATTACCACTGCATTTCATAATCGTATTAAGGCGTTCTAGAAGCTTTAATTCACAAAAGTCTCTTCACAAAATGCTTCTAGTTTGAAAACCAACTACTCAGATGGTCGGGTGACTTTTCTGTCTCACCCGTCACGTCAAATTGGAAGTTTCTGGCATAAGTACCTATGTACTGTAATAAATTGATATTTTATTTTGTAAATTGTATGTTCATAAACTATATGGTTTCACATGCGCATCACACAACTCCTTTTAGAAGCAAAAATGAGTCAAAATGTCCCAACCGTCACTTTGGAATGCCTCTATAGTTATTCCAACCACAGCTATTAATTATCATATCTAAAATGGATAGATGTTTGTTACTTTTTCACATAAAGATTACGGAACGGATTTGGATGAAATTTGTTACAAAGATAGTAAAAAGAAGAAGTAGATAAACCTATTATTCCCGGTATGGCGTTCCCATGGGACAGTTACTAAACTAAAACGGCATCACTGCAGGACAAGCTCGTACATTCGACTAGCACATCAAATTATATAGAACCAGTTTATCTGGACTCACTTTGTATGATATTTTCATATAGAAGCAGAGAAGAAGATAATAATTATCCTGTATTTAAAAGCTTAAAGTATTTAATGATTTCGAAGAAAAAAACTAACAAAATAGCCTGAAGCAAGCTACCTACGAACACTGGAACAGGAAGCTTGAATATCCCTAAAAATGCTCGTGGCAAATTATAAGAGAAAATTTAGCTCGAAAATTGCTTTCCTCTGTAAACACGAAAGCAATTAATATGAATAAATTAAAAGCTAAGATAATAAACCACATAATAACATATTTAAGGTGCACTGAATTAAAAAATAAAACACTCTGCGAGCAAACAGGAGCAAGCGGATATTCGCTTCCGTGTAGTGATGTGACACAGTATCCGCGTGATACTTATTAGTATCCGCATGATACCTGAGGTTTTTATTCAGTATTCCAATCATTTATCTATTTAAGACATATTTAATATAAATAGAGAATTTCTATGCCTCATAAGCACTTTAGGGTTCCGGTCCGTTTCCGAGTTGATATTGCTGTAAGCCTAAGGTTGCGTTTCCACTAGAGATGTGCGATGGAAATGTGTCGTGCGAGGATGTCTAGCTGTGCTGTGAAAATGTGTGGGGGTTTCCACCAAAGCTGTGCGATGAAACTGAGCCTACGAGGATGTGTAGCGGAGCTGTGAAAGTGCGTATTAATGTGTGGTGCGAGAATGCTTTGCGAATCTGTGAAATATGTCGACGGGGGAGCGGAATAACGCGCACGCCTGCCGCTCAAGTCTCACTTTTTATCCATAATATCCATTTTGCGCACTTCTACTTCCAACAAACTCCGTCTATAGACTGGCTGGTATAATATATAAGAATATGATTTTGTCATTAAAATGTGCTTTAGAAAGTAAATGATACGTTAGGGTCAACGACTTCATAGATAATTGTTTGTTTTTCTTTCAAAAACGATGCCCCCCACTAGGAACATTTTCTACATTTAGAGTGCATTTGCAAGCATTCAAACTTACATACACGCAAACACACAGAGCCCAGAGCCAGAGCAACTACATGTAGATCATACAAATGCTTGCTAAAGGAAGGTTCATATCTGACGGAACATCCGTCGAACGTATCATCGAATGTTCTTTGACGCACTAGCGTATCATCGGTTGAGTGTGAACGGTCAATTGTTTTTCTATACATTTGTCTGCTCTATCGTTCCGCGACCGATAATACGCGACGGATGTTCCGTCAGAAATGAACCTTCCCTAGCGGTGCCGCCGTGTCCATGCTTGTGTAAATCCGAAATATGAAAATTTCTGCAAATATCTATCAATACACACCTGAGAGAGACAGACAGAGGTCTTCAAAAAATAGTACATAATTGATAGTTTAGTTGCTGACATTGTTATATCAGTTATTTACATTCGAAAAAAGATAATTTGGTCCCATTTTCTTCATTAGTTTTCTCATGCGCACCTAGGGCGTAGACCTAGTAATTAATGTTTGTCAACTGTCGAGGGGCGAGAAAATTTTGCAAAGGGCTGTCTAAAATATAGCACTCCCATTCATTATATATCGAGAGTCTCCTTGCTTTGGCAGGTACGTTAAGCTGGTAACTTTGTCTTTTTAGATCTTGGTGATTTGTTTTGGGAATTCAGAAAACCTGTTTCACCAACAGTTAAAACTGCTTCTGTATTACTTCACCCATAATTCACAGCAGAATAAATTACTGGATCAAGTAGGTAAAGTAGTCCACTGAGCGTATTCCTTTCTCTATCTACACCTGCAGGTAATACAGGTCTGATGTTACGTTACAAAATGAATAAACTCATTCATAACTATCGATAAAATAAATATTATATCGATAAACTTCCTAACCCACAAGCACATCCCTACTTCCGCAATTATGCGGGGCATGCGGCCTCTTTAATTGCGTTTGCACTAAACACAAACGCTTAGTAATTAATTCTAGATTAAGCCTGTACAGTCACTTCTGAACTTTAGATCCGGCAAAAAACATTCTAAAAGCTTTGCTGGAATTATAATTTTGCTGGATTTCATTCGCTTAGAAGATTTAGTATTATGTTTTTGGTGCTGTGATTTATTCTAGAGTTATTTATTACTAATTCTTGACGGCAAGGTCGTCGTAGTAGCGGATAGATCGACTACTTTTACTTCTTGGGTGGTAATAAATTATCATCGAGTGAGTCCTGAGCCCTGTGTGTCGTGGTAGGGACTGTTAGAATCTTATTAAATTAAAATTCACCCTGTTTTTTCGGTTGCCCTTTGCCTGGGCCACGGTATCCGTGAATATGCTTTTTTTTTATCGTAGTAAAATCATCAAATGAGTCCTCTCAACCAGAACGGAGCGGGAAGGACTGTCAGACATGAACTGACTAAAATTCACGGTGATTCAGATTCTTGAATAAGCTCAAGTTTTAATTTTTTGCAGGTACGAGTTGAAATCGTCATGAAAATGAAACGGTGTTAACAAACTTTTACTGAATTAAACCTACGGTGTCCCGTTCCTCATTATTTCTGCTAGGTTCCAGGAACTCTTTATATAAAATCACCCCAGCAGTTACTTGCCTGTAACTTACTCCACCTTTGGTCAAGAGGAGCGATGATCTGTTCCAATTCTATCACTGTCTGTGAGAGATACGACCAGCCGTAGACAACTTGGACTCCGGAGGACTTCAGCAGCCTTACTTCGAATTTAAGTGAGATCTCCAATGATCTGGTTCTCTTACTCTATTTGTTACCTCGACTAGAGCCTAGTGGCATTTCTGTATTCTCATCACTGCGTATAAGACGCTGGTGGATTGGAAACAAGTTTGAATGTATACAAGAACCAACAATTTGAAGATATTTTTTATAGCAACTTTAGGTAAGTTGCTATTGCATTGAATCTAAGCTATTTTATTTTTGTACTATAAAGAATTCGCCGTGATCCGTGGCAAATTCAATCTGATACAGGGATCCGTGGAGACAAACCCAGACTTATTAGCTATGCAAAAAAAAAAAACTGTCTATTAAATCAAAATGACTAATACCTTACAATCTGAATACAAAATTGTTATTTATTTATTTATACTTCATGTACAAATTCATGGTACATAGGCGGACTTAATACCACAAGGCATTCTCTACCAGTCAACCTAAGTAGTACTTAAATCCACCAAAAACATACCTGTTAAAAAGGGGGCCAAGTTCCTATTGGCTAATTGTTCGCCTAAAATTAATAGATTTAAAAAATCTAAAAACCCACGTTTTTAAATGTCCTAAAAAGAAGAAAATAACCCTACGGGGCTAAAAGAGGGGCCACTCAAAACGTGTGGGCGTATATTATATAAGGGATTATTTATGGGATATATTTACATGACGTGAGATCGTAGGTGTAACTTGCAAAGATACGCCCCCACGTTTTGAGTGGCCCCTCTTTTAGCCCCGTAGGGTTATTTTCTTCTTTTTAGGACATTTAAAAACGTGGGTTTTTAGATTTTTTAAATCTATTAATTATTTTATTATTTTTATCATTGTTCATCGGGTTTGAAGCTACCCTGAAAATTTCAGCCTGCTAGCTTATCGGGAAGTGCCTCACAGCCTGTCCGCCATCTTGGACGTCCGCCATATTGGATTAATAGCCTAGCCTAGCATAAGCCACATGACTATTTTTTTCGTATTCCTGACAGCAAACCCTTTCATTTGATACCCATATCACGGGGGTGGATTTCAAACAGCCAGTCTACCATCTTGGACGTCCGCCATATTGGATTTAAGTCACGTGACTATTTTTTTCGTACTCCTGATAGCAAACCCTTTCATTTGATATCCATATCACAGGGGTGCATTTCAAATAGCCTGTCTGCCATCGTGGACATCCGCCATATTGGATTTAAGTCCCGTCACTATTTTTTTCGTATTTCTGACAGCAAATCCTTTCATTTGATACCCATATCATGGGGGTGGGTTTCAAACAGCCAGTCCGCCATCTTGGGGAGGCCGCCATATTGGATATGTTATGACCTTTCTTAGCTAGTCATGTATTGTCATCAGAACTCAAAGCGTGTACAAAATTTCAGCCTGCTAGCTTATCGGGAAGTGCCTCAAAATTGAGTTGCAAAAGTCCAACCGGAACGACAAACAAACAAGAACAACGTGGGAAAAAGGGTTGAAATCCAATCCAATGCCAAGTTTACGGTCCATCTGGCCGAAATGCAACAAATTTTAAAGTGCATCTTAATTTAAGTTAGGTAGTGGCTAGATGCGGAAGGCGGAGAACTGGGTGTGGTGGCGAGTCTTGGGAATGGCAAATGTTTACTAGTGGATCAGGCTGTTGATGAAGATGATCGATTTTAAAGTGCATCTAACAATACAACAATTTATACCCCCGCCCCCTTTACAAATTAGGGGAACAGTGTATAAGACGGGGACGCGAGGTATGATGGGAAATCACACACTTAAGGCAAACTTAACACAATACTAACGTAGCACAAGCGCCAACAGGACGCCATTTCTTAATGGCCGCCTGCAAATGACGTCCTGATGGCGCTTGCGCTGCGTTAGTGTTGTGTTAAGTATGCCTAAAGAGTGTATGTCCCCATTATACCTCGCGATTATTAACGTCCCCGTCTTATACACTGTTCCCCTACCATGATGAAATTAATTACTACAACACTACGAGTATATCCCTCTATAATTTCTAAACACAAATCTGAAATCAAAACTAAGTCCACATTACACGTCCAACATATAAGTCCTTTTGTACACAACAGTAATAACAATTTGCTTAAATCAACAAACAGCTCTGATTCAATTTGTGTTAACACTATGATTACAAATCAATCACATTTAAATTACAAATTAGCATTTCAAAAGCATTACTTCACATGAATGCTACGATGGTTTCCTTAATTACATACTGTCAACTGCAGAATTACATTAAACATGACTAAAAAATGTTAATAGGTGTAAAATACCTCGCGAGGCTGCCCGCTCTGTGGGGACCCACAGAGCGGGCAGCCTCGCGAGGTATTTTCCGCGCGTAGCAGCTCGGTTGGTGTGGACGTGTCTCGGGCGAGGCAAGTGACAGCGCTGCCGCGGTCGAGCGACCGAGCGCCCGGGCCATCCAGTGTGTCGGCTTTTGTTTTGCTCGCGTATATTGTCTCGTGCCTCGGTCGAAAAACAATAGATGCGTCCACACAGAGTGAGCAGCCTCGCTTGTCAGTTTCCTCGCGCAGCAAATGCCTCGCGAGGCTGCGCGCTCTGTGTGGGCGCACCTATTGAATCTAGTAAATACAACTGTGGATTTAGCGTTTTGATGTAATGTCAATATAATTGTCAAGCATGCTATCTTAAATTCTATTTATTTTTCCATTAAATCTATACGT
Source organism: Agrotis exclamationis (assembly GCA_950005045.1). Lineage (NCBI taxonomy): Eukaryota > Metazoa > Arthropoda > Insecta > Lepidoptera > Noctuidae > Agrotis > Agrotis exclamationis. Next base: position 26,316,497 of record OX465417.1, on the reverse strand, counting down.
CAGCCCTTACTAGTGTAAAAAAAAATCCTTGATAAGAAATAAGGTTAACTACACATTTTTATTTTATTTTACAGGTTTTCATTTGAATATACGTATGAGAGCATGAAGACTTATCAAAATGAGAAATAAAAAGTTGAAAAAAGAATGTCGTGTCTATAATTCCACAAGAACACACACAAATAAGAAGTAAAGAATAGCTATATAGCTGTATTATAGAAAACAATATCAAAATGATTGTCAAAGAGAAACAGTCATGACTTTACTATTTTTCTAAATTGAACCACTGCAGGGCAAAGGCTTCTATTCCCCTTCTCTGTACTGTTTAAGTTGGCAGTCAAGCTGCTTAACAATTAGAAATTTTCCCGACTTTACATTATCGTTGAAACCAAAAACAGCAACAATAATTTTGAAACGAAATGTTGTAATAAATTTTCCAGTGTAATTTGCACATACGCGACCAAGACCGCACCGTTGTGTTTATTTTATGGTCTAAGTTTCAAGATTATAACTTCAACTGATAAGATCGGGTTTTATAGCTTTCAGACATTGTTAGTGACAATTGAAATTGTTGTACGTTTTGGTAACACCATTTCACTACTGAAACAGAGGTAGTTCAAAATTATTTGTTATAAGATGATCAAAGTTTATAACCTAAAAAATAATTTATACAATTTTATGTCTTCTAAATATAGTGGAAACTATATTTTCGGGTCGTTTGGGATTAAAACTGTGAGGCTAGTATGCTCATCTACATTAATCTTAACACCTAATTAACAATTCTTGTAACCCAACATTTTATAGTTTACTAGCTGACCCCTCAAACTTCGTAGCGCCACACAATCAATACTACTACAGTAGTAATACTACTACTACATCATTTGTTACAAAAAAATTGTTATTTGAAGAACCGCTCGACTTATTTTATGCAAACTTTAGATAAACCATCTACTAAATAGTCCGAACAAAGCCTAAACATTTGGTTTGGATAGGTGAGCCCGTTCTTGAGTTATAAAATTACAACGAAAAGTGGCATTGATTTTATATAATTACTAGCGGCCCGCCTCGTGCTTTGCTACGTGTTACAAAAAAATGTGATAAATGAAGAACCGCTCGACCGATTTTGTGCAAACTTCACATAAATAATCTACTAAATAGTCTGAACAAAGCCTAAACATTTGGTTTAGATAGGTGGGCCCGTTCTTGAGTTATAAAGTTACAAAGAAAAGTGGCATTGATTTTTATATAATATAGATTATTGATTGTTAGTCTAATTATTTTAATATATTTTAGTATTTTACTTTTAATTTCAAAAATTAGATTGTCAGGTTACAGTCACGAGCAATAACATGTATACACTTAACAAAATTCAAACCCAATTTATTCGTGAAATACTGGTTACCACTTTGAAATTAGACCATTTTACCAATTTCGTAATAAGTAGATATGGCTTCCAAAATTGAAGTCTAATGAAAAGGCGAAAGTTTATAATCAATATGGTAGCAGAAAATCGCTTTTGAATACTGCTTAGTGATACATACTATTGCTCGTGACTGTACATTATCATTCAACGTGTCATTACTGCCAGTCCTCTGGGCACGTTCTTGGATAACAGCGATGAAAAAATGAAGAAATGGGATGTATCCATGTAGAAAAACCATCTATAATCGTGTAATTTATTTAATGTTATTCGTATTAAATAAATTATGAATATTTCACATGCGTTTTCATTTTCTGAAAATAATAAAAACATAATATTAAGACTATCAGATTTGTGAAACATGACTGATTCATTAATTTTTGAATTTAAGCCCAAGAAGAAGAACAACGTTCAACTTAGCACAAAAAAAAACCTGTCTCGCATAAGCTTTTACCTTGTACCATCCCAAAACTGATGCCGTGGCACCACTGACAAATGAACTGAACCAAGCTTGTTTATTAGCAAATAGAAACATTTTATGTGCAAGTTCGCCCCTACGTCACATAAGACGCGAATATTGGCAAAGTTTCACACATTTCTAATGATTTCGGACATCACTTTTGAGATTTATATCTATTAATGTTCTTGTCTTGAGGCACTGAGGTATTTTGGACGAGAAAACGTTACGCAGTTTCCCCCAATTTTCGACCAATGTGTGTTACCAGTGATGACGTATGGTGCCGAAACGTGGTCCTTTACTGTAGGCCTCATTAGTAAGCTCAGTATAGTCCAACGAGCTATGGAGAGGGCTATGCTTGGAGTCTCTCTGCGCGATCGACTCAGAAATGAGGAGATTCGTAGACGAACCAAAGTTACCGACATAGCCCAACGAATTAGCAAGTTGAAATGGCAGTGGGCAGGCCATATAGCACGCAGAACTGATGGCCGATGGGGCCGTAAGGTTCTCGAATGGAGACCACGCACCGGCAAGCGCAGCGTAGGACGTCCACCCACTAGGTGGGCAGACGATCTTATGAAGGCCACAGGTTCACGCTGGATGCAGGCCGCTTACAACCGGTCCTATTGGAAGGCTAAAGGGGAGGCCTATGTTCAGCAGTGGACGTCTTGCGGCTGATATGATGATGATGATGAATGTTCTTGTAGCCTGAAGAAGGTTGACCGTTATGTCTATCTTGGCCATATTCTTTCCTTTGGCAAGGAACACCAAACAGCGGAGATTTCGAGAAGAATTCAGCTAGGGTGGGCTGCATTCAGCAAATTGGACGACATCCTGAAATCAGCCAAAATTCCACAATGCTTGAAGACCCGTCTCTATAATCAGTGTGTTGTGCCTACTATGACGTACTCGTACGGTGCTGAGACGTGGTCGCTCTCACAGGAGGCTGTGTACAGACTCAGAGTAGCACAGAGAGCCATGGAGCGTTCCATGCTCTTTACACAAATTAAGCAAACGTAAGAGTAGGGTGTGGAGAACACAAACATATTTTTTACCGACTTCAAAAAAAAAGGAGGTTATCAATTCGACCCGTATGTATGTAATATTATCAGAACTGCCCAGTTTTCATATATGTTAGTCTATATCAGCGTCTGAACAAATGTGCCAAATTTCATAAGTGTATGTATGTATGTATGTATGTATGTATGTTTTTATGTTTGTGCACGCATATCTCCGGAACTACAAGTCCGATTTAAGTAATTCTTTTTTTGTTGTTCTAGGTATTGTTCAACTTAGGGTACACTGCAAGTTTCATCAAAATCGGTTCAGTAGTTTTAGAGATATGGATTTTTTTATATTGTGACGGATTACAAGATTAGTGCATAATAATATGTAAGAAAATTTTGTATTTTACAAGAATTTGGGTTGAATATGTAATAAATAAACTAAAAAGGGTAAAATAAAAACTTTTTTTAAAAAAAGTACCGACTTCAAAACAAATACAAAAAAAAAGTTTAAAATAACTTTTCTTTCGGAAGTCGGTGGCTTTGTTTTGTTGTGTCATTGACTATTGCCACCGACTTCCGAAAGAAAAGTTATTTTAAACTTTTTTTTTGTATTTGTTTTGAAGTCGGTACTTTTTTTAAAAAAAGTCTTTATAATTATTATTGTGTCAGATACCTTCACTACCCCATAAGTTTGATCGTTGTGCACACACTCAATGGTTCGACTAGGTCGGATCGGTTTTGTCACGCATTGTTTATGAAGATTAATATTATTTTTTTATAAAACATAATCTATGTTCATATTTCAGCCACTGGACGAGCACTTGTACTGTCTGAATACATGACCTTTACCTGCTATGACCTTCTTTTTTTACCTAGAAAATTAACAACTCATAATTTTCTTGTTCTCATCTCAATATTATTATAGGCATTTTAGTTCGCGGCTCCAGTTGTTATGCGATTGACTGCTGCTGTATCGCGGATTCAATTCCCTCATGGAACAATTATTTGTATGACCTGCAGCTACCTACAACTCCACGACGACCCCAACGGCCATCTTCTACCATCGGACGTCTAGACATACTGTTTACCATCGATATCAGTTGCTATTTCACCAATTTGCAATAAGCGTTACCAAACATCCTACATAATGCGCATGACCAATGAGTGGAACTCACTACCTGCGTCTGGTTCCATATCATAATATTAAGGACTATCGCAATTAATTTCCTACAGCCACATCATCAAAACCCACCTCCAAAGTATTACAAAACCAAATTACAAAATGTGTATAATGTTGAACTGTGTGCGTTACACAGTAAAAACGTCCCCTAAGTCCTAAATAAACTTGAAGCCATCAAATTATGCAAGCGAACAGGTAATAATTAATTTATTCTGTGTTGTTATGCAGGGAGCTATAAAACTTGAACCGTGGGTACTTCAGGCTATGTTTATTCAAGGAAGCCCTTAGTAAGTATCTCGTGGTGTTCTCTAAAATATTTTAAAGTATAATTTTGAAGATTCAGATTGTTCACTTGTGTTTCTTAGGGTGTCGAGCCAATTGTTTCATGTAAAATGTTTTGACCAAAATTCAGGAACGTGAATTCTGCTCACTGATACATTTACAAGATCATCAAGTGTACAGGTGAAAGGGATTCTGCAACCATTCACCGACGACAGGTTTACCATTGGACGTTTCGCCGACAGGACGATTCATTAATGGCCGTTTCACAGATAGACTCTTTCACCTTTGGACTTTTCGCCGATAGGACGATTCATTTATGTCCGGTTCATCGATAGAACCTTTCATCTAGGGACTTTTCACCGACAGGACGATTCGTTTATATCCGTCTCATCAATAGACTCTTTCAACAACGGACTTTTTGCCGACACGACGGTTAACCTGTAACTCTATAAACTCTTTTAAACTTATCATCTTCGTCATCGAAAAGTCCGTTGTTGAAAGAGTCAATCGGGGAAACGGCCATAAATGAATCGTCCTGTCGGCGAAACGTCCAATGGTGAACCGGTCGTCGGTGAATGGTTGCAGAATCGGTGACAGGACCAATGTTTGTGGAGACACGTCGAATACATACTTGAGATCTAAGCCTCTATATGTGGAGAAATGTCTTTGACGCGAAGGACTTGGGTTCGCAGTTCAAAGATAAATTTCCAAGTCAGCCACGGTAATGTGTCCAGATGGGATGCGAGAGCGTTCCATCTGGACACACATTACAGTAGCTAGAAAGAAAGAAGAAGCGTGAAAGAGTGGTAGAAAGCTCGATGAAGCCTTTAGGTGATCTAAACAGGTCACTCCAGACCTCACATCATGCTGTAGCGGCGTTTCTATCTACTACGGCGAATCCATTAAACTGATTATCCTGAAATTTTGCATTTAAGTTGCAGGTTCAAAATTGTTCCCGCGAAAGACCATTATAAAGTTCATATGATAATAGATGGAGCCACATTAAATTTATTGGTAAATTTCAAATTAACGCAACCGAGGCCTTAGGCGAAAGCTAGTCCAGTATAAATCTTAATTCCTCAAAGTAAGTTCCTAAGGTTTATCGCGGCCTATTTACTGTAGGTGCTAAGTATAGCAAGCAGAACTACCGTCTTATCTCTTCAAGTTGGAAGTTGCCGCTTTAATTTTGAGATCTGTACCCTTAGCACGAGTTTTCACTCTTTTACTTTACAGCGTCTTTCCAGTATTTACAGCGTTTCTTGTATGGAAAAATGGAACAGCGCCGCTGGTGTACGAAGAAGGAACTAATTTTTTCCTTGAAAATTGTCAATTTGAAGTTGTCAAAGTTCCAGTTTACTTTACGTCTCAAATACTGAAAACTCGTGCTCAGGGTACTGGTAGCTTGTACTTACTGTATTTTGTATTATATTGTGTTGTAAGTGTTCCAGGCAAAAAAGTGTCTTTACAGACAGAACGAATGAACCTAATTAGGGTTTCGTATTTTCTTTTTTGAGGTATGGTAACTTAAAAAGTATAATAAGAATAAAAAAACTTGCTTTTTAAAAAACATGGTCTTCCTTTGTTTAGAAGAGCTTCTGATATCAAAATATGTATACCTACTAACAAAATTGCCTAAAGCTCTAATTAGGAACGACAAGCAAATAAATTTAAAGATATAGCTACGCTTACCAATGGATTTATACTAGCTAATGATTGGATAGATAATTCTGTTTGCAACTTTCAATTTCCCTTGTAAATATTTACCGCCACAACTTGAAGGAGGATTTATTAATAATTTCCTGGGAAATGTACAGAAAATTGTCTCGTCGCAAGTTAGTTCCAGTGTTTTTGATTGATAACGTTTCAGGATGAGAAACTTTGACAAATTCGATTTAGCTGCCCGAGTGTTTAAAGGTAATTGCTTACCGAAAGGGCGCGTTCGAGATTTTTGTAATAATAATAATTTATTAAACCATTGTTACAAACATTTTCTTAACCTATTACAAAAGGGATTTGTGTAACAGTTTTATTTTACTTAATTAGGTACAAGACAGTGGTCCCCAAACTAGGCTGTGCCTGTATCTTGGGGGCCGGAGTTGCGATAACTTAACATTTAACAAGTTATAATAATACTGTCGATGTGAATTACACTTTTGGTATGGAACATTTGGTGAAAAAAGTGCGTAACGTTACGTAAAATAATGACAAAAAAATACATTTTGTTTCAATTTTGTGTTTCTGTTGTTAATAAAAATATTTATAATAGCTTGAAATTTTCGCAATGTAATTACAGCAAAACTAAATCTACACAATAATCGTCTTATTACAAGAAAGATAAAGATCGGTTGAACACTTGTCTAAAAAAAGTGTCAACGTCAAAGGCAAGCGTTCAACAGATGTTTATCTTTTTGTGGTAATGCAGTAAAAGTTTTAAATGAATTAATTAACGTTTTAGAAAAGAAACTAAAGTCATTAGATCCTGAATTCATTCATGGTTTGAATAAAATTAGAAACAAAATCATTCTTTTTTTTTGAAACGTAAATATTAAAATTGTGAATCTTATAGGTCGGTACTATAGGACTGCGGACTACAAACCCGCACTGGACTCGCGTGGTAGATTATGGCCCACTCCCTCTCACAGAGAGGAGGCCTGTGTCTCAGCAACATTATAGGCTGTTGATGATGATAGGACTGCGGGCAAACACGTCAAAGACCTCCATGAACAACACAATTAGTGTCCGACCGAAACAGGATTTTTAGCCGAAATCGAAACCGAACGTTCGGCCTTGGTCCTAGTTTCGGCCGAAACCGAAACTTTGTTAGACATTATATTTTTTTCTTAGCGATTTATAGTTGAGCGTAGAGTGAGTCAAAATACGCTCCAAAATTTTTGAACCGAGAAATAAACAATAGGTTTCAAATATATAAGACCATGGATGACTTGTTGATCAGTGTTTTTTTTCTCTCTTTAGCCCATTACTTCTACTTTTGGCTATCTCTGTTTCTGGTGGCCTCAGTGCTGTCATATAGAAGCCTTCTATATTTTTTTATTGCAGCGTGCATACTTATGTTCAATCGATACCTGGTAGCAATACCAAAAAACAAAATATTCTTAATCGTCACATTTCAGAGACGTGAAGAGTCCAACTTATCAATTCACTTTGCATCTTCAGTACATTTTTTTAGCCATGCATAATGATGACCCGTATTAAACGATATCATACATTAATTCAAAAAAATCATAGGCGTACGTATCTTAGACGAAAATTGTCGTAGAGAACCAAACAAATCTATTTTTTACCAAATCTACTTAAGATTTCAACACCGACCGGCAAATTCAGACGTGGCAATCACGTGGCTACAATGAATTCACATGAAATAAGCCAAATCATCATACACAACATTTCATATATACCGAGTTTCGGCATGGCCGAAAGTTTCGGCCAATAGTTGGAAACTAGTCGAAACCGAAACCGAAATTTCGGTCGCACACTAAACACAATGTATTCATAGTAATATTTCAGAGTAGATCTCACAGTAAGGAATCATTCAAACCACACCGTCATTAGGTGCGTCTCCACAGAGCGCGCAGCTTCGCGAGGCATTTTCCGCACGAAGCAGCTCGGTTGGTGTGGACGTGTCTCGGGCGAGGCAAGTGACAGCGCTGCGGCGGTCGAGCGACCGAGCGCCTGAGCCATCCAGTGTCGGCTTTTGTTTTGCTCGCGTATATTGTTTCGTGCTTCGGTCGAAAAACAATAGACGCGTTCACACAGAGTAAGCGGCCTCGCTTGTCAGTTTCCTCGCGCAGCAAATGCCTCGCGAGGCTGCGCGCTCTGTGTGGACGCACCTATTGGCGATTCGTCAAATACCAGGATACGTCATGACAGATGGACATTCACATTCACATCGCACACGGTGGAACCGTATATTTTCACGGATCCGTAACACAAAAAAACGAAGAAAGGAGTCGTATTTTTAACTGACATAATTTTTAAAAGACTAAACAATGACATGATTTAAGACGAGTCCGAGATTTTTTTACGATTTGTGAAGCGTGTTATTACGGGCATTTATCCGATCAGTGTCCATGAAAAAAGACGTTCCGACAATCGTCCTCTTACGAATGAGCCCCTTTATAACCCTTTTTTTTCATCCGTAATTTACTCGCGTTAAGTATACGGATAGGTACTGCTAAGTATAGTTTATTATCTTACAAGAGCCATCGCCGTGACAGAGATGAAGGTTCCGAGCTAAACAAAGCAATGTCCAAAGGTCACTCAATGTCAAACTCAAGTTAAGCATCTCAGGCCCGTTTTCACTCAAACCCTTGCCTTGTACTATTATCAATAGGTGTTGACCTTCATGACCCTTGTCTCGTCACCTACCACTTAGGAGGGACGTATTCATTACGTCACTTTGCGTCCGAATTCGACCCGGCCGACCCTTTCGCTTCGTCTGCATTTATTTCTTGTTTCAGACTTTCTGTTGTTTCCAATCCGCTGAGTTGTGGAGATTTTTTTTTAAGTCAAAAGGAATAGGGTACGTCTACTTATTATTACAGTTTGTGTGGAAATATTGAGGTAAATTCAATCCCACCAAAAACATTCTGTAAAAAACTAGCCAAGTCTCGATGGAGCTGCTCGTTTATCTCTAAAAAGTAATGAAATCTAGACAAAGTCGTACCAAGTCTAAAGTTCCTTAGATCGCCCGGAGGACACAGTAGAGCATACGGTGCAAGACTGCCCCGCTTGGGCAGAGCACCGACGTGTCCTCACGGCGGCGAAAGGCGGAGACCTCTCGCGCCCGGCATTGGTTGCGGCCATGCTGCGGGGCGAGACGGAGTGGGAAGCGGTCGCCTCCTTCTGCGAAGCAGTAATGCTCGCGAAGGAGGAGGCGGGCCGCGTGAGAGAGAGGACAATGTCCTCCCTCCGCCCCACCCGCGATGGTTGGCGCCCACGGCGACGGACGTCGCAAGACGATCTCCGGTCACCGTAGGCGCGGGCATGCGGGCGGCGAGTAAAGGGCAACTCGCAGCCCGACCATGGACCATACCCGGGTCGACGGCGCGTTGTGTTCCACGCGCGCCTCAAAGAGCGTCAGCATGATGACGGGGCCCCCTCTCTAGAGGGCCAAAGCCTGCCGGGGTCGCGGGACTTATACCATTACCGTGACCCCGGAACATAAAGGGCTATTGAAGGACACCGTGGATTTTAGTCAGTACAAGTCTGACAGTCCCTCCCGCCCTGCCCGGGGTGGGAGGACTCATTTGATGATTTTACCACGAAAAAAAAAAGTCTAAAGTTCCTTACTGCGATTTATTTATTATTATAGTTAATTTTATGTGACATGGCCGTTGAACATTTTTTATACATTAGTGGGTACAAGCAAATTTTGTTTACACGTAATGTTAATATCTGTTGTAACTACCTATGTTTGTTAAACGAGATAATAGCCCATATTACTGGTATTGGTAATTGGACGCTAGTGTCTCATTTTAGACTGTTTTTGATTGTGCAACACATGCATTCAGCATTGACAATGCTGACTTCTGCTCTCTTCTTTTTGGAGCGTCAAATCGACCACCGATCTTTTTAGACGAACCTAATATTTGTCCTGTCCTGTCTAATCAAGACAGGACAGGACAAATATTAGGTCCATCTGTACGGGAAATAATGTTTTATACTGTTTGTTTCAGGCTGGCCTATACATAAGTATTATTGAAATACGCAGCTTTATCAACCCTACAATTATTATTGACTGGTTATTGAATCAAGGTTTTCCAAGTGGCAATTTTCCATCGCTCTGGGTAGCAGTTCTGGTAACAGATTGATGCAATAATGGTGTCATGGAGCACCTGGTTTTGTACCCTTGTGTGGGTACACAAGGTGACTTAGTCGTTGAAGGGTTTCAACGACCAAGTCACACAACATTAACTATAATAATAAAGAAATAGCAGTAAAGAACCATAGACTTGATACGACTTTGTCTAGATTTCATTACTTTTTAGTGATAAACAAGCAGCTCCATCGAGACTTTTTTTGTTATCGTGGTAAAATCATCAAATGAGTCCTCCCACCCCGGGCAGGGCGGGAGGGACTGTCAGACTTGTACTGACTAAAATCCACGGTGTCCTTCAGTAGCCTTTTATGTTCCGGGGTCACAGTAATGCTCCATCGAGACTTGGCTAGTTTTTACAGAATGTTTTTGGTGGGATTTCACTTATTTTTGTAGAAATTTGGGCATGTTTTGTTTTTTTTTTGGCCCACTAAGTTGAATATTTTTTGTAAAGGCAGTATTTCGATCTCTTATAGTTTGGGTGGGCTCTTGTGTTTTCTAATCAGGGTCACCAGGTACTCCAGATCTTCAATTATATATAAGTGGCCATTAAACCCTAACTCTGTACCAAATTACAGCTCTCTAAGTTTATGAGAAGTACTAGTTCTATTCTGATGATCATGAGTGAGTGAATAAGTGAGTGTCATAAATGCGAAACTTTGCTTTTGCTTAACTTCGGAACTAAATTACCTATAGACTTGAAATTTTGGATTTTAAGTATGTGATTACTGGATGTCGAAAATTTCTGCGTTCTGGTCTTATCCAGAGGTTCTCAAATAGGGGCCTGAAAATGCGGTGAAATGGTTCCAGTAAAGGATGGTACGGCAATGTTTGCTTTGCGCTCGACTTGACGGGGACACTACCGTGCCCCCCCGATTTTACACTCAGTGAAATTCGATTGACTACAAAGGCCTTTTTTGCCAGAGCAAATAAATTGTAAGAATACTTAGGTCTATATCTTTTCTAGAAGCCTGAAAGCTTGATTTATGCTCTGCCGACAGTTCGTTCTCTATTATAATTTTATAACGCTCAAACGTAACTAGCGAAATGTGTGAGTACTATTAATAGGTAAATCTTTATTTTTCTAACACAAACCAGAATAATTCAGAGACGGCTATTCTATGTGAGGCTTGCACCTACCCGGTCTGAGTCTAGTGGAGGTTGTCCTTTTTTTTTGAGTGGCATCTCGCAAGTCAACCTAGAGGAACTTGTGAGCTGCATAACCGGACTTTTTTATGGATGCCTTAAATTAATCTAAGGCCTCCATCCAGGGGCTTACAGCGAAAATATTACAAACTAAGTGACCACAGGTAGGAGCAGTGGTGGCCCACTGGTATCGACTCCCGACTTACGAGTAGTAGGTCGTGGGTTCGAACCCCGCCAGGCGCATTACTTTTTCTAATTTATTTCAGCACCATTGCTCTCAAAACGGTGAAAATAAACATCGTGAGGAAACCGGCATGTCCTAAAACCAAAAATTCGAAGACATGTGACATCTACCAACCCATACTGGGCCCGCGTGGTGGATTATGCCCACTCCCTCTCACAGAGAGGAGGCCTGTGTCCCAGCAGTGGGAACATTATAGGCTGATGATGAAGTGACCACACGCTAAGGGCACCCCCTGTGGGGTACGAACCTCGGCTTAGGGCTTCACAGAGGGAGGACAGCAAGCGACAGGCTGGATCTGAATGATATCGTTGTATAGGGGCTAATCTAAAACTACAGACTCAGCGTCTCGGGCTGGCTCTTGCAAGGGTCCGGGAGGTGCTAAATCGTGCGTAGTATGCAGTACTATAATAAATTTAGTCAAACTGATTGTCAAGCTTTTCGGCCACTGACTACAGATTTGTAACAACTGTCAGAGATTTTTGTTCACGTTTGTTTATTTTTAATCGATTTGTAATAGATCATCCATCTACGGACCGACATATGTAGGTGCAGCTTAAAGCTGGGCTAGTTAAATAACCCTGCACTATTTTCTCATAAAAGCAGTTTCATTATTCCCAAAAATATTATCCACTCAGATTTTATGGTAGATTATAAAAAATACATGTTTCCGTTAATCTTAGCAGCGGCAGCGTAACTTTACCATCAAGTATTTTAATTATCTTAATCCGCCCAAACTCTTGGGTTCTCTGGCGACTTAGAAATTTTAATGGTCCAAGTTATGAAAAAGATACAAACAACAACATAACCGCGAAAGATATAGATTATACAGATTAAGTAAAGGATGATGAATATAACAATTAACTTTAAAGAGGTTGCAACATGGTTTTGCAACATAATCACTTCAAAATCAGAATAAGATGATTTTGAATACGAATTGCGATTTAATTCGAAAAATAGTCGCGGTTACACCAATAATATTTTGAATTTTCAATCTATGCCATGACACAAACACTTGTGTGTTAAGTGATACAAGCTTTTTCCCGCGGCTTCCCAATGATATTATAAAGTCATAGATATGTTATACACTTACAAAACAACAGAAAAAAATGCTCCGCGGCGAGAGGCTGCACACATACACACTTTTTATTCACACATTACATTTCACTAGGTACAAGTAAAAAGGATAGCGTGATAAAACCAATAAGAAAAAAAGTGACAGCTAGATGTTGTCAGTGCCAATCAGCGCTCGTTGGCATCATAGAGAGATAGAGAAAGAGAATTTGTTGTCGCACTCTTTCTTTTACGACGCCATTAATAAAGAAACGTAATGTTTTATTATTTTGGGAAAATATTAAGAAAAATAGTATATTTACGAATGATATGTGATTGCTTGACTTTTAGAAGTCTTGCTTGTATAATTTGTACAATGTCTCATTTCATTTTCAATGGTTTTGAGTCACTTTTACTTTTCATTCACTCTGTTTACGTGACGTGCATCCGTTGACGCCGGCAACGTCGCACTGAGGTCAAGGTTTGTGAATCAACCACATTTGAGCGTGTTCTTTCTGAGCGCGTATAACGTATCTACACCTTTTTATTACTTATAAAATCATTGCGGCTTCCCTCATAGTATTTTTCTTTCATTCAGATTGGTTGTATTTGAGTCAGATTGCGATGGACACACAAGTTCAGCACAACGTTTGTTAATATATACCAACAATTTGATTATGTCTAATCATTTTTAGGGTTCCGTAGCCTAATGTCAAAAACGGAACCCTTATAGATTCGTCATGTCTTTCTGTCTGTCCGTATGTCACAGCCAGTTTTCTTCGAAAGTATGAGAGCTATCCTGCTGAAACTAGGTAAGTAGATGTATTATGTAAACCGCATTAGGATTTTTACACAAAAATAAAAACAAAACAAATAAGATAGTAGATCTTTAAAATGATATTGAGGTTACTATTATAATTTTTATCTAAACCGAACAGTTTGCGCAAGAGACACTTGCAAAGTGGTAAAATGTGTCCCCCCCCTGTAACTTCTAAAATAGGAGAATGATAAAACTAAAAAAAAATATGTAATGTAGACCTCAACAAAGACTTCCTACGAAAATTGGTTTGGATGAGATATAGTAAGCAGTTTTTGAGATATAGTACATTTCAAAAACCGCAAATAAATAACTTTGCCATTCATACATCAAGCACTATGAAACACAAAGTTATTTTTATTGTTTGTGTATACTACTTACTAATCTCAATAATAATTATATCCCTAATCTATGCTTGCTACTACGGATAACGGAACCCTTCATGGGCGAGTCCAACTCGCACTTGGCCGGCTTTTTTCCGTCAACTCGAGCAGTCCCATGCGATAGCCAGTTAATACGATACTTTATTTCATCCTTTATGCCTCTATAATAAAGATCAAAATCGCTATCAACTCAATTCTCGCTCCAAGCGAATATTTCTTTTATAGGTCACATTAATTTTTGAGACAAGTACAATCGTCAATTCTCAACGAAAATGTCGCAAAGTGGGCAAAGTTTTGACCCTCTATTAATTATAAGGGACTTTAGAACGAAATGACCTTTAATAGAATAAGTTGAAGGTTCAAATTTAATTGCATAAGATAAAGTAAGTTAGACAATGAAATATTGGACATTTTATGATTCTTGATTTTGATTTCTTTGAACTATGTAGATTGGTTTCATTAATATTATCTGATGGTTCTTTGCTAATTAAGTTAAAATGAATAAGCAATATTTAAGTATCTAGCTAGTATCTAACATTATTATAAGTATTAATGCGAAAGATTTGAGGATGGATGTTGATGACATCTGTTTTATTTAAATACTTTATACGTAAGTTATTACAGCGCACACTTCTTATACTATAATAAATTTAAACATAATTTTATTTAATTATTTAATACACTATACTTTTTCCTACACACATTTCTCATTATTTATTTTATTTTGCCATTTTTATACATTATTTGCCTACCCTCGTCCGTGTGTCACTGCGTGGTGCCAACTGAAAACCAGCGCTGGGTGTCTTTCACCCTGCAAATGCTGAGTTGGTAACCCTTTTGGTGTGGACATGCTCAATCAGAATTCTTATTGTGTATTTTTAATTCTATTATTTTATTATTTTTTCTATTTCTGTATGTCCAATATCAAATAAATGTTTTTCTTTTCTATTCTATTCTTTAAAGCTTAAACTATTGTTATTTACTAACTTAGATATTATTATACGCATCGTTCTTATGTGAAAAATTTCATTAAAACGGTACAGTCATTTCGAAAAATAAGGAATCGAAAATTTGTATGAATGACGTTCGCCGTACACGCTAATAATAAGTAGGTAAATATAAATAACAACAAGCAAATAAACTACGATCGGGGTTTGTCTGACAACACCATAAATTTCTCGATTTGTTATCATAAATAAAAACAATAACATTCACGTGGAGTTGAAAGCGTAATAAACGTTAATAAAGCCGACATTTTTCGGTTAAATGAAAAATATCGTTATGAATCCCAGTTCTTGGAATACTCAATCATTGGTTGACATACTCATTTCTGTATTTGCGATATTATAATTTATAAACTGTTTTGTATTATTTTACAAACAGTTTCAGATGAAAATTCTTTTTGATATAACATAATTATTTCAAGAATTTTAACGCATAAAAAAAAGTGTGAAAGCTTTCAGAAAACTGTCTCTAAGTCAAACTTCTAATTCATTCTTATTTCTTGAATAGAAACATTCCTTTGCATAATCTACTTCTTAGTGAAAAGGTAAATGGTTATAAAGATACATGCGCTACCGCTTTCTTTAAAGATTCGCGCGCAAGACCGCGACAGGAGACAGCGACAGGAGACCGAGTCAGGAGACCGCGACAGGACACCGCGACACTACTTAACATTAGGCAATGTATGAGCGGCAGTTCGCGAGCGAGACAGCGACAGGAGACAGACACGGTAGCAATCTTCGGTCACGGTCGCCTGTCGCGGTCTGCTGTCTCGGTCTCCAGTCGCGGTCTCGCCCGCGAACACCTCCAACAATTCTTCCATAGTACTGTCTTAGTCCAGTTTTATACAGCGTGTTTGGTTTCCGACTACCGATACCTTAAGGGAATAATATGTACTTATTTTTATCGACAAAAAATGCTTAAAAAAACCCTAACCCAACATAATTTCAAATGAGTCTTATATTGAACGGTTATTGATACTTGAAGGGGTTCAAGTACGCGGGTAATGGGTGACTCGTCGTCCGATCATGAACCATGCCCGGGTCGACGGCGCGTTGTGTTCCACGCGCGCCTCAAAGAGCTGTCAGCAATCTGACGGGGTAAGAGGGCCAGAGCCTGCCGGGGTCGCGGGATTGTCTCACTCGGTAACCGTGACCCTGGTACATAAAGGGCTATTGAAGGAACACCGTGGATTTTAGTCAGTACAAGTCTGACAGTCCCTCCTGTCCCACCCTGGGCGGGAGGACACATTTGATGATTTTGCCACGGTAAAAAGAGGGTTTCAAGTATCAGTAACCGGAAACCAAATACACTGTAAAATTATCTCATCATACTTACATGCACACTGGTTACGAGATTGAAAAGCTAAATAAAAAAACCAGATATTTTTTCCGGGAATCATTTCCCACACCTTCAAACAAATCTCCACCAGATCTTCTTAATGCCAGGCATTAATAAGACACAACAGCACAAGTCATGTACAGTCGAAATCAATAAAAAACTCAGCACTGCTCACGGAGAACCCTCATCAACATCTCTTTATGTTCTTGACTGACGAACACACAAAGCACTTTTTTCCCCGACTGTCAACGAAACATGGCCGTTTGAACGTTCCGTGCGTTTTTCAATTTAGTGTTAGAATTTGTTTTTTTCGGTTTTTGTACTAGAAAGTTTGGGTCCGTTGAGGGGTACGAATGGAACTGTTTCATTTTGAGGGCAACTGGGTAAATGGTGTGGAAAAGCGTTTTTCTCGTAACGTTTAGTCGTGATGTAACATAGTGTCATGCTTGTATTAAACGATATAGTAGACTGAGTTGATAGTTCACACTTAAATAAAAACTTTTTTTTTATTTTTGCAGTTGAGTGTAGGCATTAACTAGTAAACAACCTGTTTCGTCCACGTTTTTGCATAGAAACACGACACCGATCATAAAATTACTACGCAACTGAACTCTCTGAGGAATACACACTAGTTCACCAGTCATGCTACCACGATAACGCTCTACGATGCCGAAAAGTGCCGATTATTTCACCAAAGGGCAGGGTGCGATTGAAGTGCATTATTTATTGCCAGTACCTGTAGTACTATTTCTTTTGTAAAAGAAGAAAGATGTTATAAACGTTCATAATCGAGATAATGTTTGGCATTACCCTTTAATCTTGCCCCCAACATTAATTAGGACTTAGCGCCATTGGCGGCGGCGTCAACACTACGGTTTAACTTTAGTGGATTTTGAAAATGTATTACTAGTTCGACGAGCTTGTCGTAGTCTTATAGAGAATAACATAGCTATACTCAGATCCGTCGTTAAGTCAAACTCAAAACAGTTTTCCACTAACGAATTCACCAACGTGACAATCCATCTGTCAATTTTATATGTCCACTACTTCCATTTACGGTTCCATTATTCATTCAGTGGACACTTGCAAGTCTCGTATGAGGATTAGGTCAGGACTTTTTCGGTTCCATAGGTTTCGGTAACGGTTAGTGGATCGGGTTTGAAAACACAACACTTTTTGTAACGTGGGGAATTTGTGAATGAGTTTTTAGAGTGTTAGAGGATTAAGCTTGAGGTTGACATCGTGCGAGTCGTGGGCAACCGATGGATGAAAATGGAAGATTGTCATCTGGCGTGGGTTTCTAAAGGGAAGTGTTTGTTCAGTAGCGCCCATTTGAATGATGATGTTGATAATCTTCACGGAATATTTATATCTTCAATAGGACATTTAGGCCTTGAATTCTGTCATTGACCACAATAACATGAACAAGCCTTGGTAATACCTTCTTGTCACCACATACTGTCACTATATTTACAAAATATAAATGTCTTTATCTTCACCTTTTAACATATAATAAGACTCACTGCAAGATCAAACAATTCGCGACCCTATTTACTTCAAAACAAAAAAAAAGCCAAAATATATTATGAGATAAACTAGATCCCACCCGGGGGTGACATAGAATAATATTAAATCAGACGCAGATAAGACAGTCCTTATCGTGTCGTTCAGAAGCTCTATCTGCGACAAATCCCACTTTGTGAGTTAACAAGAAACAAAGTTTTGTCGGACTTCTAAGGGAAAATGGCTCTCAATCACGTCACTGAGTTTGTGTGAGGCGAATTATGTGTGTCGCCGGTTTGCTTATACGGATAAGCAGTGATAGAAGATTCTTTTGTTGTTATTTATGAGTGGGTACGCTGAAAGACATCTCAAACATACTTTCATGTTTTTTGTTTTGGTTTTTAATGAAATTTCTTACTTTTTGAAGAATAAGATTTTGAAAGGAATGCACAAAAGGAACTGTAGATCTAAAACGGCCACTTTAAGCAATATTCCTAATGATTCTTGTTTTACTCTTGTTGTAAAGGTATAAGCAACACTGGGTGAAGGTAACACAGTGTTAAATACTTCCACGTTTGGGTCGGGAGTAATATAAACGTTTGTTTAGTGAAACGCCTGTAGTAATACATGCGGTTTCGTGTCGACATTCGTGGAGTACAATCTAAATGGTGTTAGAAAATGGACAGGAATAGATGCTAAAAAGCATGGATGAGGAACGCTTTTATCTATATGTAAAGCCCATACTCGCTGCTGGACAAACCTAAGCTACCAATCAAGTGACATAAATTATTTTGAATAATCTGTCTGGAATGAAGGGAAGTTCTCAAAGAAATTCAATACATGAACCTAACGATGTTACCGAAAAACACTCAAAAGAGGAATAGAGAATTTCAGCTTGCAAGTATGAGTTGCAACTGTCTAGTTGGTTAAGGCGTCTGGAGTATTAATCCACAAGACGCGGGTTCGAATCCCACTTGCTACTGAATTTTTCTTTCCTCAAAAATCTTTTATCGAAAAATCTTAAAAGTTTTATATCTGCTTAATACAGTTTAGACCGAGTGTTGTCGGGATTAAAATTGTTGTAAATTAGGCCTATTAATATCTCAAGATGTCAACCCAATTACCAATAAACCAGTAACAAATCAATCTCTTTAAAATCTAAACTGTTCCCAAATCATTTGTAAATGTTCTTGCTAATTACTGCAGAATTAAAATTAACTTGAATTTTCGTATTCAAATTACCAATGCTTCTACTATTAGCCATTTTAGCTCAGTAGGTACACCAATCAACTTCTTGTTTACCTTGCACTAAACACTAATAAACAGATCACTCAATATTAGCAACTGTTTATCTCAGCATGCAAAACATCTAACATAATTACAAGTCAGCCATCCGGTCGATTTGCAGCTACGCTGTCCAAACAGGACTAGTTCAGGAGATAGTCTCGCTTCAAGTTACGCCATCGAAGATTCCATTAGTGATAGTTTGACGTTTGTGGAGTTTCGACAGTTTAGTGCCGTTATATTGAGGATTTAATCGGTTTGTAGTTGAATTAACTGTCTAGAATTGCTGGGATATTGTCAAGTAAGTTTATCTAACTTTATAAGAAATAGTTTGTCCATCATACCTATAGCATCATAACGTTGGAAACTGGTTTTTTGTTTAATACACAGTTTTGTTTTTAAAAGAGCATACTAAAAGGTTAAAGAGTAACTGTAGACGAATTTGGATACCTACCTACGCTTAACTCATCAACTTCATCATTGACAAAATTAAGCACGATACAGTTCCGACACAAGTTCTACACGAATATTAGCATTTCGTAACTCACTGGGCTGCCTCAATTATAGTATGACAAAATGTCTGAGATAATTTTTATAGTTATTTCAACAACATCCTACACTATCTCCTGTACTAAAAGTACCAGCATAACATAGATTTATGTGTTTGCCATCCAGTTTCTGTAATATCGCGAATGAGTATAAGAAATAGGTCAGTTTGTTTGTGTATTTGTACGTTATTACGCTTTTTCTCGTTAACTGGAGATGGTTGTTGCGCTGATAGTTCGAAAGGGATGGCCAGAAGTTTTAGTTATCGCTGGTGAATTAATCTTGGCTAAGTTTTTATGTCGTGATGGTTCAGAATCAGAAGTGAATTCGATGTTTTAAGTACCTATGACGTTAAATTACGCGGGACTGTCTTAAAATCACATCATGGCCTTTTTTTTATCGTGGAAAAATCATCAAATGAGTCCTCCCACCCTTACTGTCAGACTTGTACTGATTAAAATCCACGGTGTCCTTCAGTAGCCCTTTGTGTACCGGGGTCGCGGTATACGTGTGTCCCGCGACCCCGGTAGGCCTTGGCCCTCTAAAGATGGGCCCCGTCATTATGCTGACGCTCTTTGAGGCGCGCGTGGAACACAACGCGCCGTCGACCCGGGCATGGTCCATGGTTGGACAGCGAGTCGCCCATTACTCGCCGTCATGTGGGTGTCTACCACTGCTACGTGGGTGAGGGGTGGACGCTGTCCTCTCCCTCGCGATCGCACCATGGCCTTGGAACGCAGAGGACAACCGAAGAAACATGGTGGATTTCTAGTAAGTAAGAGTTTTTAAATCCCTTTCACTCCGGCCAGGATGACTCCCACAGACTTTCAAGCTTTTAAAGCTACGTCTTTCAGTTCAATATTTTAAACCAAAGCCGTGTTCTTGACTAAAATTAATGAACATTCCATTGTCATCGGCTAACCAATCCAGTCGTTCTTTGGCGATGTTATTTCAGCTTATCAGTAATGAACCATCACTGTACCTCGGTTATTAGTCGGCAAGTACGAAAGTGTGCGGCCAGTCAAATTGCATGCTCTGTTTACTCGGCCCTTAGTAAACAACTTCATGTAATGAAGATTCGACAATGTAGCTGGTATGGTGCAAGTCAGAACAGATAAGCGGGTCATGCTGATTTGTTGGTCATCATTTCAGCGTATTGCAGTCCACTGTGCTGGACATGGGCCTCCCCCAAGGAGCGCCACAGAGCACGATCTCCTGCTTTTTTCGCCCAGCCATGCCAGGTATTTTGTTCAGGTCATGGGTCCATTTTGCTTGAGGACGTCTCACGCTACGTTTGTAAACCTACGCGCGGTCTCTATTTGAGAACCTTCGTACTCCACCTGTCGTCGGTCCTACGACAGACATGATTTGTTAAGATTGAATTTATCCTTATTGTCCGACTATGTGCTCAAACACAATGCGAGCCTAGCGCGGTGGCGGCGGCGGGCGCGGAAATATTGAATGTATGAAATCGCCTCTCGTGGCCACATTGAAGTGACTAAGGCGGGGGCCTAGCGCGATGGCTACAAGCGACTTTGCGAGCCTAGGCGTTGCTAGGCAACAACCGATACAACGGGCGGGGGTGGAGGTGTATCAAACCTTTTCGGTCTTTTAGTAGCGCCATCTAGCTACCAAAACATGCACTTAAGTACTACCGTTGGATGTTTTTGTACATATTTAAATTATTTTTACCGTACTTGAGTAGAAAAATGTAGAATGATTGATAATTTACTTGTATGCAATCCTAAACATCCTATAAAACATTTTAAAATGAATTTCTTTAAAAAAGTTTTATATAAATTACTTTGTACCACCGGTTTGCAACACCTGAATTCGCCGCTACAAAAACAAACGCTTGATCGGCAGTGTGGACATAGATCGCGCCCGAAGCCGCGCCCGCCACCGCCGTCGCGCTAGGCTTCCAGTGTGGACACACACTATGTTCTACAATTTTTTTTTCAATACGATTAAAATCGTAACTAAATTAAAATAGATGGAAATGTGGGTTTTTTACCTGATTACTCCAGAAGTTGTTTGTTAAACTTTCATGCCTAAACCTCTGCCTAAAATTCATTATGATGACTTTCAGTACAGAGATGGTACACAGGTAAAGTTTATACCTAGAGTAAAAAAAATAATATGTACTAAAATATTGTCCCTAATTTTTTCAAATCGCTCCTTCTTAAACTCGTCGATCACTTAGATTGTTATTTTATATATTTACTAGCACTTCGCCCGCGACTTCGTCCGCGCGTATTTCGAACTTTGCCTCTGTAAATTTCTACTCCCGGCCACCATCTTTCTTGAAAACTATTTGGAAAATCAAAATCAATATCCGACAAAAATTTTATCAACCCCAAAACAAAAAGTCCTAAAAAGAACAAACCTATGCGAAAGAGACTCCTAACTATCCCAAAACAACCCCTTTTTTATCGTGCTAAAATCACCAAATGACTCCTCCCACCTAGAGCGGGATAGAGGGACTGTCAGACATGTATACTGACTAAAATCTACGGTGATCCTTCAATATCCCTTTACGTTCCAGGGTTACGGTTACCTTATGAGACAGTCCCGCGTCCCCGGCAAGCTTTGGCCCTCTAAGAGGTCCCCTCTTTCCCGTCATTTTACTGACAGCTCTTTGAGGCGCGCATGGAACACGATGTGCCGTCGACACGGGCAAGGTCCATGATCGGACGGCGAGTCACCAGTACACGCCATCTGCATGCCCGCGCCTATGGTAGCCTGAAATCGCCTCGCGACGTCTGTTGCCGTGAGGGTCTCCCACGGCGATTGGGTCGTGAGGTGGACGCTGTCCTCTCCCTCACGCGACCCGCCTCCTCCTTCGCTAGCATGACTGCTTCGCAGAAGGAAGCGACCGCTCAGCAGCAAGGCCTCGACAAATGCCGGATGCGAGAGGTCGCCGCTTTTCGCTTCCGTGAGGATACGACGGTGCTCTGTCCAAGCGTGTTAGTCCTGCACCGTATAGTCCAGGCGATCCGGGCGATCTTCGCAGTGGTGACATCCAAGTGTTTCATCCCTCTCAATCAGACTCAGGAACCTCGCGAAACTTACGTGTCCGGTGAAGACCTGTGTCAAGCGGAAGGTGAGGACGTCGTGACGACTCTATAGCCACTCTTCAAAGAGGGGTTATTTCGCAACATCCCATCTTAGTGAGCATCTTCATCCTAAAAATGACCCCCATGCAAAATGAGACTCCCTAGCACTAAACTTGTAGTACCGAAGATTCAACTATCAACCTCAAAAACAACAACTCAGGGATCGTATTTCGCAAGACCCTCTTTTAGTTCTAAAAACCTGTGTTCTAAAAAGAACCCCCATGCAAAATTTGAGATCTTTAACTATCAACCCCAAGACAACCCCTAAGTGGTCGAATTTCGCAAAATGCCGTCTTAGTGAACATCTACGCCCTAAAAATAACGACCAGCAAAGTTGCAACATTTGAGCACTTGTGAATAAAAAAGTTTCATACAAATTATCAACACAGAAAACTACCCCTTAGGGATTGAAATTCGCAATATCCCGTCTTAGGTAGCACTTACTTCTTAAATAGTACCCCCTTGCAAAATTTGAAACTCCTATCAACCCCTCTGGAGTCGAATTTCCCAACATCCCGTCTTAAGTACCACCTACGTCCTAAAAAGAACCCTCATGTAAAATTTGAAACTCTTAGTACCTACTACCTACTTGTAGTAACAAAGTTTCATACAAACTATGGGATTACCCCAATTTCACAACATCCCGTCTTAGTGAACATCTTTGTCCTTAAAAGAATCCCCATGCAAAATATGAGACCTCTATCTATCAACACCAAAAATAACCCCTTAGGGGTTGAATTTCCCAACATCCCGTCTTTAGTATCACCTACGTCCTAAAAAGAACTCTCATGTAACATTTGAAACTCTTGGTACTTGCAGTAACAAAGTTTCATTCAAACTATCTATGCCGAAAAACAACCCCTTATGGGTTGAATTTCCCAGCATCCCGTCTTAAGTATCACCTACGTCCTAAAAAGAACTCTCAGGTAACATTTAAAACTCTTAGTACTTGCAGTAACAAAGTTTCATACACACTATCCATGCCGAAAAACAACCCCTTAGGGGTCGAATTTCACAACATCCCGTCTTAGTGAGTATCTTTGTCCTTAAAAGAATCTCCATGCAAAATTTGATAGCTCTTTCTATCAACACCAAAAACAACCCCTTAGGGGTCGAATTTCGCAACATCCCGTCCAAGTGAGCATTTACCTCCTAAAAGTATTCCCCATGCAAAATTTGAGACTCCTAGCACTTATAATAACGAAGTTTCAAACAAACTATCAACACCAAAAACAACCCCTTAGGGGTCGAATTTCGAAAAACCCCTTTCGTAAGTAGCACCTACTTCCTAAAAGGAACCCGCACGCAAAATTTAAAACTCCTAGTACTTATTGCAACAAAGTTTCATACAAACTGTCAACCCCAAAACAACCCCTTAGGGGTGTAATATCGCAAAATCCCTTCTTAGCGAGCGCATACATCCTAAAAAGAACTCAGGTAACATTTGAAACTCTTAGTACTTGTAGTAACAAAGTTTCATACAAACTATCCATGCCGAAAAACAACCCCTTAGGGGTCGAATTTCACAACATCCCGTCTTAGTGAGCATCTTTGTCCTTAAAAGAATCCCCATGCATAATTTGAGACCTCTATCTATCAACACCAAAAACAACCCCTTAGGGGTCGAATTTCGCAACATCCCATCAAAGTGAGCATCTACCTCCTAAAATATTCCCCATGCAAAATTTAAGACTCCTAGCACTTATAATAACGAAGTTTCAAACAAACTTTCAACACCAAAAACAAACCCTTAGGGGTCGAATTTCGAAAAACCCCTTTCGTAAGTAGCACCTACTTCCTAAAAGGAACCCGCACGCAAAATTTAAAACTCCTAGTACTTATTGCAACAAAGTTTCATACAAACTGTCAACCCCAAAACAACCCCTTAGGGGTGTAATATCGCAAAATCCCTTCTTAGCGAGCGCCTACATCCTAAAAAGAACTCTCAGGTAACATTTGAAACTCTTAGTACTTGTAGTAACAAAGTTTCATACAAACTATCCATGCCGAAAAACAACCCCTTAGGGGTCGAATTTCACAACATCCCGTCTTAGTGAGCATCTTTGTCCTTAAAAGAATCCCCATGCATAATTTGAGACCTCTATCTATCAACACCAAAAACAACCCCTTAGGGGTCGAATTTCGCAACATCCCATCAAAGTGAGCATCTACCTCCTAAAATATTCCCCATGCAAAATTTAAGACTCCTAGCACTTATAATAACGAAGTTTCAAACAAACTTTCAACACCAAAAACAAACCCTTAGGGGTCGAATTTCAAGAAACCCCTTTCGTAAGTAGTACCTACTTCCTAAAAAGAACCCGCACGCAAAATTTGAAATTCCTAGTACTTGTAGTAACAGAGTTTCATACAAACTATCAACCCCAAAAACAACCCCTTGGGGGTGGAATTTCGCAAAATCCCGTCTTAGCGAGCGCCTACGTCCTAAAAAGAACCCCTATGCAAAATTTTAAACCCGTATCCCTTGTAGTTTCTGAGATTTCGTGTCCTATGAGTGAGTGACCTTTCGCTTTTATATATATAGATAAACCAACTGTTTAAGCTTTACGGCAGAAAAAGATCGTTCTACGTGCAAAGCGCGTCAATTTTTAAGTCGATACAGAAAACGAGATTATTCACTCATTCTATAGAAATTACTGATTTCCGATAAAGCGCTGTTCAAAGTCAATTTACTTACATTGTGTCGATAACAGGAATTGTGATTTGATTTTTTTCGTGCTTAGCTACCTAAATGTTTGCTTTCCTGTTTTCCTGGCGTTATATTTTTGTTTTACGAAGTTACTCGTATCGTATCTTTTGATTCTTATTATCATCTTTTGTTATCTTACTACAATTTTGTAAAAGTTTCCATTTTAGGATCTTAGGTTTATGACCGTGAACTGGGCGCAAAGAGTACCTACCTATGTAAGGATCGCAAGCATCATAGATCTCTTCTGTGTAGTTTCTGTCTAGCGTCATGAGAAAAAATCGTAACTTTATTTTATTCCTTATACTATCGGTATTAAGAGGAAACACAAGGGCCGGTTTTCCATACAAACGTAGTCCCCTGTTTCCTCCCAGGATAATGCCAGTAGAGCAATACTTTTTTTACAAAAATTCTATGGCCACTATTGTCATGTCTCTATGTTTTCCTTTTTTCTATAAATTAATTATTAAAAGAGATATGAACATTCAAAACCCTAAAAAAATTGGCCAGATTTTCCGCTGTGTTCAAATATCCAGAAAACAAATTTGATGAGATTATCTTTACTTTTTAAAGAAAAAAGTAGTTAAATCGTTTAAGTTATGGAGTAGTAATCAGGGGACTACGAATCGTTGATTTTGTGCTAATTTAATAGGTATTTTCGGTTCAAGCTGCAGTTGTCTCTATCGCGCTCTGCGGGGTTCGGTTCGGGCACTGCGCGACAGCAATAGATTTTACAAATACCTATTTTTCAATTCTCTAGCCCTTGGTGTTTCCTCTTAACTGGGTTGGAATTTGGTGATTAACATTAAAATTAATTTGAAGAAAAACAAGCCAAGATGAAGATATTATTTCTTTGTTATATCTGCTGAAAGAAAATTATTTTTTAAACACGAATCTACTTGATAATCAACGTTTTTTTGTTTTACACAGACTCTAATTAGAGAACGTACTTCACTTGTAAACAAGAGGGTTGAAAGAAAATGAATACAAAATATTTAGGCCATAGTGCTCAAACACACTGCGAGCCTAGCGCGGTGGCGGCGGCGGGCGCGGAAATATTGAATGTATGAAATCGCCGCTCGTGGCCATACTGAAGTGACTAAGGCGGGGGCCTAGCGCGATGGCTACAAGCGAATTTGCGAGCCTAGGCGTTGCTAGGCAACAACCGATACAACGGGCGGGTGGCAGGTGTATCAAACCTTTTCGGTGTTTTAGTAGCGCCATCTAGTTACCAGAACATGCACTAAAGTACTACCGTTGGATGTTTTTGTACATATTTAAATTATTTTTACCATACTTGAGTACAAAAAGGTAGAATTATTGATAATTTACTTGTATGCAATCCTAAACAACCTATAAAACATTTTAAAATTAATTTCTTTAAACAAGATTTATAAAAACTACTTTGTACCACCGGTTTGCAACACCTGAATTCGCCGCTACAAAAACAAACGCTTGATCGGCAGTGTGGACACAGATCGCGCCCGCCGCCGCGCCCGCCACCGCGCCCGCCGCCGCCGTCGCGCTAGGCTTCCAGTGTGGACACACACATAGACTACGGTTAATTTAAGTACTAATTAAAATAAACAGTACTTATTTGTGTAGTCGGCAAAAAGTACGCCGCATTTAGTAAGACAGGGATTCTAATTAATTATTTATTTTCTTTTCATTTTATTCAACGAAATGGAATTTTACTGGGAATTGGGTAGGTACCTTTCTTTATTTTTATTTAAGTTGAAAATTCGGCACTGGAAAATGTTTGAAGAATTTAAAGTACACCTTTATAGAATTTATGGAATTGGAATGAACCAAATGATGTTAAAATATAACAGTCTGTCAGCCGAGATAGAATTTAAAATGTCTTGGCGTCAAATAATACTAGCTACTCTAGTCTATAGTTATAGTAGTTAGTCTATAGTTATAGTAGTTAGTCTATAGTTATAGTAGTTAGTCTAAGTTATAGTAGTTACTCTATAGTTAAAGTAGTTCAGCAATTCTTGCCAAAGCGAGTGCCCTGCGTATCTTGAAAAGTCTTTTAAGGAAGGTTCAATTAAGTGTGCTTTACGCTATTTGCCTATGCCAGCACCTCCTAGTGAACTGCTAATTCTTGATAATAGATATTTTAATAAACATTTTTGGCTGGTTTTTTTATCGTGCGTAGCTTCATGGGTGTTCACAATTAGTTCACATCTCTGCCACATCGTGCGCTGCAATCGATTTAGTAGTGGCCACCACCGACTTTGTAATGCCGGTCTAACCCCTCTGGGTTTTGACCGATTTTTGATTGTATGACTCAGGCAATAGAGATCAGATTGACATGGCACTCAAAATAAAATTCCGGTATCCAGTGGCAACCAGTCATACTTAAAGCTGACCTCAACAAGATGATCCAGGAGAAGCCAGGCTGATGATAATGACTTTTATGAATGAAGACATAAAAAAGTTATCGTTAAAGCCAAGTTCAAAACAAAATCCTTCATAATCTTTTATACATCTGCCACAAATTTTCGCGGGCCAACAATAAAAAAATTCATCTAAAAACGTGGAGATTTTCAACGGTCGCCATAAAAAAGCAATTAATTTGAATAAATATAGGGAGCACAAAAATACAGTTTCTTTTAATGGTACATTTGAAATTCTGTCCCTGTTTTATCTATGGCCACCATCAGTAATGGCCGCTAAATATCTTAGGGACAGTTCACACCTCCTGGTTTTCTATTCTTATCATTTTTGCGGAATAACATTTGAATACCAAAGTACTACTGGGATGTTGAACGCCATATATTTTTCTTGTAACGGTCTCGTTGAATTTTTGTGGCTTATCTTTTATGGAATTCGAGTGTGTGAAAGAGGTGAATAGATAACATTTTGAAAAATCTATAGTTGTAAGTATTCATTGAAATTAGATGTAAGCTATGAAAATAAGAACAAATTGTTTTAGATTATTTTTAAAAAGTGCTCTCTATTTTTTTTCGACTGATTTCGTATAAGGTTTTGGATTGTTAGAATCGTACTAACTAAAATCCACAGTGTTTCTTCAATGGCGCATTACATTCCAGAGTCATGGTTACCTGATGAGACAGTCCCACAACCCCGGCAGGCTTTGGCGCTCTATGTGGGCCCAAACTTTGCTTACATGTCGAAATAATTATGGTCCTTATTTTTTGCTACAATAAGGACTGTAGTTCTTTAATCAGTAGTTGAGCTAAAATTCTATACATTTCTTTAACTTCTGAATAAAAAATATATAGCATCAACTCACTCTGCTGTATTGTGTTAATTTTACGTTGTTTCACAATTGTGTAAAAAGAATCATAATCCATTTTAGCAAAAAATCGGCTACCTACTGTTTTCACCAGGTTTAAAACAATTTTAAAAAGATTCCAGTATCTCGCAGTCCGTTTCTCAATTGATAAATAAAAGGAACTGACTTCACAGTTCCAAAGACAATACAAACAAAACAAATACAGCCGTTTTCCTAATTTGAAACAGCTTAATAATTAAAAAGCGAAACAAGAAAGAAATCAAAGACAAAAACTAACTGGAACAGAAAAAAAGATAAAAAGAACTTTGTTGTCCACTCTGTCATAATTTAAATAAAGACTCCTAATTAACAATTACGTCGAGGAATTAATATTTTAACTTTCCGTTTTTTTTGTCTTATTCAAACGATTCTGGAAAATTCGAGAACATTTTCACTTATTGGTGGGACAAAAAGTTTGGTGAGGATCCAGTGGGATTGACGCTGTTGTACTTAATATTCAATGACCATAGACTAAGAAAAAGTGGAAATAGCTTTTTTATACTAGTGGCTTTTCCGTGATTTGCGAAGAATCCGTACGTAAAATATTCGGTATTTTCCATAAATATGTATATCAAAATCCCAAATACCGCCAATCAATTAAAACGAAGCTCTAATTGGTCCATAAAATAACTAGTTAAGTTTTGGCAAAGTTTTTGCACGAGTTTTCACAATGAAACCTACTTATAAAATTCTCCTACAACAAAGAAGTTCTCTAATACAGTAGTGCACCACAAACATTTTAAACAAATTAAATTCTCGTTAAATATACGCGGAAGGCGATTTTATTCTTTTAAAATAAAAAAAAAATGTTATGCAATAGCTTCACCGCGGCAGTCTCCGAGTACTACATGTATTTTTTTGTTATAAAGACAATAGAAATACATCTTACGGTAAAAATTTCAACTGCCTGACTAACACGGTTCTTGAGATACAGCCTGGTGACAGACGGACAGCGAAGTCATAGAAATAGGGTCCCCTTTGGGTACTGAACCCTAAAAATTTGCCCAAAATAAGATCAAAATAAATAAATAAATTGATATTATTAATAAATATTGATTTATTAGTCCATCTTTTGTCCTGTTTTGTTTTGGATGCGTTCCCATTAGGTAATTTAGAATTTGACAATAAATTCAGCGTCATTTGTGGCGCCACTTACTTTCGTTTTAGAACATTATTGTTGTTTTCTTATGGAATAGTTTTCTTTCAAGATGAATAATACCTTCATAATAAATCCGCATACCTGAAAACGTATAAAAAAATCAGAATTATCGGTTTAGTGGTTTGAGAAGGTATAAACAACAAACTTTCTTTAGCAATTATATTATTAGTTAGGAATAAGAATTTTGGATGAAAAGAATCCTGAACGGAAATCCACTTTTTTCCCTAATCAAAAAAATTAATAAAGTTCTATTAACAGACTTTTATATAACTGAACTATATCACCATTGGATCAGATTCTTCAATAGTTAGTTATGTCAAGAATTTTTAGTTTTGCATTCGAAATGTAACATATAATCTTCAGATTAATTTAGAAGTTATTTCCATGATGGCCGTTGAAAATTGAGTCCCAAGGATACAATTATCGACCATCGTTTTCTCACAGCTTTATAAAAGTGGATTGATTGAAAACTTTGTCTTGCACTCTAGGGGGTCGTGAAAATCAATTGTAAGAATGAGGAGGGGGAAGAAGGCATAATGAATGACAGTGAGGAAATTACTAAAGGAGAAAATCACACAAAGTCAATAACAGGATGTTTCCTTATTTAATAAATAGGATAAACTATACTTAAATATCAATCCTTATCCTGACTAAAATTTTAAAAATACGCGAGGGATTTAGTTTGTAACGCTTTCATGCCCAATTTACTGGTGGGATTTTCATAAATTTTGGTACAGATACATCTATCTGTACCAAAATTTATGAAAAATCCCACCAGTCCTGGAAACGGTTAAAGTAGGCTACAGGATGGGGGTCCAGTCTCACTTCAGCTTAGCTGCTATTTTAGCCACGTCAGTGAGCTGTGTTTTGGAATGCAGTTGTAGTGTTACGAATATGGTCAGTTAGTTTAACGTACTTTCATTTTTAAATAAATATCTACACAATATCATCATCATCATATCAGCTGTAGGATGTCCACAGCTGAACATAGGCCTCCCCTATAGATTTCCAACAGGACCGGTTGGAATCGGTGTGCATCCAGCGCGTCTTCTTCAGATCATCTATCCACCTTGTGAGCGGACGTTTCACGATGCATATGCCAGGATTCTGCAACGTTTGGTTACACAACAGAGCAGTGGTACTAGCTAAGATTTAGGAGTTGTATCAACATCTCATAACATTAGTTGGTACATTACACACACTTTTAGCAAGTATCCTTGTTACAACATAAAATAAACAAGGAATCATTACCAAAAAAAAGAGATATAAATCCTCGTCAAGTACCCAAATAATCTGTTCGAGAAACGAGACTTTTTTCAGCCATGTTTCATATTATCAAAGCTGAAGGAGAACGCCCATAAGCACGACGCATCTGCTCAAATCTGTGGGCAAATATTTATTATACCATCCTATTAGGGTGCGTACAATCTGTTGAGGATGGCAGCTAAGGATTTGTTCTTAAGCTGATATTGCATTGTCGGGAAATATGGTTATATTTTTATGTACGATTGTATTGTATTTACCGGATTTGTGGCTTTGGGACGATTTGGTTTTGGTTTAATTTCGTTGGAGTTTCTTTGTTTTTATTGTGTAAGTGAAGGGGAAATTAATCACTCAGTTTGAAACAGAGGCTGTGGTAGACACTTAACCAACGAGCTTTAATAACTCTTTGTCTCTTTCTTGATAATCAGACTTCTGCAGTGATTTATTTTGTTTTACATTTTAGAAATTGCCATGCAAAAAAATAATATTGGATCAAAGAAGGACGTATAGAAAACTATAACTGTGCCTTTCATATTCCTTATACCCCGTAATTTTTCGAAATTCTTTGTTTCACATAATATTAATGGCCAGTCCCTTTTCAACAATCTGCTATGATCAATACATTGCTTCAAGTACCTGGGCATATAGGCACATAATTTTCCTTTAAAGTGAAATAGAACAGCATGTAATAAAAATGATTTACCGGTATTTCCTGCGCTCGCTATGTGTTACAGCTCTCCTCAATTGATCGCCTTATAAGTCTTGTGGCTGCAATAGTAGCTGACAACCATATGGGGTACTTATGTTCAGTATTTAGTAGCATACAGCAACTTTTCAGTAACCCTTTTCAACAAGCTGTATATTTATGTCTTAATATTTACGAGTTGTGTTAAACGTGCTGAAGAAAGCCTTGGCTTTTTTGGTATTCATATCTTTATCATATTATTTTTTTTTGGTCAGTTTTGGAAGGAGCAATAGACGGACTTTGTACAGCAGTGGGACACAGAATAGGCTATTAATAAAATAGGAAATAAAATCAATTGTTTTGGTCTTTGTGTCGAATCTCCATAGAAATAAGTGAAATAGGCCTAAGAATGTGGTTTCCGTATCTCTAATAGATTGGGATTACCCCTGTTGGCTGACTTAAAATAATTTATCTGTATTACTCATGAACTACTTAATTGAAGCTTTTGTCAAAGGTTTTATTATTATGAATCTAAAATAAAACACAAAAATGTTACAAAAATAAAACAGCCGAAACGAACTACTAATAAAAGAAGATTACTATCTAAATAGCTCGCGACCGTTGAGGCGAAATAAGGAGAAAGATATTATGTAGTAAACCTTTCTTTATTTGTTTCCATACTGAGCTAAAAATAAAAGAAAATATTAAGTTCTCAGAAATGATTGTTTCCTCACAACAGTTACGAAAATCAAAGTTAAATATAGAAGTTCTAACAATATGTAAAGTGTTTTGTTTTTGTCAGTTAGAGTCAGTACTAGTACTTTCTTAAAGTCGCTACTTCATTATAATGGTACAGAAGTTTCATAACGACTACTTCAACAAGAAGTTTAACTTTAATGTCATAGAAGAACAGTGGTGGTCCAATGGTAATAGCTCTGACTTACAGTTGTAGATCGTGGGTTCGAACGCAGCCAGGTAATTATTTTGTGCAATTTATTTCATAACCACTACTCTCAAAACGGTGAAGGAAAACATAGTAAGGAAACCGGAAAATCCTAAAATGTGATAATTAATTAAAAACCACACTAGGCTAATGTGGCAAAGTAAAGGAAT
Organism: Agrotis exclamationis; assembly: GCA_950005045.1. Lineage (NCBI taxonomy): Eukaryota > Metazoa > Arthropoda > Insecta > Lepidoptera > Noctuidae > Agrotis > Agrotis exclamationis. The sequence continues at coordinate 26,283,655 of OX465417.1, read as the reverse complement.
GGATTGTCTAAGGAATGATATGAAAGAAAAAGGAGTAAATGATACTGTGACGTCTGATAGGGGAGAATGGAAGAAGAAAACGTGTTGCGCCGACCCCAAGTAGAATGGGATAAGGGCAGGAAGCAGAAGAAGACTAGGCTAATGTGGCCCACTCCCACACGTAGAAATGAGGCCAGTGACCCAGCAGTGGGCATTAGTCTGATTATGTATACGCGTAGAAGAAACACGTTTTTAGACAGAGGAACTGAATTAAAAGGGTCTGTTGACAAAATACCTAAGCAGACACGGTTGAGCAAAGCAAACTGCGAGCTCATTTAAACCAAGTCAAAGTACGTACTACAGGTAACTGTTTGCCCTAAATAAACATCATAAATAACAAAGTCCTACATTGTTGCCTTTAAAGCGCGGATACCCAACAAAATGGACACAGTAGAATTCAATTAGAACCAATGCAAATACTTCTTATCCAACCACCTAATTGGCCGAAACAATGCCAACACAAACGATGGTCAGCAAAGCAAAGACCAAAAACGAAAATCACACGAAACACGATCCTCTTTTGTGTACAAGCCGTTAGCTTGTCTGTTTGTGTGTACTTTTTGCAATCGATATCTCTGGAAGCGAGCAGCTGCGGCGACTGCGACAACTTTTTGTTCCTGTCCTTCAAGCTTGTGATATTTTGAAACGGATTTCTCGAGTGACGTTCTGAAATTCTGAATGCATACGATCGCCCTTTTGTTTCATTTGCCTGTTCGAATATTTGTTATGCTATTGAGCTAGGATTTTCTGTTGTAGATTGAAGACCGAATGCTGATTCTTCCGGAGTAAGTTGAATGATTTAACTTTTCTACCTTTTAGCGCATCTTATTTTCTTTGACAGTCGTTAAGGGTCATTAATCAGTATTGGTATCATCAATCATTTTGATTTTTGACTGTTTGTATATTGGCAGTTTGCAAGGAGTTGAATAATTCATTCGTACAAGAGCTTTTTCATGCTTTGTGCTCATTATTTTCAATTGCTTTTTGTATTAAAATCAGTTATTTAAGTAGATGACGTCTTGTAAACTCGCTGGTTCTTAATCCAAGCAAATCGAAGTATATTGTGATGGGATCCAGGGATTTCCTTAACAAAATGCTGACTTGCAATTTGGACCTCAAGATCGATGGTTGTGGTATTGAGAGGGTTCTGGAAGCTCGTAACCTTGGCGTAGTTTTCGATGGTCAACTACACTTTGAAACACACATTCTGGAAGCTGTGCGCAACTGCTTCTACCGACTCAAGCTTCTTTATCGTGTCCGTCCCTTCATAAGTGTGGATATGCGAGTCATGCTTTGTGAGTCACTTGTATTATCCAAGCTGAACTACGCTGACACTGTGTATGGGGCGTGCATTCTCGGTAGAAGTCAGAAGCTAATCCAGCGGGTACAGAATGCTTGTGCAAGGTTCTGTTATAATGTCCCGCCCAGAACTCACATCACTCCATTTTTGAATAAGGGTAATTTGATGAGAATGTCAGCGCGGCGAAAGCTTCACCTGGCTACCCTACTATTTGGCGTTATTCTCACAAAAAAACCAGAGTACCTATATAAAAAATTGTCCTGGTCGCGAGATTTTAATAAGATAAGAACCAGAGCTTCTTCATACCTGATGCTGGCCTCCTCTCACAGAACTGCTGCATTCCGTGGCAGTTTCAAGTTCGCTGCCAGTCGTTGCTGGAATGACCTCCCACCACCATTCCGTGCTCTAAAAACAGTTGGCTCCTTCAGAATCAAGTTTAAGCATTATTTACTCCAACAACAAAAAGATGCCGCTGATTACTCACAATGTTCTGCACGCAGCTCTCAACGATGACAGGGGCGTCTGGCAGTGAACTTCATTGAACTTCTTTTACACATATTCCAGCCCTTGCTATTGATTCCTCAGCACAGCTCAGCACCAAGTTAAATCTGTTTGCAATCTACGTTTTGGTTGTTGTCACTATTATGGTACCTAACTTTATTATTTTACGTCATTCGTACTCAAACAGATTCTGGTTACTTCTTCACCTTTCGCTGCACTATAACTAAATTAAATCTTTGTTAAAGTTAATAAGTTTTGGTTTTCCGTGTTGACAATGTTGATTGTTGACATTGCATGATAGTATAGTTAATTTTATTATCTGCGCCCGCGTCTCAGTCTGTCGGTGTCAGTGTTGCCAACCATTGACACACATGGCATAGACAGGCGGTTGTGCCGGGTGCAGACTTATTATCAAATTATAAGTTTATTTATTTTATATCTTTCCTGTTATTGCTTTATTTATATTCTGCTACGTATATATTTATCACTGTATGTATATCTGACCGTGACATCACTTTGGGCCCTATCTGAAAACCAGCGCTGTGACTTTTTTTTCTAAAGGTCACAGCTTATGCTGAGATAGGGGCCTTTTGGCCTCGTACAGGACCAAAATTGGTTATTTTTTTGTGTTATTCTGTAAGCTTCCTTTGTTATATGTTTACATCTTTTTTTTTATGTTGTTCTGTCCTGTGTGAGTCCAATAAAACTTTTTCTTTCTTTCTTTCTTCTCTTCTCTAATAATAATGAGACAGAAATTCAGTGTTTAGGCACTGTAAAAGATTGATTTAAATAATCGCATAAATCTAAACAATGAAATGTGGATGACAAAACTTTTTAAGAGCATTTTAAACGACCTACAGAATACACTAAGACTTTTACCAGCATGCATAATAACATTTAGACACTCATGTTATATGTTAAGTTCGTAGCGGGAGTGATAGTAAAGAGTTTATTAAATTTGTGTATCTTGATAATTTCAAAACTCTTTTCTTTTTGGGTGGAAAATCATCAGATGAGTCCTTTCACTCTGGTTGAGGGGAAAGAGATTCTCAGACTTGACTCACAAAAGTCCACCTTATCCTTTCAGTTGCCTTAAAAATTCCACCGTAGTACCTACCCTTTAATGGCACTACCGAGACCAAGGCAAAATTTAGTGCATTTTGTATAACCCTATCGTTCCCCAAGAAACACGACTTAATAGCCGATCTCTACAATAATAACCCACAAAGTTCCTTCACCCTCCCCATAATATCAAGTAGTAGTTATATTTCGAGCATAAACACTTCTAAATCCGGTGCCAGAGATGTCGTACCTTATAACATTGGTGACAAGTGAAACCAGGTTGACGGGTGACTGGCCGTCCGAGCAACTGGGATCTTAGGAGAATATTGGGAAGAAACATTAATTAAAGAAGAGGAAATTTTTAATTTAAATTTAGGCAATTTCGCATTTCAAAACTTTGCTACATGTTTACAAAACTACTTACGCTTGAAATAAAATAGATTCATCATCATTCCATAATATTCCCACTGCTGGGATGCGGGCCTTTTCTGTGTAAGGAGTGGTCCAGAATCCACCACGCGGGCCCAGTGCGGGTTGATGATGTCTCATGTCTTCGAATTTGATGGTTCTAAGACATGCCGGTTTACTCACGATATTTCATTTCACAGTTTCGAGAGCAGAGTGATGAAATAAATTACACAAAGTGTTAATGCGCGGGTTCGAACGTACGACCTACAACTTGTAAGTCGGGGCCAATACCACCTGGGCCACCATGGCTCTCAATAACAGATTATTGACAGCTAGTAGAATTCGGGTTGTTCACTAAGTTGTCATCCTATTATTATTTTTGTTAACCGACTTCAAAAAAAGGAGGAGGTTCTCAATTCGTCGGAATCTTTTTTTTTTTTTTTTATGTGTGTTCCCCGATTTCTCTAAGACGCCTGGACCGATTTGGAAAATTTTTCTTTTGTTTGAAAGGGTATACTTTCCAATTGGTCCCATGATCATCAGGTCAGGATCTGATGATGGAATCCCAGGGAAATCGAGGGCAACCTTCAAATTTTATAGGCACATAGTACCATTTTCATATATTTTCTAAATCTGTTCAAGTATTTGCATCTGATAATCATCAGGTGGATGAGCTGATGATGGAAGGTACAACTCCTCAACGGCTTGGAGTAGGCATCGACTGATTTAGTTTGTGTTCGTATATCTCTAGAACTACAAGTCCGATTTAAGTAATTCTTTTTTTTGTTGTACTAAGTATTGTTTAACTTACGGAATAGGTACTGTAAGTTTCATCAAAATCGGTTCAGTAGTTTTTGAGATAGGGAATTTTATTAGCATATTGTGCACTTGAGCGATGTTGTTACCGGTGCTACGGATTACAAAATTTTAGTGCACATACATGTAAGAGAATGATTTATTTGACAAGAATTTGAGTTGAATATTTAAACTAAAAAGAGTAAAATAAAAAAACTTTTTCAAAAAAAATGTAACCGCCTTCAAAAACAACCACAAAAAAGGGTAAAATAACCTACAAAATAACTTTTCTTTCAGAAGTCGGTGGCAAAAAAAACCATGAAATGAAAAAAAAAGGCACCGACTTCTGAAAGAAAAGTTATTTTGTAGGTTATTTTACCCTTTTTTGTGGTTGTTTTTGAAGGCGGTTACATTTTTTTTGAAAAAGTTTTTTTTTTTAACTTTCTTCCTGTATCTATAAAGGTAGTCATACACCATACTGCCTCTCGTCCAATCGGTATGACGCTGCCGATTGGATCAGTTAGAATTGACCGTGTATGGGCGTGGAATCCATCAAATTGGCATGACAGTTAAAATTGATAGGTTTGATCATGCAGATTTGATCTTTCCGATTGGATCAAATCGGCAAGATCAAACTTCAAATCGGCAGCAGTGATGCCGACTTAGCAACTTTATAGCTAGATCTAGCTATAAAATTCCTAAGTTGCTGCCGATTTGAAGTTTGTTCAATCCATCGTCATGCCGATTGGACGATAGGCAGTAGTAGCAAAAAATGGTATTTATAGGTTATACAAATATTCGTTCAATCTAAACAATTGTAAACGCTCCCACGCTACGGGAATTATTTTCTAGTGTGTGGAAAACTAACGCTACAATTTATATCGAATGTTCTAGCAAGGGCTGCGGGAATATTTGGATGAGCTGCCGCGGCCCTGAGGCCTAAATAGCGATTTGACTGAACAGAATAGGTCACACAACACGACATTTATGAAAGAAATAGACTTTAAATAAAATCATCCATAACATTCAAAAATCATGATTTCAGAGACATAGATTTCATAACAGATACACCAAAATCATCATCAACAAACTAAAAATGAATCACTAAAATTCTAACAACTCAAAATACATTTTTCCCATCAAACTCTCTGTATGAATCATCGTTAGTCTTAAAAAAAACAATTAAAACCATATGCGCAAACTGCTATAACTGTCCTTGCTCTGAGCTATTCTTGTACACTTAGATGAAGCACCTGGCATTCGCAAAGTTGTAACAGCTTATTTTCAAAGCTATTTGTCAGTTGACTAAGTGACGGCTTGATATTCTACAATTTTTTTTAAAGTAATTTTACCCCGTATTAGGGATTTCTCCTGTATCGTGGGTGGTTTTGCAAACATAGAAACACACACACACAGAAACACACACTTTGACAGGCCTGATGGTCTAGTGGTTAGTGACCCTGACTGCTATGCCGGAGGTCGTGGGTTCGATTCCCTTCCAGGACAAATATTTGTGTGATGACCACGATCATTTGTTCTATGTCTGGGTGTAATTTATCTATAATATTTATGTATTAAGAAATATATAAGTAGGTAAGTATGTTTATCAGTTGTCTAGTACCCATAACATAAGCACTGCTTAGCTTGGGACTAGATGGCGTTGTGGAATATTATTATTATTATTTATTTATTAAACACCCAGACCCGGAGCAACTACTTGTAGGTCGTAAAATATTTGTTCCGCGCGGGTATCGAACCCGCGGCACGCTGCGCAGTAGTCAATCGCTCAACCACTACGCCAACCGTGCATTTAATTGTATTTGCCTGTGCTTTCACCCCCAACCCCCCTTGTGTTTCACAAGACCTTCAAAAAGTTGTCAGCAAACCGACGGGTTCTAAAAGGATATCGTGCTTGCCAGGATAACGTGAAGAGTCTTAAAGGGTTACCGCGGTCCTGGAATACAAAAGGACAGTTGGAAGGAGGGCTTTTTTACAGGGCAGTACTTAGTTACAGAAGTTTGCAAATACCTTTTTCACTTATTTGGCAACTTTCCACCCAAAGAAAGGTACGATCTATTCTTGTAGCAAAATTCATTTAATTTGGTACAGCGATTTCGACGACTACGTAAGCAAGCAATTTCATGAAACAAAATAAATTATTTTTACTAATTCTACTTACTTATTTATGTAGGTACTTAGGATTGCTTTCAGACTAAAATTACTAAGTATGTAATGTATTATTATGTAGGTACGAAATTTTGTAGATATTCACGAATTTCTCACCATATGAATAGAGTAACTCGTCATCGTCGTCTATTACTACATGTACCTAATAGTTATGATAAATTAGATTTACTACTACAGACACATTAATCTTCAACTCCTTATTCATGACACAGTAATATGTGGAATTCACAACGTAATTCAAAGTAGGTATATACATAATAATAAAATATAGAGTGTTTTTCAGTGAATTTATACATAACATATATGTAAATAAAATATTATAGAAACGTGAAATGTAGCAAGATAGTTTGATCATTATTGTATTAATCCACTTACCTTAAAAAATGTGTTGTAACAGGAGAAAATTCCAGTGTTAGGCAACAATTCTTCATTAAATAAAAAAATAGCAATTGATATTCTCGAGCTGAAGAAATAACTTCATAGTTTTTCCTAACTTTTAAGGTTTTTCTACAACATGTTTTCTAAACTTCAACTGAAAACTGCAGCAAAAAAAGTAATTACAAGGTAGAAAAGTATTTCTTACACATTATTAAAAAAAGTTCTAAAAACCTTTCTCACGTTTTTTTTTCATAAGATCAAATCGGTCATTGCCCCGGACACCCCTCCTTCACTTCCCAAACAAATTATAATCCCTTTATTGTCCACATGAATAATCACAGCACTCAAAATACCCCACCAACGTGTCCCCACGTTGCCGTCGTGGTGGGGCTTGTGTGTCTCGATGATCTCTGGGCCCCTGCCGGTAGAGGCACTCGTGCACTCATGCCGGACAGGCTCAGAGGGAGAGACCAGACAAAGAGGGACACACCGGGGAAAGGCGCGCCGCCTGGAGGATCGAGCAGTCAGCTCGAGCTTCTAGACGGCGCGGGGCCCGGTCTCAGAGATTGGGTCTAGGGGGGGAAAGGTTCACTTCCGGTACGCGTCTAATCTTTAGACGTAACCGTGAAGTGAACCAGGGGAGGGAAAATGGGGGATTAGGGAAAAAAAAAGAGGAACTCACCTCTCTAAAAAAGTAAACAATGGAAAAAAAGGTTATTGTAGAGACTACCCAGGCGGGTCCCAGCTGCTCTTCAGCTGGGGAATCCCGCACCGGACACGTCCGGTCTGCCCCGTCGTACTCTGGGGGGGGCAACAACAACCGGTTTTACCCTATATTTGCTCCGGCAGTCGCCGCATTGAGCCAGGGAGGCTCACGTGCCCGTGAGGAGGAGTCACTGGACTTGTCCAGTTCGTCCAACTCACCGGCACCGAACTTCGAGCGGGCACAGAGTGCCGCTCCGCGAACAGAGGGGGCGCTGGTGCTCGAGTCGGAGTCCGACTCGGCATCAGACGCCGTGAGCTTCCAGAGCATCTCTGGAAGCGTAGTGAGGAGCGACGAGAGGAGCGCGGACAGGAGGAGTGAGTTCCTGAAGCGCTCCCGGGAGGACATCTCGTCGTCCGAGGAAGGGCTTGTCTCGGCCCGCAAGATCCCCACGAGCGTGCGGGGTAAAGGCCGAGGCAAGACTTCGGGGAGGGGGATCTCCTCTGGAGAGCCCAACAGTGGTTTGGCCTCGAACGAGGCTAAACTAGCAGAGGCCGTGACAGCTGCCATCCGCATAGTCAACCTGAAGCGGAAGAAGAGCAGTAAGGAGAATGCGGTTGGCGAAGCCACGGCCTCCATCATGGCGGCTGCGCGGATTTACGGCGGGGCCCCGGCTGCAAGGGACGATATGTCCGAACTGCGGTCGGAGGTCTCCCGCCTGACTGCCGCCATGGAGGCTCTCCAGAGGGAGAACGCCGCCCTCAAGGCGGACCTGGCCGGACTTCGGAGAGGCGGCCAGCGGGACGCGCCACCGCGGGTCCAAAAGGAGAAAGGCCAGCCCACACCAGCGGAGAACTCTGTTCTCGACCTGGTGCGACAGGAGCTGGCCGCCTTCCAGCAGCGGTTCTCCGTACTGGAGAGCCGCGTGCTGCGACCCCCGCTGGCGGCGTCCTCGTACGCGGCTGTGGCCGCGTCGAAGCCGCCCCCGACCATGCCGACTCCGGCGAAAACGGCTACGGCGAAGAAGGCCCCTTCAAAGACGGCCCCGGCAAAGCCTAGTCAGGCGAAACCGGGTCCGTCCAAGCCGACTCCGTCCCCGACACCTGCGGGGCCGGCACGGTCGGCTGCAAAAAAGAAGGGTGCCCAGGCCGAAAGTCGGCCAGCCCAGCAGCCTCCTCCTAGTACTCCTCCGGCCAGCGCCGATTGGCAAGTGGCCGGAGAGAAGAGGAAGGCTGCCAACGCGGCCAGGTCCAAACGGCGGAGGGAGAGGCGGCGGCGGCGCAAGGAGCGCGGCGTCGCGGCGCGATTGCGCGCCCCTAAGACCGCGGCAGTAGTGATCACACTGCAGCCCGACGCGGTCAAGAGGGGCGTGTCCTACCGCGACGTGCTCGCGAAGGCGAAGGAGGCGGTGGACCTCACGGAGCTCGGGATCACCGGGGGCCTCCGTTTACGGGTCACTGCAACGGGGGCTCGGATGTTGGAGCTCCCCGGCGCGGCCAGTGGCCCCACCGCTGACGCTCTGGCCGAACGGCTCAGAGCGTCCTTAAATGCGGAAGAGGCCCGAGTATCCGGACCCACCAAGCGCGCAGACGTGCGCATATTGGGTCTGGATGACTCCGTGACGGTCGAGGACGTGGTGGCCGCCGTTGCCAGGACTGGGGGGTGCCCTCCCGATCAGGTGAGGGCGGGCGCCCTGCGTCCTGACTTCGCGGGGCTGCAGACCATTACGGTCAGCTGCCCCGTGCCGGCGGCCAAAAAACTGGAGGGGGGCCGAAGGCTCTTGGTTGGATGGGTTTCCGCGCAGGTGAAACTGCTGGAACCCAGACCTCTGAGGTGCTACCGGTGCCAGGTGGGCAACCACGTGGCATGTAACTGCACCTCGGAGGTTGACCGCAGCGACAAGTGTTTCCGCTGCGGTCAGCCCGGTCACAAGGCCGGCTCGTGCACTGCCCCGCCGCACTGCTTCGCATGTGCGGCGGCTGGCAAGCCGGCCGATCACCGGGCTGGGGGCAAGTCCTGCGCCCCACCCACGAAAGCCAAGAGCAGAGGTAGGCCCTCTGCCGCCGCCGTCACTGCCGCCACCGCCGCCGCCGCCGCCACTGCCGTGGCCGCCGCCGCCGCCGCGGCCTTACCCCCGCGAGGGGCCCTGGAGGAGGCTGCAATGGATTCCGATTAATGTCTCCATTGCGCTTCCTCCAGGCGAACATCAACCACTGCGCCGCTGCTCAGGATCTCTTGCTCCAGAGCATGGCGCAGTGGTTGATCAACGTCGCCGTGGTCGCCGAGCCGTACTTTGTCGTGCCCAGGAATGACTGGGCAGCGGACCTGAACGGCTCGGTGACCCTTATTTCGTCGGCCGCCGCCGTTACCCCGCCCCTCGATCGCGTCAAGAGAGGGCGCGGGATCGTCGCAGCACGGGTCGGGGAGATCGCCGTGATAGGCGTATACTTCTCCCCGAACCAAACTCTCGCCGAGTTCCAGGACTCCCTATCGGAGCTGGGAGACGTCGTCGTCGCCTTCGGTTCTTTCCCCGCGCTCGTCCTCGGGGACTTCAACGCCAAGAATGTGGCTTGGGGTTCCCGGTTTACGGACGTTGTGCGGGGCAGAAGGCTCGAGCACTGGGCCCTGGCGCAGGGCCTGGTCATCGAGAACCGGGGTTCTGTCCCCACGTGCGTGCGGTGGAGAGGCGAGTCGGTGGTGGACGTCACGTTCGCCACCTCCGACCTGTCACCGCGCGTCACCGACTGGCGCGTTGTAGAGGAGGTGGAGACCTATTCAGATCACCGGTATATCCGGTTTGACGTCTCCGCCCAGACCTCAGACGCGCCGGTCCGACGGAACCCAAGTGGTCCGCGATGGGCGCTGAAGCAGCTGGACCGGGAGCTATTCCTGGAAGCCTCGATCGTGCAGGCCTGGGTGTCACCACCGGACAGGCCTGCCGACATCAACGACGAGGCGGAGTGGTTCCGGGAGGCCATGTCAGAGATCTGCGACGTGGCCATGCCCCGGGTCCGGCAAGGACGCGCCCGGCGTCAGCTGTACTGGTGGTCGCGCGAGCTAGCAGCGCTGCGCGAGGCGTGCGTTGCCGCGCGACGCCGGTACACCAGGTTCCGCAGGCGCCGCACCCGACCACCGGATGCGGCAACTGTAGAGGCGGAGCTGTACGAGGGCTACAGGGCAGCGAAGACCGTCCTCCGCGACGAGATCTGGCGGGCCAAGGAATTGGCCCGCAAGGAGATGCTGGAGACTCTGAACGGGGACCCATGGGGCCGGCCCTACAAGTGGGCGAGAGAGAAGCTCCGCCCCTGGGCTCCCCCGTTGACGCAGAGTCTCCAGCCTCAGTTCGTGGAGGACGTGGTGAGCGCCCTGTTCCCATCGCGAGGGGAGCATACTCCCCCGCCTATGGCTCCGCCTCCGACGGAACCTGACGGTGAAGCTGGCGCAAACGCGGACCACAGCGACGACGACGTCTACGACGCTCCAGAGGTGACCGAGGTAGACATGAGAGTGGCGGTACAACGGCTCAAGGCCAAAAATACCGCCCCAGGACCCGACGGCCTGCCAGGAAAAGCTTGGGTCCTGGCCTCGAGGACTCTCGGGCCTCGACTGGGGGGGCTCTTTAGCGCATGCCTGGAAAGGGGCCAGTTTCCGCTTCGTTGGAAGACGGGGAAGCTGGTCCTGATCCAGAAGCCCGGGCGCCCTGCGGACTCTCCGTCCGCATTCCGGCCCATCGTGCTGCTCGATGAGGTGGGCAAGCTCTTTGAGAGAGTCATTGCAGACCGCCTCGTCGGGCACCTGAATCGGGTGGGCCCGAACCTAGCGGAGAGCCAGTTTGGCTTCCGCAGGGGGCGCTCGACGGTGGACGCCATCATGCGCGTGAGAGCCCTCACGACGGGGGATGCAGTAGCCCGGGGCAGGGTCGTCTTGGCGGTGTCTTTGGACATCACCAATGCCTTTAACACCCTGCCCTGGAGTTGCATCAGGGAGGCACTCCGGTATCACCGGGTGCCGACCTACCTCCGTCGCATAGTCGAGGCTTATCTGACGGACAGAGCCGTCATCTACCCCGGTCACCGGGGAGAGTGGAACCGGCGAGAGATGTCGTGCGGTGTTCCACAGGGTTCGGTCTTGGGGCCGCACCTGTGGGACATCGGATACGACTGGGTGCTGCGCGGCGACCTCCCTGACGGCGTCAGCGTAATATGTTACGCTGACGACACGCTCGTCCTGGCGGAGGGAGAGTCGCACCAGGCGGCGGCCGACCTGGCGACGCAAGCGGTCGCGACAGTCGTTGGAAGGATCCGGCAGTTGGGACTCGACGTGGCGCTCCACAAAACAGAGGCCATGTGTTTTCATGGCCGTCTGAACGCGCCACGGTCAGAGTCCCACATAACGGTGGGAGGGGTTCGCATCGGCGTCGGGAGGACGATGAAGTACCTGGGACTCGTCCTCGACGGCCGGTGGAACTTCAAGGAGCACTTCCTGCGTTTGGCCCCAAGGCTGAACCGGGCAGCAGGCGCCCTCAGGCGACTCCTGCCCAACCTCAGCGGGCCAAACGCCTCCTGCCGGAGGCTGTACGCCGGTATCGTGCGGTCCATGGCCCTCTACGGGGCCCCCGTGTGGGCTCTGAGCATGCGGACGCGACCAGCGAGGCTGGTCGCATGCCAGAGGGTCATGGCTATCCGGATGATCCGAGGATACCGCACGATCGCCGGCGAATCGGCCAACCTCCTTGCCGGATTATTGCCCTGGGATCTGGAGGCGACCGCCCTCCAGCGCGTCTATGAGTGGCGCGTGGAGGCGCGGCGCCGGGGAGAATTCCCGCTGCCCCGACAAGTCGAGGCGCGGCGGGAAGAGGTCCGGCGCGATCTCAGGGCAGTATGGAGGGAACGACTGTCGCAACCGAGGTTCGGGCACGCCGCAATCGCGGCGGTAAGACCCCTCTTTGAGGAGTGGCTGGAAAGGCGTCACGGCGTCCTGACCTATCGGATGACGCAGGTCCTCACCGGACACGGATGTTTCGGGAGGTACCTGTGTCGGATGGGGAAGGAAGAAACGCCGGGGTGTCACCATTGCGAAGATCGCCCGGAGGACACAGTAGAGCATACGGTGCAAGACTGCCCCGCTTGGGCAGAGCACCGCCGTGTCCTCACGGCAGCGATAGGCGGAGACCTCTCGCGCCCGGCATTGGTCGAGGCCATGCTGCGGGGCGAGACGGAGTGGGAAGCGGTCGCCTCCTTCTGCGAGGCAGTAATGCTCGTTAAGGAGGAGGCGGGCCGTGAGAGAGAGAGGACAGCGTCCTCCCTCCGCCCCACCCGCAATGGTAGACGCCCACGGCGTCGGACGTCGCAAGACGATCTCCGGCCACCGTAGGCGCGGGCATGCGGGCGGCGAGTAAAGGGCAACTCGCCGCCCGGACATGGACCATGCCCGGGTCGACGGCGCGTTGTGTTCCACGCGCGCCTCAAAGAGCGTCAGCACGATGACGGGGCCCCGCCCAAGAGGGCCAAAGCCTGCCGGGGTCGCGGGACTTATCTCATTACCGTGACCCCGGAACATAAAAGGCTATTGAAGGACACCGTGGATTTTAGTCAGTACAAGTCTGACAGTCCCTCCCGCCCTGCCCGGGGTGGGAGGACTCATTTGATGATTTTACCACGCTAAAAAAAAAAAAAAAAAAAAAAAAGCACTCAAAATAAACGTAAAATTAATTCCATAATTGGCGAACCGACTAGACGATTCATCTTCGACTTTCCAGGAAATCTGTTCAGTACATCCAAGATGGCAGCGCGGCCTGACAATGATCAAGTACGAAATTATGCAGATGTGACATATTTATGTGTTTAATAAGTTCACGCTGTTTTTTGGATCCTTTCAAATGCGAGGAGTGTCTGTTGTTACCTATTTGATGCTGTATAGGAGTGAGTTTTCCTGACAACGAATTTATGTCTAGTGGTACGTTTTTTATAACCTTCGCCACACATGTGGTTTGAGGAATTCCTCTTATTTATATACATGGAAAAGCACTTTTAAGAGCAGCGATGATCCGTAACCCCGGCTAGTGAGTTTAGGTCGTGAGACCTAGACTTTGTGTACCTAATTTATTCATCACCACTGAATGGTACCTAAGTATGGATGGTAATTAGCAATATGTCTAGATGTTCGATAGTAGAAGGCGGTTTTCTGTCCTTGAACGCCGTTCGGTCACGGAATAATAAACGTCTTAGTCTTTGTCAATTTATTTTCAGCCGACGACGAACGGAACTGTTTACATACAAATAAGTAAATAAAATGTTCTTAGAATATATTTGAAGTCAGGTGTTCGTTGGTATTTTAGCTAGAAGTTACAATTTTACTCACCCATATTATTTAAATATTACATTATATCACAAATCATAGACATTAAAATATTATGATTTGTTCATGAGATACAAAATCTGGAGAAACATTTCTATAACTTGAGGAGAACTCTAGTATCACGAAATATGATTTTGACGTAACTAATTGGGCCCTTTATCTGGCTAGTATTATTTTTGTTGTTAATTTAAATGTCCACCACAAGACCTTGTTTGTTGTCAGATTTCCATCCATACTGCTATTGTAATAGTTGTATTTACTGATTATGTGTTCAATGATATTATAAATAATAAAAAGAGTTGTATGTTTCGCGATCCTCTGAACCTTTCTTATAGTACGAGTAATTAAACTAGGTTGTTTTCGCACTTCACCCGTATTAATTTAGAATGTTGCATCTATTACCATTTTCGGGACCAATTTATACCAAGGGGTATTCGAGATTCGAGATAAAAATACCCCTATGTCAGTCTATGAACACCTGACCAATAATAAGCAAAATTTCAGGACGATCGGTTCAGTAGTTTGTGCCTGAAAAAGTAACAAAATTACTTTAGCATTATAAATATTAAGTTTGGATGTTTTAAGAGCACGATTAGCAGATTAAATCCATCCGTTTTATCTTACAGGAACTCGAAATTTCCATGGAACCACATAATTATGTAATTAAATACATTTTCCAGCAGGTACCAACAACAAAAGAACACAAAATTAACTTAGCCTAGCCTATGATAAAACAGCGAATAAATGAAGCACTATCACTAAATCAAAGGGTGACATTTAACCTGCCCACACAAATAGATTACAAAATTCCTAACAGGTACGAAATATTTAGAACTGGGAACAAAGGAATTGTGTGAGGTGTTGCCACCCTACACAAGATAGAACATACAACTGTAATCCCGTAAGGTAAGACAGAGGTATATCTAAAGTACAAGCAAGATTCTGCCAGATTTTTTTCAATTTTTTTATACTTTAGGCAACACGCAACTAATAAGTATATTTAAGGGGCATGCAATAGGGGATCCTTTTTTGTGAAACAGGCACAAATCTGTACTTCGTGGCTGCTACTGAGAAATTTTTGGTATTGTTCGTCGTGTCGTTGAGCTCCTTGAGTTACGAGTCAAGCTACACGATAACTGACAAATGCTTCAACTGACTGGACTGGTCCTCTTAAATCTGTGTGGTTCTTTTCTCAAAAAACCATCTCAGAAATCCACATGGTCCTCGAATGACCTGAGCAAAACTATGTCTGGACTTTAAAAGAGGCTGTAACCTCTGAGTTTATTACGGCTGTTTCTTCTCAGAGTAGTCAGGTACCAAACACCGGCTTCATCTAGCTTTAATATTAATCATTGTGTCGTGTAAAACTGTTTTTTTTTACCAAGTTACAAATTAAGTTTCATTTGCCATTTTATTTTAATAATCGCGCTTGTGACTATAGGCCAACAAAGGAGATAAGCCAACTCGTGTAAAAGACAATGGCTTATGCTGGTCCACAGTAAAGTTCTATAAGTAATACAAATATTTATTCCGCGCGGGAATCAAAACCGACATACGCAACGCACCAGTCAATTTTTCAGCTACTACGCCAACCATCTTTCAACGCTCCTACATTTCTGCTTACCCTTTTCGAACCCCCAAACATCCGGATCAAAGCATTGTTTCCTTCCTGGCCAGTCATTATCCGGAATGCCACGTGCTGCGACATAAATAGATGAGCGTTAGTCCAACGGTTATAATGATGCGCGTGCGACGATGAAAGACGTGGGTGTGCGCGAGATACGTTGTGGAGATAGATCGTGGGATATGTTTAGTTGTGAGATTTTGTGTTGCAGTTTTTTTGTTGTTGTCTTTTTCTTGCAGATGATCATTGGATTAATATTATAGTTGTGAAAACTTGTGGCATATGCAAAAAAAAAATTGTTTTTTTTGGATATGAGAGGCATTAAGAATAATTTACAGGCCTGGAAAAAAAGTCTGTAAAATCCATTCGTAAATTTTTATGCCCTTTTTCCCATAGTGTAGTAAAAAACTATAGCAAGCAATCAGCTGCAATCCATACAATTTACATTGTCAAAAAAAATATTTTTTGACGTCCGGGTGCATTGCTACCAGGCGGTTAATGGACTCTTCGTGTTACCAAAGAGCTGGCAATTTTTTTTTGATAAAATATCAGCACTTACATTCAATGTGACAATGCTAAATGACTTTGTTTACACTTTTCCCGTTGTCACCGAAAGGGATGATTTTTGACCCTTTGTTAATATTGCGCCCTTCTGATAATTGTAATATTTTAATTACTAGTCGATTTACGGTAATATTAAACTGGTTTCAAATTATTCGATTAGGGAATGCACTGAAATGTTTCAATAATTAAATTACTAATAATAAATTATTTTCAGGCAAGCGTATCGAACCTAATTGAATATTCACAAAGACCTTTAAATAAGCTTCGGTTGAATTATTGCTTTGAATTTGAAATAAATTAACGAAATTGATATATTAAATTAACTACGAACGTTAAAAGCAAACATATACGATGTGCTATATAGTGATGTTAAGCTCGTAATAAATTATGTGGTTATTTATTAAAGCTCAATCTAAATTTCACTAATAAAATACACGTTCTATTTATCAGCTTTCCAAATTGATGGTTTCATATAACGTATAAGCGTTCAAATTCCACATGACCAAATTTTGTTGAGAAAACAATAAATTCCATTCGCTTGACGTATCAAAGTGCTCAGAAGTACAAAATAAAATACCGTCTAGCACTTGAAGCAATTGTTTCCACGACTAAATCTAGATTGACACAAAAGAGAAGCTACCAAAAGGAATGTTTGCGTCTTTAGAAACAATCTGAGCAATGCACATCCCCTCTGCTTCGAATGCCGTAGTATTTTGGTATTAGAGTCTCGCGGGGACAGCTTTGGAAGCCATCCAGTTGGAATCACGCGCCGGGAACGCGCAAACGCCGTTTATCGATCGTCAAAAAAATCCCCGAACAAAAATAGAAAGTGACAATATTTAGACTAGTACTATTTTCGGCATTGTTCTTTTAAAAAAAAATCTGTGATACAAAAATAATTTAAACGCTATTTATATTTTTTAAATTTTAAATTTTGTGGTTTATTTTAAGTGTTGTGTGCGAAATTATTGGAAATGATAGATCACTAGTTTAAAATAACCCGGTATTATAAGATCGCAGACTCACAGAGTACTGTGAACAATAAAAGCTGAGTGCAAACAAACAATAAAACATCAACTATTTTGAGAACGCTGAGCATAAAACGAGCAAACCGTTGCTCATAAACAAAATGGCCACTAACCGGCACGCGACTTCGTTTATAAATCACAACATGTTTATTTGTATTTTCGTCTCGCTCTTATTGCCGATGGCGAACGAAGGTGCCGCGAATGTGTACGGTGACAGCCGAAGTTTTCTGAACGATGACGGAGGGAAACGATTGTCGAGGGAATATCACCTAAGACAGGGTGCGCTTAGAGGATTGATAGTGAAACCAAGTCGGCAGTATGATTTTCAGTATGTGGAAATGTTTCTTGGCATACCATATGCTGCTCCACCGACGGGACACCTAAGGTTTATGCCACCAGGTATGAATTTAACAACTTTTATGTAGGCTAGTTTTGCCTTTACCCTCTACCTCAAGTAACCTGTAACTGCATATATCCTACACTATCCTTCCTATCCTGCTTTGTACTATTCTATTCTACTTTCTAATAATATTATAAACATGAAAGTTTGTTTGGATGGATGGACGTTTGTTACTCTTTCACGCAAAAACTACTGAACGGATTTGGATTAAAAACTGTCCTATGTAGGTATTAATCCAAGTTGTCAACCATCGATGGTTAACAACTTGGATTAATACATAGGACAGTTTTTATACCAATTTTATGGTCTCTTATGGTTATGATAATTTTCGAGTTTTAGCAGGTGAAACCGCTGCCAAAAGCTAGTATTCTATAACTCTCATCTTACCCCAACTGTCTATGTACAGTTGTACATAGAATCAAAATTCTTCAACATCGTTTAAGCGATGAAATTTGTTTAAGTGTTACAAACAAACTTACTTTCGCGTTTATATATAGTTAGCATGGCACTCAATAATTATCTAACTTTCTACTAAGCTTAAAACTTTACCTCTTTTTAATACTGTTATACTAACGTAAGATTTGTAGGCAGTTAAGGCGCTGACAATAGCTAATGTCACCTCTCGCTCGCACGTTTCGACATTTTGAAAGATATAAAATCACTGATCCCATTTTTGAAAAATCGCAATCAACTATGTTTTGTGCAATCACATTGCACAGTTTAGTAAAAAAAAAAACATTTTAATCGATACAAGTTTACCTACTCAAAAATTTGCTTAAGTACTAAAACTAGTAAAGCAAATTTTTGAGTAGGTAAACTTGTATCGATTAAAATGTTTTTTTTTTACTAAACTGTGCAATGTGATTGCACAAAACATAGTTGATTGCGATTTTTCAAAAATGGGATCAGTGATTTTATATCTCGATACCTCCCACGTAAGTTGTTGTATCTCCAAAATTGCAATTTTACACTAGGGAGTTTTAAAGATAAACACTCGCAGAAAATAGTCATGCTTCAATATATTCTTTTGAAATTTTGCATACACACATATTTTAAAGTAGTTTCAATTCTTACCTAAGATTTTATTTTTAAATACCTGTAGTTTTTGAGATTTTGTTCATACAACATTCTAGAGTGTAGTGTTACCTCACATAAATGTTGTACAGGATACTTACAATCATTTACACTGGAAAACAATAGTTGCATTTAATTGTATGTGCTAAATACTATAGTGTTCGTTGATATAAATTTAATATTTTGTGGCGGTATGTGTAATTAGGTATCAGGGTTTAGTAAAAACCATGTTTGCATAATAAGATATTATTTACTACGAGTATTATAATAAAATAAAAATTATCATTCTCTAAAGTAAATCTGAATTAGTAATAATTCAACATAATTAAACGATCTAAAAATTACTTTCTTCTGTTAACAGATAACAATCAAGGTTCTAGATTAATAATTATTTATTGATAAGATTAGTTCCAGTCTTTTATTTATTAAAACTTTGATACATGTATTATACTGCATTTAAGTTACCTAAACAAAAAAAAATAATTAAGGCATCGATGTAATACCGTATAATACCTCCTGTCACATCAGTCTTTAAACAGGTAAACATTATTTTAAATTTAAAACGAACTATTACAATTAAGAATAGTAATAATAAAAAAACGGTACCATATTTTCTGTCACCAAAATTTATATTTGTCACCAAGTTGTATCACCTAATTAATAGAATCTATCACCACAAAATATTTCCGCTCTCAGATAAACAAAAAGTGTTCCCAGGTATGAATTATCAAACTAATGTTAATATCTGTGTAAAATAACAGATGGATTACCAATAAAATTGTGGTGCATTACGTGAATATTAATTTCGTTCTTATAATGTGTAATTGTTTTATTACTTAAATAATAGCTTTGTGCTCATAATGGTAGGTAGATCTGTCACCAAATAAATCGATTACCGATCCCTGACTGCGAATTATTTTTATTTGTTATTTTGTCACCAGTACAGTAGTTACAGTTTAACTCAATTAGTTATTAAAATAATAGTATTTGTTACCAATTTAATACATCTGTTTATAATTTTAATGAAAACATGCTCAAAGACGCGGAGACAATTTGGCGCGCATTCAGGCCTCAACGATGAGTCCTCTGGACTTTGATTGTTTGCCTTCACGATTGGTATTGTTATTAGGAGAACTTGGGATCAAGAGCAGCGAAGCGAGCTCGGGACTTGTAGGCGCCCCGACACGGACAGGTTAGGTTCGAAGGGGATGGCGGGGTCTGTAAGACCCCGCTTTTTTTCAAAAAAGTGAGACGGTGAGACAAACAACTTGAAACCTCATTGGCCCCACGGGTGGCTTCTGCCTCATGCCACATGTAGCAATAAGCCTCTTTCTTTGTGGCGTCAAAAACAGTGAAATTGAAAACTGATAACTTGCGTTTGTAATATAAAACACATAATTGACCATGAGGAGCATTCAGAATCTTCTCAAAATCGAAAGCGGCTGTGCAGATAGTCTGTCTGACCTGTATAATGTGACTCAACTGGTTGCAAGCTCTTCATGTGGTCACATACGTTAGTTTCGACTGATCCAGTATTTTTAAGAGGATGATTTGAATGCTTACCCCTTTGATCAGGAATCGGTATTCCCGTTGTAACATCGATGTATTCATGATCCTGACCTGCATATTGTAATTTGCAATTTATTTGTCCCAGACAATTACCGTCGTACCACAAAAATTTTTAAACGTCTGTTGAACACTTGTCTAAAAAAATGTCAGATTATGACGATGAAATAAGGTCCGTTTTGCAGTCACATTTTTTTTAGACAAGTGTTCAACAGATGTTTAAGTTTTTGTAGTAAGGCTGTTACTGTCGTGGCAGAAAACACCGCTTACTGGCTGTTCCATACTGCCGGACTGTTGCGCACTCTAAATCACCTATTCCTCGTACATTAACCGCGATTAATGCTCTCCTGAACTCGGACAAAGATCTTGATGTATTTGCGGATGAATGGAAGATGATACTGTCAGAATGTCTGAAATTTTGTGAAATGAATGCGTGACTGTGGTAAATTAATTTTAAGGTGTAAATGTTATAGTTTAATTGGCTTTTGTATTATTAAATAGGTAGTATAATTGGCTTCGGCCGTTCTATTTAAATAAATAAATAGTGCTTAAAAATGTAATATTAGCTAATTCATTCGTCTCAGATTCATTAAAGTAACTGGCAATGGAGAATCTGTAATAAACTGTAAGGGTAAGTTTCAATTTAATAAGTACCTATCTATTGCTAAATAGACCTCAATTCGGCCCATGAGGCTAATCAGACATGGAAAAATTAAAAAAGCGGTGGTAACCTTTGCTCGGTAATGAAAATCTGAAGAGTTTAAAAACGTATATTGTTGTATGTAACTAAAAAAATATATTTTAGTAACGTAAAATATAGTATGTCAACATCCAATACATATTTGTGTATGTAATGCCGACGTAAATTGTCGTATGTATTACTTCACATATAATTTGTTATTTTTCAACAAGGTAAAGTGTTGTATGTGATGATACAACGCTGATTTAGTATCTTCTAAGCGACGTAAGTTGTTGTAAGTAATCTATACAACAGTTTACACCCTTTTGGTAGTCCGGGATGAACTGTCGTATGTCACACATACGTGACGCGAGCGCCCGACGCGCCCCGCGTTAACCGTTGCGGAGGTGGATACAATGTTATACGCCGCTGTTGTAATAATGATACAACTTTATACGTCTGGTAAATATACTTAAAAATTGCATTTTTTAATTTCTTTTACTCTCAACACTTAAAGTAGGCAAAAATAGGCGTTTTAGTTTAAAAAACGTAAAACATGCATTTTGTGGGTTACAACAACTTACGTGGGAGGTATCGATCTTTCAAAATGTCGAAACGTGCGAGCGAGAGGTACATTAGCTCTTGTCATCGCCTTAAAGACTTTATTATGGCAGTTCCATTCAAACCATAAGACGATAAGATCAATTTTGGGATCAGTGCCAGGTCAAGCCTGATCCGATACGATCTCGTACGGGTTTATTGTTATGCAAACATGTTACAGTATTTATTTAGAGATTTCATAATTATGAAAATACAGGGTGTTATCCATCGACGCACAAACGGATACCATGGGTCCAGGACATGACTCTGGATCTGGACATTATTTTTATAAGTTTGTTTTTTTTTTTAATAGTGAGCCGCGCTTAAAGTTCTAGGTATACGATGACCTTTCATTATAAACATCTAAGAAGACACCATTTCTAGTTTTATTTACATTGCTACTTTTAGTGAAAATAGTGAATTAATTACTTTTTTAATTAAAAATCTCATTGGATTAGGTAAGAATAACGATTATGAACAGGCTAAAGAAAAAAAAAAACTCAATTTTTTTTTTTAAATTTTGAAAATTAGGAAAAATCCGACGAAAAATTCCAACACGGGGGGGGTCCAGAATCATGTCCTGGGCCCATGGTTTCCGTTTGTGCTTCGATGTCCTTAACACCCTGTATAATGCAGTTAAAGGATAAGTACGTACAACTTTTGATTTTGAACTGATGTTGATTATGTGATTCAGCCAATTTTGGCCAGGGCGATTGCTTTACCTCCCGTGTTGTTGTCGTTACCAACCCGCACTGGGCCCGCGTGGTGGATTATGGCCCACTCCCTCTCACAGAGAGGAGGCCTGTGTCCCAGCAGTGGGACCATTATAGGCTGATGATGTTGTCGTTTGCTCACATGTGGCATATGTGGCCAATCTTCTTTATGAAGATCCTTGATCATAAGTGAGGGAATTATGGTAATCATTGAAACGGATTCGTTGTCCAAAAGGTCACAAAACACTTTCTGGTGATCAAGGAAATGAGTTTTTGAGATTGATTCACAGGTCCGTCTGTCCGGGAAACAGCCTGAACTCTCTATTGGTGGTTGATGGTAACAGATTGGAATGGCCTTTTATTATGTGGTACTTAAACATAACAAGCGAAAAGAGGGTGTACTAAAATATGGTTCCTACAACTGCGATTACAGACTGTTGGGGTTACAAGCACGATGTAACGTTCATTAAAAAAAATGTTTTACCACGTTTTTATAAAAGCATGTGGTTCTAATATGTAGTTGAAAACGTATGGGGATCTGCCATTGTTCTTTCATAACAAGTTGGAAAAAAATAACGAAAAGTCGTAAATACTTAGTTTCTAACTTTACATTCTGTTAACAAAACTACAGTTATTTGAATACTTTGTACATTCATACATTTTCCATTTCCGTTCGTAGTTTAGGAGCTAACAATTTATGCACAATAAAACTACGCTGGTTTGTTCTGTGCGTATAATTTAGAACGAAGTTTGTGGAACTCAGTGAAATTGCATGCTTTGGAATGTAAAGAACGACCAGTTCCAGTTATTTTAAACATGCCAATCAGACTACGGAGATTTGGAGATTATTTCGAGGAAAAACTGTATTTCTAAAAATATAAATGAATGCGGTTCTAGTTTATAGGGCATGGTTATGATAGAAAGGAGACGGTGTGAAACAATGATTCTGGGATAAGAAATTGTGAGACTTCACGTATTTATCTCTTTTCTTTGTAAAAAAAAGTATCCGCACCAATCAATAGTCATATTAGATTCAAGGAACACCACAAAGTTGTCCGGTTAAGCAGCTCACTATTTCCTCAGCGAGATGCCATTCATGAAAAAAAACCAGTGATCAAAATGATAATGACTAGATTCCCCGATGAGTAACTTTTACCCGAAGCTTCGCTCAAGTGTTTGTCGATTTTTGTTTCACGGGAACTTCACCGGGTATCAAAGTACCTATCCCAACATTCTTAGTTATAATGTTGGATGTTCAATCATTGTTTAGCTTTGTAGTAGCCAAGCTTTATAGCCAGCCAGCTATTGGGAAGTTCAATGATCACTTCACATTTCCGACCTTGAGTTCACAAAGTTTGATCAGTAGGTAATTTTTTTTTTTGTTCTCTTGCCATTCCGTCCTACGATCATGATTGTGTGCTTCTTCTTTCTAAATCTCAATATAAATATATCCATTTCTTACTGTATCGACCTTTGTGATATGCCGCGATTCTTTGTTGCTGTTTCGGGACACCAATCTTGAGTTTTACGGATCCACAGTTCATTCGGCATTTAAAAGACAGACAGATATTCTGCCAGATAAAAATTACAGACAAAAAATTAAACATCGTGAAACGGAGCAGAAAAATTCACTTAATAATGAGATGCAAATTGAATCAAATAAACTTGAATTATAACTTCAATATAAAAACTGAGAAGCGGGGATCAACATAAATATTAAAAACAATGAGCATACCGCTGCATAACGTTAGGCGTGGCGCACATTGGTATAGTTAGGTTTTTAAAGATACTCAAAATTATAACTTAAAAGTGTGATCACAAAGTTGAAATTTAAATGGGAATGGTCGTGGGAACAATAACAATGCCACATCATGCTTAAATTTGCATGTCGGCAACATTTGGAATGCAACGGCATCTTTCGGGATGCTTCGGGACTCTAAGGTTAGTTGCGGCATAGCGAGAGATACTGTGATAATGTTATGTAGTACATTATATACAGACTTACATGCATAAAATATAGATGATTAGGATTCGTATTTATACTCCTTCTGCTTCGTCCACGATCATGCATTATCAGTCATTTAAACTCGAGGTTGTGAGTACCTACTTACCTACTCACCTGCCCTCTTTGAAGAACCTAACTAAATAATAAGGATACGAATGCCTTGCAGGTATGTCGAAGAATCCACTGCTCCGTCAGTGTGTGTCAGGCATTGGGCACCTGTCGTATCGTGAGCGATTAGCGAAGAGTAAGTGGAAGCGGTAGATAATAAAAACGAGTTGTCGGTTTGACGGATCGAGCGGTGTTACCAGTCAGTAACCAATAATGAAAATCTAGCATCCACCCGCGCATCACTAGCTCTTCATCAGGGTCTCATCTGTTTCTGTGCCGAAAAATATCAGAATTAATTCAGGAGCTTAGGTTTGACAGCTTTCTTACACGAAAACCCTAGCTAGTTGCTTCGCTTGCGGTGGGACAGATACCTTATAATACCAAATGGTGGTTATCAAGTCACTGTTTAACATAGTATTGCGAGCTAAATGATACATTGTTGTTGTTGTGAGTTTTTACGTTTTACCTATATTTCGTCATATTTAGGAAGAAAAAAACTTTTTTTAAAAAAAGTACCGACTTCAAAACAAATACAAAAAAGTTTAAAATAACTTTTCTTTCGGAAGTCGGTGGCAATAGTCAATGACACAACAAAACAAAGCCACCGACTTCCGAAAGAAAAGTTATTTTAAACTTTTTTGTATTTGTTTTGAAGTCGGTACTTTTTTTAAAAAAAGTTTTTATTTTACCCTTTTTAGTTTATTTATTACATATTCAACCCAAAAACTTGTAAAATACAAAATTTTTTTCTTACATATGCACTAATCTTGTAATCCGTCACAACATAAAAAATCCATATCTCTAAAACTACTGAACCGATTTTGATGAAACTTGCAGTGTACCCTAAGTTGAACAATACCTAGTACAACAAAAAAAGAATCACTTAAATCGAACTTATAGTTCCGGAGATATGCGTGCACAAACATAAAAACATACATACATACATACATACATACATACATACATACATACACTTATGAAATTTGGCACATTTGTTCAGACGCTGATATAGACTAACATATATGAAAACTGGGCAGTTCTGATAATATTACATACATACGGGTCGAATTGATAACCTCCTTTTTTTTGAAGTCGGTAAAAAGGTTAATTGTGTTGAGATCATTTGGTTTATTTTGGCTCTTGAGATGGGTTTTCGACTTGACTTGCTGTGCCCCGTTATTTCCAACATGAAATATGTTAAACCCTCCAAATTAAACTTCCTCAAGATTGGGCTATCTTGTGCAAAAACAGTTTCTTAAATCCGACCGGCAGTTAGAGAGATTAGAGCGTTAAAACCAGTAAGTAACCAAAAATTATTACACTCCTTTTCTTAGAAATTGAGCTGTAGATAGAAGAATGGTGTACCTATTATGCTAATGCTCTATAATTATAAGGATTTCGTCTCGACGAAAGCAAATTGGATGCCTAGATTGTGTCTAGCAATAGAACCATGATAATTGCTGGATAAGCGAATATTGTTAGCCAATTTGAAAAAAAGGTTAAGGCGAATTCTATTTATACACCGTGACTTTTTAGTCGTTTTACAAAAGTGGTCCACTTAATGTATCCGACCTAAAATACCTCTAGGCAAGTTTTTTATTTTTTTTAATCGTTATTAATAATTTTTATTATTAATAAATAGGTACATAGAAATATAAAACACCCTGTTAAAATGTTTACGTATCAAGCTGTAGAGTATACCTACTCAGCGCAATAGTCGGGCAGATCATTCCATCTCCATTTTCTATGTGACAAGGGTGTTTCTAACTACCTACGCCTTGCGTCATAATACCGAATTAAAATTTTATTTTTAAATTTTTCAAATCTCTTAAATACCATTTTTTTATTATAAACGTGTTCTAGTCATTGGATACATGAACTGGGCTGCCGTTGTAAGACGACTAAAAAGTCACGGTGTATATTTCGTATGTTGAGTTTAAAAATTTCCTTTTGCGCAAAGTCAGAATAGAGGTTTGGATACGTTCCAAAATAACTATTATTATAGTGACACCTACTACCTAATAATACTATGAACTAGCATTTGTCCACAGTTTCGCTTGTCTTTCTCTCCAGTTAAATTTCGTACAAAATTAAGTAGCCCGTAAAGTAAAAGTAAAAAAAAAAAATCTGGTGCGCTTACAAACATAGAAACTCACATACACAAACCCCCAGACCTAGAACAACATGTAGCTCATATGATTTTTGTTCCGTCCGGGGATCGAATTCGCGACACGCTGCGCAGCAGTCGATTACTCAGCCGCTGCGCCAACCCTGACGTCCAGTTATTAATAGTATCGCCCAAATATCTTGATAATTCTCAGGAAATAATAACTAACATTACATCCACTCAAATGGTTTTTAAAACTATTTGTAAAGCAAGTGCAGTTATCAGGAAAGTATATCGAATGTGCTGCAGTTTTCTGAGAAAATCTGCAGGCGTTTATGCAAAACACTTTAGCGGGGCTTTAGGAGATTCTCAGGATTCGATATTTTCTTCGTGGTGAAATAAAAATATTGGCGTTTTATTTTATGAAAGGTGGAAAGTGAGTGGTTTTGAAGAGCGTGTACCTACTCTGCTCGCCTTAGGCATTAGGCATTTCGAACTTTTCGTTGTCCTTTTTTCTCGTAATGAATGATCTGAACGAATGAACCAAAGTTACCGACATAGCCCAACGAATTAGCAAGTTGAAATGGCAGTGGGCAGGCCATATAGCACGCAGAACTGATGGCCGATGGGGCCGTAAAGTTTTCGAATGGAGACCACGCACCGGCAAGCGCAGCGTAGGACGTCCACCCACTAGGTGGGCAGACGATCTAATGAAGGCCACAGGATCACGCTGGATGCAGGCCGCTTACAACCGGTCCTATTAGAAGTCCAAAGGGGAGGCCTATGTTCAGCAGTGGACGTCTTACGGCTGATATGATGATGATGATGATGAATGATCTGAATCGATTTAATTACCTTCATAAGCATAAGCATTAGACACAAGAAGATGACATAAAATGATGATGATGAGCGATACGGTAGAAGTAGTAAAAAATATTTACAGAAAAAAACTTTTATGGAAAATAAAATAATAACCGACTTCTAAAACAACACAAAGAAGTATAAAATAACCTTTCTTTCGGAAATGGGTGACTTCGTTTGTTTTTATTTCATTGATTTTTGTGCGTGGAAATTATCACATGAATCCTCCCACTATGGATGGAGCAGAAGAGACTGTCAGACTCAACGACTAAATAGTCCACTCTATTCCTTCGATTCCCCATCCATGTCCTTACCTATCTTAAATAAGACACCCATGGATATGTCAAACGTTAACGGCATAAACCTAACCTCTTTGTTACAGTCAGCGCGCCACCATGGCCTGGAGTGAAGATGGCGACACGTTTCGCCCCTGTCTGCCCCCAGTCACTCCCTCCCATCAAGAAGGGGAACCCTCCATCATCAGGACGGCAGCACTACTTGAACCAGCTGAAGACATTCCTCACCAATGAGTCTGAAGACTGCCTGTACTTGAACATTTATGTTCCCTATAGAGGTAAGTCAAAAAAAATACGTGTAGCAGTCGGAGACTGCTGCGGTAAAGCTATTTCATAACATTTAAAAAAAAGTCTCCCGAACTGAGGTATTTTTGGTTTTTCCTTAGGTATTTTCGTTACGGAATTTCTTGATTCGGTCGCCGTGCTTAGAGCCCGCGATAAAAGCTATGCAATAGCTTAAAAATCGGAAAAAACTATTTCTTTCAGCATTTTTTTACGGACTCGCTGTGTTGTATGGGTGATAAAGAATACTGGCGCAGGTTTTATTTGAGTAGGTATGCTCACTCTATCGTTGACTTTGTCTCTCTCACCTCCAACCTAGAGTAGAGCCACCTATCTGAAATAGAAAAAAAAACAGGAATAATAGGCTATTTTTCTAAATAAAAATAATTAGTCCAAAAGATAGTTTACCAAAAATATTCGACCCGTATTTTTCCTTTGTTACTTAAACCAAAATTGACGAAGGTACAGCGCTTCTGAAAATCACAAAACGTCACTAGGTCGGTGTAAAGTTTACAGGCGTTATGACGTCACAACTCAAAAGCCGACTCCCAAATTACGAAGCGTTATATCCTAGTCAATATTCACGGATAAAAAAAAAAAACAAAAAAACGTGTTCATTATTTTTCAGTACTCTAACTGATGGATTAAACACATTTTCAAGTTATTTATGCAGTAAACTACCCTATTATATTGTGTACCATAATGATAGTGTACATCGGCTGCAGTGTTGTATGGCATATAATGAATAGGTGCGCCCACACAGAGCGTGCAGCCTCGCGAGGCATTTGCTGCGCGAGGAAACTGACAAGCGAGCCTGCTCTCTCTGTGTGGACGAGTCTATTGTTTTTCAACCGAGACACGAAACAATATACGCGAGCAAAACAAAAGCCGACACTCATGAATGGCTCGGGCGCTCAGTCTCTCGACCGCGGCAGCGTTGTCACTTGCCTCGCCCGAGACACGTCCACACCAACCGATCTGCTTCGCGCGGAAAATTCTTCGGTCGGGACGCACCTAATGTGTATACTTGATAATAAGCAAGTGAAAAGGCCGGACGTATACAAGCGGCTGCTAGTACCAAATTAAGGCGTATTGAAATGCGTAGGCTGTGGGCACAGTTGATCAAACAGCCCCTGTAAATCAACGCACACCGTAATAAACACCACTGAATGAAAAGAAATATTTACAATACCCATCCATTTCACAAGAATTGATCTCCTTCGAGAAATCCGACGGTCCCTCTTTAATATTCTCTTTGATCTTAGAAAAATATACAGATATTCTGTAATTTAGAGGAGTATCAATATAAATAAGTAACGACTGTTTACTTTTAAAAGATGGTGGCGGTATGACGCGAGTTAGAAGTGACAGTCCAGTAATTTAAACTTTTTGGAATTTTATGAATAATAATTTTAATTTTTTCCTGTTTATGTGTTATTTTAGCCGATAATTTTGCACGGGTGTGCACTGTTGACATTCATTCAAACTTATGCCCAAAAAACATGCCAAGGATAAAATTTATTTCCTAAATTAAAAAAAAAGGTCTCGTGTAAACAGTAAACTGCTATTACCTAGCTGTGCCAAAATAATTATATTTGTACATCAATATGAAAATTCCAGCGATACGTTGGACAATAATATCTAAGTCATTTTCCATCTCAAATGTAATACAGACGCTAGCACATCAACTTATTTCAAACTGTCAATGAAAAAGAGTTTGAATAAGATCCTAACTTTATCTCATACTTCATCAATCTCTACCTTACTCTTCAACATCTGGAGTCCCACAAGGATCTCATCTTGGCCCAATACTGTTTATTATATTTGTAAATGATATTGTTAACAGTATCAAATACAGTACTTGTTCCATCTTCGCAGATGATTTGAAATTATACCGGGTCATTGACACAAGTACAGACGTTGCCCTACTCCAGGAAGATCTCAACTCTATATATCGCTGGTGTACTAATAATCGCATGATCCTAAATGCTGATAAGTGTTACCATATAACATTCACAAAAAAACACCGTACGCTCACTTCTTCATATACGCTCAACGGAAGAGAGCTTCAGAAAGTCGAAAAAATCAGAGATTTAGGAGTCCTTCTTGACAGTAAGCTTACCTTCATACCTCACATTGACTCTGTTGTTGCTAGGGCCGCTAAAACACTGGGATTCATAAAAAGAACCTGTTATGATTTCAAAACTGTCCAAACTTTAACAGTACTCTATAATTCTCTTGTACGTACTATTTTAGAATACGCCTCACCTGTTTGGAATCCAATTTATGGTACACATGAGAATCGCATAGAACGGGTCCAAAAAAGCTTTACACGCTACCTGCGGTACAAGTCTGATAGCTGTCATCGAGACGCTGACTACTCGCAAAGACTAAGTCACTTCAAAATGATAACTTTGAAACAGCGTAGGCATAACAACGATCTGATTTTGCTTCATAAAATTATTAATGGATATACAGGGTGATTTGTTATTCGATGCGGTCCTTGAAATAGGTGATACTAGACCTTATTTGCAACAATTTTAACCCCGACAACATGGGGTCTAAACTGACTGGTTTTGGAGATATCGAACTTTAAAGGTTTTTCGAAAAATTTCTACCTCTCCATCATTAAGTGCTTATTGTTAGAAAGTAACGATAGTCACCACTTAGAATTTATACTTTTCTGATAGAATATGAACGATTGAATCTAGTGAATACAAGTTTGTTATAAAACTAATCATATCTTGGGAAATTAAGTGTCATAAAGTTTCTGTTTTGAAGTTTTCTGAAAACTTCCCTTGTGTTTCAAAGCATATTTAAAAAAATAAATGTATGACACTTGGTTTACAAATTACAGGAAAAACTTTCTTGTCTCATTACCTTTCTAAAATGGTGCCACAGTACCTACTTTTAGTTAGTGTCTGACCAGAAAATCAGGGTTGTTACTGACAAGGTAGTAAATCAACGAAAATCGGTTGCATTGTTTTTTCGACCCAACATGTTCTATCTGTGGTTTTTGTCCAAACTGCTATCTAATATTAGCTTTTTGAGTCAATGCGCTTATTCCTGGCCGTAATCACATAATCATATCAGGCAAAGTCGGTTTTTATTTGGAGTATTTTACCTATGGACCAGATAGACAAACCATCAATTTTCTTCCATTTAAAACAGCTACTTGAAACATAAGTACAATAACGGAATGTTTGTAAACTCTGGTTTCATAAAAAAACTAAACTGGCGTGCATAAAAGTTAGGTCACCCTACTGGTAGGACAGGTAAAAATACTCCAGATAAAGCGCGATTTTGCCTGATGTCATCGACCAAGATTTAGCGCATTGACTCAAAAAGCTAATATCAGATAACAGTTTGGACAAAAACCACAGAAAAAAAATGTTGGGTCGAAAAAACTTTACAACCAATTTTCGTTGATTTACTACCTTGTCAGTAACAACCCTAATTTTCTGGTCAGACACTAACTAAAAGTGGGTACTGTGGCACCATTTTAGAAAGGTAATGAGACAAGAAAGTTTTTCCTGTAATTTGTAAACCAAGTGTCATACATTTATTTTTTTAAATATGCTTTGAAACACAAGGGAAGTTTTCAGAAAAATTCAAAGCAGGAACTTTATGACACTAAATTTCCCAAGATATGATTACTTTTATAACAAACTTGTATTCAATAGATTCAGTCGTTCATATTCTATCAGAAAAGTATAAATTCTAAGTGGTGACTATCGTTACTTTCTAACAATAAGCACTTAATGATGGAGAGGTAGAAAATTTTCGGAAAACCTTTTAAGTTCGATATCTCCAAAACCAGTCAGTTTAGACCCCATGTTGTCGGGGTTAAAATTGTTGCAAATAAGGTCTAGTATCACCCATTTCAAGGACTGCATCGAATAGCAAATCACCCTGTATACAAGTCCCTAAGCTTCTCGATGAAGTAAATATATCGGTCCCTCGCCATAGTTTACCCAGATCAGCACGTACACTTGATGTGTTTACTCCGCGACCAACAAGAACTAACCTCGGAAATTTGGCACCAATGAACAGGTTGATGAGGACGTACAATGAGCTTCATACACGATCCAATGGCATTGATATCTTCTCCAACAAGCTATCGCATTTTCGCACACAATTGTTATTAACCTACAGTGGCCAAAGTTAAAATTTTATAAAATTCATTACAATTATCTACATACTTTAAGACAAGATTTAGATTTAGATTTATTTCTTATTCCTATTTTTATTGTTAATTTTAAATTCATTTTCATGTAGTTCTTTTTAAATGATTGTTAGCTTCAGTTATGCACTCTCTGTAAATTATTATTATACTCGTAACCTGTAAGTGCTGTGCACACCTGTAAGTGACAAGTTCACTCTAGATATAAAGAAAATTGTTACACTACCCCAAAATGTATTAGTGAATAAGTCGTTGGTGTGCCATAAATAAATAAATAAATAAATAAAATAAATAAATAAATACTTATGAAATGAATCAACGCCAATTTATGTCACTGTAGTTAGAATAAAATCTTATGAGCAAACAAAATAACATGTCATAGAAAATTTACTATCAAAAGGACCAGTACGCAAGCAAGATTTTATATTATTAAAAGTTAGTGCCTACAGTTTATTTCAACACCACTCAGTATTTCTTAGAAAACAGTAAAGCAAAATATCGTGAACAAAACCGATTGTCTTAAAATTAAATGTATCATCCGACAATCTTCTTTGAGATCGTGGTGGACTTTGAGCCATCTTAATTATTTTTGAGAGAAAGCCAATGACCTAGCTGTGGCAGCATTAAAAGCTGATAACATATTTCATTTAGAAAAATAGTTTTTCCGCACTTTTCTATTTTGTGGTAAGAGTAACTGAAAGCGGCGCCAAAATGACGTCACAAGGCCGCCTAGATTCAACTATAAATAAAAATAGTTGATTTCAATGTTGTTTATCTGTTTGACAAACTTTTTTGTTAGTTCAGGCTTAAAAACATTCGATTATACGAAGAGTAAGTTTGAGAAGAGAAATAATCTAGAATTGCAATTATTCAGACCTCGTCATTGCTTACTTAATAATTTTAAATGTTTTTTTTTTTACTTTGTCCCACACTAGGAATTTCCCCTGCATCGTGGTTGCGTTTAAAAACATTGAAACTCACATAAACAAACACCCAGACCCGGAACAACTACTTGCAGATCATACAAGTAGGTAATTGTTCCATGCGGGGATCGAACCCGCGACACATTGCACAACAGTCGAAAGCTCAGCCACAGCGCCAAAAAAAAAAATAGTGGTGAAACGACATTTTTGTGTAAATATAGCACATACTTAGTTTATGAACCGAGAAATCGATGAACCGGGATGTAGCCATTCTAATTTTATTATGATCAAAAATGTCACATCTATTTTGAATCCAATTTCATGGTCTCCAAATAGACGTGCTGATTGATCCGATTTCTCTGAAAATTAAAAACTTGAGTATTTTATTAGCTTTATGATAAAAAACAGGTATTATAACGATTAAACATTTACAATAATTTTATACTTTTTACAACAAAAAACTCAGCAAAAATAAATCCATATAAATGAGGGCTTATCACAAGATTACCTTATTTTACATTCAGCGTACTTGAAGTAGCGTTTATCGTATTGAAAATGAAAAAGCGCATCTAGTGTCCAAGGAAGAACAATTTTTTTCCGTCAAATTAACGTCAAAGTTACCGTTTAATTATTGCGAAATACATATACGTAAAAGTCGTACCAGGACCTCTGAACAGACAATTCCATTGTTCCATGAATGTAAATACGGACGAACGCCCGAACCTGAAACAGTTTCTAAAAATATTTTCAGTAGGTTAATTCCTCAAAGTTGACTCCACTGGAAATAATATTCTACCTGAAAGTGGAACTTTATTCAATATAGTTCTAGCTATGAAAACTGGTATACAAGTAACCTATTTCTTGATTTCAATTTTCAGCGTAGCACTCGCTGTGGGCAATTTTCGCTTCGATGGTAGATAAGGAATTCATTTTGAATTGTGTTGAAATGAATGAACAAACAATGACTGCATGAAAGCTATAGTAGTGACACTGTGCTCTTAGAATAAAATTATTAAGAGGCAAAATTGTAACAACTTACATTGATTGTGATTCGAGAATGAAACCTCTATATTTCACGACTGTCAAAGATTATACAAATCAGAGTCAAGACCAACGGCTTTTGGTCAATGAGTCCTCCCATCTAGGGCGGGACGCGAGTACTGTCACACTTGTACTAACTAAGATCCACGGTATCCTTCAATAGCCCTTTACGTTCCAGAGCCACGGATACCTGATAAGACGATCCCGCGACGATGAAAGTCCGTCTTAGAGTACATTCTGAAGCACGGAGAAAACTCTCTATGTAATCAATGGTCAACCATGCACAAAATTAATTAGCCTATGCTGCTAGCTTCTCTAAGACATCTATTTATGATATATTTGGTATGGTATAAGATCCAATTATCATTTATATTAATGATACTAAATGTTCTACGTCCATCTCTCCATCAACACGTATCTCATAGCACGATGATGATTGCACAACATAGCTCTGAAAATGTCTGTCAACTATTGAACTAGAATACCCTCGGCGCCTATGATTGGCAATAGTACACAACGCTCGTACTATCACATAAATTGGCAGGAGTTTCACAGTTTTCACATACTTGAGATGAATCATAATTATAAATAATGGGATCAAATGAAAAATTGAGGTTTTTGAATCTGTTGGTTTTTCTTTCTTGTCATTTTGTGGTAAAGGCACTCCCAACGCCTCCCCTCTAATCCTGTAAATTACCAGTGTGTCTTTTTCAATATTTTGGATGCACTTTTGAATTTAATTTAGGCATCACTGACGTTGTCCAGGTTTTTCAGTACGATACTTGAGGCCTTATTACGAGATTTCCGTATTTTACTTACAGCGTACTCATCGTATCTACAGATATTTTCCAGGGGGGACTCGGCCAGTGATACATCACATACCAGCCTTTTATTATTACCAATGCGAAACTTTCAGAACTTTAACTTTTATACAGAACTTTTTTGTAAAGGTCTTAAAATTTTTCACACCTAATTTTTTTGTAAGTAAAAATTCCATGCTATGGCCTCTGTAACTCAGCGGACACATTGTATTTTGCCTTTGAAATATTTCAAGTTGGTCTATACCAGGGGTTACCAAATGGCGGACCGCGGTCCGCATCTGGACCGTCGACCCATTTTGTGCGGACCGCGATAACACAGCGACTTGCACTTCAGAGTATGATCTTAAGATCAATTTCCAAGAAAACACAAACATGCGGAAGTTTCTGGATTTAATATCAAACACGCAATGAAACTTGAAACTTTTCACAAAGAAAATAATGTGAAA
Organism: Agrotis exclamationis; assembly: GCA_950005045.1. Taxonomy (NCBI): domain Eukaryota; kingdom Metazoa; phylum Arthropoda; class Insecta; order Lepidoptera; family Noctuidae; genus Agrotis; species Agrotis exclamationis. The sequence goes on along the minus strand of OX465417.1, from coordinate 26,248,604 downwards.
AAATACCTTTGTTATAATTGTATAATTACATATATTCCGTAATTACATTTGTATAACATAAAAAAAACTTCTGTGGATGTTGGTGGTAATTTCATGTCTTAAAACGGACCCCGAACGAAACTAATTGGTGACCCCTGGTCTATACCAAGTAACGTTTACAAATCTCATATAAATGCTACAAGTTACCTTGGTAAAGCCATCGCTCCCTCCCCTTAGTCCGAATGTGTACTTCCTACCTTACGTTAGCCGATTTGCGGTCTTAACTCAAGAACGGATTGACCCCAATGACTGACATGAAGCCAATAAGTACGACTACTGGCCACTTCAGCTTGCTTACTTTATGGGCTATGTTTACTTTGTTTGTTCTTTGGTTTTTTTGAACATTACCAAAGTTTTTATTTACTGATACTAACTTTTTCTGGCTGGAGGCTTTAGAGTCATTTAAGGCATCCACAAAAAAGTCTAGTTAGGCATCTCACCACCTCCTCTACCTGACTCCTAGGCCTGTAAGATGCCGCTCACAAAAAATGTTTTGAGATGCTAAATCATCAAATGACTCTGTTGTAGCGGAAGAGATTTATAGCTTCTTACTGATGAAAAATCCACACTGTCGCTTCGGTTGCCGATGTCGATGACAATGTCCTTTAAGACGGTCCCATGAGCACAATCCTGGCAGGATTTTGGCCCTTTAGGCGACTGACACTGCTTTATGTTGTGGCCATGATGCCATAGTAAGGCGTGACTACTGTTCAAGAGGTGCCAGGTCCGAAATACTGGTCGGAAAAATACGATAAATATACGAGATAGATATGATAGGAAAAGATACGAGAAATAAATACTGTGAACTGTGGTTGTGCCATTAGGTACAAGCCTGTCTAACTCTTCGTGGATTACAGGCGCGATGATAGTATATTGTATCCAAGCGCGCACACATGCCACCAATATATCAGTGGTTTTGAAATGACTGCGCCTTTCATCAATCTTCACTAAACGGTAGCAATAAGTCAAGTATTTTTCTTAAATACACAGACAATGGATGGTGCACGCGCTAGCATTTCAACCTATTTCAAATAACTAAACTGTCCCAATATAAAATGGACTTTCTTCTTTTGCGATAAAGTTGAAAATCTGACTGATTGGGGTAGGTTGATGTGTTGGTGAATATACAAAGGAAAAAACATTTAAAAACCGACTAACAATTTATGATCTAATTGCCTGCCTCCTAAAACGCCACGGAAAGTAATGGTAAACAAAATTGGCACTTGCGTTAAAATTGTTAAGATTCCGAGAATGAATCATGTAGGAATGTGAACGGCCTAACATGTGCTGAAAACGAATAAATTACAAGAGGACTTTGTTAAAAACCCAATTTGAAAATGTCACCCTAGTGTTTTAGTTTTGATTTAAAAATAAAGGCTGATTTTTTATTTTACTAGCTATTTTCTTGGGGAACACCCTAATACTCCGAAATATTTTATTCCGAATTTCGGTATTCCGATTTTCAAAACTCTGAATATCATAATACCTAAAAATTACAATATCTATTATTAAGAATCACGAAATTTATTTAACCGAAAGTCGTGTATCCGATTTCTTAGTTTATGTAATGCTCTTACACTCTTAATTAGTAAAATGTAATGCTCGATGAGTTCTCATTCCGAAAAACGAAATTCCGATTTTCAATATTCCGAATAAACTGATTTTTTCGGAATATTGAAAATCGGAATTTCGTTTCTCATTCTACAAAGTCAGTGCCAGAAACGAATTGCTGCAAAACCGGCTCCACGTAGTTTTGTCTACCGTACTCTTAGAGAGGGTTACCTATCATAAGATCGAAAAATGTTTCACCGAATTTCATTTGACCTAAAACTTTTCAACTATTATCGTTTGGTTTTTTTTTACTTCATCGAAGTCACGTTTGCCACTGTTTCAGTTAACCTATTATCTATTCGTTTTTTTTCGTTACTCCAACACTTCATTTGGCCGAAAAACTTTTTACCGATGTTACACTTACTCGAAATGACGGTTGTTCGAAGTATTTTGTTTCCAAACATTCATTATACCACTGTTTTAATTGCCATATTTTCATTTCACCAAACACCTAGAAATTTGTGCACACTAATTATTGCTGTTACATTTTTAGCAGGCGCCATTGAAATGTAGGTAGACAATACAAAACAATTGTACAAAAGTCATATACGATAATATAACTCTGACGGGTATTGTATTATCATTAATGAAATTTGCTGTTAATTACATAGTTAGATTATAAAGCTGAAACCGCACTAGGCGGAACTGCACTGCAGCGGAAATGCACAACACAACGCTTTTCTTTGCCACGCAGTTCGGTTGCAGTGTAGTTCCGTTGCCGCTTAGTGCGTGATGTCTCGTATAATTTCATATAGAAATTTTTTAACGCGTCGTGTCACGCAGTTCCGCTGCAGTGCAGTTCCGCCTAGTGCGGTTTCACCTTAAGGGGTGTTCTGGCTAGCACGTGTGTCCGAATCTTTTTGCGGATTTTGTGTGATTCTTGATACTCTTTTATTATATTGTGGTGTCTTGTGTTTGTAAAAAGGTTTGTATTGTGATACACTTGCATACAGCATAAAAACAGATATTAAACATGCAAACAAGCACCACAAAAACATGCAAGCAAGCATGCAACATGCAAGCAAGCATGCAGCATTCAAGCAAGCATGCAACCAAGCACGCAGCATGCAAGCAAGCATGCAGCATGCAAGCAAGCAAGCAGCATTCAAGCAAGCATGCAGCATGCAAGCAAGCACGCAGCATGCAACATTCAGCAAACACGCAGCATTCAAGCAAACATGCAACAAGCATTGTTTCTGTCATGGCTGCGGGGTTTTGGGTGGCCCCACGCGAGCTTATCGTCGCAGATGATTTGAACGCTCACCACCGCAGCTTCGGTTTACTGGCCGGCTTCGCCGGCCAGCCTCAGCCGCGGCGGCGGCCGTTCCAACCACCTGCTCCTCAGCTCGCGGGCCACCTCACCCCTCCGCGCCTACGCGATTTTAAATTACACTCTAGGGGTAGGGCAGACAAGACTACGTAAAGTCGGTTGTGCATGTCGCGGTGCAGCATTTCGTTTCCGCCACAAAGTTTTGTAGCACAATATATTGAATTTTTATGACAGTAATTTAATTTTTCGCTAAAATGTTATTTCGGTATGGTGAAAATATGGCAAATAAATCATTTGGCAATTGAAAAAAGTTTAAAAGAGGCTTCGGTCAATAGTAAAAAGTTATTTTGTTAATCGGCGGAACATACTTCGGTAAAATAATACTTATGGCTAATGATACTTCGATGAACTGAAAATATGTCAAATAATGCATATAGCAAAAGAGATGTCGGTCAATAGTTTTCGGTGTAATGAAATTCGAACAAACAAAATTCGGTAAATTGATCGGTTCCCCTTAGAGAGTTATTTAAGCCTGTGTAGGCGCGGAGTGGTGAGGCGTATCCTCTGGACTTTGACTGTTTGCCTTCAGGATTGTTATTGTTATTAGGAGAACTTAGGATCCATGAGCGAGCGAAGCGAGCTCGGGACTTTAAACCTTGCTCACAGAAATAGGAGCCCCGTGAAGCTGGGCTCCGTCGATCTACCTTGGTAGGTGGTAGTCAACAAATTGACCAAGGATGCAAGAGCGAGCGAAGCTTGATCGGGACTGGGGGCACCCCGACTCGGACAGGTTAGGTTCGAAGGGGATGGCGGGGTCTGAAAGACCCCGCCATCCCCTTCGTGTTAGGTTACTTTGAACCTTGCTCACAGAAATAGGAGCCCCGCGAAGCGGGGCTCCGTCGATCTACCTTGGTAGGTGGTAGTCAACAAATTGACCAAGGATGCAAGAGCGAGCGAAGCTTGATCGGGACTGGGGGCACCCCGACTCGGACAGGTTAGGTTCGAAGGGGATGGCGGGGTCTGAAAGACCCCGCCATCCCCTTCGTGTTAGGTTACTTTAATGCATATGAATGAAAATACGTAACTCAAAAATAAATTATTTAAATTACTCAAAAAAAAAAATGATAAAAGAAATTATTTTCATTGAAAAGAAAATATTCTTATTCAAAAGAAATTCTTTTATTGAAAAGTTAAGAGGCATTTTGACAAGGCGTTTTAAAAGCATACTTTTCTCTGATAAGCGATTAAATTTTCGGAATTCTAATTATTCGGAATTTTAATAATCGGAATTTTAACCATCGGAATTCGTGTTTTTGATGTTTCGGAAAATTTTTAATTCGGAATTTTTGATATTCGGTCAATAGAAACTCGGTATTTTGAAAATAGTAATTATAAATGTTAGGAATATTGAAATTTCGGAATTATGAAAATCGGTATTTTGAAATTCGTATTTATGAATTTCGGAATAAAATTTTTCGTATTATCGTAGTGTACCCATTTTCTTGATTGGATACCCCGTTGTTTTAACATTATCGTAAAAGTAATGTGTTTCACGTTATAAATTTATGGACATATTATTATTATGTTACACTCATAACAGGCTGAATATTTCTTCACATAACTAGAAAACGTATCGTTAAATTAAAATAATATTTCTCTCACTTTTGTAACTATTAAAATCATAATTTCATAATGTAACTTAAGATAATTTTTTTTTTTTTTAGCGTGGTAAAATCATCAAATGAGTCCTCCCACCCCGGGCAGGGCGGGAGGGACTGTCAGACTTGTACTGACTAAAATCCACGGTGTCCTTCAATAGCCTTTTATGTTCCGGGGTCACGGTAATGAGATAAGTCCCGCGACCCCGGCAGGCTTTGGCCCTCTTGGGCGGGGCCCCGTCATCGTGCTGACGCTCTTTGAGGCGCGCGTGGAACACAACGCGCCGTCGACCCGGGCATGGTCCATGTCCGGGCGGCGAGTTGCCCTTTACTCGCCGCCCGCATGCCCGCGCCTACGGTGGCCGGAGATCGTCTTGCGACGTCCGACGCCGTGTTGAAAAGATGCTTGCCAACAATTTCAAGATATTATTGTAGTTATTTTTTATAATTGAAATTTAATTAGAAAAATTAAAAACTCTTATTAAGTAATAAACATAGTTAACTAGCTTTTGCCCAAAAAAAAACTGTGGGGGAGGCTGGCATAACCATAACATCTATGTTAAAAAAATAACCAAATTCTGATCAGCGATTAAAGTATGATAGCGTTACAAACAAGCTCACATTCATAGATTAGTTAGGATATGATGGAGTTTCTTGCCCATTGCTGGAATGTGTAATTCTAGTTTTGCCTTAGGGCTGACAGAAGCTTCAAATAAATTAATACCTTTTATTTTTCGTCGAACACCTTTATTGTTTAACTTTTAACAGAGGGTCTAAAATAGTAAAAAGAATAGCAATGGCGTTGCGGGAAATGCACGAACCCTCAAATCATTGCCTTTTCATTCACGAAGGTAAATCATTTGGGATATTGCTAAGTGGCCGTTGTAGACCCTCTGATATTTATAAGTAGACTCAATAAGACCAAACTTATTGACTGCTTAGGCCACTAATCCTAATGGAAACTTAAAGTACTTGTCCAAAAATTTGCATCCCCTCGGCAATAGGTCTAAATGGATGGTGTGTTCATCAAAAAAGTTGGATTGCCTATTTAGCGCCAGAGATGAGCGTCAAAAGTTTTAAGTACATCTAATCGTATCGCATTCGTCACGAAATATAATCACCGTTTACTTGAAGATTGTTTCAAGGGCTCCTGAGGAAAAAATCTCTTGTGGTTTGCGTTTTTTTTTTTTGTAATTTGTGAACGCTTTTTTTTTCAATTTTTCTTTAGAACTTATTCGTTTGATTTTAGGTAAAAGGAACGGAGAGTTGTTGGTATTTTACCAATAGTCTGCTGTGTTATTTTATAACATTTATAAAACTTGAAATAAAAATAAGAACAAAATGGTGGATGGTATAATTAGGTGTTCACAGTTTTGGTCCAAAGACATGGTTACTTCTTGAGCTTTTCTACTCAGCAACGAAACATCCACCAGATTTAAACTTAAGCATCTAAATTAGGTAATGAAGGCACCCAAAGATTAAATTAGTCCTCTATACGACACAAAAATCAACAAAAAATACGCTACACTTAGTATTGCTACGAAAAAATAAGGGATCGAACAATTATTATTGTTCTTGGCATTTTGCCCATTTTCAAAACTAGCACAAACTTGAAGAAAAGTAGATAAATTGCCCTAATTCCCAAAAAACTTTGTAAGCAAAAGACTAAAGTTCTTTCCACTATATCGGTATTTTCGTCCGACATTTGGCATGATTGACACATATTTACTCTTACGAATCTAGGAGATGGCGCCAAAGTTATTTTTAACTGCGGGAACCTGTATTGGTTTACTTTGCTGATGTTTTCTTTTAGAGATTTTTCTTGATCTGGTTACCTGCGGGAAACCTGTGTGTGTGTTTGAAGTTTCTCATATCTAAAGATAGATTGAATAAGAATTTAGGTGAAACTGAATTTCGCTTGATAAAGCCTTTTTTGTGGTGATACAATCATAACATAAGTTCCAAATTAAAACCTACATTGGGCAGTCAATTTTAGGGTTCCGTAGCCAAATGGCAAAAACGGAACCCTTATAGATTCGTCATGTCTGTCTGTCTGTCCGTCCGTACGTCACAGCCACTTTTTGTCGAAAGTATAAGAGCGATTCTGTTGAAACTTGGTAGGTAGATGTATTATGTAAACCGCATTAGGATTTTCACACAAAACTAAAAACAAAACAAATTTCGGGGGTGCCCCCCATAGAATTGAAACTCAATTTTTTTTTCACCAAACCCATACGTGTGGGGTATCTATGGATAGGTCTTTAAAAATTATATATGAGGTTACTAATATATTTTTTTTCTAAACAGAACAGTTTGCAAGAGAGACACTTCCAAAGTGGTAAAATGTGTGTCCGGGGGGGGACTGTAACTTCTAAAATAAGAGAATGATAAAACTGAAAAAAAAAAATAACGACGGGTTCCGGGCTATTTGTATTAACCGTCATTTTTGAAACTTTACACCAGAGCAGTTTAAAGTTTCGATTTTTAGAAAAAAAATAATAACTTAAGCAAATCGCATTATTTCTTTAAAAAGAAGGATATTACTGATTTTATAACATATTCCCCATAATCAGATTATTATTTTTTTCGAATATTCCTATTTTTAACGAAGATAAATGTCGCTTAATACAAAATGACCCATATTTTACTTTTTTTTGTTCCAGGCTAAATGACTTAACCGCCTATGATTATTGTTTCTTATTCCAGGCTAATTGACTAAACCGCCTAGGTTTATTATTTCTTGTTCCAAGCTAAATGACTTAACCGCCTAGGCATGCAAATAATGGCTCTAAGCTAAGTGCTTCAATCAAAGAGTTGGTCATATTTCAAACCCAAGCTAATTGATTTAACTACCATATCTTAAACTTATTAATGTACGGCTAATTAGTTTATGCGACTGATTTTTTTTTAATAAATTGTTTGTAATCATACTTGAATAATGAAGTTTGCAGAAATTTGCGGTTAAAACATTGATAAATTAAAAGGTACATGAAATGAGAAATAAAACACATTATAAATTGTTTAAAGATAAGTTTTTTATTTAAAATGACAATCACCTAGGAACAGCAGTAACTTCTTACCTTACCAAGGTAACAACTAAAGTTTTATCACAATTTTATAGGAATCAGAAGTTAAACAGTCTTTTTATTACGTAGCCTACAATCTTATTACCTGAAATAATTATTCTCATTCTTCTTCATTCCTAAACTTTAACATTTGAGTATTTAAAAACTTCTTTTTTGAGATCTCTTCAATTACAAAAAAAGGTTTATCTATAAGATAACTTCTTTTAAAAATAATCACATAAAAAAATAAAATACTTACATATACCGGTTGGAAGCAACCTGCATCCAGCGTCTTCCGGCGACCTTTATATGGTCGTCTGTCCATCTCGTTGGTGGACGTCCTACGCTGCGCTTGCTAGTCCGCGGTCTCCACTCTAGCACTTTTCGACCCCATCGGCCATCTGCTCTGCGAGCAATATGGCCTGCCCATTGCCACTTCAGCTTGCTAATCCGGTGGGCTATATCGGTGACTTGACAACCGAGTTGGATTCGGCGGTTGACCTCTTTCTCGAAGTTGGACCTACCTAATTAGACTACTTGTCCGAAATAGATTTATGAGTCAACAATTTCGTGTACCGAGTTTCCAACAGAGACTGGGGTGGGCACAACATTGGCATTTGACATAATTTTCGTCTTGTCCGTGTTCATTATCAAGCCCACCCGTTGTGAAACTCGGTCGAGGCCATCGAGCATCATGCTGAGTTCCTCCATCGACTTTGCCATGACTACGATGTCGTCGGCAAACCGAAGGTGAGTGATGTATTCGCCGTTGATGTTGATGCCAAGTCCTTGCCATTCCACGAGTTTATAGTCGTCTTCCATTGCGGCAGTAGGTAAACAGTTTCGGGGAGATAACGTCCCCCTGTCTTACGCCTCTTCTCAATGGAATCGCCTTTGTGTTCTGCTCCTGTAGTCGGACCGACATGGTGGCGTTATTGTACAAACACTTCAACACCTCGATGTACCGATAGTCAATACGGTATCGCTGGAGTGACTCAAGTACCGCCCATGTTTCCACCGAATCGAAGGCTTTCTCATAGTCCACAAACGCTAAGCACAATAGCAAGTTAAACTCTTCCGTCTTCTGTATAACTTGCCGCAGCGTATGGATGTGGTCTATAGTACTATAGCGTCTTCGAATACCGGCTTGTTCGGGAGGCTGGAAGTCATCAAGTCAGTGTTCGAGACGGTTCGTGATAACCCTTGAAAACAGCTTATAAACATGACTCAGAAGCGTGATGGGTCTGTAGTTCTTCAATAGGCTGTTATCACCTTTTTTGAAGAACAACACCACCTCACCCCTGCTCCACATTTGAGGCGTTTTGCCCTCGGACAAGACGGAATTAAAGACTTTCTGGAGGACTTTAAATACCGGTGTTCCACCCGCTCTCAGAAGGTCTGAAGTGATTCCGTCCTCGCCCGGCGCCTTATTGTTCTTAAGCTGCTTCAGGGCCATCTTAATCTCGTACAGACTGATGTCCGGGATATCTTCGGTATAATGTCGGGACAGCTTGGCTCTTGGATCTCCTACCAAGCTGTCAACGGGCTTTGCGACCGAAGTGTATAACTGTCCATAGAACCTCTCGATCTCGCCTAAAACCTCTACTTTGGTCCACACTATGCTACCATCCTCCCGTTTCAGCTTTGTGATCCGACTTTGCCCAATAGACTTGTCCTTTGCGAACATTTTGGAGCCTTGGTTTCGCTGTATGGTCTCTGTAACACGATTCATATTAAAAAGACGCAGATCATGTCGCAAGGACTTAGTCTATTGAGCTGCCTATATGACTTCGCGTCATCGGAAGACCGCAACTGTAGCAAGCGTCGTTCAGTCATGAGGTTTAAGGTTTGCTCGGTCAATTTCTGAGGTCTTTCTTTACGGCAGGGTCTAAAAAACTTAGACCCTACCATGCGGACAGTTTCCACTAGCCCTTCGTTGATCTCGTCCACTGAAACTAAGTTCTCAAGGCAAGCAAAGCGATTAGAGAGCTCGAGTTGAAAGCTTTCGGGGTTTTGAATATGGAACCGAGTAGGTCGGAGCGTAGACTTCATCAGGCTGGACCTTTCACATTAAGCATTGATATTCAGCGAGCCTCTTACGATTCGGTGATCGCTACCGGTTTTTACCCTGGTGATCACAGAGACATCACTGAATATCCGTTTCTTGTCGGTCATGAAGAAGTCTATCTCATTTCTCGTGAAACCATCGGGACTCAACCAGGTCCATTTCCTGTGAGGCGGCTTCTGGAAGAAAGAGTTCATCATGAAGAGTTCCTCTTTCTCCAGAAAGTCGGCCAGCCTCTGTACCCTAGGGTTCCGTTGCCCATACCCAAATTGCCCCACTCTCACCTCATCACCGCTTTTCTTGCCCAACTTTGCGTCAAAGTCTCCCATAACAACAGTGAAGTGGGTTTTGGAACTATGTATGGCCCTACTTACGTCCTCATACATAGTCTCCACTTCATCATCGGAGTGTGACGAGGTCGGTGCGTATACCTGAATGACCTTCAGCGAATATCTTTTGGATATTCTGAGTATTAGGTATACCACCCTGCTCGACACACTGTCGATGGTTATTGTGTTGTTTACGAGGGACTTGTGAACGAGAAACCCAACACCACCTTGGGACTGTTGGTCGCCCTCCCGGTAGTAGAGCAAGTTACCAGACTTCAGGGTTACAGTGTCCTCCCCCTCTCTACGGACTTCGCATAACCCTATAATGTCCCAGTGTAACTTGCTCAGCTCCTCTACCAGCTCGCAGATCTTTTCGTCAGTCCTCATTGTGCGTATGTTGTGTCAGGGCCAGTCGTCGTGGGGTTGGGTAGCCGGATCTCTTCCGGAGATTCTTAGCACCCCCTGCTCCGCCGTTACCTTGACCGCTACCCGCGCCAGGGATAGCGGAGCTGCCGGGGACTGGGGGGCCTAGTTTTTGTGCGGTCATTTTGGAGGTAATTTGCCTTAAATCGCCACGCTTGGCAGGCGGGTTGGCGATCGCAGTGAGGATATGCAGTACACGGAGGACGGTTTGTCCCTTAGTCGCCTCTTACGACACCCACGGGATGATTTGTGGGAACGCAATTCTAAGCCGGCGCCCCACGGCATGTAGGAATGACTACCTAAAACTGTTACTGTTTTATTTAGGCATGTTTTTTAAAAATATTTTTGATCGCAGACTGGTAGAATCACCTTGGTTTTTATTTCGCTCAACCGTTGGAATGTTGGCGGTGGCATTTAAACTCGCGCGTTTTATCGCGATGGCGCCAACATCATTGTACACACCATCGTCATGATGTGTATTCTTTTCTTATTCCGTTTAAGTTAAACTGTTTGAAGTACTAGAACTTTACTTTTGATATAACTGAAACGACACTGGAAAACAAATATGGAATAAAACAAATAGGTTTAACCATAAACTTTAAATGTTTAGTTGAAATCCTAAATAGTTCATGCGACCGACACTTCATTATCTACTGCAAGCTAAATGGTTGAAGTGACAACATCTAACATTTCATGTACAGAGCTAAATGTATGGATTGATACTGGGTATGAATTTGACAAAGAGGCTAAATGTATTAAACGACATTCTTGTATATTTACAAGGTAAAGCTAATTGTATTAAGCGACACTGGATAAGAATTTAACAAAGAGGCTAATTGTATGAAGCGACATTTCTATATATTTATAAAGTCAGGCTAAATGCTTTAACGTACGTTGCCTGTAAATTGTTGCTCCAGGAAAAAACGTTTAAACGACTGCCTGGTATTTGGTAGTCAGCTTAAGTACACAGTTCCTAAATTTGTCAATATTTTATGTCGCTTCATTCATTGCAGTCCAAAATGGGCCCAAAAAATGCGGTTGTATTAAGCGACAAAAAAGTGCTCCGATCGTCACCAAACCCAGCTCAAATGACGCAGAAAAATTCGCTGATTCCAAATATGTATAAAAGTCTATATCGCTCAGAGTGTCGCTTAATACAATTAGCCCGGAACCCGTCGATATAATGTAGTGCTCAACAAAAACTTTCAACGAAAATTGGTTTGGATGAGATACAGTTAGCAGTTTTTGAGATATAGTACATTTTCAAAAACCGCAAATATAACTTTGCCATTCATACAAACACTATGAAAAACAAAGTTATTTTTATTGATTGTGTATATTTCTTAATAATCTCAATATAATTATATCCCTAATCTATGCTTGCTACTACGGAACCCTACATGGGCGAGTCCAACTCGCACTTGGCCGGTTTTTGAATAGTAAGCGACCTTTGGAATTTTAGTAATTTGGCTTTGTGCCCGGTATGCATTATTAGAGCCAAAATACTGTAGTTACTTTGTTTAAATCATAAATACTTTTTTGATATCATATCACCAAATTTACAAGATGTAAAAGTACAAAGCAATAGAAAACATACATACAATGATTGCTTCTCTAGCGTTAAGCTCTCTTATGACCAATATCTCGCCTGATGATAAGCGATGATGGTGATCAACCGCGAAGCACGCTTGCTAAGAAGAAACCTTTTTACTCTTGACTCAAAGATCCCAAGGTTGTTGATATCATGCGGGCGGCGAGTAAAGGGCAACTCGCCACCCGACCATGGACCATGCCCGGGTCGACGGCGCGTTGTGTTCCACGCGCGCCTCAAGGAGTGTCAGCATGATGACGGGGCCCCCCTCTAGAGGGCCAAAGCCTGCCGGGGTCGCGGGACTTATTTCATTACTGTGACCCCGGACTCAAAGGGCTATTGAAGGACACCGTGGATTTTAGTCAGTACAAGTCTGACAGTCCCTCCCGCCCCGCCCGGGGTGGGAGGACTCATTTGATGATTTTACCACGCTAAAAAAAAAAAAAAAAAGGTTGTTGATATCAGAAAAAAAAACCCCGGCACGGTATTCCACTCTTGCTCGATGAAAGGATTCTTAGAAGAATTTGAACAACAAATGAATAAATCCACCACAAATAAGAACATGTATGGAAGAGAAAACATCTTAATTTTTTTTTAATAATTAATTATAACCAATTTAAAAGTGATAAAACTCGAACAAAATTGACCCTCGGTTGTGACGTCACAAAGAAAAAGAATTTCCTAAGCACTGTGTCAACTGGCTTCAACAATAACAATTTCAAAGTTGGAACACGTACTATCACATCACATCACATCATCAGCCTATAATGTTCCCACTGCTGGGACACAGGCTTCCTCTCTGTGAGAGGGAGTGGGCCATAATCCACCACGCGGGTCCAATGTAGGTTGGTAGATGTCACATCATGTCTTCGAATTTTTGGTTCTAGGACATGCCGGTTTCCTCACGATATTTTCCTTCACCGTTTTGAGAGCAGTGGTGATGAAATAAATTACACAAAGTAATGCGCCTGGCGGGGTTCGAACCCACGACCTACAACTCGTAAGTCGGGGCCGATACCACTAGGCCACCACAGCTCTCACACGTACTATCGATGTATAGAAATTTATATAGTGACGTCGCACCGCCCCGTCGGGCACTGTCAGCATGTTTTCGGCTCGGAGTTCAACTAATGATTTTGAATTTAATATAATTTCGTATTTAGAGCAAAAAAAAAACTAAAAAAAAATTATAAGAAAAAAATGTGATTTCCTTTCCATTAAACACAAAAAAAAAACAATTGAAAGGATCAATTCCATTACAACAAATGGTTACAAATTAGTAATTTTTTAATGTCTTGTAAGGCCTCCAGGATATTTGCTTACAAGACTCGTTTTAGCATCCATTACTAATTACTACTCAAACGATTGGCAAACCAGCTCATTCCAGGCCTATTTCCTGCTTACAGCTTCATAAACACAGTGTGCAGTAACATCCGAACTGCAGTCAACAAATAGAGTGCATGGCGCCTGTCATAACTGGAAGATCAAAGACTCGTCTTTAGTAATGAACTGTTGCAATGCTATTAGCTGTAGTGTTACTTACATTTGAGCAACCGGTTGGTTTCTTGTCAATACAGTTACTACGCGAAATTTAAAGTAGGGCAACATTTATATTCATTCTAGCTTTTGACTGCTTGACCTCTTACTATTTTTCTCTCTTTATGCAAAACAAGTGCTTATTGTCTCCAGGGACCAGTCTACTGAAAACGTATCCAATTTTGATGAATTTGGCACAATAATTCATCAAAATTGGATACGTTTTTTAGGCGTGAAAGAGTTATAAACAGACTTACTTTTGTACTAAACATTATGGCATTATTTTTATTTTTTTTTTATTTGTGTTCTTAAAACCATAGTTGTCGTCCTGACCGTTTTTCGTCACGTCAGCCAATAAGTTTATGAGGATGGAACTGATAGACGTTTGTTGCTATTTCAAAAAACTACTGAACGAATTTAGACAAAACTGGATTAGTAGGTACAAGACATAGTGTGTGTCCACACTGGAAGCCTAGCGCGACGGCGGCGGCGGGCGCGCTGGCGGGCGCGGCGGCGGGCGCGATCTGTGTCCACACTGCCGATCAAGCGTTTGTTTTTGTAGCGGCGAATTCAGGTGTTGCAAACCGGTGATACAAAGTAGTTTCTATAAATCTTGTTTAAAAAAAATCATTTTAAAATGTTTTATAGGTTGTTTAGATTGCATACAAGTAAATTATCAATCATTCTACATTTTTCTACTCAAGTACGGTAAAAATAATTTAAATATGTACAAAAACATCCAACGGTAGTACTTTAGTGCATGTTCTGGTAACTAGATGGCGCTGCTAAAAGACCGAAAAGGTTTGATACAACTGCCACCCGCCCGTTGTATCGGTTGTTGCCTAGCAACGCCTAGGCTCGCAAAATCGCTTGTAGCCATCGCGCTAGGCCCCCGCCATAGTGCTCAAACACACTGCGAGCCTAGCGCGGTGGCGGCGGCGGGCGCGGAAATATTGAATGTATGAAATCGCCGCTCGTGGCCATACTGAAGTGACTAAGGCGGGGGCCTAGCGCGATGGCTACAAGCGAATTTGCGAGCCTAGGCGTTGCTAGGCAACAACCGATACAACGGGCGGGTGGCAGGTGTATCAAACCTTTTCGGAGTTTTAGTAGCGCCATCTAGTTACCAGAACATGCACTAAAGTACTACCGTTGGATGTTTTTGTACATATTTAAATTATTTTTACCATACTTGAGTACAAAAAGGTAGAATTGTTGATGATTTACTTGTATGCAATCCTAAACAACCTATAAAACATTTTAAAATTAATTTCTTTAAACAAGATTTATAAAAACTACTTTGTACCACCGGTTTGCAACACCTGAATTCGCCGCTACAAAAACAAACGCTTGATCGGCAGTGTGGACACAGATCGCGCCCGCCGCCGCGCCCGCCACCGCGCCCGCCGCCGCCGTCGCGCTAGGCTTCCAGTGTGGACACACACATAGTCACTTCAATGTGGCCACGAGCGGCGATTTCATACATTCAATATTTCCGCGCCCGCCGCCGCCACCGCGCTAGGCTCGCAGTGCCTGCCGGGGTCGCGGGACTTATCTCATTACCGTGACCCCGGAACATAAAGGGCTCGCAGTGTGTTTGAGCACATTGTGAAGTTTTGTATGAAATACTTTTTTTTTCTTTTTATTGCGTTCCCGTGTCATAACACAACAACGGCTAGTACCGGACTGACAACAGAACTAATGTTACTACACCAAATAAACTGGTAACGAAAATAGCGTCCACTAAAACATCATTATCTTCAAAAACCATTCATGTCACAATACCACAACATCTCAAAATACTGGCACACTACAAGAACGTTTCGTTTCACGCGCTACTTCTAATAGTTCCAAATGTTTATTTTCGTCATAGAATTTAGATAGTTAGCGACGGAAGTGACAGAATTAGATTTGGAATTGGTGCGCAGCTGACGTGGTTTGTAAGTGTATAGGGGTAGGCCCTGACGTCACGGGATTCAAAATGGCGGTTTTATGGATGCTTGACCAAACGTATGGATGCAACGGTTTTTAGCTGCATTTTGTAGTTTCTGTATGTTTCCTGTTCCTTACTAAGTTAGGGTCGGCTTCCAGTCTAACAGGATACAACTGAATACGAGTATTTTTCCATGGAGTGACTGCTCAATTTATAACCAAGTTATTATTAAGAAATATGATATCCCTTAATACCCTTCCCACTGTTGGAACACAGGCCTCCTCTCTGTGAGAGGAAAGGTACCGTAAGGGTCCCCCCACATTTAACGACGCGGAATCGGCGTCGATAAATGTGGGGGGACCCAAACCCACCACGAGCCCAGTGTATGCTGGTAGATGAATGGGAATTTTTGATTCAAGGACATACCGGTTTTCTCACGATGTAGGTATTCTTTCACCGTATTGAGAGGAGTAGTGATGAAATAAAAATATACGGTCGAATTGAGTAACCTCCTTTTTTAGAAGTTAAAAATAATGCGCCTGGCTAGGTTCAATCCCACGACCAACAACTCGTAAGTCGCGGCCGATTCCATTGGACTAACACTGCTCTTCCACTGAGGCAACACTGCACTCACTCCACCAATCGAAAGACCTTAAATACATTTTCTTAAAACTGTAAGATCCCAAATTTAGGTATTAACCCCTCACAAACTTAGACCTTTCTTTTACTGATTACGACACGCTAGTTAAGTCTAAGATAGTACATTGCCTTCACTTCCCAAACGTTAGGACTGCAAGTACCCTTCAACATAATACCTTTGTTATAAGAAACTCGATAAAATCTTAAATGGAAAAAAGTGGGATTACAAAATTTTCTTCTGTATCCTATTTTGGACTTTCAAGTTTGGTTGTTAAGGTTTAAATTCGTGTGGGTAGAAGAAACGTCCCGTCAACTCCAGACGTAACCTAGCAAACGTGGGGCATTGAATATTGTTATGCCAGCAGTTTAATTTTGTTCAAGTCTATTTTTCAAATATAAAAAATAAATTATTTTACATAAATATTATTGTTGTCGGGTTCACCCGTGTGTGTCTCGGAAACAATCTTACAGGAACATACAGGGGCAAGGCAATATTATGTGTTTTTCCATATTGTAACCTATAGCCAAATGTCAAAATGATCCATTCACCCATTCTGTCGTGATTGGGTAATAAATATTCATCCATCTATCCAAACTTTAGCATTATTTAGCATTGAAATAAAAGAGTGTCCATGGCGTTTTATGCCCGTTCTTCTCCAATGAGACCTACCTACGCTTTGGAAAAGTCATCTACAGTACTTTCACAGTTATGTCTTATGCGATGGGGACTGTAGCATCATATTTTTTTATTTTTTTGTCTTTTGACAATATTCAAAAGTGCCTTTATCTGCCCTTCTTGAAATACTTCTTGTTTGCTAAATACAAGATATTGTATTCTTTGAACACGTAACTTGTACTACTCCAATACTCTACACAGTGTCTCAGTAAAATTTTCACGTAATTTTCCTGCAAACAAAAGGCCTTTAGGAACAAAGAAATCCGTTGAACAATGCGCAGTAGACGTGTTGACTGCAAGGGTGCGACACTATTGTTTAAATCTTGTGTTTTAATGTCCAAAAACTTTAATTATCTGTAACTGAGTAAGTTCGATTAGATTTGGGTACCTACCTATTTACTTATTTTATAAAAATATTTTAAGTAATTAATAAATAAAAAAAAAAATTAAATTTTTTTTTTATGTAATTGTAACAAACGGACAATCAAGATATTGAATAAAACTTTAAATAGTCTTTTTTAGAACAACAGCAGAAGCCAAAACAACATTTTTTTATTGTCCGTCTGTTTGTTTGCACGTACCGTGGACAAGTGGCTGTATAGAATTGGAATACAGGCTATTTATACCCAGAAAAATACAACAGTTTCTGTAATATTGGTAATTCTGTACAGTTTAAAATAAATATTTATACTTGATCCTTCTAATTATTCTCTATGCGTACAAATCGCAGGTGAAAGCTAGTTACATAATATAATTAATAAAAGCAATAAAATAAGGTAATTTTACTAAACTGAACTTACTCCTCCTCAACACTTTCAACAGTGCGCGACGTTTCCAGATTGTGTGGTTGTATCAGTACTTATTATGATGATCATGAAAAACCTTGTTAACGTAAAGTATACACTAAAAAGAATAAATTCACAGTTTAACATGCAATCATCCCGCACGTTGTTCCATATAAAATACGACTCTTCCTCGGTACATTTAACTTAATTCACAATTTATTATAACCCTGTGGTTTTCCCTGATCTTTGACATTTCCTTTCACATACGGTAGGTACTGACCTGGAAATGTTTTAATGTTATAATACGTTTCTAAATTATATATGGACAAAGAATTTCACACGCAATAGTACAATCGGGTGAAGACATGTGGCTCATTGATCTCAAATGGATAAATAGAGGAGCCTGTAGCTACATAATTACAGCCGTACAGGCCGATTTTCCAGATTAAGCCGCGCTTGCCAAGGTGAAAACTTCCTATGACCCATCCACAGACGACTGTGGATGGGTCATAGGAAGTTTTCTCCATGGCTGGGAAATCACGTGAAGCCGATGGTCTCTGCTGACATTATTAGATCTTCAACGGATGTTATTTAAAAGCTTGAAAGTTTCGCAACCAGTCATACCAAGGGAGTTCGAAGACATGTGACTTTCACGAAGTCGTAATTTGCCTGCGCAGCGGATATCAGTAAAGGCTATGTCTATCTATGACACTGTTGTACACCAGGGCCAACATTGGCATTATATTAAACTAAGCCATTGCGATTCATCATTGGAGACGGCTCTTGGCTAATTGCCTACAAACTGTACTAATTAACCTATTTCGTCAGTAAATAAATGCTTTACAAATAAACATTTTGAGTTGGTTAAAATAAATATTTCCTGTTTTATATTTAGAGTTTTGTCGTAGCTGTGAAATAAAATCATTATTGTCTCTTTAGAAGATAATTAGAACAATATCAAGATTATATTTTCCGAGTGTTTGTCAAATATGAGCCTCGTTTACACATCGAGATTTTCTACTCTATCAGGTTGTCGGAAACTTGGGGATTTCTTTAAGTAAAAACTTATTGATAACTCAATTATGCATTTTTTTTATTATTAAGATAAGTCCAGCATTCTGTGGTTCATGAGTGAGCCATTTATTTATTTTTTCGGGGTTGAAAACCATCAACTCACCCGTTCTATACGAAGCAATTAGGGGACAGCTGACTGTCCCATTTAGTCTTTATAAGTCTTGACTTTTAAAGACTAAAATCCCCCTTGTTTCTTCAATGGCCCTTTGTGTTCCGTGACCATTCATTTTTTATCTATGCGCGCACTGTGTTTGCGAACGGATGAGAATCGTTACTTTTACAAGATGGCAGAAAATGTTTTGCCTAAATGCGAGCTCCCGGTTAAAATCCTTGGAATGAGGGCTAATCGTCGCTAAACAGCTATCTGGACTGATTGTGATTCCTGAAGGCTCATATAGTGCAGGACAGACTTTGGTGCATCTTTGTGAGTTAATCAGACCGGCCGGTCCATAGATATATGTTTTTAATATTTCTGTGGGCCGGTCGTTGTGCTCCACCAGCCACGTGCCACGTCAGGACAAGATTCCCTCGAAGAGCCACGGGAGGCTAGCAGGTGAACAACGCACTTTATACTTGGAAGGTCTAACGATCTCCCCGCGAGCAAGCACAGTTACGAAATCATATTCAACTAAAATACCGACCTACGTACCGAAAACTGCTTGCCCTTCAATGTACCAACATCGGCTTTGGTACACTTTGCCTCTCAGCACCGCGGTGCTTGTGAGCTTTAGAAAATCACACTGCATGTGTTTCTCAATTCATTCATCAGCATAAACAGAGCAGTGAATTTTGGGTTTATAGATCATAAATGTTACAGACTGTTGGGGTTTTCTAGTCGTTGACAGATACCCCGGTAGTTGTTGTAGGTAAGTTGTAAGTTCACACCAAACACTGTTATGTTAAATAGTTTAATTACGTTTAAGTTACGTATGTTTAGTTATCTGAGCCGCACTTGATGCAATGTTATTATTGATCGACCCGCTCGTGGCTGAGTTTTAGTGACGACTGAATTTATATTTTAATATAATTAATAAAGTACGTTTAGCGTAATTCATTACGTGCGCAAAACGTACTTTTGCTGTATGAGCATTATTGGCTCGTACATGCTCCCGAGGGAAAGATAATGTACACACTCAGATTACCAAACTAGAGTTACAAGTTACATAAAATACAATATACATGTGAATAAGCAATCAAAACAATAAGCAATACATAATTCTTAATTAACAAATCATAGTTTAAATCTTGTTCCGATTGCTGGTAGCTGTGGCTGGTAGTTTTCCGAATGTCCACCTCGTATTTTGGCGTAGGCAGGAATCTCCTTCAGTTCTATATCTTCTGTCCTTTCTTGAGTCTTGTTCTTGTTGGCTGCAGAATCGCTCTTCTTACGCGCCTGAAGATATCTTCTTATTCGCCAAACTATTATAGCGGCGACGATTCCTCCCACCAGCAAAGAGCTTATAGCATAGTTGCCGATGTCGTGGACACTTAGGCCGTTAGGTAGGCTCTCTCTTCCCTTTTGTGCGGATATCTGGTCATCTAATAATTTGTGGTCACCAGATAAGTTTAATTTTGGCAGCACAATCTTTGTGTTTTTTAATGTACTCCACATATCATTTGGTGAGTCAATAGTTGGTACCTCCAGGTTTATTCCAATGTTGGTACTGCTACTAAAAACGTTATGTGAATAAATTGTGTTGTCTTTGTGCTGAAGTATGCAATCCTGACCTAGGGCAAGGAGCCCTGCTTTTGTTACACTCGTTGTTGTAATTCGATTTTCGCAGACAATGCGAATCGTGCACTCATTGATGCAATTGAACAGCCATATGTTTGGTCTCTGTAATTTTATCCATTGGTCAGCGCATTGTTGTGATACCCAATCACATGTTACGTTTTTAACGTTTTGATTAAGTATTTTAGCTTCGCAAGATGCCGTGGCTCCATGCAAGTTATTGATAGTTGTAGAGGCGTGGCAGATATGATTGTCCGCGCTCATTGTGGTACACTGCTGAAGATCAACCTCTTCCATCTGTATGTAGGTACTCTTTACGAAGTTGACTCCAATATATTGTGTTGCTGTCTGAATCACCTGACATTGTTCAGCTGTTTCCCATCTAGGAATAGCTATATTGCGATACAGTGTATACTCGTCATCGCTAAGTAACGGGATATGTAATTCGAAGAGTAGGTACTGTTCGGTAAGCCGGGCTTTCACATAAATAATTTTATAAATATTTTTTATGTTCGAATCATTGCTCTCTCTGATAGGTAATGTTAATCTTTTCGGTATAATACCGGCAATGTAATTCAGTTGTTCCGATAGCTGCTCCGGTGGGAATAATTTCATGTCGAGATGGCCTCTGTAGATATCTGTCAATGCATTTAAGAGCAATTCTTGGTTTCTTCTCAGTACTGAGATAAGTAAACTAGCTGTTAATGCCCCAGCGTTGACATCATTCATTGTTTTCATTATTTGAAATCTGTTTTCTATTACAGCCATATTATCTTTCGTTTCGTTTATGAATTGTTGAATTACTTCCAGTTGCGTCTTTACAAAGTCTTCATTTTTCTTGATGACGTTGTTTTCTGCCTCGATAATCAGTGTCTGATTTCGTATCAGTTGTAATAAATATTGTTCGTTTGTTTTAATTTTGTCTATGTCCTGAGCGTATTTCTCGGCGAAATCGCTGTCAAGGACACCAAACAAGGCTCGTGCAAGATTTCCTACGCCGTTGACGTAGCCACGTCGCCTCCGCTGTTGATGTTGGGACCGCAACAATATGTTAAACTCGTTCAGCTGGTTCATTTCGAACTTGAGTTGTTGTAATGTAGAGTGACATGGTTCATTAGGCATCGTGTCACATAGTTGGCCTAAATGATTTACGAACTCCTCTACCCTTGTAGTACTTTGCCAGAATGTGGTCAGGTTATAGTATACCAGAAGTTTCCATTCATCGTGGATGAGTTGCATGTTTCCGACGGGGTCAAAGTACACTGGTTGGTTTTCAGTTAACTGAGTTATTTTAAAATGTTGCAGGGGTGCTGCTAGTCCAGCTGATAGCGTTGTAAATGCTATTAGTAACATCATAAGCAGGCTGTTTACCCCTTTTTGACTTTTATTAGTGCCTTTCTTTGGCTCGCCGTGGTTCGTTTCTGGACTCATTTTTTGTGTATCCGCGCTTCCACGTACCTCGTTTATAGGTAGCGGGGCGAGTTTAGTTATGGGTCTTTTTAGTACCCCATTTTGTGTCTTCAGCGTAACTACTCGTACTAAGTTGTCGCTGCCGGGGTGTAGTTCTACTACTCGTCCCATAGCCCATCTACTTGGGGGTAGATTACTTTCCTTGACGAGAACTAGCTGCCCCATCTGTATGTTTTCTTTAGTTTGTTGCCATTTGTTTCGGTTTTGCAGTGAATGTAGGTATTCTTTCGACCAGCGATCCCAAAAGTGCCGACGCATGAGTTCAATGAGTTTCCATTTGTTTCTGATGTCCATCGTTTTGTTTTCTTCAGGTTCATTGAGTGGTAGTGTTAATGTTGGGCTCCCTGTGAGAAAATGACCAGGGGTGAGGTATTCCAGATCTTCAATATCTTCCGATAGTGGACACAGTGGCCGGCTGTTCATGCACGCTTCGATTTGTGTGAGAAGCGTTGCAAATTGTTCGTAGGTAAGCTTTTGTTGTCCGATCACCCTTTTCAGGTGTGATTTCATGGAACGTACAGCGGCTTCCCATAAGCCACCTGCTGATGGCCAGGATGGAGCGTTGAAGTGCCACTCGATTTGAAGGTCGTTGATCTCCTTAAAGAACTCTGACGACTGCAATGTTTTAAATAGTTGGAATTCTTCTTTTAAAACTCTTGCGGCTCCGACAAAATTGGTTCCGTTATCCGAGTAAATGTGTTTTGGGGTGCCTCGGCGAGCGCACATTCATCTTAGTGCTGCGATGAAAGTTTCCGTTGATAGGTCCGAAACAAGTTCGATATGTACTGCTTTAGTACACATACATATGAATATGGCTATGTAGCCTTTGCAGGTTTTTATCCCGCGGCCTTTGTTTATCTTCACGTCCACATGGCCTGTAAAGTCGACGCCGGTGTGCGAAAACGGCCTCGATGGAGTGATCCTTTCTTTAGGAAGGTTGCCCATCAACTGTTCATTTCGAGTTGATGAGAACCGACGACATCGAATACATTGTCGAAGTATTTTCTTGACGGTTCGATTGCCGCTGATTATCCAGTAAGTGTTTCTAGTGTTTGCTAGCGTTAGTCTAGCTCCACCGTGTAGAGTTTGTTGATGCGCCTTTTCAACAATAAGTTGCGTTAGTCTTCCCTCTCCTGGTAAAAGAATGGGATGTTTCGTTTCCACTGGTAAGTTTGAGTGATTCAGGCGTCCTCCAACACGTAGAACTCCATTAGAGTCCAAAAATGGATTAAGTTTCAAAATGGTGCTTCTGTTGGTAAGTTTTTCGCCTTTGTTTAGAGAATTTATCTCATTTTCGAAATAATCCCGTTGCACTGATTTAATAATTATAAACAGTGTGTTGTTTTGTTCGTGCAAGTTCAGTTCATGGCACTCAGTTGACCTTCTTTTGTTTCGTAATGCATCAGCAAAACGTATCACCAAAGTAAGTATTCTTGTAATACGATTTATGTTGCTATGTCGTTCAAGTAATGAGTTTATTAATTCATTTTTGATCGACGTGGGTTCCGTACTATTAGCCGTATAACAGTTTTTCAGGAATCCCTCGTTTGTGCTATAGATTTGCTTCGAGTCAAGGGTTTGTATTTCTTGCTCCTTAAGCCATTTTGGGCCTTCCCACCACAGGGAATAGTTGACCAGCTTGGATGGTGGGAGTCCTCTTGAGGCACAGTCGGCAGGGTTTTCGTTACTTTTCACGTAACCCCAGTTGATCGCAGGCACGATGTTTAATATTTGTGTTGTTCTATTAGTTACATACTTTTCGTATTTAGTTTGATTTCCCTGAAGCCATGCTAGAACGACCTTAGAGTCGGTCCAGCAGGTAATCTTTAGATCATAATCTTCAAGGATGTTTGTTATCTTTTGTAGGAGTTTCGCTAGCAAAACTGCGGCGCATAATTCCAATCTCGGTATTGTAGTTTTCTTCTTGATCGGTGCCACTTTAGTTTTTGCTGCGAGTAGTGTTGTTTCGTAAGCGCCACTGGATGACGCAGTTCGGCTGTAGATAACGCATGCGTAGGCTTTTTCGCTCGCATCACAGAAGGCTTGCAATTCGATCGTACTATTGTTTTCATATTTTATCCATCTTGGTAAAGTTATGAATTTTATGTTTGGCAGGTCAGCTTTTATTTGTCTCCATTCCTTTTCTATGGAATCCGGTACATTTTGATCCCAGCCAATGTTTCGGCAGCTGTTATTCCATAGGTTTTGGAAAAGCAGTTTTGCTTGTAGTGTTATTGGAGCCAACCAACCAAGTTGATCGTAGATCTTGCTTATTTCCGACAATAGTCTGCGTTTTGTATATGTTGCATTTTTACTGTCGTTAGGTGCTTCACTAATAAAATGGAATGTGTCGCTTGCGTCATTCCACGCGAGCCCCAGAGTTTTGCTGAACTCTTGTTGTTTGAAGTTGAAATCGTTATTATTACTTTTGTGTTTCTTTTGTAGGTCTTTGAGAATAGATGGTTCGTTCGTGGCCCATTTCCGTAATACAAATCCACCTTTCTTCAGTAGTTCGCTTAGCTCTTTTTGCAGTAGCTTTGTCGATTCTATGGTATGGTGGCCCGTGATGGCGTCATCCATATAAAAATCGTGAAGTAGCGCTTTTTTGGCTAAAGGGAAAGCGTTGCCTTCATCCTCTGCCAGCTGTTGGAGAGTCCGCATCGCTATGAATGGTGCAACTTTAGTCCCGTATGTTAGGGTACACAGTTGCATAGTTCTCAGTGGCTCTCTTTTGGATTCTCTCCAAATAAGTCTTTGAAGACATTGTTGATCTTGATGAATAAGGATTTGGCGGTACATTTTCTCAATGTCCGCCGTTAGAACATATTTATAGCTCCGCCATTTTATGATCAGGGATAATATGTCCTTTTGTAGATTTGGCCCTTTTTTCATCAAATCGTTAAGGCTGTACCCGGAGTCTGTTTTCATTGATGCGTTAAAAACAGCTCGTAGTTTCGTTGTTGATGAGCAGTCCCTTACTACGCCATGGTGTGGTAGGTAGGCTTGTACTCGACTATCCGATTCTGTCACTGGTTTCATGTGACCCAAATCGATGTATTCTCGGATGAAGTCCTTGAATAGTTTAGCGAAGTGTTCTTGCCTCGCCATTTTCTTTTCTAAATGAAGAAATTGTGCTGTAGCTTGCGGTTTTGAGTTCCCCAGGTTTTTTACCACATAACGCCCGTTGCACAATCGTATGGTTGTTTCTGTGTAATATTTCTCACAGAATTCGTCTTCCGCAGTATTTTCGGACTCCGAAGGGATGTCTTCTATTTCCCAAAAGTTTGTTAGATTGTCTAGCTCTGTTAGCGTTACTAGACAGTTAAACTGCTTGGTAGCTCCGCTCAGTATCCAGCCCAACTTTGTCTGTTGTGCTACTGGCGAACCGTTGTTATATTTAATTATTCCTCCTAAAATCACGTCAGAGTAAACATCTGCTCCCAGCAGTAGATCGATGGGTCCCGAGATGTTGTAGTCTGGATCAGCTAACTCAATGTTGTGAAGATGTGTCCAGTTCTCTGCGTTGATCGTTGAGTTTGGTAAATTGTTGATGAGTTTACTCATCACTAACGCTTCTGTTAGGAATGTATAATCAGAATGGATAGACTTGCATTCCAGTTTTATCATCCCTTTACTTTTGCCCATTATAGTGCCTACACCAGTGACCGCAGCGATCATTTTATTTCGGGGTAAGTTCAACCGTTGAGCAGCATTTTCTGTGACCAAGCTTACTTGAGAGCCTTGATCCAGTAACGCCCGAAGGATGACGTAATCTCCTTCCTTGTTCTTGACCCGTAATTGAATAGTGGTTAAGAGTATCTCTTGTTCACCGTTAATATGATTAGATGTCCGCTCAGCTGCCGTTGATGTGGTTGGCGTTGATTGTTGCCCTTTCAGATTGTCATCATGGAGAAGGGAGTGATGTTTGTAGTTACACGTGCGGCATTTCTTCGTTGAGTTGCATTTATTTCCGCCGTGACTAAACAAACAATTTTTGCACAAGTTTAAATTTCTTGTTGTTTTGTTTCGAGTTGCGACATCCATGTCCATAAATGTAGGACATTGCATCAGCTTGTGTTCGTTTTTGCAGAGTGGACATTTCCTCAGCGTTGCATGGAAGGTTTTTGTACACTTTTCTGCGTCTTTAAAGTTCGTTGACTTATTGTTGTTATAATTTTTATGTTGGTTATTTGAAGAGTAGTTTTGTTTCCCGCTATTCTTTTTGTTACGGGATGTTTCTAGAGTTATGAACTGCAACTCCAGGAACTCCATAAACTCCTCTAAGTCTGGGAGCTCTCTTGAATGTTTCATAGTTTTTATGTAGTCAGCGTACGTGACGTCATCCAGTTTGGAGGATATTAAATAGACGATGAGTGGGCCCCATACGGGAACATTAACGTCTATGTTTTCTAAGCCGTTTAAACACTCTTTTGTTGTGTCGTACAGCTTCTTCATGTTAGTAGAATTTGGCTTTTCGATGGACGCTTGATTGAGAAGTGTTTCTATGTAGGAGGTGAAAATTAATCGCTTGTTGTCGTAGCGGTGCTGAATAATATTAAGGCATGAGTCATAATTCTCAGCACTCACAGGAAGGTGCTTGATTAACTTTTCCGCTTCGCCTTTCAATTTAGATTTTAGGAACTTCATTTTCTGCGTTTTGTTCAGCGTTGGATTGTTATGAATCATCTCAAAGAATAAATCCCTGAAGGAGATCCAGTTGTTGAAGGTTCCGTTGAACTCCGGTAATTCCATCCGCGGTGTTGTTTTTTCATAGTGGGACGTCTCAAAGATTTTTCTATTTAGCTCTTCCTTTAGGTTGTCGTAGACTTGCTCCCAATGGTCGAATTTTGCTTCATAGTCCTTGTCGTTCCCTTGCAGTAAGTAGCTTAGTTCCCAATGAATCTTGTCGATAGATTCCCATTTAGATCGTAATATGTTGACTTGATCTTGGAGTTGCCACTTCTCTTTCATGTCGTCCAGGTTAATTTTGGAGACCGCTCGCTTCAAAGCGTTGAAGTTACACATTTGGTTACGTAACAGAGTTGATAGGTGTTGATCTGTTTCATCTCCGATTTGTTGGTGCACTCCAGTTGTGTCAAATTGCGGTGTTCCGGGATTTTCTAGTATTTTCGGTTTTGATATACCCGAAAATCCAGGTTCGTTTATCAACTTGCTTCTTAGTTGATTCATAGATTGCATTGTTTCGTCAAACATGCTTCTAGTGATAATAAATATGTCCTGCCTAAAGTAGTCATGGTCTCTTTGGGCAGATTCATACTTCTTCAAAATTTCATGATTCGATCGAAACTCATCCCACAGGGATTGTAATGCTTCGATACGCTTGTTTAGGTAGTCTATGGTTTTTCTACTCACAGCATCCTTTTTATAGTTGGTTTGTAGAGTTTTGATTCTCTCGTAGCTGTTTTGCTGTTTCGTTATAAGTTCAACGAATTCAGGGTAGTCTTCTGTCGACATTGTTTCTGCCTTGTGGCTGTACGTGGATGGCGTGTCGTAAGTGAGTACTCACGAAGTTGAAGTAACCGCAGGACGTAATCCTCGCTGATTATTCTTAGTTGAAGCAGTAGATGTAATCTCCGCCGATGTTAAGTTGTAGTTGTAGCAGTAGACGTCTTCTCTGCTGGTTCGTTATGTACAGGCACTCAGTGTAGCTCACCCTCCTTTACGTTATGTGCAACGTCTCAATGCTACTGGTGAGACCCGCTTGTGGGAGGCCAGTAACACCGATTTGCTAACGTAACTGGGATATACCACGCTAAGCACTCTGCTGATGAGGATTCACGCCGACTTCCTAGGTGGTACGGCGTGATCTCGTGGCTCGAAGGACCAAAAAGATGTTGGGGTTTTCTAGTCGTTGACAGATACCCCGGTAGTTGTTGTAGGTAAGTTGTAAGTTCACACCAAACACTGTTATGTTAAATAGTTTAATTACGTTTAAGTTACGTATGTTTAGTTATCTGAGCCGCACTTGATGCAATGTTATTATTGATCGACCCGCTCGTGGCTGAGTTTTAGTGACGACTGAATTTATATTTTAATATAATTAATAAAGTACGTTTAGCGTAATTCATTACGTGCGCAAAACGTACTTTTGCTGTATGAGCATTATTGGCTCGTACACAGACACTAACAATTTAATAGCTCATTGCAAACAAGTGCTATCATAACCCATTTCTAGATGATCCTAGATTATTCTGTCTCGTTTTTCAAGTGTTTGTAAACGCGACTGCTGAAGAAGAGGTCCTGTTTTCGATTCCCAAGTAGAGCAATGTGTTATTGGGAACTTTCTTAATGAATTCTTCAGTTGCAACTATGGAGTCTGGCTATAAAGTACACAAGGGCTGTAAAACTCTTGTCTGAAAGAGATAGAGCGATCTTGGGGCCAGTAATTATATATTTTGACGGGCCTGTTGGTCTAGTGGTTAGTAACCCTGACTGCTATGCCGGAGGTCGTGGGTTCGATTCCCACCCAGGACAAATGTTTGTGTGATGAGCACGATGATTTGTTCTGTGTCTGGGTGTAATTTATCTATAATATTTATGTAGAAATATATAAGTATGTTTATCAGTTATCTAGTACCCATAGCACAAGCTCTGCTTAGCTTGGGACTAGATGGTGTTGTGTGATAGTTGTGGAACATTATTTTCTCTACGTTTGAAAAGAGTACAGATATTATTGACAGCTCGATCGCTTTCTCTCTTTCGTGATCAATTATGCGGGTATTGTTCAGTCAATTAGCTATGTAGGTGGATAAAAACTATGTCACAATATTTGAACTAGAAAGTAACTAGACCAAACCAACGAGGCAATCACAGCATTTGCTTGTGGGCCATATCCAACGTAGATCAGCAACATAACGTACCCTTATTGCAAAAGCCGATTATCTGCTTTTCTAAACCAATTTTTAAATATAGAAATCGAATCCTCAAGTCACGACGAAACTAGAGGTAAAACCTATTATCGCTCGAATTTACACGCAGAGAATCAGTTTTTGCAATAAGTGTACGATATAGTGTTACCAATGACAAAGTTTATTTTATAAGGAAGTCAAATTAGCCGTTTTACATTAATTTATAAAAAGAATATAAGATGATTCGTGAAAAAATAAAACCAAAACTTAATAGGAATACCTATAATGTTTAAGTAGCGAGATCAGACAAATAACTTAAGAACTAAAACATTCACTGCATTAAAAATAAATGTCGCACTGTGACCGTGTTTTCATCATCACTTTTACTAGGGTTAAACTTAATTGCTAGTACAGTACCCTGAGAACGAGTTTTCAGTATTTGAGACGTAAAGTAAACTGGAACTTTGACAACTTCAAATTGACAATTTTCAAGGAAAAAATTAGTTCCTTATTCGTACACCAGCGGCGCTGTTCCATTTTTCCATACAAGAAACGCTGTAAATACTGGAAAGACGCTGTAAAGTAAAAGAGTGAAAACTCGTGCTAAGGGTACAGTTTTGTTAAAATTACCCACTGGTCTGCCATTATAGATCAGTAATTTAATCATCAGAACTTCTCGATTGCTGTAAGGCCATTAATTCATACCTAAACAGGACATCAAATATATCTTTCTTTGCCTTTATCTGTAGCACAGGAGGAAGTTTATTCAAAACATCTTTGACGTGGGATGAAAAAGATCCTACATCATTGTCTTTATTCTTGTTTGCTAATGACAGCCGCGTTTCGTCTCTCATTTTAAAGTAATTAAGCAAACTGTCCAAATTGGTTGAGTCGGGTGTCATTCGGCGACGTTTCCGATCATTTCCGAAGTAAGCCGAAGTTGTTGCATTGTTTTCAGTGGCACCTGCAGTTGTATTGTTACTATGTAAGGTGTCCATACTAATGAATTCTGATTCTACACTGTAAGATGTATTATCCTGAGTTTCACATTCGTTTCTATACAATTCTTCAGCGTAATTTGCCTCTGATTTATCCTGGGCCACCCCATCTAAGAAAGCTAACAACTTGTAAAATTGCCATTTTGATCGAGGGTGTTTGTTTTCTGAAGTCGCGCTTTTACATTTTTTGAACCGTGCGTAGCTATCTCTGATGTTTCTCCAGTGTTTCTTGCAGATGCTGTAATCTGGAATTTTAAAAGAGAAGAGATCGATGAAAATTGTGAACAGAGTGTGAAAAGCACAAAAAACTTCAAGTTAACTTGCTAGAGAAAACTTATAAAACACTAGTTGTTGCCCACTGCTTCCCTCCCCTTCCCTTAGAGTCTATACTCGTCTGTAGGGTCCCATTTATTTGTGTAGGTACTAAAATTTATCAAAATCGTTTCAGTTGTTTTGATATGAAAACGGAAGACACAAACATACACACTTTTGCATTTATAGTATTGAGTAAGAAGTAGGTTAAGTTAACATAAGCTTATGTTAAAAAAAAAACCGGCCAAGTGCGAGTTGGACTCGCGTGAAGAGGGTTCCGTACGATGTGACCTATCACGATATCAAGATTGGTACGCACAATATTGAGTGATTTACCATGTTATTTTAATATCATGGACTTCTTATAGGTTAATTCCTATAATCTATAAGTAGAAAACTAATTTCTGTGTTTTTTCAAAATTTTAGCTTCAGTAGTTTCGGAGATAAGGGGGGGAATGGTCAATTTTCTTGAATAACTTGGAAACTATTTATTTTAAAATTACAAAAAATACATTTAAGATCTTCTCAACAAGACCTTTCATTTGATCCTTCCCCCCAAAAATTACCTCCCACATACAGATTTCATCTATTCACGTCACACCTCTGTGCCTCTGGGTCACAGGAATTGATATGTGTACCAAATTTAAACTAAATTGATCTAGTAGATTCGGAGATAACTGACTGTAAGCGACAGACAGTGTGACGCTAAACAGAAAATAAAAAAGATTGTTCAAAACTGGGATTTGAACATAGTCATCAGCATAATAGAAGGCCAACGCTAATGCAAAAACCTGTTACCCATATTGCAAACCATCGAACTAATATTAGTAATTATAAAAAAAAAAAAAATTAACTATTAAAATCCTTTTAAAAATGTATTAAAAATAACAAAAAGTATAAAGTAACTATTAAAAATTAAGAAAATGAAATTATAAATAGTAAAAAAAAAAACAAAGTAGGTGATTTGATCTCACGCCACAGCTCGTCGGTTAACGCACTTTACAAGCGGTATAATTTACCACTGCGCCAACATTACTTGTACGGAACTGGTTGAAATTATGAAGTATACCATAAGTTGATTTGATTTGTATAGTATTAAAACAACTTATAACAAAAGGACGTAAGTCACAGCGAAGCGTCGTCGGGCTATTGCTTTGAGAAATTGACAAAGGATTTTGGAATTCGACTGTACCTATTTGTTTTTGTGTCTCTTTTGCACTAAATAAATCTTTTATCTATCTCTATCTATCTAAATGCCATCGAAATCGTAACAGTCGTTTTGGAGATCCGGAAAATACACGTTAGGTTTATAAAAATATTGAATAGTAGCACAGGATAACAAAACACAAAGTAGTTATAAAAGATAATGATTTGCCTCCGAAATAATGTGTTATTGGATTAGATACTTTAGCACCTACACTAATGATTCAGATTCTACTACTACGAATACTATTATTGATTACTGCAGTTGTAAACATTGAAATTAAAACACTTTATCAGCACATGTAACACAATCGTAACATTACGCCTGTTATCGCGAAATAATAAGCAGAGGAGTGATAGTTAATAACACTGTCCAAACCGAGAATCGAACCCAGCTATGCTTTTCTCTAAAGTCGTTGTCGAAGAAACTACAGTGTTTATCTTTAACAGATTTTCAACCTTATGGGATAGAAAATAAAGTTTGAAGTCAAGACTGTATTCTTAATTGACAATAGCATCCCAGAACCTCATGCTCAGGTAGCGCTTGTGAGTTCAATAAAAGTTATTCTAAAATCAACTTTATTCCCGAACATTTAAAGTTGATATTATTTTGTTCAAGTCAATACGGACTTGGATGTGGACACGACGACGGTTATGTAAAATAAGTATTCACTTAAAGTATGTTTCGCGTCATTTTTTCGTTTCAATATTTCGCATAATTTTAAGACTCTTTAATGTGACGTCACAAGAATCTTATCACGTAGATACTTCGTAGGTAACATAAAGTTACACACACAATCATACGTTATTGGAAAGCAATTGACAAACAAAACACCACACCAGTAAAAAAAAACATACCTTTTTTATTCATCTCCTTAGTGATATCCTTCCAAATATTATCCTTCAAATGCAACTCCTTGAAGTCCACATGTTTAGTGTCATATAAAATAGGATACTGAGATACTATATGTATGAATTTTTCGTCCTCTTCGGGCGTAAACACATCCATTTTACCTGCGGCACGCGTCACAACTGAGCAGGGCGGGGCAGTGTCGTCGACCGCAATGCGGCAGACGCGATGACTGATACTGTCGTTTCACTCGCGCTTGAGAAACAATAGTAGGTGTGAGCGAAAAGGCATGATCCTGGGTAGCGCCGCCATTTTGAATATGTTTCTCGATAAACGGAACTGTCGCACACTGGTCCCAAATTAAAAAAAAGTGGACATTGATAGTAGACCGCTGATATTTTTTTTTATTGTTGATATAATGATAACAGATAAGGCAAAAAAATATTATTGTCCTACTTCAAATACTTTTCTCTAAAAAAAATATTTCTTTTTTTTTTGTATGGGAGTGATTACATTTTACTCAATTTCTCAAAAACCTTAAGCGATGTCGAGATGGCATTCACATATGTTAGAAAACTAATAATTCTGAGTATTTGGCTCGAAGAAACTTATTGCTTATCTCTGCGTACTTTCGAGATAATAGTGACAGAAAATATCATTTTTTTTTAATGTTAATTGTTCGCTTTTTTTTAATCATAGCCTTACTCATATCGCAATAGGTCCGCTGGCCAGCTAAATGGAGCTTCGACGCGAGTTTGCCGGGATAACAAGATGGCCGCCTCTCATGACGTAACGTAATACGGTCACGAATCGCGCGCGTACACCTCAGTGTACAACTAAATGTGGTTGCGATAAGACGTGTCCTTATTTTTTCTGTGCGCTTGAAGAAATGCTTGTTGTTTGTTTGTTTTGTTATTGTTGTATTTTGAATCTTTGGATTTTAAAATCAAATAATTTTTGTTTCGTCGAATTTGCTTTCGTATTTTTTTTTTTTTGTTAAAATCAAAGTCACTTTGTCTTTGATATCTTTGATTCTAATTTGTTTTTAATTTTCCTTAAAATTATAATATGTCCGCATTTGTCACCAACTTAGACTTATACGTTGTTCTTAAATCAGGAGGTGGTTTTAAAAATGTCGAATTTTTATTTAATGCCCTTATTGAACGTATTGGTGTTGAATTGTCTTCCGAAGATTTGAGTAATATTAAATTATTTTGTCGTAATTTTTCAAGTAATATCTCAAAAAGATGGTCTGCTTCCAGTAGAGCTCAAAAGACCTTTCTTAACAAAAATTCAGACTGGTTACAATCCCAAATAGTTTGGCCAAAATGTCAAAATATCGATTTAAGCAGCATTTTTAAAGTTGCCGAGGAAGTAATTCCAAATTTCGAAACGCAAGTGGATACTCATCAATTAAGTTGTGGTACAAGTAAAAAACCATTTGTTGATATATCTGATAAACAGAAGAAAAGGCGTTCTCTAACACTTCTAGATCACACAGAGGAGGAATTAGTTTATGCTTTATGTGCCAAATTAAAAGAGTCTAAAAAAACAAAATTAGCAGCTATATTAAACGAACTCAGCCAAAACAAAGAAAAATGTGAGATGGTACATGATGTACTATTCGCTAAAAAGACTGACAAACCGTGTTTACCAGATGATAAAACGTTAGCGCTTTACACCTCAACAAATTTGTCAAAATGGCAATATCGAAATTTAAGAACTATTCTTGCTTCAGAGAAAATGTATGGTCTTCCATCCTATCAAAAGCTCCTGGAAGCTAAAAAAACTTGTTATCCTCCAGAGTCAGACATAACTGTAACTGAATCTGATGCTAAGATAAGACTTCAATCGCTTCTAGATTTGACAACCAATAGGATATTAAAAACAATTCAGCACAACTCTGTCGACAAAAAATCGCTAAAACTAATAAGCAAATGGGGTTTTGACGGGTCATCTTCTCAAAGTAATTATAAACAAAAGTCACACTCCGACACTAAAATTGACGATTCTTCAGTTTTCATGATTAGTTTGGTTCCGCTTCGTTTGGAAGAAGAGAGTGGTACTATCTTGTGGCAAAATCCTGCTCCCTCTTCAACAAACTATTGTCGTCCAATTGGCTTTATATTTGCAAAAGAAACAAATGAATTGATAAAGAAGGAAAGTGCATCCTTAGAGGAAGAAATTCGTAATCTTGTTCCCACAATTGTAGATAATTTTGATATTAAACATGTTTTGTACATGACTATGATTGATGGGAAAATTTCTACTGTGATTTCCAATACTTCTTCTGCAGCTGTTTGTAATATTTGCAATACCCCACCTAGCAAAATGAATGACTTGGACTTTGTATCCAAAAGACTCATCAGAGAAGATATGTATAAATATGGTCTGTCTTCGCTTCATATGTGGATAAGATGTATGGAATGTATTTTACACATTTCGTACAACTTAGACTTCAAAAAGTGGGCTGCACGAAAAGAAGATAAATTGTTAAAAGAAATTAAAAAGAATTTAACACAAGAAGAATTCCGGGAAAGAACTGGTTTGTTAATTGACATAGTAAAACAGGGATTTGGTACAACCAATGACGGTAACACGGCAAGAAGGTTTTTTGAAAATTATGAAGTATCTGCTGAAATAACGGGTATCCACCCTGATTTAATCAAGAGATTTGCAGTCATTTTACAAACAATTTCATCTGGTCAACTTATTAATACCAACTTGTTTAGGGAATATTGTAAAGAAACAGCAATGCTGTATGTAAACTTATATCCATGGTATTACATGCCTTCAAGTGTCCATAAATTGTTGATACACGGTGCTGATATTTGTGAAAATTTCTCCTTTATTCCGATAGGCATGCTTTCCGAAGAAGCTTCCGAAGCGAGGAATAAAGATTTCCGGAATGTTAGAATGGCACATACAAGAAAAATCGGTAGAGTTCAAACTAATTTAGACATTATCCACAGCTTTCTAATTAGCTCAGATCCTTACATCAGCCATATCAAACCAAAGTTTGCTCGTTTACATAAACAGTTGTTTCCAGAGGCTAGTGCTTTGATCTTGAACAATGAATTGCTTTCGTTGGAAAACGAGGAAATAGAGATTTCTCAGGAGAATATAGACCCAAATATTAATCTTTCACCATAATTTTTTTTCAGAATCGTTTGTGAACATATTTAACTTTATGTTTGCAGCTTTATTTGTCTTCATTTTGATTGTTTTTTAGAACTGATGAAAGTACTCCTTCAGAAAGGTCATCGCTTTTCAGTCATTAGTGAGCCCCCATAACCTCTTTTACAGAGAAGTCTCTTTTTACTTATTTGACATTACGCATACATTATAATTATGTGCTAAAGTAAGGCTATGATTAAAAAAAAGCAAACAATTAACATAAAAAAAAATGTTATTTTCTGTCACTATTATCTCGAAAGTACGCAGAGATAAGCAATAAGTTTCTTCGAGCCAAATACTCAGAATTATTAGTTTTCTAACATATGTGAATGCCATCTCGACATCGCTTAAGGTTTTTGAGAAATTGAGTAAAATGTAATCACTCCCATACAAAAAAAAAAGAAATATTTTTTTTAGAGAAAAGTATTTGAAGTAGGACAATAATATTTTTTTGCCTTATCTGTTATCATTATATCAACAATAAAAAAAAATATCAGCGGTCTACTATCAATGTCCACTTTTTTTTAATTTGGGACCAGTGTGTGTCGCGCCGTTTGTGGCTGCGAATGCGGTTAGCGTCGGAGGCACGCGACCGCGAAATGTAAGGGCATGATTCATAGACTTGTCTTTGGTTCATAATAATGTAAGTTTTGTACTGAAGTACTGAAGTGAAAGTTATAACTCTGCAAGCAGAAATAGTCTTTACGGTGGTCAGTATATACATTGGGCGATAGTACATATAAATTATCTGCCTAGCTTTTTCCCAACTATGTCGGGGTCGCCTTATAGTCTAAAGTTTAGTCTAGAAGTCCCAAACATAGTTAAGACTTAATATTTATGAATTATTATTACGAAATAACGGAGCGACTATAAATGAAATCCACTGTATTTGGGAAAATGGGTTACACGAAAGGTGACCAGATGCGGTAGCACGAGTTCTCACATTTTTATGACCTAAAAATAGACGTGAACTTTGACGTTAGTTTCTCGGACAAAGGCCCTTTTTCATTTTCTATACAAATTACATCTTACATATTTCAAGTAGGTACATATTGCGATCAAATACGTGGTAGGGCTTCTAATATCCAAATTAAAATAAGGTTGCTACCAGACGTTAAAATACTTCTTTCTTTAGCTGTTTTGCGCCCTATAACACTTAATCCTTTTTATGGCTCTCTGTTTGAGATGTAAATACTGGATTCCTTAATAGTATTAAAACGCAAAAGGTTTAACGCTGACTCGTCAAAGAAAACCACTTTGAATTGAACAAAAGGACCAGTGATTTACGTGGCGTGCGTAAAAATGCTCTCTCCTTGTTTATTTTTAAACTTCAGACAAGGATAGAGATATTCCGGTTACACGGAATGTTAGGGAGAGGTGTGTTTTATGCGACCGTTATTACAAGGTCTAATGTTTGGAATGGGCAAAGTACTATTTTTGCCCATTCCAAACATTAGAGATAAACCCCAAGTAGCAAAATGTGGCCCTATAATTATCCTAGGAGCATGTATTTTTTAATCCTATAGAAATCCTAAAAACGTTTATAGAACCGCATTTGGGCGCAGTTTATAGGACTATTCCGACCTATAGTCGTTTTGTAATAATCCGGTAGAGTGCAATTCGATTTTATAATTACCTTATTAAGTGCTTATACAAGATACATTTGTCCCATAAAGATCCGATAAATGCATTTGATAAGAGCGATTAGTCCTCTTACGATCTAGCGCGTGCCACTATTAGAGTAAATTGATCCTACAGTGATCAGCGAGATGCCATCAGTAGATTCATTCAGTCAATCATTCGTTCTTAATTCGTTTATTAATTTTGACATAACTTTGTGTTGTGCTGATGTGTCATTGAATACTTTTTATTTTTAAAGTAAAGCCATATTATAATAATAGCTAACTGTAACTTTGTCGTTTGACTGTTTTGTAAAGAATGCTCACTCAACTTGCGAAATTAATTTTATTGATTTAGTGTTAGATGATAATACACATATCTTCATGCGCCTTCAAAATTAATCATTTTCATTATTTGTTAATTCAATAATAATTATCTAATTCCTATCCGACATAGGGTCAAAACACGTGCCATAATATTGCATTTATCAGAATCTTTGTAAGACTATTAGTCCGAGTTATGATATAATACATGACATACCTACTTTGCCACCATATTTAAGTTTTAGGGTTCTTTAGAGGATAAAATAAATCAGTATTAACATTTTTAGAATAATGTCAGATTTATTCTGAATATTTTTTTCTTTCAAATTGTTTTCAACATTGATAAAATGTGGGCAGTGGAGGAATATAAAATGATTAAATAACTAATTATCAGTACTTTTTTATCGTGGTAATGTCATTACATGAGTCCTCCCACCTAAGCCAAGGCAGGAGGGACTGTCAGACTTGTACTGAATAAAATCCACGGTGTCCTTCAATAGCCCTTTACGTTCCGGGATCACGGTAAATCGGTTCCCGCGATTCCGAATTATCAGTACTTTAAGTAGTTTTTTTTTAAATCTGATAGCGGTCATTCTGCGACCCGCAGAAAAAAGAATGATGGTCTGAGTACGGAACCATCATTTTCAGACTCTTTTTTTTAGTCAATAAAAGTATGTCCAAAATTCGAATACTGAGTTTGTTTCGAGGAAATTTTTCAAAACTCTTCTTCGATAACTACCTTTACGCTTAAATCGTTACCATTGATTTAGATTCATATTTATATTGTTTCAGCTTTCTTTAGCAGATCACAAAATAAACACAAGATGGCCGCTTACTCTAATAAAAGCAAAGTGTAGGGCACATTTAAGTAGAATCTTACTTATAAAAATCAGAAGCTATGCTAGCTTGGTGTTCAAATCCATTAGAGGTCATCACTAAGATAAATTGATCTTAAAATATTCTTACCTCTAGCAGCTATATCTATGACATTTATAGGAAGTGCATGTCTTACAGAAGAATGAAACAAGACGTTAACATGATTAAACAATCTTAGTAAATGCGTTTATCGGATCATAAGTCACACTTTGCTAATTAGTTTTATAACTTGCGCTTGTAAGACTGCACGTTCTAACAAGAGTCAGGGAAAATAATCCTATTGACGTTTATAAAACTAAGTGATAGGATCGAAAGTACTTATAGATCAAATCATCTTCTAGGATGCTTCAGTAGGATCAGTGGTCTGAGTTAATGCGTCTACTAGATTTATATAAGACGTTTAGTCCTATATGTCAAATACTATAGGAGCATTTTGCTCCTTGGGACTGTATCTATGGAGAAGAACTGGCAGGAAACTCCATGTTACACTCTTTTCCACCAATATCTAGCGGATTTTGCGTTTTTGCATTTTATTGAGATTGGTATCAACTCAAGTGGCAGTTTTAAGAGTTATTTTGAAACTCGCGTCGTTTTATTAAGAGTTTTGCTTTTCAAGGGTTTGAAAATCATAAAGCGAGATATACTCGTAAAAGAGTCATCTTATGCGTCTCTACTTTCATGTTTTCTCAGCGGATACATTAAAGTAATCGCAAAATAATGACTTTGACACTTCCATTTTATTATCTTTAAAACGTCAACTTGGCTCTTGCTAATTCCAAGAATACAAGCATTCATAATTATTTTAATTCCAAACCCACTGCACCAGATTAAAAGCTATAAGTGCTCACCAAAAGTAAATTAATTGCAATTGCGAGCATTTCAAGTTCCTTTCGCAAAGTATTTTGTTCTTCGTGCTCGCATTAAACACACCGCATCTTTAATAACGTAGCTATAAAACTAATTATAATAATTGCAATGCCAGTTTCAAGTTGCATTCACAAAGCATTTTATACGCCGCTCGTAGAGTTTAGAAACAAGTTAGATCAAAAATAAATTTGCTCGCCATTGCAATGCGAGCATTTCAAGTTGCATTCACAAGGTATTTTGTTCGTCATGCTCGCATAAAACACACCGTGGCTTTTAATGGTACAGTAATGTGCTAAAAGCCGTCGCCGCTAGAATTCTCTCATTTCCGCTCGCGTTACTCATGCTTGAGTTTTATGTCTTTTTTTAAAGCGTTCACTTTTAAGTTAAAGTGTGTTTAGCTAGCCTGGTTTTAGATGTTTAAGTATGCGTGACACAGAATGCAAATAGTATAGTGGAAGACATTTCGCGATAGAAAGATCGTGGTTTTCATTGCGCTCTATAACACTTTATCTTTGTGTAAAACTTTCCCACCCAGGGCAGGGCGGGAGGGACTGTCAGATTTGTACTGACTAAAATTTACGGTGTCCTTCAACAGCCCTTTACGTTCCGGGGTCACGGAAATTCGTTAGTCCCGCGACCGGAAAATTAATACTTACAAGATAATTAATTAATTAATTTATGTCTCCGTTTTTGATTCAAATTAAATGGACAATACCATGTTTATTACTTAATAATTTGGAAACTAATGAACAATATAAATATTTTTGAAATATCATTCATTATTATTTGTTTATAGCTAAACAGAAATTATTTTTCAAGTCTCTTATTTTTTGTGTAGAGTTGTTGAATATAGTCACAATATTATTATCATAACATTAGTAAAATTGCCATCTATGAACGAACCGCGGAACTACTGAAGCTACACTTCGAGTTGCTTCTTCAAAAACATTGCGGACCGATCTGAGCGCTTCCCTCTCACCATTCAAAGTAGCTCTTAAAACTGATGATAGATGGCGTTGTAAGTCTCATTATTTTAAATTGAAAGATCATAGAAAAAAGTGT
This sequence comes from Agrotis exclamationis, assembly GCA_950005045.1. Taxonomy (NCBI): domain Eukaryota; kingdom Metazoa; phylum Arthropoda; class Insecta; order Lepidoptera; family Noctuidae; genus Agrotis; species Agrotis exclamationis. The sequence continues at coordinate 26,208,551 of OX465417.1, read as the reverse complement.
TTTTGGGTGGTAGGTAAAACCATCAAATGAGTCCTTCCGCCCTGGGTGGAGTGGAAGGGACTAAAAATCTACCCTGCTCCTTCAGTTGCCTTAAGCGTTCCAGGGCCACGGTTACTTTTACTGGCAGTCGTGTGACCCCGGCAATCTACATCAGCACCATATTATTATAGTAGAAAAAAATGGTATGAATGTAGGTTTGTTTAGTTCATAACAAACAAAAAGTTATTAGGTAAAATGTGTAACAAAATCGTATTTATTTTATACCTAACAAAATGGAAAAAGGTTGGACAGGATTGATTTGTGTAAAGGATCCTTTGATGTTTGTAATGTTAACAGTAAGCGAAGCTAAAAAATAAGCCCAACAAAAACTCAGTAATCAACCCTATTGACTATGTTTAAGGTTGAGATTCTAAAAGCTAACTTTATTTTACTTTTTGTTTACTCAGAGGAGATTATTAAATCATTTAATGATTAGCTTTATGAGAGAAACTCAGTGAGATTATGTTTTTTAATGTTAATTAAAGGTTAGTTTTTTTTTCATTATTGTTAACCTCATATCAATAATAGCAATTTCTGTAGAAATATATTAAGAAAAAAATAAATAAAAGCTCACGTTGTTTAGTACCATATACGTATGTTTTCAATCCTTTATTTTTTACATACGTATTTAAATATTATTTATTTAGGAAGTTAATAAAATCGGGGAAGCGACGGATTGTTTCGATGAATACTCGTAGATCTATAGATTATTTTAAAATTTCCTACACCGTTTACTGTAAGTAAATAAAATACGACATAGATTGAATTGAATAGTATAGATCGTAAAACATAATTTTGATATCAAAAAATATAAATAAAAAACACTAATACAATAAACCAGCTCTTTGGTCGATTGACCCCGCTCAGATGGGACCCGCGGGATGAATGAACCAATTCATGATTTTGATTATTTTTTCATTGGCTTCATTCATAAAGTTTAAAATCAAACAACCAATCAAAAATTTGACTTCATGAAACCTCAATTTATCAGCAGCTCTTTATTTGGTTGAAAATTCAGTTCGGTCAGTAAATAAAAAATAAATGGGTCAGTTTCTCTGCAACGCATATGAAACGGTCCATCGGTCAAACGCTGACACTAAATCAGGATATCTGCGAAATGTGCAAACTGCATATTTCTTGTATAGACATGCTGGAGTTATACACCGTGACTTTTTAGTCGTCTTACAACGGTAGCCCAGTTCATGTATCCAATGACTAGAACACGTTTACAATAAAAAATAGGTATTTAAGAGATTTGAAAAATTTAAAAATAAAATTTTAATTCGTTATTATGACGCAAGGCGTAGTTAGAAACACCCTTGTCTCATAGAAAATGGAGATGGAATGATCTGCGCGACTATTGCGCTGGGTAGGTATACTCTACAGCTTGATACGTAAACATTTTAACAGGGTGTTTTATGTTTCTAATGTACCTATTTATTAATAATATAAATTATTATTAAAAAAAATCGCCTAGACGTATTTTAGGTCGGATACATTAAGTGGACCACTTTTGTAAGACAACTAAAAAGTCACGGTGTATAGTACTCCACGGGGATAGTTTCGGATTTCCATACGTATTTTCGGAATCAGGTTGTTCACTGCTTAAATAAATCGAAAATCTGTTTAGTTCTTCAGTTAGAGTACCTATTGAATAATAATTGACACATTTTTATTTGTTTTTTTTTTTTTTTAAATCAATGATTATTACGACGATGATATATGGTTCGAAAATCGGGAGTGAGGGCTTGTGACGTTAAAACGCATGTAAAATTATACCGACTGAGTGACGTTTTGTGATATTTAGAAGCGTTGTATCTTCGTCAATTTGGTTTTAAAAAGAAAAAATACGGGTCAAATATTTTTTGATAGGTATTCTAGCTTTTGGACTACCTAATTAATTCTATTGAGTAAAATAGCCTACTGGTGATCATAGATTGAATGTGTTGGTATGGAGAGTTTTACAGGTAAATGTGAACTAAAAGTGACAAAATCCGAGCAATTGGGTAAAAACGGAATAGCTAGAAGGGAAATACAGATCATTAGAAACTAGGTCGAAAATCGCTTGAACCTGTTTTTTTAACTTGCTTAACGATAGCAAGTTAAAAAAAGGTTCAGGCGATTTTCGACCCTCCACTCCACTCCATTCCACTCCACTCCAATCCAGTCCAGTCCAGTCCATTCCATTCCATTCCATGGTAATACACACATTACCCTCCTTTGCGTCGCGCAGTCGGTAAAAAGTGTCGTGACATTTTTTTCCGCCTAGCCCCCTTTCGCAACGCGCCTTAAGGAACTTCGTTCCAAAAAAAACGGCTAAGTACCAGTCGGAATAAAGGGCTCCGTACCATTTATTTACATCATTTGTTGTGGTAATAGAAATACATAATCTGTGATAACATCAACTGCTTACCTATAACGGATCCAGATATTCACAGCCTTATGACCGACGGATGGACAGCATAGCGTCCCAGTTGCTTACCTTTCGGGTACGGAGCCGAAGGAGTGAATGACTATAATCAATCGAATAGTCAGTTCTTTCGTATCTGACTTCGGTCTAAAATCATAGAGAAATAAAAATGTATTACATCCTCATTCTACCTGGCCATCGGCCCCCGTATACACCGCTGCAAAAACCTGTTGCCCATACTATGTATTTTTTTCCACAGATATTTCACTAACAAATCAAAATCTTCTCTTTTGTTCCCAGAACAAAAAACAAAGAAGTTTCCCGTCCTGGTGTTCATACACGGTGACTCCTTCGAGTGGAGTTCTGGCAACCCGTATGATGGGCGGATGCTTGCCTCCTACGGAAATGTCATGGTCATCACGGTCAACTTCAGGTTGGGGATTTTGGGTAAGTGCTTGCGTTTTTATTAGATATTTGCTCGGAGAAGGATTTGAACCTATTTCAGTACACCGTATGCTTTTACCAACAAATCTATCGTAATTGTGCTAAACAGGGTTGATTTCAACATTACTTCCTCAATTACTTATGGTGACTTGGCGTTAGCTTAAAACAGCGTAAGCGTGCAATAAGACTTTGTCTTTTTTTCACTCAGGATGGGTGTCAACTTTCTAAGTCCGTCCACGAAAACACGGAAATGGATACAGATGTAAAGTCTAACGTCAAAATCAAATTGCGGATAGATAATACCGCCACGACTGAAGTTATTTGTTAGTTCGGGCTCGTTGTCAAAACGTCTGTTACTAAGGCCGAAACCACGGCTTTCGTGCTTAGAGATTAGACCCCCTGGTCCTTGATGTGACGGCTAGATACCCATTACTGGTCAAGTCCTTGTAACACCTAGTATTGTTTCAGGTTTCATGAAGCCAAGTCTAACAGAACATGTATACGGTAACAACGGGTTGCTAGATCAGTTGGCAGCGCTCCAGTGGATCAAGGATAATATTGAGGATCTAAACGGAGATCCATCATCAGTTACTTTGATGGGACATGGCACTGGAGCAGCCTGTGTCAATTTCTTGATGCTTTCTCCTATATCAAATGGTGAGCAGTTTTTGTTAACTTATTTAAGAACCTACTTAAGTTATTTTAAAACTTATTGAGACTCTTTTGCGAGTTTTTTTCTCCTCCAGAATCATTAAAATTTGGTGATTTTACTGCGATAAAAAAACACTAGGTAGCAGCTGTTTCTGTACTATGAATACTCATTTAATCAGGTTAGGCATAAAAGTAACTCACATTCGAATTTCAACATAAGTTAGAATTTATAAATATAAATTCTGGTTATTATGCGAAGTCAAACGACTTCACCATTAGCAAAAGTGGGCTACAGCTGGCGAAACCTTTGGTCGAAAGTTCTCCTCTATTCTATAGAGAAAGTGAGTAAACAAAAGTGAAAGGGACCTTAAAAATATAATTATCTTCTAACTAAATTATCAATCAGAATCCAACATCTGCATAATACTTCAAACAAAACCACGCTTCTAGTATTTGAAGCAAAATTCTGCAGTAGTTTACGATGCAGCTGCTTTAAAACTTGCAAAAGAAAAACAGTACAGCGCGAGCGCCGCTTTCCAAGTTTTAATTCCTTACACTTGCCGTATTCACACATCCCCATGTTTCATTCTTCAGCGACTTACGTATCATCGTGTTCGGGCCATTACACAAGATATATTTTATTGTGAACGTATGAGTTTTCTCGCCATGTTTTCCTTAATCGTTTCAATTCAATGCGATATCGCACTACCCTTCAGACGGCTTTCGTCTCTTGAATGCTTTTGCTAAGCGAACATTAGTGCGATAGAATCTTTAGATATCGATATAAGGATGTAGTGCGATGGTTCGAATGTTGATGTTGTTACTAAGAGTTTTTTGAATAGATGTTGTCGACTGGTCCTAACTATTTTCAGATACTTTACCAATAATGTAATGTGTACCTCTTCTCAAAATATTTAGAACTTAATTCTAATGTTTTAAAGGAATGATTCTTGAAATATCAATCACGCGTAGGGGAATCTTTATTTCCTGAAATAAAGATTCCCCTAAATGGTTGAAAAGGCGAATAAATATAAAAGTATTTTAATTAACCAAAAACAGAGTACTCTCCCGTCACCTTGGGGTAAGGAAAGAAAAGACTGTTTCGAACAATCCGTGTACAAAACCAATCAACCCTAACAATATCATAATTTTAAATCACCTTCTTCCTTTTCTATGGTATTGTTGTACATTTTCAGGGTTATTCCATCGAGCAATACTGATGTCAGGCTCTGCGCTATCAGACTGGGCGATGACAAAGGACCCAACACCGTATACACTACAAGTGGCCCAGAGTTTGGGCTGCAATCCTAGCTCTAAGAATATGATGGCTTGCTTGCAGAAGAAACCGTATGTACCCTTTTTTATTGGCCTACTTCTGAGCAAAGTCCACTCCTTCCGTTTATCGCGAATCTGCTTATTCTCTGTCCAGTTCGGACGGAACCTAGTTTGTGCCGCCATTTCCTTTGTACTACTATCTATGTATCTCTAACTAATAAACACGTGTTTTGATGAACTAAGGAATGAGTATGTAGTGGAAATGGTGCCTATTGTATAGTGGCGTCTGTCTTGGTATGGACATTATGGTGAGGAAGGATGGCACGCTTGTGACTAAGAGAGATGTAGGTATGAATGTGTATAGATGGAGAGGAAGAAGAAGACCAATGTAAAGGTGGATCGATTGTGAAGGAAAAAGGAGAGGGAGGATAAGAGAAGAATGATGATGACGATGAATTAAGAACATTACTCAGTCGAATGATTTTTGGCAAAGTAGTAGCTCTCTCTCCAGTTTAAAAGGCTACAACAATAAGCAAAAGCAATAAATAACCAACGCTGTTTTTGTCAAAGTATGAAAGCTCTTCCACTCAATATTATTTTCTTTGTCCTCCAACTTCTTACAGCCACGTTCGAAATTTCCATTACAATACAATATACAAGGAAACACTTAACGTTGCAACCCTTCCATTCTTCTCCATCAGAATAACTTTAAAGCCGGCCTTTAAACATAAACGAACAATAAACCACGGAATATTCACCATTCAACGGTTTCTATTCCTCATCTGAAGCGTTAAAAGCTTTTAACGTTTATAGAAATTTTAAAAGCCTTATAAAATATGTAGATTCTGTTCCCATTTTAATGTTTAAGCGAACTGATTTTATTAGCAACACATCAGGCTTGCGGGTTACGCATGCCTACATATTTAAAATTTGTATAATATTTATTTGGATAATGGAGTTTTTATAGGTGACTGTCATTTTATCTTCCTTTGTATCCATATACGCTTGCTCCTATAATAAATAAAAAAAAACGGCCAAGTGCGAGTTGGACTCGCGTGAAGAGGGTTCCGTACGATGTTACCTATCGTTTTTTTTAAATCTGACCCAAATTGGTACGCACAATATTGAGTGATTTACCATGTTATTTTAATATCATGGACTTCTTATAGGTTTTCCTGTAATCTAAAAGTAGAAAACTAATTTCTGTATTTTTTTTTAAATTAGGTTCAGTAGTTTCGGAGATAAGGGGGCGGGTGGTCAAATTTCGTCTATTTTCTTGAATAACTTTGAAACTATTTATTTTAAAATTACAAAAAAAATAAATTTAAGATTGTCTCAACATGACCTTTCATTTGATATGTCACACGATGAAGTTTTCAAATATTTTTTTTTTTAATTTTCCCTTTCCCCCCCAAAAATTACCTCCCATATACAGATATGGACTTCTTATAGGTTATCCTATAATCTATAAGTAGAAAACTAATTCCTGTATTTTTTTCAAAATTTTAGGTTCAGTAGTTTCGGAGATAAGGGGGGGGGGAATGGTCAAACTTCGTCTATTTTTTTTGAATAACTTGGAAACCATTTATTTTAAAATTACAAAAAAAATACTTTTAAGTTTGTCTCAACAATACCTTTCATTTGATATGTCACACGATGCAGTTTTCAAATATTTTTTTTTAATTTTCCCCTTCCCCCCCCGAAAAATTACCTCCAGATATGGACAGATATGGACTTCTTATAGGTTATCCTATAATCTACAAGTAGAAAACTGATTTCTGTATTTTTTTCAAAATTTTAGGTTCAGTAGTTTCGGAGATAAGGGGGGGGGAACGGTCAAATTTCGTATATTTTCTTGAATAACTTGGAAACTATTTATTTTAAAATTACAATAAAAATATATCTAAGATTTTCTCGACAAGACCTTTCATTTGGTATGTCACACGATGCAGTTTTCAAATATTTTTATTAATTTTCCCCTTTCCCCCCCAAAAATTACTTCCTATATACAGATATGGACTTATTATAGGTTTTTCTATAATCTATTAGTAGAAAACTAATTACTGTATTTTTTTCAAAATTTTAGGTTCAGTAGTTTCGGAGATAAGGGGGGAGGGGGAATGGTCAAATTTCGTCTATTTTTTTGAATAACTTGGAAACTATTTATTTTAAAATTACAAAAAAAAATACAATTAAGATTGTCTCAACAATACATTTCATTTGATATGTCACACGATGCAGTTTTCAAAACTTTTTTTTTCATTTTACCCTTCCCCCCCAAAAATTACCTCCCACATACAGATTTCATTTATTCACGTCACACCTCTGTGCTTGGGTCACAGGAATTGATATGTGTACCAAATTTCAACCCAATCGGTCTAGTAGATTCGAAGATAATTGACTGTAAGCGACAGACAGACGGACACACGAGTGATCCTATAAGGGTTCCGTTTTTGTGTTCAGACGTACGGAACCCTAAAAACCTAAAGGCTAATCTATATATACATTTTTTCGTGGGGAATTATTTTTGTGGTGAACTTACAACAACCCGTTTATTTTTATTCGTTAAAGTATATTTTCAGTAACAGACTGTACCTACCTCACTTTTTACAATAAATACATTTTGTCTTTCTTTCACAGATTATCAGAAATCAAGAAGGTCCAGATCTTAGCCCGAGAGTTCGAGACACCACTGGGTCCTGTTGTGGCCGGATCATTTATTCCGAATGAGCCAGCCAAGACTATGGAGTCATACCCTAATCTGTTGAGCAAGTGAGTATGAGAGGATTAGTAGATAAAGCTTGTGATAAGCACATTACCTGACACCTTTAATCCCTGAACAGAGGCATACTTAATACCACCATTTCGTCAATTGCGTTTATGTGAAAGCATGCCATGAACCATAAGCGTAAAAAATGGCAAATCTTAAATTAAAAAAAAATCACTTGAAACATAACGAACATTAATTAATTTCTTTTCAAAATATCTGATAAGCGAACCAAAATAAGCCGTTCCTAAAAAACCTAAATCGTTAAAAATGGCTTCAGTCGTCCTATCAGCTTAAGAAAGTAATAAATTAAAATCAAGGCTTTACGTCGTAAATAAATTGATCTGTCAATTTTAAATCCCACCGCCAGATTGATCTTTAATTCGCTTGAAAAATGAATTTGTTTTCTTTTCTTTTTATGCTAAGTAAATAGGCATCTATTTTGGAAACGATCATTCGAATTTGATTCTTGTTGAGTAGGTAATAAACTGGTGTAGGTGGGATCTACCCTGGACAGTGGTACTATAGGCTAACAGTAACCTGCAGTGACGGTTGAACAATCCTATTGGCAATGGTAGGCCTCACCAGGGCCGCATGGCTAGTGACCACCATCTTATCAGTGTCCGGAGCCAAATAGTTTTTATCGTGTTCGGTCGTTGCGCAAGAGTTAGAGCACCTTTTAGGTGAGCTCATTCCATCTTGGACCTCATCTTTGCTTTTGGGATAGATTGCCAAAAATGACCTAAGAAAAGTTTTTTTTGTTATTATTATTGCTCCTCTTCCAGATATCAACTGCTAAGCGGTGTGACAGAAATGGAGAGGTACCATGACTTCGGCGTCATTGAGTTAGAGCATGGAGTACTAGAGAACCAAAGAGATGACTTCATCAAGAAGTACGCTAAGATCATTTTTGAAGGCGCCGAAGATGAAACGCTGAAATCTATTTTGAAAGAGTGAGTTTTGGTAAAGTTGTATTTCGATTTGAGTAAGTTATGCTTATTGGTTATCAAAGCTAGTGTTCTGTTAAGACAAATATGTATACTAATTGAAACAAGTTGTATTGTTTCAATTCATTCAGTATCTTGTATTTTCTTATCTTACAATTAATGTTTTTTCAGATATGCACCATCAAAATTAGACCCCCAGCGCTGGAACGTGGAGACCAACCGAGACGTTATCCTGAACATGTTCAGTGATGCTCGCACGTTGGCTCCCGTCATCCGCTTCGCCAACTATCAGTCGAAGGCCAACCGTCAGTCCTATTTCTATGTCTTTGGACATAACTCTATCAGCTCGGATTACGCTGCGGTATGTAGGTGACTTAATATTTTATTTTTCTGCAAAAAGTTACTTCAAGACAGACATCTGTGCCTCGGGGCTACGCTTGTATGCCTTTTTAAGGCAGCCATGTGGCTGATGCCTTAATAAGGTATAGAAGCGTCAGCAGATACAATCATCATACAAACGTCAGTAGACCCGTCTGGAAGTCATCAAGTGAGCACATGAAAATACGCCTTTTTTGGTATAATGTTCTTTACCAATAGAGCTCAATTTCCTTTTTACACCGCAATTGCTGTGTAAAACCCTTCTTTGAGGAGTGGCTAGAGAAGTGTCCTAAACGTTATTTAGCCACCATAGACGTGGACTGTCTTTTTTTTTTTTTAGCGTGGTAAAATCATCAAATGAGTCCTTCCACCCCGGGCAGGGCGGGAGGGACTGTCAGACTTGTACTGACTAAAATCTACGGTGTCCTTCAATAGCCCGTTATGTCCCGAGGTCACGGTAGTGAGATAAGTCCCGCGACCAGACGTGGACTGTCTAAGAAGATACTTACCTTGACCTTAAAACGCAAAGAGTAACCAAAGAACATGGTAGACTTTTAGTTACATAAGGTCTGACAGTCCTTTCCATTCCATCCAAAGCGAGAAGACTTATTTTACCAACTAAAAATAAAATATTTAATATTATATTTCTTAGTATAACCGACTACCGCGTTTTATTTGAAATTGAAGAAGTTATAGGAATTGTATCTCGAACGTTAAAGCTTTTTGTTTCTTGAACAATGGTCCGTTAAAAAGTTCGAACGCTCGAACGAACGGTTTGAACTGAAGTTTTTTAAGTTTCAAAAGAAGCGTATTGCTTCAGGTGCTGAAGCAATTTCGAAATCTGAAAGTATTGTGTTTGATTTGTTATTTCTTTTCAAAGTAAAAGTAGTAACATACGAGTAGGAAACACAGGTTTCATCAAGAATTAAAAAATCTATTGATAACAGTGAGTGTTAAGAATAATATATATTTTTTTAATACTGATTAATTATCGTATGTTTGTGAAAATAAAATAAAGGCAGTTTTAAAATAATTCTAATTCCCGTTTTCTCAAACCATAGGCGACATCTAAAACAAAGCATAAATAAAACCACTCAGTTGGATTTTCAACGTTCGGCTTAGCAATGTTAGCGTAGAGAACTGGAATTACCTATTCACATTGCTTACTTTAATAGGGCAGAGTGCTTGATTTGTATTTAAATGTAATATGTCACACAATGTGCACAGTGATGCAGCTGCTATTCTTTGAAGACTCAGTGCCGTGGCAGCGCTGAAGCTATGGTTTGTACTTGGTGAACTTTTAACTTCATGCTGTAGAATATAAAGTTAAAAATCTTATACAAGCTCGTCGCAAAGTTTTATAGAAAAATAGCATAGCGTAGGAAATGTGCTGTTGCTAAGCTGAATTGTGTTCAATGTGGCCCAGCTTTAAATGCATTTTAGTACACAAATCATGCATGCACAAGCACTCACCGACAGTGTAGTGTTACCGAGCAAATTAATGTCTTGCAGTGCGATACAGTGTGCTGCTAAGACCATTATGTTAGGGCTAGACCTGCGACATTTCCCGTTAATTTTCGCGGTAATAGTCTTTAAATGTTTGTACAGAAGTAGGTACATTTGTACCACACAAATGTACGAGTACCTTTGTACAAACATTACACACTTTTCACACACATATACAAGTCGCCTTTAAAAATTGACACAAAAACAAATTAAAAATCGCTTTTTACCTATTCACCAAGAACACTAGGGGAACAGTATATAAGACGGGGACGCTAATAATCGCGAGGTATAATGGGGACATACACTCTTTAGGCATACTCAACACAACAAGCGCCATCAGGTCGTCATTTGCAAGCGGCCATTACCATACCTATTACTGGAATCAAATATAACAGCTCACAATTTAGGACCCATTAATATTAGTAGTCAATTTTTACCCGTGGTGCTAGGCAACTGGGCTTCTCCCAGTTGTAATGTCCCTATGTGCCTATTGGCCTTGTTCTGTTCTGTCTCCTGCTTGCATGGAGGGAAGTGGAAACATATTTTTTCTTACTCCTCCACTATTCTTTTCTGATTAATTTCGTTGCAGGATCCAAGACAGGTAAATTCATTCTCCGGGACACGTCGAGCTTCATTGTCTCGGCGCTTTTCTGGTGGTTGCCACTGTTGATTCTGGCTTTCAGGAGTTGTAGTGGTTGGGAATAGTGTGGTGGGTTTGTCCTAATAAAAAAAAGCGGCCATTAACAAATGGCGTCCTGTTGGCGCTTGTGCTACGTTAGTATTGTGTTAAGTTTGCCTTAAGTGTGTGATTTCCCATCATACCTCGCGTCCCCGTCTTAAACACTGTTCTCCTACACACAGACTGATTGAAGCAGTCAACTGTTGCAGACACAATTTGAAGTTGTCCATCAATGTCATGTAATTAAAATGTAAGAGCAAAATGTGCAAGGTGCATAAGTTGTTGTTAAGTGAGCAATGAGCATGTTATTTAACCTTTATGTTAGCAATACTTTAAAATTATTTTATAATAATTTTAATCAATGAATGGTACTTTATAATGATTCCTATAACTAAAGCACCTAGGTATTTATTTCAACGGCTTAACGTGCTTTCTAGAGTACGGGACTATAATACCGCCAAGTTCGAAATTCCAGCTACTGAAAAAAAAAGTGGAAATCCACGAGATTCTCCCGACACCAAACAAGGCAGTCGAACCTATTAACTATATAGCTATATAGGTAAACGTGTTCAAAGTTGCGGTTATGAAATTAGTTTGTATAATGATATCGTAAACTAGTGTGAAGATAATGCGAGCCAGGTGTTGGCATCAGCTGTTACACGAGAGATAAGCAACTGGTTTAATTTACAAGTAATGAACGAACTACCCTTGAACCTTGGTTTATATGTTATGAAGTTTGTCTGTCATCCTTTTCAATTAACAAATACGCTGATTTATGAATCAATAAAAAACTTAAAAAAAAATGTAACCGACTTCAAAAGCAACCACAAAAATATTACATACATACAGGTCGAATTGACAACCTCCTTTATTTAAAGTCGGTTAAAAATACAGGTTTTCTTTAGAATTTAAGTCTAACTTTTATTTGATCTTTGTTCCGTCCCTTCTTATTTGTTAAGATCATGCTTTCATATTTTCCTTTTTTTTTCTCGTTGTAAAATCACAAAAAAATAGAAAAGAAACAACAGATTCATATGAAAAAAAACATCAAATGAGTCTTAACGCCCTGGGTGTGGCGAAAAGGACTGTCAAACTCATACTGACTTAAATCAGTAGCCCTTTAAGTTCCAGGGTCATGAATTTGAGTTAAGACAGTTCCGCAATTCCGGCATGGATTTGTTACTTTGAAAAATACGTCAGTTTGAAAACTTTTTTATAACGAGTCGGTAGAAAAAGAATAACTTTTATTTATTTTTTGCAGCTCAACAAAAGCGTACAAGGTCAGGAGCTGCCCTACGTCTTCGGTGTTCCACTTGGAGCTACGAACACGCACTTCAGTCCTGACTACACTCAACAGGAGAAGTTACTCAGTGAAGTCCTCATGAGGATGTGGACTAACTTTGTTAAATATGGGTAAGTTTAAGAGCTGTGCGAAACATACAAATCCTTATTTTTACAGAGTGTTTCTACAGTCTTTTAAAAAGAGTTTCAATCATTTCAAAATCCGAAGTCAAAATGAAACTGTGTTTTCCGCATGTTCGTCAGTCTATCTTCAATTTAGTACCTATTTCAACACGCAATGTCTGATTTTATTCGTGAATTTGTGATTTTAGGTACCTAATTTATAAGGTGACATTTTCCAAAGAAATTAACATATAATTATCTCTCTCTCTCTCTATTACTCTACCATACAAAACACACACATCTATTTTAATCCTGAAACACTTTTTTATAAAATTTACTATGTTTTCGCTTGGTGTATAAGTGGGCATGCTTTATTTTCACAGGTCTCCGAACTCACAGGCTCCAGTCAAGTTCTATAATTTGGATAGAAGACATTGGAGCCTCTATGATCTCGACTGGCCAGAATACGACGGTACTCGACAGTCATATTTAAGGTTCGGTAAGTTTACATGGACTGTGTTTTGTATCTTATCTTAGGTGTATAGTTCCTTGGCAGCAAAATTATGTAAATGCAAGGTTGTAATAATAAACATAATAATTATAAATTATTTGGTTTGTTTTAATTTTTGGTACGATAGTATGAGTGTACTACGGTAGTGCGACAAACGGAAGTGCGATGAACGCTTGTGCGACATAACTGTACTGCGACACACGATAGATCGAATGCACGCTTGTGCGACACAATGAAGGTCGACATCACGCTGGTGCGACAAATGATTTTGTCCACCCTCCAAACAAAATGGGAGTACCTGCTCTGGGTTCCTGGCACTCATCTATGTCTATATACGTAATATTTTAAGAATCTACCCTAGAGTTCTTGATTTATTTAGATTTTTATGTTGCCGACATTATTTTTGTTCATGCTTCTTTTTGACAGTTTTACCGTTTTTACACATTTTGTGATCACAATACATTTTAATGTTACAACATGTATAAAGCTGTGCATAGGCCTCCTATTCTTCCACAAGATAGGTAGGATACAGATGGTCGACGAGCTTACGTTTGAGGGAGAAGGGGAGGTCGCCCTTCATAAGTCCCTTCATGGACCAGTAACTTCTCCAGGCATTCCTAGGCGGCCAACCTCTTTGTCCTTTCTATTGTGGAAGGAAACTAGCTAGTCCAAATAAACAATTATTTATTATACTTTGATATAATGTATTTCCTGCCCATGTAAGTCAACATAGGGTCATATACATACGGTTACGGTTGACAGCATTTCTTATTATTTCCATTTGTTCTTATTTGTGGTGCTCGGAACCTTGGAGTCTATATTGACAGCAATCTTTCCTGGCAGGCTCAGGTGAGTGAGGTTAGTCGTAAGGTGCATTTTTCTTTTCATTCTCTTAAATCGTTACAAACTTTCTTGCCTTTTAAAACTAAGTTATACCTAGCTCAAACTCTGACTCAGCCAATCATCGATTACGCCGATGCCTGTTATCTGGATGCCACTGAGCAGCTCTTGAACAAGCTCGAGCGCTGGCAAAACCTTTGCATTCGTTTCGTTTTTGGGCTAAGAAAGTATGACCATGTTACTCAATTCCGAAAGGATCTCAAATGGCTCCCTATTCGTCTTCGCAGGAACACATGTCTCCTCTTCAACATCCTTCATAACCCTGCTTATCCTTCCTACCTACGCAAGCGTTTTTCTTTTACCCGTCCTCCTAATGCTCCGTGCAGATCCCACCTTAAGCATCACCTCGATTTTCCATCCCATTAAACTGACTTTTTTTCTTACTACTTCTCCGTTCATGCAGTACGTTTGTTGAACTCACTTCCACGTTCCACCTAAAATACTTGACTCTAAAACTGTCGCCGTTTTTAAAAAACAAGTTAAAGATTATTACCTCTCCTCTGTAATTTAATATATTTATATATTAGGTTTATTTTAAAATATAAAATTGTATAAATATATTTAACATGTTTATTTTTAGTATGTATGTTTATATTTTATTCATTTTTTGTACACTGTGTCTACGTTTTGTTGTCTATCTCTCTTCTGTCGTTGGTCTACTGGAAGAGATTTCTTAATGAAATAAGCAGTGCCTTTGTGCTCTTTTATATAAATGTTATTTCTTGTTTTTGTGTGTTCTGTGTACATAAATAAATAAATAGACGGCAGTATCGCAAAATCGATTATCATACTTTAGTGCCTAAATACTGTAAATACTGTAAAGGTGTGTACGGATTGCACGCACATTGGTACGCGTAGTCAGTTTATTACGCCTGTCCGGAACGCCATGTTGTCTCGATCTCCGCTAGCGCGCTAGCTAGCTCCCGCGGCACGCGTACCCCAACAGTGTACGCGTAGCTACAAGTATGGACATGGCGTTCCGGACACGCGTAAACTGACTACACGTACCAATGTACGCGCAATCCGTACCCACTTGTCTGTCGCACTACCGTGGTGTCGCACTACAGTCGCACAATCGTTTGTCGCACCAGCGTGATGTCGACCTTCAGTGTGTCGCACAAGCGTGCATTCGATCTATCGTGTGTCGCAGTACAGTTATGTCGCACAAGCGTTCATCGCACTTCCGTTTGTCGCACTACCGTAGTACACTCCGATAGTATGGTATAGTGATGGGACGCTTTAGGTATACTGTCCCACTAATATACTCGCACAGGGCTCCTCGTTTCTGTCACTTCTGTCGGTGATGTGACCTCACATAATTATACATGTTCATGAAAACTCACGAGGAAGCCATTTGAAGGTGCCCCACCATCGTCTCCTCTTTTTGATTAATCTTTTGCGGAATCCGAGACAGTTCAATTCTTTCTCCGGAACATAGTCGAGCTTTATTTCCTTGCTTTCTGTTGGTGTTCTTTGATTTTTCTGGAGTTGCAGTGGTTTGAGAAAAGTGGCGCGGTGGGATTGTCCCATTTTCTTCTCTATCTAAAACAGGTAGCTGAATTAAATTATTTTGTTTTCAGACATTCCACCAGAAGTAGATACGTCATACCGGTCGAACTATACCAAGTTTTGGATAGACACATTACCAAACAAGATGAGCAAATACGTAGTGGATCCTCTGTTTGAGTATACACCACCTCCTTCCTCGCCGAGGCCTAAAATCACTCACAGAAATACTGGGGGGAATACGGGTGGAAATCCAGGAGGAAATTCAGGTAGAAGAATGATTTATTGTTACTTACAAGAAATCGGTCTAATTTTAATCTAATACACAAAAAAATCACACGATGTTGTAAATAGTTTTATAGACGTTTTGACACCCTTGTCCGTGTATTGAAAGGCCGAAAACTTTTTATTTGCATAATACAATCTCATGAATAATGGTTTTTAATGCCACGGCGGCCTAGTTATAGTATAAGTACAATATCATAAAAAATAATCAATACTTTTATTTTCTACAGACCCAAGCCGTAGAATTTGGACACCGCATGTGGCAGAAACTCCACACTATTCTTCATCATCGATATATGGAAGAATGCGTCCATATTCGCAGCCGGTACATAAACCAGACACCAATGTTATATACAAAGAGATAATGTCTATCGAGAAGCCATCACGACCCGTTCCATCGGGATTAATTGAAAAAACCTTCCTATATACTACTACACCCAAACCTAAAGCCAACATGTCCGTAAAAACGTCCAGCGCGACCATTACATTGATAGTCTCGTTAGCTATTCTCTTTCTCGCTGTCAACGTTGGAATTTGCTCTATATTGTATTTCAAAAAACGTAAGCTCAGACTACGGGAACAAACACTCGAGAGTTCTCATCAGCCGCGCGCTGAAATAGGCGAAGTGGATGTAATCGGTCAAAAGAGCTCGAAGGACGACAAAAGCGCTTTGCAAACTCTAAAAAACGGCTGCAGCGTCATCAAGTCTATGAGTTTTAATAAAAAGAAAAATAATTCTAAGAAACATAAAAAGAAATCGGATCCTTGTAAAACGCCAAAATCCGATGACTCAGGAGGATTTAGAGAGAGATTTAAGCTAAGACGGCACTTATCAACGAGTACTCTGGACGCTCATACTAAAGTGAGGGACTGGATTGCCAATGAAATGATGCATCGATGTTCTCCAGGTATACTAAGAAAATCAAACTCTGATTTAAACGAAAAGCATATGACTGTAGCAAAGCCTTTCACTAGATCGGAAGAACTACTTTCAGACACAAAGAAAAACAAACAGGATAGTTTACTGATGAATGACAGCGTAAATTCTAAGAGTTTTGCGTCAAAAACATACAGTAAAACTAGAACATCTGAGAAAACTACATCCACGTCGGCACTTGGCTCGCATTCGTCTATAGGAAGTCATAAGCAATCACACAACAGTATCAAACAAACAAGTAAATCAAATGATTCCATAAAAAGTAAAGCTACTGAAAGTATTAAGTCTAAAAAAGTGTCAGTAGCTATCGATGCTACACCTGCCGCTCGAACTCACTCCATACTAAATCAAGAACCAATCGAAATATCGAAATCATTCGATGCTGGTGACCAAATACATTCCAATAAAGTTGAAAAATCAACAGAGGTTGAATTTAAAGCTCCAAGTACTATCGAACCAAAGAAAGATGAACAAACGTTCACAAATGTTGTAACTTTATCAGTTCAAGATAAACCTTTGGTGATTACTCACAAGCATTCCTCATCTGATCCAGTTACTGATGTGAATTATGATAAATTACTAGAAAAGATGGAGTCTGCTAATCTTGCAAACATCTTACCACCTGTCACTTTCAGAAATGATATAAATGTGACTTCTTGTGAAGAACGTTCAAAAGTTAACCCAATGACAGCTGAAGAAGCCTTATTGACTATCAAAAAGAGGAATTTCCCAAAAGTATTACCTGATTTGCCAAAAGCGCAAAAGCGGTTATCACTACAACCGGCTTCATTGCAAACTTTTCGTGGATATTCGTCCATGGATGATCGCCCTAAGGTCCCACCGCAGCCTCCACCGAGAACTACAACTTTAGAGAGACGCCTCGCTTACAAAAACACGAAACCATTATCTTCATTTGATGCTTCCAACGTTAAAAGGATTAATGAAGATACGGTTAAAAATTATGAAAACATCGATAGTTTGTCACCGTACACATATTCCGCAGCAACATCTCGTAATGCTTCCTTCGACAGTAGTAAAGCGGAAGCATCTATTATATTGACAAAAGACAGAGAGATCCCTCGAGTGATTATAGCATCTAGTGACTTGCCTTCCGCACAAGAACCCAGAATAGTAATCACTCCATCACCCAGCCAGATCGAGATACCTACAAATGCGCCCAGGGTTCGTCTACCTGCTGATTTCCACGTCCAAGCTGGATCACTCACGTCTTTTTCATCGTTTTGCTCTGATGAAGATGACGACGACGACATTGATATTGATGAAGAGTTTGAAGATAAACTAATACAAGAATTGGTTGGTGGCGTTGATTCACCAACAAACATGGTTGACGTATTAGATTCTAAGGGCCCGGACTCAATTTTTGAGAAGAAATTAGAAATTGTACCTGTAAAAATTAATCCCGGTATAGTAGTTCCTAAAAAGAAAGAAGATTACGTATGCGTTAGTGATTTATTTTTACCTGATGCTGGTGATTTAGAAAAAACTGCGCAAATAAAACCAAATTTTGGTTTGAACAAACTGCAGCATAGGACAGATAGCATAAATAGACCTCCAGAAAAAGCAGTTAAAATGAAACAAAGGAAGAGCATAAGAACGCCTTCTATTTTGAACCGTAGTGCTAAGGGTAGAGGTAGTGATAAAAGTAGAGATGATTCAGTGAAACTGGAGCATTCTAATTCAGGTTCCTCCAATGATACTGAAACAAGCACAGGGACTGTGAAAAAGGTAGAATTCAAGAAAGGTTGACATAAGGTAGACTGAGAAGTAATAGTTAGTCGTAAGTTTAAAGTTTACTCAATAGCCCAGTACTTTAAACTTTTAATAGTTTGCAAGTAGGAACATACAACAGTAAGATCTCTGTAGATTTAATAGTCCAAGTAAATTTATGGAGTAGCAACTACAACATTATTTTTAGTATATGCGAAACCTGAATAAAGTTTGTTCAGAATCAGTAAATGATTCAATTCCAATAATTTTTACACCATGTTACATTTTTTTTCAAAAATATTTTAATTAAATTTTATTACCAGTTAATTACAATACAATCACCGTACGGTTAGGTACCTATTGCCAAACTATTATCACGGGTGTAGTGTAGAACACAGGATACGCAGTTTAAGCGGCCGTACCGCGAAATGAGCATATTTTTGATCGGACAACCAGGTAATATACAAGCTTATAACTTTGTGATTTTTTATGAGAAGGTTTTAAAATTTTGTAGATAGATTCTTTACACAAAAATACTAGACAGATGTATCGGGTTTCGCATATACATAAAAAAATTCTTGATGATGTATTAACATATTGATCCTAGAACATGCAAGAACGTAGATTTTGCATAAAAGATGAACTGAAATGAAATTGATTCTAAAACAAACGAATGTAATTTGCGAGTTTAGTGATATTGCAAACAAAAGCTAACTAGGTGTATCGTTTACAATAATAACGTACATTTCCATATTAATGGCCGCATAAAAATGTCAAAATATGTGCTACTTTATTCACACGAAATCTTCCGTATATTTACGACAATTTTAGATAAGAAATATTATAGTACCTACGTAGTAGGTTTGTGGATTTACAGTGGTAATTTATTTAGTTTTATTTTATGATAAAAATAATATTATGAATGTTTTTTTTCTACGAATAAGATTTCTGACCAAATATGTACACCAAAGTACCACTTGTCAAAATGCATTTAGAAAATATAAGTTTTGTACAAAATTAAAATTGTTTGATTTATTTGTCTAGGCTTCAACTTGGACTTTCGATACACGATGGAAATGTGATGGGCTTGATTTGATGCATAGAAAAATAATTAAGTGAGCTAGTGGGCAAGGCGAGAATTCAAAATCAAAATATTTTGTTTTACATAGGGATGCCTAATTGCCTACTTCAGCACTTATAAAACGTACTCGTAAAAATAAAGGTGCAAAACAGAAGGTGAGCCATTTGCATGTGCATAAGATTATAAAGTACAAAAAAAATCCGTTTACAAAAATTAAAACCTTAAAATATATAATTTTCGCATACTACAGCAAGTTTCTCATAGCCTGCGTTTGAATCCTAACAATAAAGCCGTAAGTATAACGATATTCCAGGCTTCGCGAAATCTCTTATTGTCTTTTGAAAACGTTGTTACTTCCCAAATGTCCCGAATTATACTTTGATCCTCGACGTGGTTTAAGTTATGAAATCCGTACACGTTTGAATCCTTGTAAAAACATATATTATTGTGTGGATTAATAAAATTGAAAAGAAAAAACCTCCTTTGGTTTGACCATGCACATGATTGATTGTATTAAGAGAATGATTGCTTAGAGAAGAGCGTTTCAAATTTTCAACATTATGTTGTTATTGATGTGTCAACAGGTTATCATACTGCCAAACTCAACCCACGAAAACCCAATAATACTTTCTATCCGAATTCGAAGTTAAACCCAAGATCCATCAAGTCAGTCACTGTTGTCTGTTAATACGTTCCGCTTTCATCTTGTAACTCAAAACCTCTCAAAAACTTTACATCCAGCAGCGTTATCGTGGACCGAGTTTGTAAGTGTAATTCTTGAGTCATGACTGCTATCCAAGGTCCTCGTCATCACTGCTCATGCCAATTAGCCCCTGATCCTTACGCGCCACTCCAAAAACTTGGCCAATTATAAATTGTAATCTTAGGAAAAGAGCCTCTCTTCAATCCGGTTGGTTTGTTCTTTTTGTTTTAAGTTTTTCTAGTTCTTGACGGATGTACTAAGGTTTGTTTTGGGAATAAATATTAATAATGATAGGAAAGAAATGAAGAAGAGTGGCAAGCGAAACTTCAGATATGCCTCAAAGACTACATTGGAAGAGAATTACCAATATACAATGTAGTAATCCGAAATAGGTGATTCTTTCGAAAAGTTAGTTGCTGATTATCTACAAGCCATTAGGCCGGAAACGCACAGGCCCGGTGGCTTGCTTAGTGCCTAGAGCCTAGCGACTCACCTTAGTATAACGAACGTTTGAAAATGTTCGTGAACGGCCGCATTGCGCGCTTGACACCTAGCTAGTTGTCAAGCGCCGTTCACGAACATTTTCGATTGTTTGTGACTCGCTAGGCTCTAGGCGCTAAGCAAGCCACCGTCCTGTGCGTTTCCGGCCTTAGGGTAAAAAGCACCATAGTAAAAATACACATTTCACGTAACCGTATGATTCGCAAAACGTCAAAAAAAAGCTGACCACTAACTTCAACCGACGCCCGTGTGATTTGCAACAAATTGGAACCACTCTGCGTAAAACCGAAATGGCGATTATCTCTTTTGTTCCTGTGGTTCTGTTTATTTTCGCAGGTAATTTCATACGTAGTGCCAGTACTATGGGATGGAGTTGAGTATGTTAATCATTGACGCATTGTGGAAATGTGGATTGGCTTCATTTTGTTTGTTAAAATTTATCACTTTGATATGTATGGGTGGATTATTTAATTGGGCGATGGAACGTGACATATTGTTGTGATCGTGGTGAGTATTTTCAAAAACCGGCGCGTTTTGTTGGTAGGTAACTTCGATCCTGTTCCCGATATGGACTACCAATCTAGTGAACTGTATTCGTTGATATATTTGGTCGAGGTAAGTTCTCGTATTTCCGGAATCTACGCGTATTTTAGGTGGTTCCTTTCTCAAGAGCTCTGACCACAGTTGAATAGGACACTGCTCTTTGCATTCAAAATAGCACAGCATACCCTCACAGCACAGGAAAATTTGTTGGTTATGCCGCAGACTATATTTATATAGTGTATATGTTATGGGCCAAGAGATTAATAAAAATCACATATGGCCTCCCATCCAGGGCGGGACGGGAGTGACTGTCAGACTTGTATTGACTAAAATCGACGGTGATTCTTCAATAGCCCTTTACGTTCCAAGGTTACGGTTACCTGAACAGACAGTACCGCGAACCCGGCAGACTTTGGCCCTCTGGGCCCGCTGTCAGATTGCTGACAGCTCTTTGCGGTGCGCGCCGTCGAACCGGGCATGGTCCATGATTGGACGGCGAGTCAACCATCCCCTATGACATGGGGCTGGGGTGCTAAGACAGGAAACCTCCAAGTGCGCCCGTGGACTGGAGTTTCCTCTTGGATACGTCCGTGGGGAAGACCAGTTTTTCGGGCCGGTGCACCCTGAGATGCGGGAAAACACTCTTCCTTAGGCACTGTGTGCCTAAGGGGTCTCTTTGCTCGTATGCGAATAGCCTGTCGTATGGACGCTCCAACGCGTGTCAAAAAAAAAAAGACATGGGTCTCAAATATAATTTACTTTTGCCTACATCACAAATCAGAAAAAAACAAAACTTACGTTACATTTCACTTAAAATAATCCTTATCTAGTACTTACGAAAAAGATTTTCTCGGCTTGTCCAAAATAGACATACTCATAACTTTGAGTGGTGACAGAACTGTCCAAGTTTCACCAATCAGCTTATGATAAGCCTCCCAAGTTGTGCCGCAACAACTTGTAAGTTGTGTCTTAAGAAACAGTAAGCTAGGCGGAACTCAAGCCCACTGCTTTGTTTTATTTATTTTATAGCTGAACATATGCAGTAAGTAATGCTTTACACAAATCAAAAATTAGAATATTGTTTAACTCCAAACTAAAGCGACAGACATAAGGGCACCATTAGAATTTGAACTGACGGACGTCGATAAATTGAGCATTGAAAATGTACGCACATCAAAGAAAGTTTGTGAATACTGGCATATGCTCATTTTTTTTTATATCGAACTTTATTAAGAAAAAATCTTTGCTGTGTCACGTTTTCTTTAGAAAAAATTACACTGTAAAACTAATCTAAAAAGAAGAAGAAATCATAATTTAATCTACCGTAACAAAAAATGATTTCGATTTTTCAAAGTGATCGCAAACTTTTTTTGATACACTCTCACTTTTAACACATCTTTTAATCAGTAAACGTAAGGACACACGTCAGTTATGTTTAAGTTATAAAGGTGGAGTCTATTTATATCATCAACCAACATGTCCAGTCACCGTGGTTGCTGAGTAATTTCCAATAAAAACCTAATAACACTGTCGTTGCAGGAAATCAAAATGCATAAATAAAATGGGTCGTTCTAAAGCCACAAAATTAATTCGCCACGAAAAATATTATTAATCCTGTTCTCCTAGTACTTTCTGCTCAGATTTCACATTGTATCCTCGTTTTCGGCAGTTTTGTGCTGGAATTTATTATTCATTAATTGTTCTGTAATCCGTGGGGCAAAAAGAAATGGGGCGAATTTACAATAATCAAAATTAAAAAACAAAAACCTTTGGCTAATTAAGACATACCTACCTTTTTATCAAGGCGTATTAACTTTGTGGCAAATTTACAACAACCCAATAAAATCAAGTTGATTACAAGAATCCCAAATAATAACATCCAGTTCAAATAAAGAACATTTGTATGTTATCAAAAAAGTTCTTTCAGCCCAAAAAAATTGAGCCAGAGCACACGATCGCCTCACTAACACTTAACATCAACAAAAACGTACAACGCCAATGTTTTAACATTTACCATTCCCAGAGAATTTACTTTAATCGCGTCATATTTTTCCAAAACAGCGGTGAACGGTACGAGTCCCGTGCGGTTTGTGCGATACGGGTGTTTATAGCACAAGATACGGATGCGTGACGACTTTATATTTGCACATACGTCTAACATTGGCTGCATGCTTTTATGCAGGGGTTTAAAACTAGCGCCTTTGCAGAATCATAATACAACGTTTGTAAAATGGTCTATTCTATTCGATTGATTGCCATATTATGGAAAAATAACGACACGATTGGCGCAGTGGATGAGCGATCGACTGCTGCGGAGCGTGTCGCGGGTTCGATCCCCGCACGGGACAAATATTTGTATGATCTTCAAGTAGTTGCTCCGGGTCTGGGTGTTTGTGTATGTGAGTTTCTATATTTGGACCACGAGACAGGAAAAAAAACATGGTGTGGGGCAAAGTAAAACTTTGCCCCACACCATGATTTTTTTCCTGTCTGTCTTAAAAATCAAAAATACAATAGCCATTTTACGATTTTAATAGAAGTAATATAACATAATATAATATAATATTCCACAACTATCATACAACGCCATCTAGTCCCAAGCTAAGCAGAGCTTGTGTTATGGGTAATAGACAACTGATAAACATACACAATATTTCAATGACAATATTTCTAAATACATACATATTATAGATAAATTACACCCAGACACAGAACACATGATCGTGCTCATCACACAAACGTTTGTCCTGGGTGGGAATCGAACCCACGACCTCCGGCATAGCAGTCAGGGTCACTAACCACAAGACCAACAGGCCTGTCAAGTCGCTGTTTAGACTGCATAAAAATTCATAGATAAGTAAAAGCTACGGTGATTGATCTTTTAGCTTAAGCAATGCTTATCCAGGGTGATCTGAGAATAAGCCCTTATTCGTGCTTGTTATCCTGTCTGTATCCTTTTTATGTATTTCTGTTTGTCTATGAATCTCGTCACTTGGATATTAAACTTTATTTTAATATTCTGCAAGTCATACCTAATTAGTAACAGAAACGTTGAACACACTTTTTCAATATTTTTCTCTTTATAAAAATACTATTCAGAAGCAGGAAATTACAGTTTATAAAAGTTCAATTATTCAGAAAACATTTCGCAGTTCGCAATGGACTGGTGCATTCATTCCTGATACGAGGCGATTGCGTGACGATTGTGCTTTTAATTTTTATTGCATACCAATGTTTGAACGAATGAAACGAGAATGAATATGTGAAACTGAGTTGTCATTGGAATAAAAATTAATAGTATTTGGTTCGGTCGTTCCATAGGTAGCATTCACTGGACAATTTGTTGACATGAAAACTACTAAATGAAAGCTGATCAATGAAATGAAATGTTTTATATGTTAGATGATGAGAAATTTATTTTATAATATTATTTCTGTATGATAAATGTCTGTATGTGTTGCTAAGCATAAAACTCGATAGCTTTATATTTTGTTTTGTTATTATTAGAACAAGGTTCACATGAATGAAATAAAATTGTCTTTTTATTAAATTGCATTCAAGCAAAGCCGGTGCAAGATAACAATAATTAAGTCTAAAAATTTAGGTATGTCTCTGAATTTTAAGACATTTTACCTTTTCAAAACAATAGGTACTTTCAGACATAAATCTGGAAAATACATTTGAAGAAAGAGCCATTGCAGCTTTCAGACGAACTATCTCAAGAGACGTAACACTTGCATCAGTCATTGAGTAGCTGATCTAAGAAGCTCAAAGTATTGACTGCTTCTAAAACTGTGCCTGCATAGCAAACTACAGTTTTACATGCATACACGGAACAGTTCGAGTAGTCGAACTTCTTAAGGGTACGCTAGTCGGTCATTCCTCCATACAAACGTAGTTTGGAGATTAATCCAACATTTGACGGTATACATTCAGAATAAACAATGATTCACATTCATCTTATCGTTATCTAGTCCTATATGGAAACAAAAAAGTAAAAAAAAAACATCTATTATGAGTTATGAGTGTCGAAACTTCCTTATTTTAAGGCTAATTTTAACGCATCTTCGGGAGCAAATAAATAACAAAAGAAGACGGTAAATTGTAAAATAATAACCATACAAGCATAGGTAATTTGTTCAGAAATGTAAATTATTTTATTTTTTTATTAATATGTTTTTTAATCCCGCCCGCCAACGAGTTCGACCCGCCGACTAGGGCATCCTGCAGGGTTCTGTAATGTAATGTAGTGTATCACTGGCCAACTACGTACCTACGTACGGCATATTTGTGTACGTATGTTATGCAGTCGTATTTTGAAGCAATTGACACATACCGGGTCAAACGGGGTTAATAGGGACAACAATTTGAAAGGGGTTTTCACGATGAATTATGATGGGTATGTTGCCAACAAGGTCTCAAAATAAAATAGTAGGTATTATTCAATAAACAAAATTGAGTAGTTGTTGGTAACCTATCATATTAATTCAATATTAAAATCCCTGATAAAGTTTTGTCTCGATTAACCCTTGCATCTCTATATATATCCCGTTCGACAGTACTGCTTCAAGCACTCCGAGTATGGCCAGCTTACGAGTAAGTACTCGTTCTATAATTCAAATGTTCACAAATCCTGTTCAAAAAGCTGGTTTCCCAAATACTTACCTACAGTGTTACGTGTCGAATGTTGGAATACCCATCCAATTAGTCAGCTTAGGGAATGGTCCTTTGTTTAGTTCGCTGCAAGAATTGTGGTCGATGCTACCGACGACTGCTGATAATTACCAAATGGACGCTGTAATGGTGTATTGAATTACGGTACCTAGGTGTGCAAAGTAGTTTTAGAGCTTATAATGCAAGCAATTTTGGATTTTATTTTGAGTGGGTTTGGTATATTTTATTGTCAAATGTATGAACTAAAAAATTAAGGAAAAGACAGCAAATTTTTAAAAGCTTGCTCGATCAGAGGCTGTGGTCTAAGACTTATATGATTTAGGTCTGACTTTTATGCTCAATCATACTGAAATTCATACCTACAGTTTGACGCGGCTCTCTCCTTTCCACACTTTACGCACAGTATAGACAAAGTCTAACATACTGTAGCGTTACGCCACCTTCACGGGTAGAGCAAGGGTCTCACGCCGTCCACCGAGATGCTGCTACGCTACGCCGAGGATGCCGTCGAAATTATCGATATATACATATATCGTCGGCCACGAAGGCGAGGCCGGCTATGGGTCCAGGGTTTATGTCGCGCACCGTAATGTCGCCCACGGTGACATCGTCCTCCGAGAGGAAGCCGGAAAGGTTGCTGGATTTGGAGCTGCCGTACTTGCTTGTGTAGCAGTTTTAAAGAACACAACGGACTTTAATAAGTAGTTTATTGTAAAATGTGAAAATAAAGTAACACTGAAGCACGTGCAGCTGGAGCCGTGGTATTTTTACCACGGCTCCAGCTGCACGTGTTTTAGCACGGAAGTGCTAGAAAGAATTAAAGGTGACGCAATGACACATTGAAAATTCGAAACATGAATTTTTAAAAATAATTAAAACAATAATAAGAACTTAAAGTAAAGAGGTTGAAGGAACAGAAGAGGTTGGATACCTCTCTGTTACAATACTATTAAAATCTGTGCTCCCGATATCTTGAGAGCACATGCCAAAATCTACCCAATCTTTGTCAAAACTTAAACCCTTTTCTAAAAATCTTCATCGCTAAAAGTCTCTCAAGAATATCGTTTCCATAATTTTGGTTAAAATTTATAGTTTTAAGATATTGTATAAAGGCGACGGCGGAACACGTTCCAGAATTTTCATCGTTCAGGATCGTTTTATGAAGCCTCCATAGTTAACTTTGAAGCTATTACGGAAGTATTTTAAAACTTTTAATCTAAACATTCTTTATGCTATGAAATACGAACTCCATGTTTATGTTTTGGAGTATTCAGGACATGGAATCATGAAGATAATTTTGTGTGCCGAGTTTAATATTATATTTCGTGAATAAATATTTGTTTTTATACCGAGGAATTAGTACATTTTTTTATCAATCGTCAATCCGCACTAGGAATTTCTCCTGTATAGTAAGAATCAAATTATCAAGAAGGTCACAGGTTCAAATTTCGCTAGCAATCGAATATTTTGTACACAAAAATCTTAAAATTCGCGATGAATTGTGTATTAAATATGTTTTGAACTGTTTGACTACTAATGCCTTTAAAACAATTTTAAACTCAAAAATCTACTTCAGAGAGATTCTAATCTCTCACCCTAATAAGAGATAAGCTTTTCAGATCGGCATTAAATTGAGATGGTCATCAGTGGCTTTAAACGATTACAATAATTTTATTGATCAAATCTTTTAAGTCGGTTGGACCTAAATCTATTACTTAATCCCTCGTTTTGCAAATTTAAAACATTATCTGCAGATAAATCACGTTATCGCCAAACTTTTGTATGCGCAATCAAATTATTTCATTATTTTTTGTTTGAAAGACACCACACCAAAAATCCAACCATCCATCCATCCTTGCGACTTCCGCAGCTATAAAATTATAATTTATAACATCATAGTCTTAGTTGGTAGACACAAATTGTTGCAACATTTTGTACTAGACTAATCACGTTTCCATTCTTTCACGTTTCATGTTTAAATTAAACCTCTGAATGTAAATCCTTTGGTTAGTTGATCGTACTATGTAACTAGAGCAAGTAAATACAGTCAGGTATATCCCTGAACTACATAGTAATCAAACACACCCCAATTATAACAAAATTCCTCTTTAACAAACCCTAAACCTCTTTAAATTACCGAATAATAAATATCTAAATTCCCATTTAACATGGAAACCCTCTTTCTGCTTTGGAGCCAAAAACGCGGTTACTCGGTGATAACACTGTACTAGTTCCGCGGTACAAAGTATTATAAATGTCCTCCAGAGTACTGTTTACCGCTAACAAATGGTAAATAGAGTCAAGTTTTTCCTTACAAATTTTGTTGTATATGAATTTCTAACTCGTTCTGGGGTCTAAAGCGGCCACTTTTATCAGAATCGTAATATGAATGGCAATAAAAATATTCAAATTCTACTATTCGATGATGACGATGATGTGATCTGACCAATTTTGGTCAAGGCGATTGCTTCAGCTACGCTGTAGTAGTCGTTCATTGCCTTATAAACCATCTTCTTTGTGAAAATCCTCGTACATTGTGGGCATGCGTTCGTACATTGAGCATAGTTTCGATGTTGTTATTTACTCTTTTGCTTGAGTGATAGAAGAGAATATTTCATTGTTCAATATTATTAGATACAATTTAAATTATGATTCTTCTAAAGTGGCCTTTTTGGATCCCTTGTTATTGGTAAAATTACTGCAGTCTTAGTGATAATAGTTTGTCGATAGATTTTGTCGCACGGTTGAGTTTATAATTTGTTTGCTTTTTGTATGCTGTCACTTTATTTTAACTTAGGTCTTGCTTCGTTGGCTTAATAATATATTATTATTTTCATTGCTTTGTTACTCTTAATTAGGGCGAATTTGATTTTAATTTACATTTTTCGTTGCTTTGGTACTTAAAATGAAACTAACGGCGGCGACAGCACATAAAGGTCGTTCAAGAGGAATATAATATTATAATACTGATGGCTTACGATTGGAAGATATCGTCCGGTTTCTTCTGGGCAAGTGACAAAAAGGTTTCATGTAGGTTCCACAAAAAAGTTAGCGTTCAATTTCATTGCTGAATTCACTTTACAATACATACCGCCTATATAATCTAATATATAAAATTCTCGTGTCACAGTGTTAGTTACTCGTACCATACTCCTTTTAAAGGGTTAAGTAATATATGATATAACTACAAAATCTCTAATATTTACAAGAGATAACAATTGAATATATAATTTTATTTGATATAACAAACTCATAATATAATAAACGATTGACATAATTTTATAATGACTAATTTCTATAATCATAACAATCAATGAATATAAAATCGTTTTGTATACCACTCAAAAGACATAAAACTTATTTGGTCTATTTTTTTTTTCTTCCTGGTAAGTAATCTAACTCTGATGTACGTAGTAATTAATAGTACCACCTACCATGAATGCTCGACGGAGCCCCGCTTCGCGGGGCTCCTACTTCTGCGTGCAAGGTTTAAAGTAACCTAACAAGAAGGGGATGGCGGGGTCTTTCAGACCCCGCCATCCCTAAACTTTCCCTAAACTTAAACTTAAACTTAAACCTTCGAACCTAACCTGTCCGTGTCGGGGTGCCCCAAGTCCCGAGCTCGCTTCGCTCGCTCTTGCATCCTAGGTCAAATAACTGATTACTACCTGTCATGCTGGCTCGACGGAGCCCCGCTTCGCGGGGCTCCTATTTCTGCGTGCAAGGTTAAAGTAACCTAACACGAAGGGGATGGCGGGGTCTTTCAGACCCCGCCATCCCCTTCGAACCTAACCTGTCCGTGTCGGGGTGCCCCAAGTCCCGAGCTCGCTTCGCTCGCTCTTGGATACTAAATTTTTCTAATAACAATAGCATTCGTGAAGGCAAACAATCAAAGTCCAAAGGATAAGCCAAAGTCATCAAAGAAAATGGTTTAAACGTTAAATTATATGTTT
Source organism: Agrotis exclamationis (assembly GCA_950005045.1). Lineage (NCBI taxonomy): Eukaryota > Metazoa > Arthropoda > Insecta > Lepidoptera > Noctuidae > Agrotis > Agrotis exclamationis. The sequence continues at coordinate 26,178,729 of OX465417.1, read as the reverse complement.
CAAACGTTATCATAATGATTTTCGCTTAAATAAACGTTATATCAAATAAAATTATATGAAATGAGTTTTAGAGTAACACAAACATTATGTGTAAAGAAATTATATCAATCGTTGGGTATTTCTCACGTTGATTATATCATGTGAACGTTATTGAAATGAAAATATATCAAATAACTTTATATGAAATGAGACGCACCCCTTTTAAAGGCCTTGACCGATTTTTATGAAATTTTATATGCATGCAAAAGTTCTCGAGTGGCGACCACGAACCGGAAGACGCAGCGTAGGTAGGCCTCCCACTAGGTGGACCGACGACATCGTGAGGGTCGCGGGCAACCGATGGATGCAAGTGGCGAATTGTCGTTCGGCGTGGCGGTCTAAGGGGGAGGCCTATGTTCAGCAGTGGAAGTCTTCCGGCTGATGATGATGATAATTATGCATATTCATTCAGTAGGTCTGAGAATCGGCTATTATCTATTTTTCGTACCCCTAAGTGATAAGGGTTATCCACACTAAAAATTCCCTAGAACTAATTTATATGGCAAAACAATGTTTGCCGGATCAGCGAGTACCTATATTATAGAATTTGCCATTGTTTAGTAATACCAAATCCAAAGAACTTTTATAAGGATAAACCAAATAATAAAATGGCAAACATAAGTCTTTATACGAAGCCGTGCGCAGAACACACAAAACAGGATAACGTCGTGCAGTATTAAATCATTTTATCGATAAAATATAAACTTCCTTGGAAGCAGTTTCAAACACTATCTTCATACTCATGCGATGTAATAAAACTTTATGACACACTCGCACCGCCTGCGACCTCGGCCGCATATTTTTCGATTATTGCATCTTTGTTATGAGCCTATGATCATATAATATTTATAATGGTGGCCTTGGGGTTTTCCTTTTGTTTTGAAAGGTCACGCTATATTTGGTCTAATTCTAACAAAAAAATATGAATAATTGGGAGACAAAAAACATGTTTTGTTTGTAAATAAACGATAATAAAATCAAGAATATAATCCGACAAGAGATTTCGAATTTTAATTATAGGCCATACACCTTTTTATTACAAGTGAGTGACCAATGTAATAATTATTATCATCCAAATTATATCGCGAAAATCTAATAAAAGTTGCGAAAAGTTGTATGATCACAAATTTAAATGAAAAACTTTGACCGAATCGTCAGTACTTACCACACGAAATTATAACATCGCTCAAAATGTTTCCCAAGTACAAAGTCAAGGGAAAAAAGTTGCACCCATCGAAAATTAAAACTTCTCGGCGGCGGCGGCCATTAAAAGTTTTCTAAAATTTATTAACGATCGACTACCAGAACCTGACTCGAAGTACATCGAGCTGTCTTTGAACTTTATTCCTGAAGGTTTAAAAGCGAAAATGTAGTTTTCCGATAGCATTACCATGTTTGTTGGGTAATGATTTGACAAAATTGGAATGTGCTGCTGAAACAAATTGGACAGGAACTCTATGCAGCTACCGTTAAGGTCAAATATTGCATGAAAAACTATCTGGATATGGGAATAGTAACGCGTCTTCACGTGTGAAACCTAATAGAAGATCTCACTGGGGTTGAAGACTTAAAAATTTGTCCAGCGTGCTCCCATAATAGTTCCGATCACTTTGTATTGAAGAGTTAATGGCTATAAAGTTATGGAAGGTTCAGTTTATGGTTTTACGGTGAAAACAGGTGCTAGGAAGATTTTATACGAGTTTTAATCTGGTAAGTGAATATAAATGGGCAACTTTTTACAACTTTCATATTTCGGGTGGGTAACTGCGAAAAATTTACCTTATGAGATTGACCAGATGCAGCAAAATGGCCTTCACCTTCATTTACGTATTTTATCTTTGGACCACAGTCATTATCTCGGTTAAAAAAAAAAATTAAAAAAAAATAATATGTCTATTTCAGCGAATAGATTTGCATGTGAGACACTATCTGGTGCAACTACCAAGATTAACTACGACGTTCAATTAAAAACCTAAAACGGAGTTCTGAAACCCACTTTATCCTACCTTAATCCCTTTTAAAACACCGTATTACCCATCATTACCGAACTGATATAAGAAAACAGCACAATAGCGTGTCCCATTACCTGTTCACCTACATAGACGACGTATTTATATAACTAGCCTAGTAAACGCTCCCGAGGCGCACTTTCTTCGCATTTCGCAAAGATAAAATAAACGTTGTAGGTAATAAACTCGCTTCCGAGTTAATTAAGAGGTACGTGTCACGCCGTGAACTGGCTAAATTAAAATACATAGCTCGCAAGTGCACGATGTTTTGAGATTAACTTCCCAGAGATTGGCCGAGGGTAGTGATGCGGGAAAACGTTCTTCGAGCAACTCAAGAAAATGCTGAAGTTAATTTTGTGTGTTAAATTTTCATGATGATTTTTGGTATGAAGAGAAAATTAGAGTGCTTGTGTGCTTGAAAGATGGAGTGGGAGACGGGAATTGAAAATGTGAATAACTTTATAAGAACCTGTGTCAGCAGTAAAGCTTATTTGAGAATGTTTTAACTGATTCTTTTCGAACTTTAGCAGTTTAGGAGACGAGTCTTTTTTTGTACTTTTTTTAGCGTAGTAAATTCATTAAATGAGTCCTCCATTCATGTAGTCCAGGGCTGGGCAGGAGGACTGCCAGACTCGTACTAACTAAAATCCACGGCATCCTTCAAAAGCCCTTTACGATCCGGGGTCACGGTATTCGTTAGTCTCGAGACCCCGGCAGGCTTTGGCCCTCTAAGGGGAGCCCCATTATTGTGCTGACACTCTTTGAGGCGCGCGTGCAACACAACGCGCCGTTGACCCGGGCATGGTCCATGATCGGACAGCGAGTCGCACATTACTCGCCACCCGCATGCCCGCGGTCTTTTTTGTACTTAGGAAATCTTAAAATGACTTCTCCCACTCTGGGTGGAGCCGGAGCGGAAGGGACTGTCAGAAAGAATAAAAAAGCCCTTTCCCTTTAATTATTATTGCTCTTTGCGTATCTTACGAAACATGATAAATTGAAACTCAAAGTATTTCAAACCTAATTGAATTCAATAGTTACTGGGAACTAGTTATCTACCAAAGTCCTGTTTGCATCTCGAGTGATGTCACACGCTACACAGTGCGATTAAATTAACTTCTAATCACCATGTACAAGTCCATGCCAAACTTGGTTTCAATTGATGCACTAATTGAAATACGGTTTAACAGATTATGTACGTAGATAGAGGTTCAGTTGCACCACTGATCACTGAATTGATTAAATTAGGACGATAACATTTTTTGTTTAGATTTAATGTTTTGTTTGCAATGGAAATATTCATAAAACATGACACCTACCTTTTTTATTTTTTTGGGTGGAAAAATCATCAAATTTATGAGTTCTTCCGCCCTGAGTGGGGCGGAAGGGACTGTCAGACTCTTACTGACTAAAATCCACCCGTGTTCCTTCGGATGCCCTTTACGTTCTGGGGCCACGGTATCCTGGATTAAGAAAAATTCCGCGACCCCAGCAGGCATTTGGCTCCATAAGGGGCCCCGTCGGTGACGCGTGAAACACGACGCGCACGGGCTTGGTCCTTGGTCGGACGGCGAGTTTACCCATTACTCACCGTCCGCAAGCCCGCTCCGCCGCTGTGCCCTCTGTAATTCAGAGGGACACGCGTTGGAGCGTCCACCCAACAGGCTATTCGCATAGGTACGAGCAAAGAGACCCCCTAAGCACACAGTGCCTAAGGAAGAGTTTTTGCCCGCATCCCAGGGTGCACCGGCCCGAAAAACTGGTCTTCCCCCCGGACGTATCCGAGAGGGAACTCCAGTCCACGGGCGCACGTGGAGGTTTCCTGTCTTAACACCCCACACCTATTTTAACTTAAAAGTATACCCACGTCTCGTTATGCTTTTAAGTCCCTAGTAATTGGGTGCGAGGTTATTGCCATCAGCATCCACTGGGCACAAATCCAGACTTTGTGGCTGGTACTGAGAAATTTCTAAGTTAAAACCCAATAAGACTTAGCTCAACTTGAGAATCGAACCCGGGATCTCGTACTTAGTAGTGGCTATCCACTCGATCTAAAGGCATAAAATGCATAAACTACTTAACAAACTACTTTGTGATATTTGTAACTTTAAATTAGTTGTAGTAAGTAGATAATCGATTTTATCACATAACTAAGCTTTCGATCAAGAATAAGACTGTCATCGTCATGTGTATCACTTTTTTTTACAAGCTTAAGTAAAATTTTGACGACCATTGTGTGAAGAGATTTTCACTTTGTCAGACCCTGTTCACTTCAAGCCTGAAATTATCTCACAGGTTTTCTTTACGGACTGTTTAAGCATTCAGAATTTCATCTTAATTTACGGTCGCGGTCAAAAAGCGGCCCTTAATTCCGTCTGCTTTTGTATTTATAATTTTGTTTACGTTCTGGTTGTTTACATAGGCCTTTTTATTAGGTTTCCCAAAGGACTGTATATTTATTCAGTATTTTATTTTCAGACAAAAAAGAAAAACAGTCTACTTCACTGACGTGGGTGTAGGTACTATTCATTACGGACATCTTTGCTTAGCTAATAGCTAAGTATCAAGTAAAAGTTGTATCAAGATTAAATTTATAAAAGAAGATTTGAAATCTCTATTTTATATTCAGCTGTAGATAGTAAAAATCATATGCTTAAGGTTTCTAGCTGGTGACTAGATTCTAAATTCTAAAACGTGTCTTGGATCAAGCCAGCCACAAGCTTCACGCTCTGCCAAGCTGAACCCAAACCGCACTTAGTCTTCAACCTAAGAATATGGAGACATATTTCTATAACTCATAGTAAAGCTGCACTAAAACACTGAGCAAATAGCTATCTTAGAATGAACAGTTAAAACAGAGTGAACTGGGTGGGAGGACTCATTTGATGATTTTTTTGATTTATTTGATTTTACCACGATAAAAAAAGAAAACATCTTAGTTGTTTTAGCTTGATTGGGCATCAAGCATTGAAACATCTAAATATTGACAAACTTTGACTGTTATACTATTTAGTAGGGTTAAAATGATTGTAATGGTTTCAAAGTTTATAGCTGTAATGTTTCTCTAAAACTCCATGGAAAATCTGTAAAATTAGTTTTATGGTTCTCTGCAATTGCTATAAAATGTCTATTATTTACCGACTATCCTATATATATTCTATCTTCTTCATGTGAGCGTGTCGATAGCAATCTAAAGTGACAATAATTTTCGGTTTTTTGCCATACGAACTCATAGTCCTGAGCTACGAGTTCCCATTAATATAAAGCCCTTTGAAAGTTATCGATATGGTTCCAAGATTTGCCATGTTAGTAATGACTGACCAAATGAAAATAGGTTACAGGGAAATAATGGAGACGTCCTAAATGCAGTAAATTATATGCAATCACGATTCAGCACTGTGTGATTAATTTTGTATGGCAAAATGAACATTCAGTACATTAATGATGCGCTCCAATATTATTTACAAATAATCGGCTCCAATGGATTACCACAAAACTGTGGAAAGTTCGAAACTATTCTTCATTACTTATTTATAACAAAGTTTTGGATTCAGTATACATTTGAATATTTAAACGGATGATGTCGTTTATAAGATGCGATGTATCGTTGATGCAGGAAATACTGTCGTTCTCATGATATTCGTTAAACAGTTAGAAATTTCTAGATACCGGTAACTGTTTTTTTTTTCATAAGCGTAGTAATATGAAAACATGGCTTTTTCTTCTTTATTTTCATCATCAGACATTATAATTACTTTGGCCGAGTGGGAATCTGGAAAATGTCACAATATGTAGCCTTTCAAAAATAATTTAGTTGTACTTAGTGTAATGCAGGAAGGCACACTGCAAAATTCAAAAAGTGAAACATGATCTTACAAGCAGCACATTTACACAAAATAATTGCTGAATAGGTATAATTTACGGTGAACTGACGTTTAAATAGCAAACACACAAGCTATTTTCAAACAGACAGGCGAGGCGAACGCGAAGCGAATGCGATCCGAATCCTGTCATAGAGAAAAGCGAAAGCGGTCCGATAGTCTATGTGACAAGCTTCAAACAATTCCATAAATTACAAACAAAAACGCTTCGCCTCGCGTTCGCTTCGCCTGTGTGTTTGACAATAGCTTAAGTGCGAGCTATGTGTATAATTCCTAAATATATTTTTTACCCTAATAGACTCATTGCAATCTAAATCCAAATAAATGATTTTAATTTAATTTGATTTGCGATGACTAAAAAAGTCACCAGCAAATCGTACGATCTAAAAGTAGCCAAAGAAGCAAAGGCCAAGATAAGTCTAGAAACTTGCAAAGTTTGAGAATAATGGTCAACCACAGACCAGTCTCTAGCCTGCGGGGATTCCGAGTTTGATAATACGTTAATCAACTCCATGGAACACCCATCTTGGATTTGAATGCAGCAAGTTTTTAGCGAGAACCAAGTTACCTCGGAAATGATAAGCTGGGTACTGAACCCAGGCTTGCAGCAGAATTTAACTATCTACAAGATTCTTTTTAACCGACTTCAAAAAAAGGAGGAGGTTTTTTTTTTTTTTTTTTTTTTATGTATGTTCCCCGATTTCTCGAAGACGCCTGGACCGATTTGGAATTTTTTTCTTTTGTTTGAAAGGGTATACTTTCCAATTGGTCCCATGATCATCAGGTCAGGATCTGATGATGGAAACCCAGGGAAATCGAGGGCAACCTTCAAATTTTATAGGCACATAGTACCATTTTCATATATTTTCTAAAGCTGTTCAAGTATTTGCATCTGATAATCATCATCTCAGGTGGATGAACTGATGATGGAAGGTACAACTCCTCAACGGCTTGGAGTAAGCATCGACTGATTTAGTTTGTGTTCGCATATCTCTGGAACTACAAGTCCGATTTAAGTAATTCTTTTTTTGTTGTACTAAGTATTGTTTAACTTACGGAATACTGCAAGTTTCATCAAAATCGGTTCAGTAGTTTTAGAGATAGGGAATTTTATTAGCTTATTGTGCACTTGAGAGAGAATGATTTATTTGACAAGAATTTGAGTTGAATATTTAAACTAAAAAGAGTAAAATAAAAAACTTTTTCAAAAAAATGTAACCGCCTTCAAAAACAACCACAAAAAAGGGTAAAATAACCTACAAAATAACTTTTCTTTCAGAAGTCGGTGGCAAAAAAACAATGAAATGAAAAAAAACAAAGGCACCGACTTCTGAAAGAAAAGTTATTTTGTAGGTTATTTTACCCTTTTTTGTGGTTGTTTTTGAAGGCGGTTACATTTTTTTTGAAAAAGTTTTTTTTAAGACGTTGAAGTTGAAGAAAATGTTGGTGACGTTCTTGAACCTATGAAAGTTTTTGCAGTTAATCCTACTCGAGTTTGGATGTTTGTTACAAATTTCAGTGCATTTTTATAGTTGAAGACATTTGGGTGGGATTTATTGCACTCGTTTATTTTCAGATTATGAATCTGTGACTAAAATGATACGGTTTTTTTTAATATTTAGTACTTTGTCGTATTACTCGGCGAAGACCTCCCCTTTTACCCGACTACGGCTAAGCCAAAAGGAGGGTTATGATGTTTGTATGTATATGTATGTTTGTCTGTTCCCTCATAACTTCTAAACTACTTATCACTACATGACAAATGAGGTGTCGTTAGAAGCGTCTTAGTTGTCCGCTGGTCATAGGGTAGGTGACGTCATGACGTGTCACCAAATCCAATATAGTGAGTAGAGTAGGTACCTACATTTGAAATTCACTCGCTACTTTGCATTTATTATTATATCAAATATTATTAATAATATAAACCCAAAATGGTGTAAATAAAAAATAACTAAACCCGACTACAAAAAAAAACGCGCACTGAAAAGTATAAAACAAGAACAATATTCATTTGACCGATATTGTGCTAGCCGTGGTCGTATGCCGCCTGCGGTTGTATCACACAATCTTTATTGGTTAGGTTGCATACGACCACGGCTAGCACAATATCGGTCAAATGAATATTGTTCTTAATATTTTTTATAAATATTAAACGCATTAACGCATGCGTAGCGAATTTTCAAAGATTTTCTTCGGAAAGAACACATCACCTTGAGACGTTAGAAATGGAAAGAAGAATTCGCCGCGGCAGGTGCGAACCTCGGTGGCTCGGTTGGAAATGAGCGTCGGATGTACTGAATCCGGAGGCCGCAGGTTCGAATCCTGTCCGTGGTTCGAATTTTTCTTTCCGAAGAAAATCTTTGAATATTGTTCTTGTTTTATACTTTTCAGTGCGCGTTTCTTCGTAGTCGGGTTTTAGTTAATTTTTTAATCAAGGTAGTTGCTAAAAGGTTCCGAACAATATTTGGCTGAACTTAAAAGAATGACTATGTTTAATGTTTATGTACTGGCTGAGTATGCAAAAACTATTCAACCCGTAGGTGTCTTTAAACATTGCATAGCTGTTGCCAACGGCTTCTCGCGGGTATAATTTGAAAATTATATCTTACTGGAATAAACGATAGCCCATGAGTTATTCCCATTATATTTTTAAGCTAAATATCAAGATCTGCTGAGCCATTCTGATTTGATTCAGTAAGAAACAAACAAACAAAACATCCATACATTCAAACTTTCCGCATTTATAATATAGGATATAGGTAATACTGAGCCAAAGTAAAGTTAGGATTTAATCACTCAGAAAGTACTGTTTGTAGCAATGAGATACAAAGCTTACTAGGAACAAAGCCTTTTGTCTGCAAACCACATTAACTTACTTACTTTACTACTAACGCAAGTTGCTCAATACCACAAACAGCTTACTTTACTTATCTGTGGATACTATAAACTAAAGATATTGTCTTATTTACTGTGTTTGTTTGTATGTTGAGGACTGAATCGAGACTGAAAATCTATGCCTTTGACCCAAACATGTATGTAGGATGTTAATTTGGAACGCATCATAATTTTAAGAAAAAAGTAAACTGGAACGCAGCGATGAGTGAATGGGAGAGTATGTGTGAGAGAGAGGGGAAAAAGATGGCGAGTGAGCTAACGAAAGGTGAAGACGTATAATTTAAGAAGTTTAAAAGTAATTAAAGAAAAGAAGTTTTCAAGAAGTGAAGAAGTTTTATTTCGGTCATCCACACCACCCTACAGCCTCGTCCGGGATCGACCGTAATAATAAAGGTGTATAGTACGAAGAAAGTAGAGGAAATAAAACACCGGTACAACGGCAACCGCCATTACGAAAACTGCGTGCTCGCGCCGGTGAAAAAATTTATTTTACGAAGACATCATGGAGAAAGTCGATACCATGGAAACAAAAAATCCACTCTTTCAATATGGTATGCTGGACACCATTATGAAATTCAACGGTGAAGACATGACCTACTCGTCTTCGAAGTGGTCACAAGACATTGAAGACAATGCCGACATCTTCGGTTGGACGGCTCAGCAAAAACTTATTATAGCCAGAAGATCGCTTACCGGAACCGCTGAGTTATGGTTACGTACGGAAAAACCATTCAAATCGTACGAAGAATTGAAGAATGCCCTGATAAAGGAATTTCCAGATTCGGTAAATACTAAGCAGATGCATGAAATCATGGCGGCTCGAAAAAAACGTAGCAATGAGAGCTACTACCAATATATGCTCACCATGAAGGAGCTCGGCAAAAGAGCAAAATTCGCCGATTACGTTTCAATTCAATACATAATAGACGGGATTGCCGATTACGAGCAGAACAAAATTGGTCTGTATGGGATTACAACGTATGCGGTTCTCAAGGAAAAGTTGGCGCAATACGAAGTTATGAAGCAGAAAATGTTGAAACAACGAGGAAATTCGAGCGGTACAGGCAAGCAGCGTGAGTGTCGCGAATCCACCAAGCAAGCTAAAGCAGACGACATTAACGCCAAGGAAAACTCTAGTGACAAAGTTCATCGTTGTTTCAAGTGCGGAGAAAGAGGTCATTTAGCGAATTCATGCTCAAAAGGTACCAAGTGTTTCAAATGTAACCAATACGGCCATATTGGTACTGAATGTCAAGTTGGTAACAATGACGAAAGCGGAAAAGGGAAAGGCGAACCATCGACAAGTCGGAAGGTTGGCAATACGCGAGGCGATGGTGGAAGCAGCGGAGGCGGAGCTAACTCAATGGCACGTTCGATGTTCACTCACCAACAATCAGATGACGGAACGGAGAGTGAACGAGATAGCACGCAAGTGTCAAACGGGAAAATAATCCATCAGTGTCATAGTTGTCAAAGCAGCGTACTTAATGTAAACAACAATTTTGCAGTGAATAGATCGGTTAAAAGTGCTATTATAGGTGGTATTACAGTGAAGTGCTTAGTAGATACGGGTAGCGACCTTAATTTAATATCTTACGATGTGTTTACGATGTTGTCAGTCAAATATGAATCCGAAACTATGTTGTTAACCGGCCTTGGTTCGAGTAAGGTGTATTCAATGGGTAAGTTTAACATTAATTTGATAATAGATCGTCATTGTTATGAGGTTTGTTTTCATGTAGTGCCTAAAGGTGTCATTCCGTATGCAGTTATTCTCGGGCAAACTTTCCTAGTTAATACTATTATGATGATTAACAAAGGTATCATTGAGATAAGGCCTCAGTGTTATGATAGTTCGTATTTACAGTGTTTACTTTCTAGCATCAATGATGAAAGTGAAATACCAATTCAAGTTCAAACTATAATAGATAATTACAAACCTTTAAAGATAAAAGAAGCACCAGTAAAATTGAAAATAATATTAAAAGATGACATACCAATAGCACAGCGTCCACGCCGTATAGCTTTGCAAGAGGAAGAGATTGTGAAACATCAAATAGAAGATTGGTTGGCTAATGGCATCATACGTCCTAGCTATTCTGAATATGCCAGTCCCCTTGTTTTGGTGAAGAAGAAAGATGGAAGTACGAGAATCTGTGTGGATTACAGAAAGATAAACCAGAAGATGGTGAAGGATGAATATCCTTTGCCGGTAATCAATGATCACATAGATAAATTGTGTACAGCTAGAGTGTTTAGCACTTTAGATTTAAAGAATGGATTTTTCCATTTACCAGTAGACGAGGACTCAATAAAGTATACTGCGTTTGTGACTAGCAACCCAGAAGGTCAATATGAGTTCTTACGGGCACCTTTTGGTTTATCCATTTGCCCCAAATTCTTTACAAGGTATATAAACATTATTTTCACCGACTTCGTAAGAAGAGGAGTTCTTCTCATTTTCATCGATGACCTGATTATACTGGCTGAGGACGAAAACCAGGCAATTGAAAGATTACAAGAGGTACTGAAGGTAGCTGCAGACTATGGTCTCGAGATAAATTGGAAGAAGACACAATTACTACAAAGATCAGTGGAATACCTAGGTCATGTGGTCTGCAATGGAACTGTGCAGCCATCAAAGGAGAAAACCGAAGCAGTTTACAAATTCCCTGTGCCTAAAAATCTTAAAGAAGTTCAAAGTTTCATTGGATTGACCTCTTACTTTCGAAAATTTATTCCAAATTATGCAATGATAGCGCAACCTTTAAGTGACCTATTAAAGAAGAAAGAATTTTATTTTGGAGGAGATCAAAGAAATGCATTTATGAAGTTGAAAGAAATTCTATGTTGCGAACCTGTTTTAAAAATATTCGATTCGCAATTAAAGACTGAACTACATACAGACGCCTGCAAGTATGGATATGGTGCGATACTGTTGCAAAAGGATCCTGCAGATGATAGCATGCACCCAGTTCACTATATGAGCAGAAAGACCGGTGAAACTCAGCAAAAGTGGTGCAGCTATGAATTGGAAGCACTGGCAGTGATCGAAGGTGTGAAGAAGTTTCGTAGATACCTAATAGGAATTCCATTCACCATAGTGACTGATTGTGAAGCTTTCCAGAAGACTTTAACAAAAAAAGATGTCTCAGCTAAAGTAGCCCGATGGATCATGTACCTGCAAGATTTTAACTATACTGTTGTGCACAGACCTGGTGAGAAGATGCAACATGTTGATGCTTTAAGTCGAAATATATGCATCATTCAGAGTGAACTCCATTTTCGTATACAGAAGGCTCAAGAAGAAGACGAAGGCCTGAAGGCAATAAAAGAAGTTCTCAAGGACAATGAGTATGAAGACTATGTGCTTGAAAATGACGTCATTTATAAAGGCGAAGATAAGAAATTGGTTGTTCCTGAATTAATGGATCTTGAGATTATTAGAAGAGCTCACGGTATTGGACATTTTGGAAAAAAGAAAATTAGAGATATAATAGAACAAGATTATTACATTTCCAAGTTAGACAATAAAATTGAAAAAATAATTTCTGCATGTGTGCCTTGCCTACTAGCTAGCAGAAAGACAGGAAAGAAAGAAGGATTCTTAAATCCGATACCAAAAGGAGATCTGCCATTAGATACACTTCATTGTGATCATTTAGGACCTTTGGATACTACCAAGAAAATGTACAACTACATTTTAACTGTTATAGATGGATACACGAAGTTTGTTTGGATATACCCAGTTAAAACTGTTACAGCGAAGGAAACAGTTGATAAATTAAAATTACATCAAAAAGATTATGGAAACCCAAGACGGATAGTGTCTGACAGAGGAACAGCATTCACAGGAAAAGAGTTTGAAAATTATTGCCAGGAAGAGGGAATAGAGCATATTACAATAGCAACAGGAATACCTCGTGGAAATGGTCAAGCTGAAAGAATGAATCAAATAATTATCGCTGTATTGACCAAAATGTGCATTGAAGAGCCTGCACTGTGGTACAAATATGTCAGTAAAGTTCAAAGGGTAATAAATAGTTCATATCAAAGATCCATCCAGACATCACCTTTTGAATTATTAACTGGGACTAAAATGAAGCTTAAAGAAGACATGAAGATTTTAGAACTTTTAGAAGAACAAAATAGAAGAGAATTCATAGACAAAAGAGATGAATTAAGGAAAGAAGCAAAAGTTCAGATATTAAAAATTCAAGAAGAAAACAAAAGAAGTTTTAACAGTAAAAGGAAGGAAGGACAGAAATATAAAATAGGGGATATAGTAGCAATACAAAGAACTCAATTTGGAAATGCATTAAAATTAAAACAAAAATTCTTTGGACCTTATAAAGTAGTAAAAGATTTAGGAAAAGACAGGTATGAAGTTAGGAAATTAGATAACAGTAAGGAGGGACCTAAAAATACCACTACAGGAGTAGATTATATGAAAAGATGGCCTTAATTCAATGATGTCTTGTTAACATTTTAGTTTATCCTAAATAAGAAAATAATAATTGATATTTCATACTTACCGTTGAACACAGCTAACTTACCATTTTATTTAATAAAGTGAGTAATGTTGCCAGGATGTTGTACTCATAACTAGCAAACTAATTAAATTGTATCATTCATTTTATCTCATTGTAAAATGTAATTGAGTACTAATAAACAGCATATTAAGTCTGTTATTCTGTTTAAAGTTAAAGAGTTTAGTATTTGCCTAGTTGGTGTAACTTTTAATATGTCTAGCTATCAGTAATGTAATAAATAAAGAAGTGAAACACCTACCTTGTAACTAACCATGATAGTAATTCTGTGTAACAAAATAATGTACCTAAACATTTAATAGTAAGACTTTACCTAGATAATATTCAGGTGTTGGGGTATTGTTAAGGAGTGAATGGTTGTGTGAGTGTATTATAAGTAAGAGTGATATAATGTTTAGTTTATTTTTTTACCATTGTAATTTTAGATAGGAACCTTAAAGATTGTTAAAGAAACTTAGTCTAACATCATTATACTGTAAACTTTATTCAGCTTAGTTTATCTTGTTGTACTAGAGTCAGTCTGAGGGCAGACTGAGAGCAGAATGGCCGAGTTGTAGGATGTTAATTTGGAACGCATCATAATTTTAAGAAAAAAGTAAACTGGAACGCAGCGATGAGTGAATGGGAGAGTATGTGTGAGAGAGAGGGGAAAAAGATGGCGAGTGAGCTAACGAAAGGTGAAGACGTATAATTTAAGAAGTTTAAAAGTAATTAAAGAAAAGAAGTTTTCAAGAAGTGAAGAAGTTTTATTTCGGTCATCCACACCACCCTACATGTATGTATACCGAAAATTATATGAACCAGCCACCAATAAGTATTTGTGTAGACTTTATTTTGGAAAGGTTAGGTACATAATATTATTTCCAAATTAGCTATTTTCGGCGATTTTGGACACATACTCCCATTTATACAGCGTGACTTTTTAGTCGTCTTACAAAAGTGGTCCACTTAATGTGTCCGACCTAAAATACCTCTAGCCGAGATTTTTTTTGTTCTTAATAATAATTTTTATTATTAATAAAAAGATACATTAGAAATATGAAACACCCTGTTAAAATGTCTACGTATCAAGCTGTAGAGTATACTTACCTGCCCAGCGCAATTAAATAGTCGGGCAGATCATTCCATCACCATTTTCTATGAGACAAGGGTGTTTTTAACTACGCCTTGCGTCATAATAACGATTTTTTTTTTTTTCAATTTTTCATCTCTCTCAAATACCATTTTTTTATTATAAACGTGTTCTAGTTATTGGATACATGAACTGGGCTGCCGTTGTAAGCCGACTAAAAATGACGGAATCTAGGGTCTCATTTATGTCTGTACCAAAAATAGTTAAAATCAATTTAGCCGATCTCACAGAGAAGAGGCCTGTGTCCCAGCAGTGGGAACATTATAGGCTGATGATGATGATTTAGCCGTTTGGACGCAAAAATGGAACATAATACAAACAGATAACTTAACAACTAGCAACGAATAGTGGCGTCGCGTGGTCGACCATGGCCCACTTCCAAACTTGCAGTAAATTGAGAAAAAACGGAAAAAATAAAACTTACTGTAATGAACAATTATTTACTCCTCAAATTACCCTATAAAAGGATAAATAGCCAGTTATTCTACAACTTAAAGTAGGTAATATCCAAACGATTAGGGAGTGGAATCCCTATGGGAATATTTTGGGTTCGAATTCGACCTTATGTAATGGGTAGCGACCTTACTATGAAAGGTCGTGAGCCGACCCCATAGATTTGACAGTAACCAATTTTGCATGTGAAGGACATTTAGCAGAGTCTGGTGGGATTGGAATGGTTATGAGCCAATTTGCTATGGTTATTTAAGTGGCAATTTTTAAAAAGAGTTTTTCTTTTTGTTTTTGTTTTTTCTCTATTAATTCCCACTTCGCCAATAAAGTATGCGTGTAGTAATGTGCCATCGACACATTGTGGACATGCCAAAAATTGTTTAAGCAGATACATTACACATTACTGGTGAAAAGTGGTACAAGTCAAATAACCTAGTTTTGAGAAAAATCGATTTAAAGTTTTGCATTTTTTAATGGCTATAACTTTTTTATTAATCGGTTTATTTCTGAACTTTTAACTGTCCTTGGTTGTAAATCGTGTTTTAAATTTTAAAATCGCAATATTTAGTTTACGTCCGAAAAACTCAAACTAGCACTGAGGTGCGTTTTATTTATATCTAATAGTGTCAAATTCTATTTAGAAATTTGTTTTTTTTTTATCAATACCAAAAGCTATCGAATTCCAATAGAACTTTTATCAGCTTTTTAAAACTACACCTTATCTTCAAAAGCCTTAACATAAGAGCAATTTCTCAGGATAAACCCTCGTCGATCGACCCCGACGTTGACAGATGACAACACTCCAGTACAGATTATAGAAGAAAACACTCGACAGCCTTGTAATTAAACGATATTTTATTTATAGTCATGTTTTTGTGAAAGCTTTTAAAGATTATCATGATAATTGAGTACTTCCTTTGACCGTAATAGCTTATCTAAAAACTGACCCTACTGTGAGTGTATGATTTTATTTGTTGGAGTTTCAACTCTTTTCTTTTCGTATTAAAGTTTCTTCATACTTTCTTCACACATAAAAAGGACGTGAAAATGTTGCAAGGTCGGCAGCAAGTGATATCTCTGGTGTTGCAGGTGTCCGGCTGTCTTATCAGGTACCGCTGTGGCTTCGGAACATAAAGGGCTATTGAAGAACACCGTGGATTTTAGTCAGTACTAGTCTGACAGTTCCTTCCGTTCTGCTCTGAGTGGGAGGACTCATTCGATGACTTTACCACGTATAAAAACAAGGCTACGGTGACCTCTTTTTTAACCGACGAAAAAAAAAGGAGGAGGTTCTCAATTCGACATGTATATTTTTTTTTAATTTTTTTTTTAAGTATGACCACGCATAACTTTTCCCAGCGTGGTCCGATTTCAAAAATTCTTTTTTTGTTGGAAAGAGTATATCTCAAAGTTGGTCCCATTTTAATTTCAAAACTAAAATCGGCCTCTAAGGGTAGAAAAAAAGGAATTGATTGTCAACTTTCCTACAGAATTTTCAGTTGTGAACCGATTCGTTTGAAATAAAGTTAACATATGTAGTTCTGAGACTCTAATCATGGTATACAACTAAAAAGCTAAAAATAATAACTTTTTAACAAAAAAATCAAACCGACGAAAGATTGAACTGAAAAGCTAAAAATAAATTTTGAGGCGGCGCCAAAGAAACAATCAACGAAAAGCAACCTAGCTACAATAAAATTATGCTTCGCTTCAAATAATTAATTTAGGTACATGTTTGTATGTTTGTTTGGCGCCGCCTCAAAATTTATTTTTAGCTTTTCAGTTCAATCTTTCGTCGGTTTGATTTTTTTGTTAAAAAGTTATTATAATAAATTCCTGTTTGCTTTTGGTGACAACACAATACTCAAACAAATGAATAGTGCATTGCAAGTGACAAACACATCACAGAAGAGAACAATGCGAACGCTCCATATGCATGGTGAATACTCAACACTATCCGCACATACAGACTGATGTACTCCCGTAGAAGTAATACTTGTCATAATTAATTACTCTGCCATTGTTTCTGGCTCAAAATGCGAACCTTTCAGACGCGTTCAGACTGGTTCAGACTTGTTTGCTTAGGGCTCCCACTCTGCCTATTTATTTAACTGGTGTTTCTTTCATTCGTTGTGTGGTGAACACGGTGTTTTTGTATAGGGATGGCGAACTGGCTTTTAATATTTTATGCTGCTAGCACAATTAATATTCACTTCATTCATTTCACACACACAGTCACACGGTCCGCATCCTCCTTCGCGAGTATAACTGCTTCGCAGAAGGAGGCGACCGCTTCCCGCTCCGTCTCGCCCCGCAGCATGGCCTGGATCAATGCCAGGCGCGAGAGGTCTCCGCCTAACGCTGCCGTGAGGACACGGCGGTGCTCTGCCCAAGCAGGGCAGTCCTGCACCGTATGCTCCACTGTGTCCTCCGGGCGATCTTCGCAGTGGTGACACCCAGACGTTTCTTCCTTCCCTATCCGACACTGGTACCTTCCGAAACTTTCGTGTCCAGTGAGGATCAGTTCTTTGTTACATCCTTGATTCATGTTATGTTGAGATTATACATTACGTGAGAACAATGTAGCAAGTAAGTGGTCTCGAGCCACGTAGCCCTAGTGCATGCTCTAAACAGAATATGTAACTTTAGAACATTCTAGAATCCCAATATTTCCAATCTACCGGACAACCCTGCGTGTATAGCAAGTCACGCGCGTAATTAATGTGGAAACGAAAGGTATCTGCTGTAACGAATCGTTTGCGGTAACCGTATTGTGAGAACTTGGAACTCCACGACGTTTCGTCTGCCGAAATATTTTGCTTGTCATTTGTAAAGCGAACTACGGTTGATTGTTCATTATTGGAAAATACTGTGTAGCTTTTATTTACTATAAATGACTTGGTAAATAAAATTATATTAATATTTGTATAAGACGGGGACGCGAGGTATGATGGGAAATCAAACACTTTTGCGCTACGTTAGTATTGTGTTAAGTATGCCTAAAGAGTGTATGTTCCCATTATACCTCGCGATTATTATTGTCCCCGTCTTATACACTGTTCCCTTATATTCAAGTCAAGCACGCCGCAAATGCCAAGAGAACTCACCAATTTGAAAAGTAGTTGAGGAGGCGCCCTAAAGTATAAGCCTTATAGTATAAGTAAGTAGTATATCTATGGGCCCAAGTAGCCTAAAATAAAATGGATATTATTATAAAGTCTTCCCCTTCCGCCTGGCCCAGGTCATTACTTACCTTTTATTGTTTTGGGAAGTTTCAATGTAAGATTTGGTGGTAGGATATGCATTTGTATCACCCGGAGGACACAGAGCGAAGAAGCATGGGTGCGAACAAATCCTTCTGCGAAGCAGTAATGCTGGCGAGGGAGGAGCACAATTCTCCTCCTCATTCCTTATCTACCACAGGAGACGCCCGGGCGTCACCGTTGGAGATTGCTGAGTGATTCTTCAAAAAGTTCTGCTATGTAGAATTCACAACCGCGGCATGATGAAAGGAACTAGTTAGCGGAAGGTTCTGTAGATTCTGCCCTAACCTTATTGAAAAACGGCGTGAGTTTATTTTATGTACGTAAAATCACACTTTGCGCAATAAATCCCTAAACTGTTAATAATTTAACGACCAATCAAATGTTATCACGCCAGTTTCATTAATCACTATGCCACGCCACCCCGAAACCCTATGACGTATGGGACCCAACTATGTATTAAATACGGATCAGACCCGAACTAAGTTCGGATCTAACTCGTAAACAGGGTCATAAAATACGTCACGTTCAATTTCGGTCAGTTACTTGTATTAAGTTTTCGTTTGCCCGTTTATAGGCCTGTTTAATGCCATAAATATTTTTTTATGAAGATATCATAAAGTTTTTGTTTTCGTTCGTTCGATTTTCATGGGTAAAGTTATATCCTGTTTCGTGATTGGCCCGATTGACCAACTAAACTAAACATTATCACAAGTATTTGTACCGTAACAATTTTGATATAACAAAGAAAGTCAAAGTCAAAGTCAAATCATTTATTCCAATTAGGCCATCATAGAGGCACTTTTGAACGTCGATTATTAAAATTAAAGGAAATAGGAAGAGATGGGATTGATTCTACACCCATTCGCAAAGGTAGGTTTGTATGGAGAAGAATGGGCAAGAAACTCCATACTATGAAAATTACATACAACTCCAAATGTAGTAAAACGTGAAAAAATATCTAAATTATACATTTTTTTAGAATGTTTTTTTTTTTTTGCAGCTGACAGTTCTCTAGGCGTGTAATAGTGGATTCAAAGTTTGATACACTATAGAATAACTTTTATTATGACTCTGTGATATTTCCTAATGTGGTTTAATTAGAAAATAAAACACCATTGTACTCATTTAATTTAGATATAGTACCCGAGCTAGCACTAGAAGACGTAAACAGTATGCTCATATAGAACATAACCAAGTTTTTAACTAAGATGGTATATTATTTAGCGCTGATTTTCATAAAATATAAGATTTACTGTAATTTCATCTTACCTTGCTTTTACCATTGTAGACTGGAAGCCGGGTCGGCTTCCAGTCTACAACCCAAAAACAATCTAACTAATTATGCGATACCAGGTAGCATTTGGCATGGATGCAACATTGCCTAAAATTATCCCACGGATACATTATACCGGGATAAAAGTATCCTATTTGTTAATCCAGGTTATAACCTGTCTATGTATCTAATGTCATTCAAAATCTATTGGGTAGTTTCTGCGTAAAAGAGTAACAAACATCGACCCTCACAAACATTTACGGAATTTGATAGTACGATTTTTCTGATTACTTGCCTAAACACAAAGTTAACTAAAACGTTCATATTTATAACAATCTTTCTAACTTTTACACAAAATACTTCTCTTATCGTCGAGCTTTTTATTCGCTAATATAATATGTTACCGTCAAAACTACGGGTTTACTATTACGAAGTTTTTATAAGTTTTCTCCCGAACATTTCGACTTTAGTTTAGCTGTGAGAGAAAATTGAGACAAGTTGACATGTTTTAATAAAGTTTTTTAAGTAATTGCAGCAGTAACTGAAGCAAAACAACTAATTTATAATGACATTTTTTTAAATTGGTCCTTTAAACTACGTAAAATCTAAAACGTTCTATTCTGTCAGTTCTAAAGTGGAAAGTTTTACAATTTACAGTTTAATTTTAAGCGATTTTATTTTTAATATCATGAAAAGAGACAGAGACACAGTCATAGGCTCTCTGTAGCGCTGATTTGCATTTCGCCAAATATTTGACAAAAAAAAAAATACAGATCGTTTCTATTACAATGTAACATACTCATTCTTGGAAAAACACGTAGGAAAAAAAACTACAAAGAAATTAATAACGGTCTCTTGATCGGGGGCTTCCACCAGAAATATAGTGAAATATTCTCCCAACAATATGTCCCGAAAACCGAGAAGGACCGTTTCAAAGCCAGACTTCGTTTCAAATGGAAATCTGGATGTGAATTTTCATGCAAATTTCCCAGAGGTGTTATACATGGGAGGCTGAAACGCGGATGTTAAAATCTCAGCGTAAATTCTATTCATGTATGGTAACATTGTTATGGGGTGGATCGCTTTTGTTTTGGGCCCCATAGATTTCACCATCTATGTCGCTGTAGGTCGTAAATTCGGGAAATGTTGGTGCATTGTGAAAATAATGTGATGTGAATTGTCGTTACGGAGGCGAAATATTGAATGAAAAATTTCGTTTCGTCAAAAGTGTTGTACTTAACTAGTTATAATTTTCATGGTTGAATGTTTGAATTTTTACATAATTTATACAAATCTTTAAAGATGTAAGATAAGTCTATAAGAACACATTAATTGTCAGTTCCTCTGGGAGAATTTAGAACTACGACGCGCGACGCGGACAACGCGGCTGGAAGATCATAAATTGAAACTGTAATAAATACGAACATCAAACTATTTTTCTGAACGCAACTGAACAAAACAGATCCAATCTAGTTTCTCCAATAACACCAAACTTCAAAACTAATAAAGAAGCCAAATTGAATACTTTATGACAAATGAAAACTTCTTAGTAGTAAAAACATTTTTGTCGAAAGTTAAACAATAAAGTATATATTTTAGTCGGCGACCTCTCACTAAGTTACCACTGTTTCCGTATTTTGACAGTGTTATTCATAATCAAAAGGACAAGGACCTTTAGTTCAAAAGTTTAGGGATTACTTGAAAGTTATTTAATGCCGTCACGATTTCGGGTTTTCATTTTGTCGAAAATTTTTGGGAATGGACAAATTAACTAAGAATGATTTATTGTTTTTGGAGTTAAAACAGGTTTGTCCTCTTCTTTGGGAAATGGTCGTCCAACAAATTAGTTGTTCATCAAACATTTTGAAAAAATATTTTATTTATTCCTTGCCAAGCTTCTGACCGCGGTTTCGCACCCAAAACCATTTCTTCCCTTCAACTTTTAAGCAAAAAAGCCTTTAAATCTTCAAGGCCCGTTTATCTCCGTGCTAAAATTCAACAAAATCGGTTAAGCGGTTTAAGCGACAAAGCATGACAAACTAAATCACTTTTGCATGTATAATATTAATATAGTTAGACAACTTATCCTTTATAAGCGTGTGGCTAAATATATTAAAACGTAATCGAAGTTTTGATTAATCGGCGCCAGTTTATTGAAGATTTAATTACAATCAACTGGATATGGATTGGAAACTATTAAACTTTAGCTTTGTATTTTAGAGCGGCGGTTAGAGGTTAATGTTGTTTAGCTATAGTGGAAATGTTTTGGTATGGTTTATAATAATAAATTGTATTTTACGCTATACCAGCTTTTGTTCGTGGTTTCGCTTGCTTTAATTTAGAATTGGACTATCAATTGGGGTTGAATTCTGTCTGTTATAATATTATTCAATCGCGATTCGAAAGACAAGTGGCGCTATTATTTTTAAAAAGCTTTATTGTTATTTTTCTCGTATTTATAGAAGGTTTAGTAAACCAAATCCCCCTGAAATGGTAAGGTCATGGAATAAAACAGTCGTTTTTAGTCAGTAAGAGTTTGACAGTCTGCCGTTTTACCCAGGCAGGGTGGATTCAACTGATATTTTTGCATAGGGATTCTTTTCAAGACGTAGGTACTATCTAAGACGGGTTTTTGAAAATTCAACCCCTAAGGGTTGATTTTTTTCTAGTTGATAGTTTGTATGAAACTTCGTTACCTACTACAAGTGTTAGGAGTTTCAAAGTATCCCATATTGTGTGACCGAAAGGCCGGTAGCAGAAATTCACAGAGGACTAGTAATTGTACCTACTAAGAGCGCATTTTATTTTTGTTCTTAGTTGGTCTCGAGCGAAACCAAGGCGGGTTTTCATTAAAGTAATAAAAATATACCTTTCTGAACCCAATTGGGTCCATCTCCAATCTAGTTATTACACCTGGACCGACCCAAAATAACATTTACATTTAAAATTCTATAGCCTAGTTAGGAAAGCAGAACTTCACCCACCTGATTGTAATTGTTTGTTATAAACTTATATGTAGTTTACTTCTTATATGTGCAACAATCCCCTTTTTTATGAAATAAATTATTATTATTATTATTATTAAAATCACTGCGGAATATTATTAACTAATCAAAATAATAGTTCGGACTTCGCAATTGTTAGGGAAATTATCCACGAAGTAATTTGAAGTTGAAAATTAGATAAACAGTCATAGTGCCCGGAGTAAAACCGTATAGGTGTAAAAATCAATATAACTTAAAGTTTTTTTTTTGTATTAGAGAAAAAATAGACTGCGAGCAGGAATTGAACATGGCACAGGACGCTCTTACCAACCGACTCTCAAGACATTTTTCCAAATTAGCTTGAAAAGTTAAATTCATTCATTCCGGTATAAGCTTTATTAATTTCATTTAGTAAACCAATTCACGAAAATTTCATCTCCCTTAATATTGCTACAAACAAAATATCAGTAAATAACCGTCGTGTGACCGCACCACGAACTCCATTATACACTACATCAAAATGTACACTGAGGAGATGAAGTGCGTACATTGTTCTCTTCCACGCAACTGTACTAAATCATTCTGGGAGTTCGTCACGCACAACTCTTTTGTTCACCATTGTACTCGCTTCTAAAGGGTATTGTCGAGTACAGGTGAATGGATGCGGTAGTTTATAGTTCAACAACAGGTTGGGTAGTACTAAAATGTTTTGTGGGGAGAGGGTTCCACGTTAGGGCCGGATTTTTTTGTTGAAGCAGTTTTTACGGCTTGAAAAACGAGTGTTTGTGTAACTCCGGGGTTTTATTGAAATGATTCTCGTAATGGTGGAGCTTAAGTTGGTTTTCAGGCTGCCCCGCAAAAAATTCGTTGTTAAAACATTTTTGTTTGAGGAAAATTTATACTGAAATGAATACCTACTTAAAGCAAATCAAAGTCAAATTTATTTATTTAAAAATATGGGTTATTATAACAGATGTTAAAAAATGGCCAAAGGACCTATTCAATCCCTTATTAAACAATAAAAAATCAACCATACATAATGTCACCGGATTAAAGACTCAATAGGAACATGCCAAGCAACTTTTTACAATGGCCGGCTAGGATTACATTTTTCAATACCCCCTAATGAAGCCGCACGTCATCCTTTTTAAATCCTCCAATATTACCCAGTACCACATATTCTTTCATATTTCCTTCGTACTTCTGATCCACGTCTTATATTATCTTCAAGGGTTACTGTGGGTCTATTGTTGATTATGCTTTAGGCTTATTTACGAGGTTCCTCCTTGAATTATGAGGTGTCACCGCGGGGTTGATTTATATGCTGAGTGGAAGCACGACACGCGATCGTCTATAGATGGGGAATTAAACTTAATTAATGTCGGGTTTAGGTCGTTAATTCTTGGACGTGCGCTTATTATGCATCTTTGCATAATGAAAATTGTATTATAGAGAATTTCAGCTGTCCACATTTTCAAATCATCAAATTATTATTATTGTTAGTTAATTCCTCTAGATATTTCGTATTTTACTCGGTATTGCAAAATTATATTTACGTATTACGGATTTGAATGATCTAGCATTATTTTGTAGCCTTTAAACTCAAGAAAAATAAGGTAAGATGGCCCGCGTGTGTCACCGTGTTTATACAATCAATTGTAACTTTCGAAAAAAAAGGCTCCTATTACGTTCCACCACTCTAGGCACAAGCTATCAATTCTCACCACAACACACAATTGTTATATTACAACTCAGGAACTTCCGTAATCAAATTAGTTCAATCGATCAAACACATTGTCAAGGAGTTAAGTGATTGCTGCATGAAGGACTGAGTACAAAATAGGTTGGTTCAGAAGGTCAGACCCATACAAAGAGTAACACTGAAAACTCACTCGAACACAATACCGATATTTTAACACCTCAAATTTTTTATTTTCTTTTTGCCTCCCAGGGCAGGGAGGCAGGAGGCAAACTCGTACTTACTGACTAAAATCCACGGTGTCCTTCAATAGCCCTTTACGTTCCAGGGTCACGGTAATGAGATAAGTCCCGCGACCCCGGCAGGCTTTGGCCCTCTAGAGGGGGCCCCATCATTATGCTGACACTCATTGCGGCGCGCGAGCCTAAAAAAAAAATACTAAGGTTATACACGGTAAAATCATTAAATTAATCCTCACACCCAGCGTAGGATGGGAGAGACTGTCAGACTAGTAATGTCTAAAATCCACCGTGTCCTTCAATAGCCCTTTACGCACTTACCTCGGCCACGGTTACCTTACCTGATAGGACAGTCCCACGACCTCGACAGGCTTTGGCCCTCTAAGGTTAAGTTATGATTTCGATCTCAGTATAAGAAGTGCTGCCGCCGTACCAGTGGTCGTCTCCTTTTAGGCGTTGCACAGAAGTGCTCTGGAGGTCCCGGTTCTCACCTCGACGTATGTTCCGATATTTTGGAGTGGTTTTAGTGAAGTACGAATCCCTCACGACACCTTTTTCTCCAGGTTGCTTTTTGGAGGAAAAGGTGATAATTGTGATGCTGAAGTTTGTGTATGTAAGTGTGTTTTATTGAGCGAACCTTTGGTAACCATTCCACTTATTTTGCGCACTTACTTTGAAACTGAACAACTTCAATAAGTGTAACCGAGTTCCTGTCTTCTTGAATTGTTTTACTTATTTCAACTTGTTCATAAGCTTTAAGTCTGTGTACGTATTGTTTTGGTTTTTATTTAGTAGATTTGGTTTTAGGGTGTCAATTTAAGTTTTTGACGGTCCTAATTCATTTTGATAATTTCTCAACCACAAGTAATTATTATAGCTGGTTAATCATAATTATTTGTGGCAGTTGTGATCGTCCTAACTTGCGCTTGAGATTATGAAGAGCTATAGTTAACAAATGCTTAGAAAATAACATCATACCAGGAGCATTAGGCAGAGGTAAAAACCAACCTTCGTCAATCATGTTTAAATTGCATGTAAAAGGCAGCGAGCCTAATGCCATCAGCCACGGTCAAGAAAATCTAACATAATTATGTTCGGTCTGCTTCTAAAAATGCCTGATAATTACACCCGGATCCATGTTCCGTAAAAGCTCTTGAGAAAGTATAAAGGCGGTTACTGACCGAGGCTTTACGAAACGTAATATAACGTGTTACACTGCGAGCTTTCGTGTGGTCATTACAGAGAAATATGGCACTCCGATTAACAAGCGGTTCGTTCCTTGCTGCGAATCGTCCGTCACGGCCTTTAACACTGGTGAGTATTGTATCTGACAGTTTTTTTTTTTAACTCCTGCGGTCCGAATGGCTACCTGTCCTCTATCCTGTCAGATTCCGGCGCAAAAGAGTTTTTACTGTGTTCCTTCGGTGTCGCAACTCAGTAGTTCCAGTACCTTCTGGGTCAGCTCACTTCATCTTAGGCCTTATCTTTATTTCTGAGCTATATTGAGACCAAAATCAAAAAATGTTTCTAATAGCTGTATTCGATCCTTAAAACGGTTACAATAATGCGTATATAAAGTTGACTACTTAAAAAATTAAAACGCCTACAAAAATTAATTCACGCTGAATTGTAAAAAAATCAGCACTTTTATAAAGAGCTTGTCATCCTGCGTTAATTTGAGGAATAAACCGAGGGTGAAATTAGATTTATGAATTTCGAAGTGAAACTAGTTACATCTCATTATTCACTCTGAAATTAATTACAATGTATGGGCCTCATTACTATTGTACAATTCACCGCAACACGTTGGCAATGCGTAATATGTTACAGGGGTTTACACGGGTCGATTTTTCACGGTGCGAAAATACCACTCGCATCGCTTGTGAAAATCGAATCGCAACCACATTTATACTAGTCGTCAAAAATGGGTAAGTAATATATGATATAACTACAAAATCTCTAATATTTACAAGAGATAACAACTCAATATATAATTTTATTTGATATAACAATCTCTTAATATAATAAACGATTGACATAATTTTATAATAACTAATTTCTATAATCATAACAATCAATGAATATAAAATCGTTTTGTATACCACTCAAAAGACATAAAACTTATTTGGTCTATTTTTTTTTCTTCCTGGTATGTAATCTAACTCTGATGTACCTAGTAATAGTACCACCTACCATGAATGCTCGACGGAGCCCCGCTTCGCGAGGCTCCTATTTCTGCGTAGAAGGTTTAAAGTAACCTAACCTAACCTGTCCGTGTCGGGGTGCCCCAAGTCCCGAGCTCGCTTCGCTCGCTCTTGCATCTAGGTCAAATAAGTGATTACTACCTGTCATGCTGGCTCGACGGAGCCCCGCTTCGCGGGGCTCCTATTTCTGCGTGCAAGGTTTAAAGTAACCTAACACGAAGGGGATGGCGGGGTCTTTCAGACCCCGGCATCCCCTTCGAACCTAACCTGTCCGTGTCGGGGTGCCCCAAGTCCCGAGCTCGCTTCGCTCACTCTTGCATCCTAGGTCAAATAACTGATTACTACCTGTCATGCTGGCTCGACTATTTCTTTCTTTCTATTTCTGCGTGCAAGGTTTAAAGTAACCTAACACGAAGGGGATGGCGGGGTCTTTCAGACCCCGCCACCCCCTTCGAACCTAACCTGTCCGTGTCGGGATGTCCCAAGTCCCGAGCTCGCTTCGCTCGCTCTTGGATACTAAATTTTTCTAATAACAATAGCATTCGTGAAGGCAAACAATCAAAGTCCAAAGGATAAGCCAAAGTCATCAAAGAAAATGGTTTAAACGTTAAATTATATGTTTCAAACGTTATCATAATGATTTTCGCTTAAATAAACGTTATATCAAATAAAATTATATGAAATGAGTTTTAGAGTAACACAAACATTATGTGTAAAGAAATTATATCAATCGTTGGGTATTTCTCACGTTGATTATATCATGTGAACGTTATTGAAATGAAAATATATCAAATAACTTTATATGAAATGAGACGCACCCGTCAAAAATTGCATACGAACTTGTTTATTTAGAAATGATTACTAGTTAAATTAATCAAGAGTTGCTTGAGAACTGATCATTTACTAGGTGTACTTTTTCACATGTCGCATGGGTCAAGGGACTGTCTTGAAAAGTTGCCGAGACCCTGGAACGTAAAAAGGTATTGAAGATTACCGTGGATTTTAGTCAGTACGAGTCTGACAGTTTCTTCTGCTCCTCCCAGGGTGGGAGGACTCATTGGAAGACTTTATCATGTAAAAACATACAAACACAAACATACAACAACATATATTAAGCAGCCGATTTTCCAGTGCGGCCTAGCCTTGCAGCGAAAATTGACCCGTGTAAATCCACTATACGAGTACGTATTACCATAGCGGTTTTGATGCATCTGTCGTCCAATCTATTATAAAGTTTGCAGAGTGTAGTTTGATTTACCACATTATTAGAATAACTATATACATACCTCAACTTTACTTAGGTACAAAACCTAGCTAGACGTAGGTTAAAAAAAATCAAGTTCAGGTCGATCTTCACAGTTAAATCGCCTGGATCTAGGTAGTATCAATTCCAAAATTAAGTGACAACAGACAACAATAACAGATTGTCATAGACATAAAGCAAAAACATGATGGAACAACTTTAAACTCGTGACTTCGCAGAGAAGGAGCCAAATATTCGAAAAACTGTGAAACTTAATTAAAAAAAAGCTTTTAAAAGACTCCAAAAAACTAAACATCAAGAAAGAACTAAAACCGGAAAGTAAAGTAAAAAAATATGGTAAAACAGAACAAATTGAATTTGTTGAAGTAGGGACAATAAGAATACTGAATGGGGAAAGTTTCGTCGTTTCAACACCTTTGAGCGTGGCGTCGAATAAATTGGTATACAATTGTTT
The DNA here is from genome assembly GCA_950005045.1 of Agrotis exclamationis. Lineage (NCBI taxonomy): Eukaryota > Metazoa > Arthropoda > Insecta > Lepidoptera > Noctuidae > Agrotis > Agrotis exclamationis. The sequence goes on along the minus strand of OX465417.1, from coordinate 26,150,390 downwards.
GGCGTAAACATTAGAAACGTATTTCGAATGATTTGCTTTATTATTGAAATTATTAGTCGAGATCTTGTGAACACTATTTTGGGATTTTGATAGATTTTATAATGGAAACGAAATACTGTTTGTTTTAGATTTGATCTTCATTAATATTCCACTATTATGAATAGATATTTTATTATCTATTGTATCCTTGGAACGCAACCGGTGATTGGAAGAACAGGTCAGATTTAGTCAGTCTCGTAATGAGAGTCACTTACATACATTCCACCTGAAGCCCAAATCGGAACTTACGCCAGCGCCAAAACACTGCCTCCTTTGTAAAATTCGTTTTCGTACCCCCTTTTCATTTGAACGCGAAAAGTTTGTGCAATACTACATAATATATTATTATTTCTTTTTTTCTCTATAATATTTGCTCAACAAAGAGTTAACATTTTAAGTTTTATTTTATTCACTTCATGCGATTGCAATACCGATCACGTCGGTCAGTGCTCGTTCTTTTGCAATCTGAACAGAAACCCTTTCAATACCCTCTCAGTTGAAAATGTGCAATATTTATTGCTATCTTCCGCCATGCTTTCTCATAACAAAATACTGTAAAATTCTGTGAAAATTGAATGAAGCTCGATAGAGTACGAAAAAAGTTAGAGAGTATACTTTTATCGATATAATGGACCGGAACTCCTTTTCACAAAAATCAGTTGCTTTTGCCAGTGGCTTTGCCTGCGTCTTAGTCGAAAATTAATGTACAGAAACGCGACATCGAGATATAATCAATAATCACTATGCCTTTCATCTTGGTCTTTGTCGTATGTAGATCTTTTGGCATTCGCTTAAAATAATGTATGATGATATCATTCATGTCAGGTTTTGGGCAGTCTCCTTTGATTCAAGAGTAATTTCAGAATATCAAACTGATAGAAATTTTAAACGATGAAGTTTTCTTCAACTGTCCTAAGTCCAACCATTCGAAGAACCATACTTGCTCCATATCTCTTTTCCAAAGGGGAGAGATAGAATTTATGCCTGGTTGATGGCAATAGGCTCGCCTTTTGTAACCTATGTCTGAAATACAACCGGAGATATGAAGGTGTACAATTAATTGCCTGTTGAATATAATAAATTGGAGCTGTAACAAAAGTTGTTCCGTCTGTGATTGCTCCTGTAGTACAACTTTATTATGGCATCGATTTATTGTTAGCAACAGGTGATATAACTGCATAAAGACTAAGTTAAAATGTACGAGAATAACTATAGGCTAAAGCCACACCGGTAGTTGATAACGGCAATATTGGTATTTGTGAGAAGGCAGTAGAAGCAACAGCGCTAAGTTCTTACAATGCTACTACAAGCGTAGCTTGGATAAAGAGTGGTGGTAGCCTATGGTTAGCCCCAACTCGACTTAAATCTTAACGGTGGAAACATTGTAGGCTTACGAGTCATGCGGCATGCAAACGATGAGTAATGGGTGACTTACCGTTCGATCATGGACCATGTCCGGGTCGACAGCGCGTCGTGTTCCACGCGCGCCTCAAAGAGCTGTCAGCAAACTGACGGGGCCGCCCTTGGAGGGCCAAAGGCTGCTGGGGTCGCGAAACTGTCTAATCAAGTAACCGTGACCCTGGGAGGTAATGGGCTATTGAAGAAAACCTTGGTAAAAACAGATTAAGACTCATTACTAAGACATCAAATCCTACCAGTGCTAGTAGCAATGAAATCGTTAGAGACTTTGGTGAAATTCATGATTTCGTAGCCAACCAATCTTATTGTCTCATATTTTTACCCCAACAGATATTGAACGCATACATTCTGGTAGAATTTATTGTTAGCATATTGAACCTTATAGAAATGTAGGGTTCAGTGGTTTGCCGAGTTAGATTATAGAAGCCTACAAAATATGACATGGTCTAGAGAGGTATCAGTATTTGATATTGTTATCTAATGTTAGAAGACATTATTTAAGTGGCAGTGACAGCAAAGATTAATTATTATTATTAAATTGAGTAAATTTTATCTATCCATTTCTTTCCAGCTCTCTTTTTAAACAGCAATCCAAATGCCTATCCCTATCCCAAAGACAAATAAGAAATGGTCAACATACACTAGTCACGTACGCCAATTCTCTTTTCCGAGTTTTTCTATATTTTAACCACACACGTTTCAAAACAATATATTCAAAAAAATCTATCTCTAGAATGTTTATTCATATAAAAACGTGCTGAATTAATTGTAATTCAGCACGTTTTTATATGACATAAATTGTTATGTTCACCCAGTTTAAATGATTTTTATAATTAGTTGAGATTTCTACACATTTTTCGAGTTAAGGCCCGACGTATCAACAATCACGGTGTTTCGACTTTGTACTTTACCCTTTTTAAAAGAAAACAACTCATTGCCGTATAGTCTCAAAAGAAAAAAGTCAATCTAGAATCTTCATTCACTTTAATGACCTACAAAAACTTGAAGTTCTTTTGAACCGACATTCTTTACAAAGCTGAGAAAGAATCTATTAAAAGTGTAGTTAAATCACTAATTAGTTTTAAAGAGTCGGAAAAGAGTTTGAATTGAACATAGTCCTTTTAGTTCGAGTTAGCTATGTGACCCTTATTTCAGTGCAATAAGATATAAATTCCAACGATCGAGACGTAACAACTACGCAAAGAAATTAAACACAATTATGTCTGAAGTTCAAAGCGAGGTAATCATTTCGTTCGTGGTCAAAGAGATTATTCCGTTTTATTTTGTAATTTAATATGCATGGCGCTAAAGCTGTGCTAGTCTATTTTTATAGTTTGTGTATTTTTTATAAAATTATTGTTGGGTTTTTAGTTCATAAGTTCATAATTAGTTAAGAATTGGAAAGCAAGGATGGTTTAATCACTAACAATAATTATTGGCAAATAATCATTACAAATCAGTCTAGAAAAGAGAGAAATCAAAATTAATGATTTCGGTAAGTACCTATTTCATTGGTAGGTAGGTAACGAACATTGAAATAGTAATTAAGCCTCCTGCAGACACACGCGATTAATCGCGCGGGGCGACATGTCGCGGTCCATTCACAGTATTTTTAGAGTGGAAATTAGCTTGGCTCGTTGTCGCAGCGCGATTAATCGCGTGTGTCTGCAGGAGGCTTGTTTGGACTCGGGGTTGTTTCCAGGGTTCCAAAATATAAAATCTGACTCCAATTAACTGCGTTTAATATGATTTTTACAATGGTACAAAGAGTATTAGCGGTGTTAGCTTGACGGCGCACGACAGACGAATGAAACGTTGAGTGAAGAATGAATGGTCTGAATGAGAGCTATCGATACGCTCGAACATACTGGGGGGCGTTGGAGTGTCCTGCCTCCAATCAATCTGCAGCAGCGTCCAGCAGGGGACACAGATACTTCACACCCCTTCGGTAGATGCCGGAAGCAGTCTTAATCTCGGCGACCCGAGCCACGCCGTCCTTTCCTGGAAACAGGCATCGAATTCGGCCCAATTTCCATGTCATGGGTGGAGCATTGTCTTGTTTTAGCAAAACTAGGTCGCCAACTTGAAATGGTCGAGTTGGAATCTTCCACTTCCGCCTCTGCTGCAGCTCAGCCAAGTATTCCAGCTGCCAGCGTCTCCAAAAGTCCTGGCGCAGACGTTCTAGGCGCTGAAAGCGGTCTAGCCTGTTGAAATTTAAATGTTCCAGACTGGGAGACGGCATCGAAGTTAGTGGTCGCCCGATCAGGAAGTGACCTGGGGTTAAGGACTGAAGGTCATCAGGGCACGAGGATAAGGGATATAAAGGGCGGCTGTTGAGGATAGCCTCAATTTGACTGAATAGGGTGGCTAATTCTTCGAATGTCAAATGTGAATTACCTAAAACTCTTTTTAAGTGAAACTTGGCGGATTTTACGCCAGCCTCCCATAAGCCACCGAAATGGGGCGCATACGCTGGTTGAAATTTAAATCTTATACCCTCCCCAGAAGCAAAGCTTGCAATATCATCAGCATACCTTGAAATCAAATCTTGGATTTCCTTGTCAGCGGCAACAAAATTACGGCCGTTGTCGCAAAATATTTCAGTAGGTTTTCCTCTGCGAGAGACAAAACGCCTCAGCGAAAGTATAAAAGCATCTTTCGAAAGCTCACTTACAGCTTCGAGATGTAAACATTTAAATCGTAAACAGACAAAAATACAAAGATAACATTTTGTAATTCTACATCCTCTCCCTTTCCTATCTGCTATCAAAAATGGTCCAGCGAAATCGACACCAGCACTAGCAAATGGAAAATCGGGGTTTACACGTTGCTCGGGTAAGGAACCCATCAAAGGAGTCAACGTATTCCCGCTAGCCTTTCTACAAACAATACACTGCCTAGCAATAGTTCGTGCAAGATCTCGTCCAGCAATGGGCCAGAGAAATTCGCGAATGGACCCAAGCAATAGCAGTGGACCGGCGTGAAGAAGACGTAAGTGTTCATGCTGAAACAATAACTTCACAAGTCTATGCTTAGCATGTAACACCATTGGATGACGTTTTTCAAATGAATAACAAGAATATTTCAGACGCCCTCCAACTCTCATAATATTTTTACTATCTAAGAACGGACTCAAAGCTAACAATGGATTTTTAGAACCTAATGTCTTTTGAGACTGAAGTGTTTTCAATTCTGAACTGAAAAGTTCTTGTTGAGCTAGACGCACTAGTCCTTCTAACGAAGCCTTAAGCTCATCGGGCTGTAAAACACCCGTGAGTTTATTATTTGAATTCTTGCAATTATGCACAAATCGAAGTACATAAGCAAAAGACCTTTGCAATCTAGAAAACTTAGAATATTTATCGAAATTAATTAGCTTATTTTTATCACTATCTATGTTCATACATACATTTGATTTTACCTCGGGCAAATCACTAATATTGTTTATTACTTTATTATTTGTAGGCCAGACCTCTTCCGACATAAGTAAATACGAAGGACCGTTCCACCATAAGCTCAAGTTATTTATTTTGTCTGCATCTACTCATCGTGATGCTAAGTCTGCCGGGTTGAGTGTGGTAGGCACATGACGCCATTCCGAACCTTCAGTAAGCTCTAAAATACTACACACTCTGTTGGCAACAAACGTTTTTAATTTATCATACCTAGCTCCTAGCCATGCTAGCGCGATGGATGAGTCAGACCAAAATATCTTCCGAGTGATAACACATCGCAGTGCGCGACATGCGGCCGCAGCGAGCTGAGCTCCCAACAGGCACGCACACAACTCAAGCCTGGGCACCGTGGTCGGCTTCACAGACGCAACACGAGCTTTAGCACACAGCAATCGCACTGTGACGTCACCCTGACTATTTACTGATCTCAAGTAAACACATGCGGCATAGGCGGTCGTCGACGCATCACAAAAACAATGTAATTCTATTAAAACCGGATTGTTGCATAACACGTGACGGGGAATGAATAGCTTACGAATATTAGACATGTTGTTTATGAAAGATTGCCACGATTTAAGTATATCGTTGGGCACTGGTTCGTCCCAGTCTATTTTTTGTACCCATAACTGTTGAATTAATATTTTAGGCTTGATAGTTAATAAACTTAGCAGGCCAAGAGGATCAAAAACCTTACAGGAATCAGATAAGATAGATCTTTTAGTGGGTTTGTCACCTTTGTTTTCATAATTTGTGGGAAAATGAATGTAATCCTCATTAGGGTTCCACCCTACTCCTAGGGTGTGTAGTGAAGAACTGATGATCAGATTGCGTTGAACATTTTGGGATTCAGAGATCAAAGAGCGTGAATTTGACCTATATTTACGTAATGTGAAACAACCAGCTGACAAAGCATTCTCTATCGCGTTTCTAATTAGTATCAATTCAGCTTCACTATCGCAACCTGTCAACAAATCATCCACAAGAAAATCATTTTGTATTATGTTTCTTATTTTAGGGTCACTACACTCCTCGCCTAATTGCCATAAACAACGAGTGCTTAAAAAACTTGAACTGGTATACCCGTACGTAACCGTATTTAATCTGAGTGACTTTAATGGCTCATTATCACAATTACGCCATAAAATTAATTGCAAATTACGATGATCTTCGTGAATCAATACTTGTCTGTACATTTTTTCTATATCGCCTGACAAAACATAAGCGTGTTGACGAAATCTAAGTAAAATATTTAACAATGAATCTTGTATGTTTGGACCGGTTAACTGTAGATCATTGATGGAATATCCCGACGATGTAGGTGCACTACCATTGAATACGACACGTAATTTTGTCGACTCACTGGTTGGTTTCAATACTGCATGATGCGGAATAAAATAAGATTGTTCGGGAATCAAAACAGTGGATTCCGATAAATGCCCCAGATCAGAATACTCTTGAATGAATTTTGAATACATATCTTTCAGTTCCGGTTTTTTATTAAAACGTTTTTCTAACGCGAAAAATTGCCTTTTAGCCATTATGAATGAAGTGCCTAGACAGTCGGGTTCTGTATGAAGTGGCAATTTAACTATGAATCTGCCTTCATCGGTTCGGGTAGTATTAATAACAAAATGATTCTCACATGCAATCTCCTCCTCAGTTTCAATATTGGTTGAGTGAGGGATTTGTTCCAACTCCCAGAACTTGGTTAATTGCTTGTCTAGTACTTCATTTGAGCAACTATCTGAACAATTGACAGAAATATGACTACAATTTACAGTTTTATTTCGTGACTTGCTAATATCCTGAACATACAGCGGGCCTGCCAAAATCCAGCCTAACTTTGACTTACGCATGATAGGTTGGTTGGGACCAAGTGATATTTGCTCACCCTCTATAACCGACCAAAACAAATCAGCACCTATTAACATGTCAACTTTAGCACATTGGTTAAAGGTGGGATCGGCTAACTTAACATGAGGAGGTAAGTTAACTTGCGAAATATTAAATGTTTTCTTAGGTAAGTTACCTGTTAATTGAGGCAACACTAAACACGACACATTTGATTTAAAATCATTGTGTTTTGATTTAACTTGCACTACACATCTTTGTAGTGAATGAGACGTAGACACATTTCCTATACCTACAATATCGACCTGGATTGGCTGAGGAGTCAACTGAAGCTTATTTTTTAAACTATCAGTGATTAAAGACGACTGACTCCCGCTGTCTAGCAGAACTCGAATTGTTGTGTATTGATTTGTGACTGGATTGAAAACATCAACCAGGGCTGTTGAAAGCAGCACACTATGGTTGGCCTTGACTGACATACTAATTACGTCATCAGTAGCAACAATATCAGTAGAAACCTGTTCGACTGCACTCACAGTTGAGGATGCAGACGTGTGAACATTTGATGTGTTCACCGGTTGAGACGATTCCCTATGTAACAGGGTGTTGTGTCGCCTTTTACAAGTAGAACATGGACCTAACCTGCATTGGCGCGATGAGTGTCCCTTACGCAAACAATTGAGACATAGTCTCAATTTCATCGCTTCCGCGGCTCGATCTGCTGGTGACTTGGCCAAGAAAGACGCACAATCGTACACACGATGACTACCCTTGCACAGGAGGCACGCGGCAGTAGAAACAGCCTTAACATCAGCTGAAACTGTAAAAGACTTAGTGTGAGACTTATCACATTTATGAGAAGAAGAAGTTGTTTCACCTTTCGATTTATTAATTTTAACAGCATCCAAAACATTTGCTCGACTATTGAGAAACTTAAAAAAATCCTGTAATGTAGGAGAATTTTCTAATGAGTTGGTAAATTCCTCCCATTTGAACTTAGTACCACTGTCGAATTTCGCTGAGGCCAATTCGACAACTAGACCGTCCCACGAGTCCGTGGGCTCATTCAAAGTCTTCAAGGCACGTAAGCCTTTGGAAACATGATCTATTAAATATCGCATAGATTTAGCAGAATCTCGAGTGGTAGGTGGAAAATTACAGAATAAATTATAATGATTCTTCTTCAATTGCTTAACATTGTTGTATCTCTCACAGAGAAGATTCCAGGCATCTTCATAATTAGCAGAGCATACTGGCAAGTTGCTAATGACATTGGAAGCCTCCCCCTCAAGGTAAGAGTTCAAGTAATGAAACTTGTGTACAGGTTCAATTCTGTCATTGCTGTGAATTAAAGAAATAAATGTATCACGGAACTCTATCCATTTAAAGAAATCACCATCAAACTTTGCTATTTTAATCAAAGGCAATTTGAAACCCATAGGCTTAATACTGCAGCATTTAGAAGAATCACGTGCAGAATGTAAAGAATCAGCATTACTAATTGGGTTTGAAAGATTAGCATCTATAAATAGTTTCGCTTCTGCAATCAAGGAATTAAAGTCACCTTCAATGGCGTCTCTAATGTCGAGTTCACTATCTAAATCAGAAGAATTTAATAATTCTATGTCTGATTGCAGATCTTCAAACTGAATAAACAATTCACGAAACCTTTCGTACCTATTTAATAAAGTATGCATTTGAGCATCGGTTGGGTTTTTTAAAGAAATGATTTCATTTAAAAAGTTCTTAAACTTTGTAATTCGACCTTTAACTGAACTACGTTTTACAATTAAATCCTTCAAGTCTCTTATTGAATGACTAGCTGTAGGAACTTGAAGTTTAACACCTTCAACTGGTGATCTTGAACGTAAATCACTTGCACTGGTATGCGACATAATAAAAATTCAGCAATACAAAATTGAAACACACAAGGATAAATGAAATAATCAAAGAAATACTTAAATTCACTCCAGCGTATGCGACGATGATTCAAAGTCACGATCGCATGTAACGGGACAAAACAGCTGATGGGCCGGCTGGCGATAGATAACGCGCCGAAAGAACAATAGGCGTCAGCTGGTCCGCACGCACCTCGCTCACACACGATATGCACTGGAATGCGTAATTAAATAAACATTAATTACATAAAAGAAACGTTTGGTTTTAGGTGAAACTAAGGGAAATTAAATGGATTAGCAATTAGGTAATGTACTAACCTATAACTGTATGAGATGAAGTTTAGCTAAAATATTCAATGTTTTATAGTTTTAACGGCAACTACGTGCTTATGTAATAAAAATCTTTACAAATATGTGCGATTAGGCTTTGGATTGGCAATTTGCGCATGCGCACGTGGCCAGGGAAAACAATGGGCTGCACGGCTTGCGACTTATTACTGATTTTAGACAGTATTTTGATGAAATAAAATGATGGATAGCTAACAAACTTGTGTAAAACCTATAAATAAATGACATTCGCTTAATGATGCGATTTTTGTCAGCTTTTCACCCACCCTAATGACACTTTTTTTTTTTATGTACTTAATAGGGATTAGAGGATTATGGAAAACTGGTATAATCTTGCCTTTGGTTTTGCGTTAACCTCACAATGAAGTAACGCTTCCCCCGCAGGCGGATAACTGATGAAGAAAATTAGCACAATGCTCAGACAAATAGAGGTCGGAAATATGGGAATAATAGGGGAAATACAGGATGGATCACTTCCCTGGCTTAACCGTGGCTGCGGTGCTCCTTGTTCACAAATCAGCTGACCGGCGGGCTACAAGCTGTGGTTAAGATGATCTCCTGGCAATGTGGTGTTTCACTCCAATCGTGTTTCCTCGTCACTATTATATCCGTGTCCACTATTGAGATATTCAAGCGGTTTCTCCTCTGTATAAAGAAACCAATCTCTAAATTAAAAGATGCAACGATGTTCAACGGCTGGGCAAAGTTCGAGATGACGTCGAGTCCAAAGTCCGCTTGACAATGAAGTACGATGCGACGAATAAATATGCCGATAGCTGCGTCGAATCACGTCGGGGTCACCATGTTTGGACTCGGGGTTGTTTCCAGGGTTCCAAAATATAAAATCTGACTCCAATTAACTGCGTTTAATATGATTTTTACAATGGTACAAAGAGTATTAGCGGTGTTAGCTTGACGGCGCACGACAGACGAATGAAACGTTGAGTGAAGAATGAATGGTCTGAATGAGAGCTATCGATACGCTCGAACAAGGCTTTACTTGTATAATAGAAGCTTAACTTTTTATATATTTGTTAGCTAATGCTATTAACAATGAGCCTTATTAGAAACTTTGTCGATCACAGATTACCTACGACCAGTGTTTCACATTTACTCTGAAAAGAATGACCAGTAGTTTTAAAGTGTAAGGGATCATTATTAAGTGGTCCGACTGGAGAGTTATCTATTTTTCCGCATTTTTTATTAATTACTTAATAAGAATACCGCAAAGAATCAAAGTTCCAACTCCAACAAGAGCAGAACGCATTGAAATATTATTATTCCTTTAATAAAAATGAAATTTCTTTACAAAACACAACAACCACAAAACTACTGCATCTCAGTACTAAATCTATAATCCCGCAAGATGGGTGAACACAAAATATTTGTAGCTGGAAAACATGAATATGCATGTACCCAGACCAGCTTAACGTGTAGAAATATGAATTATGAGCGAACAGCGGGATTTCCTTTTTGTATTTAGTGCTGCAATGGAACAATGTAAAAGAATTTGATGTTTTATTCCGATGTTGGAAAAAATGTAGCCTTTTTTAAAACTCGAAATAAAAATGTTGGCACATCAATTTATATTTCAACTGCGAATTCTGATTATAGGGATCCCGTATTCTATTTCCATCCATTTTTTTTCCATTCCATTTTTTTAGGGTCAAAAGTGCACCTGGGTTTTCCCGATGAGTAAATTTCTCGGAAAAAGTTCAGAGTTTGGAAATTGGTGGTATGTAACCCCCTTGCCTAGCCTAGCCTTAGAAAACGCGTTGTTGGCTCTTCCTCTGACCGTGATAACAAAGTATTCAAACTCACTTACACAAACAGCAAAGCCCAGCAGCCCAGAAAATGCAGATTTTTGTCCTATCCAGAAATAGAAAACACGACACGTAGCATACTGTAATAAGTCGTTTTTAGTTCTGGAGCCATCTTCGTTTGAATAACACACCTTGAGTCGACGGATTAGTGTTCGGATTTAATTTTAAAAAGTAAGAAAATTTTCTGTTACTGCTTTTTCTCGCTAGAGTCTGTAATTTGTACCGTTTTATAATAAGACTGAGTTCCTAGGATAGAGTTACTTACAGAGAATTTAATGATGCCTCATTTTGAAAAGACTATGTAGCATGATTCCGTTTCTTCGCTTAACAAAGAATTAATAACTTCATTTTTAATACGCCTTTCTCTTGAAACTTTAATGTCTGTCTGTTTTTGTAGTAAATATTCTTTTGATCGGATTTCACCGATAACTTGATGAATTTGATAGTTAGTCGTACATTCGTTCAAATCGATTGAAATGATTTAATTACATTTATTTACATTACATTACAATAAGATATTTACTGATACTGATACTGCTAGCCTACATCATTCCACTGCCGGGCAAAGGGCTCTGCCCATGACTTCCAATTTTCACGATCCAGGGCCAAAGTGGACCACTGGTCATTGGTTTTATCAAGTTCGTCTCGCCATCTTCTACGAGGTCTGCCGCGACGCCTTCTGGCTGTATCAGGGCTCCACAAAGTGGTTATTTTGGCCCACAGCTGTGGGCCTAGATATTTATAGAATTTTTTTTAATTAGTGAATTGGATTAGGCACACTTTTCTTAGGCAAGAAAGTACCTACACTAACTATGTTAGAACTTTTTTAACTATATTAGAACGGTTTTTCGTACCTGACTATTCTGAGAAGAAACAGCCGAAACCAACTCAGAGGTCACTTGTATGTGAATTATAGGTACGAAAGCCATACAGAAGTAATTTTTTTTAAATTCATGCCATTGTTTAATTTCCAAATCAGTTGCCAATAGCATAAAATACCGCATTCCACACTTGGGCTCTGTGGAACCAATAATTTGATCAATCTTCTGCACAGATCCTTGCTCCGCTTTCATCGTCGATCACTCCAATAATCGGGTGGCGAACAGTTGCACTAGACGCGGCAATTAGCTGGAGACTGTAACTGATTGTATACCGGAATGGTTATCGACGGTTTAACATTAACTATCGAGGAAGCTGTTAGGAGAGTACACGTTCTAAAAATTTTTTTTTTGTTTGTCGTTGATTTTTTGGTCATTCATGGTCATTTGTGACATCTACCGACTTGCAATGGGCCTACAAGATGGATCTAACTCCCTCTCATATAGAAGTGGCTTGTATCCCAGGTTTTTCCGGTTCGACTCCCGCAACAATACAACCAAAACTGGAAATATTTGAATGAAAACTGTAATCACTACTCAACATTGAGTGGCTAAAGGTTGGTATAAAAAGAGATTGGTAGAAGACTACCAGCATGAGGTCAAATAAGTGCAACTTTCTGGAGATATAAAATCTAACTTCTCTTTAATCTTTTAATGGACCATACTCATACTTCAAATTCAATAAACACGCCAGCCAATACTTTAATCACACGACACTCATTAATACCAACTGCCCTAGTTCCCGTGAACACCATGTTATTATCAGTCACAACTAATTGACATGGCTGGCGCAGACATCGAGCACAGACAAGCTAAATTATTGGCCCGAGCAGCCGTGAAATCTGAGCATAAGATAGATTCCGCTGCAACGAAGACTGAATGCGATGCGGAGCTTGGTTCAGTAGCTATTGAAGGCTGTGGACTATGAGAAGTGGATTGCAGAAATATCTATTGGCCTATGAAATCTGAAAAGTTGTAACGTCGATATAAAAAAACCAGCCAAGTGCGAGTTGGACTCGCGTGAAGAGGGTTCCGTACGATGTTAAATATCACGTTTTTTTTTTAAATCTGACCCAAATTGGTACGCACAATATTGAGTGATTTACCAAGTTATTTTAATATCATGGACTTCTTATAGGTTTTCCTATAATCTATAAGTAGAAAACTAATTTCTGTTTAAAAAAAAATAGGTTCAGTAGTTTCGGAGATAAGGGGGGGAATGGTCAAATTTCGTCTATTTTCTTGAATAACTTGGAAACTATTTATTTTAAAATTACAAAAAAAATATATTTAAGATTGTCTCAACAAGACCTTTCATTTGATATATCACACGATGCAGTTTTCAATTATTATTTTTTAATTTTCCCCTTCCCCCCCAAAAATTACCTCCCATATACAGATATGGACTTCTTATAGGTTATCCTATAATCTATAAGTAGAAAACTAATTCCTGTATTTTTTCCAAAATTTTAGGTTCAGTAGTTTCGGAGATAAGGGGGGGGGAATGGTCAAGCTTCGTCTATTTTTTTTGAATAACTTGGAAACCATTTATTTTAAAATTACAAAAAAAATACTTTTAAGTTTGTCTCAACAATACCTTTCATTTGATATGTCACACGATGCACTTTTCAAATATTTTTTTTTAAATTTTCCCCTTCCCCCCCAAAAATTACCCCACATATACAGATATGGACTTCTTATAGGTTATCCTATAATCTATAAGTAGAAAACTAATTCCTGTATTTATTTCAAAATTTTAGGTTCAGTAGTTTCGGGGATAAGGGGGGGGGGAATGGTCAAGCTTCGTCCATTTTTTTTTAATAACTTGGAAAACATTTATTTTAAAATTACAAAAAAAATACTTTTAATTTTGTCTCAACAATACCTTTCATTTGATATGTCACACGATGCAGTTTTCAAATTTTTTTTTTCAATTTTCCCCTTCCCCCCCCCAAAATTACCTCCCATATACAGATATGGACTTCTTGTAGGTTATCCTATAATCTCTAAGCAGAAAACTAATTCCTGTATTTTTTTCAAAATTTTAGGTTCAGTAGTTTCGGAGATAAGGGGGGGAATGGTCAAATTTCGTCTATTTTCTTGAATAACTTGGAAACTGTTTATTTTAAAATAACAATAAAAATATATTTAAGATTGTCTCAATAAGGCCTTTCATTTGGTATGTCACACGATGCAGATTTCAAATATTTTTTTTTAATTTTCCCCTTCCCCCCCAAAAATTACCTCCCATATACAGATATGGACTTCTTATAGGTTTTCCTATAATCTATAAGTAGAAAACTAATTACTGTATTTTTTTTCAAAATTTTAGGTTCAGTAGTTTCGGAGATAAGAGGGGAGGGGGAATGGTCAAATTTCGTCTATTTTCTTGAATAACTTGGAAACTATTAATTTTAAAATTACAAAAAAAATACTTTTAAGATTGTCTCAACAAGACATTTCATTTGATATGTCACACGATGCAGTTTTCAAAACTTTTTTTTTTCATTTTCCCCTTCCCCCCCAAAAATTACCTCCCACATACAGATTACATCTATTCACGTTACACCTCTGTGCTTGGGTCACAGGAATTGATATGTGTAGGTACTAAATTTCAACCCAATCGGTTTAGTAAGAGGGGAGGGGGAATGGTCAAATTTCGTCTATTTTCTTGAATAACTTGGAAACCATTTATTTTAAAATTACAAAAAAAAATACTTTTAAGTTTGTCTCAACAATACCTTTCATTTGATATGTCACACGATGCACTTTTCAAATATTTTTTTTTAAATTTTCCCCTTCCCCCCCAAAAATTACCCCACATAAACAGATATGGACTTCTTATAGGTTATCCTATAATCTATAAGTAGAAAACTAATTCCTGTATTTTTTTCAAAATTTTAGGTTCAGTAGTTTCGGGGATAAGGGGGGGGGGAATGGTCAAGCTTCGTCCATTTTTTTTGAATAACTTGGAAAACATTTATTTTAAAATTACAAAAAAAATACTTTTAAGTTTGTCTCAACAATACCTTTCATTTGATATGTCACACGATGCAGTTTTCAAATTTTTTTTTTCAATTTTCCCCTTCCCCCCCCCAAAATTACCTCCCATATACAGATATGGACTTCTTGTAGGTTATCCTATAATCTCTAAGCAGAAAACTAATTCCTGTATTTTTTTCAAAATTTTAGGTTCAGTAGTTTCGGAGATAAGGGGGGGGGAATGGTCAAATTTCGTCTATTTTCTTGAATAACTTGGAAACTGTTTATTTTAAAATAACAATAAAAATATGTCGAAGGATAACCGTCTCCATCGTCATTATTGGCACACAATGTAGGTCCTCTTTGCTGTGGGCGTCACCGGTGGGTAGTGTTGGATAAAGAAAGCAGTCTTTTACACTTGATAATCATCATGGTTAATTTTTCCTATTTAGCACTGCACTATATCGAATAACGAATAATAAAAACTGACTGTACGTATCTCAGATCGCGGGATGGTTTTAGTGATCCGCTCGCGCCGGCTGCCAACAGTGAAGTGCCGTTGATCGTCGCTAGCGCGCCTCACACTAACTCCATCGAGCGCCACCGGATGGCGCTGGCATTCCGAATACGTCTCGATTCCGACACGGCCATCCTGCATGCACACGTCCTCGTGTGATCCTCTTCTTCTTCATCCTCTTTTAATCATCTTGGTGTAGACCTCATTCAACTCTTTCCACTCGTCCTCGTGTGATAATCACTCTGAAACACAAAATAGTCCACGACAGAACACTGTTCCACTCGGTCATTCCTGACCAATCTCTAGATTCAGTTCTTCGGTGAAAATAAGGAAATTTCAGAACTCTACTGTATCATTAAAACCAATACTCTTTAAATTAATCAAACACTGGGAACAGGTAATTGAAAATACAACAATCACTACCCTAGGCCACTAACAGCTAACCTAGGCCTCTACAACTACCCTAGGTCACTAACAACTACCCTAGGCCACTAACAACTATCCTAGGCTATTAACATCTACCCTAGGCCATTAACAACTACCCTAGGCCATGTACCACAGTCGTTCGCATCAACTTTCACAACTCTATTGCAAAAAACTACCAATTTTCCAGTATCATTCGACTTTCGAGTAAAACCTCTAACGCCACGGCTCTCTAGCCGACCAGCAATCACATTGCTTTCACACATCCACGCATGGATCAAACTTCTTTGCGCATCCACCACGTGGATCGCCCGGGTGCATCACCCGCTGACTACACACTATGGTCTCTCAAGACCCCAATCTCCACCAGGGCTAAACGCCTATCGCTTACCCACGGTCTACTTGAGTTGCCTCAAAAGATACCGATTTCTACGGGCTACGACTACGTAATAACCACTGGTGACAACACACTATGGTCTCTCAAGACCCCGACCTCCGCCAGTGCCATCCGCACACCGCGTATCCATGGACACCAGAATGTCAATAAGTTACGGACTACGGCTACGAAATAGCTACTGGTACGGTCGAAAACAATACGGCCTATAGACCGCTTTACTCGACCTCTCACCACAACTTAATCAGAATCTATGGTAACTTCGACTGGTACATGACCCGTTGTTGGCATGTTTGTAGGTACACTTAGAATTCAAGGGTTTCAATGTGTAACGGTCACCATACAAAATCTCTTTCACTAAACGGACCCTTGAACTTTTGATCTAACTAAGACTGATTTCGTTCTTCATTTTCTAATAACACAAAATTTTTGCGATTAGCGATTTTTTTTCCTTTGTTTTGTCAAATCGGGCTTTATCATATTCCCAACACTTTAATGAAAAACTCAGAAAATTCTCTAAGCGTTTGCAAAACTTGTCATTGCTTGTTATATCTGTCGCGATAACAGTTATATCAGATTGAAATGCGTTTTCACTATTATGACTCAATGAATTTACACAAAAGACTTTTCGTTAACGAAAGCTCATTTGGCATGCAAACATGTTTACAGAAAAACCCTTAATCAATCGCAAACTCACTTTGCTATGTCGGGCAAAACATGTAACAAAATTTCAAGAGGATGATCACCCGTTAATCACTACACAACATAAAATCTGTTCTGGACTGAATACTCGTGTCTGACCTATACCAGTCATAACAACAACATTAAAAACACGTTTACCACAAAATTACGGTGCAAAACTTTCTTTTACCAACGAGCATTCAGCACCAGAATCGTAAGTAAAAATGAAACAATTCACCTGTGTCCTTCAAGTCAATCCTGCCTGATGGTGGTTGCTCAACTCAGACATCGACGCTTCGCGCCGCGCCGTCAACTGGTCCGCTGCCGCTGCCGCCACCACTGCTCGTACAGCACACGGCTATTTGACCTGGCTTGCCACATTTGAAGCACACCAAGGTCTTCGATGCCGGCTGCTGCGTCACTTGGCTCGATGATGCTGTAGGTTTTACAGGTCTTCCCTTCGTGTCCATCAGCTTACTTCTGCACTCAATACGCTTATGACCGTTTTACCGCAGTTATAACGCTTAATCGACGTTATTTTTCCTCGCTTGGTATCACTTGTATTCGATGATTCCCAGATGGTGTTCATTTTTCGCATCAGATATGAAACGACTGGCAAACGCGGGAAACGTTTCTTTATCACTTGGTTTTAATAAAAAATACCTTAAATTCCTTCGTAGGCTATTTGAGATAGCCAGGTTGATGCTTCACCTTTTAGCACCTTGCAGCCAGAACAAGTCAACCCCCGCTTGGTGGATTCTCGACAAAAACAATCTGCCGTCGCGTACCATAATCTTGCGTCGGTACCTTGTTTTTCAGAATCGAATGCGGGTAGATCTTCACAGTACGCTGGCTTCGATTCTTTTTTTTTTTTCTTTTCCAACACGTATCCCAATTCTGATGTCGAAGGATAACCGTCTCCATCGTCATTATTGGCACACAATGTAGGTCCTCTTTGCTGTGGGCGTCACCGGTGGGTAGTGTTGGATAAAGAAAGCAGTCTTTTACACTTGATAATCATCATGGTTAATTTTTCCTATTTAGCACTGCACTATATCGAATAACGAATAATAAAAACTGACTGTACGTATCTCAGATCGCGGGATGGTTTTAGTGATCCGCTCGCGCCGGCTGCCAACAGTGAAGTGCCGTTGATCGTCGCTAGCGCGCCTCACACTAACTCCATCGAGCGCCACCGGATGGCGCTGGCATTCCGAATACGTCTCGATTCCGACAAATATATTTAAGATTGTCTCAATAAGGCCTTTCATTTGGTATGTCACACGATGCAGATTTCAAATATTTTTTTTTAATTTTCCCCTTCCCCCCCAAAAATTACCTCCCATATACAGATATGGACTTCTTATAGGTTTTCCTATAATCTATAAGTAGAAAACTAATTACTGTATTTTTTTTCAAAATTTTAGGCTCAGTAGTTTCGGAGATAAGAGGGGAGGGGGAATGGTCAAATTTCGTCTATTTTCTTGAATAACTTGGAAACTATTAATTTTAAAATTACAAAAAAAATACTTTTAAGATTGTCTCAACAAGACATTTCATTTGATATGTCATACGATGCAGTTTTCAAAACTTTTTTTTTTCATTTTCCCCTTCCCCCCCAAAAATTACCTCCCACATACAGATTACATCTATTCACGTTACACCTCTGTGCTTGGGTCACAGGAATTGATATGTGTAGGTACTAAATTTCAACCCAATCAGTTTAGTAGATTCGGAGATAATTGACCGTAAGCGACAGACAGACGGACACACGAGTGATCCTATAAGGGTTCCGTTTTTGTATTCGGACGTACGGAACCCTAAAAATGAAAAAAACTGGTCTATCCGAATGGATGGAAGTAGTCGGTGATTGAATAAATGGCGTGCGTTTGGAGATGCATATATCCAGCAGCGTACTGCTACATGTAAGCTGACGATGATGATATTGATAGATGGATGATACAGAGTGACTTCTGGGTGAGATGAGAGTAAGGAAACTTGAAGTTAATGTTCATATTATTGAATGTAAGCAAATTATTCGATTTACTATTATTTTTTATCCGTGAACACGGCTCTTGAAACATTCATCATCATCATCAGTCGGAAGACGTCCACTGCTGAACATAAGCCTTCCCCTTAGACCCGTTTCTTGAAACATTACCAAAATAATAAACATGGTAAATATTCCATTTTAAGTCCTTATCATGGAGTTAGAGATCAAGCCATTAAGTTGGGATTCCAAAATGGTTTATTCACATCTGTTAAAAAATCTCCACTTCATAGGAACACCCGATAGATCAGAGTCGGTCAACGATTTCGCCAACAATGCGAATAAAGTTTTAACGAACAGTGACGTTCTACGAATCGAGTTTTCGTTCATTAATATTTGATAAGCGCTTTTGGTTGGTTGGCGACATTTTATTACAGAAATGTTTTGTATGAGAGAGCTCTGATTTTTGACAAAGCTTTCTTACTAAGAATAATAAATGATCTATGAATTATCTATTCATCATCATCAGCCGGAAGACGTCCACTGCTGAACATAGGCCTCCCCCTTAGACCGCCACGCCGAACGACAATTCGCCACTTGCATCCATCGGTTGCCCGCAACCCTCACGATGTCGTCGGTCCACCTAGTGGGAGGCCTGCCTACGCTGCGTCTTCCGGTCCGTTGTCGCCACTCGAGAACTTTTCTTCCCCATCGGTTGTCAGTTCTACGAGCGATGTGGCCTGCCCATTGCCACTTCAACTTGCAAATTTTATGAGCTATGTCGGTGACTCTGGTTCTTCGCCGAATATCCATGTTCCGGATTTTATCCTGCAAAGAAACTCCGAGCATAGCTCTTTCCATTGCTCGTTGAGTGACTCTTAGTCTCTCTAAAAGGCCAGCAGTCAGAGACCACGTTTCAGAGCCATATGTCATCACTGGCAACACACACTGGTTAAACACCCTTGTATTGAGACACTGTGGGATTTAATTATCTATTGGGACATCGAAATTCTAATCCTAACTTTCTAGTTACTTTTATAATTGCGAGAGTGAATTTGTTTGTTACGCTTCAACGTTTAAATTTCTTTACCGATGTTGATGAATTTTAAGATGAATGATTCATACTGATTTAAAACTGGCTGTATGCCCAATACAGCCAGTATTAAGTCAGTAATTAATAACGATGTCGTTTCTAAATCTGCCTCGGCAGCTAAAAACTGCAATTTCCCAGAAGAGCAAGTACCTGTTGTATTTCATTTCATTTCATGCAAAGTTTATAATGTCAATTGATTCAAAAATATTCCACATTGTAAATGTAGAAGAAAGTGTAAGTATTTAACTTTCATAGGCAATGCAACTCACTTGAAGAAAAAAATCAATCATCTACAAAGAGAAAAAAACCCTTGTCAGAATTTACAACCAAAAACGTCATAATAATTGCTGTGCAATTAAAAATATTTTCGCAGTTCCTATCTTGATAATGAAGAGCTGGTATTACGGGAGACTGCTAAGACCCTGAGCCCTGATTTCCCAGGGGACGACCAACAGACCGTCAGAAAAATTGAAACTGAAAGCACAACTTCATAACGATAATATTTCTCGTTTCATACTTTGAAGAAAATTAGTTTTTTTTTTTTTTTCACTTCAACTTTATTACTCGAGTTTGTTTTTAAAGTATTCCCTGAGTGTCAGTCCTGAGTAAATTGGACTAGATTTAATATTAAATTTCTTGAATTATATTATTAAATTTTGTGTCAGGGGAAATGAATTATATTTGGCATTAATTTTCATTTTAAATAAAGGAAGCTAACGGCTGACGACAAAAATTGCTAGGTGCGTGCGTATGCCATTGCAATCGTGGAACTTGTTTCAACTTCGACGATTTTCATTTAAATTTGTTTTCACTACATAGTATAAAGTAAAGTCGCTTTCCGCTTCCTGTCCCCCTGTATGCTTAGATCTTTAAAACTGAGCAACGGATTTTGATGCGGTTTTTTTTTAAAGACAGAGTGGCTCAAGAGGAAGGTTTTTATGTATAATACATGCATAATATTGTAGAGAAACTCTGATAATTTTAGAGGTTTTGTAAGGTCGTAAATAAACTCATTTTTTTGCGCTTACATTGCAAACGCTGGCTGAACCCTACGAGATAGATCAAAATGAGTACTACAGTATTATACACCTTAAAAAGTTCTACAATAAAGTCCACGATGGTATATGTCTATCTCTTAGGGATAACCCACGATAACTATTTTTATCCTTTTTTATGGCTTATTTATGAAAAAGCGATTTTAAGTAATACAGCGTTAATCCTTATGCAATTAAGTACCTTAAATAAATTGTGCATGTAATATAGATCAATATGGTCTTTTACAGCATGTAATTTAAATGAATATTTTCGAAGATATTACAGATTTAAAATGCAGGGACATAGCGGTTGCGGCGGTACACGATTTCATTTATTATACAGCGATCTGGAGGCGACTGCCCTCCATCGCGTCTATGAGTGGCGCGTGGAGGCGCAGCGCCAGGGTGTAACCCCGCTGCCCTGACAAGTCGAGGCGCGGCGGGAAGAGCTCCGGCGCGATCTCAGGGCAGTATGGAGGAG
Organism: Agrotis exclamationis; assembly: GCA_950005045.1. Taxonomy (NCBI): domain Eukaryota; kingdom Metazoa; phylum Arthropoda; class Insecta; order Lepidoptera; family Noctuidae; genus Agrotis; species Agrotis exclamationis. The sequence goes on along the minus strand of OX465417.1, from coordinate 26,129,084 downwards.
ACGACTGTCGCAACCGAGGTCCGGGCACGCCGAAATCACGGCGGTAAGACCCCTCTTTGAGGAGTGGCTGGAAAGGCGTCACGGCGTCCTGACCTACCGCATGACGCAGGTCCTCACCGGACACGGAAGTTTCAGGAGGTTCCTGTGTCTGATAGGGAGCGAAGAAACGCCTGGGTGTCACCACTGCGAGGATCGCCCGGGGGACACGGTGGAGCATACGGTGCAGGACTGCCCAGCTTGGGCAGAGCACCGCCGTGTCCTCACGGCAGTGATAGGCGGAGACCTCTCGCGCCCGGCATTGGTCGAGGTCATGCTGAAGGACACTGAAGGACACCGTGGATTTTAGTCAGTACGAGTCTGACAGTCCCTCCCGCCCTGCCCGGGGTGGGAGGGAACTGTTACGGAGTGGGTCGGAAAATGGTTTTTTAAAAAAACTATTTAATTTGCTAAAAGAAAGATATAATGGAATTGACACACGTATTACAATTTGACGTGCCCGACGGAAGTCCAATCCAAAACTGAGTGAAAATAATTAGAATCACTTATGAAAACAACAACGGTTTCCTATTGCATTGACGTCAATGCAATGGGAAACTCAGCATTTTTAATTTATATTTTAAGCAATGGTTATTCCGATATAACAACCCCCCCGTTAAGATCGATCATCACATCTTAAAGTGATGAGAGATGTCAGGATTGATGTATGCTAAATTGGATTTTCGTCGAACATTACAATGAACAAAAGAAACATTATATATAGAGTAAAACTAAGACATGAATTACTTTAAAATTATAATTATTAGCTACATTTACAAGATACAAGGTAGTCAAGATTAGAGTTAACAATAAAACTATTATTTATTTATAGGAGAGCAATTATTAAAATCTAGACAAGGATAACAATGTGGAAAGAAAGGAAAACTAGAACTTAATTACTAACCATGTGCATTCATTAAAAGTTAGTTATCGTGAGTCTTGCCAAACAGAATATTCCTTTTAATAGGAGATGGCGTCACCCGTAAGTCTTCTACAGATTCTGACTCGTCCCTATTGATGGGTGCTACTGTATCACCATGAAATACGGTTTGAGAGGTGGGAACCGAATTATTTTTTGTATTATGACATTGGTTAAATATTTGAATGCAGCATGGGGCGTTAGTTGAACAAAAGAACTTACGGCTCTTATATAAAATATATAACATGGTTAACATAGAGATGCACAGGCTAAAGGACAAATAGTGAGTGCTATAAGTCTGAAAATGAGATGGGTTTTCTATCTTATTAATCTCTTCTTCAAAAGAGTTCAAGTGGATACTGGCTTGTAGCAGAGAATCAAGATTGTCTAAGTTATTTAATTTTGAGTAAGGTAATCGCTGTAAAGTTTTATTCAACTTAGATCGCTCACAACAATCATCTTGTAAGATGTTGAAATTTGATATTTTATTAGTTACATTTCCAATAACTGTTTCGCCAACAGCGGCGAATTGCAACGTCTTGTAAAAAGCCTTACAGTTCCTAGGCAAGGTCAAGATACCAGTACCAAACAAAATAACGTCAGAATTTATGTCTTCATCATTACAAGTTACATGACACTTGCCAGGTTCGGATTGTACAAAAATCCAACGGTTTAAAGTTAACTTATGAAATAGGTCAATTGAACCATGAATAAGTTTCGTTACACATATGTCAGGAAGTTTGCTAATCACGTCACTTAAGAGAATCGTTTCACACGTAGGGTTAGCAATCGCTGAAAACACATTAGTTAATACACACACATAACACTTATCACTTATTATTTTGCACTTGTCTATGTCTGCTATAAGTGAATAAAACATGCGATCAGCTGTAATCGCTACATATGAGCTAGTTGGCTCAATAAGAATGTAGGTATCTGGTTTCAACATATCGTAGGGAACAGGTAGGGGAATGATCCTATACAGGTCATAAACTTGTGGTAACACGAGAGGGATCTTGACGACAATAATGACTTTATTTAAATGGAAAAAGCACGAAAGTTGCGAAATGTCAATTAGGTTGTGTATATTTTGTAGTGTTAAAGGAACAGGAAGTTCATAGTGGCTAGGAAGGTTATTCCTATGCTTATCCAACTCACTATACAGTTGGTGCGGACTGAGTACAGTGGGATGCAAAACGTTGAGTTTTGCGAAAAGAATTGCATTGTTAATATCTTCTATATCAAAAGACAAAGTCATTATAATGGACTCTAAAGAATTTAATAAGGAACTTAATTCGGATCTAATTTCTAGTTTATTGCTACTATTCATAACTGTTTCTAATATTTTATGGATTGTTTCCATGTTCCTTAATATGTGGTTTTCGTTTTCGTTGACCTTAGATATCGTGTTGTTGAAATATGATATGGTCGACTTAATTACATGGATGTTATCTTTCATGAGATGAGCAAGACGTTTTTCATCCGTCTGTACTTCTTCTATGGCTTTCGAAAATCTCACCGCGTCCTCAGAATCCAAAGTGCCAAAAATAGTTTTCAGCAGAGAGCCACCGAGGTCCATGAGACCTCTTTTAAAACGCATATGGGGTTTTTCGTCAACCAATAAGTAGGATATGGAAGAGAATTTACTAACGTTAAGAATATGGCGATTTTTTAAAGCGGATAACGAATTAATACAGTCGGACTGTATTTTAGAAGAAGTTAACGAGTTGCAGAATACGTTGAGCTTTTCAAATAAAAATTCGACTTTATCTAAATTAGGTTGTACATGACTTATATCTACGTATGCTATAACATTCCAATCACTATTAGTAAACTTAATATCTAAGAGCTTATCAAAGTAGAGGCCAGGACTGCTGACGATAGAGGAAACATATTCGCATGTGATCGGCGATGGCAGCGTCGATCTGAAATAACAATGAAGCACTCGTGTACCGTTCATTACAAGTTATACTGTTACGTCACCGGCCGGCTTGATTTCGTCGTAGTGGTGACGTACGTGTTTACGATTAATGAGCAGTGTAACAGAATGGTTGCCATTCAGTTTAATTATTTTGTAAGGGCCTTTCCATACTGGAGATAGTGCCTTATTTTGCTTATGATGACAACGAACATATACCATATCTCCTGTTTTATAGGATAATGGCTTCGCGCGAGAATCATAATAAGTTTTTGATTTCTCTTTTGAGGATTGAATATTTTGGAGAGCCTTCTGACGACTGTAGTATAGTCGGTGATTAAGGGCTCGGATGTAATCCGTATAGGTGTTTGTGTCGAGAGTATCGATACTTGAAGGTAAGTAGGGTTTGAACCCGAAAAGCAATTCCAGGGGTGAGTAACCTGTGGTGCTATGTATATTTGAATTATATGCTATCATAGCGCTAGGAACATAGAGGTCCCAAGTATGTTGGTTTTCACCTATATAATATGATCTAAGGTATTCTTTTAGAGTAGAATGACTGCGTTCAAGGCCACCACATGTCTGAGGATGGTAAGGAGATGCGAACACATGTTTAATGCTAAACAACTTCTCAAGTTGTTTGAAGACATCAGAGCAGAAATTGGTGCCTTGATCAGATATTATTAGCTTAGGAATTCCCATATGAGATATGAATAGGACTAAAGATTTCGCTGTTTCTTCAGCGGAACAGGATTGCATAGGATAGGCCTGAGAAAATTTAGTCAAGTCATCCTGTAGAGTAAGCAAGAACTTATATTTGTGTTCATGTGTTTCAGGAAGCGGACCGACTAAATCAAGATAAAGTTTTTCGTTAGGCCGAGATGCCGTAGACGTGATAATCATAGGTGCCTTATTCGTTTGTCTTAGAGGTTTATTTATTTGGCAAGAGCGGCAATTTTTCACATAATCCTCGATGTCTTGCCGCATGTTTTTCCACCAGAATTGAGTTTTGATTCTATCAAACATGCGCGATATACCTGGATGGCCAGCCAGAGGAGAATCGTGATTTTCTCTGAGAATACGTTTGACCTCGTCAGGGGTCGGGTATCGTATAGAATTACGGTAGATGTTGACTTTAATGTTAGTGTTATGAAATAGAAATGATAAAATATTATAAAGTTTTGTGTAAGATAATTTCGTATAAGGATCTGTAAAGTCTGATATCGCGAATTCTTTTTCTTCCATGTACCAATACTTTATCATTTCTCTATAATCACGAAGGAGGTTAAATATGTCCTTGTAACTCATTTCGTCATAGTGATTTATTTTTAGAAATAAATGAGTAAATAAATGATTATCGTTAGATGTGGAGTAGTAAGTGTTTAATTCGCGTTCTATGTCGCAAATATTAGGTTCACTAGTGGAGGCGTCTATAATGTCCTTGCAATATGGCACAGATTCGTCTAGATCAATGGATGTCGGATAAGCAATAAGTTTACACTTTGCTTTCATTAATGACTCGTTGTGTTCTTGGATGACGGTATCGAATGACACATCAGGTTGTTTTATAATTTTAAGAAACTGCTCGTAAGTTTCTGATATGGATGGTGTATTATGTGCGTCTTCTTCGTTGTTAGATGTCGATGCCGGATTGCAGATAATTGAGTCGGAGCCTTCGTTATCTTGTAATACATTTACAGGAAACCGAGATAAAGCGTCGGCATTTGCGTTTAATTTACCCTTCTTATAAACGATTTCATAATCGTACTCTTCGAGTTTCAAACGCCATCTAACGAGTCTAGATCCTGGATCTTTGACGTTAAAAAGCCACACTAGAGGTTTGTGGTCTGTAATTATCTTGAATTTACGTCCATACAAATAAGGGCGGAATGTTTTCACGCCGAATAAGATTGCTAGCAGCTCCTTTTCGATAGTCGAATAGTTGCCTTCGGCTTTATTTAGGGTGCGCGAGGCATACGAGACGGGTTTGTCAGAACCGATTGCGCCCTGAGAGAGTACAGCGCCTACCGCATAATTAGAAGCATCAGTTGTTAGAAGAAAGGGCTGTGTAAAATCAGGATATTGAAGCAGAGGCGCTGAAGTTAATTTATCCTTGAGGGTGGTGAACGCTTGTTCTTGACTATGCGACCATTGAAATATAGCATCCTTTTTCAGAAGGGCAGTCAGTGGTTTAGTGATTTTGGAAAAGTTATTAATAAAACGACGATAGTAGCCGACTAGCCCTAGAAATGATTTTATATCCTTCGGGTTCTTCGGAGTAGGGAATTGAGCGACGGCCTTGACCTTCTCAGGATTTGGACAAACACCTTTATCTGTGATTGTATGACCAAGATAAGCGACCTCGCGTCGCAAGAACTCGCACTTGTCCGGTTGAAGTTTTAAATTAAATTTTCGGATGCGATCAAAGACTAACCTGATTTTGTCTATATGAGATATCAAGTCACTACTATAAATTATGACGTCATCAAGATATACATATGCGTGGAGGCCTTGGAGACCAGAAAGGACAGTGTTCATTAATTTTTGGAAAGTTGAAGGGGCGTTTTTAAGCCCAAAAGGCATCCGCAAGAATTCGTAGTGCCCTGTACTACTAGAATTTGTGTTTATTGAGAATCTGATTGAGAGATTGAGATCTGGTGGAAGCCACTTGAAAGGTCTAAGGTGCTGAAATATTTTGAATGGCCTAACTGATCTAAGATATCAGTAATAAGCGGCAAAGGGTAACTCTCAGAGACAGTGACGTCATTCAGACGGCGATAGTCTATTACTATACGCCATTTCCTTTTTCCTGAAGCGTCCATTTTCTTAGGGACTACCCAAACAGGGGCGCTCCAAGGTGACGTTGACGGACGTATAATATTTTGATCGAGCATCTTGCGGATTTGTGAGTCCACTTCTTCCTTGTGGCACTCAGGAAAACGGTAAGATTTTACGTGAATAGGGGCTGAATCCCCCGAATCTATGGTGTGCTCGATCGCGTTTGTGAACGATAGAGGTTCTCCCTCTAAGTGGAAAATATCTGTGTACTCAGAACAACATTCTAGCAATGCCTCTTTTTCCTCGGAGTTTAGATGAGAACAGCGTATAAGATTTAATACCTTTTGCGGTCTGTCAGATTCAGAATAGGATAAAGCGTTGACAGATTCGTTTGAATCTGTGGCGGTGTCACATTCAAGAGGCGTTAACTGGACTTTAAAGTCTTGGACTTGGATATCAGTGTTAGTAGTATTTAAAACGGTTACGTTAATTCTTTTATTAGGCTTTATAGTGACAAGACAATTCGCGATATAAATACCTTCGCTTATAGAGTGATCTAATAATAGGCCCTCATTATTTTTATAATGTTCACGCGAGTAATTGGATACTGCGCATTCGATGACCGCTTCGGAACGAGCCGGAATGACGTAAGTCGGTTGAATATAGTTTATGTCCAGACTCTGTCCGCATATATGAACCGATTGTGAGGTGTAGTCTATATTGGCTTTGAAATGATTTAAAAAGTCGCTACCGATGATACCGTCATACTCTAGGTTGATGTTATCGTCAACTACATGAAATTTATACTCGTGGCTATTATTATTCCAAGTAAAGTTTATCTGACACGTGCCTAAAGTTTCTGAATAGGTGCCAATGTTATTAAAACCTTTTATCTTAGCTATTTCGCGAGATAGTTCAGGCACTTTGGTTAAACTTGACAGTTTGACCAAACTAATACTCGCTCCCGTGTCGATAAGAAGGCACAACGGATGAATGGAAAGAGAAGTATTTATATACACGTGTGGCAATGACACTTTCTTCGAGCATGAAGATACCTCATAGACAGGAATTTCGGGGTCGACTTTAATTTCCTCTTTAGGGTAATGCGCCACAGCGGACTCATCGTGAGAGGGAAGTCTTGGACTTAACGATACAGGGGCTCTAATAGAAGCTTGTTGAGATGAAATGGTATTTTGACTCGACGAAACAGCGGTTCTCTGTGGAATGTGTCGAGATGAGATAGAGTTTTGACTCAGCGAAACAGGGACTCCCTTTGGAGCATGCTGAGATGAAATTGACTTTAGACTCAACGATTCAGAGGCTCTTGGAAGAGTATGTTGAGATGCAATAGGATTTGGACTCGACGAAACAGAGACTCTCGGAGGAGTATGTCGAGATGAAACAGTGGAACGACTCAGCGAATCAGGGACTCTCTTCAGAGCATGCTGAGATGAAATATGTTTTTGACTCAACGATTCAGGGTCTCTCGAGAGAGCGTGTTGAGATGAGATATCGTTTTTATGCGATTTATGTGTACAAGTACGAGTGCCTAAATTATCCGGATGACGACGGCACGTTTTCGTAATCCGTGGGGTTAGTTTAAAGAGTTTTTAGAATCGTCATCGTTTTCATAAGGAACATAATAAGGTGTCGGTGACGGAGCTGATGACATCGGCGGCTCGAATGTAACATGATGCATCGCAGCCGGTCTGTCGCGGTTGCCAGAATTGATTGTATTACGCCGTTCATTGTTGTATTTCCTTTTGCGACATTGAGTAATATCGTGGCCCTTATTTTTACAATATTTACAGAAAAGTTGGGACCCCGAGTTATTGAGTGATGTTGATGGTTGAGGGTCCGATGGAGCACGTGGTGGACCCGTGCGTTTTTGTTTCTCCCGACATTCAGCGTCCGAGTGCCCGGTTTTACCACAGGTCCTACATTGAGGTTTAATAGAAGTTTTATATAGGAGGTTTTGTATCTTTTCCTCCTCGAGAGCCACGTTGATCGCATCATTAAGTGATTTTGGGTTTCTACATCTGACATTATTACACAGTCGTGGATGTAATCCCAAACTAAAAGTAAATAATGCTAAATCCTCGGTCATAGCGATACGACCGGATATATCCCTCTTTAGGGATTCTGAATTATAAATTTCTGTTTGAAGGTCAGTAAGGCAGCTTTCTACACGAAGAGCGAATTGCGCAACAGTTTCGTTTGCCGTTTGCCTGCACGATTGTAAATCTAGCAACAAATGATTATAATGCTTTCTCTCACCGAAATTCTGTTTGAGAAAACATTTCAACTGATTGAAATCCTCAAATACTTTATTAGAGCACGCGATCTGAGCTTTACCTTCTAGGCGTGATAAAATATATTTATTTAATAAAACTAATTGACTTGGTGATGCTAAATCTAAGGCGTTCTGGCAATTAGTGAGAAAAGCGGTAAGAGTTTCGCGCTCTCCTTTATAAGGGCTAATAAAATCACAGAGCACCTTGATAGGGAACTGTTCGCTCAACGCAATTTTCGCGGTTTTCTTAGAAGAGGTTTCATTTGTTTCCGTAGACATTATGAACTTGAAAGGAATTAATTATAAAGATCGTAACACGAATATGTAGGTAAGAATGGGGTTTACGATATGTGATACCCTAGGTAATAGGAATACCTACTCGAAATTAAGAATGTTGTAGCGATAACAGCAAGATAATATGTTTTACTCACAGACACAGGAACACGAAGTAGTCGATACGCATTTTCTGGCACTGGATTAGCACGATTGCTGGAGCAGGAGCGCAGCGGCGCGATAAGTCGCGGCCAGCAGCAACAGGAACGTCAGGGACAGCGGGGTGGCGGCGCACGACACCCGAGCGTGATCAACGCTTACACGTGGCAGCACCACGCGGCAGTATCGCGTGTCAGGGCGGCAAGGGCAATCACCAGCTCTTTGGCGGCGATATCAAGATGACAGAGCTCGCGTATGTTGAGCTCCTGGAGATGGAAGCTTTGAGAATTTTGGACGATCGGCAGGCTTACGCAAGGTACTCGTAAGGCTTACTGTCGCGACTCGTCTTCGGAGATGGCACTGAGTTTGTCGAGGTGTGGTTTCACTTTTTTTTTTTTTTTTTTTTTTATCGTGGTAAAATCATCAAATGAGTCCTCCCACCCCGGGCAGGGCGGGAGGGACTGTCAGACTTGTACTGACTAAAATCCACGGTGTCCTTCGATAGCCCTTTATGTTCCGGGGTCACGGTAATGAGATAAGTCCCGCGACCCCGGCAGGCTTTGGCCCTCTAGAGAGGGGGCCCCGTCATCTTGCTGACGCTCTTTGAGGCGCGCGTGGAACACAACGCGCCGTCGACCCGGGCATGGTCCATGGTCGGGCAGCGAGTTGCCCTTTACTCGCCGCCCGCATGCCCGCGCCTACGGTGGCCGGAGATTGTCTTGCGACGTCCGTCGCCGTGGGCGTCCACCACTGCGGTTGGGGCGGAGGGAGGACACTGTCCTCTCTCTCACGCGGCCCGCCTCCTCCTTCGCGAGCATTACTGCTTCGCAGAAGGAGGCGACCGCTTCCCACTCCGTCTCGCCCCGCAGCATGGCCGCAACCAATGCCGGGCGCGAGAGGTCTCCGCCTATCGCCGCCGTGAGGACACGTCGGTGCTCTGCCCAAGCTGGGCAGTCTTGCACCGTATGCTCTACTGTGTCCTCCGGGCGATCTTCGCAGTGGTGACACCCAGGCGTTTCCTCCTTTCTCCTTAGACACAGGTACCTCCCGAAACTTCCGTGTCCGGTGAGGACCTGCGTCATGCGGTAGGTCAGGACGCCGTGACTCCTATCCAGCCACTCCTCAAAGAGGGGTCTTACCGCCGCGATTGCGGCGTGCCCGGCCGTCGGTTGCGACAATCGTCCCCTCCATACTGCCCTGAGATCGCGCCGGACCTCTTCCCGCCGCGCCTCGACTTGTCGGGGCAGCGGGAATTCTCCCCGGCGCTGCGCCTCCACGCGCCACTCATAGACGCGCTGGAGGGCAGTCGCCTCCAGATCCCAGGGCAGTAATCCGGCAAGCAGGTTGGCCGATTCGCCGGCGATCGTGCGGTATCCCCGGATCATTCGGATAGCCATGACCCTCTGGCATGCGACCAACTTTAGTGGTCGCGTCCGGATGCTCAGGGCCCACACGGGGGCCCCGTAGAGGGCCATGGACCGCACGACACCGGCGTACAGCCTACGGCAGGAGGCGTTTGGCCCGCTGAGATTAGGCAGGAGTCGCCTGAGGGCGGCTGCTGCCCGGTTCAGCTTTGGGGCCAAACTCAGGAAATGCTCCCTGAAGTTCCACCGGCTGTCGAGGACGAGTCCCAGGTACTTCATCGTCCTCCCGACGCCGATGCGAACCCCCTCCACCGTTATGTGGGACTCGGACCGTGGCGCATTAACGCGGCCATGAAAACACATGGCCTCCGTTTTGTGTAGCGCCACTTCGAGCCCCAGCTGCCGGATCCTATCGACGACTGTCGCAACCGCTTGCGTCGCCAGGTCGGCCGCCGCCTGGTGCGACTCTCCCTCCGCCAGGACGAGCGTGTCGTCAGCGTAACATATTACGCTGACGCCGTCAGGGAGGTCGCCGCGCAGCACCCAATCGTATCCGATGTTCCACAGGGGCGGCCCCAAGACCGAACCCTGTGGAACACCGCACGATATCTCTCGCCGGTTCCACTCTCCCCGGTGACCGGGGTAGATGACGGCTCTGTCCGTCAGGTAGTCCCCGACTATGCGACGGAGGTAGGTCGGCACCCGGTGATACCGGAGTGCCTCCCTGATGCAACTCCAGGGCAGGGTGTTAAAGGCGTTGGTGATGTCCAAAGACACCGCCAAGACGACCCTGCCCCGGGCTACTGCATCCCCCGTCGTGAGGGCTCTCACGCGCATGATGGCGTCCACCGTCGAGCGCCCCCTGCGGAAGCCAAACTGGCTCTCCGCAAGGTTCGGGCCCATCCGATTCAGGTGCCCGACGAGGCGGTCTGCAATTACTCTTTCAAAGAGCTTGCCCACCTCGTCGAGCAGCACGATGGGCCGGAATGCGGACGGAGAGTCCGCAGGGCGCCCGTGCTTCTGGATGAGGACCAGTTTTCCCGTCTTCCAAAGAAGCGGGAACCGGCCCCTCTCCAAGCATGCGCTAAAGAGCCCCCCAAGTCGAGGCCCGAGAGTCCTCGAGGCCAGGACCCAGGCTTTCCCTGGCAGGCCGTCGGGTCCTGGGGCGGTATTTTTGGCCTTGAGCCGTTGTACCGCCACTCTCATGTCTACCTCGGTCACCTCTGGAGCGTCGTAGACGTCGTCGTCGCTGTGGTCCGCGTTTGCGTCAGCTTCGTCCTCAGATTCCGTCGGAGACGGAGCCATGGGCGGGGGAGTATGCTCCCCTCGCGATGGGAACAGGGCGCTCACCACGTCCTCCACGAACTGAGGCTGGAGACTCTGCGTCAACGGGGGAGCCCAGGGGCGGAGCTTTTCTCGCACCCACTTGTAGGGGCGGCCCCATGGGTCCCCGTCCAGAGTCCCCAGCATCTCCTCGCGGGCCAATTCCTTGGCCCGCCAGATCTCGTCGCGGAGGGCGGTCTTCGCTGCCCTGTAGCTCTCGTGCAGCTCCGCCTCTACAGTCGCCGCATCCGGAGGTCGGGTGCGGCGCCTGCGGAATCTGGTGTACCGGCGTCGCGCGACAACGCACGCCTCGCGCAGCGCTGCTAGCTCGCGCGACCACCAGTACAACTGACGCCGGGCGCGTCCTTGCCGGACCCGGGGCATGGCCACGTCACAGATCTCGGACATGGCCTCCCGGAACCACTCCGCCTCGTCGTTGATGTCGGCAGGCCTGTCCGGTGGTGACACCCAGGCCTGCACGATCGAGGCTTCCAGGAATAGCTCCCGGTCCAGCTGCTTCAGCGCCCATCGCGGACCACTTGGGTTCCGTCCACTTGGAACTGGCGCGTCTGAGGTCTGGGCGGAGACGTCGAACCGGATATACCGGTGGTCGGAATAGGTCTCCACCTCCTCCACAACGCGCCAGCCGGTGACGCGCGGTGACAGGGCGGCACTGGCAAACGTGACGTCTACCACTGACTCGCCCGTCCACCGCACGCACGTGGGGACAGAACCCCGGTTCTCGATCACCAGGCCCTGCGCACGGGCCCAGTGCTCGAGCATCCTACCCCGCGTATAGTCCGTGGACCGGGAACCCCAAGCCGGACTTTTGGCGTTGAAGTCCCCCAGGACGAGCGCGGGGAGGGAACCGAGGGCGACGACGACATCTCCCAGCTCCGTTAGGGAGTCTTGGAACTCGGCGAGAGATCGATTCGGGGAGAAGTAAACGCCTACAACGGCGATCTCCCCGAACCGTGCTGCGACGATCCCGCGCCCTCTCTTTACGCGATCGAGGGGCGGGGTACCGGCGGCGGCCGACGAAATTAGGGTCACCGAGCCGTCCAGGTCCGCTACCCAGTCATTCCTGGGCAGGACAAAATACGGCTCGGCGACCACGGCGACGTTGATCAACCACTGCGCCATGCTCTGGAGCAAGAGATCCTGAGCAGCGGCGCAGTGGTTGATGTTCGCCTGGAGGAAGCGCAATGGAGACATTAATCTGAATCCATTGCAGCCTCCTCCAGGACCCTCTCCGAGGGTTGAGCCACGGCGGCGGCGGCGGCAGCGGGAGCGGCGGCGGCGGCGGCGGTGGCGGTGACGGCGGCGGCAGAGGGCCTACCTCTGCGCCTGGCTTTGGTGGGTGGGGCGCAGGACTTGCCCCCAGCCCGGTGATCGGCCGGCTTGCCAGCCGCCTCACATGCGAAGCAGTGAGGCGGGGCAGAGCACGAGCCGGCCTTGTGACCGGGCTGACCGCAGCGGAAGCACCTATCGCTGCGGTCCACCTCCGAGGTGCAAACGCATGCCGCGTGGTTACCCACTTGGCAGCGGTAACACCTCAGGGGTCTGGGCTCCAGGACTTTAACCTGCGCCGACACCCAACCAACCAGGAGCCTTCGGCCCTCCTGCAACTTTTTGGCCGCCGACACGGGGCAGCTAACCGTGATGGTTTGCAACCCCGCGAAGTCAGGACGCAGGGCACCCGCCCTCACCTGATCGGTAGGGCACCCCCCAGTCCTGGCAACAGCAGCCACAACGTCCTCCGCCGTCACGGAGTCGTCCAGACCCAATATGCGCACGTCTGCGCGCTTGGTGGGTCTGGACACTCGGGCCTCCTCCGCATTTAAGGACGCTCTGAGCCGTTCGGCCAGAGCGTCAGCGGTGGGGCCACTGGCCGCGCCGGGGAGCTCCAACATCCGAGCCCCCGTTGCGGTGACCCGTAGACGGAGGCCCCCGGCGATGCCGAGCTCCGCGAGGTTCACCGCCTCCCGCGCCTTCGCGAGCACGTCGCGGTACGACACGCCCTTCTTGACCGCGTCCGGCTGCAGTGTGATCACTACAGCCGCGGTCTTTGGGGCGCGCAGTCGCGCCGCGACGTCGCGCTCTTTGCGCCGCCGCCGTCTCTCCCTCCTCCTCTTCGACCTGGCCGCACTGGCAGCCTTCCTCTTCTCCCCGGCCACTTGCCAATCGGCGCCGGCCGGTGGAGTTTTTGGAGGAGGCTGCTGGGACGACTGGCTCCCGGCCTGGGCCTTCTTCTTTTTGGCCGCCTGTGCCGGCCCCGCAGGTGTCGGGGTCGGAGGCGGCTTTGACGGGCCCGGTTTCGCCTGGCTAGGCATGCCCGGGGCCGTCTTAGAAGGGGCCGTCTTAGGGGCCGTCTTCGCCGCAGCCGTCTTCTTCGCAGCCGCCTCTGCCGGAGGCGGCTTGGTCGGGGGCGGCCTCGACGCGGCCACAGCCGCGTATGAGGACGCCGCCAGCGGGGGTCTGAGCACGCGGCTCTCCAATACGGAGAACCGCTGCTGAAAGGCGGCCAGCTCCTGTCGCACCAGGTCGAGAACAGAGTTCTCCGCTGGTGTGGGCTGGCCTTTCTCCTTTTGACCCCGCGGCGGCGTGTCCCGCTGGCCGCCTCCCCGAAGCTTGGCCAGGTCCTCCTTGAGGGCGATGTTCTCCCTCTGGAGAGCCCCCATGGCGGCAGTCAGGCGGGTGACTTCCGACCGCAGTTCGGACATATCGTCCCTTGCAGCCGGAGCCCCGCTGTGAACGCGCGCGGCCGCCATGATGGAGGCCGTGGCGTCGCCGATCGCACCCTCCTTACTACTTTTTGTCCGCTTCTGGATGACGATGCGGATGGCGGCTGCCACGGCCTCTGCTAGTCTAGCCTCGTTCGAGGCCAGACCAGTTTTGGGCTCTCCAGAGGAGATCCCCCTCCCCGAAGTCTTGCCTCGGCCTTTACCCCGCACGCTCGTGGGGATCTTACGGGCCGAGGCAAGCCCTTCCTCTGATGACGAAATGTCATCCCTCGAATGGGGGCGCTTGAGGAACTCCTTCCTCCTGTCTGCGCCCCCCTCATCCCTCCTCGCCACGCCTCCAGAGCCCACGCTCTGGAAGCTCACGGCGTCTGATGCCGAGTCGGACTCCGACCCGAGCACCAGCGCCCCCTCCATCCGCGGAGCGGCACTCTGTGCCCGCTCTGTTGTCGGTGCCGGTGGCGCGGACGTGCTGGAATGATCCAGCGACTCCACACCACGGGCACGTGAGCCTCCCTGGCTCAATGCGGCGACTGCCGGCCCAAAGGTTGGGTAAAATTGGTTGTTGTTGCCCCCCCCAGAGTACGGTGGGGCAGACCGGACGTGTCCGGTGCGGGATTCCCCAGCTGAAGAGCAGCTGGGACCCGCCTGGGTAGTCGAAACAAAAACCTTTTTTTCCATATTATTTAACTTTTTTTAAGAGGTGAGTTCCTCTGTCCTAAACCCCGTTTTCCCTCCCCTGGTTCACTTCACGGTTACGTCTGAAGATTAGACGCGTACCGGAAGTGAACCTTTCCCCCCCTAGACCCAGTCTCTGAGACCGGGCCCCGCGCCGTCTAGAGGCTCGAGCTGACTGCTCGATCCTCCAGGCGGCGCGCCTTTCCCCGGTGTGTCCCTCTTTGTCTGGTCTCTCCCTCTGAGCCTGTCCGGCATGAGTGCACGAGTGCCTCTACCGGCAGGGGCCCAGAGATCATCGAGACACACAAGCCCCACCACGACGGCAACGTGGGGACACGTTGGTGGGGAGGTGTGGTTTCACTTAGCAAAAATAAGGACACCCCGGAGCTGGATTAACTCGTCGGCAACGTGAAGTTCACACACGATCACTTTTCAGTTTTCAGGATAACCACGACCCGTTATGGAATACCAGTGGAACGGTTACGACGATATCAACACTGGTATCCCACTTCTGACACCACTGTTACGGAGTGGGTCGGAAAATGGTTTTTTAAAAAAACTATTTAATTTGCTAAAAGAAAGATATAATGGAATTGACACACGTATTACAATTTGACGTGCCCGACGGAAGTCCAATCCAAAACTGAGTGAAAATAATTAGAATCACTTATGAAAACAACAACGGTTTCCTATTGCATTGACGTCAATGCAATGGGAAACTCAGCATTTTTAATTTATATTTTAAGCAATGGTTATTCCGATATAACAGGGTATTCCTTCACGTTCCAGGGTCACGGTAATGGGATAAGTCCCGCGACCCCGGCTGGCTTTGGCCCTCTAGAGGGGGCATCATAATGCCGACACTCTTTGAGGCGCGCGTGGAACACAACGGGCCGTCGACCCGGGCATGGTCCATGGTCGGACAGCGAGTCGCCCATTACTCGCCGCCCGCATTCCCCCGCCTACGGTGGCCGCAGATCGTCTGCCGACGTCCGTAGCCGTGGGCGTCTACCACTGTGGCTAGGGTGGATGGAGGACGCTTTCTTCTCCATCACGCAGCCCGCCTCTTCCTTAGCGAGCATGATTGCTTCGCAGAAGGAGGCGACCACTTCCCACTCCGTCTCGCCCCGCAGCATGACCTCGACCAATGCCGGGCGCGAGAGATTTCCGCCTATCGCCGCCGTGAGGAACCGTATGCTCCACCGTGTCCTCCGGGCGATCCTCACAGTGGTGACACCCAGGCGTTTCTTCCCTCTTTATCAGACACAGGTACCTACCTCCTGAAACTTCCGTGTCCGGTGAGGACCTGCATCATGCGGTAGGTCAGGACGCCGTGATGCCTACCCAGCCACTCCTCAGAGAGGGGTCTTACCGCCGCGATTGCGGCGTGCCCGGACCTCAATTGCTACAGTCGTTCCCTCCATACTGCCCTGAGATTGCGCCGGAGCTCTTCCTCTGGATTAAGCCCGGCGCTGCGCCTCTACGCGCCACTCATAGACGTCCCGGGGGGCAGTCGCCTCCAGATCCCAGGGCAGCAATCCGGCAAGGAGGTTGACCGATTCGCCGGCGATCGCGCGGTATCGTCGGATCATCCGGATAACCATAATATGACCCTCTGGCATGGGACCAGCTTTAGTGGTCGCGTCCCATGGACCGCACAACACCGGCGTGCAGCCTCCGGCAGAAGACGTTTGACCCGCTAAGATTGGGCAGGAGTCGTCTGAGAGCGGCTGTTGCCCGGTTTAGCTTTTGGACCAAACTCAGGAAATGCTCTCTGAAGTTCCACCGGCTGTCGAGGACGAGTTCCAGGTACTTCATCGTCCTCCCGAAGCGATGCGAACCCCTCCCACCGATATGTGGGACTCTGACCATGGTGCGTTCAGACGGCCATGAAAACACATGGCCTCTGTTTTGTGTGCCACGTCGAGCCCCAACTGCCGTATCTTATCAGCGACCGTCGCAACCGCTTGCGTCGCCAGGTCGGCCGCCGCCTGATGCGACTCTCCCTCCGCCAGGGCGAGCTGCGTTATAATATGTTACGCCAACGCCTTCAGGGAGGTCGCCGAGTAAAAGTTGTTTAGTCTGATGGGTATTTCCTGTTGACTTACAAAAATGAAAGGTCTGGAACGTCTTGAATCGTCTCGCGCATCCCGTTGTTGTCCCGTCCCCGGGATTCTAGAATTCGATATCAGACGTTTCAGAACTTCGAATTTGACGACCCCGTTTCCGCTGGCATAAGCAACAGGATCCGCGTACGAAGTCGCGGGCAGAAGCTAGTAGTCTAATAAATCAAAGAAGCTTGGCAGCATTAGCAGTAAATAAATAAATAAGTTGCCAGCCTTTTTTAGTAGTGAGATGCGAAAAAATATTTTTAAAAATTTTGACCCCCTGTTATTATTTACCCCTTTTGATTTTGATTTCTGTCTTGTTTACTTTTGATATCTATGCGTTTCGTTTGTAAATAACTTATATTCGTTTACAAATAGACATTGAATTATAATTTACTATAATTTACGAGATTTATTTTGTTACTTACGAAATCTTTCTTAGAAATATTCACAGTTTCTTAGGGATCGTTTCATATCTCTGATCAACGAATAAATTAACCGCTCGTGAAATCTTATGCTAACTTATAAGATTGGATGTCAGTACTTCACTCAATAGTCTACTAAGTTCTCATACTCAACGGGCGTTTAGTCGAGAGATAAACTGAGTACATCAAACTTTACCGCAAAGTTATCTAAAACACATAAAACTTTACGAACATTTTTATCTTTTGAATAATTTTAACATTTTCAGCACGCTTGGTACGTCCCTATTTTTCCCTCGCCACATTTTCATAAAAAAAGAAAAACTCCTTTCGCATTTCCAACAATTGCATTTGGTTGGTACATTAAAAAAGCTACATTTACAACAACATTTAATTTTCGCCACGACTCAGCTCGCAGATTTTACAAACGATTTGACCCTTTATACGTATACGAAATTTTTCGAATAGAACACCGTTTTATTCGAGAATTTGCTCCAACGTTACTACAGAAGCGGTTCTATCAATTTGTTGTGCACTGGAGTACAATTCTGTAGGTATTGGTGTCAAACGGTGTTCAAATAGATGCATGGATTCCAATATTGAAGGAAATTGGAGTATTTGTGGGGATGGAAATTTAATTTTCCATGAGAAAGGTTCAAGGAATTGTGAATGTATTTGATATCACAGCTATCAGCAGATGGAAGGATTCATAACAAATGTGTTGCCCTAAATGTGCAGTCATCGAATAGATGAAGCATCTTCTGGGGATCCTATATAAGATTTTAAATAACCGACAGTTTTTCAATTTAAAAAAATATTTTATTCCACTTTCAATGTTGTAAAATATTTTTCAATCCTTTTATTTTATACAATAATACACAGCTTCTAGTATACATCTGTTGCACAAAGGCCTCCCTCCATCCACTTTTTTTAATTTTTCACGTTTACCTGTTGCCACGATTCGTTTTTCAACTAGGTAATCAAAAAAGCAAGTTTATGAATTACATTTGAAATTTTTCAGATAGGTTGCGAATATCTTACTCAATTTATGATGCAGTTTAGCGTAAAAGCCAACCAGTAAAACCCACTTCTGATGCCAAAAACAGAAATTTCCTTCTTCAGCCACTAATCACAAAGTTCAAAACGGCGCAATCTTGTAAACAGGAACTCAATCAAACAGTTTTCACCACCATTTACTTCATCGTTCTTCTGTTAAAAGTTTGACAGCTGTGTGTTACAAAAGTACAATATTATAAATCTTATTTAATGCCGACAAAAACATGTTTTCGCGGCCGTTTGGTGACGTCATCGTGTTTTGATTCTGTAATCGGAACTGAATCATTTTAATGTTGTTCACACTGAATAAATTGTAAATGTTTTTTTTTGTTTTTTGGATTGTTTCTCAAGTAAACTATCGGTTTGTAAACACGTCAATAAAAGTTTGCGATCACTTTAAAAAATCGAAATATTTTTTGTTACGGTAAATTGTAGATATCATGATTTTTTCTATTTTTTGGATTATTATTACAGGGTATTTCTATCTAACAAAAATCAACCGCAAAGATTTTTCAATGCGAAAAGGTATTTTTACTTGTACTCCTTCTACCTTTTAGCTTTAGCCACTATATTCATAAAGTAATATTTTAAGTCCATCGTCATTTAAATACCGTCTTGATTGGAAAATTGAGTCGAAAATGGAGATTATTGCTGGTTGAATTAAGTCCTTTAAAGACGGGATTACATTTCAGATTTCCAATCTCATCTTTAAAGGATTTGATATTAATTTCAATAGACTCATAACTTTTAAGGTGAAAGACAACCAAATTGATTTTAATACCTACGTCTAATTTAATATTGGAACTAATGGTTATCACAGAAAGATTATGAAGGTTCTCCGAATCCAGCAACCAGCAACAATTTTAAATGAGAATTCTTTAGGATCTTAGGTAATTATATTTCCCTTTTTTTGTGTGGTTAAATAATTAAATGAGTCCCCACTCAAGGCAGGAGGGACTGTCAGACTTGTACTGATTAAAATCCAAAGTGTCCTTCAATAGTCCGTTACGCTCCGGGGTTACGGTAGTCCGTTAGTCCCGCGACCAAATTATGTTCCACTTAAAAAAACCGTAATCAATTTTACAAATATCGTTATCTGAAATAACACCTTTCTTACCTTGTCCTTTAATAGAAAAAAGGTACATCAAGTATTCTAGAAAAACATGTAGCTCACACATATTATTATAAGCTTGCTATACTGTTAAAATAATAGACAGAGAAAAAACACTCACAAGTTCCAGAAACAAAAAGACAGTTTCCCAACCTTGAGCTCGCGTTTAGGTTCACTATCTCAGCAATCCGATCCCGATCCTCGATCTTCATTAAGCAGTAAAGCACCATATATCGAAAGATCCTCCTCACAGAATCGCTGAAAGTTTCTAAAGGTCACGGCAGTCGTATTTATAGGTGTTCGCGCCTCCCGTATTTTCTTCTTAATTGACACTTAGCTTGATTTATGCCCTTGGATGGTAATGCCAAAGAGTTGTTAAATGGTGTAGTTACGACACGGTAAATAGTACAGGTAATAAAAGTCTTGTAAGTGTACCTTGAGAACTTGAGCTCAAAAAGATCCCTTGGTGCGGAAAAAGTTTTGTTAATGTGAAAAGAGAGAGAAGAATACGAGTTATCGTGTGAAAGACGCTAAACATCTTCTTTCAAGGTGAATCGAATGAAGACTGATAAAAATATTAAAGTAACACGGATACTGCGCCAGAATACTCGTAAAATACAATGATTAATTACATAACTGAAGGCATAGGATCGTCTATCAGAATGTGTATCGATAGCCTAGTGAAGAAGGCAAGAGCATAGGATGATTTATGGTCATCATTATAAATATAAGAAAGAAGATGGTAAAACTTACTCAACGGACAAGCCTAATGCTGCAGTGATAGCTATTGGTTGAAAAAAAAAAGCGAACATCAACAAAAAAGGATGAATTATTTATTCAAAATTCCTTTAAGATAGCGCTCAAAAATCCAACGGCACTATAATAAGCAACGAAGATTCCCTTCCGTCCTATCTTCTACAATAATCGTTGTTTTAAACCGTTCGCCTTAGAGATAATTGAGCCGGCGTTGAGACAGTGATAAATCTGTCTTTAATAAGTGCTTACACGCAGCATTTTGTTTGCAGACAGATGCCTGTTGCGGTGTTGTATGGCGTGTATGGATGCGATGAATCAACCCACGTAATTACTGGCTTGGATGTTAATGAAGGAAGGGAGATTAGACAGGGAAATACGGCAGTCTAATTTTAAAGGAAATGTAAGGAAACCATGTGTACCGACAAACGGTGACGGGAAACATTGTGAGAAAACCGGCGGTCTTAGAACTAAAAAGGTTTTGTAGATGTCGCATTGTTACAATATCATATTGATTGCTATAATAATAAATATCTAAAGAACTATTTGTAATCAGCAAGCCAGTGCAAATGGTAGTAGCTAGGATCTAGTGTAGTAGGTGTTGTTTGAGAAGAAGAAAACGCGACTTGGCCCATTATTCAGAAGGAAGGTATATATACCTAAGAAGGTAATAAAGAGATGATAGTTACCAAAATAAGATACAAATGAGGTGCATTAGAAGATTCCTTGGTGGAACAGACCACCAAATAAATCAGCGATGATGGATTGAAAAATTGGTAGGGATCGGATTTTGTGGTAGAACTTTTTCCTGAGACTTGTTGCAGTTTATCTTTACTTGTAAGTCAATTAGACGCAGATACACACTTAAAAGACACCCACGACCCACATGGTTCACTTTTCATTTGTTTACATTTTATCGTAATAGAATTACGCTCCAAACAATAAACAAGCCAACAGACATAATGAAGACAAACGACCGCAGCCTCTTAAAGACAAACAAAACGAAGGAATAACAATAAAATAAAATAAAAGCCCAAAAATATAACAAAAACGTTGGCCACGTTTAAACACGGAGCAGTCCGAAGTTTTCTCATTTCCTTTAAAAAGATTAACACGTTGTTACTGAACGTGATCTGGACGTAAATTTCTTTGCCGTTAATATTCATTTCGGTTTTTTGATTCTATTTATATTTTCGTTTGTTCTCTATCTCGTTTTATTCGTGTAAATAGGCTTAAAGTCTTTCGGGTTTCGGAAGTAATTATATTAACACTTTTTCATGGAGCTGTTGGTCGTGGTAGTCTTTTAAACATCTTTGTAAATCATTGCTAATAGTCAGTAGCAAGAAAATCTGGCAATCCGTCTTACCAAATAATATCAAATTGTTGTAGATATCAGAGCATTCTCCATAATCAAACACTTATATCCAGTTGAGTCCAGTTAGCCGATCACAATACATTTAGGAAAAAGCTAAGAAGATATTGACGATGAATTTGATCCCAAATGGATCGGAGATAACAGCAGGAGAATGACATTGAATTAACAGAAACGAGTCTTCCAGGACGTCCAAAATGTGATGGGATGATGAAGTTGTGAATAGGCATAAAGAAGTAAGAGTAAGGTAGAATTCATTTCTACGTCCTGTTAAAACCTACATAGCAGTAATCAAGTACTGACAGCTGAAACACGTGAGTTCAGGATTTCGTGGATACAAAAGCTACTGCGGTATCCTTGCTCAATCACGTCAGAATCAAATGGCTGAACTGATCTGGATGTTTCGTACAAAGACAGGTTATAAAAGTAACACTTTCGGCACCTGTTATATATTACGATCACGCGGGATAATTTTCGACACACATGCGGACGAAGCCGCTGGCAGCAGCTAGCTTACCAATATAAAATTAACTTATCAATTGTATTACGAGTAGCATATCACATTTATTACTCCTTCGTCTTTTCAAATCTTAAGTACATATAGAATTTTATCTAAAATGAGTGGAGCATTCGCTTTTGGCATTATATTTTATGCTGCTTTATCTGTGCGCCACCGAGATGTGCGATTTGGCCTAATGTCTCCGGAAAATTCACTTCTACTGAGCTTCTTTGTATTATACGAGACGGATACGATACGATTCAAGAAACTTTGCAATTTTCTAGTTATTACTAGTGACAATTTTGTGTTTAAATGTATCCCTACAAATACAACCTCAACCTCAGACCCTGTCTTACCCTTTCCTCCTACAACACATACTACACCCTGTTCTGACCCGCTTTGGAAAATCCTTTCAAAATTCAAAAATTCTGTCCCTATATTAAAGCGAGTTCCCCGAGGTGCCAGACCTCTTGTTGCACAAAATTTGGCTGGTTGTGTCCGCCTTGCCGTCCAGGAGAATTCGCTTAGTGCTTGGGAAAAACTGCTCACCTTCCCTTATAGAATTCTCCACGTTCAAAAGAATTTGGCAACCAAAAAAACGCTAACTTCTCAAATTAAAGAAAATTGTAACGTTTCGGCTCAAAGTTTAGATCTCAAATTACTGACTCATAGATATAATAACGGTAGGAATATATCTCACTTGGTGGAATCTAAGTTAGGGGAAGGTGACATAAGTGGCGCGGCCAGGATTCTCTTCAGTAGCGATGTGGTGGCACCGTGTTCTCCAGAAACACTAGCAGCTCTGGAGTCTAAACACCCTGCCCCAGCAGATGACCTTTCCTTTCCCGACCCTCCTGACCCGGACATTCACTGCCTCACCGTTACAGGTCGAGAGTTGATCACAGCCGTTTGCTCCTTCCGGAGCGGCTCCGCCGGCGGCCTCGACGGCCTAAGTCCCCAACACCTTAAGGATCTTATTTGTTTGGGCGCCGGGGAAGCTGGTGAGTCGTTGTTGAAGGAGCTTACGGCTCTGATTAACCTCATGCTCTCCGGCAATGTGAACGAAGCTGTCATCGACGTCCTGTATGGGGCCAATTTATGAGCCCTGCGCAAGAGGGATGGCGGTATTCGTCCCATTGCCGTGGGAACAACCTACCGTCGTATGGCAGCCAAAATTTGCTGTAAATTTTTTAGTGAGGCTGTTTCGGAAAAATTTCAGCCCCTGCAGCTAGGTTACGGCTCTAAAGGGGGCTGTGAGGCTGCCGTACACGCTTTGTCGACCTACCTAAATTCTGGCAAAGGTGAGGTCATCCTGAAGGTTGACATTAAGAATGCCTTCAATTCGGTTAACAGGGACACCTTGTTGGCTGAAACTAAAAAAGAATTACCCCAAATTTATAGTTTTCTTTGGCAATGTTATAGACACCCTTCTAAATTACTGTATCGGGATAACCTTTTGGAATCTGCTGTTGGTTGTCAACAAGGTGATCCCCTCGGGCCAGTGATTTTCAGCTTGGCTATTCACCCAATTGTTCGACAGCTAAATTCTAAATTTAACGTTTGGTACCTTGATGATGGGACCTTGGGTGGCGATGTTGACACCGTTTTGAATGACCTCATTTTTTTGAAGAATGAACTTCATTCCATTGGCTTAGACCTCAACCTTTCGAAATGTGAACTTTTTTTAACGGACAGCACCGACAGACAATTGACAATTCCAAAATTTAACTCAATAGCCCCAGACATCAAAATTATTGACAAAACGTCTCTTCGCCTCCTGGGGTCACCAATCTTTGAAAATTCTTTTTCTGACTTCATTGAAGAAAAAATTCAAAATTTTCATGATGTTTCAGGTAGATTGCTCGATATTAACATGCATTCAGCCATTACTTTGATTCGCTATTGTTGTTTTGGCCCTAAATTGATATATTTCCTTCGTGCTTCCCATTTATGGAAGCTCAATCATCTTTTGGACAAAATTGACCTCATTATCAGACATACACTATCATCCATTTTAAATGTGGCTTTGGACGACCGAGCTTGGATTCAAGCTACTCTTCCCATTCGCATGGGTGGTCTCGGCGTTCGCAAAATTTCCAGTATTGGCTTACCGGCGTTCATTTCTTCGGTCCACGGCACTGAAAAATTAGTCAGGAATATCCTGGCTTCCACACTGACTGATTTTGATGTGCCGTGCTTCTCTGAGGCTTTGGACGCTTGGAAAATCGCTTGCCCGAATACCGATCTACCCGGCAATCCATCTTCCCAAAGACAGTGGGATGAGCCGCTCTGCAGTGTAGTTCAGAATAACCTACTAAACACATCTGCTACTACTGCTGAGCGTGCGCGCCTGCTGGCTGTGGGTAAGTGGGAGTCGGGTCTTTGGCTTCACGCACTGCCGTCGTCGAGCATCGGCACCTTACTCGACGACACCACCTTCCGGCTCGCTGTTTCCCTCCGGTTAGGTTCCCCACTCTGTTCTCCTCATCGCTGTCACTGTGGGGAAGCTGTCAACAGCCTCGGACACCATGGCCTGTCCTGCAGCCGTAGTGCGGGCCGTTTTGCGCGGCACGCGAACATAAACGACATTATTCGACGAGCTCTTGTTACCGTCGGCGTTCCAGCTGTTTTAGAACCCAACGGCTTGGCACGCGACGATGGCAAAAGACCGGACGGTATGTCTTTGTTTCCTTGGAAGATGGGTAGGCCTCTAGTGTGGGACGCAACCTGTGTCGATACTCTTGCGCCATCCCATCTTCCAAGTTCATCGTGCTCTGCTGGCACTGCTGCTGCGGTTGCTGAAAACCTCAAGCGGCGTAAATATAGTAACCTGAGTAGTAACTATATTTTTGAGCCGTTTGGGGTTGAAACTATAGAGCCATGGGGTCCGAGTGCTCACAGACTCTTCAGAGACATTTCGAAAAGACTTGTTGACGCTTCCCGTGACCCAAGAGCTGGCTTTTACCTTGGTCAGAGGCTAAGTATAGCCATACAAAGAGGCAACGCCGCCAGTCTCTTGGGCACATTACCAGCTGACAGCGTTGAGGATGAGTTTTTCGATGCTCTAAAATAGTGTAATTTATTTAATTGGTTTTATGTCATAGTTTTTTATTCAAAGAAAGCACTTGCAAATTCAGCAATCAGTGTTGAATAAAATTTGTTACTAGATGGTAGATTTCAAAACATGGTATCATTCTAACTTGATCCATAATTAATTCGAAATACAACTAATAGCAACTAAGTACATAAATGTTATATGTTTCGTATAACGGTTGGTAGGTTCCGGATTACCATTGCCTCAAGTCATCAGATCAGGACGTATTTTATGTTCATGGTTGAAACTGCCAATGCTTGAAGTTTCTAAAGGAACATCTGTTACTAATATAATATTAAGGGTTAGGTAGGTGTTTTTAATTAGCTTACCTACGTTTACAAGCAAACTTGCCTATTGCCACCCACCAGGCACAAATCCAGACTCACTGGCTGCTACTGAGAAAAAATAATCCTTATGAATTATGTAATTTAGTCTAGGTATTTCGCCTGACGATAAGATAAAACTTTATCCGCATCGAACATAAACGCGACTTCTCTATCCAATAAGTCTAAGTCGCAACTTTTGTTTCATAATTACTATCAAGACTACTCAAACAGTCGTGTACTATAAAAAGCATTTCACGTTATCTCAAAGCGAGCGAGAAGTGTACTAGGTAGTGCGATGTCGCGGCCTCGTCTGTTGAGAACGAATTTATGTGACGTCATAGCTTAATTGATATCGTCTTCTCAGAAAACAATTGTGCAGCGAATAGGAGATAACAGTTCTTCTTTCATTTGTTTTGAACTTTAACTGTAGTTTATCTGTCCACTAGAGTTGGCTTTTTTAAAACTGAAGGGTACCTATTATATAAAATAGATAGTTTGTAAGGATGGATAGATGGGTGTATGGTAGGAAGATGAAAACCTACTGCCTAATTTACATGAAAACAGATTTGGGTAGAAACGTGTGCATAGAATTTATGACCTGGAGTACCATTAGGTATTACCCTATTAGGGTAGTTACCAGAGTCAAAATAATTACATTCTATTTAGTCCGAATTTTAGATTATAAAAAATACTGGACACGTATTTTTTCTTCTTTCGATTAAACAAAAATTAACAAAGATATAGCCCATTAAAGTTACGTGTGACGTCACCCCGCGCGAAAAATGCCACGCGGCGTGACGTCACACGTAACTTTAATAGGCTATATCTTTGTCATTTTTAGTCTAATTTACAAATAAAAAAATACGTGTCCCTTCTTTTTGAATAATCTAAAAGACGGACTAATTACATTTTTTAGGGCAACTAGCCTATTAAATATTTGGTGTGAATAACTAACAAACACCCATCCGTTCATCTAAACTAAGTAAAGTACGGAGTAAATTATTATATTTTTCTTTTTACACTTCACGATAAAAAGCTTTTTCTACCTAGGAACTAAAAGAGGCACTTTTTTCAGCGACCATAAACTTTCAGTATTTCACTGAAGCATTAAGTTGAAATGCCAGATCTACATGATGCCGATAAAATGGCGCGAACAGAAATACGTAGGACATAACTGAGACGTTGGCATTATGACATTCGGCGGCATTAACTTTCTAGTAAAATGCTTGGGTCAAATTATGGGAGATGGCGATGAATATACTGCCTTAGGTAAATGTTTTTTTGCCTTTTTTACGTGGAAAATCACTGTCAGACTTTTAGTACCACGCATAGGTAAATCACCTTGTTCCTGTAATTTCCCTGTGCGTTCCAGGGTGACAGTAACCTCATCAGGCAGCAGCCTTAGGAGGCATGGCTCCTGTCACTTATTGCTATTGCTTTATGATCTACCATTGATAAGGCAACCAGACAATTTTCGCGTCTAATGGGTTGAGTTGTTGTCAGGCGAGGTCGCGGCAGACCACGTAGGAGATGGCGGGATGAACTAGACAGGTTCCGTCCGAACTGGAAGGAGGATGCACCGTGTCGTGAATTGTGGAAAGGGTGGAGGGAGGCCTCTGCCCAGGAGTGGGACAGAGCAGGCTAGAAAAAAATTGTTTGCCCGTAGTTTTTGTCGGATCTCACCAGAACCACATCTGCTTGGACGATCATCTGTTTCAAATGTCTATGAACTTTAAGACCTGTTTCTCACATTCTTCATCTAGACGTATTGTTATCAAATTACTATCCACTTACAGTCGGTATAGCTGCAAGCTGGTTGAAAACGGCGCGGAAAGAGATGTCATTTAAAGAATCGGGAGAGCTATTTTCCTAGCTGTGGGAAAAATAAAAACAGGTTTAAGTTTAAATTTACTTCTTACACTTTACCCCAAACCCTAATTCGCCCAATCCACTTTATGGGTAATTTTTACTTTTATGTCGTTTCTTTCAGCAAAATTAAATTACTTATGCGATGGGTGTATGCGTACCACTGTTATTTCCACTTTCACGTTTATTGAGCCATTATTATAAAATAAGTAGTCTTATTATATTACGTTGCTGATTTTTAAGCGGCTTTGTTTAGAAAATATTATGATATTCTGGGTAAATAGGGTAAAAGCTGATGTAGCGGGGCTGTCTCATCAGGTGACCATGACCTGTTTTTTGCGTAGTAAAATCATCAAATGAGTCCTCCCACCCCGGGCAGGGCGGGAGGGACTGTCAGACTTGTACTGACTAAAATCCACGGTGTGCTTAATTAGCCCTTTACGTTCCAGGGTCACGGTAATAGAATAAGTCCCGCGACCAGGTGACCATGACCTTGGGACGTAAAGGGCTATTAAATAGTCACGGTGGATTTTAGTCAGTTCAAGTCTGTCAGTCCCTCCCTTGCCAGTCTGGGTGGGAAGACTCATTTGATGAATTTACTACGATAAGAAAATTGATTAAAAGCTCGCAATACTGTGTGCTCTGAAGATTTGGAACAGTTGACGCTGCACTAACACGTTTTTTAATGTATTGTTCACGATTGCAGACGTGTTGTTAGCAATATTGGCGATAGCGCGAGTAAGAAGCGTTAGTCGTAATTTATAATGTAGGAGAAGATGCTGATTAACATTTGCACTCGTACGTCTTACTGCAGTAGTCTAGGTAGGTCTTCAAACGTGGCTATAAAATCAGCCTAATATTCCGCTAAAGAATTTGTCATAAAACTAGCTGACCCGTGCCCACTTCGTTGGGCGGTAAAATATGCAATATGCATGATATCTTTATAATTTAAGCCTATAGCACTCACGAATGATGTAGCTTTCTACCAGTGAAAAAAATTTAAAAAATGGTTCATTACTTCCGGAGATTACCCCCTACATACAAACTTACAAACAAATTGTACCTCTTTATAATATTACTAGCTTTTCCCAGCGGCTTCGCTCGCCCCTCCCCCCCCCTTATTGCCTATGACACTCAGGACCGAAGCAGCTTTCAACTGGTGAAAGAATTTTTGAAATCGGTCCAGTAGTTTTTGAGTTTATCCATTACAAACAAACAAAAATACAAAGTTTTCCTCTTTGTAATATTAGTGTAGATAAGTATAGAATTATAGATAAATCAACAACACGATGGTTTACCTTCAGCGGAGAGCATTTTCAATTGGTTAATTTCATAAGTAGATAATAATATAATCGCTAAAAATATTTAAATATCCAATCGTAAGATGTTTAAGTTCGACATCTTTTACTAGCAGTCCAAACGATGTGAGTGTGAGTAAAAATAAAATGGTTTTTTATAATTTCTGAGGATCACCAATTAAAAGCAGCTTTACAAGTTAAAATCAACGGATAAGCAACAGTAAATGGTCAATTTAACAGGAAACAACGCGCGACGTCCACTTACAAAATACATTGTTCCTGTTTAACTTAATGCTGTTAACGCGTCGCTACTTTAATTTACAATTTACTGTTAATTAGCTGGTGGTCCGTGGCTGCAGAAAATCGGCACTTAACATGAATAACATTTTACTCAGATATTTTATTGGAAACTCAACGGAAACTATTATAAAATATATTATTTATCTAGCAATTCCCTGTTGTGGGGAACTTGTACGGCTGCTCCGCTAGTGGTAAGAAAACTAATAAAACAGAAAAGATCCCTTAAAACAAAAACCGCACGTGATCCAATCAATAAAGCCTTTACAACGATAATATTATCCGACCTAAGTCGAGCAAGAACTGTTATAGGTATGTCCATCAAAGTACTAGTGGGTAGCAAAAAGTTCCCATAAAACGAGATTCTTCGTCAGCGTTCGTATTCGTCAAGTTGTGACAAATGTGGGATCCTCGGGCCGGGACCGATACGAGGCAATCAATCAACGCTCGGATCGGACGAGTAGAGCTGGGTTTAGGTAATAGCATCCCGGGATTGGGAATGTACTTTTAGGTATTGAAATGACAGGGCATGTGTTTTATAACCTTAAAGTCAAAAGATTTAAGATTATAAAACACATTTCCTGTTGTCAATTTTACGTGTAAAAATCCAAAATAATTACTATCAAAATATGGGAATCTGTCTGCTCATTCCTAAAGTAAAACACAAGCGTAATAAATAAAGCCTATTTTTCCCCAATCGTATTTTAAAAATTTAAATAAAAATAAAATTATAATATATAATTAGTTCAGTTTATAAAAAAAAATAGATAAAATTATGAGACTTTCAAATCAACCAAAAAAATTCCTTAATTTTCTTGTTTAGTTTGAAAAAAATTAACCAAGAAAATTCCTTAATTTTCTTGGTTCATTTAAAAGTCAAGATTTAATCAAAACACGTTACATGATACTTGTAACTGAATCAAGAAAAATAATTTTCAGAAAACCGGTGATATTATTTTCTTCGATGGCGTACTTGAGAGGCACACGACCATGTTTTTCTTTGATCAAACAGGTCGTTCGTTTTTCAAGTCCCGCTTTTACAAATCCCGGAAATTTTCCCGGGAAGCACATCACTATGAAGAACCCTATCGATCTTCAGGCGTTTCCATTTACGGCACATATATCATACGTATTATTTAAAACGTGTTTCTGTGAATTCGTATTTATTTGAGGTAAACGTTAGTACGAGTGGTTTTAAGTAACATGTGTAAAAGATATTATCTGAGGAGAAATAACAGTTAAAGCCTCTTTAATATTGGCGAATGCCTGTACTTGAAACGATGGTTATTGTTGATAACGTGTAAAATGTGCTAACGCTACAGATTATAATCCTGATAGAACTGACCGGAAACCAAAAAATAATAAATGCATACAAGTAGATACTTACTGAAAAGCAAAAAATAAAAAAGTTTTATTTTGAATTTTTCTTCAATGTTTTTGGTCTCTCCCAAATTGAAGTGACTTCTTTCTCATTCTTACTTGACCCAATTTAGGTTAGTAACAAATGATAATAATAATATTCCACAACTATCACACAACGCCATCTAGTCCCAAGCTAAGCAGAGCTTGTGTTGTGGGTACTAGACAACTGATAAATATACTTATATATTTCTAAAAACATACATATTATAGATAAATTACACCCAGACACAGAACAAATGATCGTGCTCATCACACAACCATTTGTCCTGGGTGGGAATCGAACCCACGACCTCCGGCATAGCAGTCAGGGTCACTAACCACTAGACCAACAGGCCTGTCTACTGTGTGTCTAATGATATGGGGTACCAAAAAAGATGTTGAATGGGGAATCTTCAACTGGCCATGCGTCATGCGCCAAGCGACCCATTGAACATAAATCTTCTTTACATCATAGCAGACTCCACCAAAATACTGACAAACTTCAAACCCCAGCAGTCCACTTTACCACAATTGCATCTCAAGCCGAATCTCCAACTAAATTCAAAGGCTATCCCAAATTAGCCCCAGGCAAGACTCGAAGCTACTCGTAGCTCATTGCTCTAGGATTCGAAGTATTCCAAGTCAATTGATATCTGTTCCAAGTTCGAAGCAAAACTTTCAGTATGATTCCGCTGATTCGATTATACAACTTCGAAATACGGAATTACTTATGAAGGAATGTTAAGTAGATTAAGCTATAACTTTGTCGGAATAATGTCCATTGATAGATTTATTACGATGTCCTTATTTATTGGGTACATTGAACTGAACGGTTGTCGTTATTTTGGATATCTTTTTAATAGTAATTTGTTTGTGATCTGCGGTTTTTTCACACAATCTTTATTGGCTAGGTGGCATACGACCACGGCTATTAATTAAAAATTTCTGTAACTCGGATTGTTTTTGTGTTATACTTTTTAGAGCGCGATTTTTTCGTAGTCGGGTTTTAGTTATTTTAACTTATTTTTTTAGACCTACTAGCAGTAGGATCAAGATGTTGGTTTTATAATATTTGCGAACCCAATTCTTCGTTAAAAGATTGTAACATGCACTCTTGTACTGTTTATTAATTCCTAACAAGTCTTATAATGCTGTTTTTATTTCAAAAACAGTACGACAACGTTTCCTTTCACTGCATTTCCTCTCTCCTGCAAGTTAAATTGAATCGCAGACATAAAACAAACGCCTACATTTTTCATTTCTTAAGACAATGCCTTCGAGCGTCACGATTCTAATAAAAACACAATTCTGTCACAAAGTTTACTGAAAACATAATAGACTGTTCCTTATCAAAGACTGGAGTATGTTTTTATACCGTTGAAGGAAATTGAAAATATAAAGGGACCCTTTGATTAAGTGGCTTTTGAGACCCCTTCCGCAAGGCACGATACTTGGACCTCCTTTGTATGGTAATCTACATGTCCAGTCTCTGATGTGGGTATAAAATGATTTTTGCATTGAGAAGACGGCTTAGGTTTCTTTTGTGTATTCATTTTTGATGGAATGTGATTGAATGTTAGATGTTTCAGGTCTTGTTTGCATAGAATAGGACAAGTTCAATATTTTCGGTAGCCTTTTTTTTACATCAGACTGTTGTTGATCAAAAAATAGTGGCAGGTGGCGACGTGGCGTGGTAGCTTAAACAATTTATATTCACAAAAATATACATGTCGAAGAATCGTTATCAGAAGGGGCGCGATATCGGAAATAACACTCACAAAACCTTCGTTAACACTTTTAATTACTTGCAACACACACCGAATACAAAATAATCAAGGATGTCCGAGACATGGCTCGATTAAAAACTTAGGAACGCGGGAAGTTTATCGTGGGCGACGTGGCGTGACCAAGATGTCTACACAGCTTGACGGACCGATTCAAAGTGTTCAGTGTTCACTCAACTGTCCGTCCAAGTGGCCTACCCCACACAGGTTTGCCAACATATCTGTCAACGTCAGTACCTGTCAACGTCGAATACTTGATTAAACTTCTCAATCGATATTCAACTCGACTATTCGCTCGGTGTTGCCATTACTCCACGCTAATCATCCCCAAGTGTAATAACTTGGCGTTTTTAAACGTTATCTGTCAAATCTAACTTCATAGTTCTTCATAGATGGCGTTATTCTAAATTAACACTGATCAATAAAGATTCTAAATTGCGTTTCTGTTTTGATTCCACGCCAACGATAATAGATGGCGTTATTCTAAATTAACAATAATCAATAAAGATTCCAAATTGTGTTTCTGTTTTGATTCCTCGGCAAATGAAAATAGATGGCGTTATTCTAAATTATTGTGCTTCTGTGTTGGTTCTGCGACATATATATTTAGTATTTTAAAATATTACTGTTGTACTTTAAATATTGTACATTAAAATATTCATAAACATCATTGGAAACAAAATAGCTAAACAATAGAACATTCACTATTACGTCATTAATTTATATTAATCTATTATCAACCTGAACTGCAACTAATTAATTTATAGATTGCACCTTATTTCCTGGCATATCAAATAGAGCTAAAATCGATAATTAATTAATTAGCAAAACCCAAAATTGACTCATTTGGGCCATTCAACGCTACTCCATCATTTAGCAATAGCCACTATTTAAACTAAAGTGCTAACTAACTGCAATACATCGTTGATCTAGTGATCGCGAGCACAATAATTACTGAGCTTGAGGTCCTGGGGTTCGATTTCCGGGCCAGTTATCAGTATTTTTGGGTTTTTTTCCCTTACGGATACTTCCTCAGTAGTAGCAACAGAGTTGGTATTTGTGCTTGGTTGATACCAATAAAATCGCCCCCGGTTCATCATATCATTATCCACGGCATGACTTCGCCCACTGTTGGGTATAAGTCTCTCTTTGCTTGTGCTAAGCTTCATGTTCCTAGGTCAGCCTCATCCAGTATATGCCCGCAAATGGCAACGATATCTTCTACCCATCTCACTAGGCGCCTAGCGCCTCCCCCAATAACATGGAACTTGAACTTAACTTGCGCAATGCGTCTCGTTTACACTACTAAGGTTGCACTTCACTAGTAGTTTCTCTTGTGAGAAATTGCAACATCTAAACTTACATTCACAAATAGCCACACTTCGAAAAACTGCTTGCGCTTGGAGGCCATACTTTTTGTTCCGTGCCTGAACGCGGCCTCTACATAACCCTTCGGATATCACAAATGTGATATCCTGTCACGTTATCCTGTTACGTTTTGCTATGTGCAACAGTTTCTTGGTATGAATCAGACAAAATGCCTACAAAATTATTCTCAGCTGTTTTCATCGCACTTGTGTTGTCTTTTGAATAGAAAACTATAACAATCACATTGGAATCCCCTGATCCATTATCGCGAGCGATTTTAGTTTATTTTTCTTCCTGGATGGAAGGTACTTGAGGCGAAATTTCAATTAATGTGAATTTAAACACTCGACAGGAGAGCGAATGACAATCGAATTACCCGCTAATTGGTTTAAAAGTTTGATGAATTTATGTGGGATGCGCTTGAGTGTTATATTATTGTAATTGTGTTTGATGAGGAATTTGGTTCGGGTTTCCGATAAAGCATTGACATTAAAATGTTTCATTCATCTATTGTTTGGTCATTTAATTAAGGGCCTTTATGTAATTTATAAACAGAAAAATGTTTTTGATTAATTTTCTTGTTGAAATTCTGGGACACATTTATGGTTGGAACATAGTTACAATAATTGGCGAAGAATGAAACATCATCGACTTAAAAATGACCTGGCAAAGTGTTTCCAAAAACAAGCGGACACATTGGTAGATAAGAAAACGGATAAAGGATATTTTTAATACAAGCGAACCCACAGGCAAAACTGTCACAATCTTCGGAATTCCAAGACATCGCTGAAATTAAAACCAAACCCTCGTTTTTCTTAATCAGAAACAATAAATCACACTTTTCCTTCTTGTCAATTGCATCTGTTTCAAGTTGCCAAGGATTCATTAACGGGGAGCTTTGAGTAAAATATAACCACAAATAAATTGGGGTCGATTGGCATATCGGGAAGAAAAAAATGGTTATTTCTTTTTCGAGCAGGTTTCTCGACGAATTTATTTTGGCTAGAAGAAGACAGTCTTATTATAATTAAAGACTTCGGTGATGGTTTCTAGAACCCGTAAGATGTTGTAAATTAAAAAGGATTCACATACGCATATTCCCGCGACAAGGTTTATGTTAACGGCGCAGTGGCTAAACGATTCACTGCTGCTCTGCATATCGTGGATTCGTTTCTCGCACGGACCAAATATTTGAAAAGTCTACAGGTAGTTGTTGTAGGTAAAATGTGGTTGTAAACGTATATACACGAAATATTATTATCTTGGGGGCCAGCGACCAAAAAACTGTTGTTGAAACAATAATCGTATGCGAGTACGTCTTGAAAGTACTGTTTGTCTAAAAGGTACTCAAAACATTGCTGTAGATATCTTCAAAATTCTAAAACGATCACTGAAAGTGTTCAGGGATCTCAGTTACAGTAAACATTTCAGCATAGATACTAAAAGTCTCGCTCCATTGGAACGGATTCATCACGCAGTTTGTGTTCAAGCACGGACAAAAATTTCATGCTACGATCCTAAACCTAACATTTTTAGTAGGATCCTGGCATTGTTCCAAAAAATCCGAAATGGGACTGTTTTCTATTTTTTCGGGTCATTGGTTTGGATGTCTCGTTTTAAAAGGGTACCAAACGTGAATTGATGTTTATGATTGTAGGGATTTTAAATCGATTATTTGCTAGGCTAGCTTCTGCTTTTTACGAGTATATCATCGCCCGCCCATTTATTAATGTGAAAGTCTCTTAGTGTGGATGAATTAATGTTTTGTTAAGGTTGCTATATACATTAGTGGGCACCCATTAATCGACATAGCCGGACGGGAATCAGAAACCGCTTGGCTACTCGGCATAGCAACTGCCGACTTATGCCGTCTGCTTTTAGCGATTGTTTCAGTTCCACAAATACTTCCGAATGTTGGGTTGACCAGAATCTACCAGATCGGTACAAGCTGATTAAAACGTTCGGTTTTACCTGACTCCTAGAATTGCTACGGGCCAGCTTTGTTATTGGATAAACGCTGCTGAACCGACAATGATGCCCCACTAATTTTATTGATTTGTTAGCATATGCACAAATTTGCTTGACGTGAGATTCGCGCTATGCTAGATTTCCTTTAGGTCAGATTCTCTCAAAGACAATAAATGTACAACTAGCTTAAGCGAATGTACCCATATGCTAAGAAACCTTATAAATCTGTGTAGCAACCAACACTCTTCATGGACATGGATTTTTAAATTTGAAATTCATAACTATAATCACCATGGCGGATGTAGTACATTATTTGCTTAAAGTCAAATTATCGTAGTCACATTTTTACTATCTCTGGAGGGAGAATGACCAAACACCAACATGTTCCTTCAGTTATCCTTTACATTTAAGGGTCCTTACCAATTTCAGTATCATTGCCAACAAATCACTTTCATCTTCTACCATTACTCCATTTACAACACACCCACTTTTCCTCTTGAATGTTAAATCACTTGATCTTCGAGTAACACGCAATCTTGCCGCTATTACTCAAACCAAATTAACACAATAATTGTTACATCTCCGAAGTTAAACTCATAACACTATATCATGCATACCTAATGTGATAAGGGTTGCCCGAAGTCATTTGAAAGGAGGCTAGGAACGTTAACTTTTTATTGGTTTAGGTAACGTTGTTGTAACTGTGCTCCATGAAAATTGAGCTAGATATAAAAATGGGCTTTATTTTAAAGATTTTTAGATGTATTTTTGTTTCGATGATAAATGACATTTCATTCGTGTAGTTCTTTTTCTTTATTTTTCATTGTCCCACATCAGACATGCTAGATACGTCAATACCACATTGCTGAATAGATAATATAGGCCAAAGGATAATATTGTATATCATTTAGCTCGTAGGCTCGCGTGGTGCTTCCGGTTTATTGCAAGCTGACGTCATAGTATGACTTTTCACAATTTTGTGACTGCTCGCAGAAATACTTCAAGTACGCCAAGGCTTCTGGACTTTATAACAGAACTTAAAACCAACTTTCCACTCATTTTCAATCAGGAAGCAACCCTAATACGCTTTTATCAAATTACGAGCGACACATTTTAATAATTGGCCATAAAACTTGCGAACAGACATCGTTAGAATGAGGGATAGGACGTTATTACCGCGAATACGTATCTTTTGAAATTGCAACGACGTTTATTAACTCCCATTATGAATAACAGATGGCGTTAATTGAAATTTTGCCTAATCTTTTTTTTGTACAGGTAATCTTTCTAACTGCGGTCCACTCCACAAACGAGGGGTTGACTGGACCGCACGACTGTAGAAAACAACGGGTTGCGTGTTGAGTGCCGGCAGAAGTGAAAACTTGAATATTAACGTTGTGCATCGAAACAGCAGGCGCAGGTATAATTTTTCGCCGCGCCCTATAAAGAGAGGGGGATAATTACTCTCCTACGCCGCGCCGGCTGTCTACTCTCCATCCATCTTACGAATTTTCGATCAGGTCACGTGTCCTGACGCGAGTTTAAATTTTTTTACCGATTACAAAAAAAAAAACAAATTATTTTTTTTATTACCGTGTCGTGTTATATTCCCACGTTTTCTTGTTTGTTTGTTTGTATGTTTGTTTGTTTGTCGTTCCGGTTGGACTTTTGCAACTCAATTTTGAGGCACTTCCCGATAAGCTAGCAAGCTGAAATTTTGCACACACTCTGAGTTCTGATGACAATACATGACTAGCTAAGAAACGTCATAACAAATCCAATATGGCGGCCTCCCCAAGATGGTGGACTGACTGTTTGAAATCCACCCCCATGATATGGGTATCAAATGAAAGGGTTTGCTGTCAGGAATATGAAAAAAATACTCACGTGACTTAAATCCAATATGGCGGACGTCCAAGATGGCAGACAGCCTATTTGAAATACACCCCTATGATGTGGATATCAAATGAAAGGGTTTGCTGTCAGGAGTACGAAAAAATAGTCACGTGACTTAAATCCAATATGGCGGCCTCCCCAAGATGGTGGACTGACTGTTTGAAATCCACCCCCATGATATAGGTATCAAATGAAAGGGTTTGCTGTCAGGAATATGAAAAAAATAGTCACGTGACTTAAATCCAATATGGCGGACGTCCAAGATGGCAGACAACCTATTTGAAATACACCCCTATGATGTGGATATCAAATGAAAGGGTTTGCTGTCAGGAGTACGAAAAAATAGTCACGTGACTTAAATCCAATATGGCGGACGTCCAAGATGGCGGACAGGCTTTGAGGCACTTCCCGATAAGCTAGCAGGCTGAAATTTTCAGGGTAGCTTCAAACCCGATGAACAAAGATAAAAATAATAAAATAATTAATAGATTTAAAAAAATCTAAAAACCCACGTTTTTAAATGTCCTAAAAATAAGAAAATAACCCTACGGGGCTGAGAGAGGGGCCACTCAAAACGTGGGGGCGTATCTTTACAAGTTACACCCACGACATATACACGTCATGTAAATATATCCCATAAATAATCCCTTAAATAATATACGCCCCCACGTTTTGAGTGGCCCCTCTCTCAGCCCCGTAGGGTTATTTTCTTATTTTTAGGACATTTAAAAACGTGGGTTTTTAGATTTTTTTTTTTAAACTGGAGTGGTGTAGATATGAAATTAACGAATTTAGTTACATCTTGTTAGCGTCGTACAGGCTGGTATCAAATCACAAATGTTTTCATAATATATTATGCTCGATAGATGGCGTTGCACGATTAAAATGCAAGCTATCGTTTGCCTCTTCGTCTTACGAATTTCCGATCAGTGTCACGTGTCCTGACGCGCCCGATCCTGCGGGAACAAGGGCACAGCCCAGCACAGCCCATACCCGCCAGCCGCGCCCCCTTGCGGGGGCGCCGCGACTACTACGAGACAACTCCTGACGCGAGTTTGACATTTTTACCCATTACAAAAAAAAATGTATTTTTTTATTTATTTATTTATTTATTTATGTACACAGAACACACAAAAACAAGAAATAACATTTGGATAAAAGAGCACAAAGGCACTGCTTATTTCATTAAGAAATCTCTTCCAGCAGACCAACGACAGAAGAGAGACAGACAGCAAAACGTAGACACAGTGTACAAAAAATGAATGAAATATAAACATACATACTAAAAATAAACATATAAAATATATTTATACAATATATATTTTAAAATAAACCTAATACATAAATCAGTTAAATTACAGAGGAGAGGTAAATGTACAGCGCCGATAAAGAATTTTCCACTTCAAAAACTTAACTATAGACATGTGAATATACTACTATTGAATACACCTATGGTTAACCCTTTAAGGACTACAAGCGTGATGAAATGTTAAATCTTTTTTGGTTCTATTTCATGCGTAAGCCGTATTTATCCTTTATTGGAATTCCAGCAAACCATAAAACCGAATTATAATTTCACGGTACT
Source organism: Agrotis exclamationis (assembly GCA_950005045.1). Lineage (NCBI taxonomy): Eukaryota > Metazoa > Arthropoda > Insecta > Lepidoptera > Noctuidae > Agrotis > Agrotis exclamationis. Next base: position 26,090,398 of record OX465417.1, on the reverse strand, counting down.
ATAACAATGCATGAAATTCACGCTAACATAGTACAATTATCGTTTTTCAGAAATGACTGAAACTGTTATAAAAATATTATTACTTTTACCCAGAATTGACAATAAAATCAGTGTTAAAAACTGTTTTATTAGGTTGCTAACCGTCTGGCAATTTGAGTATACAAATTAATAAACGACGGTCCGGTCCTAAGAGGGGCGCCGTCAGTTTGCTGAGAGCTTTTTGAGTTGCGCGTGGACCTTGCGGCGCCATCGCGTCGACCCGGGCAAGGTCCACGATCTGTCGGCGAGTAAACCATCACTCGCCGTTTACATGCCCGGGCCTACAATGGCTGGAGATCGTCCCGCGACGTCCGTTGTCATGGGTGTCTCTCAAGGCGGCGGCTGGGTCGTGAGGTAGATCTATGCTCCATCACGCGTCCCGCCTCCTCCTTCGCCAGGATTACTAATTCGGAGAATCAGTCATGCTAGCGAAGGAGGAGGCGGGACGGCGACGGCGGGAGCAGGCCTGGACCAATACCGGGGATGAGAGGTCGCCGCCTATCGTGTTCGTGAGGACACGGCGGTGCTCTGCCCAAGCGGGGCAGTCGTGCATTTTTGATCGATTAAATTAGTACGCTGTGCGGTCAAATACGTACAATTCATGCTGTACAATTATCCTGGTAGTCTGTGGTACCTATAATTCGTTCTACTGCGCATAAAAGCAGTAAAGCCATAATTTTTAAAACTGAAACAAAAACATGCTTTATTCACTGTTACCAAAAACCCGAACTCAGAAAGTAAAATAAAACAAGCCAAATCAATGAAACACACACACACTTTACCCTCACCGGGGCTATTATTTTTAATTACTCCCATCGTACCGTTCGATATAAACTTTTTAATAGACTGCGCGCACACTGTTATTACTGCTGAACTTTGAGTGCTGTATTAGTGAAATCATACCACTTTGCTCGTATAGAATCTATTAGATATACCTTATTATATTTGTGTCTATATGCTATTCTAGATCGTTTGACAGTGCTCATAAACGTTTAAAACCCTTTTCATTGATCGAAGTTTGATAAGGGTAGGTTCTTCGATATTCTTCGAACTAAATTTTTAAAAAGAGAGTTTGTTTTTTATGTTTTCATGCCTAAACGTAGTTTGATGGATTTTGGTACAGACTCCTGATGATAATCGTAGTTTGCCGATGAAAACCGATCACAAATGGTAGACTTCCATTCGAAATGTTGTATGACTATTTTACTCGGAGTGCATATCTTACCTCCACAACCTTTATTATTAGGTTATTATCAACGTTCTTAGGTTTGCAACACTGACTACCTAGTCTGATGATGTTTTAGGTTAACGAGTGTTATTATGATGCTTAAAATTTTGATGCACGCAAACTAATAATGACCTAATTTAGTTTGTAAAGAGTGTTCACCCATCTACTAACCGTAAAGATCAAAGACCTATGTAGCTGATATTATTTAACAGCGAGCGATGATTGGCAAGTAGATATAATTGTAACTCACAAAATACAATAAAAATGGCCAAAAAGTTTCACACAATTGTAACACTCATTTATTATCACATCGCTTCATAATACATGATGCTGGCCTGAATTTCAGTGCACTTTAATATTAAATACGAATTTCCTGTTATTACGTGTATTTATTGTTGTTCCGTCATGGTTCAATTAAAAGTTTATAATCGATTGCACAGTGCTTTACGCAGAATTCACGTTGGAAATGAAGTGAAGTCTTGCGTTGTTAATCTCTCAAATGTTTAATTTCCAATAAGTTTAAATTGTTTTATAGAATTCATTATTGTATGGGTTCACGGTACCGGCGGGTATTAATACTGACTGATATTGATTGGATGAAATAATTACTATTATTAGAGATAAAGGTCCAGGATACATCTCAAAAAGGCTCAAAATAAAGGGGCCTTTTCTTTGTTATCGGTGGGAAACTTTCAAAAAGCGCTCGGTCTTTGGAGATAAGACCGGGGAGTGTAGGATTTGTACCTCACTAAAACCACCCCGGTGATCACCATCAACACTTGGAGGCGGGAACTTGGACCTCGTAAAAGACCAACTCTAAAACCCTCCTGTGCAATGCCTGTTAAGGCACATTCTCGGGAAGACGGAAGATGTCTTCCCTGCGTCTGACTGTGCACGGTAGCACGTGATCACAGTGCTACCTTCTTCTCTGAGATCACTTAATGCGCGGACAGAGTCCCCACTCTGAACACCCGCCATCTCAAAGGCCCGCCAGCCTTAAAGTTTGTGCAGACGGGGTTTCGGCGTATTAGAACATAAAGGGGCCTGGGTAGGACATGACTATCGCATGAAGAACTAGGTATGGACCCGAAGGTTTAGTGCTCTAAAATAGCGACACGTGGCCGCAGTAGACCACGAAGGAAATGGCTGAGGAACTGGATTGCTTGGAGACTTTGGAAGAAATGGATTCTTGCTTGTGAATTCGAAAGAATCAGCGCACAATCGCTCTCTTTGGAAGGAGGGGAGGGACGCCATTGCTGAGCAGTGGGAGCTGGGACTCATAATAATTACTGGTCGGATAAACTAAGATGTCGGAGTGCATGTAGCGCTCGCTGCTAAAATATCGGGAGGCATAAAAGAAGTGTTAGCTAACCATCAACCAGATGCATGTAGACGTCTAAAAATATCTATGCAAGGGTTAGTTGATTGAAAGAGACTTTGTTTTAAACTATGTTGACATAAATATGACAATTTTTATATCAGTTTTCTTTCACTCCAACATAAAAAAAAAACACAGGAACGCGTACATTCCATTTGTTTTCTTTTTGGGTGTATAAATAAAAGCCTTCTCCAGTAATTTACATAAAACCTTTCACACTTAAGTACATAAATTAGAATAATGAAGTCTGTGCTTTTAGAAAGTCCTCACTTCGAGGAATGGTGAGGGAGAGGATTTGTGCTGCATTGGTGTTTTCAAATTACAAATTATTTTACTGTGTTGCTGGTCTAGTAGTCGAAAGTGCAACTGATGAGCAAGAGGCCTTGACTTCGATTTCCAGGTCGGGCTAACTGTTAGAAGATTATTTTCTCCATCAGTAATTCCACGGTGGCAGTCATGGACTAGTCTGGATTTCCGTGCGGTGATAGTAATAAGCTCCTCCCCTCAAACATGGCACAATAACATAGCTGGCAAATGTGGGTAGGTATACAAATCGTAACAATTTTGTAACTTTGAGATGTACTCGAATGAGTACAGCTTAAATGCTATGATGAGTACATAAGCTCTAATACAAATAAGCGGATGCTTAAAGTTACAAAATTATTGCAATAACCTTAAAAAGGTGACTGTCAGACTATGATTGAGGGAGGCATGTCCAATAGTGTAGACTAAGTTATTACTTGTTAGTGAAGTGAAGTGTAAATGAAGCGGCCCTGAAACGTAAAAGACGATTGGAGGAACTATGTGGGTTAGGTTAGGTTAGACAGTCCGAGTCCTCCTTGCTTCCATTGGACGATTTGGGTAGTCATCAAAATGAATCCCGTTACCTCTACAAAAAAGCACATCGAGGTAAAATTTATCAATCAGTCAATAAATCCCACATCTACATAAAAACCTAACAAATTAGAATAACTAAAACTAAAAGGGAAACGATATAAAAACATCGGATAAGCTCACAACAATCTATCTGACTGTCTATCCATTAAGGCTCGCCTCGATCCGGTGGATTTATTTCGGCAAAGTAAACTGGATCAATTTTCAAGGCTGATTTTTAGGGTTCCGTACAAAGGGATACCACGTACGGTGAATTTACGGTGAACCAAGTAAGTGCCAATTTGAAACTATGAGAAAGAAACTGATAGGTACTTAAAGAAGTCTCGGCCTCATTTTTGATGAATACTGAGACGTGAAGCTTTTTGATTTACAAAGAAAAAAGTCGATTGTGAGCGAGAATTCAACTAGCGACCTTCAGTTTAGCAGATTTAGCAAAGTTTGCTCACTCCAAAAAATTACCATCCGTCCATTTGTCATAGAGAAATATTCATTAAGTGTAATAATAACGGCATTGCAACCACAACAAAAAGTGAACAACAAAAAATAAAAACTAAAACTCGATCAGTAGCTTAGTAGTAGCAAAGCAGTACTTACAATATGCGGCGCTGACGTCAGCGAGTGACGCAGTATAATGCATAATATTGATTATAATGTATATTCATACAACGTATACTCGTACCCGTGACTGACGTAGGCGACCAATATCGACCAATATCGACATCATCAGTAAAATAATATTCGGAAATCGTATAGGTAATACACTTTTGCGAAGGTACGGAACGGTCTGTGTGCGAGACCGACTGGTACTTGACCGGTTTTTATTCCGAACATAAATATCTATAGACGCAAATTGTATTGATTATTTTTTTATAGGGGATGGATTGAACGGTTGTTTTGTAAAAGAAAATATGGGCATCAGGTTATCCTGTCGTAAAAGTTTATTGAAAGCTTTGAAGTTTAGACGTGGCTTACATTGTAATTATTTTTGAGATTTGAAGTAAAGCTTGAGTAAGTAAGTGTTTACTCGAACTTTACTTCAAATCTCGTTTAGTTTTTTAAATAGTAACTAAGTTTTCAAAAATGTCTACAGTACAGTCTTCCCTAGTAAATCTATAAAAGAATTTAGTGAGAAATCATTTTATTTAACTTTAACTGAACTTTTTCCCTTGGAATTAGCCAGAAACTACAGAAAACCACATGCTAGAATGTGGTGTGTGACACATTTCAGATAATAATGACCACTATTGACATTAACATTAGTAATTGGGTACCTACAATTTACCAATAAATTATTACACTGCAGCAAACACACAAAATGCGACAAACAAAATATATCAATAACCAACAAAGTGGAAGTAACGCTAATATTATTACAAGCGAAAGTAATCAGTTCGTACATAAATTAATGAGTTTATTCTCTGTCCTCGGACTACCTTTTTGGCTTTGCAGTAAATATAATTAGGAGCCGGTGGGAAGCGTATTTATTTTGTAGTAATAACCTGGCTGTGTGGGGTAGACGGTAAGACCGTGAATTTTGTGGCAACGAGAAGTTACTTAAGGTCGGAGTTTTTGTGTTTTTTTTTTAGGGTTGAGATTTGAAATGTCGTTTAACTTTGAGGTCTAATTCTCTTCGTTTTGTTTAAGACGATATTTACATAATAATGGAAAAAATAGTTACCTACTGTGTTTTCGTCTTTGTTGTATTGCCCCAATTGTTTTTTTTTTTATCCCACCTAATGAATCATTCTTGTTTCGTGGGATCTTACTGACATACTCACACAAACATTAAGTCCCAAAACAGCTATCTGCAGACCATACAGATTATTACAGATATTTGTACCGTGCAGTGATCGAACCCGAGATAAACAGTGTAGCAGAGAAACGCTCAGTCACTTATCTATCTGTCACTCAAGCGATACTTATACACAAGACAGCCATTATCACAAGTTTTCACGTTTTTGTGATGTAAAGTAAACAAAAGATTTGAAGTTAAGATGGAAAAACATAGTTCCTGGTTCGTACACTACAGGTGTCTTTTTCATTTTCCATACCATTGACGTCATAATACTTCAAGTACGGCTAAGTAAGTAAAACCTCTCAGTTATGTTTCTTCTTTCGAAAAGGTAAAAATAACTGCTTGAAGTTCATTACGAAGCTTCCCTCTCGATAACTTGACTATTTAAGCACAAATTCCCGCCTTATTCATAAAGGCAACAATGGATAGCGTCATGAATATGCGATGCTATTGTCAACGGTTTTAGGCCGGTAAATAAATCGTCTTTTAAGGCGAAAACGTTTAGGTTAGGTAGCCTATGAAATCTAAATTGTTGTTCCTTTTTCACAATTTTTTTAAGTTTCTTTTAAAATTATTTATCACTTTTATTGTCTGCAACAAATGATCATAAAAATCCTCAATAATTATTTTGGTTGGATGGCTTTTTCAGACATGAATTTTTTAAGGCCTGTCTTATGTTGTTTTATAGAATACCTAAAGCAGTACATCCTATCCTTGATCGTCTTCCTGCTCTAACCTCATTTTACGGGCAGTAAATATTGCACATAGAAAGAAAGAATCACATCGTCCGTTGGAAAGAGATACTCGTAATTGAGTAGCTTCGGCTTTATACCACGTCGTGTCTGTTGCACGAAGCGCAAGAGTTCCCTTGTACGAAGTACAAGTACCTACGTTCAACGTACCTGACTCAAAACGTTTCTTCCTTTCATACTCCTCTCTCAACCACCGCACTATTTGTTACTACATTTTCATCAAAATCATCATTTCTCTCACAAACTGACACGTAAATTGCAAAAAAAAACTAAATAAAAAAGCTTACTTACCGCATCCCCCTTAAGAAGGAACTCCAAGTACTAACGCCCTCTAATGTACCACCGGAACATGGTAAAGATGATGTATGCGCAGTGGGACGTAAGGTTCCGGCTGCTGAATTGCTGAGCGTACCTTAGGACCAGGTGACGGAAGTAATAATAGTTAGCTTGGGAAAGGATTTGTGACTTATATGGAGTGGAGCGGGGTGACAGTGAGTGTAGCAGAAATATTAATGACGACGTGTTTAACAGTGTGTTTAACAATGTAAAACAAATTTAATTATTTTTACATTGTTTAACTACCAAAGTCAAACTATACTGCTCATTTTTAAAGTGTAAAAATATAAAACGAAAAATTATAATAAAAAAAAGTTTTTATTTTAAGTTTAATTTGACTGTTTCCAGAAAAGCACCTAGGATTATTGTTCTGATTAAACAATTATCTCAATGTCACAAACATTAGCAGATTAAAATATCAAACATATCAAGCCAAAACACTTGGATTACATTTCCTAGAAATTCTTTGGACTGCTAAAAACTGTGTTTCAAACACTTTTTTAAACTATCACGGTTTGATTCTCAACTTAAAATGTCACTTACGGGATATCTTCCGTGATTATATTAGTCAACCCGCGATCATGGCGCTTGCAACAGCGTCGAAATATCGGGAACTCAAACAAATACTTAATCACGCAACATATCCCGTGAGTGACATTTTATCTGTGTTTCAAATTGTAGTATCGAAACGCTACTTGAAGATAAACACTATTGACATTTTTTATTGTGGAAAAAGGGCCCAAAACAGGGGAAGGAATTACCGTAAAAATAAAATGTAAGAAGAACAAGAGTAAGTCCAAGCACATCCTCGTTTAATTAATATTTTAGTATTATCGCCATCCCCTTAACAAAAACACTCAGCAGAGGCTTAAATGATTCCTTGTCACTAAAAACTTTGCTCAAGTTCATGAAAATGTTCCGAAACATTTAAATAATAAATATACTTAAGATGGCCGGCTGTTACTTAGTAAACAGTCGTGGTCGAGAATCTAATGGATGGATTATTAATAATCCAGGTTTAATAATGTTGTAAAAGAGAAGGGGACGAAACGTTCTTGGTATGTGAGTAATCTCACTACTTTTAGAAATGCGAAACTTACTGAGAAAGATGGCTGATTGTTACTCTTTTACACAAGAACAGCTCAATATAATAATAATAATTATATATACATTTTATATTTTTATAGCGTGGTAAAATCTTAAAATTAGTCCCCCCACCCAGTGCAGGGCAGGAGGGACTGTCAGACTTGTACTGACTAAAATCCACGGTGTCCTTCAATGCCCCTTTACGTACCAGGTTCACGGTATTCGTTAGTCCCACGACATGCATCATTTGGAAGAAGTTTTTATCAATGTTTTTTTCTAACTTTAATTTACTTACGTATTCAGTTTCAAGGTTTGTTAACTGCGATTCAGTTATTTAAATTTTCGGAAATTAGGAAATCTTTTTTTTTATCATAATTATATCGTTCGGCTATAAGTTCTTGATAAGCACGGTGAGCCCAAATATTCAATGAAGAAAATATTTAAAATAAAAATTAGACAGTTTACTAAAAAAAACTGCATTCAAAAACAAACCTTAACCACCATAACAAAGTCCACACAGTTGGCAAACAAAGCGCTGTTCCAGTCCCAGTGCAGCAGTTCTTTTTGCGAGCCGTCAAAGTTTAGTTAAACGTAACACACCCTGGGGTGTACGGGGCATTTGGGGATGTACGCTCTGATACTGTGAGCGAGGACGATCGAGCAGATGGGATTCTAGGGTTATTTTTCTATAGCAATCTTACTTTAGGTAAGTAAAAATCCAAAAGTTTGAATTGATGGATGTTTGTTACGCAATCTTGCCAGAATGGCTAAATAGATCGGGAATACAGGGTGTTAGGAACACAAACGGATACCATGGGTCCAGGACATGATTCTGGAACCCCCCCCCGTGTTGGATTTTTTTCCTAATTTTAAAAATTTAAAACTTAACTTTAGCCTGTTTATAATCGTTATTCTTACTCCCAATGAGATTTTTATGAAAAATGTAATTAATTCACTACTTTCACTAAAAGCAGCAATGTAAATAAAACTAGAAATGGTGTCTTCTTATTAGATATTTGTAATGAAAGGTCATCGTATACCTAAATACTGTGCCCAGTATCACAGTACCTGTAGTAATTTAAGCGCGGCTCACTATTAAAAAAAAAACAAACTTATAAAAATAAAAAAATAAATAAAAAACCGATGGCAAATTCCAACACGGGGGGGTCCAGAATCATGTCCTGGACCCATGGTATCCGTTTGTGCGTCAAAATGTCCCTAACACCCTGTGTATCCTATCTGTGAGCCAAATATCAGGTGGCTTACCATGATGTCTTAAAGCGTGAGTGGTTAGAATGTGGGAAATGGGGCTTTTTCCCTGAACGGAAGTTCTACTCACGTTTTCATGGTTTCACCTGGACCCGTTCGACTGTTCTAACGTGACACCAATTAAATTATCTAGAACCCTAAAATGACTACAACTCGGTTAGTTGCTTTCCGAAGCTTTCCGAAATACGGTAAGTAACTTATCACCTATCTACACTATGAGGACCGATCTTGGCAAGTGAGAATCGGCGGTCCTCACTTGCCAAGATCGGTCATCTTAGGAAGTGACAAGCTTGAAAATCGATCCTTGCATTTGCAACAGGCCTGTTGGTCTGGTGGTTAGTGACCCTGACTGCTATGCCGGAGGTCGTGGGTTCGATTCCCACCCAGGAGCAATGTTTGTGTGATGAGCACGATCATTTGTTCTGTGTCTGGGTGTAAATTATCTATAATATTTATGTATTTAGAAATATATAAGTAAGTTTATCAGTTGTCTAGTACCCATAACACAAGCTCTGCTTAGCTTGGGACTAGGTAGCGTTGTGTGATAGTTGTGGAATATTATTATTATTTAATTTTGTTATTATTTACGAGGTACTCTCGCTCATAATCTCAATCCACGCTCCCTAAATTAATTCATAATAATTTCAATATTAAAAATCTGCTTTACATTTCCAAGCATCAAAGTAATAAAGCTAACAATATTAAACATTCATAATCAATGAGATCGTTCGACGTTGCTGTTTATAGGACAGCCCATATTCACAAAATGTAAGCCTATTTACTGTTATGAATTATGTAAACACATAAATTCACCTGTCGGAATAAACGCCGTAACAAATTAAATTCACTTACAGTTGTGGGCACGTTCCAGGGTAATATGCTCGCGTATTTTCATTTCTAATTCGTAGAATGTTTGGCTGTGTGCTGAATTATGATTAACGTGCTGTTTTTACAATGGTTTCTTGCTTGTACTTATTTGTTAGTTTTACTGATGTAACTAATTATCGTAACGTGGCCCAGCGCAGCGCAGAGAGAGGAGATATGACTTGTGGAATAAGCCGTGTACCGCATGCCCAGCGTGCATGATCATCATCATCTCAGCCATAGGACGTCCACTACTGAACATAGGCCTCCCCTTTAGATCTCCACATTTACCGGTTGGAAGCGACCTGCATCCAGCGTCTTCCGGCGACCTTTATTAGGTCGTCTGTCCATCTCGTTAGTAGACGTCCTACGCTGCGCTTGCTAGTCCGCGGTCTCCATTCTATCATGAAGACGGCGTGGACGAAGTTAAGCTATGTGAGCACCTAGCAAGTCATCATCATCAGCCTATAAATGTTCCCACTGCTGGGACACAGGCCTCCTCTCTGTGAGAGGGAGTGGGCCGTAATCTACCACACGGGCCCAGTGCGGATTGGTAGATGTCACATGTCTTCGAATTTTTGGTTCTAGGACATGCCGGTTTCCTCACGATGTTTTCCTTCACCGTTTTGAGAGCAGTGGTGTTGAAATAAATTACACAAAGTAATGCGCCTGAAGGGGTTCGAACCCACCGATACCACCGGGCCACCACTGCTCTCCTAGCAAGTTAGTGTGCTCATAACGTCAACTGAGGCGAAGCGTGTACGTGGGTTGCAATGGACACAATCACATTTAGTTTTAAGTAAAGCAGAGCATGACACACGTGTGTAACTAGCTACTCCGTCATCGCAGTGGGGCAGCGCCTTATCCTTATCAAATATCCGTTAAACAAAAGAAGGTTCACATTTTAGTTTTAATCAAAAACTTAATATATTATTTATTCACCTTTCATATTCTTTCTTTCGGGCACAAAAAGCTGTATTTCATTACGAGCTTTCTGGGTTTATACCCTTTGTGGTGTAAAGTAATCAGGCTTAATAAAAGTTTACCTCGGCAATTTATATAATTTTTTTACACTGAAAATTGTGCAATCAAGTAGTGAAAAAGCCGGGTTGCGTACTCATTTTTGTGGAAAGTAATTTATTACGCTCGGAAGGAGTCGGAAAGTTCCTTTGAACATTTTTAAGAAAAAGGTAGTCGTACTTCTTAGTGCCTGGTTGTCAGCGACAAGTTTGAAACTAGGCTGATTATTAAAACACGGTACACACAGAACTAAAGAGAATAATATACTCTTCTTCTTCTTTGCATGACAATTAACTCAAATTATACCTTGTACATAAGACTTATGGCAGAAACATGAAATAGAAACCACCTGTCAGCCAACCAGTCGCGTTTTTTTTTTGTAAAAAGCTTTACAATTGGTTTTTAAAATATTTTATACCATTCCTACTCTAAAAAGTTACTTTTACTCACTGAAAACAGTGAATAAAAAGCTCTTTTACTCACTGTTTTGGTGTTTGAATTTAGAACACATTGATGCGGTCGAACCCCGTGTTATTAGGAAAATATTACTCTTAATTTAAGTCATTGTTCCGATTTTAATGTTAATTTGTTGACTGAGCGATTGGACTACTTCGTTACGTGAAGCGGGTTCGATACCCGCACGGAGCAAATATTCGTACTATGATCTACAATTATTTGTTTCGGGTGTGGTTGTTTGTGTATTGTGAATTTAGATGTTTGGAAACGCACCCACGTGTGTGTGGAGCAGTATTAATAAAAAAAAAAATTTTTTTTTCGTTACATATATATTATCGCTCAAATCTTTCTTTTTCTCGTAGTCATGGTATAAAGTATCGTTTGCAACTCTTGAATAAAACGGATTTAAATCGAGGGCCTGAATCACTCGCGTCGCTCAGGATTTAAATATTTGAATCACTCGCTCCGCTCGTGATTCAATCATCATGAGTCACTCCCTACGGTCGTGATTCAGTCATTAAAATCCTTCGCTTGCTCGTGATTCATATACTGGCCCTCGCTTTAAATCCGCTCTTTATTCACTAGTTGCAAAATATACTATTATACCATTCCTACTCTAAAAAGTTACTTTTACTCACTGAAAACAGTGAATAAAAAGCTCTTTTACTCACTGTTTTGGTGTTTGAATTTAGAACACATTGATGCGGTCGACCCCCGTGTTATTAGGAAAATATTACTCTAAAGGAGAACATTCACGCTCATACATTTTTGGGCCTTTTCTGAAAGTGCCGGCCAACGAAAAAAATTGGTACCTACGGGTAGTACTAGTCATTTGGAGCAATAATTACTATGGCACAAAAGTTGTAGGATTACTCTCGGCCAAGATATACAAGTTCGAAGATTCGTAATTTTCATACATTTTTTGATTTCTGAAAGTGCCGAGAAACACCAAATAATGATGAGCATTGCTAGAACTAGCGATCTCAAGCAATTTAACATAAAATATCATCACGCCTGTTATCCCTGAAGGGTTGGGCAGAGGTGTAATGTTCCTAATTAAAATTAATAATAATCTCTTTATTTTTTTGTAAAAAGAAATAAAATCATTTTAAAATATACAAATCTGCTGGTGGGACCAGCATCGGGAACAGAACCGAAGTTGCCTGTGGTTAGGGGTCTTTTTTTTACGTGGTAAAATTATCAAATAAGTCCTCCCTCCCAGGGCAGGGCGGGAGGGACTGTCAGTCTTGTAGGTACTGACTAAAATCCACGGTGTCCTTCAATAGCCCTTTACGTTCCAGGGTCACGGTAATTTGAAAAGTCCCGCGACCCCGGCAGGCATTGGCCCCCTAAAGGGGGGCCCCGTCATCTCGCTGACACTCTTTGAGGTGCGCGTGGAACACAACGCACCGTAGACCCCGGCATGGTCCATGGTCGGACAGCGAGTCGCCCATTACTCGCCGCCCGCATGCTCGCGCCTACGGTGGCCGGAGATTGTCTGCCGACGTCCGGCGCCGTGGGCGTCTACCACTGCGGCTGGGGTGGAGGGAGGACGCTGTTCTTTCCCACACGCGGCCCGCCTCCTCCATCGCGAGCATGACTGCTACGCAGAAGGAGGCGACCGCTTCCCATTCCGTCTCGCCCCGCAGCATGGTCTCGACCAATGCCGGGCGCGAGAGGTCTCCGCTTATCGCCGTCGTGAGGACACGGCGGTGCTCTGCCCAAACGGGGCAGTCCTGCACCGCATGCTCCACCGTGTCCTCCGGGTGACTTTCGCAATGGAACACCCAGGCATTTCCTCCTTCCTCATCAGACTGTGTCTGTGTCTCCTCAGACACAGGTACCTACCTCCCGAAACTTCCGTGTCTGGTGAGGACCTGCGTCATGCGGTAGGTCAGGACGCCGTGCCTCCTGCTGACTAAAAGCCCACCCTCTTCATTCAGTTGCCCTTTACGTTCCAGATACTAAGATAGTCGACGAGCCGGTTTCAATTAATTTCATTCATACATTTATTGTTTTCTGAAGGAGCCTCATAGCCTTCGGAACGCGATACTGTCACAATACGGTCCACAATGAACGGTGGGACGGGTTTGCATCGCTGTCCAGTCAACGAGAGTAGACTGGTTCTCGTCCTTGACATCCCGTGGAGCTTAGGAGACTTTCCGTCGTTTGGGTCAAAAACAGGATCGGGTTGGGGGCGTCGGGGCTGCCGTCAAGCTGTCAACCTTGCAGGGCAAACGCCCTTTTGAAGGCTCTACGTGGAAATGGTGCGGTTAAAGCCCCTCTATGGGAACCCTGTGTCCGTTGTCTCCATAAAGAGGCGACCAGAGAAGCTGATCGCACCAGGAGATCATGGCTATTCGGGTGATCCACTCATAGACATAGATGATCGCACCAGGGGAACATGGCTAATCGGGTGATCCACTCATAGACATAGATGCTGGAGAATCTGCTTTCAGATCACAAGGTAACTATCCGGAAAGGAGGCTGCCACTTCTTCTGCAGCAGTAATGACAGCGAATGAGGAGGCAGAACACCTGAAGTTGTGGACACCCTCGAAATCTCAATCCAGCCGCGTACGGCAAGTAATGGGGAGCTAGTTGTCTTATCAAGGATCAGGCCAAGGACGACAGCATGTCGTGTTCCACGCGCGGCTAAATTAGCTTTCAGTGGCCCTTAAAGATCCAAACGCCAGGTCGTAGGACTATCTTAGCAGGATACCATAGCACGGTTGACGATTTTATTAGCCAAAAAAACGTGTTTGATTCAGAAAGCATTACTTTTGGTCACGATTCGTATTGTTATGAGGTTGCTCTCCCAAGACACCTACCACAGGCAGCTTCGATTCTGTTCCCGATGCTGGTCCCACCAGCAGATTTGTATATTTTAAAATTATTTTATTATTTTATTTTTCACAAAAATAAAGAGATTATTTTTCATTTTAATTAGGTACACCTCTGCCCATCTCTTCGGGGATTACAGTCGTGATGTTATGTTTAATTGCTTGAGGTCGCAAGTTCTAGCAATACTTATCATTATTTGGTGTTTCTCGGCACTTCCAGAAATCAAAAAAATGTATGAAAATTACTAATTTTCAAACTTGTATAACTTGGCCGAGAGTAATCCTACAACTTTTGTGCCATAGTAATTATTGCTCCAAATGACTAGTACTACCCGTAGGTACCAATTTTTTTCGTTGGCCGGCACTTTCAGAAAAGGCCCAAAAAGAATGATCTCCTTTAAGTCATTGTTCCGATTTTAATGTTAATTTGTTGACTGAGCGATTGGACTACTTCGTTACGTGAAGCGGGTGCGATTCCCGCACGGCGCAAATATTCGTACTATAATCTACAATTATTTGTTTCGGGTGTGGGTGTTTGTGTATTGTGAATTTAGATGTTTGAAACGCACCCACGTGTGTGTGGAGCAGTATTAATAAAAAAAAAATTTTTTTTCGTTACATTTATACACCGTGTTCCTGACGATATACATAAACTTCGACCAGATGTTCAAACCACGGAAGTAAGCATTTTTCATTATGGACACATGAATAAATTCTTATTTTTTATTTTTTGTTAATTTTCATACAAACTAAATACCTAGACGTAAATAACCCGATATGCATGCCTCTTTATCCGAATTGGCAACGTCATTCATAACATTTGGCGGGCTGAAACAAATGAAATGCAAATAGTATTTGATAGATTTCAAATTAAGATACTTTCTCACTGCATAGCTCAATTAAATTTCATTAAATGAAATTACAAATATCTTTGTAACGAAGCCTTTTTAAGTACTACTTCCTTTGTTGGATTTGATTTGTAAAAGCCATAGAAGTATTTGCTAAAGTTTATGGATAACGTGAAGAACACGGTGTATATTATCGCTCAAATCTTTCTTTTTCTCGTAGTCATGGTATAAAGTATCGTTTGCAACTCTTGAATAAAACGGATTTAAATCGAGGGCCTGAATCACTCGCGTCGCTCAGGATTTAAATATTTGAATCATGAATCACTCCCTACGGTCGTGATTCAGTCATTAAAATCCTCTCGTGATTCATATAATGGTCCTCGCTTTAAATCCGCTCTTTATTCACTAGTTGCAAAATATACTATTAAATATAATGAAATAATTATTTCGAAGAAAAGGTCTTTTCGGTGAAAATGTGTAACGTTAAAATAAAACAAAACTAACTTTTAACAGTTCTGAGGGTCCCAAAGTAATTAAAACATTTAACTACTTTCTCAAAAAGTAATGAAAGAACTATTATAATAGCAATTGTATTTTATCACCGAAAGTTTTCAGTATTCAAATATTAATGAGATCGTTAAGAATTCATGCCGTTTTGATACGGAAACTAAAATTATTGCGAGCGACAAGAAATGGATAAATTGTAATTATTGACTTACTGGATTAGGAAATTAGCTACTGACGCAGAATTTATTTCATGCAGATCACATTCGGTCATGGTCCATGACCGGGTCTGCGGGTCTACAAAGTGCTGTCAGCAATCTGACGGGGACCTTAGAGACACAAAGCCTGCTGGGGTCGCGGGACACTCTCATCATCAAACCGTGACCCTGGAGCGTAAAGGGCTATTGAAGGATCGCCGTAGATTTTAGTCAGTACAAGTCTAACAGTCCCTCCCGCCCACTCTCTGACTCTGAGTAGGAGGACTCACTTGATGATTTTATTACGATAAAAAAGTAGATCATAATTAATTTCCCCATAATTGTAAGCAGAACCACAACAGTGCGCCATCTGCTATGATCCTTACATTAGTTACATACTCCTTTCGGCTCAT
This sequence comes from Agrotis exclamationis, assembly GCA_950005045.1. NCBI lineage: Eukaryota > Metazoa > Arthropoda > Insecta > Lepidoptera > Noctuidae > Agrotis > Agrotis exclamationis. The sequence goes on along the minus strand of OX465417.1, from coordinate 26,074,477 downwards.
GCCGCTGATTGCGAGTATTACACACCTAGCTGCTAATTTCTTGAGTTCAAAAGCAAGTCATGGTTTGAAATTTACCAGACGCAGTACTTTGTGTTTTTTTTTTTGAGAAACATGAGGATGCTGGGCGAGTGAAGCCACTCTGGCAAAAGTTTTAAGGGGATAGCAGACTGAATGGACATAAGCATGCAATGTCAAACAAATTATAAACAATAATGCAGAGTTAAAACTGAATCCCTGCTTTGCTAGGTCAATGCAATCATTTATTTTCTAGATGAAAAATTATTCTCCTACAGAATTTAACAAAGTAATGTAATATTACGAACATTTACAAAACGGGCACAGTTCCAGAGTAAAAGATATCGATACCACTTTATGTTACTGACTATTTGAAGGCACACTCGCGAGTTATAGTCCAGGTTTAAAGATCATAAATTTCGTACAACCACACAAATCATTTTTCAAGATTATTCCTATGAAATCCTTTTACATTTTTGTAGTTTTAGTAGCCAAGTTAACCAGCGATTTCTTTCAGTTAAAGATTAATGTAGTTTAGTAACCGTGGTGGAGTAGGTAGTAAGTCACAGATGAAATACAGGGTTGTTTGTCTCTGCCTTCTTTTTTGAGCTGTGAATATCATCAAATTAATGAGTTTTTCCGATCCAGGTAAAGCGAATGGATACTGACTTAAATTTATTCTACTGTGAGTCAAAAATAAATAGCTTCATAATTATTCAGTATATAGTTATCTACCAACCAAATTCTTCGGGCAATAGTTAGTAGTGGTAAGTGTGAATTTACTTGTATAGCGCTCAGACACAAACGAAGTAATTCAATCGTCTTTGTGTCAAAGTTAACACCTACACAATATCTTCAAAGTCAAAGGATAAGGAGCAATTTAACCACTCTGCACGACAACATTTTGACACATGACACATCAGCTGAGTCGACCGGGTGATTCGAAATTTAAGACGACACTCAAGATTTTTTGGACATTTTCAGCATCCGATTTTCAATCAAAATTATATTGCTACAGCTATTTCATACGATAAGTTTGTGAACAATATCTCTAAGAACGTGTTGAGGTCACTAAAACTGCGTGATTCTACTTTAAAATGTGTGTAACATACAAAATGCTACATCATTCCAAAAACTAGATAATTTAGATGTGCTGAAAATATGTACATAAACAAGCTTCCTACGTGATAAAAAACGGTTATACAGTGAAATAAATAAAGTAACTTACTACATGCATTATTACATTTGCCAGTGTTCATACATAATTTCATAATAATAACGAAACAAAGTCTTGATAAAAATGACCGAAAACTATGTTGCAACATGACACTTCTTAGTGCTGCCGTAATCCCAATGTTCATTATAACGATTAAAAAGGTTCATTCAGCCTAATCGATACTCGCAATATAATCGAACATGGAAAAAAAAGTAAAACAAGACATAGAGCATGGACCGATTTATCTGCTTATTTGACTATAGTTAGCTTAGTCCATGCAATACATCTATGAAACTGAACCTGAAGATTCTTTTTTATAATATTTTGAGTATTATTTCGTTTGATGATTTTTTTATTACACAATAAATTATTTAATTTTTAATTCATGATTTCGATGGAAATAAATATCGGTATTTTAATGGAAGCCAAACGTGTGTGTGTCTTCTAAATTTAAATTCAACCATATAGTTTTACCCATACTGTGTCTTCGGTAATTAATTTCAATTTATCTGATTATTTCACTATAAAAAACGAATCTAAAAAACGTGGAAAAACAAACACCGGGTACGGATTAAATGCTGGAGTAAGAGATGGGAGTACTTCCAAATGATTCCTTGCAGTAATAAACAAATTGAATTTCCAACTGGGAGTGAATGGCTAAATTAGAATCTATGAGAAATAGCGAAAAATACTGAAAGAAGTCTCGTGGCTGATTTTGATAAAAAATAAAATTACAGCATAAAAATTAAATTGACATAGCAATCAAACCATCAATGTTATGTGAAGTAATTACATGCGACAAACGTATGGCAAAAGGTTTTTTAAAATTCAAACTTTAGTTTATGGCCATAGCTCACTACATCGTGTTCTCATTTCAAATTTTTATAATCACCTCGCGGTACAAATACAAATACATAACGAAATTTTTGAAATTCGAACTTTAAGTAAATTGGCGCGAATTTTGATCTGCGTACGATGACTAAATTATTGATTAATACTTCACCGAATTTGATCCTTAACAACGACCCTATCGAATAGAATAGTGTGTTCTTATGTTAATTTACAAGCTCGATTCCTGACAAGCAAATTGATTTTACAAAAATCTAAAGACGCAGACTTTATTTTAGCGATTGTAGTTGCGGGCTTACGAACGACGAGTATTGGGTAACTCACCGTCCGATCAAGGACTAGGCCTGAGACGAATGCGCGTCGTGTTCCAAGCGACCTTCAAGGAACTATCAGCGAACTGACGAGGCCATAATAGTGCCAAACGCGTGCCGGGCTCACGGAATTGTATTGAAACCATTGAAAGGGTACTGCGGTCCTGGAACGCAAAAGGCATGTACAGGAACAGGGTATTTTTAGCTAGTAATAGTCTCTGACTTTTCCTTCCGCTCCACCCAGGAAGAGAATCATCAAAAGATTTTAAACTATAACAGTGTGTTTTACTGAAGTTAAGTCGCGACAGCATCACATCTAAAGTATCCTTAACAAATACCTAAATAAAAAAAAAATTATTATACTGGTGTAGATACTGACGAATCGTCAGTATTGATCTGTATGCATGCCAGCACAGGTCAACTTACCCAAATCTGTCAAAATTTACCAATCGAACATTAACCTTCCACTATTGTGATAAGGTTGAAAATCTATTGACGAAATTTGACAGATTGAGGTAGGTTGATGTGCTGGCATCAACCTACCTCAATCTGACAAACTAATAGATTTTCAACCTTATCACAATATTGGAAGGTCAATGTTCGATTGGTAAAATTTGACAGATTGGGGTAGGTTGATCTGCCTGGCGTCTGTACATTAAAAAATAGCTAATAAATTAAAATGTTATTATTTTGAATAGCGAGTACATCAGCGAGCGCATTCCTAATTCAAATTTTGGAATTAATAAATTGGCGCGCATTCAAACATTTATTAGGTACTGACATTGTTCCTTTGTCTATTTTTGTTTTTTGGTAATTACAATGCACGTAAAATTATTATAAAGCTTTAAAAAAGAATAGAATGGATAATAATTGTATTCTAAGCTTAAAACGAATTTATTTTAATTTTTATGAATCGATTTCTTAAATTCCTTATTTATTTCACTTGAGTTGACAAAAAATTCAATTATGGAATCGATTAGAATACTCGCTTTCACACATCATTACGATTTAAAAAAAAAACATGGTTGTTGATTACGAATACAAATTGAGTAGTGGTAATGAAAAATTCGTGTTTTTGGCCCTGTATTAGAGAATTAAGCTAAGATCTGGGCTTTTTTACGTTATTTATAAAATTTGGCATGATATTTATCGTAATTGTTATTGAGTTTATGCGTGTGTGTGTGATCCAAGTGAAAAATAAAAATGTAAACAAACAGAAGTGGCGCGAAACTTCGAGTTCAGATATCAAATTCTTCATTACCACTGCTAATTTATGTTGAATTACGTATGAATTCGTTACAATACTAAATGACGAGTTATTCATCCCTTCTATAGTGATACCTTGGATATCCGGAAACCACATTTTTTATGATTTTTAGCCCAACCCAGCACTGCCATCAAAATGGCGTAAATCGTATTTACACTTTTGGATTTTGTAATGGTAAATTAAGAAAATGCGTTGTAAATGAAGAAGTTTTAATGGCGTGAACAAATCAGATTTTTATTTAACATTCTTAATTAATGCGCACTCATAGGATTTAACGCAGAGAATATTATATTTTTTAATTTTTTAATGAGGATGTCGTTTGACTACAACGTCTGCCCATTTCGGACCCACTACTGAGCCAGCGTAGGTTTACTTGTCGCGGCCGTTTCGGACCCGGTACCGAACTATACGGTTAATTTGACTACCAATAAACACACGACTCAAGTTTAGAAATGGAGTCATATGATTATCTAAATGTTTATATTTAACTTATCAGACTAGCTGGCGTAAATATTTCATGCAGCCCTATCCGGTTTAGGCAATTTGTTGACAGCTCTTTGAGGCTTCAACTCAGGCCTGGTCGTTAACCGGACGGCATTACCCAATACTTGCCATTCGCAAACCCGTATCTACGGTGGATGGAGATCGTCTCGCATCTCTGGGCATCTCATCTTGAAGAGAATGGTTGCCTCTTCTTCGCCTATTACGCTTCCACGTTCGCTAGCATTGCTCCTACACTGGTTCTACAACAGAAAGAGGTGATTCCGTCTTCTTCCTCTGTACCATGGTCTGAAACAACGCCGAACACGAGAGTTCACCCCTTCTTAGTCTATATAGTTCTGAGAACACGGCGGCGCCCCGCGCAAAAGAAGCAGATCTCCACCGTATGGTCCACAGTGTCCTCCGGGCGGTTCACATAATGGCACCCGTGCGTATACTGCTACTGAATATTATGACACTGCAACATCCAAAACAAGCTTCTCCGGTGAGGATTAGCATCAAGTGAGGATCAGGATACCGTCTCTCCTAAAATACCTCAAAGATAGGACTTGCCGCCCTGATTGCAGCATACCCAAGAAGATAACCGCTAAGTAAAAGTTGAAATACAAGAACATTAAAGGCGATATCTATAGTCTAGAGTTGAAGAGTCAAAGTTTTGTTAAGTGTCCATTTTATCCTGTCTTATCAAGAAGCTAATAAACCAAGATACTCCATGTTACAGCCTAAAGTACCCACAATCTCATGCAATACAAAATTCACGAGGCTAAAGTCCCTGGGGGAACGACTAATGATGAAAACTACAGTTGTTACTTCGACTGCAGTTAAATTTAACTGCTCACTTTAACTGTGCCGTTTATTAACCGTTTATGGTGTACATTAGGTTTGTTTGCCTTTATTTTGTTATGGATATTATTTTAATTTACGTAAAATGAAAATATTTTTCATATGTATTTGAAAATAATTACGCTGATAGAAGACAGAATTTATGTATTCAGATACTTTTTTGCAGTAGAAAACATACCGTGCACTGAAACCATAATATATATTGATAATATTTTATAACGAGCTTATAACGCGGTGTTGGACACGTGAAGTTTAATAATTATCCCACGGGAACATCATATCAAGACAAAAAAAATCCTACAGGGTGAAATTTTATTAATAAGCAATATTTTAAACTCGGGCATTACTAACGATACTAATTGTTACGGAACATTATTAATGCAAGTATTATTATTTGATGTTTGTTTACTTTTCGTTCCGCGCGCGGTGTACTGCGCTTTAGAATTTTGATACTGTAGGACTATTGGGATTTATGATTTTTTTTATTACTTTTAGTGTTTATTTTCAATACTAAGCCTTTGCAATGTGACATACTACATTTTTAAAGGTGTCCATAATTGCATTAATAATATTTTTTGATTTGCGATTTATTAGCTGTAATGCAATCAGCACCATGAGGCTCTAGCCTTAGATTAAAATATTGCCCATGATTTCGATTGAACCCTGTATATTTAAACCCAGAACATAAACTATCTATTTACCAAATAACTGTGTGACAAAGTAACAAACATCAATCTATCCATCCATCCATCACAAAGTTTTACATTATAAATGATCAAAAGTTAACAAAAATCCTAAACTCAACCTCACAAAACGAAAAATCCAAAAGCCACTGGCACCCAAACACTAGCTACTCCATTAAGCCCTTAATCTAGCATAATTGCCATACAAAGGCCACTGAGCCTGGCATGTCCAGTGAATGACCGTTCGCCTGGCACAGTTTGGCATGTTCGATAGAATCACTTTGCTACTGAGCGCCTGTTCGAGTTCCATATGAAACTGAAAACCGTTAGGTAGTTGCTGACTAGTTATTTTTAAAACAATTCTCCGCTATTTAAGCTATTGCATAGCTTTTATCGCGAACTCTAAACGCGGAGAGGCGTGGCAACCGAATTCCCAAAAACCTAACGAAAAAACCTAAGGAAAATACCTGACACCACGCATCGTCTAACGTCGTTTCATGTGGTTTCAGTTCGGGAGACTTCGGCAATCGTAAAAATAAAAAATATCCGTCATAAAGACAATTTACTTTTTCATACTGGTTCTAAACGGCCAGCTACAAAAGGAGTTTCACAATGAAACCTACTTATAAAATTCTCATACAAAAAAAGCAGTTCTTTATTACAATAGTGCACCACAAACATTTAAAATAAAGTATAATTATTCTCGTTAAATAATACGCGGTAGGCGATATTTTTCTTTTATTCTTTTAAAATAAAAAAAAATGTTATGCAATGCAAATAAGCTTCACCGCGGCAGTCTCCGAGTGCCACATGTATTTTTTTTTATAATAACCACTGTGCTTCATTAGAAATTTCTCCCGTCGTGAGTGCATTTACAAACATAGAAACTCACATGCACAAACACCCAGACCCCGAACAACTATTTTTCGGTCTTATAAATATTTTTTCCGTGCATCCTATTGATGCTTGTCAAAATATTGGGTCAGTTATTAAAAAAAATAACACCACAGTAACAGTTTCTGACAAAACTGCATCTTTGCGCTGTCGATTTTCAGGCTCAGCCTATTTTGACAGCACGGTTAGCGCAATGACTAAGTGATTGGACTGCTGCGCTGCGCGTCGTGGGTTCGATTCCCGCACGGAACAAATATTAGTATGATCTACTAGTAGTTGTTTCGGGTCTGGCCGTTTGTGTATGTGAGTTTATATGTTTGTAAACGCACCCACGATACAGGAGAAATTCTTAGAGGGGCAAGGCTGTTTTAACAAAAAAAAAAACTGATAAAAATTGGTATAGAAATAAGTGGAATCCTATAGACAGTTTTAGGCTATAAAAGGAGGTCGTGAGCGAAGCCACAGGCAACAGTAACTCATCATCATCATCATCATCAGCCTATAAATGTTCCCACTGCTGGGACACAGGCCTCCTCTCTGTGAGAGGGAGTGGGCCATAATCTACCACGCGGGCCCAGTGCGGATTGGTAGATGTCACAATCATGTCTTCGAATTTTTGGTTCTAGGACATGCCGGTTTCCTCACGATGTTTTCCTTCACCGTTTTAAGAGCAGTGGTGTTGAAATAAATTACACAAAGTAATGCGCCTGACGGGGTTCGAACCCACGACCTACTACTCGTAAGTCGAGGCCGATACCACTGGGCCACCACTGCTCTTACAACAGTAACTAGTACTTTATATTTTCCGAAGAAATAAAACGGTGGTAAAAGCTGTTGTTAATCGAAATGAATTATTGTTTCCGCTCGCCCAATTCGCAAGCAGCGTAGATTTTAATCGTGCTAGTTGCAGCATTACTTGCCGCGCTGTGAATAAATTCTACGTAATAGCATATAAATAACTTCTGTATTTATATTTAAATGTAATTTTAAGTTGTAAAGCTTGCTGTTTCCACGATTTTTAAGCTACTTAAATGTTGCGGAAGTATCGTTATGTATATGGAAAATAATGGAATTATTAATTTGAGTGTAGTTTAGTTTAGCCTTAAAGTATGCTATGTTTTGATCCATTTTATAAACTATCTGTGGGTCAAGTATCATGATCTTAATAAAATTGTTCTGGCTATTTTCATATGATTACAAATTAACTTGTGTGAACACATAAAATTGTTGCAACTTCTTCAGTGAACAGCAATCGATATTCTGAACAAATTTAATGTTTTTTTTAGAAAATTCTACGTCCAATCCTCAATAATAATCCACAACTATCACACAACACAACGCCATCTAGTCCCAAGCTAAGCAGAGCTTGTGTTATGGGTACTAGACAACTGTTATACATACTTATATATTTCTAAATAAATAAATATTATAGATAAATTACACCCAGACGCAGAACAAATGATCGTGCTCATCACACAAACATTTGTCCTGGGTGGGAATCGAACCCACGATCTCCGGCATAGCAGTCAGGGTCACTAACCACTAGACCAACAGGCCTGTCAATACTACCATAACTTTAGTTATAAAACAAAATGACAGGTTTCAATTTCAAGTATACGTAGTTTACAAAACAAAACTTTCAATACAAACAGGGACTTTCGACATTACGAGTACAAATGACTGGTACAAAACTTTTTGGTGCAATTACTTATTTTAACGTTACTTTTAGAACAGAATCTCCAATAGCCAAATGGAGCAAAAAGATTTTATTTATTCGAAAAATTACTCTAGAACTAAAATTACCTAGTTTGGAGTTGTCGAAATTTTTCAACAAATTCGTAGTTCCACGGCGAAATACAAACGCTTGAATGCAGTTTTAGTTCCGCAGTAGTTAAACAAAATATTCGTGTGTAGTACAAGTTTTCGCTTTAATGAACGAATTATTAATGATTGTTTATTTTTTGAATTCACTGCGTTAGTTTTTCTGCATACATTTGCTTCTAGTTTTTTTCATTTTCGTTTGAGGATGTTACCATCCTTTGGTGTTAGCGTTAATTAACATGCCTATGTGTACCCCACAGTAATTTAACATAACTTTGGACTTTATTATTATGAGTCCAGGTTTTCCATTGATGTTTTTCTGGACTGAAAACAGTGCGCCCGAGTAAACCATAAAAGTTCTCTGACTATAAAATAAAATAAATACACTAGCGACCAAAATATGGAATTACTAACTCCGTTTCCGCGCGATATTGCAGTACTTAATAACTAGTTAATAATAATAAAATGTACCATTTTAAAGGTGTAAATGTTAATGCCATTATTTGAACAGCTATCATGGATCAATTCCAAGTAATTGATTACATACTTTATCTAATTAATAACTTAGTCAATGGAATCACACCAACCACTGACTGGTATGTTTCCGGCATGTGACAAAAGCTCTTTGATCTGAGAGCCAAACACAACCGGTTACAAATCGATATTGTGATGCATGTCGGCGACAGGATAAAGGACTATAACTCATGTGACGTGCTATGGTGTATGGTGCCGAAACCAGTCAAAATGTAATACACAAATTAATGAGGGTTTTAGTCGCATAAAAATAATTTTTATACAGGGTGTAAGAGACATCGACGCACAAACGGATACCATGGGTCCAGGACATGATTCTGGACGCCCCCGGGTTGGAATTTTTCGTCGGTTTTTTCCTATTTTTTTATATTTGTTTTTTTTTTAATAGTGAGCCGCGCTTAAAGTACTGGAGGTACTGTGGTACTGGGCACAGTATTTAGGTGTACGATGACCTTTCATTATAAACATCTAAGAAGACACCATTTTTAGTTTTATTTACATTGCTACTTTTAGTGAAAGTGGTGAATTAATTACTTTTTTATTAAAAATCTCATTGGATTAGGTAAGAATAACGATTATGAACAGTCTTAAGTAAAAAAAAAACTTCAATTTTTTTTTTTGTAAAATTAGTAAAAATTCGACGGAAAATTCCAACACTTGGGGGTCCAGAACCACGTCCTGGACCCATTGTATCCGTTTGTGCGTCGATGTCTCTTACACCCTGTATATTATATGATTTTACCACGCTAAAAAAAGCATAGATTATGGAGATATGGACTAAAATAATATATTAATAAAAAAAAGTAGGTCATTAAACAATACTTTTTACACAGAAACATACCCTACTAAGCCCTCGAATATACAGAGTGTCTACAACAAAGTTTTATACACAGCGCGTTACATCAGCCTATCGAGAAAGACATTCTAGATTCATTGACGTTATTTACAACTCGTGCGTGCTCGTAAACAATAGTCTGGGTCACGCTTACGTTCATAAAACGAGGCTTTTCGCCTGTTATGTCTTTATGACTGTTAGTTTTTGTTCTCTGTGAGATAAGAATTTTGAGGTGGATGTTTTTGACCTTGACATTATTCTTTTTACTTTTTTTTTACGTGGTATAAAAACAAACGAGTCCTCCCACCCAGAGCGGAACGGGAGGGACTGTCAGACTCGTACTGACTAAAATACTCGATGTTCCTTGAATAGCCCTTTACGTTCCCGGGTTACGGTTACTTGATGCGACTGCTGCGACCCGGGTGCCCTGGTGTGGCCCACCGCTGCCATTGGGTTTGCTCAACCGTCAGGTTACAGGTACAGCAGGTTACAGGTAACCTGTGGTCATTGCCCGGGGGAACTGCTACATAGGTGGATCCCATCCACCTCAAAAACTATTCACACTTCTAGGTCAAGAGCAAACCCATTACACAAAAAAAAAAACAGAAAAGCAAAAAAGACACATGGAGTTCCGTCATCTAAATAACACACGTTTAATTTTTGATTTAATTTTTGAATGATGGGAAAGCAGTACTTATACAAAGCTAGTGCTTCTGCTAAATGCATAATCATTCAAGACTAGGCACCATGTAGCGATTCATTCTAGACCTAAATTACTAAAATAAATCAGTGCCAGTATATCCTGTAAACCCCTATCTCCGTGAATACCTAGAATAATGAATTCACATTTAAACTACATGTTAGGCCAAAGGTGAATGAACTTAGATCTCACAAATGAGGGTACTCAGGTCGTCATTTTGTGAGTAATGGTCCAGCTCAAATGTCTCTAAGGGTAATGATGATGAAGCATGTAGGTATGTCCCTTTTTCCTAAAGATTATTTTGCGTTTACGTGTCTTTGAGACTGGAACTCATTCTAGAAAAAAAACGATGTAACTTGAATAAATGTTAGCTAGACCTTTTCCAATGTATTGTTTAGCTAGACTAGTAGTTACTAGTAGTACTTGTTCGATTCTCGCCCACAGGAAACATGAGATTATGTATAAGTAGTTGTTCAAATGTTTATAAACGCAAGAACTGAAATAATACTTTTCAGAAACTACAATTAGTACTTAGCAGTAAGAATAGATGCCTTAAGTATACACCAATGTATACACCGTGATTTTTTAGTCGTCTTACAACGGCAGCCCAGTTCATCCAATGACTAGAACACGTTTATAATAAAAAATATATAAGAGGATTTAAAAATAACATTTTAATTCGTTATTATGACGCAAGGCGTAGTTAGAAACACCCTTGTCTCATAGAAAATGGAGATGGAATGATCTGGCCGACTATTGCGCTAGGTAGGTATACTCTACAGCTTGATACGTAAACATTTTAATAGGGTGTTTCATATTTCTAATGTACCTATTTATTAATAATAAATAATATTAGTAACTATAAAAAAAAGAATAATTTTAGGTCGGATACATTAAGTGGACAACTTTTGTAAGACGACTAAAAAGTCACGGTGTATATGTTATAGGCAATGTGTATAATCCGGCATTGTATAGAATGCCTAGGCTTTATATGCAATACGTAATCAAATGAAATGTGAATGTTTCTCTTCGAATCTAACTTGTCCGTGTCGGGGTGCTCCAAGTCCCGAGCTCGCTCTTGCATCCTAGGTCAACTAAGTCACTGATTACTACCTACCAAGGTGGCTCTATGGAGCCCCGCTTCGCGGTGCTCCTACTTCCGGGTGGTTTTAAAAAAAATAACCACGAAGGGGATGGCGGGGTCTTTCAGACCCCGCCATCCCCTTCTAACCTAACCTGTCCGTGTCGGGGTGCCCCAAAGTCCCGAACTCGCTTCGCTCGCTCTTGCATCCTAGGTCGAAAAACTGATTACTACTTATCAAGGTGGCTCGACGGAGCCACCGCTTCTCAGATGAGAAGAGATAAAATGTAAATGTTTATCCGAAGGCAACTGCTATGTGAGAAACGCTCTCTACGCAAAAACTCGTATGTACTTAGGCATACAAACCAATAGAACACGTCATGTCTTATCGCTGTCTGCTAATGGAAGTTGAAATTAGGATTAGCTCTTAAAAAAACAGTACCTATCTAACTAAATCATAGAGAAGAAGTATCGATTACATACATTGCCTGTACTTCAACTGGCATTCTATACAATGCCTAGGTATTTTATACATTTCCTAGCTAAGTGTAAAATAGTTCAAACATTGAACATCACTTCATACATTGCCTGAACGACCCCGTCATTATATACATTTCCTAGGTATTGTATAGCATGCCTGCATTGTACACAATGTACACATTGCCTATAAATATATATAGACCAATTATATATGTTTCTCATATTTTTCCTGTACAGTATTCTTTCTTTTATTTAGCTTAGATCTGAATTATTTGTCTAGCTTAATTTCTTCTACATAGAAACTAATTTCTCTGCATATTATATTCAATTTGTAGAAACGTTCTGTTTTATTACTCAAGGGAAATTTCAAAAAACCACGAATGTTTTATTGTCCTTTTTAATTTCAGTCCAACTCTTGACTTGTGTTCATAAAAAATTTAGAACAGATTTTTATACTGAATTTTGTATATTTTAATATTAGCACTGGGCTAAGGAAGGAAAGGAAACTTTAGAAAAGTCGAGAACAGCAAAAATTCACAATGATGAAATGAAATTAATAGAACCATTTTGTTGGTTTGTTTAGTACTTTCAATGCGTATCATGAATGCGGGTTTAAACATTTTAATGTTTAACCTTGTTTAAAAGGCAGAAAATACACATGAGGGAATTTATATTACTAGTATTTTACTTGTTCAAATGTTTGGTTTAGTTATTTTTATTCTTCTACCGCCCGATCTTGGACCATGCCCGGGTCGACGGCGCGTTGTGTTCCACGCGCGCCTCAAAGAGCGTCAGCAAGATGACGAGAGGGGGCCCCCCTCTCTAGAGGGCCAAAGCCTGCCGGGGTCGCGGGACTTTTACCATTACCGTGACCCTGGAACGTCAAGGGCTAATGACGGACACCGTGGATTTTAGTCAGTACAAGTCTGACAGTCCCTCCCGCCCTGCCCTAGATGGGAGGACTCATTTGAAGATTTTACCACGCTAAAAGAAAAGTTATTTTTATTCTAAAAGAAAAAAATACAATTAACTTAAATGTTACATGGTAAAAACATAGAGAAACACAGTGCCATCAAAGTGCTGAAGCGCAGGATGCGCCAAGCAGCAGCTGCATGTCTATAGCGTAGCACTGACATGGTCTACGCCGTAGCACTGGCTGGTCTACGCCGTAGCACGTGCTGGTCTACGGCGTAGTAAAAAGAAAGCCAGTCCATATAATAGAGAGATGAAGCATTATCATTAATATTCTCAACTGCATTACCGCTTGCATTACATTTTTTATCGATACAAGTTATGAATAAGTAAACTACAAAGACGACGAAAAAATTAATTAAAAAAAACGTTTCAGCAATAGAAATACGAATTTAACACTTCTAAGCGCACTAAAGTCCAGACAATTTAAATGCAGAAATTCCAATTTAGTAAAACGCAGCAAATCGTCGGTATTTTAGCAACAACGCTTATCTATAGGGGCGTGACACACTGAAATAAAATATGTAATGCATTTCGTTCCGCCACACGTTGTAATTGAAAGTTGACTCAATTTATGTGCGTATAGCGGGCAGTATCATTTACGATATAACTCAAAGGTGACTGACTGACTGTCATAGTGATCTATCAACCCACAGCCCAGACCACTGGACGGACCTGGCTGAACTTTGGCATGCAGGTAGATGTTATGACGTAGGCATCCGCTAAGAAAGGATTTTGATCAATTCTACCCCCAAGGGGATGAAAGTTTGTATAAATCTTTTTAGATTTTGGATGGATCGACCTGAAATTTGGCATGCAGGTAGATGTTATGACGTAGGCATCCGCTAAGAAAGGATTTCGATCAATTCTACCCCAAGGGGATAAAAAGGGAATCTTCTTAGATTTTCGACTGATTACGCGAGCGAAGCCGCGGGCAAAAGCTAGTTACGTTTTATATGTTAATTTCCTGCTTTTCATGCTGGAAAAACAGCTTCAATAAAGGTGATCCTTGAAATTTCCGCTTATACCTTGGACAGTATAAAAGGAAAGTGGCCATAAAACACGGTGGCTGTTTTGGATTTATACCGTCGGAGTAGTACCGGTTTATGTCTCACTTAATGTGGTCACTTGGGCGCTGGATTAGCTGCGTTTACCGGTACGGTGTTTGGTGTTAGAATTGTGGTGCATTTGTAGAAGATCACCAAATTAGAATGGAGTTAGAATAAGAAGAGAGCTGTTTATGCTGCATTTGTTTTAGAAGCTTCCACACTAATGTCGATTTCTGCGCCTAGAATGACTGATCATTCATTGATTTAAAACAAACAGCAACTTTGTTTTTGTTGGAAGAATTTTATTTGTTAGGAACGAACAACATTTTTATAAGATTGACAAGAATAGAGTAAAAAGTACAAAACCATAACTTTTTGTATATAGTCAACTAATAAGTATGAATATACAACATGCTCCCTCAAAAAGTTAATTGTATTGCACTCTTATGTCATAAGCATAACACAAAGGCATAAAAAAAAAAACAGTAAATAGAACCATTACGATATACCCATCATTTGCAAACAACTGCGATGTTTTGTTGGACCCAAAGGTTTCGTCAAAACATCTGCAGGTAACCTGTCGGTAGGCATATACCTAAGTTCAACGGTTTTATCGTTCACTTTTTCTCGAACAAAATGGAACTTTACATCAATATGTTTTGTCCTATTGTGGTGAACCGGATTAATGGCTAATTTTTGTGCACTCTGACTATCCGTATACAGAACTATGTTAAGCGACTTACCTGTTATATCGGATATCAATCTTTTTAAAAAGCACGCATCCTTTACTGCTGTAGCCAACGCCATATATTCAGCTTCAGCGGACGACAAAGCCACGGTGGGCTGTTTTTTAGCTTCCCAGGAAATAGGGCCGCCTGCAAGTTCATAATAGAACCCAGTGTAGGACCGTCTATCAGTTGGACAATTTGCCCAGTCTGCATCTGAAAAACCCGTCAAAGTTGTAGTATTACCTTTTTCTTTCCTGTATGTAATACCAGTATCTTTTGTCGCGTTCAGATAACGTAGACATCGTTTAGCAATATTCCAATGTGACTGATCAAATTTAGAGTTAAATTGACTCAAGTAACTCACGGTGTAGGCTATATCTGGTCTGGTATTTACAGCCAAAAACATTAGACAGCCAATTAACTCTCTGTAAGGGTACTCACACTCACCAATACCAGGCTCAAGTATCTTCTTGACCAGTGGTGTAGAAACACCCTTACAATCTTGCATGTTAAATTTTTTCAGCATCTTTTCAATATATGTACTTTGAGATAGCTTTATTCCATAATTATCATGGTGAATATTTATTCCCGTAAAGAAATTAATTTGTCCAAGATCTTTTGATGAAAAATATTTAACAAATTGACATTTGAAATTGTCAAGCGTAATTTCATTTTTATACAAAATTACTAGATCGTCGACGTATACAGCCAGAACCAAGGAGTCTAAGTTTGTATCTTTTTTAAAAATACATGGCTCAGATGTCTGCATAAAACCAAGAACTGACAAAATCTGTTTTAATTTTGTATTCCAGGCTCTTGGTGCCTGCTTCAACCCATAAAGTGATCGTTTTAATAAACACACTTTCGATTCTTCGCCTTCCTTTACAAAACCTTCTGGCTGTGTCATGAAGATTTCTTCCTCTAAATCGCCATTCAGAAAAGCTGTGTCCACATCCATATGCCGGACCTTATAAGCTTCCTGCACTGCAAGTGCAAACAGGGTTCGCAACGATGAGTTGCGTACAACCGGAGAAAAGGTTTCGTGGTAGTCGATACCTTCTCTTTGTCAAAAACCTTTTGCTACTAGGCGCGCTTTATATCTAACAACGACACCTTTCGCATCTCGCTTCAGTTTGAAGACCCACTTGCTAGGAATACACGTTCTATGATTTGGCTTGTCTACCAAAACCCATGTGCCCTTTCTGACTAAGGCATCGTACTCATCTTTCATTGCTAAAATCCAGTTATCCTTTTCATCGCTGTTAGTCGCAGCCTGATAACTATTTGGATCATCGCACCCATCTTCTAGCAGAGTATTATATGAGAAATAATCCGGTGGTTTGCGAACTCTTGAGGGATATCGACGAGATTCTATAGAGGAATCTGTAGCCTCACTTGACTGCTGATCATCAACATTGTTGACCTCTACATTGACTGCTTCATTGTCATCTTCAGCATCCAAGAAAGAAGTATCCATGGAAGAAGTATCCATGGTAGGAGCATTTACCTCACATCTTCCAGGTGAAGATGTCGGTAGTACTTCTTGTCTTAAAACTGCTGGCGATGGTGACTGTGAGAGCAAATTGACAATATCAGAGTTAACAGTACATATAGGCTCAATATTTTCCTTCAGTCCAGTAAAGTTATTTTCAAAAAATGTAACATCTCTTGACTTTAATAACCGTCTAGGACTTGCCGCATTCCGGAAATAATAACTACGAGGATCATCTGAATATCCTACAAAAATCTGTTCCTCAGCTTTCATGTCCAATTTACACCTCTGACTTGATGGGACATGAGCAAGTGCTCTGCATCCAAAAACCTTCAGATGAGACAGATCGGGTTTTTTATTAAACCACATTTCAAATGGTGTTTTACCACTAAGCGCGCGGTGTGGTGATCGATTTTTCAAATAGACGCTTGTCTCCACTGCGTCCTGCCAAAAGGCTTTTGAGAGAGAACCATGTGATAATAATGATCGAGCCTTCTCTACTATGCTCCGATTACACCGTTCACTTACCCCGTTTTGCTGAGGGCTGTAAGGTGTTGTCGTTTGCCAATCGATACCCAGGGAGTGAACATAATCCATCAACTCCTTATTAATGAACTCAGTTCCATTATCTGACCGCAAAGTCTTTATTTTTCCATCAAACTGTCTCTCGACATGAGAATGAAAAGAACAAAACTTATTTTTGACTTCAGTTTTAGAAGACATAAAATACACAAAAATAAAACGTGTATAGTCATCTATAAAAATAATAAAATACCTATTACCTGTAAACGAATTTGTAGAAAAAGGTCCACAGACATCGGTATGAACCAATTGAAGCGGTGATGTAGCCTTCCTATATTTTAAGCTTTTAAAGGGCTTTCTAGACTGCTTACCCTCTATGCAGGGTATGCATGGTTCCTTGTCAACCTGTGTGTACTCCACGCCGACAGCTTGACCTTTTCTGAGCAGATCCATGCCAATTCGACACAGATGTCCTAACCTTTTATGCCAAAGCTGAAAGTTGGAACAATCAGAGTGCACAAGTTTAGCTGAAACATTATTGAAGATATTAATTGAACAATCGAGAGTATACAGCCCATTACATACAGAACCATACGCTAAAACATTTTTATTGTTTACTACATCACACTTTGAGTCATAAATAATGCAGCCTTCTTTATTGAAAACTACAGAGGAACCTTTCTCTACTACTTTCTTCACTGAAAGTAAATTACAGTTCAAATCAGGAACATGAACTACATTCTCTATTCTGTTCGCCAAAGTATCGGTATTAATGGATACATCACCAATACCCACAGCTGCCACTTGTTGTCCATTAGCCACAGTAATCGTTCCACCTTGTACAGACCGATAACTGCTGAACCACTCGCGATGCGGAGTCATGTGGATGGTTGCACCTGAATCAATAATCCATTTCCTTTACAATAGCCTGTTCCACCTTTTCATTATAATGGCAATCTGTATCTTTAAAAACCTTTCCCGACACACTCAAAGCCTTCTTACCCTTCTTATTGGGACATTCGGGACTTTTGTGTCCTGGTTGTCTACACTTAAAGCAGATTATAGGCTTCTTCTTTTTGCTCGTAGAACCTGTTGAACGTAGCGCAGCCACCTCGTCCGGGTGAGGGTCCTTAGAAAGTTCGTTTAATAGCTTTGCCTTAACCAACTCACTGGTTACTTCAACATTCGAGTTCTCTAAAGCCATGATCAGCGGTTCGTATCGTGATGTCAAACCTCCGAGAATAATCGCAGCCAGAGATCCATCGTCGATCTTCTTACCAATATCTTCAAGATCTTGAGCAGTACTCATTATGGCGTTGATATAAGATTCTATGTCTTGGAAATCGGTCAAGGTATATTTGTACAGTCTACGCTCTAGAGAGAGCCTTCGACCCATACCTTTATCCTCGTACGCTTTTTGTAAAGCACTCCAAGCCTCCTTAGCGTTTTTCGCATTTCGCACGTGCGAAATTGCACCTTCGTCTACAGTAAGGCATATTTTTGACAATGCCTTCTGGTCATTGCGAGAGCGCACATTTTCCGCCGTTTTATCAGAATCATCGTACCCTGTGACAGACGTCCACAGCTCCTCATGAATGAGAAGCATTCTCATTTTGAACTTCCAGGTTGGGTACCCGTCTCGGTTTTTTAACATCTGAATTCCTTGAAAATTCATACTACTATTCTCTGACATTATTTACTTTTAAAATAAGCAGCTTCGTGCTGATAACGTGTTGGAAGAATTTTATTTGTTAGGAACGAACAACATTTTTATAAGATTGACAAGAATAGAGTAAAAAGTACAAAACCATAACTTTTTGTATATAGTCAACTAATAAGTATGAATATACAACAGTTTTGCATTTTGATTTTGACCGGTATGTATTTATGAATGTATGTTTGTCTGTTCCCTCATAACTTCTAAACTACTTATCATTACCATGTCAAATGAGATGTCGTTACAAGCATCTCAGTTGTCCGCTGGTTGTAGAGTAGGTGAAGTGTCACCAAATCCAATATGGCGCCCTCTAGGGGATGTAAAGTCCTAACCTAGTAAAATTTTTTGCACAGTATCGATATGGTATCAAATTAAAGGGCTTGATGAGCACATTAAATCTTAAATTCACAACTCAAATACTATACATAATAATATAGCATAAATTATTTACTTCAAATAATACTCGTATAACCTCAAAATAGTATAAATAAAACATAAGTTAAAATAACTAAAACCCGACTACGAGAAAATCGCGCACTGAAAAGTATAAAACAAGAACAATACTCATTTGACCGAGTAATAGCCGTGGTCGTGTGCCACCTGCGGTTGTTTCACACAATCTTCATTGGTTAGTTAGCGTTTTATCTTTGTCAATATTTATTGATTAAAAAAAAAACTAAAAATACGTGTTCATTATTTTTCAACTGACAGATGGCCGGACTTGACAGATTTTCTATTATTTTATTTATACAGTGAACTATCTTTTTACAAATTATGAAACACAACACTAGACAGATATTGCGTTATGTTCATGTGTTGGAATAGTTGATTTGTGGATGCATTTGTAATTGTAATGCAACTGCCTGAATTAGCATGTGTACATAGATGGTGGCAAATCGGCTTACTACTACGGCTTTACATGTTTGAATACGGCATTTGTGTTGTATCATAATTTGCACTTAACTGATTGATGATAGATATTTCAGGAACATGAATCATGAATGATTTATTATTTTAGCAGCTCGTTGAACCTTCAAAAGGAAATGCCACCATACGGGATGGGTTTTGTCGCCTCTAACGACATGCGTTTCTTCTCGTCTTGCAGAAAGGATATAAATATTATAATTATTCTGGTCCGTCTTTTCGAGGCGCCTAGTACTGTTTCGTACAAACGCCAGCACATCAAGCAACCACAATTTGTCAAATTTCTTTAATAGATTTTCAACCTTATCAAAATAGTGGAAGGTTAATATTCGACTGGTAAAATTTTACAGATTCGGGTAGGTTGACTTGAGTCGGAGTCTGTACTTACTTTAAAGAACAGTCGACATGATAATTTTATTTCACATATTTATCCCAATGTTATGTCCTTAGTTGGTTGTCAAAATGCTGCTTAAAATACTAAAATTAAATACATAGTCTATTTTATGATGTCCTAAACAGTTTTGGAAAAAACATGCACGAGTGAATCGGTAAGACAGTGACCAATCCGTAATACGAAGAGTAGAAACTAGCGTAAACTAAACCATATCTAAATACTCCAACAGTAATTGCAGCAGCACAAATCCCGCTGCGAAATTCGCACCGAGTAAATCACATGTGGCCTCTCGAAATTCACCCCGGAGTCTAAAGTCGAGCTCGCCATCTGTCCGGATTTAACCGTCCGGGTTCGTCCGACTTTCAAAGCGTCCGGATTTGGAAATGCGTTAGTAATAAAAATGGAAAGTTAGGATGAAAGCGTGACTGGTGGATTGAAAGGAAAGTTGTGGGTTCGTGTATTATTTTTGGAATTTTTGGATGTTGATGAACAACAGTTTTAGTGATACCTGTGCGTATGTTTTTTTTTTAATGTGCCTTAAACTGAACTATATTTTTTTTGATTCGGTGATGTGACACCAGCCAGTAGTAAGACTTTGTGTAAGTAACTTATGTCATCGCCACTGCTCTCAAAAAGGTGAAGCAAAACATCGTGAGGAGACAGGCAAGTCTTTTTTTTTAGCGTGGTAAAATCATCAACTGGTGACTGACACTGAACTGACTAACTGTCAGACTTGTACTGACTAAAATCCACGGTCTCCTTCAATAGCCCTTTAGGCTCCGGGGTCACGGTAATGAGATAAGCCCCGCGGCAGGCTTTGGCCCTCTAGAGAGGGGGCCCCGTCATTATGCTGACGCTCTTTGAGGCGGTGGCCGGAGATCGTCTTGCGACGTCCATCACCGTGAGCGTCCACCACCGCGATTGGGGCGGAGGGAGGACATTGTCCTCTCCCCACGCGGCCGGCCTCCTCCTTCGTAGAAGGATGCGACCGCCTCCCACTCCGTCTCACCCCGCGAGACAGGCAAGTCTTAGAAAAAGAAATGACATTTACCCGCATAGAGCCCGCGTGGTGAATGAATATCCACCCATTCTCTCTCACAATGGAGAGGCCTGTGTCTCAGCAGTGGGAATGTTTAGGACTATTATGTTAGTTTTAGTTTTGGTCATATATAACAGGTAAAAATATTTCAGTATGGTAGACAGAATTATTTTGAAGAAAACTAACCTTGCGGGTTCCAAACAATGATAAGAATATTTATAGCATTACAATGATAATAATACTCAAAGATTTTCTTTGGAAAGAAAAATTCGAACCGCGTGCAGGATTCGAACCTGCGACCTTCAGATTCAGTACATCCGACGCTCATTTCCAACCGAGCCGCCGAGGATCTTACCTCCCGCGACGAATTCTTCATTCCATTTCCAACGTCTCAAGGTGACGTTCTTTGAAAATTCGCTACGCATGCGTTAATGCGTTAAATATTTATAAAATAATAAAACTGTTTATTATAAGTCTGAAGAACGAACTGTTATTGTACACCTTTATATTTATTTTAAACTAGAAACCGAATAACTTAAATAATAAAACAGTTTCTATTAGAAATTTAACATTGACTTTGGAATTTTGATGAGGAATATCTTTGAACTAGAATTGTTTTAACTAAATTCGAAAATAAATGTCCTTACTTACTGTGTTATTTTATACAGGATGTTCCTAATAGAATCTAATGTCCCAGAGGTAAATTGCCTCGTACGCACAAGATTGTGAGTTCCAGCCTGAGTGAGTATCAATGTGCCGTGATCAATGTGCCTTTTTAATACATACTTAGTTACTTTTCATGTTGATTGGAGAATAAGTTTAACATCAGTGAAGCAAAACATCGTGAAGAATCCTGGATAACATAATTAATTAATAAAAGCAATGAATGAGTGAGCAGTGGTGGCCCAGTGGTATTGGCCTCGACTTACGAATAGTAGGTCGTGGGTTCGAACCCCGTCAGGCGCATTACTTTGTGTAATTTATTTCAACACCACTGCTCTCAAAACGGTGAAGGAAAACATCGTGAGGAAACCGGCATGTCCTAGAACCTAAAATTCGAAGACATGTGACATCTACCAATCCGCACTGGGCCCGCGTGGTAGATTACGGCCCACTCCCTCTCACAAGAGAGGAGGCCTGTGCCCCAGCAGTGGGAACATTTATAGGCTGATGATGAATGAATGATCGACTTTTTCTTATGTTAACTCATCTCACGTAAAAAAAGAGTCAAAGATAAGTCAAAGTTCTGTTGAGTTTTCAGGGGTGTGTTATTTAACTCTAACCCTCACATGATAATGAAACTTAAACAGAAACTAAACGAGTAACATACATTGAAGTTACAAAAGTAATTTTATTCTAAAGAAATACTGGTTTAATCGACTATAAGCTGTTAGTTACCTAGTGTTAATATCTGCACTAATAGCCACCTTGAAGTGTTTCGCTTTCTCTTCTTAATCTTTGTATAAATGGTGACACTGTTTGGAAAAATGTCCAACATTTTAAAAATAAACGTTTCGGCCAACTTGGAACCAAAATTTTGAGATACAGAGGAAACGCAAATGACTACTCTTCTTCTTCTTCTTCTTCTTCCTGCCCTTATCCCATTCTACTTGGGGTCGGCGCAACACGTTTTCTTCTTCCATTCTCCCCTATCAGACGTCACAGTATGGCGACTCATCCATAATTATTATTATTTAATAATTATTACTAGCCTGTACTGTCCCACTGCTGGACAAAGGCCTCCCTCCATTCCTTCATCTATAAATTGAAAAAAGAAAAACAACTCGTGAGTATGTTATTATTAAGCAACGAGTTCTTCGTAGTATCTCATCCAGTGTTTTCTCATCCAGACCAGACTAATTTATTGCCTCAAGTGGAAAGTTTTCGATCAAATGTGTGTTACTAGTGATGACGTATGGCACTAAAACGTGTTCTCTTAATAGTAAGATATGGGTATAAGACTCTATAGTTAGCTCAGGCCCTAGCCAATCAGCAGACGATAGCAGACGACAATCGTTTTCGCTCAGCAGTCCTAATACATTTTCAACTTTATACCCTAGCGCATAAAGTTTATTTATTTATTTATACTTCATGTACAAATCCATGGTACATAGGCGGACTTAATGCCACAAGGCGTTCTCTACCAGTCAACCTTTGGATGTAAAACAAGTGGTAGGGTACAAAAAAAAATTACAATGAAAAAAACTAGTAAAAAAAAAGCTATACAAACTAAAAATAAAAAAATAATACTATGCTTTTTAATACTATTACATATATACAAATAAAACAAACTAAACAATATTATAACATTATAAAATAAATAGAAATAAAATCCTAATAATTCATGACATGACTTTTGTTAATTTATTTATTCTGACGTATAGAGGTTACGTACTTTTCTTTTGAAAGTGAAATTGCTTTCAGCTTTTTTAATGCTAAAGGGTAGCGCATTCCAGAGCTTAATAGTTGAGATAGTATAAGAATTAGACATGAAACCGGTACGGTGTGAAGGAATATGGAAAAGTAGATTCTTAGAAGCTCGAAGGTTACGACTAAGAGAACTACCCAACACTTTGAAAAGAGTTTTTAAGTAATCAGGAGCACATGGATCGTTCATAATCTTCAAGAGCATGCAAAGAGATCTGACGGACCTCCTGCGTTGGATAGGCAACCATATAAGCTGGGAACGAAAAGAAGAAATGTGATCGTATTTACGAAGACTAAAAACGACGCGAATACAGTTATTGAGACGACGATCCAATTTGAAAAAAATGATACAAAGTTAAAAATCTATTAAAGATTGCTGAGCGATAACGAACGAAAACGATCTGTAAACTTCAATAGATTTTCTGACTGCTGAGCGATAACGATTGTCGTCTGGTGTCGTCTGCTGTTTGGCTATAGAGCCAGGAAAGCCCTACGGGCTATGGAGAGGGCTATGCTCGGAGTTCTACGGCTGATTATGATGATGATGATCTCGCTCTATCTTCGGTCTCAGCTTGCTTATAAGCAAGTGCGAGAGTGAGATATAAATAAAAAATATCTTTTATTCTGCTCACCCATGTGTCACACAATAAGCCTGATACATTACACTTCGTCGGGCGTCATTTTTTACATCTTAATCTCACAGTTATTACTCTTAGTTTGTATTTATCCCCACATTTATACCAGGATGAAGTTATCATTCTGTTTATAGATAATAATGAGGGCTTAACTTGTGAAATACGAGCTGGACTTGACGTTGTTACTAGAATACGTTATTATTGAATCAGTTTAATGAATGTCAGGAAATGTTAAATTCATAAAATCCTCCACAACGTATTCAGGTTCCCAAGATACAGGTAAAACCTAGTTTGGGGACCACCCATCAAACAAACTAATGTTCTCTTAAATTAGTTAAACATGAAACAATGTTTAGATTTAAGGTTAGCTTTGTAACAGTGAAATAAATTTATTCTTATTATTTGTTCCCAGTCAGGGTGTTTGTATATGTTAGTTTAAGTTATCACATCCAGGACACAAGAGAATTACGTGTATAGTAGTTTTTTTTCTTTTAATGCTTTTTATTATGACAGTTCTTTTTCATGCAGCTTCACCCATATAAAAAACTAAAGGCTTTCCTTTAGTCTTTTATATGGGCGAAGCTGCGCACAATATCTAGTCGTAAGGAAATCCATATACTGTAGTGTGAAAACCCACTTTGAGGTACCACACATTTTAATCCAGCTTGAGATATTTGATATAGTATTCTGCTCACCAAATATGACTTCCAATGACTATAGTTAATGATAGTATGCTTGCATTCTCTGTGGTTAAACTATGTTTACATAGACTATATACTTGCTTAAGTACTATCTACTAACTTACCAAGTGAACCTCCTCAAAAATAGCTGACCTCATTATGAACCGCCCATTTTAGGGTTCTTTACACAAAGGGTAAAACAGGATATTTCTAAGATTTCATCTGTCCATCTGTCACCAGGCTTTGTTTCATGAACCTTGAAAGTTAGACGGTTGAAATATTCACAGATTATGTATTTTTACTGTCGCTATATCAACAAAAATACTATATTAACAAAAATACTACCACTAATACAAAAAATAATATTAAACTAAATAATGTTATTTATGGGCCTCAATACAACAAACAACAAACTTGAAGTTTTTGCCCGTTTTTCCTTGAAATTCATAACGTCAATTAGTAGACGCTTTAAATATTCACAAAATTATTTAGTTATTACACACACTATACTATATACACTTTTTTTATTTGTAATGAATACAAAATAAACAGAAGACAAAAAAAATATTACACATTTATGACCACCCTTTTTACGAATAGATCAAACAAAGGACAAATGAAATGAATGTTAAAGCGCTGCAAGCAAAAATAGTCTGGATTGTTTCAAGTTGTTCGATAGTACATACGGACCTCGTTAACGTTGCATTGCATCTGGTATAAACTGACTGTAATGGATTGAGGATATTGAGTGAGTCTATATTTGTATGAACTGTATGAAGTGAGAAAGCAAGACAAAGAGATAGATCGAAATGGATAGAGGTAATTTCCCAGCAGCATAAAGTACAGGCCAGCAAAAATACTAAAAGTTTCTGTAAATGTAAATAAAATATACTAAATTATGGTAATGAGAGATATCCGACCGATTTCAGTAAGGCGACTGCTTCAGCTCCGTTGTTGTTGTCTTTCGTGTGCTCTCATTTGTGCGCAATCTTCTTTGTGAAGATCCTCACACATTGCGGACATGTGAGCACACCATCGATGAATCATCATACCTAGTGGTTTTGAAAACACTTTGTAGAGGCCACGAGCACTCGGACCCTACGGCCCTAGGGTTTCAACGCTAAACGGTTCGAAAATTATATATGATCAGTGCTTTCGTACAAATATTTGTTCCGTACGGGAATCGAACCCGCGACATGCCAGTGCCCAAACATTCAGCCATTAATCCTACGCTAACTGTTACTTAAACCAAAACTGAAACTTTAACCGTCGCACCACAAAAAGTTAAACATCTGTTGAACATTTTGTATAAAAGGTGTCGCTGTAATACGACCCTTATATCAACGTCAAATGCCGCTTTGCATTTGACAAAGTATTAAAAAGACGTTTAACTTTTTGTAACGGCAAATAACTTCACTCAAGATCAGTACCCTTAGCACGAGTTTTCAGTAATTGAGACGTAAAGTAAACTGGAACTTTGACAACTTCAAATTGACAATTTTCAAAAAAAAAATAGTTCCTTCTTCGCACACCAGAGGCGCTGTTCCATTTTTTCATACAAGAAACGCTGGAAATACTGAAAAGACGCTGTAAAGTAAAAGAGTGAAAACTCGTGCTAAGGGTACTGTACCCTTAGCACGAGTTTTCAGTATTTGAGACCTAAAGTAAACTGAAACTTTGACAATTTCAAATTGACAATTTTCAAGGAAAAAATAAGTTCCTTCTTCGCACACCAGTGGCGCTGTTCCATTTTTTTATACAAGAAACGCTATAAATACTGAAAAGTAAAAGAGAGAAAACTCGTGCTAAGCGTACTGTACCCTTAGCACGAGTTTTCACTCTTTTACTTTACAGCGTCTTTCCAGTATTTACAGCGTTTCTTGTTTGAAAAATGGAACAGCGCCTCTGGTGTGCGAAGAAGGAACTAATTTTTTCCTTGAAAATTGTCAATTTGAAGTTTTCAGCAGTTTACTTTACGTCTCAAATACTGAAAACTCGTGCTCAGGGTACTGGTTATAAACCTCATTTAAGGCAACAATGCTAGTGATTCGACACAATATTTCTCACAAATTATATTCCTTAGTCCACAGTAAACCGTTTCAATTTAAAGTAAAAGGGGAAGAAAGTAAATAAAGTTATCAACCCCAGCTATAAAGACTCGACTGAGGTTTACGACGGCACTTAAATGTTGAAAGAACTAGCAAGTACACCATTGTACTGTTTATATTCCTAGTATTAAAGAAAATGGAGATTTAAATGTATATTCTGCGCTGTTAAATTATAAACTTGGTATTCCTGAATGGTAGAAATGATTCCCTCTGCTGATAGGGTAGCGAAATCTACATTCCATTTTTAACGTTTTATGCTAAGGCTACATTAGCCAGTGATTTGCGACGATATATTGTGAAGGACGGAACTATAAATATACATTCCTATACAGGGTGTCTGGTAATGAATGGCTAACCTTGAAATGGGTCACAGTAGAACTAAAGGCCATTCCATCGGTTTTGTATTGTTAAAATAATTTACATTAACTGAGCTTACAGCTGAGCAATAAATAGTAACACTGCTATTACACGACTATTAAACAAAATGAACTTGAATTAGTGCTGTAGTGAAAAAATTGAGAAAAGGTTTCAATGTGCCAAAGTTTAAGCAACCATAGCATGAAAAAAACGTATGGCAATACAGATGGAATTCATCAATTTTTGGTCGAGGTGTGAAGAATGTAATATAAGGTACCAAAATCTATCAACATTCTTAAAAGTGACATAATTATCTTAGGTACTACTCGGTATTGCTTTTTTTCTTGTATTTTTTTTTCTAAATGGCCCTTAGTTCTACTATGACTCATGCCAAGGTTATCCATTCATTACTGGACACCCTGTAATTTACACATTCCTATATCAGGCATGCCGTCGTTCGGATGACACAATCCGCCATATAATGTACCTGGTTCAGTTAATGAAAGTGACAAATCACACTGGTTTCAATCCATAATATTTTATTCATTTCAAAAGGTATGATGTAGGAAAAGAATCGCTAGTATTTAACAATTTTCTTTTGACCCATTTCCATACACCCAACACCTAAACAGCATCAAAGCTCATATTTTGCTAGCATTTCACACGTCGTTTTCACAGGCGTTTATAAATCTAATCCGACTGGTGGTCGTAATGGCAGAGAGCCCTTGGGACGCATAGTGCCTGCTATTTCATTGCGAACGTTTTCAGCGTTGCGGTGAAAACGTCCGCGGAATTATCTTTGTTGGTAGCTTAATGTTTATGCTGTATGTGTGTAAATCTTCTTGGGAGGTTTTTGTGGTAGAATTTTTGGCTTTATTCAAATCTAGGTCAAATCTGTGGGTTTGTGACAAAAATTGAAAAAGAGAATTTAGAAAAAAAAGCATTGCCCCCATAGTAGGAATTTCTCCTGCATCGTGGGTGCGACGATGGGAACTCATACATTATAACGTGTCAATATTTCCCACAATTGGGATCTCATACATTATAACGTGTCAAGATTTCCCATTAAAAATGTATTCCGAAGAAATACTGAGAAAATATTCTCAACATAGCAACAGTAACTTTTAGGAAATTCTAAATGACAATACCAGTTTTCACTTCAAAACCTCCCAAAAAACAAACATTTTCCTTATACGACCTCTAAATAGTACATTCGCAGTAACACGCTTACGTCCCCACATTTCCACAAATAGCACAAATAACACCTAAATGACAAATGCTGAACGTTTTTCATGAACATTAAACAAATCGTTCCATCCGATGTTATGGGGGTAAGCAGGAAATTGTGGCGATTGTCCGAAGTGTCCGTCATATTAATAATGGTTAACGCTAAGTTATTGAGTAGGATACTTGGTTTAACTTGTAAACCTTGTTTGATGTATAACATTTACTTAATACCTATTATAAGTAGGTATTTATTTAGGTCTTTGAAAATTAACTTTTCGTCATACTTATGCTACTGACTGTCTATTTGATAACCCAGCTGAGTTTTCAGATAAACAGTCACTAGTCGCTGGAGTAGTGCGCATAATGTAATATACCACGGCAAGACTATTAAATTTATTGTCACGCTGTCGGGCTTCTGAATACCTGTAAGGACTCTTAAAAAAGGATTTTTGGCTTGTAACATCATCAAATGAGTCCTCCCACCCTGGTTGGAAGGGAAGTACTATCAGATCACACTTGTCGACTAAAAATTCACCCTGTCTCTTCGGTGGACTTTTTGAGGGCCGAAATTATCCTTAGCCAATCCCGGAAGGTGATCTACAAGTCCTGTAAAACCAGAATTAGTGTTGACCACTAAGAAAAACCACCGAGGCAATGATGCTCGACGAAGCCCCACTGTGAATTCAACTGTCTTAGGCTGATTTTTCAATAGTCAGATAGGTTTTATCTGATGAATAAAAATAGCGGTTTGACATATTTCCTATGTATAAGCTGTCAAACCGCCATTTTTATTCCTCAGATAAAAGTCATCTGACTATTGAAAAATCAGCCCTTATAGTAGTAGGAAAAAACAAATTTTCACTTCGCTCAATTTGAAACAGGAGACATGCAGCTACCTACTACACTGGGTCAGACGCACGCCCTATGTTTAAGTACTTCACACCTAACCTTTCTAACTATAGTCATAAACTAGTTATGTCCATTTAGAACGATGTCCAAATATCATGTCCAAATGTAATAGAGCCGCTCTAATAGCCGGACATTAAAATAACAGCTGCCAAACATGTTTCGTGAACATTAAACCAAAATATATAGTAAACTGGCCAATCTTTCGACACAGCCTTTAAGTCGTAGCAGTAAGGGCGATTTTTGTAGTAAAAGTGACGTTGACGATACAAGGAAACTCGTGGAGACGCAAGGTGAAGATGTGTTGGTGTTAAATCATTCTTAATGTCTCGGATTAGCTCGCTATCTTATAGCTATTGGTGTAATAAAGCTTCGGAAATATTAATGGTGTTTTTCTATGGTGTTGGTTTAATTTGAAATGTGTGGATATGAAGCTTTGTCGCAAACCATGCTCCACCTACTATTCTGCCCTCATAACCCAAAAACATGTATACAAAGTGACCTCTGTGTTGTCCGATAATGACGTGCAGGTGGTGAAGGTTTTAGGCTAATTAAATGTAAATACCGCCATGCCAGCGATTCAATGAAGGATTATATGAAATAAATCGCGGACAAACATGCAATCGACTCTGAAAATCTACAATCCAAGTAAGCAAAAACAGAGCCGGTCACGGGATATCCATTATTTTTATATACGAAAACTTTCTCCAAAATGTACCGAACACTTTTCTGAAAACAGCATCAAAATCGGTTCAGCCACACGCAAGATAATCCCGGACAAACATTTATACATACAAACATACAGGTCGAACTGAGAAACTACTTTTTTTTTGAGGTCGGTTAACTAAGCAGCAATAATAACAGCACATTGACTGCTTGTGCTGCGAGTCGCATATTCGGTTCTCGAACGGAATGAATATTGTTTACTATAATTTTGTAGAAAACCACACAAAGATATTTTGTATCCAAAACACTAATTCCCGAAGTGAGAGTTTTAAGAAATAAAGTAGAAGGGAAAAGAAATAAAGTACCTAAAGGTAAAAACCAAAAAACAATCACTGCCAATACTTTACTGCAGAAATATGCTATGTAATATATCGTAAAATTTACTACACCATCCGCTTCCTTATGACGTCACGAACGCGTCACAAAATGTGCAAATCACGTGAACAGAGCTGATAATATCGTTTATTTACCGATGGGCTCGGACAGACTTGCGACACTGTCACTGACGATGAAAAACAAAACGGAATTAACTGAGAGAGGAGGATTGGACGTAATGAAATAGGTGCGTCCACACAGAGCGCGCAGCCTCGCGAGACTTTTGCTGCGCGAGGAAACTGACAAGCGAGGCTGCTCACTCTGTGTGGACGCGTCTATTGTTTTTCGAGCGAGGCACTGGATGGCTCGGGCGCTCGGTCGCTCGACCGCGGCAGCACTGTTACTTGCCTCGCCCGACACACGTCCACACCAACCGCGCTGCTTCGCGCGGAAAATGCCTCGCGAGGCTGCGCGCTCTGTGGGGACGCACCTAATGGCGATTGACGTTCATTTGATGAAACAATTAGTGCCTTGTTCGTACAATAGAGACCCTTTACCATCTTCTTCTTTCTTCAAATATATAAAAATCAATGCCACTTTTCTTTGTAATGTTATAACTCAAGAACGGGCTCACCTATCCAACCCAAATGTTTAGGCTTTGTTCGGACTATTTAGTAGATGATTTATGTGAAGTTTGTACAAAATCGGACGAGCGATTCTTAATATACCCGTGCGAAGCTGGGACGGGCCACTAGTCTAATAAAATCAATGCCACTTTTCGTTGTAATGTTATAACTCAAGAACGGGCTCATGTATCCAACCCAAATGTTTAGGCTTTGTTCGAACTATTTAGTAGATGCTTTATGTGAAGTTTGCACAAAATCGGACGAGCGCGTGCGAAGCTGGGACGGGCCACTGGTCTAATAAAATTAATGCCACTTTTCATTGTAATGTTATAACTCAAGAACGGGCTCACCTATCCAAACTAAATGTTTAGGCTTTGTTCGAACTATTTAGTAGATGCTTTATGTGAAGTTTGCACAAAATCGGACGAGCGGTTCTTAATATACCCGTGCGAAGCTGAGACGGGCCACTAGTTTTCTATAAAATTTACGTCATAATACTTCAAGTAGTTACATGATTGTACGGTAAAATACGAAATTTGACCTCAGATATCTTAAATGTTAAAAAAATAGTACTAGCTTATACGGGAAAATTGTTTTGACCGGTTGTCTTAGCCCAGGAGCATTTTCACCTAAATAATTTGGGTGTAGGTACGTGATGTTACCACTATGCTACCACCACTCTATGGTAAACTGACGGCACCATTAGCGCAATGGCTGAGCGATTGGATTGCTGCGCAGCTTGTCGCGGTTTCGGTTCCCGGACGGAACAAATATTTATTTGTATGATCTATACCTACGTAGTTGTTTCGGGTCTGGGTGTTTGTGTATGTGAGTTTCTACGAGTATGTTTGTAAACGCACCCACGATACAGGAGAAAATCCTAGTGTGGGGCAAAGTTTTTTTTTTTAAACCTGTCTGTTTTATTAATATTACCAGATTTTATTTTAAGAGTAAATAATTACCCAAAAACTAAACTATCTAATGTTCGCAAACACTGAAACTCAGTTGCCAACCTGTTCATTGAATTTACTCAAAAATATCTAGAAAGACATTTTTAAATAATAATCTACCACCGTTACTTGCGGTCGCACGTCTGTGCTGAACTTTATTTCTACGAAACGCTGCGTTTTGACGTCGCAAGACGGATGGTTTGACGAACGATTAATCTTGGTTTACACGCTACCGACACTAGAAAAGTGTTTGCTAATTGTTTACGTTGATATTACTCGAGAAAGCAGAGAAGCAAACATTCGAGGAGACTGTCGGTAAATATCGAATCGATCGATCAAGAAAAAATAATTCTGGGCAATTTCTTTGGAGAGATCTAAGACCAATGTCGAGGATAGTCACAAATGCTTGTATAAGGATTGAAGCTTAAACATGGCACGGCATCACGACACGTTGGCTGAATGATAGACTGCAGCTACGCTGTGTCTCGCTCATTCGCACGCGAAACAAATTTTAATATTTGTATCAACTAGTAGTTGTTTCGGGTCTCGATGTGAGTTCAAATATTTGTACGCATCCACAATACAGGAGCAGTTCCTAGTGAGGAGTAAAGTTTATAAAAATAGCAAGAAGAGTCAAGCTGCAGGATTCCTATAGTTCGAGGAGGTACAGAATAACAACTTCTGGAATGTATTTGACGAAGCCTTTGTCCGGCAGTGGGTCTGCTTATGATAATTAAAAAAAAAGCCATACAAGGATATTTTGGCGTATCATCGAAAATATGAAACACGCTGCCGATTTATACGTCAGTTAAGCTCTAAAAGATCCTTGTAGCAATATATTCATATCTATATATCGTAAATAGTAATACAAATAACTCTTCAGGTACAAAAAACATAGTACTAAAATGTTTAGTGAAACGTCGGGTTTATTGAACCTTGAAGGAGTTAACTTCCCGTACATTAAAGCGTCGATACACGTGCTACGGTTTCCACGTGTAACTAACTGGCATGGGAATATAGAATTAGAAAATAAGAAAAAGACCTATTGTAAGGTCCTTTCGTCTCTTACCACCAGCTGCCAGCGTAGATTGCCATGAGACTATGGGTTCTGTTCGCATGAGGTGTTGATTGAAATAAAAGAGATACTTCCGTCTTCTCAGCTATTTAATATGTTGGTGCACACTTCAATGATACAGGAACATAGCATTTGTCATGCTTCCTTATAATGTTAGGTTATGGAAATAACACTTACTTTAGGTAGGACATACTACCATCTATCCAGGTCGATCAGTTGATGTGCAACGAAGACGGCATTGTAGCCTGTGTGTGTCTTGCAGAATATAACACGTGGTTTGGAACCAGAGCTTGTTCTAGATTACTTCATATTATGTGCCACGAGTTGAGAAGACGTTTTTTAATTAATTAAATAATTAAGTTTAAATTAATGTTTGAAACCCTGAAAGTATCAGAAAAGAAATCTATGAGCATTTCAACACACAATCATGGTGAAAGAAAGTGTTATGTAATTGCAACAAAACAGGAAATAATTATCAATACATACGCTTATGCGGTTCCCTTATATTAATGCACTTTCATTTTAGCCGCTGTTCCACGCCTTGTTCGCGTCATTAGTTTATTTAATTAAAATATTCTTTGTCTAATTAGCGTCTTAATCGCGTGTTCCGGTTCTAAGAAGAAAAACTAACCTTCAAGTTAGGGTCAGTTCAGACCGAGACGCGAAGCGACGCGACGATGCGCGCACTCTTTTATGAGTCAATCAAAATACGACTTTATTTTCTACACTAAAAGATACACATTTCGTTGTGAGAATTTGAATACGTTGAGATGCACAGCGATGCGCCGCGCGACGCCTCGCGGCGCATCGCGGCGCATCTCGACGCAGCCTCGTGTGCCGAGGCCTCTTGACGCAGCGAGACGCCGCGCGGCGCCGCACGACGGAGCGCTGCGCAGCGCGGCGCCCCGTGGTGACTTCTCCACATATTTCAGTTCAGATTTCGTGTAGATTTCATGCATTTCGGTCGAGCGCTCTAGTTAATAATGATAGACTGGAATTTAATTACTATCGGACTTCTTGCGGAAGAGGAAGAAGAATACAAAAATAAATTAAAAAAGAAGATATTATCACGGAGAAGTATTTGGGTGCATGATTTATGGCGAAACAGACGAATTCATGGTGAATTTCACACCTTGGGTTATGACAACATTGCCAATTATCCTGACTTTTATGATTACTATAAAATGGATTACTTATAAACAATTTCAAAACTTGTTGAATTTGTTGCGGCCATATATAAATACACAAAAAACTAATTATAGACCCACTATTTCAATCGAAGAGCGGTTATCTCTCTGTCTTAGGTAAGTGATTCTAATGTACAGACGCCAGCACATAAACCTACCTCTATCTGTCAATTTCTTTTTTAGAATTATCCTAAGCAGCGCCACCTTGACAGTTGCCTTCCCAACTGACCGTTTATTTTGTACAGACGCCAGCACATCAAGCTACCACAATCTGCCAAATTTCTTCAATAAATTTTCAACCTTATCGCAATACTGGAAGGTTAATGTTCGATTGGTAAAATTTGACAGTTTCGGGTAGGTTGACCTGCTGGCGTCTGTACCTAATATTTATAAATTACTTACCCGATAAACCCGTTTGCCCACTTATCTTCTCCCATGCATTTTTTTTGTGTTCCTGTCACAATAGTGTTTTGCTCTTACATTGTACAGGCATTCATAGCGCTGAACATAAAAAATCAACTTCTCCTCAATCTCCATGATCTCCGTCAAACATAAATGTCATTGTCATGCGCTTCTACGCTTGCAAATCGACTATGACAATGAACAGGATCGAAACTGCAAAACACGGACTTTATGAGAAAGCAATTTAGGTTCAGCTCAGAGTCAGCTCAGACCGAGACGTGACACTGCGCGCTCATTTCAATAGAGCTATTAAAAATCTAACTCTATTTCTTACACGAAAAGATACACCTGTCACAAACAAGCGCGGCGCCGCGCTGCATTTAAATAGCGGCTCAAAATCTAACTTTATGTATTACACGAAAATATACACATTTGCAGTATCGTTACGTCACGTCGCGTTGCGTGACGTCTCGATGCAGTGGCGGATTTACAAATTTGCCGCTAGTAGGCTATTTAATTTTTGCCGCCCCTACTGACTTTTGAAATTCAATACGACCGTAATGGTACCCATACACCATACTGCCTATCGTCCAATCGGTATGACGCTGCCGATTGGATCAAATTGGCAGTTCGTCTATATACACCATACTGCCTATCGTCCAATCGGCATGACGATCGATTTGATCAAACTTCAAATCGGCAGCAGTGATGCCAACTTAGCAACTTTATAGCTAGATCTAGCTAGAAAGTTGCAAAGTTGGCATCACTGCTGCCGATTTGAAGTTGGATCATGCCGATTTGATCCAATCGGAAGGATCAAATCGGCATAATCAAGCCTATCAAATATCAACTGTCATGACAATTTGATGGATTCCACGTCCACACACGGTCAATAGGCAGTATGGTGTATGGCTACCATTAGTTTAGTTTACTACTACGCAAATACATACGTACCTAGTAGAAAATAAATATTTAAATGTTGAAACATGTTACACTTTAACCCTGGGAAGGCAACAGGGGTGACCCGTCACCCCACTCCTCGAAAAAAGTTCAAATAACTAGTTGGTATTATTTTTATCTGATTCTAATGCTCGATCTATTCTCTAATTCAGCCTTTCCCAAAGTGGGCGATAACGCCCCCTTGTGGGCGCTGCAGGCCTAGAGGGGCGGTAAGAGACCCAGAAAAAGAAATGGGGGCGTTGTGTAGAGGCTTCG
Organism: Agrotis exclamationis; assembly: GCA_950005045.1. Taxonomy (NCBI): domain Eukaryota; kingdom Metazoa; phylum Arthropoda; class Insecta; order Lepidoptera; family Noctuidae; genus Agrotis; species Agrotis exclamationis. The sequence goes on along the minus strand of OX465417.1, from coordinate 26,038,774 downwards.
GGGGCGATTTGTTATTTCATCTAGCTAGGAGGACTCTCGTGTCTCGGCTACAACTTGTGAACATCAACTAATATTAATTAAGAGATTGCTCAAACTCGGTTCGACATTTCTCTACTTCTTAAACGTTGCCCCACACTAGGAATTTCTTCCTGTATCGTGGGTACGTTTTCAAACATAGAAACTTACATACACAAACACCCAGACCCGAAACAATTATTTGTAGATCATACAATAAAAACACTTGTTCTGTGCGGGGATCGAACCCGCGACACCCTGCGCAGCAGCCGATCGCTCAGCCACTGCGCCAATCGTGTCGTTATAGTGGTTTTTAAGTAGCTGAAAAAATGGGGGCGCTAAAAATTTATTTATTCTCAAAGTGGGCAGTAGCCAAAATAAGTTTGGGAACCTCTGCTCTAATTGCAGTGAATGCAATCAATCCCATGCGTTAACGTGACGAAAGTTGTTGTTTTTGTTATACATATAGACATTGCTGGGATGACCCGTCACCCCTGTTGCTTTTTACGTATGTAAATTTCTGATGTGATATTGTAATAAAATTTTTGATTTTTAAGTAAAAATTGCTTATATTTCGAATGATGAGATTCAAAATTATTTGCAAGGTATTGTTGATGCTAGCTTGGAGGATAGGGACCGTTCAGAATATGGTGATGCAACTGAAAATTATGATTATGTCAAGGTGCATTGGAGGTCGGGAAAGCTATTTCAATTTGCCAGCACAATTTGCCAAGGGACATGTTACATCATCTAATCTACGATTTTTGAGTAGAAAACTGGGGTAAAATATAATGAATAGCCGCCAACTTGGAAAAGGTAACGCTCAAAATATCGGAAGTTCTTTACGTTATATTCTAAAGATAAATAAGGAAACTCCTGATTATATAGGGGGCTCTCTTCTTATTTATATGACAACAAGAAAACGGGACAAAAAAGTTAAAACTTTTTGCACAAATTGACATCAGCCTGCGTGCATTGAATTGATTACCGTAAATGTAATTGACTGACCGGAATTAAACCCAAAAAATAATTTATACCAAATTAAAAATAACATAATTAACACATTTTTTATATTTTTTATTGTATTAGTTACTGATCTCAAGATCAACTTAAATTTTCTTACGCACTGCTGTTTTATTTGAGTTTAAAAACTATGGGGTGATGCGTCACCCCTTTTGCCATTTATGCATCAAAAATAGTGTTGCCTGCGGAAGGTTAAATATAAAAGTTACTAAATTGAAATTAATACTGAATCGCTATTGGAATATTTTTAAAGTTCATGATCACATAAGTACTTATATTTTACAGTGCGTTCAGTAATCTTTTATATACGGATTACGAACGTAATGTGTATACATAATTATAATTATAAGTTTTTTTATTATTTGGGCTAAATTTGCCGCCCCTCTAAATCTGCCGCCCTAGGCTCCAGCCTACTTAGCCTATTGGTAAATCCGCCACTGTCTCGATGCTGAACTGACCGTAAAAAAAAAGTTTTATTTTGCCCTAGAATGCATTTTTGCAGTTTCGATTTTGTTCGTAGTCACAGTCGAAATGCGGGACGCGGGGCGGGGCGGGACCACGTGGCGAATGTAAACAGATTCCGCTGCGCCGCGCGGCGTCCCGCTTCGCAGCGCGGCCTCGTGAAGACAGGATGCGCCTCGCGACGTCGCGATGCGTCTCGCGGCGCAGCGAGGCGCATCGCGGCGCCGCGAGGCGTAGCGCGACGCAGCCTGAAATGACAGGCCTCTTCACGCATCGTCGCGTCGCTTCGCGTCTCGGTCTGAACTGACCCTTATACGTCAACCTTTTAATTTTTTTTTCAGATCAGCTGCTAGGCTTTCGTGTTTTAGAACATGCTGTATTTATAATTAAACTTAATTCAACTGAAATCTATTACAATTAATTATTATTTGAATTTTATCTATGTAATTATTATATTTTATTTAGAATTTAGAAAACAAATATGTAGTAAACACTCTAACGCCATCTATTTTATTTTTTCAGAATCAACTGCAACTATTTCCCATTAGTTCGCGCCTTTGTCAATAGAGGGCGTTACCCGTCTCCAATATTTCCAATAATTCATTTTTATTCCCGTTACAGTACACCTTTCCCCAGTTAAAAAATTTTTGCTGACCAAAAATTTTTTTTTTTTTTCATCATGTGCATTGAAAGCTCGAAATCATTCTATTGAAAACAGAGACAGTCTGAAACCAAATGCCTTAGACTTACAGACTAAATTGCTAAATGCTAATGGCTAGTAGCACAACTCCGAAACAAAACCTATTTGGCAAATTCGTACATTGATTGCTCCTGCCTTAAACTATCTAAGTACTAAACTAAATATAATAATAATCGCATGTCTGCCTATCTACATATAGCACGTAGCTACTCTTTGCAGACATCAACTAATTAACTAATTTTTTATTGACTAATCATGCCTTAGTCTAATTAATTTACTAATTAAGTTAAGTTTTAAGTTAAATAAACACTATCCTTGAAACCTAGACAAGTGTTATCTAGAAAGTATCAAGCCAAAGTATAGGCAAATACTTATTTAAGTTTTTAAAATTATTAAGTAAACCCTATCTCCAATTGATGTAGATAGGTGTTTTGTTAAGTATTAAGTTACAAAGTATAGGTTATTATACTTGGTAAGTTTTTAAGTAAACACTATCTTTAATTAATGTAGATATGTGTTTTATTAAGTGTTAAGTGGTGACACTTTTAAGTCCCATTCGAATACTACTAAGTTTAACAATCATTGTGTTTTCTTTCATACATCTGCAAACATTCCTTATTAATAAAATTGGTATACCTATTTAATTTTGAAAAAAAAACCTTTTACCCTACCAACATGCATCCATCCCTCTTCAAGTTAAATATTTGCACGTCTATTGCTAATTTCGTGCAAATATTGGATTAACAACAACAATGTATAAAAACTAGGAGTCTTCATATTTTAAGATGTCTTTAATGTGAAATTTACCTAAGTCTTTGTCCTGCATGTCTTTTAAACTATACACTACAGGTGAGTGTTTCTTTGAAATAACACATCTTATAAAGCGCGGTGCTAGCTTTGAAGTAAAGTTTTTACTAGCATCCGACAAAGTAAATGTTCTTTTATAGACAATTTGACCTACTTTAAATTCTAAAGGTCGCTTTCTTATGTCAACTTGCTCGTGCTAGGTCAGAACAATTTGTAGAACCTAACCTCTCAAAAGCGAAACTTAGTCAGGATTTTCAGCCTACGAAGAAAACTGATCATAAACCAAGGTCAGATAGGTCTGGAGAACCAGTTGCTGTCGTTGACGCTCCTTCTACTTCAGAAGCAAAAGGGAGAAAATTATGTTAATAATTGTCAAACGTGTAAAGAGTACAAGCCGGTAAATTCGTCGAGACCTGGTTTAATGGGCAACCCTAAACAGGTTACAAAACCATTTGAAGCGATTTGTTGCGATTTGTTAGGACCCTTTCCTGTGTCCACTAAAAGGAACACGAATCTCTTAGTATGTTCAGATTATTTTAGTAAGTATGTTATGTTGTTTCCTATACGGAACGCAACAGGCAATGCTATTGTTAAAATTCTGGAAGAAAAAGTGTTTCTGGTGCATGGGATACCGAAATTTGTCTATGTAGACAATGGTCCGCAATTCATTTCAAAACAATTTAGAGATTTAATGTGCAAATATAATGTGCCTAATATTTACTATAATCCTAGGTATCACCCGCAGGTTAATCAGGCAGAAAGAGCCATTAGAAATGTTCTGTATGCGATTGCCTCATATGTGAAAACAAATCACAGGAAGTGGGACGATCACATTCCAGAAATTCAGTGCACACTGAATTTCTGGAATGTGATCGTCACATTATATTTGCACATTAAATCTCTAAATTGTTTTGAAATGAATTGCGGACCATTGTCTACATAGACAAATTTCGGTATCCCATGCACCAGAAACACTTTTTCTTCCAGAATTTTAACAATAGCATTGCCTGTTGCGTTCCGTATAGGAAACAACATAACATACTTACTAAAATAATCTGAACGTACTAAGAGATTCGTGTTCCTTTTAGTGGACACAGGAAAGGGTCCTAACAAATCGCAACAAATCGCTTCAAATGGTTTTGTAACCTGTTTAGGGTTGCCCATTAAACCAGGTCTCGACGAATTTACCGGCTTGTACTCTTTACACGTTTGACAATTATTAACATAATTTTCGACATCTTTATACATATTTTTCCAAAAATAATGTAATGCTAATCTTTTATGGGTTTTAAATATACCAAAGTGGGCGCCTGTGGGATCATCATGAAATTGTTTTAATAGAGGTCCCACATCATCACTTGGAATCACTTGTTTCCAAGTGAATTGTGATGTTAAATTATATTTATTTTTTGAATGTCGAAATAATTTACCATCTTTAAGAGAATAATTTGGAAATTTATGGGGAAACTTTTCACAATTTTCTACCATTTTTAAATACCATTTATCTTGGATATTGTCAGATATGTCTAACGATTCAATTTTAATTCTTGAGAGTGCATCCGGTAAAACCATCTCTTTACCCTTCCTATGAACGATATTAAAATCAAATTGGCTTAAGCGAATACTCCACCGAGCTAACCTGCCTGTGGGATTCTTTAATTTATAAAACCATTGTAGTGATGCATGATCAGTGACTATATTACATTTTTGACCCTCAACATACATTCTAAACTGCTCTAAAGCAAACAAGACTGCTAATAATTCACGTTCTGTAGTAGTGTAATTAACCTCGTGCTTATTAAGTAATCTACTACAGAATGCTACAGGATGGTCAAAATTGTCATATGACTGTGTCAGTACGGCACCAATAGCATATGCTGAGGCATCACATTGAATTGAAAATGGTAAATTAAAATCTGGACATTTAAGAATTGGAGCTGAGACTAAGTTTGATTTTAATTTATTAAAAGCCTCTTCTGCTTCCTCTGTCCATTCAAAGTTTATATTCTTACAAGTTAATTTACTAAGTGGTCTACTAATTTTAGAAAAATCCTGTATGAATCTACGGTACCAACCAGCCATTCCCACAAATCTTTTAACTTCTTTGGGTGAGGTGGGTGTGGGGTAATTGAGAATAACTTCCACCTTAGAGGGATCGGTACGAAGACCCTGCTTATCAACCATGTAGCCAAGATATTTAAGTTCCTTTCTACAGAATTGAGATTTACTCATATTAATTGTTAAGTTTGCGTCTGCTAAACGTTGACATACTTTTTCCAACAACTTAACATGTGTATCAAATTCACTGGAAATGCATATAATATCATCCTGAAAAACAAATACTTTATTATCAAATTCAGGACCAAACAATTTATCCATAAGTCGTTGCATAGTGGCAGATGCTCCTACCAGACCAAACGACATAGTGGTATAGTGGAAGAGACCACGTCTAGGGACTGTAAATGCAGTTTTTTCAGCAGACTCCTCACTATCATATTCAATTTGCCAATATGCAGCACTCAGGTCAATTGAAGTTAAATATCTTGCATCTCTCAGGCTATCAAGTATTTGATGTATGTAAGGCAAAGGATAAGCATCAGCCTTAGAAACGGCATTAAGTTTTCGACAGTCTAAACAAAGCCTTAGTTTACCATTAGGTTTGGTTACCATGACAACTGGGGAATTCCAAGGTGAGTTAGAAGGCACTACAACTCCAAATTGCAGCATTCTATCAAGTTCCTTTTCCAATGCTAATTGTTTGGAAGGTGACAAAGGATAATATCTTTGTTTAATTGGTGGGCTATTACCTGTGTCTATTTTATGAGTAATTAATTTTGTCCTACCTAAACCTACTTTTTCAGTATTAATCTTATCAAATTTATCAATGACCTTCTGTAGAATTAATTGTTGTTCAGAAGTCAATGAATCAAAACATTCTAAACCTTGGTCCAGGCTAACTGAATTAATATAATTGTCAGGTATATTAAAAATTTTATTATTATTTAATGTGCTGTCTAAAGTTATCAAAAATGCTTTGCAAAAATCCATACCTAAAATGATTGGAGTAATTATGTTGGGAACTATGTAGAATTTTATAACTTTAATTTTATTTAAATAATTAGTGGGTAACTGCATAAAACCTAAACATTGAATTCTTGAACCATCTGCAGCCCTTACATTTTGACCTTTTGGTAATTTAACTAATTTAAATCCATATTTAATAAATAATTTATGTGAATTATCCCCCAATATTGAGCAAACCGCTCCAGTGTCTAGCAAACCATAAACTTCTAAATCTAAAACTTTTACCAATAAATGTGGTCGAATGTCATGTGTCTTAGCTTCAAAGTGAGCCACATCAATATTTGTGATGGTAAAGATGTTAAATTAATCACTAAGTTTTTGTGACTCACGTTAATTAGTTTTTTGAGCACTTAGGACAGTTAGTTCTTTTAACGCCTTTTTCACCACATTTAAAACAGACCAAATCCTTTGAAGTTTTACACTTACTCGTGAAATGATTTGTGCTGTTACACCTAAAACATTTTCTCCCTTTTGCTTCTGAAGTAGAAGGAGCGTCAACGACAGCAACTGGTTCTCCAGACCTATCTGACCTTGGTTTATGATCAGTTTTCTTCGTAGGCTGAAAATCCTGACTAAGTTTCGCTTTTGAGAGGTTAGGTTCTACAAATTGTTCTGACCTTGCACGAGCAAGTTCTAATTTCTTACCATACAAAAGTAAATCTTTAATGGAATTAATATCTAGTAATGCCATTTCCCTCATATACTCAGGTCTTATGTTGTGCATTAGGATTTCTAATTGTTCATCGTCAGAGAGAGGTCTAGACAATCTATTAAACATACCCTGCATAAGTGACAAATATACTATTATTGTCTCTTGCTTCGCCTGCGTACGGGAGCGTATTTCCTGAGTCAACCTATAATCAAGATCAGGAATGTCGAAATCTTCCCTTAGACGAGCAAGTAAATGTTTATATGACGTAAAGGTGTGTTTGTATGATCTAAACCAATGTAATGCAGACTTATCTAAAAGATCTGAGAAAGCAATCAATGCACGATCTGCAGATATACTTCGAGCCTGTCTCAACTCTTCTAAACGTTCAATGAAACTCCTAACACATGTAGTACCATCATACTTTAAATTTAAAGAACACAGATTAATTGGTCTATCTTTAACAACAACTAATTGTGTTTTTTCTGCTGATTCATTTTCAGAGGAGGGATCATGAGTAGACTGCATCTCCTCTTCATCAGAGCCATCCTCTAAAGATGTTATCAACGTTACCAATTTATTTTTAAGTTCGATTAATTCCGGTGATTTATCATTCACGCGTGAAATTCTCATCAAGTAATATTGCGAACGAGCTAATATTCGCTTAACAGTGGAGCTATCTCCCTCGGTTATATCCTTATGTAATAGGCACAGCTCCTCAATAGGTTCCTTGCATAAGCGTACCTCATCTGCACTCGCTGGGGTTGCATAATCCTCTGGTTTAATGCTACCTCTCCTAAACAAGCCACACAGACTGCGATACCGCTTGCGAAGCACATCCCTGGTCGCCTTTACATCTGTGGATATATTAAAATATTTAAGCTCATGTAATAATTCTTCTTTACGAAGATAGTCAATCCAAATTGTCTTATCCATATTGAATTTAAAATATTTAAACAGTCTTTGATAAGTATTTTAAATCTAATTTTTAAGTTAAATGAATGTAAATAGTAATTTTACATTAATCAAGGTGAATTAAATTAAATTAGAGTCAATCCATTCAAGTAATTTACAAGTTTACAATGTTAACATGACATGTGGCATAACCTTAATTTTTAACACAAGGTGTTGATGTTTCTAAGTTGTATGACTTTATATAAATTAAGAGGAGTCTATACATTTAAGCTTTATAACATCAATTATGTAGAAAGATTTACCTTTTAATAAAAATGCTATCATGTGCTATCAACTAATTTTGAAAACTCAAATTCACAAAAATGTACTAAGTTAAATGACTCTAATTACTAATCAATTGGTTAAATCAAATTAAGTCAGATCAAGCTCTTAATCTTGAAGTGAAGATTCCAATCTGACCTCATGCCCCACGTTGGGCGCCAATTGTAAGGTCCTTTCGTCTCTTACCACCAGCTGCCAGCGTAGATTGCCATGAGACTATGGGTTCTGTTCGCATGAGGTGTTGATTGAAATAAAAGAGATACTTCCGTCTTCTCAGCTATTTAATATGTTGGTGCACACTTCAATGATACAGGAACATAGCATTTGTCATGCTTCCTTATAATGTTAGGTTATGGAAATAACACTTACTTTAGGTAGGACATACTACCATCTATCCAGGTCGATCAGTTGATGTGCAACGAAGACGGCATTGTAGCCTGTGTGTGTCTTGCAGAATATAACACGTGGTTTGGAACCAGAGCTTGTTCTAGATTACTTCATATTATGTGCCACGAGTTGAGAAGACGTTTTTTAATTAATTAAATAATTAAGTTTAAATTAATGTTTGAAACCCTGAAAGTATCAGAAAAGAAATCTATGAGCATTTCAACACACAATCATGGTGAAAGAAAGTGTTATGTAATTGCAACAAAACAGGAAATAATTATCAATACATACGCTTATGCGGTTCCCTTATATTAATGCACTTTCATTTTAGCCGCTGTTCCACGCCTTGTTCGCGTCATTAGTTTATTTAATTAAAATATTCTTTGTCTAATTAGCGTATTAATCGCGTGTTCCGGTTCTAAGAAGAAAAACTAACCTTCAAGTTATACGTCAACCTTTTAATTTTTTTTTCAGATCAGCTGCTAGGCTTTCGTGTTTTAGAACATGCTGTATTTATAATTAAACTTAATTCAACTGAAATCTATTACAATTAATTATTATTTGAATTTTATCTATGTAATTATTATATTTTATTTAGAATTTAGAAAACAAATATGTAGTAAACACTCTAACGCCATCTATTTTATTTTTTCAGAATCAACTGCAACTATTTCCCATTAGTTCGCGCCTTTGTCAATAGAGGGCGTTACCCGTCTCCAATATTTCCAATAATTCATTTTTATTCCCGTTACACTATAATATATATGAGCTTGTTATAAATAAGTGAGGGTGCCGTCTCTGATATCTTTGACGATTCGACAAAAAACACAAATACGTCATGACCGTACAATGCCTACGTTATTTCACGATCCAACAAAACTAGAGATTACATGAAGAGTTTTTTGACAAATGGCTTCATTAAAAGAAGAAGTTCTAGTACATAATATTGAAAAACTTAAAAGTTTGTTTGTTTGAACGCACTAATCACAGAAACTACTGGCTCGAATTGAAAAGTTATTTTTGTTTTGGATAGTCTATTTATATATATATCACTTCGACATAACCTATCGCTATTTTCTTAAACGGTAAAATAAATCTTCGTTAGAAATTAATGTTCGAGAATAAAACAATCATTAGACATTTTATAAGTATTAACCCACACCGAACTCTCGTCCCGAATCACAGTCCATAATGAGAGGATGTTTCGTCCCAGCAGTGGGAAATGATCGGTGCTCAAATAGTGATATTATCAGTGCTCTTAAAATCGGTGCTCAAATAAGAACACCTCTATATTTTCGGCTGATTACTTACACAAATCCATATCCACATGGTAACAAGTAACACTACATTAATAATACCTTCCCCAATATGTTCATATTACCTCCGTACTTGCCATAACTATTTACGCAAACATAAATGTTTGAACAACAACCTTTCCCTTCGGCTACCGTATACACTGTTGTTCACAGAAAACACATGAATTTCCACTAGATATTGATACAACGAAAAATGATATATCCTGTGTTACCATGATTAAAACATGAGCTCAAAATATATACGGCAAAATGGCACTTGTATGCTGGAGGCATTGGATACATATTTTGTGTTGAATAATTAAGTTGACAACGCTTTATGAATTGAATGTAAAATATTAATCAACTACGGATGCTGAAATGGATTAAAAAAGGCTTCATTTTGGATCACTTCCTGAGGGTATTCAGCAGAAAGTTTTTCCTAAGGTAATTCAATGGTAGTGTGTTTATTTTCACCCTACTGCTCATCTGATTGTACTTCTTAAAGATTCAGTAATTGTCACACGGAATCGTATTTATAAAATAAAAAGCAGTTTATGCGTGAAAGAGTTTCCAACATTTTTCGTTATATCTTTTTCATTTTTAGTAGAATTATATAGAATTGATACACAAGCGGAAAACAGACCCTGTCGGAAACAACCAATTAGGAAAGGAGAAGAGGTCACATTTACATAGAAACCTTTCCATAACAAATCAGCAAGCTTGAAAGTTGGACCGACCCAACCGAAAACAATTACGAAGCCAGCAACAAATTCATTTCCTGTTTGGAAACAGTTTATTTATAAAATCTTCAAGGATCTATTGCTAGGCCGTACTTTATACCCACAGCCGCTGCGATATACCCAAATAAAACCCAAAACAATCAGCCGCCGCTATATATTAGAGAGAATCCCAAACAGACACGATAATATATCGTGTGACAAAGCGCAGAATAACTCAGAAGGTTAGTTTCGTCAGACGACCAAAAAGGTATGAATTTTGACGGCACGGTTGTTGCCGTCGCGGGCATGCGGGCGGTGAGTTATGGGTGACTCGCCGCCTGACCATGGACCATGCCCGGGTCGAACGGCGCGTTGTGTTCCACGCGCGCCTCAAAGAGCTGTCAGCAATCTGACGGGGCCTCCTAAGAGGGCCAAAGCCTGCCGGGGTCGCGAGACTGTCTCACCTGGTAACCGTGACCCTGGTACGTAAAGGGCTATTGAAGGATTTTAGTCAGTACAAGTCTGGCAGTCCCTCCCGCCACCCTGGACGGGAGGACTCATTTGATGATTTTACCACTCAAAAAAAAAACGGTTGTTGCCGTGGCTGACAGGATTGGATAAATAAGTATCACAGTTCACGCACAAAGTCATTTTGAACCAGCTTGTTCCTTGCAGTTCTCCCCAAGTGGTCTTATGTAGTCTTTATGTGGTCGCTTAGCTGGAAGCCTTACATTAGAGGCACCTCAGGATTGTCCGGTTTAGCAGAACACAACCTCCACTTGTCAGGCCTGTTGGTCTAGTGGTTAGTGACCCTGACTGCTATGCCGGAGGTCGTGGGTTCGATTCCCACCCAGGACAAATGTTTGTGTGATGAGCACGATCATTTGTTCTGTGTCTGGGTGTAATTTATCTATAATATGTATGTATTTAGAAATATATAAGTATGTTTATCAGTTGTCTAGTACCCATAACACAAGCTCTGCTTAGCTTGGGACTAGATGGCGTTGTGTGATAGTTGTGGAATATAATTAATAATATAATAAAAAAAAAAACTATTGACGTTCAATGAGGTTTGAAAAAGTCCAAGAGAGTAAAATTAATTTTAACTGAATTTGTCAAAAAAAATAGCGGATAAAAAAAATGAAAGAATATGATCTTCGTGGACGTACTTAAGCATCTATTACCTATTGCGTTATTGTATGGAGCTGAACTTCTGAACTTTTCTTCATCAAATCTGAGAAATGTTCTCGACACCCCAAGGAAACGGTTGTTCTTAGTCACGGATCACTTTTTCCTCATAACGGGGAATGGCCGCAATTTTTACCAACAAAGTACAATGGAAACATTTTGAGTTGGAAATCATGAAGTGACTCGCGCTGAAAATACTTCGAGGGTTGTTTAAGTTTCGGGCTTTTGGGTTGGTCACGAGTTTAATTTTGGGTTTTGTGCTATAATTTATGAATACTGGGCTTTTATTATGAATGCTCGGCTTTTGAGACCCTGGTACGTTTTTGGTTTACCAAATTACAAGAGACTGTAATCAATGTTCGTTCTATCAGAACTTATCTTTATTCATCGTTTTTCCATATTCTTTATCTTTTAAATATTTCTTTAAAACAATAAAAAAACATTTTAAAATATTTTACAATAGTGGCCTACCGGTATCGGGAACAGGGTCCAAGCTACCGGCGGTCAGGGCTCCAGAGAAAGGACCTCCTAACAATGCGCACCGTGTCTAGAAGAAATGCTTTCTGAATCAAACCCTTGACCCAGCTGCCAAACGAGAGCCTCCTTAGATGTTGGTCGAGGCTTTTGGCAATTAAGCCTATCAGAATAATGTTTTGTGTATTGAAGTGGAAGGTGGCATAAAGAACCAACTTCTCAAATAAATGATTCAGCCAAAGTAAACGCATCAATTTACTGAATATCGCCAACTCTTTATTTCACCGATTTCAACATCGAAGAACTACAGATGCAGTTTGAAAACTATTGCAAAACACTGGTCCCACAATAAATCAGGAACTTACTGTACTGTTTAAAATTCACAAAAAAGGTTTATTTAAAGTTTTGGATTATATTTGAATTGTAAAACACCAGACTTTGTAGCGCAGCAATGAACTTTTTTAAATTTATTCGGAAGGAGATATAGTTTTAAGATTGCGAGCGGTGAGAGGGGGGAGTTTAATCTTGGAAATATGTAATTTGCGAAGTTCTTCCTCGATCTGGGAATTGAAGGAGCGAAACATCAGCTGCTGCGAGTACCGTAAAGTTTTTAAACCACTTCACACATCCACACTTCGAGTCGGTACTGTAAAGGTAAGCGTACATCGCGTTTCAGATTCAAGCAACCAACGTTGGGCTTGCATGGTAATCTATAGCCCACCATAAAGAGTCTTAATTACCAGTAGGTGTGAAAGCTATTGGCTTATTTTATGAAATAGCACTTAAGCTCATAAGGAGCCGCGATGGACGCGTTGTTCTTATGATGGAAGGCGAGCTACCCATTACTAGCGTCTGCAAGTCGGTGGTTACGGTAGCCGCATTTTGCCCCGCGATGTCGCTGGGGCGTGAGATAGAGGATGTCCTTTCCCTCACGCACTGTTCCCGATTCCCACTATAACGGGTGTAAGAAGACACTTAACGAAGCCGAAAGCCACGTATTCTACCCATTATTTGGATCATTTTTTCCTTTAGACCATACCTGGGACTCCACGGGTTCTCGAAATATTGAAGGAACTTTGACCTTCATGCATTTTTTTTTAACTTTTTTTTACAAAATCGAATTCTAAGTATTATTTAAAAAAAAATCCAAACAAACATTACCTGAATTTTCGATTTTTCTAAAAATTTACGCACGCACGTCGATAGGTTCTTATCACAGCGCGTTCCAGCATAGGCGCGCTTGTGTGCGTCAAGCCGCCCGCCTACGCACACAACGACACGAAACCTGTTTGCGTTACATTGCGCGAATTACGTTTGCTGCGATCGGAGGATCGAAAAAAAACCGAAATGATTTTAAATTAATTTAATTACTGATTTAAAAAATTACAAAATTAATCCTATGAATGACGATTCCAAGTCGAAGTAGGACAATAGAATGATCATTCTTACAATGTATTGAACAAACAACAGTTTGCGAAATCGATTGACGTCATAGGTGCATTGGCAATAATAAGTATCAGTGCGGATGCAACATCAGCGATCTTCATATAGTAGCGCTATGTAATTCCTCCCCCCTTAGAACGGCGACTATTTTAGCACGTTGAGTGAAAATGTTGCCGGGAGTCCGCCAGGACTTTCATTCTCCTCCAGGGTTGCAGCTGGTGGTTGCTGTTCCTTTTCCATGCTGTTCGTACGTCTGCGTAGGTAGCGCCGGGTCATTACGATGATAAAGAGTACGCTTGCAATCGATAGTACTCCATAGAATGGGATTGTATTGTGATAAAGTCCGTCGGTGAGCACGTTTTCAAGTTGAACAGGTTTCTGGATCATGAGTTGGTCCTGGATGCTGTGTAGTCCTTGGAGATCGATAGAGTTCAGATTGACGTGGGTAGCTGTGGTGGCCTGCTTCTCAGCGTCATAGGGTATCTTCATTAATTTCAAGGGTTGGCCGTTAATTTCGTCGTAAATGTTCGCAATGGTGAACTCCTCAGATTTCAAATAACATCCAGTAGGAATTGTTGCAAGGTAACTACCCTGGAGCGATGTGTAGTCTTTCCGGTTACAAGTTAGTTGTATATTCGTTTCTTGAGGAAAAGATAGGACGTAGTGTTGGTCGTCGAGCTTCTCCATGGCTTCTCTCATCAAGGTGACTGTGGTAAACCTGCAGGAGTCCTGTAGAACTTGGTTGGTGATTAACTCTTGGATGCAGTCAGCTTTGGTGCGAATCTGGTGAGTAATATCTTTCTCACAGAGGTACCAGTCTTTCGACTTCGGGCATTCAGCCTCTATGTACACATGTGACATCTCGTCAGTTGCAAGGAAAGGGAAGGGTGGAATAAGAGCCTGTGCATGCTTGTTAGGTACTACAGAGAGTCTATAGATATCGTAACTATTTTTAGAATAGATTGGGAATTTAAATACGAATACTATCTGCTTATCTACATAATATGATCCCGGTTTTATAATATCATAATAATCTCTAAGTTCGAGGTCTAAGATTTGCTCTTCGGCGTAAATAGTCTTAAGTTTTCTTACCATTGACTCTAGTATTTCTATGTCTATCATGGAGTGATGGGTACTACCTGCACGAATGAAAGCTAAACTATTTTCTATCCTGATTAATTCCTGAAATAAATCCTCTACATTATCGCTTATAATTTCTAGTAGTTGGGCAAAATGAGCATATTTTATTAAACTATTCTCACTTAGTGCATTACTTTGTAATATAGTCTCTAAGGTGATATTAATTTTATTCTGGTTTTGTACTATCTGTGTGATTATGCTACTATATTTAGACATCCACTCCTTACTTATACTAATATGATCATTGAATTCGGTCGCTAATTTATTTTGGTTACGTTCTAAGATTTTAATTGCCTGATTGTATTTTAGTGCATCCTCGTGATCTAGGTTCCCGGTTAAGCTTTTTATTATTGAACCTAGTCCATCGACAAGACCTCTTTTGGCTCTGTTGGGTTCTAAAGATTGTAATTGTTTTAAGACATCGCCAAGTTTGTTAGCAAGATATTCCAACTGAATTTCGTATAGTGCGTAAGTGTCATTAGTCATTTGGTTTTGACAGTTCCTTAGTTGGGTCTGTAGGGAGTGAACATTGTTTTCGATATTACTTAATTGTATGTACTGAATAAAGGTATGATGATGAGTCGTGATTTTCATTTGTCCAAGTTTAAAGGGTAGAAGTCCGGGTCCTTCGTCGAGGCTTTCAAGTCTTATCTCCTGAGGTTGCATCATTGGGAGCATTGTTACCAGTAGAATCCTGTAACAATTTTGCTGATTTAGGTATACGCTTAAGTCTTGACTTCGCTATGGGGCCACGTTTTTTTGAAGTATAAATGTGAATCGGCAGGTCTGCCAAAACTGTGTCTTGTGTATATCGTGGGGCAGTCTTTTGTCGACTTGCAAGAGGGTTTGTTATAAATACCTGTTGTTGGGGGGCGTATTCTATCTCGGGTTCACGGGTTTCATTTCTTCTCTCGATTATCGCGGTACGATTAGCCAGTGATGACGAATTAATGATGTCATAAACATGTTTCATTTTATCTCTATGGGCTTGTGTATACTGTTGTAATAAATGCTGTGTAAGGTCAATGTCTTTACAGTCTCGGGGGTCAAAATGACCAGTCAGTAAGTCAAAGGGTCGACATCTTGTGAAGCTATGTATGGAGCTATTATAAGCTATTAAAGCATAGGGCACAAGATTAATTATTGGCTCGTCTTTAAACTGTAGCTTAAGGAGTCTAAGATGTTCTAGAAGGGTTGAGTGTAGGCGTTCGATATTTCCGTTGTCGTTGGGCGAGTGAGCTAGTATTCTATGATGGTTGATGTTATGAAGCCTTGTGAATTCCATAAACAGTTGGTTTGTGAATTCAGTCCCATTGTCTGTGACAATAGTTATAGGGACGCCATGGTGGGTACAGTATTGCAAAAGGGCTTGTAATATGCTAATAGCTGTTCCGTCACGTAGGTGATAAGCTTGACCGTACTTTGTAAATACGTCGATAAATGTTACGTATT
The DNA here is from genome assembly GCA_950005045.1 of Agrotis exclamationis. Lineage (NCBI taxonomy): Eukaryota > Metazoa > Arthropoda > Insecta > Lepidoptera > Noctuidae > Agrotis > Agrotis exclamationis. Next base: position 26,022,700 of record OX465417.1, on the reverse strand, counting down.
TTTCACCTTGTACGGTGAATAGATCCATATGGATTGTCTCGAACGGTTTGGTAGCCGGTGGTACAATGTTAAATTGGGGTCTTATCGGGTTTCTGTCGTACTTGGCCTGACCGCAGATCGTACATTCATTTATAAATTTAGTTATCTGATCCTTCATCTTTGGCCAGTAATATTTACGGGATAAGGCTAAATGACACTCGGTAATTCCGCGATGGTTAGTTTTACCGTCGTGATAGTGTCGTATTATCTCTTGTTGTCGAAGGTAATCTTTGACATTTTCTAATTCGGATTTAGCTAGAACGAGATTTAAGGATGAACTTTTGAATTTGTCCTGTATAATCGGTATAATTGAGTACATGGCTAGAGGTGGTTTAACTAAGATAGCTGTCTTAACCTTGGGGTTAACGTACTCTTTTACGGCACAGATCACATCTTCCTCTAAGTTAGTTTCGGATAGCTGGATACTTATACGTGTATGGGTGTCAAATGGCTTAGTAACTACGGGTCGTTTTTTTACGTCATTTACAATGGTGAAGCATATTTGTCTGTTAAACTTATTTAATGGCTCGTCAGTTATGGGAATTTCTAGGATGGGGTTCTCAACGCTTGTATGTGCCGTTTCGGTTGAGGAGTTGGCTTTGCCAAGGATGGTTTCTGATGGATTACCCATTAAGGAGTTGAGTTCATCGATTTCCTCTATTAAGGACATGGCTTCTTTAGTGTGAATTTCAATGCGAGAAAGGGCGTCAGCATTTGTATTAGATTTCCCTTTCTTGTAAATAAGTGAAAAGTCGTATTCGCTAAGTCTAAGTCTCCATCTTGTCAGTCGGGAATTTGGTTCTTTCATGTTCATCATCCATTGTAATGGCTTATGGTCAGTGAAAATTTTAAATTTGCGTCCAAATAGGTAGGGTCTGAAATATTTCGTAGCCCAAACTATAGCAAGTAATTCCTTCTCTATGGTACTATAGTTCATCTCGCTTTCGTTTAAGGTTCGAGATGCATAACAGATAGGTTTGTCCGAGTTTATAGGTCCTTGGGATAAAACAGCGCCGATGGCTACATTCGAAGCGTCTGTCGTCAAGTTAAAGTCTTTATTGAAGTCTGGATATTGTAGGATGGGGTCATTAGTCAGGAGTGTCTTGCATCTTTCGAAACAATTCACGTATTCGGAGTCAAGGGAGATTTTTCGTCCTTTTTTCAAGCATTGAGTAAGCGGTTTTGTAGTTCGGGCAAAGTCAGGAATAAATTTTCGATAATAACCGAGAAGGCCTAGGAATTGTTTGATTTCTTTTGGTGTTTTAGGAACGGGATATTTCTTAATTGCAGATATTTTATCGGGATTAGGCTTAATGCCGTCTTTACTAATGATATGACCTAGATAAGCTGTTTCAAGTTTCAGGAATTCGGATTTGTCCATCTGGATTTTAAAGTTGGACTCTCGGAGCCTCTGGAATACTTTTTCGAGATTAATTATATGTTCCTGAAGGGATGTGCTGAAGACGATGATGTCATCTAAATAGACAAGACATATCTCGTTTTGGAGTCCTCTGAGGACATTATCCATCACACGTTGAAACGTGGACGGCGAATTTTTTAGTCCCATCGGCATTCTGAGAAATTCAAAATGACCGTGTTCAACATTGAATGCGGTTTTTTCTATATCCTGGGGGTGCATTTCCACTTGGTAGAAGCCGCTTGCCAAGTCCAAGGTCGTAAAGTAGTGGCATTTACCTAATTTGTCGAGAACGTCATTGATGTTGGGTATAGGGTACTTATCGTCTAGGGTCTTCTCGTTTAACTTACGGAAGTCGACCACGAGACGCCATTTTTGTTTTCCTGAGGCATCTAGTTTCTTTGGAACCACCCAGATAGGCGAGCTCCATGCGGATTCTGATGGTCGTATGATACCTTGATCAAGCATTTTAGTTATTTGGTCCCTAACTTCTTGGCGGTGTACAAATGGATACCGGTAGCTTTTAGCGTGCACCGGAACATCGTCGGTAGTTCTTATTCGATGCTTTATCTTGTTTGTAAAAGTTAGTCCCTCACCTTCGATATAAAAAACATCCGAGTAACGGGAACATAGAGCTATCAGGTTAGCCTTTTCCTCCGGGTTTAGGTGATCAGTTCTTAAACGCGATATTACTTCCTGCGCGCGTGTCGATGTTTGTTGAGTACTACTGCACTCAATATTAAATAATTCCGCGTGCGCTGGGCGATCGATTGAAAATATTACGTCATTTAGTGTCGGATTTTCGATTTCCAAGTAGCCACGATTACGACTTACGGTAGTGATACATTCATGAATTATGCAATTGCATAGGATTTGTTCCCTAATGAGAACGTCGCCTTCTGGCACATCAATGGGGATACGGATAATCTTAGTACTCCCAGCTGGTATAATATCTTCGTATAAATTTACGTTACACGAGTTATACATTACGATAGGGTTTATTGCAGATCGAGTCACTAACATATTTTCTTTCAAATCTATGCGAGCTTCCCATTCATTTAACAGATCTAAACCGATGAGACCATCGAAATAATCATGAAACCGATAGATGAAGAACTTCATGGTTTTGGCGTCATTAAACTCCGCGAAACATGGCAAGGTTATAGAATAGTCGTTCCTGCTTGTTGCGTGTATGTTGGTTACCTCAAAAGGGTCAAAATTCAAGGGGTATTCGGCGAAATATTTTTCGACAGTTTCGGGGCTAATAAAGGATTGATTGGCACCTGTGTCTATTAAAAGTTTTAAAGGTGGGTCTCTAGTTTGTATATAGGGAAGTTGCCTCTGTGTCTGAAGATTTAATTCTATTTTGGTTTTTGCGACGTTGAAGCCTCCTGAAAATCCTGTTGAGTATGGTTAGTTACACCCGTTTGCGATTCATCAAATACTTGGTCGTTCATTGTCACGTTATAATGAGTCGAGTCAGCGGCGGGACTACTCGGGTCAGAGACATTGTCATTGTAGTCAGTATAGTAATTGTACACCGGTTCGTAGTAATAGTTGTAATATAAGTCGTCATATGTCATGCACTCATTCATATTCATTTCTCGGGCTTTAAAATAATTCGGAGGCGGTGAATTTCCAAACCTATTCCAATCATGGGCTGCTGGCTGATTTATTGGAGGTAGGGGTTTGGGAGTAAATCGTTGAACACCACTCATTGGCTGAGGGCCTTGAGGTGCATTATTTCTGGGTGTTAGTCTAAATAGGTTACTACGGGGATTGTAGTTAGGAGGTGCCGCACTGAACATTCTCTGCGTGTTCGTTGGCACACGTTGTTGAGGTTGTGCTGGTGCAGGGAATTTAAAAGGCTGAGGTGCGGGCCCCGCTGGACGCTGGCCCATGGGTAATGGCCAATTAGGTATTGGTGTCGGGAAGTTATGAGGTCGTGGGGTAAAAGCTACAGGTGGTTGAGTGGGGTGAGCGACTTTTGGAGGAGCTTGGGCTTTTGGGGTCTCACGTTGTTGCAAGTACATTACATTGAGTTCCTCTTGGACGAACTCGAGCGCCTTTTCTATTGTTGGTGGGCGCATGCAGCGTATGCGGGATCCTAAAGGTTCTTTTAACCCTCGGACATATGCCTGCATGGTAACTTTTTTATACAAGTCGCGTTTCGCTTCTACAGTCGTCGGTACAGTCTCGTGTAAAGTCACGTAAGTCATGATCGTACTAAACAACGTTTGGCAATGATCATAGAATTCTTGTGGCGTTTTATTACCCTGAGTGGCTAAAGAGAGGTCGTTGTACAATGCGGTTTCATCACGCTGGTCTGAGAAATTTTTAATCAAGGCAGTTCTAATGCCTAGCCAGCTCTCTGGTATTCCATTGGCATTAATAGTACATGCCGCGGTCCCAGTTATTTTATTAAGTATCCCGTTTATTAAGCATAAGTTGGAAAATTCACTGCCAGGTGTATTACTTAAGTATTGCGCAGCTAACGAATCACAGATTCTAATGAAACGGGTAAGGATGTTCGGGTTGCCGTCAAACTCTGGAATAAGGCGAAGAGCCTTGTAGATAGTATCTGGGTTATTCTGAACTTGAGTCATATTGTCTAATTCTAAGTTATCTAAGGTTATATCTCTATTTATATCTACTGTACGTTGGCGAGCCTGTCGTGATTCAGGCTCCCGCGCACTGGAGGCCCTTGGATGATAAATCTTGAGGTTTAAGATTCAAAGGGATGCAACACGAGAATGTTTCAAGTGTACTTACAGGTATCTCATTTCTGGTTCCTCTCCGTGAATCGATGGCTGGATTCTCCTTCTGGTCTGCAGCAGGTCCGTAGGTTCAGGATACTCGTGATGTGACTTGATAGCTGCCCAGGTGACTCGCGAACGTGGTGATCGATATGAAATTGATTCTAACGCGATTCGCGAACCGGCCCGCGAGTATCCTACCGACTGCGCCAATTACGTTTGCTGCGATCGGAGGATCGAAAAAAAACCGAAATGATTTTAAATTAATTTAATTACTGATTTAAAAAATTACAAAATTAATCCTATGAATGACGATTCCAAGTCGAAGTAGGACAATAGAATGATCATTCTTACAATGTATTGAACAAACAACAGTTTGCGAAATCGATTGACGTCATAGGTGCATTGGCAATAATAAGTATCAGTGCGGATGCAACCATCAGCGATCTTCATATAGTAGCGCTATGTAATTCGCGCAATAAAATTATTATTATTTTTTGATACCTAAAAATAAAAGTCGGTTCCCAGCGATAATTTTAGCGTAAAGCTACTTAGTTAGATGTACAGTATGCGTAGTTAACGGCTTTGTGATGTGTCTAATTACACCCTGTATTCACCATTCCTTGTTTTAAAAAATCTAACAATTTTCAAATAGGTACAATGTAAAATGACTTGGAATCGGTCGTCTATGAGACCAAAATTAAATGCTCAAGGACATTGGCGTGAATACAAGCCTTAAGCCGACATATTTTATTTTCGGTCGTCGCCAGTATTAATAATGGACATAGTTACTAGGTTACTAAGTCCTTGAGAACTCGGCCTCAGTACTGGGATTTAAGGCTTAGGAGTTAGGTCTTAATGAAAGCAGACTATGTACTGACTTAACGTTGCTTTTACTAATCTCATCTGAAGGTTTTTACTTCAGAAATCTGCTTTGGAAGATTTTGACCAACGAATAGAAGGATGAGGTTCTCATTTGAGATGTATTTTTTTTTTTTTATGACCTTTTTGATTTATTCTCGTTTCAGACTGATTTTTTGGCCCAATTAAGTGATTTCAAGTTATAGCTTTTTGTTTTTTTTTTAATTATTGCCTGTCTGTTTTTTATGTGAATAAAATTTGAAACTGCTTGTCTGATTTTGAAGGGTCTTTCATTAGCCTAGAACGAAATTCTTTTACATTTAAATAGTAACTTACAAAAGAACTTGGGTCTCTCGCTAAAAATAAAACTGTGAATGTTCACTAGTATTTTTACCGGGCCTGGCCGAAATTACGGTCTTAACTAACCTAAAATATAATGAAATCAGTTTACACAATTATATTCACTAGAATTCACAATTCTATTTTCTAGAAATAGACCTAAACTTTTATTTGTCCATTTGAATGAAATATAACTTCTAAAAGCAATTTAAATTCCCAAAATTCTAGTCGAAATTGTAAGGTTCACGAACAGATTTACTACGATGAACATAAGGCTTATATTCCCGTAATCCGTGCTTACACCGGGAAAACGTATGGAGATTACGTGCGAACACCTTCACAGAGTGGTGTACTTTATAAAATATTATAGTGTTGAAGGGTGGGACGATGAGAATTTTGAGTTTGGGTCGAATTTGTAACGTATATTTTAAACTTTAGTTATAGTAACATTTAGATGGATGGATATTTGTTAGCAGGGCGGTGTACCTCTCGCGCCCGGCATTGGTCGAGGCTATGCTGCGGGTCGAGAGGGAGTGGGAAGCGGTCGCCTCCTTCTGTGAAGCAGTCATGCTCGCGAAGTAGGAGGCGGGCCGTGAGAGAGAGAGGACAGCGTCCTCCCTCCGCCCCAGCCGCAGTGGTAGACGCCCACGGCTTCGGAAGTCGCAAGACGATCTCCAGCCACCGTAGGCGCGGGCATGCGGGCGACGAGTAATGGGCAACTCGCCGCCCGACCATGGACCATGCCCGGGTCGACGGCGCGTTGTGTTCCACGCGCGCCTCCAAGAGCGTCAGCAAGGTGACGGGGCCCCCCTCTAGAGGGCCAAAGCCTGCCGGGGTCGCGGGACTGTCTCAACTGGTAACCGTGACCCTAGTACGTAAAGGGCTATTGAAGGAACACCGTGGATTTTAGTCAGTACAAGTCTGACAGTCCCTCCCGCCCTGCCCTGGTCGGGAGGACTCATTTGATGATTTTACCACGCTACAAAAAAAGGATCTGAATAAAATAAATCAACGGATTATATTCTGAATTTTAAGGTTAGTGACGATGTGAGCGATCGACTGCTGCGCAACGTGTCACGGGTTCGATCCCCGTGCGGAACAAATATTTGTATGATCTGTAAGTAGTTAGTAGAGCCTGTGTATGTGTGTTACTATGTTTGTAAACACATCGAAATAGTTTAACGACCCTGTTAGCATTTACAATTACAAACCAACCATAATAATAAAATATGTATGTGAAACATTTTTTCAATAAAAAAAATTGTGTCGGTATTAATTCTAAAGTACCGTATATTTTTATTTAAGTTAGGAAAACTAGGATTGATTTTTTTCAAATAAATCTCAAACTGTGGCCATTTTTTTAACAATTGTTTTGACAATTGAAAGCCGACCAATTGGTCGCCTCCACATTACACCGGATAACAACTTATAAATTAATTGTACCTACTCAAAATTAACTTTACATAAATTCGTCTCAAAACAACAAAATTTGGGATAAGATGAAATTCCAAATCGGAGGGTCGCGTCCATTTTTGGTAATTTCGACTTAGGAACGACCTACAGCCAAACCAGACCCTTCGGCCCTTTATCCGAAATCGACCTCTATTAGCTCCATGAAATACTATATTTTAGTACCAATACTGCCCCTGAATATAAAGCCACTACTTCAGTAATCATTGCTGAATGCGAGCCAACGTATGAAATTACGTCTGTACACCTGCGACACGTTATTGGCGAGGGTTGACAACCCCTGGCTTATCGAGAAGAATAATAATCAGAAGAGATTTTGGACTTATGAGATCCAATTTTGTTTATTTGTCTTTGTAGTCTCGTTAGAGCGGAGACATTTTCGGGTTTATGGAATGAAGCTATTTGTTGAGACCTAATTCAAAACAATTGTTATATAAAACGTTTTATCGAGCTATTTTTCTCGTGTAATAAGTGCCTTTTCTCTTTTTTTTTTACGGTGTATAAGTCTCATTGTGACGGGAGCAAAAATATCAGTGGCACGTCACACGATGCGCTGCGGCGCCACACCGGACTTGCAACCGTTCTATTACTTTGTCAGATGGACGGGAAACCTTGCGGTATTACCAATGCGGCGATATCTTAATGATCGTAACACGCATTTTCTTGTGCCCTTAAGTATTATTCGTGTGTATTGGGTGCGTTTATAAACATTTAAACTGACATTCACAAACATCCAACAACGACCTGGATGTTATACATTATATTTTTTTCGTGCAACATGCAGCTACTGCACCTACCGTGTCCACAAAAGTTCTCCTGTTTTTAGTACTGCACGAAAAATAGTTTTGAAAACGCACAAAAACAGGTAGAAATATTAAAAAAAATAATTATCAACCCTAAAAGATATTTCATCCGTTATTCAGCTACAGATTTACAGTTGACTGATCAAAAGAGTTTGCTTCTGCGTATTCTAGTTCGTCCTGAGACTTTTCCAGGAGCCTGTGTAATCGTTTGGTTCGAAGAATCTTGGTATTTGTGATCATGCTCATCCATATGAGATGGATGTTTACGTCGGGAGGGTAGGAGACAGCATCGTACCACAGGTGAATTCTAGGAGAACACCCAAACACTCCGAATATTTTTTCCGAATTTCGATGTTCCGATTTTCTAAACTAAATAATAATAGATACTGTAATTCTTAGGAATTATAAAATTCGGTTTTATAATTCCTAAGAATTACAGTATCTATTATTATTAAGAATCACGAAATTTTATTTCATCGAAAGTCGTATCCGATTTGTTTGTTTTCAAAAAAAAAATTCACATGTTCGAAAAATGAAATGCTCGATGGATTCTCGTTCCGGAAAACCCTTGGCTACAACATGAGGCTCTTCAAAAAGGGCGTGATAAAGTTTCTGCAGGGTCGACAACGCGCAGGCCATACCTCTGGTGTTGCGGGTGCCATGGGCTACTGTGACCGCATTGTGTGAGGTGGACCGTATGCTTGTTTGTCGCCATAATGCTAAAAAAGTCGCGCGCGTTACTCTACAATTTTCTGGTAAAGTTACACATAGCTGAATCTCAATAAATAGCAATTATTAATTTCATAAACTAATTAACTAACTAACATAATTATACCAGCTACGCGTTTAATAGAACACGTTATGAGTACTCACAAACATACCTCTATTACCTATTAAACAGATTATACCAATGGTCCATAAGCAATGCTTAAACACATGAATCATTGAATTGTGAACACTTATTGCAGAGTTTAGAGTTCAAATTCCAGTAACATGTAGGAGTAGATTTAAGTGTCGCTTTAATATGGCGAAAATGGGAAATACACACGTTCATTAACGATTGTCGGAACACAATTACTGATAACATAATTCCGTTCTGTTATGTTAGATATTTTATGATTGTAGTCTATTAATAATTAAATGTATTGTTTAACGTTTAGGTTGAAAATTTATTTATATTATTTTGTGTGTTTTTATATTTAGCTTGCAGAGTGAAATCGGGTTTATTAAGTGTGGGTCTTTTTGTCAAATAACGAGTTCAACTTTTTGTCAATCAGCCATGCTATTCTCGACTCTACGACGAACTTGTCAACGAGCTTCTAACAGATTCTCAACTGTATTCTCTAAAGCAAAAAGTTTAAAATCCACTATTAGACAAATTGACTTGATTTTTTGATTGAAAAACGAGCTTTAGAATATAGGTAAACTTAATATACTTACACGTGCTACACTAAAGACAAACCGTATGCAAATATTCGTTAGATTTAAGAATATAATACCTATTTAAAAGCTAAAAATTATTTAAGTCATTATCGAAAATCACTCCTCAAAAGTTTTTTTTTTTAAATTAAGCTGTATCTTGTAACTTTTTTTTCTACTTAACCAACATCACCCCAAAAACATGAATTATATTTGCATGTCAATCGTAGGAATATGTAATATCGAGCCCGATTGATAGATAACACGGAAACCATTGAACCGGATATACACGAAATTGTTGATATAATCCGATACAAATGTGGTTTACTACCCCTGTCTGTGATTTCTCATCGTTCTCGGGAAAATACTATGTAACGTAATATTTATTTATTTTCAGATAACTTTAGGCCCACAAACTAACAAGACCCAGAATTTAACACCTTGTCTTTCATGCTAAAGGGTGTGAGTCTAAACCCGGGCAAGTAACAATGAATCTTTTTCAATGTGAAAGATGTATTTTTTTTAATATTTGAAACAAAAATTAGCACTTTGGAGCTGAAAAATAATTTGACTGCGAGTAGGACCCGAACCTGCGTTCTTCTGAATAAGCACTTCAAATTCCTTGCCAAGGTTAGTATCAGATCTAACTGTCCACAAAAAAAAAACTACTAATGCATTTTACTAAAAATACATTATAAGGCTTGTGAGGTCCTCATAAGCAGCTTAGCTAAATCTCGAAAACATTGTAATAAGAACAATTTAGTACTAAAAACCTTAAAATAGCAATAGTACCTAAAATCATTAATCTTAAGCAAGCTTGACTTTAAACTTTTTAATGAAATATTTAAAAAAATACTTCATATTTTTTTTTAAATATTTAAAACAAAAATTAGCACCTTGGAGCTGAAAAATAATTTGACTGCGAGTAGGACTCGAACCTGCGTTCTTCTGAATAAGCACTTCAAATTCCTTGCCAAGTTTGGTATCAGATCTAACTGTCCACAAAAAAACTACTAATGAATTTTACTAAAAATACATTATTAGGCTTGTGAGGTCCTCAGAAGCAGCTTAGCTAACTCTCGGAAACATTTGTAATAAGAACAATTTAGTACTAAAAACCTTAAAATAGCATTAGTAAAATCATCAATCTTAAGCAAGCTTGACTTTAACCTAGAAGATTAATTACTATTATTATTTAGTCACGAGCTTCTCCTAACCAGTAGACCAAATAGTTCTAAATCGACTCACAAATGAAAACAGACTAATTCCATACCCACCATTCATACGAATTAGCTTCCTTAATCCTGTTGGCCAAACATCGAGATGCAGTCAAACTTCAAGAAGCAGACTTTGTACACACGCCAGCAGGTCAATCTACCCCGATCTGTCAAATTTTACAAAAATAAAACGTTTACCTTCCACTATTATGACATGGTTGAAAAATTATTAAAAAATTAGACAGATTGAGGTAGGTTAATGTGCTGGCGTCTGTACATACTAGCTGATAGTACATTCACCTTCTAACAGTTTATCTTAACCGAAGGTAAGATGCTGCACTCGGTACCACGATTAAATAGATTAGAGATTTCACCCCTACCATGCTCGACTTTTGAAACGTTGTAAATAAAATTGGTAAGAATTTCTTTGTAAATAAGGATTCGACATACTTATTCAATATAATTGATCCCATCAGTTTGATCTTAGTAACAGGTCAAAACTATTTCTTCTTTTTTAATTTGGTGTTGAAGCTTTTATTCATTTATTATGATTTCACAAGAGTCAGGGACAATAATGTCTCGTAATGAAACAAAAACTCTTTGATCTTGGAAATTTAGAAATACAACGCGATATTTTCATTATGAAAACGTGGTTTAGGCTAAAATTAAATAGTGTCCCTTCAACCTAAAGTCAAACCCAGCAGACTTAATTTTAACACAACAAATCCGACTTCCCAAAAATCCCAACACTCATTGCTCGACAAACCTAAATCCTAATGTTCCTATAAGAGGCTTAAAGTGATGACAAAAATCTTCACAAACCGTGTCCAGTAGTAGGGTCGTCTAAATAACTGCATTACAACCACGGGTCCCGACTGACGGAGATTATCCGGGCTCATTTAATTACGCCTAGAGGTCAAACGGTGCTAGGATCCAGCTGTCCGAACTGATTTGCTGAAGATCCCCATTAAAACTTAATGAGAACACTCCAGAATATAATTGGAACAGTTACTGATTGTTTGGAGTGGTTCCTGTCTGATTGCAGGGTTGAGAAAAAGTTTCGACCATCTGGTTTGTAATTTTGCCTCAGTTGCACCGAGGTCTGGCTTGCTATTGGGTATAAAAGTTTTCTATGCAAAGCGGATTTCTATCGAGTTGCTGCTTACTATTCACTTCAGCATACGATAAGTTTTATTAGGCGAAGCAGAAATAAACTAGGATGAAGAAGTTACTGGCTGGCAAGTTCGCAGAAAGAGGATCTTGAAATCTTTGCGTACTGAAAGTTTTGTGCTGGAACCTTTTAAACTTCTCAGGAACGTCATAATTAGTTTGTAACTTGTAAATTTTCTTTTTTGTCGAAACGAATAAGGAAAGCTTTCCTGGAATTATTCTCAAACTTTTGGAGTTATTGTGGTAGAATTTGCTACAATGCAAGTGTGAGAAATTGTTCAAAGGTTTCAAGAAAACTCTTACTAACATAACTATTTTATGACGAACAAAAGAAGACCATAAAGAAAACTACACTTCATTCTAACAATTTATTTTAAAGCGGGCACATATAAAATAATGAACTCCCGAGAAAATAAGAAGGAAGTGCGTGCTCAAGCAAATAGATTTTAATGAAACGTTTGAAACGTGTGGAAGATTAATGGCCCCAGAGATGATAATACAACAATTTCTCTGTGTTTAATAGCTGTGCTGTAGGTCGGCAGTGCACTGTATAGCAGCCGCTATAAATTTACCTTTGTAGTGATAGAAAAAACCTGCTGGGGTTTATTAAAAACGACACAACTTGTTGAAGAAAGGGTTTTAATTTAATGATTATTCTCACATGAAAGAAAATAGAAGTCAAGTGTTCATTAAAATATGAAAGAAATCACATGAAATAAAATAGAACTCAAGTGTTCATTAAAATATTCCAGACTGAGTAGTCATCATCATCACCATCAGCATAAAAATGTTCCCACTGCTGGGACACAGGCCTCCTATCTGTGAGAGGGAGTGAGCCGTAATCTACCACGCGGGCCCAGTGCTGATTGGTAGATGTCACATGTCTTCGAATTTTTGGTTCTAGGACATGCCGGTTTCCTCACGATGTTTTCCTTCACCGTTTTGTGAGCAGTAGTGTTGAAATAAATTACACAAAGAAATGCGCCTGACGGGGTTCGAACCCACGACCTACAACTCGTAAGTCGAAGCCGATACCACTGGGCCACCACTGCTCTCAGACTGACTAGTAGTCGGTAATAAATTTAAACAGTTCGAACCACCCTCGTTTAACTGTTGTAGAAGGTTTAAACGTTTTATAATTTGTGGTTTATATCGACACATCTTTTAACCGACATTTATCATAACATAAACTCAGGTTTTTTTTTCCACGATGTTAGAAGTGTGGACGCCTACGCTAAATAGATAGCAAACCTTTTTATATACCGAACTTGTACTTGTCAATTCTCTAGGCTCTTTCTCTTGTCTGCATACATTGTGTACTGTCATACCGATATATTTAGTTACGCGTTAAATACATAGTATAAATTAAATAAACGCCTTTGTTCTTATTGCATCAGGTTATGGGCCCAGTCAAGCCTGCCGTTTAGCGTTATTTCCAAGTTTTATTCAGTACTTACAAAGATAGAGTAAAAGTAAAATCTGACGGGTATAACCTCACTTTTTGTTACCGGCTCGCGAGTGATTTTTCTTTTCAGCTATTTTCAGATGTACGATTATATATTATAAATATGGCTGGAACTAACACTATGTCGATTGAGAAGTTGAAGGGTCGCGAAAATTGGGCAAATTGGAGTTTTGCAGTCAAGGCATACTTACAACATGAAGAGTTGTATAGCTGCATTTTGAAAGCACCAAATGCTTCCGATCCTAACGCAGTTAAACAAGACACCAAAGCAAAATCAAAGTTGATCTTGTTGGTCGACCCAATTTTATATGTGCACATACAGGATGCACAGAATGCAAAACAGGTGTGGGACAATTTGACAAAGGCATTTGAAGACCAAGGACTGACACGGAAAGTTGGCTTATTAAAAGAATTAATTAACACTAATTTAGAAAGCAGTTTGTCAGTGGAAGACTATGTGAATAAAATTATGACAGCCGCGCACAAATTAAGAAATATAAATTTTCATGTGGACGATGAGTGGTTGGGCACATTAATGCTGGCAGGGCTGCCAGAAATGTATAAGCCCATGATTATGGGCTTGGAGAGTTCCGGTATGAAGATTAGTGCTGACTTAGTAAAAAATAAATTACTACAGGAAGTGAAAATGTCAGACAATACCGCACTTTATACAAACACAAGAAAAAATGCGCCCAAAAGTGACAAAAAAGGTCCTAGATGTTTTAATTGTAATAAGTACGGACATCTCAGCAAAAATTGTTGGCATAAGAAGACAAACAATAATAAAAAAACAGATAAAGACACAGGTTATGTTGCAGCTTTTTCAGCATCCACAGCAAATGACTCCAATTCTTGGCATGTTGACTCAGGAGCATCCATGCACATGACGATGCACCGGGACTGGCTCACTGATATCACCGCTTCACCTGTACCGAGCATAAGGATTGCTAACAACAAAGAATTAAAAGTTGAATGCTGCGGGAATGTATGCATTAAGGTAAAGGCACGTGATGGCAGCACCGATTCAATACAGGTGAGGAATGTTTTACTTGTACCAGAATTAAAAACAAATTTGTTATCAGTCAGCAAAATAATTCAAAATGGATGCAAAGTAATATTTAATGAATCTGGTTGTCAAATTTACAATCCTAGCAACAAATTAGTAGCACAGGCTAGATTAATGAATGCAACATACCTGTTAAATACTTGCCAAGAAATGCAAGTCATGATGGCCAAGGCTGATGATGATACTTATCTGTGGCACCAAAGGATGGGCCATTTGAATTTTACAAGTATTAATAAAATACCTTACTGTACAGAAGGAGTCAAGCTGTCAACAGGAATGGAAAATTCCATCTGTGTTACCTGTCTCGAAGGCAAGCAAACGAGAAAACCGTTCCCTGCTGAAGGTTCCCGAGCAACCAGTTTGCTAGAACTTATCCACAGTGATGTGTGTGGACCGATGCAGCAGATATCAATAGGAGGAGCAAGGTATTTTGTAACCTTTACTGATGATTTTTCTCGCCGAGTATACGTATATCCAATAAAAAACAAAAGTGAAGTCTTTGAAAAGTTCGTTGAGTTTAAGAATAGAGTGGAGAATGAATTAAATAAAAAAATAAAAATTCTTAGATCTGATAACGGAACTGAATATAAAAATAATAATTTTGAGACTTACCTGAAAAAACATGGAATTTTGCACCAGACATCAAATCCGTACACACCGGAACAAAACGGGTTGAGCGAACGAATGAACCGTACCCTTATTGAGCGTGCTAAATGTATGTTGTTAAACTCTGGTTTACAGAAAGATTTTTGGGCAGAAGCCGTCACTACAGCAGCTTACATAGTGAACCGTTCTCCCACCCGCAGCTTATCAGATGCAACGCCATATGAGGTATGGACTGGAAAAAAAACCAAATTTGAGTCATATGAGAATATTCGGATGTCCTGCGATGGTGCATATTCCTAAAGAAAACAGAAGTAAGTTGGATGTAAAGTCGCGAAAATTAATATTTGTTGGCTACAGCGACGGTACAAAAGGCTACAAATTCATAGATCCTGAAACAAGGAAAGGAATTGTTAGTAGAGATGTAGTGTTCCTCGAAGCTGCGATTAAAAAAAATAAGGTGGATGAAGTACCTGAAAAAGAAAAAGAAATTATTAAAAATAACATGGATATAGCGGAAAATAAAGCCGAGAGTAAACATGAAGATAGTAAAATGAATAATGAACACAAAGAAAAGAAAACTATATACTTACCTCTGTGTGATGAACCTGAAGAACCTGTGGAAAGAAACATTGATGATGAGACACTTGAAAGAGACGGAATACAGGATGTATCTCAAAGTATTTGTATTTCAGATGAATCTGATCAATTTGAGGATGTTAATGATGAAACATACATACCTGATAATACGATAGACTCTCCACCGTTATCCAATATAACTTTGAGACCGCTGCAACATAGATTAAGATCAGAAGATAATGACACTTATCAGAACCCGTCTTCACTAATGTGTCAGAATGTTGAATCAACAATGAATTTACTGAACAGTGATCCACAAAGCCTTGAAGAAGCTTTGAAAAGTGATAAGGCTGATGAATGGAAGAAAGCTATGGAAGAAGAATATCAGTCATTGATACAGAATAACACGTGGACCACAGTAAACTTACCAGAAGGAAAGTCAGTAATTCCTTGCCGCTGGGTTTTTAAAACTAAGTTAGATGTCAATGGTTCTGTCCCACGATATAAAGCTAGATTGGTAATTAAAGGATACAAACAGGTCAAAGGCATTGATTACCATGAGGTATACGCTCCGGTGGTCCGCTATACGTCCATAAGATACCTTATTGGACTCGCTGCCAAGTATAGACTCAAAATATACCAAATGGATGCAGTTACAGCTTTTTTACAGGGCGAAATTGATGAAGAGCTTTATATGTCCTTCCCACCTGGCTATGAAGAAGAAAATAAAGTATGTAGATTGAACAAGTCGATATATGGACTTAAACAAGCCAGCAGGCAATGGAACAAGAAGTTAAATTCTGCCTTGTCGCAAATTGGAATGACTCATTCAAACATAGATCCATGTGTGTACTACCGTATTTTGAGTGAAAATGATATGCTTTTTATAGCAGTCTATGTGGACGATATTTTGTATTTCTTTAATAAAAAAGAAACGTCAGACATGATAAAAGAAAAATTAAAAGAAAAATTCCATATGAAAGATTTTGGAACAGCCAAACATTGTATTGGATTTAAAATATCACAAGATGAAAATGAGATTTCCATAGATCAGTCTATTTACATAAAATTAATACTTACTCGATTTGGCATGGACAAATGTAAGCCGATGTGGACACCTGCTGATCCGAATGTCAAGTTTAAAAAGGCTGAGAGTCAACAAGAAATCATGAAGAACATTCCATACCAAGAAATAATTGGTTGCTTGTTGTACTTGTCACAGGGGACTCGACCAGACATTACTTATATAGTAAACTCTCTTAGTAGATATAATAGTCAACCTACTAGTGAACATTGGGGAGCGCTGAAACGAGTCATGAGATATCTGAAAGCCACAATGGACATGAAACTAGTTTACAAAAGGAATGTTGATGAGAGAATTTCTGGCTTTTGCGATTCTGACTGGGCGAATGATATAGAAGACAGAAGATCTTGTACTGGCTACATAATTTTATTCCAGGGTGCCGCAATAAGCTGGAACTCTAAGAAACAGCAGACCATAGCCCTCTCTACAAGTGAGGCTGAATATATCGTCCCCGTAGAGCGAAAAGTCATTAAGTCGAAAATGACCAAAATGAGATATGAGGCTTCAAAGAAAAATAAAAGTAAAAAAAACATAACTTTCATTTGACAATAGATATTTCTGAATTTATAGTCTTATCTTATTGGTATCTGATTCGGGCTTATGTTCGAATATGAAATATTAAAAGAAAATCATTTGTTTTTAAGATATTTAGGAAATAACAAAGTAATAATTTTTTTCCCTTACATCATTTAACTTCGAAGTAAGTTAGTGATTTTTCGATCTGAGTTAGTGATTTTTCGCCCATATTTAAACGAATTTAATAGAAATTAACTTGATTTAGTTATATTGTAACTTCTTTCTGAGAGCAACATAATATTCTGAAAATAATAACTAAGTATTTATCACCCCTATTAGTTATAATTGAGGATAAGAAAATCATTAAAACATAATTGATATACAATCATTAATTTATTTTATCAAAAATATAGAGCAAAAACAGTTACATGAAACCACAAAAACGATCAATTAATGCAAAACACACGAATCAAGATCATCATCAGCCGGAAGACGTCCACTGCTGTACATAGACCTCCCCCTTAGACCACCACGCCGAACGACATTTCGCCACGACGTCGACGTCGTCGGTCCACTTAGTGGAAGGCCTGCTTACGCTGCGTTTTCCGGTCCGTGGTCGCCACTCGAGAACTTTTCTTCCCCATCGGTTGTCAGTTCTACGAGCGATATGGCCTGCCCCTTGCCACTTCAACTTGCAAATTTTATGAGCTATGTCGGTGACTCTAGTTCTTTGCCGAATATCCATGTTCCGTATTTTATCCCGCAAAGAAACTCCGAGCATAGCTCTTTCCATTGCTCGTTGAGTGACTCTTAGTCTCTCTAAAAGGCCAGCAGTCAAAGACCACGTTTCAGAGCCATATTATGTCATCACTGGCGACACACACTGGTTAAACACCCTTGTCTTGAGACACTGTGGGATTCTCGATCAGAATATATCACGTAGCTTCCCTAACGCTGCCCATCCGAGTTGGATTCTTCGGGCGACCTCTTTCTCGGAGTTGAACCTACCTAACTGGTACTAATGGTCTACAACTTCGAGAGTATCATTCCCAACAACAACCGGTACGGGTGCCACATGGACATTCGACATGACTTTCGTCTTGTCCATGTTCATTTTAAGGCCGACCCATTGGGAAACGATACTGAGGTCGCTGAGCATAGCATGGAGGTGCTCCGACGATTCTGCCATGATGACTTTATCATCGGCAAAACGAAGGTGAGTGATGTATTCGCCATTGATGTTGATGCCGAGTCCGTTCCATTCCAAGAGCTTGAAAACCGTCCTCCAACGCGTTCGTGAAAAGTTTCTGAGAAATTACGTCTCCCTGTCTCACGCCTTTCTGCAATTGGATTGGTTTCGTGCTCTCTTCCTGAAGTCGGATGGACATGGTGGCGTTTCTATACAAACACTTCAATACTTCGATATACCTATAGTCGATATGACATCGTTGGAGGGACTGCAATACTGCCCAGGTTTCGATTGAATCGAAGGCTTTTTCATAGTCCACAAACGCTAAACATAACGGCCGATTATACTCCTCTGTCTTCTGTATAATTTGGCGGAGCGTGTGTATGTGGTCTATAGTACTAAAACCTTTTCGGAAACCGGCTTGTTCGGGAGGCTGGAAGTCATCAAACCTGTGTTCGAGACGGTTCGTAATGACTCTTGAGAACAGCTTGTATACATGGCTCAGAAATGAGATTGGCCTGTAGTTCTTCAACAAGGTGTTGTCACCCTTTTTCAAGAAAAGAACAACCACACTCCACTCCCACAACAGAAATACCGGTTTTCCTCTACCCGCTCTCAGAAGTTCTGTTGTGATTCCGTCTTCACCCGGCGCCTTGTTATTCTTTAGCTGTTTAAGAGCCATTCTAATCTCGTACAGGCTGATTTCCGGGATATCCTTAGTGTAGTGTCGAGTCAGTTTAGCTCTTGTGTCTCGAACTGTACCGACACTGGGTTGTCGTGTTGATGTGTATAACTGTCCATAAAACCTCTCAAGCTCTCTCATGATCTCCGGTTTCGTCGAAATGATGCTGCCGTCGTTAATCTTCAGCTTTGTCATTTGGCTTTGCCCAATAGACGAATTCTTTGCGAAGACTTTTGAGCCCTGGTTCTGCTCGATTGCCTCTTTGATCCGTGCCGAACTATAGGCACGCAGGTCACATCGCATTGATTTAGAGATTCGTCTATTGAGTTTTGTCCAGTGTGGTAGTTGCATAAAACACCTAGATTTTGGATGTGCAAACATCTCCGAAACCGGGTGGAGAAAGCTAGGTGCCAACCGGATGGTTCAATGGAAATGCCCCACTTGCAGAACCTCGTCGCCAGTCGTGTCAACCCCGGAACCTGCGTCCCAGGATACTATTCTTAGCGAGATCCTTGATATGAAAAGGCAGCTACTTAACTTGCTGACCTTGGTGGATAACATCCGCATAATCAATGATGAGTTGGCTGATCTCAAATCGAAATGTGAGGGAACTGTTGGGAGACTCGACGACTTCAATAATACTAGACTCGTCGAAGTTGAGGCAAAGGTGTTTGAATTTGAGAAGCTTCAAGAATCTGTGAATTTTGTACAGTCTGACTTGGCAAGCACTATTTTCTGTCAACCTATGAACAACCGGGTCGACGGCGCGTTGTGTTCCACGCGCGCCTCAAAGAGCGTCAGCACGATGACGGGGCCCCGCCCAAGAGGGCCAAAGCACTATATCTCAAGGGTTCCCATCTTTGGTTCTAATGAAAAGCTGATAATAGTGAGTTTTCTAAACCGGTATGTGAAGAAAGACTTGATAGCAGCTGCTCGTGCCTATAAGGAACTATTCACTAGTGACATCGGTTTCAAGGCTCATCCCAGCGTGTCTACATTGACCACTTAAGCGTCGACTACAAAAAACTATTAACGAAATTCAAAATCATTGCCAAGGATAAACATTTTGAGTACGTATGGGTTAAACACGGTAAAATTAATTCGCGAGAAAGATAACTAACTCCCTACTCGGAGCCAACGAAGGCGGCAAACTCACTAAATCGCGCGCGAAATATACCTAACTAAATACATGCACGTAAAAGTTGTTTAAAAAATCATTAAAACCTATTAGTGATATTACGAAAATTATGATTTTGTTGTCTTCAAGGTAGAGAAAAACTCCTTAACATGATTTAATTAATTTTTGCTTATGTAGAATAATGCTAAACATTATTGATGCGTCGATCGAGAAATCATTAAGTATACTTAGTTAGTTTTTGCTTTCATAGTTTTTAACCAACCGTTTATTCTAAAATTACCTAAATTGTTTTGGTGAATTTGGAAACAAATAAGACTGAAAACATAAGAGTTCTTTTTAAAGGAAAAAATAACTAAGTTTACTTAGATATTGTGTATTGCTGATTTTAGGTAGTCATAAAATAATGAAGTAACTTAGGTATTTGTTCCCCAAAGTTTAAGGTTCAACATGTCAACATGATGTGTTTTCGCACAAGCTAAAACGTAAACTATTAAACTTATTGAAATCTTAGTTAGATAGAAATATGGATAAAAATACGGTGAGTTTGATGGCATTTAAAACCATTTTGACGATTTTTGGACTTAGTGACTTTTCGTTCTACGGGGACGATATGGCGCTAGCGTCGGCCATTCAAGAAGCACTTTGGTTGAAACAGCTGGCAGACGAACTTCAACCTGAATTTAAAGGTACACCTTTAACCCTTTATTGTGATAATCAAAGTGCGATTAGTCTTTCAGGAAATGCAGTCTACCATGCGCGCAGCAAGCACATAGACGTCCGGTATCACTTTGTGCGAGAGAAGATTGCCGCCAAAGAAATCCTAGTCAAATACAGATGCACTGGAGAGATGGTCGCCGACATATTGACGAAAGGACTCCCTCGACCGAAGCATGAAAACTTCACCGCATCTATGGGTCTACATTTAAAGCGTCTGCGTCCAGGAGAGGATGTTAGAAGTGTGGACGCCTACGCTAAATAGATAGCAAACCTTTTTATATACCGAACTTGTACTTGTCAATTCTCTAGGCTCTTTCTCTTGTCTGCATACATTGTGTACTGTCATACCGATATATTTAGTTACGCGTTAAATACATAGTATAAATTAAATAAACGCCTTTGTTCTTATTGCATCACACGAGAAAAGGGATGAGGATTGATGCGACGTTTTTCATGTTATTTAACTTACAAAAATAATATTCATCTTCTCTCGAATATAGCAGCAGCCTCGCTCGCGGTGTACCCAAACCCACCCGTAGTAATTAGACGACACGGCGCGGGGAGAATTTTTAATGATTTAGGTAAAATTTATAATGAAATAATTAATTATGAAACGGTGACATCACATCTTTGGAGGTGGACCCCTACAATTATGTTTGGACCCTGCATATTTTGTTTTTTGCAAAGGATCCCTGCTATGACAAAGAAAATTTATAGGCTGTACGCGACGTCGAGATCTTCGTCATGACTACCTTGAGATGGTGTCACCACACGTTGCTTAAAGAATATATAACTGTAGTTTCGACGCTGGAGCAGTGCTGCAGGAAAGACTGTTTCTAGAGAATAAAACTAATGAATACATGAAAGTGAAAACCTCAAGGTTTAATAATAAAAAAAACGTCGGGTTGCTTTTGCTATCCGGTCACGTGTTCCTCCTACGGATTTTCGATCAGGCCACGTGTCCTGACGCGTGTTTAACATTTTTTATCCATTACAAAAAAAAATGTATAAAGAAGTTATCACTTCAATAATAATAGAAGCATGCAGTGGTCACTCTAGGGTGGATTCATATCTGACGGAACATCCGTTGCGTATTGTCGGTCGCGGAACGCCAGAGCAGACAAATTTATAGAAAAACAATTGACCGTTCACACTCAACGGATGATTCGTTTGTGCATCAAGTGTGAACGGTCAAGGTTTTTTCTTTACATTTGTATGTTCTGGCGTTCCGCGACCGATGATCCGCGACGGATGTTCCGTCAGATATGAACCCACCCTTAAAGATTAGCATCGCTTTTCGAAGATTGTCCGTAGAAGGAAGCTTTATTTCTTATGAGGCAGACGACAAGTTGATGATATTTTTGTTATTTTTTACTTTGTTATGTGGAGTCAAAAACCTGAAAGTTAAATAGCAGTCTTATGAAGTAATGCCAAAACAGCATTACTTCGACTTTGTGGAACAGGGTATAAAGTTCAACATTCCAGATTGGAAAAAAGGTTGGTTGGGAAAAAGGTATAGGGAGGTTCTTCTAACCGGGTGTTGTGGCTGGTAGAATTTTCTATTTATGGTCTCTATTTTTTGTGAATGGTATCTCACTGGTTCACCTAGGTTTTAGAGGACGTTTTTTACAGCTTAACCGGTGCCCTGAGCATAGTTTCTCAATCGGGAATGCCTCATTTGTGGTGCCTCAAATGTAAGGCCTCATGCATGAAATCTATACACATGATCTAAGCCTGCGGATAACTTTATTTAGCAGGATTCAGATTTTAAGTTTTCCTATTGGTCCAGATGTTGTTGTTTGTCATTTTGTTGACGAATTTTATTATTCCCTGTTACTAAGTAATTGAAAAAGTCGCGTATTTGCATTCAATTGCATCCATTCATAACTTCATAGATGTGCAGATGCAGCTTGAATATTGTGGTTTCTTCAAAGGATCACTGCCTGTTTTATTTTCCGCAGTAATTTTTAGCTAGGATCTTGGTAGATTTTTCTTCATTCTGCAAACTGCAAATACGAAGACATACTACTTATGTCTGAGTGAAGATTTTAATATTCACTCAGACATAAGTAGTATGTCTTCGTCTTTAATATTCACTCAGACATAAGTAGTATGTCTTCTTCTTGTTGTGTACATATTTATAGTAGTAGTTTTAGTGATAGTATTAGTCGTACGAAGGAGGATCCATGTGTCACCATGGAAGATTCCCAATCTCAAGGTGGGACTACTAGTAGTAGGATATTTTTGCCTGGTGATGGCATGGGAGTCCCGGGGCTCCCTCCGGATAGTATTTATTTTTCTTTAAACTTGTAAGTAAGACAACAGAAGGTACCATTAGCAATTTAGCATCTCCTACAGACAATGTATCTTCTTGCAACCAACCAGTTAGTTTTAAAAAAGGGCCTCAGCAGAATACCTTGAAATTGTTCCATCAGAACATTCAAGGTATCTCTTCGAAATTATTAGAAGTTGAAATGTTTTTAGAAAAAACCATGTTTGATACTATCTGTTTTACTGAACATTGGTTAAAGGATTACCAAATGCTATTTAATTATGAAAACTATACTGTAGGTAGTTGTTTTAATCGTAAAAATTTGCTACGTGGAGGTTCCCTAATATTAGTTAAAAACTCTTTAAAATTCCACCAACGTAATGACATAGTAGGTCTCTCAGTTGAACATTGTATCGAACTGTCTTGTGTTGAGCTAGATAAGCATGTAATAGTTTGTGTGTACAGACCCCCTAACTATCAAAATTTTTCCTTATTTGAATCTATAATGGAAGATGTACTGGCAAAGCTTGCAGTCAGGAATAAATCTGTAATAATTTGTGGTGATTTTAATATAAATATTTTGGAAGAAAATTCTAATAGCAGTAGGTTGTTAAATCTTTTTAAGTCATTTGATTTGACTAACATTTTTACAGAACCAACTAGAGTTACTCCATCTTCTGCTACTTGTATTGATAATGTTTTCTGCAATTGTGATTATTTGGATAAGGCCATAGTTAGTTGTCTGCCGTCTGATCATAGTGGGCAGACGGTAACTTTTAGATGTAACACAATAAAGCAACAACTTGAGATTAAATTCAGACCAATAACGGCTACCAAATTAAATAGCTTTAATAATTCCCTACAGAACAAGTTAAGTGTAATGAATATGGACGACATTAATGTTAATAAATTCTATGATACTTTTTTTTCAATAGTTTATACTGAATTTAATAAAACTTTTGAAAAGAAAACAAAAAATATTTGCCCTAAATTTGTATTTAGTGACTGGGCGACTAGAGGTATTAGGAAAAGTAGGGAAAGACTATTTGAACTGTATGGTCTTAAGCCTCACATTAACACTGAAACTTATAATAAGTATGTTTCTGGCTATTCAAAAATTTTCAGAAAAGTATGCAAGGCTGCTAAAGCCATGCATATTAGCAATAAGATTAAATCATCAGAAAATAAAATAAAAACGGTTTGGAAAGTTATAAATAACGAGACTGGCAGGAAAAAAAAGGGCAACACTAACTATACTTTGCAGACATCATGTGGTCCTATAAGCTCAAATCTGGATGTAGCTGAAGAATTTGTTAACTTCTTTACTGATATACCGGTTAGGACTACGGAGGCTTTGAATTCCTCATCTGATATTTCAATGGATTTATTAAAGGCGAACGTATCTGGCAGCCCGGCTGATTTTAAGTTTAAACATATAAACCCTATGACAGTTATTAAAGCTTTCCGGCAAATAAAAATAAAAGTGACCGAAGATTTATGGGGATTGTCTATCAAAGTTTGTACAGCCATAGTGGAAACTGTAGCGCCATATTTGGCTTTAATTTTTAATTTGTGTGTGGATCAAGGAGTTTTTCCTGATTTGATGAAGTTCAGTAAAGTCGTACCTCTTTTTAAATCTGGGGACTGTAAAGATACTAATAATTATAGACCAGTATCCGTGTTGCCAGTCTTTAGCAAGGTATTTGAAAAAGTAATGCTTAATCAGATGCTCGATCACTTTAACACCAACAAAATCTTACACGATCAGCAGTATGGTTTCACCAAGGGACGTTGTACAACTGACGCCGGTGTCACCTTATTAAAGCACATATTTACTGCATGGGAGGAAGCCCAAGACGCCATAGGAATTTTTTGTGACCTCTCCAAAGCATTTGATTGCGTTAATCACGATACATTACTTTTGAAACTTGAACATTACGGACTAGGTAAACTTGCGCTTAGTTTAGTAAAATCTTATTTGTGTGATAGGCAACAACAAGTTCAAATAAATGGTGTAAATTCACAGGGTTTAACAGTTAAAATGGGAGTTCCACAAGGCTCAATATTGGGTCCTTTCCTCTTTCTTGTATATATAAATGATCTACCCTATTTACTTAAGAACCAACTACACAATATGGTGTTATTTGCTGATGACACTTCCCTAATTTTTAAAATAAATAGGCGAGCCCAGAATCTTGACGACGTCAATAATGCCCTGCGTCAGATCCATAGTTGGTTCACAGCAAACAATTTAGTATTAAATGGAAACAAGACTAAATGCATTAGATTTGCCTTACCAAATGTTAAAAATAGTAATTATGACATAGTGTTGGATGATGAGATACTAGAATTCGTCGATAAAACGGTTTTCCTGGGGATAACACTTGATTCAAGGCTACAATGGGGCCCTCATATAACAACTCTTGCGGGACGATTAAGTTCAGCAGCATATGCTGTTTGGAAGATTCGTCAATTCACTGACGTTGATACCGCGAGAATTGTCTATTTTAGTTACTTCCACAGTATAATGTCGTATGGCATTTTATTGTGGGGACGGGCGGCTGATATCGAGTCTATCTTTATTCTCCAAAAGAGAGCGATTCGAGCCATATATAATCTCCGTAGGCGCGATTCTCTAAGAGAACGGTTTAAGGAAATTAACATCATGACGGTGCCTTGTCAATATATCTATGAAAATATAATGTACGTTAGAAAAAATCTGCATCTTTTCTCTAAAAGAGGTGACAGACATAATTATCATACTAGAAATAGGGACCAATTAGTTCAGCCGGGCTTCAGACTAGCCAAAGTAGACTCTTCTTTCATGGGGTACTGTTTAAAATGCTATAATAAGCTACCACAAAACGTTCTTGAACTGAATGAAACGAAATTCAAAGCATGCATTAAACGCACACTGTGTAAGCGGGCATATTACAAACTGAGCGACTATATTGCTGATAATGATGCTTGGCTCCATGCTGGTCCTGCTCCATGAGACAGTGAATGTATAAATAAATTGATAGTAAAAGTATACTTAATCCCATTGTTGGAGCTGCTGAAGATTGTTCAACTGTATTAATTTGCATTGTATAGATTCAATTTTCCTAGTATTATATAGTTTCATAGCCAGCATTGTGTGAGTACTATGTACATTGGAGCTATCATTAACTGAGTACCTACGTCTCTTATTGACTTGAATAACCCTGGCGGTTGAGAGTATGTCATGCTCACTCAAATGTCTCGCTGATGGTGGCGCGTGTGTCGGATCATTTAGCTCCCTTCAAAATGGTTGAGCTGAATGGTGCTGATACATGTGTCATGTTCGTGAACGGGCGCTGTCAGTTGGGACTGGTCATCTCTTAGTTGCCACGGTTTATTTTAATTATCTATTGATTATTTTGTTCCCGAATTGTCTTTGTTTTAATTTTCTACTATGGACACTTTTAACTTGCTATCATCGTTCTCACATAATGTACCATCTCAAAATGAATGATGTAACAAAGGTTTTGTAATAATTTTGGCGATCTAAAAAGAGTGTCCATGGAGTTTCTTGCCCGTTCTTCTCCATAGAGATCTACTTCTTGGAATGGGCATCTACGGTACTTTCACAGTTTTTATGTCTTGTGACTGGGACTGTAGCACCATAATTTTGTATTTAAACATATTTCATTTGTCTTTGACAATTCAAAAGTGCCTGTAACTGGCTTATTTGAAATAAATGCTTTGATTTTGATTTTTTGATTTTGAAGTTGCCTCCAGGGATTTCTGATTCTTTGTCATGTTAAGTAGTAATACTATTGTTCAAATTTACATTTTTTGTGGGGATTAAAGCAGAATTTTTTAGAGTATTGGAATGAACAGCTTTCTAAATTCAAGGAAAATATGTTACGAATGATCCAACCTTATTTAATCATGACATAGAATAAAGCTTTATGAATATTGTATGGTGCCATATTTATAGCCTTGAGCCTAGTGATTCACCTTGAGAGTTGTAAAGTAAAACCAACATTCTAGAAGTTATGCATGGGCCCGCACTGCACACTTCGTGGCTTCACTGGTTGACTTCCATTCTAGCTAGTAACCAAATATTTAATCACAAGATTCTAGGCGCTGACCAAGGGCGCCTGTCAGTTCAGTACATTGCCTTAGGTTATTTTATTATTCTGATAAGATTGACCCATCATTTTTCCGTCAGTCCCAAATATTCAGAGAAACCAATTATTCGTTCCCCCGATCACATCCTCACTCACTTTTGTCATATCATTCCATGACCGTGGAATAAATTTGAAGTTTTTTAAGACCTTTGCAAATAACATGTCAACCCTACTCAGTATAAGTTTTTGTGATTCTGCCAGTGATTCTTATATGACATCAGCACCTTATTCTATTATTGCCAAGCGCATGCCTACGCACTCGCCACGCTTTGTATTTCAACTCTCTTTAGACGCCACACATTGTATCTTTACAGCGAATCAGCCGCGCGACTGGTTCATGCCCAGAGCAAAAGCTCGACGTTAGTTCTATAGATCAACAACTTACAGAGTGACCACTTTTCAATTTCCCATGAACATTTTTGGAAGGATATTCTAAGCTTGTCCATTTTACTCTGCGTTACAAACACATTTGTTTTTATTAGGTCGTGTATTCAAATTCATCAACAAATTGACTGTACTTCAAAACAGTACTATTCTGTTTTATATTAATCAACAAAAATATTCCATTCTACTATTTTTGTATGTACTCTTCAATGTAATTAAAAAGTCATTATGAGAGCTTATTGCCATAATCATAGCAGTTATAGCAGTAGCTCCGCAAACTTTTATCGCAATATCCCTTTGTGGGATTAGCTAACTCTCTCATTCTCTAACGACGGAGGACATTTTTTTAGACCAGGTTTTCATAAATAATTTGTGTTTTTTTTGCAAATCAAATAGGCACAAATGGTCCAAGTGGGAAGCAGTCGTCATGCGGCTGATGACGATGGCACAGTTTCAAGAAACAATTTTAAAGATACTTAGCAAACATTCTAAAATCTAGCATTTAGATATTTTTTTGTGTACCTTCTTAAATAAATCATATTAGCAAAGTGTAATTTCAATTTTAAAATAAATATGTTTTTACGTTTACCTCGCTTCATCATCATCATATCAGCCGTAAGACGTCCACAGCTGAACATAGACCTCCCCTTTAGACTTCCAATAGGACCGGTTATAAGCAGCCTGCATCCAGCGTGATCCTGTGGCCTTCATAAGATCGTCTGCCCACCTAGTGGGTGGACGTCCTAAGCTGCGCTTGCCGGTGCGTGGTCTCCATTCGAGAACCTTACGGCCCCATTGGCCATCAGTTCTGCGTGCTATATGGCCTGCCCACTGCCATTTCAACTTGCTAATTCGTTGGGCTATAAACTTTGGTACGTCTACGAATCTCCTCATTTCTGAGTCGATCGCGCAAAGAGACTTCGAGCATAGCCCTCTCCATAGCTCGTTGGACTATACTGAGCTTACTAATGAGGCCTATAGTAAAGTACCTCGCTTGCTCGTCCTTATTTTTCGATATGGCTGAACCGCGGTAGGTACTCGTATACATACATAAGTCTAACAGTTATCAGAATAGCACAGCATTATCTGCCAGTTGTCAGTTCAACAAAGCCAGTGTAAACACAGCCTTATATCCCCTCAGCTGTGTGGATGCAAAATGGCCAATCTGAGGTGTCTGTGGACCCCTGAACGGGTTTCGCCACAGACAGAGGTTTCTACATGCCCAGCATACACTAAAACTGCAATTTCTTGTTCCTTGGACTTGCGGAAGCCCTTATAAGGATCTGAATCATTTTTAAATTAAATTTTCTACCTAGAAAATAGTACTTTTGTAATATATTTGTCGGTAATAATGTTAAACAGCTGGTATAATTACTGGGGTACCTAAATGTTCAGTAGATTTTGGGTCATATTTTAATATTATACCACTATTTAGCGAGCCAAGAGTATTTATTTATAACCTTATAATACTATTAACAAAATAATATTACACAAGTCGTGACTCTCATACAATTATTTTACATAAATCAAGTTTTAAGTACAGAAAAAACACTGCGCAGTCTTAACCTCCGTTATTTTACAGGCGGTTTCGCGGTAATTTCTTCTCTACCAAGAACTCAAAACGACGCTTGCTAGCTGTCTTGCTCTACGTAGACGCGTTTTTTATAAGTCAAACAAAGACAAACGTAGTTTTATCGCTGTGTTTGCACATTAAATATGTGAGCGTAGACAGCGCCCCTGAAAGGGGTCGCCACAGATGCGGACTTTTGACGTGCGCCCCGTTGCGGGGTTCGGCACAGATGAGGGGATATAAGTTCTACAAATACGAAATCCAAATAGAAATGTTATTTTACTTGCCATTCATGTACCTACATGTTACGTTTTATGACGATCGAACCGTTTCCATTGATTGGATATTTTGCATTTTATATAAGGAAGCGGTAAATAGTTCCATTGTGGTAGTGATTTTACTTTCAATGCACGTATATTTTAAGTATTTATCCGAAAGAAAGTATGTTTCTTACCTTTCAACGGTGTATTCCAGAATACACCGTTGAAATAATTGATTGAATTTTATATATTAGAATATACAAGAACATAAGAGCTTCGTCGATGGAGCCCCGCTACGCGCCAATTGATTTTAAATATTTTTAACCGATCGACCTCAAATTTTGCATATTATGCATTGCCAGGTTTACAGAAATGGAACTAACCTAACTTTTATGTCGATAAAATACTGTTGCCGATTAAATCCAACAGGCATAAATTTCCAGTATTGGATGTGTTCCCAATAAAATTATGATTGCGACTCGATTGGTCTTTTTACTATGTAAATTATATAAATATAAGATAAAATCCTTTTGCCTAAATTGAAAAGAGTTTGGCGATTTCATACTCTCAAAAAATAAACAGCAAAATGTACAAAAATCATTAATTTTAAAAACAGCTTCATTTATCATCCACACCCAAGAGACCTAATACAGCTCAAAGCGGCACAAGACTTGCTTCACAAGCAAGCAAGTGCAGCATAAGAGCAAAATAATATATTATACTGCAAACAGTCTTGAACAAGGTTCCTTAATTAATTACGAAACATTGTGAATATGGAACACGTGAGATTATTCCTTTATGTAGCATTAAATAGTATTAAGGCAAGCTTTAGTTAGTTGTAGAACTAAATGTAATTTGGTAGTCTTTGGAAAATGTGTCGGTCTTTTTATGAGCAGCGTTTTTTATGCGATTCAATAATCGCATAAAAAACGCTTTTTGCAGTCTTTCATTGTAAATTACTTGAAATAGGGGAACAGTGTATAAGACGGGGACACGAGGTATGATGGGAAATCACACACCTAAGGCAAACTTAACACAAAACTAACGTAGCACAAGTGCCAACAGGACGCCATTTGCGTCTGGCCGCTTGCAAATGACGTCCTGATGGCGCTTGCTTTACGTTAGTGTTGTGTTAAGTATGCCTAAAGATTGTATGTCCCCATTATACCTCGCGATTATTAACGTCCCCGTCTTATACACTATTCCCCTATTATATTTTTACAATAGGTTTTTAAACAGGCATACGTCTCGCCTGATGGAAATACATACATTATCTACGATTGAAACATCAGAGAGTAGAAAAGTGTTGTTGCATTGATACACTTTGGCACTCTCAGTGAACTACAATATGTCACTCTTTGAAATGATTACCTTGATAATTCGCCTCTCAAATAAACACGAACCAAACAAATCTAGTCCATAATCTAACGAATTTATCGAAAGCAAAAAAAACAGAGTCCCTTCCTTTCCAATAATATATATCAGAAAGATAACTGCGTTATCTTCAGATTCCCGCGTAGAATGGGCCGGGCGACATTTTAAATCTATTTCGTTCCACAAGATGGCCGCCGGTTGATTACCGACGGTGATAGTAACGGTAAAAGGATTCTTTTTCTGTTTTCGAAGTTGTGGAAAGGTTTTTCGTAGTTCCCAGTGCATTTTAATGTAAATTAAAATGATTTTGATGTAAACTTTCGTTAATAATTCTTATTTTTAAGTTAATGGTGATCTAACCGATTTGATCTACAGCGACCACTTCCGACCCTGTTTTTCTAGAGATGTCAAGAGTCTTGGTGTGCTCTCCAGAAAAGAGCATTTCGAACTTTGGCCGATTAGAATCCGGCAACATAACATCACTACTGATATAGTAAATTACATGTATAGCTGTGTAGGTAGTTTAATTGTAAACTATCAGATTATAATAGAAAAAGTATGAAAAAACCAAATTCTTGAACACTAGTTTATTTAATGATAAGCTCACGTTTAACCACCATCTCACCTGAAAGTAAGCAAGGGTGTGGTCGAAGGTGAAATACACCTTGCTTAGACTACGCTCACTACTCGGAGTATCGCTTTTGTCTTGAGAACTTGATAAGGTTGAAGATAGTTCTACAATAAAGAATTAAAATACATCCATGTATAAAGACATGAGGCCTAATCAAAGTCGTAAGATTTTGTTTCTAGCTTGTTGAAATGGCTTCGCAAAGTCAAGTTAGTTTAACTTGTGCCTGAAGCAAAATAAATGAGACAACGTTTATTTCAGGTATTGCATAAAACATGCGTAAGATCCCTTAATCTCACAAAAAGTTTACAACTTCCATGATTACATAGCTTGTTCAATTATTTTACACGAAAAAAACCCTTGAGTAATTCCCAACCAACTGGAGAAAGTTTGAACCCCACTTACCATCACTGAATAAATTATCAAACAAGCGACCAAAGATAAGGCGATGCAGAAACTTTATGCCATTTTAAACAGACATTATTATCATAAAAAGGATCCACTTACAAACTCTGCGAATTGCCTGAATTTTGTTCCCCTTTCTATTTCACCACAGCTTAAAAAAAATCCTAACATTTTCTGTGATAATTCTTCAGTGAAACCATTTTTCGTTTAACAAGTTTTTAGGCTGTGTCGCAAACAGTATTGAGGGTCTAATATTAATTTGATACTATGATAACAATAGCTATAATTGTTAAAATTTCCTTAACAAGATTACGTAGCCTTTGTTTTTATTCAAGGGATTGTTACAGTTAATGGTTTAAGCAAGGAGTTTCAAGATTTGAGGTTGTATTCATCTGAGAATAATTATGTGGGGATGAGTTATGATCATGGGAGAAGTTTTGAGGAAAATCTTTGTTGAAAATTATTCAAAAGAAGTTTTTGTTTAGACCTGGTTTACAACAAGTACTAATTTAAATACTATTTTAAAGTTCCTTCAGCAAAAATACGAGTAAGTACAATAACAATAAAAACAATTTCATTTTAGAGCCATCCTGCCCTGCTTGCACCAGAAAGAAAAGAGGCTGTCAGATTTGAAATGACAAAAATCCACCATCTAATTGCCTTTTACGTACCAGGTTCACAGTAACCTGATGAGCCTGTACATTTTTGCCAGCTATTTATGTACCCAACTGACTTATTTGGAACATTGTACAGCCGATATAGGTTTTAAAATATTTCTCTCAATCAAAATTTTATGTATGTATCGAAATAGACCTCATTAAATTAGGACAATATCCTCAGTATTGATAGCGTATAATCGAATATCAGATGAGAACATTACAAATACCACACAGTATTGAGATACAATAATAGGAACAGAAGGTCAACATAATACAAAAAGAAAGTGAAACACACGCACAGGCGCGATGTTAAAGTGATCTCGAAGACTCTCAAGATTTGTTTTGATGAAATGCATGCACATGATAAAATCCAACTTTAGATAAGTAATAAAATTGTAAAAATACGAATATAATTTAAGTTAACTATTTAATTGTTTTTACCATTCTATGTAAAGAGTTTCAAGAAAAGACTACTCTTACTCTGGTTATATACCAGTCTTGTCTAAACTTAACTTTTACAAATAAATAAATACGAATAACATTTCTAGTAATAAATACTAAGTAAGTAATAGAGATAACAAGGACTTAGTATTTTTTACTACCTAGAAATGTTGTAAAGTCAACTAGTGAGTCTTGCTGTCACGGTTGCAACCATAAGTTCTCGTACAGATTTCTCTGCGTGCAAGTCAAGGCATTCAAACCACAAGAACAAAATTAATTAAATACCTTTACTAAAAACTTTGGTTTTTTTTTTCGTTTTTTCCTTGAAATTCGGTCAATTAGTCAAAAACCTGAAACCCCCGGTCCTAACAGTTTCTTTATGAAGCCACATTTCCATATGCGTGCACGAAGTCATCACTTTGTTATTATTCTTCTGTGTGTATCTATTCTGTGGTACTAACATTATCCACTGAACTAGTTTAAACGATCATCGGCATCATTGTGGATGTTGCAGTAATTGTGTATTTTAGTAATTATATGGTTTTAACTATTATTATACTGAGCGGTTACAATATTGGTACTAGCTGATATATTTTGTTTAAAATTGAATAGGCAAGTCCGGCAATATAATACGGATGATGGGTGAATATTTTGTGACACTTTAAGGCTGATACTCAAACTGATGCACAAGTCAAGCTACATAGCTAAATAAGCAACAAAAACGGAACTATGCTGGCAACATCACGAGATTTCCATTATTGTTATGTACCTACTTAAACTTTTTCCAGAATGTAATGAACACTTTTCTGAAACCGCATCAAAATCGGTTCAGCCAAACGCGAGATAATCGCGGACAAACATACAATCGACTTTGAAAATCTTCAATCCAAGTAAGCAAAAACTTCCGTATCTCAAAAACTACTGAACCGATTTTGATGAAACTTGCAGTATTCCCTAAGTTGAACAATACCTAGTACAACAAAAACTTACATAACTTTTTAAGATTTATTCAGTTCGCATAACATGGTACAATATTAAAAAGCTAGTAGCCAAAGAACAGTTATCCTTAATATCTAGATATTTACATATTCCCTGGACTCCACACTAGGGTACCCTGTGTCGTGGAGTCCAGTCTCTTCCCGTGCGATGTTTAACATGTTAGCTTTAATTGACTGAACTAATTTGTATTATAAAGGAAACAAAACAAAAAAAAACTAAAATAAAATTGAGAAAAACAAGAGAATAAATGTAACAATAATTTTGAAGTGTGCGTGTGTGTGAGAGAGTGAGTGTGTTAGTGTGTGTGTGAGTGTGTTAGTGTATGTGTGAGTGTTTGCATGGGTGAGGTGTGGGTTGTATTTGGGTGGAACGAGTAAGCACGTGCATGATTGTGTATTATGTAACAAATATTACGACTGAATATGCAAGAGGTGTTCGGTTTGATCATAATTTTTGGGATGCAGCCATTTAAAGATAACATTTCGACATGAGCTGTAAGTTAAGGTGAGTATAGATTTATTATGTGAGTATAATTTTGAGTAGAGGTAAGGCCCAAGAAATGCAAAAGATCTTCGCGCAAAAGATGAGTTTACCCTTGGTCGATCCCATTTTAATGTTCTGGATGACTGACGGGCCAATTCTCTAGCATGCTTATGGAAGCGTAGTAATGTGGAAACGATAAATAATTGTCTCACACGAAGCACGCAGCACTCTGAGTACAAAGCATCAGTAGAGTAACGCCAGGCTTTTTTGTAAGATATTTTTAAAATAGCTCGTTGAGCTCGTTCCAGCCTTAACAAGAAAGTTTTGTTAGCTGATCCCCAGACAGAAACACAATACATCAATATTGATTGGCACAAGGTAAAGTACACAGTGCGAATCAGTTCGGGCCTTGCGATGGACTTTAATTTTTTAAATATATAAGAGAGTTTTCTAGTTCGCTTCACGAGTGCATCAATTTGTGTTTTCCATGACAGATGTTCATCGATTAGGACCCCTAGGTATCTTATACAACGCACCTGTTCGATAGGCGAGCAAAGACAACTTTCATCATTGATACTGCCACAGGTGTGAAGTTTGACCTGAAGTGCTTTGTCCGGTGCAGACCGGTCCGAAATGCTGAAGCACATCAACTTAGTTTTACCGATATTTAGGGTCAGCAAATTATCTTCCAGCCAGGCAGCAACCCTTTTGAGCCCCTCCTGAGCCACAGAAACGACATCACTCCATGTATTCTCATGAAAGATAATGGCAGTATCATCCGCGAATGTAAAAATGCTAGCATTGCGGAGTTCAAGAGAGCAAAGGTCGTTTATGTGGATCAGGAATAACGTAGGACCCAAAACACTGCCCTGTGGTACGCCATACTCAACATATGCAAGATCACTGACATGCTCACCTATGCGAACTCGCTGTTTTCGTCCTTCCAGATAAGATCTAAACCAGTCTAGAGCTAAGCCCCTTATGCCTAGACCCTCTAATTTTTTTAACAGTATCGGCCGGGAGACAGTATCAAATGCCCTGGCTAGATCCAGGAATACACCGATACACCGCTGTCCCTTATCCACTTTGCCCACGACCGAATCAATAAGTTGAGTAACGGCGTCCTCCGTAGATCTGCCAGCACGAAAACCGAACTGATTTCCGCCCAATAGACTGTTGTGTTCCAAATATTTGAGCAGTCTGGCATTTACTACCCTTTCAATCACTTTTGATAGTGCACTCAGAAGAGAAATAGGCCTATAGTTAGCTGGTTGACACGAATCACCAGCTTTAAAGATTGGTATCACATGAGCAATCTTAAAGTCATCAGGTACAACACCGGAAGATAAGCTCAAGTTACAAAATAATATGTGTCAAAGGACTTGCTATAACATGTTTAGTCTGTTTTAACATACTGTTACTAATGTTATCGTGTCTTTCCGCAGTACTAGATTTAAGGGTACCAATTAATTTAATTATCTCGATTTCATCAGTCGGCGTGAGAAACAAAGAGCCCGGTGTGAAATTTTGAGCATGTCTCCTCTTATTTGCTAGTTAAGTTTCAGTTTTTCCTAACCGCCCAAGCATTGCACCAGCCAACTGTTGTCCAATAGAGCTGAAGTATTTATTGACTACATTCAGTGATTCTATAGAATTAGGTTTAATAGATAGTAAATCATCGCTTGTATTGCCTAGTTTATTTATATTACAAATGGTTTTTATCGATTCCCATGTTTTTTCAATGTTATTTTTGCTTTCTGCGATAAGGTTCTGTTCGTATAGTGTTTTTTGTTGATGTAGTATATTAATACAGTTATTTCTATATAATTTATATTGTTCCTGTAGATTAAAGTCATCACGATTTTTTTTTGGCTTTAATGTGCAACTCATCGCGGCGTCTGATGCACTTTAAGAGACCAGGTGTTTTCCATTTTTTTACAATAACATCAGCACTACTAATTTTACGTGTACATTTATTTTGATTAAGGACATGATTAAATCTCTCGATAAAGAGTTTAATAGCTAAATTAACGTCAGTTGTATTATACAGATCAGACCAATCAATTTTCTTGAGATCTTCAACTAAGTTTTTGTAGTCGATTTTGGTACTTGTTTTATTTCTTTTGTTCTTGGAAACGGATGATCCCATAATACATAATATCGTGCTGTGGTCTGTTATATCGGAATGACAGACAATTGTTGTAGTAGAGGATAATCCTGATTTAATCATACAATGATCCAAACTATTTGCCCCACGCGTTGGATAAGTATGTCCGGGAACATACCCATAATGTGCTATAAGATTTAGATACTCATCAACGCGAGGATCAATGGAAGTCTCTTTAATATCAAGATTAATGTCTCCAACCAATGCACAGTGCTGGCTAGTTTGGTTAATCAGGACGTTTTCCAAGGAAGTCAAAAAGTTACTAAGGTTATAGAAAGATGGTGATCGATAGATTGCTATAACTGAATGCGTTTGGCCAACATCTACTTGTAGACAGTTGGCATTACTGAAAGGGGGTTCTGTTACAAGGACGCAAAGTTCTGATTTAGAAAACACCACAATGCCGTCATTTTGGTTAATATATTTTTTGGAATAATTTCAGTTATAGCCTTCTAGATTAATAGCATTAAATGATTCATCAAGCCAGCATTCGGTGAGTATTATAAGGTCAGGTTTAAACTTTAGGCGCTGCAGAAATTCGAGTAATGAGTCGAAATTCTTATTTATGCTGCGTATATTTTGGGTTAAGATTGAGAGTTTATCATGGGCAGCATTGAGATATTCTTTGCATAGTTCGGGGTTATCAAGCTGAATACAAGTTAAAAGGTTCGTGCTATCAATTTCTTCGAGATATGAGGTGTTATCCAGCATTGTGTTTTAATAGAAACATAACTAGTACTATAAAATAACCCGAAGCCCTGATACAAAAAGACGACCAGTACGAGCCTATTAGGTACGCTAACCGAAACAATATAAGGACTAGATTAATTTTTCTTTTAATATAGTTATGTAAACTTCGTTTAGATACCATGTTTTGTAGTTTTATAATCAAACCCTTGTGTATCATTCCATAGGCCAACAAATTATTATGCACTGGCACACAGACCTCAATTACACGCCAGTTCGAGAATAAAATAGTTTTCATTTGCACGCTAAAGAAGTTAGTATTATATGTGGCATTATGAAATAAAAGTTTTGTAATGATATGTAAGTGTAAGTTGTGTGTGTACTTAAAATAAATTGTTACAATGAGGTTACAATAATCAAGACCGTTACTATTTAGGTAAACACAAAAATATAGTAACATAGAGATAAACATTAATCTGAGCAAAAATTCTAGTCATTTGATTGCCTTAGTTTGTTTAACTGTATTTCATCGCTGATACGAATATATTCAGAACCATCCTGTTTCTTGACATACACGTTACCGTTTGATGTCCAGCAGTATTTATAGTTTTCCATTTTAGCAAAGTCTCTTGCGAGAAAGTGAAGGCGCCTGGTTTTGGCGGTCAGAGATTCCGAGACAAAGAGTGGAGAGGAGTTGTTGTCTATCCCCAGGTGACTGATCTTCAGCTCGTTGTGTTTGTTAAACGTTTTTGCAGAGGCCAGGAATTTGCTATTGATTAAGGTACTAGACAGTTCCATAATTACAGTTGACTTCGCTGGATCCTTTTTGTTGGGTACACGATATACATCACGCACATCCCCAGGACCCAGAACAATGTTGAGGCAATTTGACAGCTGGGTTACATATTTGAAAAGAGTTTCTTTGTTTTCTTTATCTGTTCGGGGAATATACTTTAATTCGAGGCTCGTCTTTTTGAGAGCTTTCTCCAAGAAATCACAAATTTGGTCGATGTTAGTTATTTGTGTAGTTAGATTGTTCCGTTGCTTTTCCAGTCCATCGATTTTGGTCTGCATTGAACGCAGCTGGACATTCATGTCTTCCAAAGCTTTTTCAATCTCTTGGTTCGTGCCGCATATCGAAGCCGTCTGTAGTTTGACTTCTTCTAAATGTTTGTTCAATAAGTCAAACTTTTTACTTTGCGTGTCTTGGAAGTCACGTAGTAATTCACGCATTTCCATTTTGAAAGCCGTGAGTTCATTATAATTGTCATCAGAAAGGCGGCGACGCTTATCTCTCATGGTTACATTTGTCTGATTGCGATCTAAGGCACAAGTTTTAGAAGTAATATTCGAATCAGACACTGATTGTGCTTTATTAAGTGGCGGAGAGTGCATTCTGTTGTGTATTTAGCAATAGTATCGAAAACAAATAACCAACAAACTAATACTTCACGATAGATAAGCACATACATCAATTTACCAGGCGCGCAGTTGTTGGTGCAAGATTAAATAGTCTTTACACGGTGGTAATTAGGCACTTATTCAATAAAGAAACAGTATATATTTGGTTATTGTTTTGACTCAAGCGTTTAGGTCGAGCTTCCTACTGAGGTGCGTCCTGATTTGCTTGCTGTACTTGAAGGCAGCGCCCGCGCAGGTAGCAGCTCCCCACTGTTGACCAATGTCTGCAGCAGTGGGCTGGGCGTCTTTAGGTAGGCGGGGTTTCTTGGTTGGAGGACGGGCCGCACTAATCTTGTAGGTACTCGTAGTTTATACGTTAACGACCATCTCTTCGATTTTATGTACTCCGAATATTTTACTTGAATTTATTGAATTTAAATTTAATTAAAATAGCAAGCGGCAGCGTATTTGTTACACGTTAGCTCGTGATCGAGGTCCGAGGGGAAGAGGAAATTTTCTGTAGTAAGACGGAAATAATCTCACGTACTTTTGAAAACTGCTGCTGATGTTAGTTTAAAAGCAACTCAATATTTATAACTCAATTTCGTCTTCTCTAGAACATGTAAGGCCCATACATATTTAACCAAACAACGTGACATTCAGAACTTCGAACGATCCCATCCAACAGTTCAACTCAAACAGCTAATGAAGGTAAAGGTGTCAATAAATTAGGAAAGTTACTTTCTCCTTCTAATGCCATTAGTGTCAGCCAGATAAGGCCAATAAAAGTTTTCCAAAAGCCGGATGAGCCTTAAGTGGGATCTTTGTTGGAACCCTGATATTTTGTCGCGAAAGTACGATGCCCAGAATTCCGAAAATAATATATGGGTACGGATGCACACGGACTTTTGAACCACTACAATTATTTATATGATCGAGTCAAAACCATCTGGGGACTCCTATGTATTTTATTTCTTGTCATGTGAAATTGTGTCAATGTCATCATCATCATCATTATGAAAAACCTTTGGATCCGTTTAATTTAAGGCAAGGAACAATACTGTAGATAGCGTGCTGTATACAATATTATTGCCTAGCTTCATTATTAGGGTTCTAAAGTGCTAACTTTACGCCTTAATTTTTTTTTATTAAGCTTGCTACGTAAAATCCATATAAGGCAGCGGGGCCACAGAGCTTTGAAGGCGCTCTTTGGTGTACGGAACCCTCATAAATAGAACAGATTGATATTTCCGGGTAGTTTTTGATGATACAAAGGTTGCTCATCATTGTAGTCCTTGATTGTAAGAATTGACGTTATTATTTTGTTTTGTTCTTTGTAGTCAAACAATTTTGTCATTCCTTTCTTTGATATTGTTAATTATTTTGTTAGTGGAAATATTTATTATAATAAATTGGAGTCTTATTATTGTGCCAACCTTCGCTTTGTGCTGAATCTCTATTTACCTAATTTACGTAACAAAATTCAGTAGAAACGATTTCGATGTCTTTGATTTCATTTGATTTGGTCAAAACTATTTGGTTGGTTATTTTCCTTATGAAACCTAGTCGGTAATTTATTTGGATACTCTAAGGAATTCCTTCTGAAAATGAATGTTTGTCAATTTGCCACTGAATAGGCTAGTTGCCCTAAAAAATGTAATTAGTCCGTCTTTTAGTTTATTCAAAAATACGTCTGTGACGTCACGCCGCGTGGCATTTTCTCGCGCGGGGTGACGTCACACGTAACTTTAATGGGCTATATCTTTGTTATTTTTTGTTTAATCGAAAAAAGAAAAAATACGTGTCCAATATTTTTTTATAATCTAAAATACGGACTAAATAGAATGTAATTATTTTGACCCTGGAAACTACCCTATTAAAAATAAGTATTCTAAGTCAGAGATTTTTATGAATTGGTGCAGGTGGGGAGGGTGCTTGAAGCCGCGGGCTTTGAATCTATGTTATTAGGTGCATCCACACAGAACGCGCAGCCTCGTGAGGCATTTGATGCGCGAGGAAACTGACAAGCGAGGCTGCTCACTCTGTGTGGACGCGTCTGTTGTTGACAGACACGAAACAATATACGCGAGCAAAACAAAAGCCGACACTGGATGGCTCGGGCGCTCGGTCGCTCGACCGCGGCAGCGCTGTCACTTGCCTCGCTCGAGACACGTCCACACTAACCGAGCTGCTTCGCGTGGAAAATGCCTCGCGAGGCTGCGTGCTCTGTGGGGACGCACCTATTGATTATTCTCCTATGCTACACTCAATTTATTAATCCTATCTTTCAATTCCTGTAACATTTTCAGTCTAAGTTACTTCCTAACCGTAAATTTGGTAAAAGCAAAATAAATGTATATCATCTTTATGTAGAACACTAGCACTTTATTTTGGTAACCCCTGACTCTTTCACAAAAATACCAACCTTAAAATAAAAGTTATAAAATGACTGACCAGTGGTTGCAAATGTAATTATCGAGTATTTTTTTTTTTTATAAACGTTGCCCCACACTAGGAATTTCTCAAGTATCGTGGGTGCGTTTACGTTTTGAAACTCACATACACAAACACCCAGACCCGAAACAACTACTTGAGTATGAGGTCTCGAGTTTCATTCTAAGGTCAGGTAAAGTGTGATAGCTATCCCCGCCAGCTGGGGTGGTGGGACTACCTAAGCAGGTTACCGTGACCCTGGAACATAAAAGGCAATTAAAGTACTACGATGAATTTTAGAAAATACTAGTCTGATACGCCTTTCCACTCCAACCAGGGCGGGAGGACTCATTAGACGATTTTACCACCTGAAAAGGTAAAATGTGATTGGTTTTTCATGGAACAGCTATAAAGTCATACCCGGTTGGCGTCAATAGGATTTCCCTATTACATAGGACTTTAAACATTTTAGCTGTCGAAATTTCGGTGTACCTACTATTAAATACTCCGCACAACCCTGTTACAGGCGTGATTTTACATTATTCAAGTAGCAGATCAAAACAAGCTTTAAATTTAACAAAATACGTTCAAAATTCACCCTCTCGAAGAAATAATATAAAAAGATCGTGACAGAACATCGATCATGCTTAGATAGCGAAGTGCGACGACGCCATTTTTGATGTTGATTACTTTAGATTGAGACATCGAATGTGAATGGGGTTCCCTTTGCCGTTGTTAGTACATGCTTCATTGCATTTCACTTGATTTTGAATTTCATCTGGCTGTTTTTGTGTTGTTGAAGATTATGTTGTTGCATACTGATACTTTAAAAATAGATGTAGTGTTTATAAAATAAAATCAATCAAAAGAAGTGTGATTTTGTAACAAAATCAATCTAAATAACCTGCTTAGTGACGTCGGAAAATAAACACAAAATTTACCATCTTCTCGATCATTCTCTAAATATTTTTAAAGACACTTTTTTTTTGACGACTTATTTTTTCATCTTGTTAGATGAAACAAAACAAGGAGTTTTTTGCTAAATCTTATAACGTTTGTCATTAAAACATGCTTATAAGTTTAGGCCCATCATCCACGACGCTGCTCAAACCTAGAGAGTTATCAAATCAAAACATTCATTGAAGCACAGGCCTTCTCTCTGTCCCCCTTATTAATAAACGTGGACTAAAGTTACGCCAAGGTTAATCTTCGGATTAACCATACATTTTTTAAGGATTAACCTTGGCATAACTTTAGTCCACGTTTATTAATAAGGGGGTGTGAGAGTGAATGGGTTGTAATCCACCACCCTAGCGCAGAGCCGGTTAGTACTCGTAGATGTCACAGATTTAAAATTGTTTGATTCTAGGATGTGTCAGATTTCTCACGATGAATTCCCATTTTGAGAGCAGTGGTAAATTACACAAAGTGTTGCGCCTACCTGGATTCGAACCCACGATTTACAATTCGTAAGATGAAGCCGTTACCACTGCTCTTAAGAGATTCCTAGTGATCATGATGAGACTCGTGGGCGACGGGCTTTATACTCTTAGAATTACCTATTGTTTACAACTTTCAGTAGACTATCGTAGGCGGAGGTACATCGGCAACTTTCTTGCTTTTTGTTTCATATAAAGAGGCTTTTATTATAAAGTTTCCAGCGAACGAGACTTGTAAAGTTAGGAGCTTAAGTATTTTTTATGAAGATTTCTATTTTGATGGAAGACTTACTGACTTGCGCTATGAAGTCACTCATAAGAATCCTGACGTTTTAATGAACAGGAAATTAAAGAGGTTCGTGAAATGCATTGTTTTGTGTCGGAGAATGAATTTGTTGTTGAAGTCTGGTTTCGAAAATGAAAAAGGCACGGTTGATATTGTAATTGTCATGGTTATAGTTGATCTTACTTGCTTAGTATTTCTAACTAAAACTTAGAAAAAATCAATTATTCAATAAGACTATTTTTTTGGCAGAGAAATATCATCAAACGAGATTTGAGCCCTGAATGGACCGGAAGGGACCGTAAAAGACACTTCAAAACATCAAATGTTCAAAGAAATAAACTGTTAAATTTATATTTTGATGAAAACTCAATTCGTTGATTTGATTGCAGGTACAGTTTCTTCCAAAAAATTCTTATGAATTTTTCTCAGCCCGGTTTTCCTTCCCAACTTGTTAAAATTTTTCACTTACTTTCCATGGCATAGTGTTACTTATTTCCAACCACTTAAACGTGTATCGTACGGTGTACGGGGGTAGGGTGGGCACAAAAACTTAATTGAAAAATATTTACATTCAGCCACCAAGGTTGCCCGTTAGTGCTTTTGGAGCTCTGCCAACTATAAGTGGCATAAACGTGTCTTGCATTATTTTGTGGTTCCAAGGTTTTGTTGTGCGGTTAATATAATATTCTGTATGTTTATAGAGGGGACGGGACTTGGGGAACAAAGTTTGCCATTTCATTCAAGGTACCTTATTGATATTATGGATGGAAAAGTAGTTACTAAGCAACATTCGGCGTCGGTTTTTGATTACGGGCAAATATTATTGAGTTATGCTTAGCATAAACCCGGAATTTAAAGAAGATATCTTTCACAGGATGTTGAAACGAACTGGAAGTAGGGGTTTGCAAGACGTACATAGAAGGCTTTTCCCCAGAAATGGGACAGAGCAGGCAAAAATAAAACTCTAATTACAACATTTCAGAACTGGCAGCTATATTTTTAGCTTCTGTTTTTGCTGACTGAGGCAACGTTGTAACTCCTACAAATAATAATGTTAGCACTGAACGTATTTGTGCCGAAAAACTTACACTGTGTGGTCTAATTTGATAGTTGTCTACATAAGTTAAGCTGGAGAATCAGATCAAGACTGTTTGTTATGACAAAACTTTGTCTTCTTTGAAACAAAAGCGATTTGATTCATTAATTAGATATTGATCTTTTCTATACTACAGGCAGTCTTACCCATGGGTATCGTATCACGCAGTTATTGGGTTGAGGAGGTCAAATAAGGAAAAGCGACCTCCATGTA
Source organism: Agrotis exclamationis (assembly GCA_950005045.1). Classification (NCBI taxonomy): domain Eukaryota; kingdom Metazoa; phylum Arthropoda; class Insecta; order Lepidoptera; family Noctuidae; genus Agrotis; species Agrotis exclamationis. The sequence goes on along the minus strand of OX465417.1, from coordinate 25,978,819 downwards.
AAATATTGTTACAAAATATTTGTTGAAGTAGTAATAGTTTGGAAAACGCTAGGCAGATTACGATTTTTTTTTAACTAAATCTATTTCTATTCACGCCTGGACAGCTTTTTACTCTTTACAAAGCACAAGTCCAATCCTGCATGGAGTAAGCCACCTTAGGGATGGCTCAGCTAAATACCAACTTGCCGCTCTTGACTCAGTGGAACGAAGACTTAAGAGGCTCGTTGGCGATGTAAAATTGATGAATGCCAAGCTCCATAGCTTGACTCATCGCCGCAAGGTTGCCTGCCTGTCGGTCTTCTACAGATTGTACTTCGGAAAGTGTGCCCAAGAACTCCACGACCTTATCCCACCAGCCCCCTTCTATCATCGCACATCTAGACGCACGGCAAATTACCATCTTTACCTCATTGCTATACCACCAATTCGCACTAATCGTTTCCAAATGTTTTTTATAATGAGGACAGCGAAGGAGTGTACTCGTAACTCTCTGCCTGCTGTCTGTGATTCCGAACACGTACAACCCTAATCTCTTCAAAGTTAGAGTGAACAGGCTTCTTCTGGGTAAGCTCGCTCCATCGTCGACCTTGTCTTAGTCACTCCTGACCTAGACTAAGGTCAAGAGCAAACCCAATACAAATAAAAAAAAAACTAAAACCTTTTCATGCGATAAGGCTTTTATGCATAATTTTAAATCAGTTAGTCAGTTTTAATTCCACGACAGTGTAGTAACACCGTTTATATTAAGACCAGTAATATGATGTTGATCGTGGAAGGAAAGGTTTGTATATTTAAATAACCATCAGTTTGTATCTCATTTGAAAAACCATTTCCCCTGCCAAAAGTAAAGCTAAATCCAGTAATATTTTAGACATTATTCATCTGCTCTTTAGACATGAACAAAAAACTTTAGCCCATGTTTCACATAAGTGTCAAACTTCGATCGGGTCTCCCCGATGTGGAAGAATTCTGCAAATTCTAACATATTTCAGATTTATATTATTTATTTCTTAAAATGCACAAAGTTTAGCTCGGTTCACTTACAAAGTTCAAGAGTTCTGGATACAGTTTATGTTTCTTCTTACACTTGCGCTGAATTACTTTTCAAACGTGTTTTTTGGAGCTTCTAAAACATTTTTTTTGCTCTATAGTAGAAAAATACCAGTAATTTTTCCTACTGGCTTACCAACGCTGCGTTTTCCAGTCAGTGGTCGCCCCTCGAGAACTTTTTCACGCCATCGATGGTCAGTTCTACGAGCCATGTCACCAGCTCGCATTGCCACTTTAACTAGCAATTGTTAAGAGCTATACTGTTGACTCACTTAGTATACAATTACAAATTAAAAATCTGTAAGGAAAACTAAATTTCACCGTTATGGCGCAGCAAGATAACTTCATCATCATCAGCCTATTATTGTTCCCACTGCTGGGTCACAGGCCTCCTGTCTATGAGAGGGAGTGGGTCCCTACGTGATGAGTTATTGCCCTGGAGTGAGGTTTAGTAGAAAATTATTACAAATATCTAGAAATTTTAAGTTAGAACTTTTTTACATAGATCTGAAACAATACAGTGAATTTCTCAACCCTTCTACTATTCAGAAATCCGAACACGACCACCATTTTCGTTTACAGCAGAAAATAATCCAAAATTGCCACCATAAATCTAAACTAAGGAGATTAAAACATACGACCACGAAGATACGTATAACAAGCATTGAGAATCGTCAGATGTAGACATAAATCTGGAATGCACGAGTGGGCACAGCCGAAGGGATTCAGTTTGTTCATGATATATGGAGCTTGGTTAAGAGAAAGTTGAAGTAACATGTGTCATTTTTATAGTCACGAACCGTTGAATTTGTGATAGGAAAAGAACTGTGGGTAATGGTACAGACGGGCATATTTTTGCGAAATTGAACGTTAGAATTGGTTTAGGGGCTTAAACCTGGGAACGTTTGGAAAAGGACCGCAGTCGTAAATCAAAATAGTGGAGCTCCATATATTTTGAGAAGTAGTGGTGGTCCTGTTCATACGCTCCCAATTTACAGAGTTGTACGTCGAGGGTTTGGATATAAGCAGGCACTTTCATCATCATCAGCCGGAAAATATCCACTGCTGAACAAAGGCATCCCCCCCAGAACAAAACGCCGAGCGAAAATCCGCCACTTGCATACTTTAAATAAGTGTAAATCATTTCATCACCATTCCCCTCAAAACAGTGAAAGAGAGGATCGTGAATAGGGTGGACATCAAGAAACGAGAAAAAAAATCTTTATTTTTAAATTTCCATCGGGAATGCATCGATTCCTTTAAATTTATATAGGCATATATCTTTGCAGAGGAAACATTTATTACGGCATCTCAAATATTTGGCCAAAACTGGCACATTCCATTAGACTTTTCCACGAAAATCCCCAAAAAAACTCCAACAAAAAACGTTGTTACTTAAAATTCAGCGCTCAAACTTAATCAGAAGCTCAAATACGAGCTCACCGCTGGAAAAACTCTCGGTTACGGCATCCTATTTGCAATGCACCGCGTTACACGTACGTCTCACAATGCATTCCGGACATAAATCCCCGTTAATACCCGAGAACTTGTCACCACCACTGTGGCACAGAATAGACTGGGTAACAGAAGGCTCACTTCATACAGCTTATAAAAACAGACGCTCACATACATCGACTGAGTATGTACGAAGATACCAAATAACTGACAGTCGCGAGAGCGCTCGCACTAGCTGTACTGTGTCTATGTGTGCGTGTATTTTAGGTCTTTGTATAAAGTGAACCTTCTGTATAGATTTTGTGACGATATTCTCCTGCTTTATGTTTGCAACGCAAATGTCTCATATTTTTCCACTACTGATGACGTATTTCGCTTGTTTGCGTGTGAGAAATAATAAGTGAAAGCTTTTGTCTTGTTGAAATTGGAGACGACGATTTGCATTTTGTGACTAAAGTGCTTATGAAATTATGAAAAAGAACACACAATATTTCTAAAATTAAGGTTAATTCAGCGAAAATCATCATCACAAGCTGCCTAGCCTTTTCCCAACTATATTGGTATCAGTTTTCCAGTAGAATCAGATGCAGCTGAATATTACTATAACGCTTGGCGTGAGTTTGAAGATCACGACCAAAATTCAGTGAAACAAACAGACCGATATTTAGACTTAATATGGAACCACAAAAAGAAAAATTATGATTTCACGCAAAAATACCGCGATTATTACCAGTCATTTCTTCACACGGGTCGTGGAAAAATTACCTATAGGTACCCCGCACCCCGCGCCTCACCCCCTAGTTGTACGCAGTTCGTTTAACTGCCTTAATGACGTACGTAAATCGTACGACAAATAAACGTGTGGTTAGTATTTGCATGTATATTGCGTGCCGGCCTTGGAATCGTTGAGTCTGGATAAGACTATTCGAAGGGAAGGGGTGAAATTTCAGTCTGCGGGTTGTGGGAATGCCATTGACCTGATTTTCGGGGTTGTTTTAAAAGAGGTGCCGCAGCCTTGAAACGCAAAGTAGCTGAGCGATCGACTGCTGCATAGTGTGTCTCGCATTCAATCCCCAAACGGAAAAAAAATGTGTGGAAAACGGAACGCAATAGGAGAAAAGATATAGAGTGCTATGGGCGAGATAAAGGCGGAATGACGGCGGACGGGAGGAAGAAAGGATATGCAAGGACTGTGAGTGTGCAATGTGCCGCTTAGGACTTTACGAAAATAAAAAAGTAAAATAATTGTGAAGACGGATTTTATTTCAAGAACCCTATATCCCACATTTGTATGATCTACAAGTAGTTCTACCGAGCATTACAATGCACGCCTTGTGTCAAATCTATACTAAATGTACGCGAATGCTCGTCAGTCAGTTACACGCGAATGAGGGAGCGCCTTAAAGTTTTATAAAGCTATAACTATTACCATTACATTACGCCTGTATTTCACGTTTATGTTTAAGCCCCATTAAACAGGTGGAAGGCCTATTGTCATTAATATACATTATTACTGGAACAGTGTGGGCGTACACCATTCTGAAATGTATATACGTGACAGTATTGTTAACCATACAAGGCCATCTTATTTCTAATTTAATTTAGGGGCTAAAAATACCGCCTCGCTAGTTTAAAAGTCGCGAATGTGACTGTTGAGCTTGATATTCTGGGTTCGCTTTCCTAGTCGGGCAGGTCGTTATAATATTATTTTTCATAAGGGATTATTATTAACACATAAATTGGTGATATTGAAGTCATTTATTAGATACTTCTCGCTTTCAGGAATAAAAAGTTACAAAAAGAAACAGTTTTCACAATTTTATTTCTTTTAGTTCTATTCCACATTCACTCATTCAAAGAGAATGAGTAGATGAATTTTAAAATTTTCAATACTGCTCTTTATACTTTATTTGCCGTAACGATACCACCCCGTATCGAATTCTGTATACTGTTGCATATTTTATATGTCCTCTGTGCACGATCCTGTTTTAATTCCATCATTCATTGTGTTGAATTCACATTCCTATAGGTAGAGGTTTTGTTCTGAAACATTTACATTATTCTAAATTTGTCACAAAATTGCAGTGGTAGTGAAAAGTGCTAACGGCCCTGACTAACGAGTTGTAATTTGATAGATTACTTACTTATCTATGTAAATAAAACTGGTAAGACTTAAATAAGATATTTTTCTGACATAATTTTTTGTATTCTTCTTTTTATCTAAAAAGGACAAAGGCCCTTTAGATAATTATTACTCACTACTTTACTGATTTTTACTTAGTAAGGTTTTATTAGACTACTTTACTTTCTTTATTAACCGACTTCAAAAAAAGGAGGAGGTTCTCAATTCGTCGGAATCTTTTTTTTTTTTTTTTTTTTTTATGTATGTTCCCCGATTTCTCGAAGACGCCTGAACCGATTTGGATTTTTTTTCTTTTGTTTGAAAGGGTATACTTTCCAATTGGTCCCATGATCATCAGGTCAGGATCTGATGATGGAATCCCAGGGTAATCGAGGGCAACCTTCAAATTTTATAGGTACATAGTACCATTTTCATATATTTTCTAAAGCTGTTCAAGTATTTGCATCTGATAATCATCATCTCAGGTGGATGAGCTGATGATGGAAGGTACAACTCCTCAACGGCTTGGAGTAGGCATCGGCTGATTTAGTTTGTGTTTGCATATCTCTGGAACTACAAGTCCGATTTAAGTAATTCTTTTTTTGTTGTACTAAGTATTGTTTAACTTACGGAATACTGCAAGTTTCATCAAAATCGGTTCAGTAGTTTTTGAGATAGGGAATTTTATTAGCTTATTGTGCACTTGAGAGAGAATGATTTGTTTGACAAGAATTTGAGTTGAATATTTAAACTAAAAAGAGTAAAATAAAAAACTTTTAAAAAAAAAATGTAACCGCCTTCAAAAACAACCACAAAAAAGGGTAAAATAACCTACAAAATAACTTTTCTTTCAGAAGTCGGTGGCAAAAAAACAATGAAATGAAAAAAAAACAAAAGCACCGACTTCTGAAAGAAAAGTTATTTTGTAGGTTATTTTACCCTTTTTTTTAGATCGAAATTGTCTATTCAATAGCATAGTTAAAGAACTACATTGTGGAACAGACAATTTCAATCTAATTTTTTGTTGGCCTATTACATACCGGAGATTTAAAAAACCGGCCAAGTGCGAGTTGGACTCGCGTGAAGAGGGTTCCGTACGATGTTACCTATCACGTTTTTTTTAAATCTGACCCAAATTGGTACGCACAATATTGAGTGATTTACCATGTTCTTTTAATATCATGGACTTCTTATAGGTTTTCCTATAATCTATAAGTAGAAAACTAATTCCTGTATTTTTTTCAAAATTTTAGGTTCAGTAGTTTCGGAGATAAGGGGGGGGGGAATGGTCAAATTTCGTCTATTTTCTTGAATAACTTGGAAACTATTTATTTTAAAATTACAAAAAAAAAAAATATTTAAGATTGTCTCAACAAGACCTTTCATTTGGTATGTCACACGATGCAGATTTCAAATAGGTATTTTTTTTTTTATTTTCCCCTTCCCCCCCAAAAATTACCTCCCATATACAGATATGGACTTCTTATAGGTTATCCTATAATCTATAAGTAGAAAATTAATTTCTGTATTTTTTTCAAAATTTTAGGTTCAGTAGTTTCGGAGATAAGGGGGGGGAATGGTAAAAATTCGTCTATTTTCTTGAAGAACTTGGAAACTATTTATTTTAAAATTACAATAAAAATATATTTAAGATTGTCTCAACAAGACCTTTCATTTGATCACACGATGCAGTTTTCAAAACTTTTTTTTTCATTTTCCCCTTCCCCCCCCCCCAAAAATTACCTCCCACATACAGATTTCATCTATTCACGTCACACCTATGTGCTTGGGTCACAGGAATTGATATGTGTACCAGGGGAATGCCCAGCCTCCATAGTGCCCTAGGCCCAAACGGACATCAAATATTAGTCTAAAATTGGGGTGTTTTAGAATCTTAATAATATAGGATATCTGAAAAATATATTCAACATGACGCCACTATTTTAGAAATGTTTAAAAAAAGCAAATGTTTTGAGGTTAATTTTCTATGTGCAAAAGTGTGGGACTGTGAGATACAAGAAGTTTTCTTTTTTTAATACTTGATTATTGATAATGATAGTAGGGGGGGGAGTTTCTAATATACTTTTATCCTATTATAGGTAGTAGGGTATAAAAAACAATCAATCAATCCATCCATTTAATAATTACATTTTTTATGAGACTTTCTCTGTTTCTGTTCTTAAAAGGTGGCTTCTTATCCGTCTAACACAACCTCCACAAATAAAGCAGCTGCTTTGACGTACAGATCCTTCCAGATCTTGTTGCGGAGCAAGGCTAGCAGTTGCTACTAACTAACCAGCGGTTGCGTCAAACAAGATTATCTCTTGATACCTGAAACAATAATATTATTATCGGTAAATAATTTAATTATGATGTAGGCAATAGCAAAATCATTTTATGAATTATGAATGTATATTTACCTGCCTTGGTGCAACCAACTGCTGTATGATGATATTTATATAATATAGGTAGGTATGATTTTGAATTTCGGTCCGGTTAAAACCTCAATTCACTCAATGTTCTTCAGTAATTGTAGAAAACGTTATACATCGGTATCCAAAATCTGAATCTATTCCATAAAAACAAGCTAGTAAAAGAAATTGAAGAAAAATCAAAACACATCCACATTGAGCGCAACATGACACAAGTGTCAGTTGGTGTCAGTATTTGAATTAAACTCAGTGTTGTCCCTATCACAAAAAATAATAAAAATCGATATACTTACCGATTACTTTTAAATCACAGATTTTTGATTTTATAAATGCTTTTTTTCCGAATGCACATTAGTTTGTATTTTCATGTTTTATTTTAGTTAGTTTTTATTACAATACAAGAAAAACCAAATAGGTATGCCTGTGAGGGTATTTGTTTATTAATCGATTCAAATCGATTGATTAATGTAAATATTTTAAATGTTTATATTACCGCGCTTACTTATTGTCTACAACACATTATGCTTTATTTTATAGTACAAAATCATGCTTTCAAATAAAACTTAGTGATCTTGAATCAACCCTAATAATTATACTATAAACCTATTGAATAATACCTGAACACATTATCAGAACCTTATGTTTGCACATTACTATTATTACACCTACCTACAAACATAATAATACATTCCTATTAACATTCACCACCAAGCGCCTATTACCACGACCAAACAAACACACATTGAACATTCACACATGTAACCTTCCGCTAAATGGAACAGAATTAGGATGTTAACCCTGCAATAACTCTGCGTTTCACGTATCGTTAGGCAGTGGCCTGTAAGACCCCATTTTTTTTCCCCAAATTTCTTTAGTAGAAATTGTAGTGGAAGTTTAACTTAGCGCAATAATAATGGCCTGATGGAGCGTTTAGATTGGTTGTGTATTTAATAATATATTGGTTGGTGTAGCGTTAATCGAATTTTGTTAGTGTGTACACGGTATGTTGAGTTTGATGTGAATAAGGTGTGGTTATTATAATTATGGCTTTACAATATGATTTACGCTTGGTAAATATTTTCATTTTCCAAGTTATATTAACAATTTAAAGATAAGTACTGATTTCCCAGCATTCTTTTTTATAAACGATGCCCTATACTAGAAATTTCTCTAGTGTCGTGGGTACAATCATAAAAACACACAAACGCCCATACCCGGAACAACTACTCGGACCATACGACACGCTGCGTGGCAGTATTGCGCTCTGCCACTGCGTCAACCAAGCCGTTAAGCCTCCTGCGATTAATCGCGCTGCGACAACGAGCCAAGCTAATTTCCACTCTAAAAATACTGCGAATGGACCGCGACATGTCGCCCCGCGCGATTAATCGCATGTGTCTGCAGGAGGCTTTAACCGTGCCGCTTTGCATGTTTTTGATAGAAATTCGACACACGTAAACAAACCGAAAAGATCAAGTAAATTAAGACTACCAAGAATCCATGGCCACTTTTGGGAGACGCCATCTTACTGCTTCACAATTAGGTCTAAATGTTTGATACAGTTTCTGACCAATTAACTACTGCGTTGCGTATTACAGGCCCGATTCCCGCACTGAAAAAATATGTCTGTCTTGTCTACAGGTAGGTAGCTGTTTACGTAACGTATTTATTTTTGAATAAGAATATTGTTCCCCTTTTAATATAACCACCCCCAATATTCTCAAATCCAATAACCCAAAATAAGCTAAAAAGATAATTGAAAATGCCATACTGTTAAACATCAGCTTGTGAATTATGCATGTAAAGCAATTTCAGCTGGCTGGAGGCTTCTCAGCGGGTCAGATGAATTGCATGCAAAATGTATACAGCGCTGAATTACACCGCATTGGGTTTGCGTTGCCGATACTGTTTATAATTTACTGGTTTGTGAATAATTTGGTGAAAAAAGTGAAGAGTTATTATAATTTTAAATTTCCCTACCAGAAAACCAGCGCTGTGACAGTTAAAATTGTCGCAGTACATGCTGAGGTAGGAGCCTTTTGGCCTCACACAGGACCAGACTAAATTGTTTTTACCTTTTCTTTTTTTTTTTCTTTTATTTAATTTTTGTTTTTCTTTGTTGTTGTTTTTATTCATGTAATTTTGTTTGTTCTGTCCTGTGTGTCCCAATAAATATCTTTTCTTTCTTTCTTTCTAATCGGGCTCGATGTGTTTTTCTGAGTAAATTCTCAGTAATGAGCTGACAGTGTTCCCGCTGCACGCTGTTGAGATAAAAGTATCTCTTTGAGTGGAAATTGGCTGTTATCCACCACCTCTATTTTTTTTTTGAGTGGCTAAATCATCAAATGAGTCCTCCCGCCCTGGGTGGGGCGGAAGGGACTGTCAGACTCTTACTGACTAAAATCCACCCGTGTTCCTTCTGATGCCCTTTACGTTCCGGGGCCACGGTATCCTGGATTAAGAAAACCCCGCGACCCCAGCAGGCATTTGGCCCCATAAGGGGCCCCTTCGGTGACGCGTAAAACACGACGCGCCACCGACCCGGGCTTGGTCCTTGGTCGGACGGCGAGCTTACCCATTACTCACCGTCCGCAAGCCCGCTCCGCCGCTGTGCCCTCTGCTGTTCAGAGGGACACGCGTTGAAGCGTCCACCCGACAGGCTATTCGCATACGGGCAAAGAGACCCCTTAGGCACACAGTGCCTAAAGAAGAGTATTTGCCCGCATCCCAGGGTGCACCGGCCCGAAAAACTGGTCTTCCCCCCGGACGTATCCGAGAGGGAACTCCAGTCCACGGGCGCACGTGGAGGTTTCCTGTCTTAGCACCCCATTTAGAAAACTCTTTGATTTACTTTGGAATATGATCTGTCGGGATCCTTTCGATATTGAACTTCAACAAAAGAATTCACAAAATTAGGAGCACGCTAGTACAAGCCTTCCTACTTTCTTCACACGCACAAAGTGGACGTAGAAAAGCTGCAAGATGGGCAACACAAAGGCGGTGTTGGCATGTGTATGAGGCTGTTGTAACCGCTTTTCATTAGGCCGTATGCTTTTGTCATCTTTAAAGTTAACAAATCTATAACACGCAATATTGTATAGGTACCACTGCTTCTCCTGATATTAGATAATAATGAAAACCATTGATTTTTAAGTGACACACACAGGCTTGTCGCGGGCATGCGGAGGTGAGTAATGGGTGACTTGCCGGGGAGCAACCTTAGAGGGCCAAAGCCTGCCAGGGTCGCAGAACTGTCTTATCAGGTAACATAGACCTGGTTACGTAAAGAGAAGGATCAACGTGGATTTTTGTCAGTATACAAGTCTGACAGGGATCCCGCCCCGCCCTGGGTGGGAGAACTCATTTACATGATTTTACTGCGATAAAAAACAGACCTATAGAGATTAAGTTCATATTTTTTTTTAATAAATTTAACATACATTTAAAACTAATTTGGAGGCGTAATCTTTGGCATGAACAACATACAACATACATTACTACAAATTGAATTAGGATTATCCAGTAAATCAGTTTTCAGCGAGGGTTAAGTATAATTACCGCTCGGACTATAATAACGTCATTCTGTGGTCGCTAACTAATCCGCCTGTCAAGTGTGATTGGTACGACATTTTAGGCCTAAATTGTTGTAAGGGTTAAATGTTAAATTAATTTAAATGTGTATTACCAACTTAATTAAAGCGTTATATTTTTGTTCACACTGTTAGACGTCCACCAACAAAATGAACGGGCGATCTGATGAAGACCACACAGGATCGCACTGGCTCTCGCTCCGCTCAGGATTCAAAAAACACTCTCGCCTTAAAATAATTGTTTGCTGCCTTGGTAAACAATCTACTATTTTCACAATATAATTATTGTGTTAGGTACTTTTATAAAAAAAGTCTGCAGTCAAATAGATAATTCCTGAGCTATTTGAAGATATATATCTTACAGTTATGGGACCTAGAATAACGTCAGCTTGGCATATAAAATTAAGAGGGCCTATTCTGAAAGTTGGCAACGTCGCAAAGAGCTGTCAAATATCAACAAGTTCTAATTAATTTAGCAATGTTACTGTATGGAAACAAGAAATATTGCTCTGTAGTGCACTAAAAAAATGATAAGGGAATGCAATAATTAATATCGTAACACCGAATATACAGTTTTAGATGTAAAAAAGTATTTGGAAACCTTCCAAATGCCTTTTTTACACCTGAAACGGTGACAACATCCAATGCAGTGTTTTAATTGCATTCCTATATCAACTTTGTAGTGCACTACACAGAGCCAATTTCTTATTTTCATATAATAAATTTCCCAAATCAATTAAAACTTGTAAATATTTAACAGCTATTTGCGACGTTGCCAACTTTCTGATTATGCGCCCTTAACTTAAAAAAATATAAACAAGATAGACAGCATTTAAATCAGACGATAAACGGAAGAAATATGCAAAGCAGTTAAAGTCATTACTCACTGTAATTAATATAAAATATTGTTTTATAATGACTATTACGTACACTCGGCATTCCTCAGAAAGTACTGTTATTTAAAGCCTGTAATTAATTAATTAATTTCACTATAGCCTGTTATATAATAAGTAACATTAATGAGCACGCATGTAAACGTAATGTAATTATATCCTTGAATCGAAAATATAACCATCCTTTAGCATTCTGCTCCATTTATTGGCGAAAAGCATCAGTAAGGAATAATCCCCGAAGATATTAATTTATTCATTTTGGAACGAATAATTTAAATTTTAAATCGAAATAGGTATATAATTCACGCTTTCGAGGTAGCACAAATTTGAAGCAGGTACTTGGCCGTTTTTCCAAATAAAAAGTAAAGAGGAAAATAAGTATATAAAAAAAAAATTAATCGAAACTTTGGTTAGTTATCTGAAATCTACAACAACAATAATAATATTCCAATAATTTAGCGGGTCACGTTACATAGGTATCATGTTATATTATTCGCAGAAATCTTTTTTCTTTTCATATTTACGGTCCGAATTTTATGAGGAAGCCTATTCTTTGTGTCCTGACTATTTCGCGAGTATTTCAAAGAATAAACTTAGAGCGAGTTAAAATAAAACCGCAGAATCGCTTAAGCTCACGTTACCCGCCACGTTAGCCAGTACGTAGATTGCGCCGATTTAAAGGGCTACTGAAGAAACATTGTGGTTTTTAGTCAAAACGAGTTTGACAACCCCTTCCGCTCCACCCAGGGTAGGAGGTCTAATTTGACGATTTCTATTTAATACTGAGTGTAAGTTTCCGCCAATTTTTTTTATTATTTTTTTGTAGTCCACTTAGTCCGAGTGGTCTCCACTCCAAAGCCTGTTTTCCTTAATCTCCTTCCTTATACTGAAAATGGACTCAACGGTGAACTCTGTTATATATTTTTAACTTTATACTATTAGAACATAAAGTTGAAAATACACTAGAGACAAAACGTACTTTCGGCGATGCCAGAAAAAAAGCACTATTGATCATATTGTATCAATCGAACTCTTCAGCTTGTAACTCACACCACACCATTACGTCACGTAAGTCATAAGGAGCGGGGCTCCCGCATAAAATGTGCATTAGTCTGAACAAATAAACGCTTTTATCCCCACTTTCAGAGGATTTGTGGTTGCCGCGATGTGCTTGCAATAAACTGTATTGTTGGGTTGGGTTGCAATACCAATCCGTTTAGCAATTGGATCGAGGAATATATTCGTGGTATTGCCTTCGATTTGGTCTATAATAAAGATTTGGTTTAGGTTTCTCTCACTTATTAGTCTTTGTGGTGTATCTTATGTCTTTGTATGTAGAAACAGTGTTGGCATGATAAGATTTAAATAAGAACCTTCACTCAAACTTTTACCTTTGTACTAATTTCATTTGACAATCATCTTGTGCCTACCGCATACAGGATTTAAACAACGGCCACGTAATGGTCTGCTAAAGAGTTTTATATAACTGTAATATAAGTAAATAAGCAAACAATATCAATAAGGCTATCACTTTTGTGCAGTGCAAATCTGCCAGGCTGTTTCACAAAATAAGTTGGAATCAGTTTCCAGTCTAACCGTATGCAGGTTATTTTTTTATGAAGACTATCTGTCGATTTAATTTAAATAAAAATTAAGACATAGTTATATATGCATGTGTTTAACAGGCACTTTGTTACGCGATAGACCAGTTCAGAGGTCAGGTTGTCTGTTACTTGGTAACTTTTAACACCTTAGAAACAAAAATATCCATGTACTTTACTCGCGTTAAGCCTCCTGCAGACACACGCGATTAATCGCGCGGGGCGACATGTCGCGGTCCATTCACAGTATTTTTAGAGTGGAAATTAGCTTGGCTCGTTGTCGCAGCGCGATTAATCGCGTGTGTCTGCAGGAGGCTTTATAGTCCCCAAAAAGATAGATCATCATTCTATTAAAATTTTATGTTTTAGTATCACTAAACTAACCACATTTTGCAGCTTTGCATTTATAAACAAAAAAAAAACATAAACAAAAAGTTAGTCTTATAAAGTCGACTTAAAAACTATGCGAACAACAAGTTTCTACTAGACGGTTTAATAACTATCCCAGTAAGTGTCATGGCTACCAGCCAGAAATAAAAAAATATGAACGTTGAGAAGAAAGTAAGTTGGCACTTTGACTTCGGTCTAAACTTTGCTGGGTGTAAATAAATAATTTTTAGTAAGAATGCTGAGTGCAAGATATTATTAGAATTGCAAAAGGGTTGGTGTCTTTGATTGCCCTGGTTTAAAGTCTCATCATCATCATCATCATCAGGCGGAAGACATCCACTGCTGAACATAGGCCTCCCCCTTAGACCACCACGCCGAACGACAATTCGCCACTTTCATCCATCGGTTGCCCGCGACCCTCACGATGTCGTCGGTCCACCTTGTGGGAGGCCTGCTTGAGGTTTAAAGTCTATTTGCATGTTTTCTAGTCAAATTGTTTTAGTGTTAGTTACTGATCATTGCTCTAGGGTTTTCATTTATGGCCTAGTCTTCAGAGAGAGGCAACCCGAGTTCTTGATATATTTTCGGATGGTTCTTTTCACTAGTCTACATTTTCCCCAACCAAATTTCGTTTCTTGAGTTATCAAAATAAGTTAATGCTGTCTTTATTTGTTCAGAAATTTTAGCTCTAAAAACAAAATGTCCCATTCAAAAACGACTGATATAAAACGCTGGCCAGACACTGACAGAAATGGAGAATTCTTCTGTATTATTCTTTAAGAGCACTTTGTACAGCATGATCTATTAGGGTATAATTCCGAAAATGACTACAATCGCAGTGACATAACGGAATTCTATCTCTTTCAAACGCTACTTTACGTCCTGCTGTCCTTTCATACATCATCAATACAATTCTTTCGTTTTTCTGTTCTTTTCTTTCTTTTTTAAAAAAAAAAAAACGTTGCCCCACACTAGGAATTTCTCCTGTATCGTGGGTGCGTTTACAGACATGTAAACTCACATACACAACCACCCAGACCCGGAACAGCTACTTGTAGGTCATACAAATATTTGCCCCGGGCGGGAATCGAACCCTCGACACGCAGCGCAGCAATCTAATCGCTCAGCCACTGAGCTAACCGTGCCGTTGCACCTAATGCTGAGTACAGACCTCCAACATTTTCTAACATTCTTCCTTGGATAATTTTTATCCTTTTTTTTTTTTTTTTTTTCGTGGTAAAATCATCAAATGAGTCCTCCCACCCCGGGCAGGGCGGGAGGGACTGTCAGACTTGTACTGACTAAAATCCACGGTGTCCTTCAATAGCCCGTTATGTCCCGGGGTCACGGTAATGAGATAAGTCCCGCAACCCCGGCAGGCTTTGGCCCTCTAGAGGGGGGCCCCGTCATCATGCTGACACTCCTTGAGGCGCGCGTGGAACACAACGCGCCGTCGACCCGGGCATGGTCCATGGTCGGGTGGCGAGTTGCCCTTTACTCGCCGCCCGCATGCCCGCGCCTACGGTGGCCGGAAATCGTCCCGCGACGTCCGACGCCGTGGGCGTCTACCACTGCGGCTGGGGCGGAGGGAGGACGCTGTCCTCTCTCTCTCGCGGCTCGCCTCCTCCTTCACGAGCATAACTGCTTCGCAGAAGGAGGCGACCGCTTCCCACTCCGTCTTGCCCCGCAGCATGGCCTCGACCAATGCCGGGCGCGAGAGGTCTCCGCCTATCGCCGCCGAGAGGACACGGCGGTGCTCTGCCCAAGCGGGGCAGTCCTGCACCGTATGCTCCACCGTGTCCTCCGGGCGATCTTCGCAGTGGTGACACCCGGGCGTCTCTTCCCTCCTTATCAGACACAGGAACCTCCCGAAACTTCCGTGTCCGGTGAGGACCTGCGTCATGCGGTAAGTCAGGACGCCGTGACGTCTTTCCAGCCACTCCTCAAAGAGGGGTCTTACCGCCGCGATTGCGGCGTGCCCGGGATAATTTTTATCCTAGGCATAGGTTTGTCTTTGGCCGCCTTATGTGAAGCAATGATTCGGCCCATTTTGGAGCCAGTTTTATTTTTATTATACAACATTATTTTTTGTTTATGCGAAACCCGATGCACCTGTCTAGTATTTTTGTGTAAAGAATCTATGTACAAAATTTTAAAACCGTGTCATAAAAAATCACAAAGTTATAAGTTTGTAAATTACCTGGTTGCCCATTGAAACACGCTCATTTCGCGGTACACCCGCGTAAACCGCGTCTCCTGTTTTATACACTCGTGATAATAGTTTGGCAATAGGTACCTAACCGTACGGTGATTGTATTGTAATTAACTGGTAATAAAATTTAATTAAAATGTTTTTGAAAAAAAATGTAAAATGGTGTAAAAATTATTGGAATTGAATCAGTTACTGATTCTGAACAAACTATGTTCAGGTTTCGCATACTAAAAATAATGTTGTATAAATTACCCCAATCCCGAGAAATTTCTGTGTCTTGGATACGTTTACAAACGTTTACATACGTTTACTTAAATTCACACAAAAATAGTTGCACCCGGAAAAACTATCCATAGATCGTATAAAATCATGTTCCGTGCTAGCTAACTGACGCAGACGAAGGAACGGGCCACACAGTGCAGCTACCAGTCACTCAGTCACTACCTGCCTTCACATAACAGTCATGTCGTCAGTTCAAACAGTTACATGGAAACCAGATGTCATTGCAGTCTGTTTTACAGCGGCTTTGCTTCTGCGTTTTGCGATTGTCGTCGTCACGGAATTGTACCTTAACAGACTAGATTAGAAGTCGGATCACGTGCTTCGAAGTAATTTTATATCGAGGCAATATCCGATAGGGTGATGGTCCTGTCGTTTATTTTGTTCCGCGTGGTGGATGGCAGTAATTAGCTTTGTTTTTGCTCGGGTTCTATGAACTTTTGCTAATAGAGTCATAGCTAGTCTAGTGCTGCAGTATTTTCAGTGTGGTTGTCAACGTTATTAAGTTTTCATAAAATAAATAGTCTAGAACGAGACTGCTGTAAATTCTGGAAATTCTCACATAAATTATTATTATTGCGCATTTGGTTTTATTACCTTAACTGTGCGAGTGTGCGTTCTCACTAGCATTCAAACGTGTATGACTTTAAAGCATGTTGGTATATTTTTATTTTGTCTACTCCAAGTTAAAATTATTTTATTAACTTTTATATTTACAATGTTAAATCTGTAAACATAAAAACAATCTAAAAATCTAAGAAAATAAATTTAACATATTCCGTCTTACTACAAAAAAGTTAAACGTCTCAAAAAACTGTCAATTACAAAACGGCATTTGACGTTGATATAAGGTTCGTTTAGTATTTACACTTTTTTTAGACAAGACAGTGTTCAAAAGATGTTTAACTTTTTGTGGTACGACGGTTTGTGTTTCAACATTCAACATCTGACGGGGTCACTTTTTGCAATGTCAAATAGCTGTCAATTTCAAATCAGTAGATTTAACGAATCCTATTCCACTTCCGTTACATTTTACAAAATCACTCCATCGCATAGAAATTATAGAAAAATTATGACACATAAAAAAAAAAAACAAAAAATATTCAAATGTTATTCCAGTGGAAACTAGCAGTTCTCTTATCTATTCCGCAACGTTCCTTGTATTCCTTCCTCCCTCTTTTTAAACAGGTGTACCCTATTCTTTACCGCGTTCTTTATCGAGCCAATATCGAATAGCGAGTGTTGTGGTCGTTTATTTTGTACCCACGTGGCGAAGCGCCACGGCCGCGCCCGGTTCACAGGGCGCTTTGTTATTTGCGGGTGATTGTAACGAGAACCTTTGATAAAAACAGACCGGTGTTTTTTGTATTTATGTTTTTAAGCCTGTGTTTTTATTGTAGGAACTAGATGGATGGTGTTTTTTAGACTTGGTAATGATGCTGTGAATTGAACATTACCAAATAGGAATGTTTTCTGGATATTTTTATGTTACAAAAAGCGAAAATGTGAGATCGTCCTGTATTTTCTACCTGACGTCATGAAAAAAAGTCGCAAGTTTTAACATGTAAAAAAAATCACATTAACGTTTACTACTTACAACTATACACGGAACCACCTGCCTGTGTAGGCTGTACAAAACAAATATTTGTTCGAACCCGCAATATGTGACGCATTAGCCAATTGCTCAGCGATTGCACCAACCGTGCGTATTCTACGTTGACATACAATTTCGTGGTAGCAGGAAAAGGCTACGGAACTTTACCTAGATACCAATAAGTTAAAATAAGACAAAATGCACATAATGTTTTTTTGCTATTGCTTTATTTACGTTTTGCTTTTGCTAAAACTAATAATAATTCGGCACTTGCCACCAAAATAAATCCTTTTCTTACATACGTAAGTAATTGTATAAATATGTATGAAAAAAATGTGTAACGTTTTATTTTTCAGTAAATTTGACGACGATACAACAAAATATTTTTTCAATTATATTCCGTACGTTTCATTCTTCAGATAAATAATAGACACATGTAGTACCTTCATTGTACTGGCAACTTCGCACTTTTAAAATATTCGGGTAGATTGAAAAAATTCTCTGCTCGCGCTCCGTCCGTCCCGCCAGAGCGGCGCCGCCGCCGCCGTGCCTCATTCTTTTATTGTGCGCGGCAACAAGCACTCACTCCTCAATATTTTATAAAATATTAGTGAAATTTTGTTAAAGTTATCTTCAAATTATTTTCATCATGTCCAAGCGTAGCTGTGACACTAAAATTAGTTACTATGAAAGTAAAATTAAAAGACTTAAAGAACGTGCAACGAAGAAACGAAGTCGTGTGATTATATATTCATCTTCGTCGGATTCCGAGAAAAATCAAGGTTAGTTATGACATATTTTATTTCTATTAAGTGATTTCGTGTACCTATGAGTTACAACGATCTACAGAATTGTGAATACGTCACAAAGCATCTCTAAGCTAGCCTGGAGGATATCACATTGAGGGTATCACGAAGGTATAGCATGATGCGTCAAATAACTCTTTTTATGTGGTAAAAATAAATAATTAAACATCTTTAAGCTAGCCTGGAGGATATCACATTGAGGGTATCACGAGGGTATAGCATGATGTGTAAAATATGCCTAGAGGTTGACTGCGGGTCAACACGACGGTTTAAAAATCGAACGCTTGGCCAATTTAAATTACATTCGAAACGTTGATCGTTTCAGACGACGGAACCATGCAAGATGATGTCACGGTGTTGCAGCTTAACGCTCCAGTTGAATCTCACGTTCAAGAAAACATTGAACTGACACTCGAGGCGCCGATTCTACTAGCGCGAGATGATTCTCCACAGCTCGATCCGGAATTATTATCAGCGCTTGGCGATACCACGGATGAACAGCCGATTTACGGCGAAAATATACACCACACTTTAGCACAACGTTGGATACCTTTACTAAAAAATGGACTTGCTAAGGATCTAAAGGAAAAAATACTCAAAGAGTATCAGATCCCGGAGAATTGTAAACTCCTTAGAGCGCCTACTTTGAATCCGGAAATTAAGGCTGCGGTCTCAGAAATAATTTTTAACCGTGATAAAAATATACAGTTAAAACAAGACCAGCTAGGCCTAGGTATAAGCGCGCTTAATAAAGCAATTACCCACCTCCTTTTAGGAGACGATAAAATTCAGGCTATAAAGATTCTTTCTGATAGCTGTAGGATTCTAACCGACCTACATTACACCGAAACTCAGGTGAGGACAAAACTCATAGTTCCGTGTCTGGACAAGTCTTTTACACCACTTCTAAAAGATCACGAAAGAGACGAGATGCTTTTCGGAGAAAAGCTCTCGGATACAATAAAAGCTTCTAAAGCTATTGAGCGACAAGGATCATTGATAAAACGATCCGCTCAAAGGGCGACGTCTTTACCTGCACCCACAGCTGGACCATCGACAGCAAGGACTCGGTTTTCGGGAAACGCGACTGGCCCCCCTCGTTATATCTCGGCGAGCAGGGGGGGGCGAGGAGGATATCCACGAGCAGCAGCATACCGGCGGCAGCCGACGACCACGCGACCTCGAGCTTCCCCCGGCCAGGGCAAGCAGCGTGCCCAGACTCGACGTTAGCGATACAGGTACACGCAGGTCGATTACAATATTTTTACCATTGCTGGATGAATATCACTAGCAATAGTACAATCCTAGGTTGGATTAAAAATGGTTATGTGATACCATTTTGTAAGAAAGTCTACCAAAATGTTGTACCCTCTAACATATTTACAAATGAAGAACAAAGAGATATGTCTGAAGCGATCGACAACTTGTTACAATTAGGCGCGATACATGAATGTGAGCCACAGTCAGATCAATTTATTTCTAAAATATTTTTAGCATCAAAATCAAATGGCGGAAAACGCTATAATTTAAACTTAAAATTGTTAAATAAATTCGTGACTAATAATCATTTTAAAATGGAGGACTATAGAACAGCTTGTAAGTTAATTCCTCATAATGGCTTCATGGCCACGATCGATTTAAAGGAATCTTATTTATTGGTGCCTATTAATCCATTACACAGAAAATATCTAAGATTTAATTTTCATAACGAAGTCGGAGAAAATTTACTATATGAATTCAAAGCAATGCCTTACGGCTTATCATCGGCACCTAGAACATTTACAAAAATTATGAGAGAGGTTGTGGCTCACCTCAGATATCGCGGCTATAATTCTGTTATTTACCTTGATGATTGGTTATGTATCGGCCATACATATAATGAATGTTTAAATAACGTAAAGGAGACTGTTAAACTCTTACAATGTTTGGGATTCGTGATAAACTTCGAAAAAAGTTCGTTACAACCATCACAACAGACTAAATTCCTAGGTTTTAATTATAACACTAATAACATGTCTTTATCCTTACCGAATGAAAAACGAGTTCACATTTCAAAATTAGTCAAAAAATTTATTTCCTTGCCACGGTGCACTATTAAGGAGTTTGCCAGTTTAATCGGTGTTTTAACATCCGCCTGTCCTGCGGTTAAATACGGTTGGGTGTATACTAAACGTCTTGAGAGACAAAAGTACTTAGCATTAAAGACTAAAACATACGAATCTAAATTTATTCCTTCGCCTGTAATACTACAGGATCTAGAATGGTGGTCTCAGAACATTTTTTCGACATCTACTTCCTTAAGACCTGATAAATTTCAACTAGAAATCTTTACAGACGCCTCCAAGTCTGGCTGGGGCGCATTTTGCAATAATAAAAGAGCTAACGGTAAATGGAAGTCAACTGAGTTAAAATTCCATATCAACTATTTAGAGCTGCTGGCAGTGTTTTTTGGTCTCAAATGCTTTGCACGCGAAATACGTGATAAAACCATTTTATTACGTATTGATAATACCACAGCATTAAGCTACATTAATCGTATGGGTGGCATCCAATACTCCCATTTAAACGACTTGACACGAGAAATCTGGCGTTGGTGCGAAGAGCGAAATTTACTTTTAACTGCCTCTTATATTAAAAGTAAAGATAATAAAGAAGCTGATGAAGAATCTCGCAAGATTAACAAAGACATAGAACTAGAATTGTCGGATGAAGTATTCGATAAAATTATGACCAGATTGGGCAAACCAGAAATTGATTTATTCGCTTCTCGCACTAATGCCAAATGTCATCGATACGTATCATGGAAACCAGACCCAGATGACGTAGCGATAGACGCATTTACAATTCCATGGGATAACATGTTCTTTTATGCCTTTCCACCTTTTTCCCTAATATTAAAATGTTTGGAAAAAATCATAATAGATAAGGGTGAAGGCATACTTGTCTTTCCTTATTGGCCATCGCAACCCTGGTTCCCTTTGTTACAAAAACTACTCACTTCAGATATTATATTTATAAATTCTGAAAATAACAGCATATGGTCTTCCCCTAGGAACCCACAAATCAAAGGAGTTTCCCTGGTTGCAGCGAAGCTCTCAGGAACGCGTTCATAAAACGAGGTGTCCTTATGGCCTCTTTGGATTTAATG
Organism: Agrotis exclamationis; assembly: GCA_950005045.1. Taxonomy (NCBI): domain Eukaryota; kingdom Metazoa; phylum Arthropoda; class Insecta; order Lepidoptera; family Noctuidae; genus Agrotis; species Agrotis exclamationis. The sequence goes on along the minus strand of OX465417.1, from coordinate 25,957,247 downwards.
ATGGCATCTTTATCCAAGAACACATTGAAACAGTATAGCGTGGCCTTAAAAAAAATGGTGGCAGTATTGCCTTAACAATGAAATAGATCCATATAAATCTTGTATACCGTCAGTATTATCATTTTTAACGAAAGAGTTTCATAAAGGTGCAGCTTACGGCTCTCTTAATAGTTTCCGTTCAGCTTTAAGTTTATTATTTGGTGATGATTTAGGTACTCATGAACAAATCAAAAGGTTATTAAAAGGAACCATAAATTAAGGCCAAACATCCCAAAATATGCATCTACATGGAACCCACAAATAGTTTTAGAACACATTGCTCAATGGAGCCCTAATACAGAATTACCTTTAAAAAAGATTTCCCAGAAACTTGTTATCTTATTAGCTTTATGCACAGCTCACAGAGCGCAAACAATCACATCTATTAAAATTAAAAACATTCATTTTTGTCCTAACGGCGTCAATATTGTTATTTCCGATATCATTAAAACATCTGCTGCCGGTCGCGACCAACCAATTTTATTCCTGCCTTACTTCAAAGAAAATATAAATATTTGTCCAGCTACAACTTTGAAAGACTATTTGTCGGTTACAAAAAATATAAGGTCAGATTCGGTTGAAAACCTACTGATGACATTCAGGCGACCTTATAAGGCCACCTGCACACAAACCATCAGCCGATGGATAAAGCAGGTGCTCGCGGAGAGCTGCGTGGATGTGTCGGCGTTCGGTGCTCACAGCACTCGACACGCTGCCACATCCACGGCGCGCTCGCAAGGCATATCGCTTGAAGTTATCAGGAAGACCGTTGGTCGCAATCATCACAGACATTTGCAAAATTTTATAATCGTCCAGTGAGCGATGATGCTAGTTTTGCAAGATCAGTTTTTCTCCCGGGTTGACAACCATTAATTGTATTCAATAATTTAATTGATCCTGATTTTCATAATAAGAATTAATGTAAATTTATAAAAGAGTAAACACACGTTTTGTTTTGTACTTCTAAATGGTTGGAGTTGTGTTGAATAATATAATTAAATGATTTAAAGTAGAAAAACAGTAGTTTTCATCTTATGCATTTCATACCTATCTAATTACAAAAATTTTGGTCTCTAAACATCTACATGTGTCTATTATTTATCTGAAGAATGAAACGTACGGAATATAATTGATGATTAAACGAACTTACCTGTAAGTGAAGTTCTATCCCAATTATATGAGTACGTTTCATTCGAAGATAAAGTTCCCTCCCTTCCCATAGCCCATAATCTAAAAATTTTGTAATAGAAATAGTACTCTAAAGAATGAGGCACGGCGGCGGCGGCGCCGCTCTGGCGGGACGGACGGAGCGCGAGCAGAGAATTTTTTCAATCTACCCGAATATTTTAAAAGTGCGAAGTTGCCAGTACAATGAAGGTACTACATGTGTCTATTATTTATCTTCGAATGAAACGTACTCATATAATTGGGATAGAACTTCACTTACAGGTAAGTTCGTTTAATCATCAATAATACTCCAAAAGCACTCCAAAACAATTCACTATAGGTACATTAAAAGCAACCAGACGAGTACAGCAGGAAGGATCATTACAATAACAACATCACGCTCCAACCAGCAATCGCTTGCTTGCAGTTTAGAGTTTAGGAAAATGAAGTTTTAAATAAAATGTTTCATCTACAGGGTGATTTGTAATTCGATGCGGTCCTTGAAATGGGTGATACTAGTCCTTATTTGCAACAATTTTAACCCCGACAACATGGGGTCTAAACTGACTGGTTTTGGAGATATCGAACTTTAAAGGTTTTTCGAAAAATTTCTACCTCTCCATCATTAAGGGCTTATTGTTAGAAAGTAATTATGGTCACCACTTAGAATTTATACTTTTCTGATAGAATATGAACGACTGAATCTAGTGAATACAAGTTTGTTGTAAAACTAATCACATCTTGGGAAGTAAAGTATCATAAAGTTTCTGTTTTGAAGTTTTCAGAAAACTTCCCTTGTCTTTCAAAGCATATTAAAAAAAATGTATGACACTTGCATGGTTTACAAATTACAGGAAAAACTTTCTTGTCTCATTACCTTTCTAAAATGGTGCCACAATACCCAGTTTTAGTTAGTGTCTGACCAGAAAATTAGGGTTGTTACTGACAAGGTAGTAAATCAACGAAAATTGGTTGTAAAGTTGTTCTTCGACCCAAAATTTTTTTTCAGTGGTTTTTGTCCAAACTGTTATCTAATATTAGCTTTTTGAGTCAATGCGCTAAATCCTTGTTTTCTGGTCAGACACTAACTAAAAATGGGTACTGTGGCACCATTTTAGAAAGGTAATGAGACAAGAAAGTTTTTCCTGTAAATTGTAAACCAAGTGTCATACATTTATTTTTTTAAATATGCTTTGAAACACAAGGAAAGTTTTCAGAAAACTACAAAACAGAAACTTTATGACACTTAATTTCACAAGATATGATTAGTTTTATAACAAACTTGTATTCACTAGATTCAGTCGTTCATATTCTATCAGAAAAGTATAAATTATAAGTGGTGACCATCGTTACTTTCTAACAATAAGCACTTAATGATGGAGAGGTAGAAATTTTTCGAAAAACCTTTAAAGTTCGATATCTCCAAAACCAGTCAGTTTAGACCCCATGTTGTCGGGTAAAAATTGTTGCAAATAAGGTCTAGTATCACCTATTTCAAGGACCGCATCGAATTGCAAATCACCCTGTATAATTATAGTACCTACCGGAGTTCTGCATACATATTTGTATCTAGTTAGGTATGAGTGTAAAAAATATGATGAAACATATATCTTTTGTTTTGGATGGTTTTATCATCAAATGAGACCTTAAAAATCACCCTATAGCATCAGTTGCCCTTTGCGTTCCCGAGTTACAGTTACCTTTACTGAATGTCCCGCGTCCCCTTCAGACGGTTCCGCAAACCCAGCATACGTATTATATTCATATTTTTTTCAAGCTCATCTAAAGTATTATCAACATAACCTCACACCTGTTTTCCCAGAACGGTTAGACAGAGTCAATGCCCTTACATGACACACCCATATTTCACCAGTTATTTTTTAGTCCTGGGGCGAGTTTAGACCTACATTACTATATCAAGTCCCATCAATCATACAAATTCTAAGTCCAGACTACTATGAAATTCATGATGAAGAAAATCCTCGGACGCTTTGCCCGACCTGTGAATTGAACCCTAATTCTCATATTCAGAGTGCCTATAAAACAAACACAACTACAACAGAATCATAATATGAATCACGCTAAAGTCGTAAAATGGTCGCAGATACTGTTAATATTAAGAATTGAATTGACAATTTCTGACTAACTTTTGAGGTAGGATAATTTATTAGTACTGTGCTTATTGCTTCCCCAAAGTGCAATATTATTAACTCCATGGAAACACGAATCTACTAGATTTATTTATTGGAATTAAGTTTCTACATTACCTATCTTAACCAGTTTATAGACAGAATGTAAAATTAACCTTTAACTATCGTTGTGTTGTTTTTGTTACGCCGTCTCCGACGTGCGGTCAGATAGACAGGCTAAAACGATTAAAAATCTTGAGGCTTTACACTTCTAAACACCCCAAGAAATATCCATTTGTCTCAGTTCTCGAAATAAACTAGAATCACATAATCCTTTGACCTTTATTCTACGTCCAAACCCATACATAGTTTTTGCGTCCAACCCGCCTGTTGCGCTGCTAGTGTTCATTTTTTTGCGATGTCAGTCACCACAAAATGTTCAGAGTCGTTTCACCAGTAAATTATGAGCTAAAGAGGGTTTTTACTTCATTGTCACTGAATTTAAAATGTGGTCGGCAGTATGAGGTTTTAATTGTTGAAATACTTTTTAATAAAATCTGTGCTTAATTTTTTTGGTAATCCTTGCTAATTATACTCGTAATACATGCGTAGGTGAGTTTGAAGCTTTTACGCCTAAATCATTGAGCTTAAAGTCTTTGGCATGATGAAACTCTGGGGACGGTTATAGGCTACGAGTATCTACTCCTTTTTTAGAGTTCCGTAGCCAAATGGCAAAAAACGGAACCCTTATAGATTCGTCATGTCTGTCTGTCTGTCCGTCCGTCCAAAGTGGTAAAATGTCCCACGTAACTTCTAAATTATGAAAACGATAACAATAAAAAAATATATGATGTACATTACCATGCAAACTTCCATTGAAAATTGGTATATGAACGAGATCAAGTAATTCGTTTTTTTTTAATAAGTCATAAATCGTGAACCGCAATTTACCTTTCAAACTTACAACCAACTACAAGAACTTTTATATTTTGTTATTTGCTGCTACGGAATCCTTTATGGGCGAGTCCGACTTGCACTTGGCCTATTTTGTATAAAACTTATATGTATACAGCTAGGAGGAGAAATGGGGATGAGAACTAAGCTCCTTTAAATAGAACATCCCCAAAAAACGCAGTCGATCATAACTGCAAAATCGCATATCAAACTATAGTTTGAACAAGGGCTCTCAAAAAGCGAATAGTTCCCGATCCGCTCTCAGCTACGTAAAGTTTAATTGCAACAGTTCGTTTATTTTCGTTTCTCGTGGCTTTGCTCTATAGAAGTTTCCAGAACTGTTTCGGCCATTGTACTGTGATGGTTTCCACTTCTGGCATTTCAACTTCACCATGTCGGAAAATTATTGAGATCTATTAGAGCTTTCGCAGAAACAGTGGTTTTAAATGCACCTTACAAAAAACAGATATCTTAAACAGTAGACGGTAATGAAAACATGTTGTAGTTTTGACACTGGCCTTAGGTCGGAAACGCACAGGCCGGTGGCTTGCTTAGCGCCTAGAGCCTAGCGAGTCACCTTAGTATAACGAACGTTCGAAAATGTTCGTGAACGGCCGCATTGCGCGCTTGATACCTAGCTAGTCGTCAAGCGCCGTTCACGAACATTTTCGATTGTACATGACTCGCTAGGCTCTAGGCGCTAAGCAAGCCACAGGCCAGTGCGTTTCCGGCCTTAGTGTTAGAAGAAAACAGTATCTACCTAAAATAAGATTTAAGCGCTCATCATCCAGGGTTGCGGGATTGTCTTATCAGGTAACCGTGAGCCCGGAACGTGAAGGGCTATAGAAGGACACCGTGGATTTTAGTCAGTACAAGTCTGACAATCCCTCGCATCACTCCCTTGGTGGGAGGACTCATTTTTGTTGATTATATATTTCATGTGCTAGAATCAGAAATCATCAATACTAAAAGTATCACGTCCGCAATAGACTTTAAAGAAAATCGGTATTTGGTCGTTCTGTGCTTAAAATTTAAAAGCTCGTCTTAATTTTGAGTGCGGCATCGCCTGATTGTTGTTGAGTTTTGGAGCTATTATTTTGCTGTCAAAATGTTGTTGAGTTGTTTCTGTTGCTCGCTGTGTTTGAAAGTCTGGTATTGATGTTTAATTTGTTGAGTCGTTTGCGGTTATTATGCTTCTATTATATAGAGTTTCTGTACAATTGTGCTTTGGAATTATTTTGCTTTTAAAATTGTTGCGGAGGTTGCCAAATCGGAAAATTATTGTTAGAAAGCTACTAAAGTTGCTGCTTTTTTTGCGCATTCTCAAATTCTGAACACAATGTCACATTTATATCTCTGTAAGGTTGCCTATCGTAAGTACATAACAGGTCCCATGAACCTGGAATTCCTGCTGAAAAAAAAAGAAGTATGATTCCAATTTCAAAGGTTCCAAGGTCAAGTGCAGTGTCCTATAGACCTAACCTGTGAAATAATCCCTAGACCTCATTATAGTTTTACTCTCACGTCCATTTATCCCTCAAAAATGCACCTAGTCAGTCACACCGTTTTCATTCATAAACACGCCCCAAATATACATCACCTATATCTAAACTGTGTAGGAGCAGGACAGAGACATATTGGAAGCAGTGACACTCACTCATGACATTCTTCCCCTCAATCAAGTTTTACGACGTGCGGTGAGCGAGGCAGCTGACACCAGTAGTGCGTCAGTCAGGGAATATGTAGTAGATGGATGCAGAAAGTCATCTTCATTCAATGAGTGAGAGTGAAGATTGACTCACGCACTCAGAGAGGCATAATGTAATTAGACAATGTGTGTGTATAACAACGCACTCACACTAGATGCGTATGAACAATCGCGAGTAGGTATTATTAAAAGTGTTGTAAAAAATGCTTACCAAATTCATAATGCACAATTCTGTAGGTAGGGTAGGTATAATGCTCGTACTGTGCTGTATTTAACTTTCATAGTCAGGTGAAACTGCAAATCGACACGACGGAATAAGACTGATCAGTTGCAAAAAAAAAGAGACTTGGAGGTATCAAACTACTTAGTTCTAAATTACAGGCTGGTATTAAAAAAAACTGTAACACAAAAACCCAATTGCTATGACTTGTGAAAGTACTCACTTGTTGTTCGCAGGTACGTGTGTATGTGTGAGTAGTCACTAAATCGCGGATAGTAGACCTTCTGTATCTATCTATTCTGTGACATCAGTGTGTCAGAAGAGTACAGTTTCCGTTCGTTCAGAACATCTGATGCTGTGTTTAGTCCTGTTAGGGGAGTAGAAACTACTGTAGCGTCGTTTAATGGCGTGTTATTGGCGTAGTTAAAGATTTAATTATTCTAGTGTAGGTGGTGGTTTTGTATAAGATCGTTTGACAGACGTGTTAATTAATTTTGTGATTGTGATAGGAAGTCTATAAAATATAACATCAAACGGCCAAGTTGTCGCTTTATATTTTCGTTAAAATTCTTAGCTATTGCTAGATCACGATAACAAAGTTTGGCATAGAAAAACAATAGTTTTAAAAATATTGAATGCTTTACTTTTAGTATAATGAGTCAATATAATTTTCAAAATTGCATTATCCTTCGTGTAAGTAATTCAATGGTCAGTAATATGAATTTCAAAAATTATGAACTAATGATTTATGAATACAAATGCCACAAAATTGTTGACAGATTTAAGACAAATCAAAGGATCAAAAGGACCAATTTCATTATCTCTAGAAAAATATTCAGATGTTTCAAAGAGAATATCAAACCCGAGGTTTGATATTTTCCATACGTTCACTATCACCGGCCATCTATTTATGCATTTTTATGAGACTCATGATACTTGTCTCACGATATTAATATGTATTTATTAAATACCTTAGAAATTAGAACACGCCCTTCTGATCCAAATTACGAACATGGCTTTATTGCTCATTATACCCCAAAACGAATTTCACCAAAAGCGGAATTCAATATCTTTACGGTAACATAACAAAATAAATGAAATACTTAACACGTTCGTTTCAACAGAACACCTTCGGTTTGTGTACGTTTATAGGGTCGGGTAAGGCCAGTGGTTTTACCGACCTTTCCTGATGCTATTTGTCCCTTCGCCCTTAATAGTAGGTGGTAAGGTATAAGAGGACACGATTATTACGAGTTTTTTTTTCTTTGAAGACTGTATCAAGATTCAATTGGATATTGATTGTAGTCAGAAACGACACGGTGGGTGAAGTGAAGCGGATGGGTTGTGAGTGCCGTGGTTTTGATGGAACAATAATATCTGTATGGTCTACAGGTAGTTGTTCAGTGCATGACTGTTTTGTTTTAAACACTCACTTGCGACCCTCGGATGACCCTCAAGTTTAAGGGGAAAATATACAAATCCGTGATTAGACCTGTCGAATTGTATGGATCGGAATGCTGGGCTGTTAAAAAGATGGATGAGAAATGATTGCATGTAGCGGAGATGAGGATATTGACATGGATGTGTGGAGTGAAAAGAATGGATAAAGTAAGGAATAAGGGGAAGTTTGAAAGTGACGTCAGTTACAGAAAAAATGAAAGGGAATCGTCTATCCTGGTATGGACATGTGATGAGGAGGGATGACACCTATGTGACTAAGAGAGTGATGAGTATAATTGTTGATGGATGGAGAGGACGAGAAAGGCCAAAGAAAAGATGGATGGATTGCCTAAGGAATGATATGAAAGAAAAAGGAGTAAATGATACTGTGACATCTGTTTAGTCCTGTTAGGGGAGTAGAAACTACTGTAGCGTCGTTTAATGGCGTGTTATTGGCGTAGTTAAAGATTTAATTATTCTAGTGTAGGTTGTGGTTTTGTATAAGATCGTTTGACAGATGTTTTGATTAATTTTGTGGTTGTGATAGGAAGTCTATAAAATAGAACATCAAACGGCCAAGTTGTCGCTTTATATTTTCGTCAAAATTCTTAGCTATAGCTAGATCACGATAACAAAGTTTGGCATAGAAAAACAATAGTTTTAAAAATATTGAATGCTTTAAAGTATGTTTTACTTTTAGTATAATGAGTCAATATAATTTTCAAAATTGCATTATCCTTCGTGTAAGTAATTCAATGGTCAGTAAAATGAATTTCAAAAATTATGAACTAATGATTTATGAATAGGTACAAATGCCACAAAATTGTTGACAGATTTAAGACAAACCAAAGGATCAAAAGGACCAACTTCATTATCTCGAGAAAAATATTCAGATGTTTCAAAGAGAATATCAAATCCGAGGTTTGATATTTTCCATACGTTCACTATCACCGGCCATCTATTTATCCATTTTTATGAGGCTTATACTTGTCTCACGATTATAATATGTATTTATTAAATACCTTAGAAATTAGAACACGCCCTTCTGATCCAAATTACGAACATGGCTTTATTGCTCATTATACCCCAAAACGAATTTCACCAAAAGCGGAATTCAATATCTTTACGGTAACATAACAAAATAAATGAAATACTTAACACGTTCGTTTCAACAGAACACCTTCGGTTTGTGTACGTTTATAGGGTCGGGTAAGGCCAGTGGTTTTACCGACCTTTCCTGATGCTATTTGTCCCTTCGCCCTTAATAGTAGGTGGTAAGGTATAAGAGGACACGATTATTACGAGTTTTTTTTTCTTTGAAGACTGTATCAAGATTCAATTGGATATTGATTGTAGTCAGAAACGACACGGTGGGTGAAGTGAAGCGGATGGGTTGTGAGTGCCGTGGTTTTGATGGAACAATAATATCTGTATGGTCTACAGGTAGTTGTTCAGTGCATGACTGTTTTGTTTTAAACACTCACTTGCGACCCTCGGATGACCCTCAAGTTTAAGGGGAAAATATACAAATCCGTGATTAGACCTGTCGAATTGTATGGATCGGAATGCTGGGCTGTTAAAAAGATGGATGAGAAATGATTGCATGTAGCGGAGATGAGGATATTGACATGGATGTGTGGAGTGAAAAGAATGGATAAAGTAAGGAATAAGGGGAAGTTTGAAAGTGACGTCAGTTACAGAAAAAATGAAAGGGAATCGTCTATCCTGGTATGGACATGTGATGAGGAGGGATGACACCTATGTGACTAAGAGAGTGATGAGTATAATTGTTGATGGATGGAGAGGACGAGAAAGGCCAAAGAAAAGATGGATGGATTGCCTAAGGAATGATATGAAAGAAAAAGGAGTAAATGATACTGTGACATCTGTTATGGAGAATGGAAAAAGAAAACGTGTTGCGCCGACCCCAAGTAGAGTGGGATAAGGGCAGGAAGAAGAAGAAGAAGGAGACTTGCTACGGAAGAAATTTACAGTAGGACAGTGGTTTTTCACATAAAATGTGTTCTGTATTTTATTTTGAATATAAAAATCTGTTAAATTTCTAAATTCTACATAGTGATATAATTAATGTGGCCAGGATAAGATATAAGGAATGCCTGTAGGCTAGCACCTACTACATAATTATTTGCTTATTACATTGAAGCAGCAACTATGATTGGAAAAACGCTCACTGAAAAATTCTCGAGATTAGACCATCGTTGTGCAATAGCAGGATCCCCTTTTTTGTAGCAAGGAAGTATGCTTTTTTTAATTTTCTGAAATAATGTCTCATTTCTCGCTTCAGCTCTCTCCTTATGCCTGTCAATATCCCGATTAGTCCGTTCCACATTGTCCATTTTAAGGTCAATTCACCGAACCCATTTCGTTGGGTGAATTTGCACAATGAGCTGTGCTCAAATTGATGTATTTTTGAGCCGTCTGGATTTTATTGTATCCTCTTACGTATTCTGGCTGAGTGGTTACATTAAATGGTTTTTGGTAAGGGAAGTTTCGTTCTATTACCATAAGTTAGAATTATGATTATGGCTTTTCCATATTTTTGACCCCACTAAGTTGAACTAACAGGGTTATGGAATGAGTGTGAAAACTTTCGGAATGAATTCTTGATCGTAGTGACTGCGTTCGTATGAATATTTCCATAAAACTGTGCTGCAGTTACGAGTTTACGAGTAACATTGTGCACGACCATGTATATAAGCGTAATTTTATCTTGTTGTAACTTAACGTAACTTGTATTGTTTTTTTGATTTCTTTGTATTGGAAAATTAATAAAAACCTTATCAGCATAACTTGTGCCACGTTAGTACATAAGGTCAGAAAACTATGTTTATAGTATATAGAGCTATAAAACCCTGTTTGTATATAAAGTAGATTAAGTACATTGTAAGAAAAATAAAGAGTTGATACTGAGGTTGAACATTATTGTCCCTTAGGTATTTAAGAAGTAGTGCTGTATACTTACATAATTATGTCATACATAAGGCATCTGTGGCCCCATACTTAGTATATAGATGTGTTCTCTGCGACAATCAGACTTGAAATGGCGAGTCGCGCGCGCGTAAGCGGGTTATATTTATAGATTCACGGTTAAGCGAAAAACGCCTTTATTTCGAGATCTGCTTGTCGCAGCGAGATGAAACTATGTATAGTCAATGTGCAATGTTATTGCACAATAATGTAAATGTGATTTAGTCTTATAAGACTCTTAATGGTTTTGTAAAATAGATTATTTTTGAAATAAATAAAGAGAAAATGGGCGTGGCATGGACTGACCTATAGTGAGCTTGGACGCGAGTTTGCAAAAAATAAATAACACACATTGACAAAAGGGCGCGCTGGCCAGTCAATTTGGTGGAAAATTAGAAAGGATAAAAGAAAGGGTACTACAGCGCGCGAGAACCAGTGTTCAGTATTCTACGAGGCAGTCTAGATCTAGACGAGCAAGTCCCGCCGTAGGGGTCTCTCCCTGCCACACCCAAATGTGAAGTCATCACGTAAATAGTGTCTTAATCAGTGCCCCGCTCCCCTGTTCCTGAATCCAAACTCCTGGAGTCTTCCAAACTCTTCGAGTCTTCAAAAATACAGTCCACACATAAGCTCTCCACACGCCCGCTGCACATTCTGGCCCTTCGGGAGCCGAATTACTTCAGGAATCCAGCAGGATCGTCAGGAAGACCATCATGGTGATTACTCGCAGCCGGAGCGGAGACTCCAGGGGGGAACAAAGGACCAAGGAGACGTCGGCGGCCGCCGAGTCGGCCGCCAGCGAGCCTGCGCCAGGGTCCAGCACCAGCACGTCCGGCACGGCGGCCGAGACGGACACCGGCAGCGGGAGCACTGAAGCCACGGGCACCGAGGTAACACAGACGACGACATCGGGCGATCACGGGACTAAGACCACTGGTTCACAACATGGTACGCTCAGGCCCAGCGAAACCAGGTCACGCCGCTCAACGGCATCAAAGAAAAAACTCCTCGCAGAAATCGAGGCGAAGGAGCGGCTGGCTGAAATGAAAGTAAAACAAGCACGGGCAGAGCGAGAGCTGCAAGAAATACACCTGCAGCGCGTCAGAGCCGAAGCAGACTCGAGTGAGGAGGACGAAGATATGGTGGACGACCTCGCCTCCGTAAGGATTGGAACGTGGTTGGCGCGACCGGCGCCGCCACCCGGAGGAGGAGATCGACCAGCCCCACACGACGTCAGCGGCGGGAGGACCTGCAGGGTGGCAGAGCAGCACGCCAGCACCACAGCAGGCGCACAGCAGCAGCGAGAAGACGGATGCAGTGAAAATGTGTGTGATCCGATAAATAAGGGCAATCTCGCGAGTGATAATAAAGTGTTAGATAAAAATACAGTGAGTGATAAAATGATAGACGTGGGCACGCTCGCCGCGGCCTTGGCGCAGGCCGCGCGCAGCTCAAGGGAGCCCCCCAAGTACATACAGCAGCTGCCGCTCTTCGACGGAAAGCCCGGTGAGTGGATAGCTTATAAGGCCGCGTATTGTGACTCACAAATGTATTTTACCTGTGTAGAAAATGTTGCTAGGATTAGGATGAGCCTCAGAGGCGCCGCGAAAGAAGCTGTCGGTTGCTTATTGTTTAGTCAATCTAACCCGGAGATAATTACAGACGCGTTAGAAAGGCGATTCGGTAGGCCGGAAGCACTAATCTTAGCAGAATTAGATAAAATTAAAATGTTGCCTAGGTTAAACGATAATCCTAGAGATATATGTATATTCGCTAGCCGCATCGCGAACACGGTGGGTACGGTAGAAGCATTGAAAAAGATACAGTATTTACATAGCCCGGAAATGTCGCGCAGTATAGTAGATAAACTAACGCCGATATTGAAGAATAAATGGTACGATTTCGCGGCTAACAAGAAGACGGAAACTATTCCCGAACTAAAGCGTTTATCTATGTTTTTAAACGAAGAAGCGGATAAATGTGGCGCATACGCGCAGCCGGAACGTCACAACGAGGAAGCGACCGGTTCGAGACAACGACGTAGAGTAGAACGCACATTTAACGTAAACAAAGAGATTTCGAACGATACGTGCCCGGCATGTAAGGAGCAAAACCATAAGCTGCCGGACTGTCACAAGTTTAAACAATTAGACATAGACGCGCGTTGGGAAATAACGAAAAAATCGAACATGTGTTTTAAATGTTTACGAAATAAGCACAGGAGATTCTCGTGTAAAGCTCCCGCATGCGACGTAAATGAATGCAGGATGAAACATCACAGGTTATTGCACAAGGAACGCCAAGTTGAAGCGACGAACAGCATAGCGGGGTCAACGACCGCACCGTCACCTGTTACCACACATGAATCCGTGACGTCAACAAGGGAGACCGTGTCAACGACCTCACCTCAGAATCGTCGAGCGTACCTCAAAATAATACCAGTCAAGCTGAGCGGACCGAGTACCTGCGTGGACACATATGCTCTTTTGGATGACGGAAGTACAGTCACGTTAATAGACGCGTCAATAGCAGACGTCCTAGGCGTGGACGGACCCTCAAAACCCATGTGGATTCAAGGCGTAGGCACAGAAGTCAAGCACGAGAAGAGTCGTGCTGTGAACTTCCGCATACAGGGGAAATACAACAAGGAACCACATGAGATCGAGGCAGCGCGCACCATAGACAGACTGGACATCACGACGCAGGCCGTGTATAGTGAAGACATAAAGAGATGCAAGCACCTAAGTGACATACACGACGAACTCATTTACGAACACGCGCGACCAATGATTCTCATAGGACAAGATAACTGGCACTTGCTCGTAGCCACGGAGACACGGACGGGCGCGCGCGACCAGCCTGTAGCATCCCGCACTAAACTCGGATGGGTGCTGCACGGTTGCGAATACTCCATCAACAAAATAATGACTACGTTTTGCGGCAACATTAAAATCCAGGAGAACACGGAAAACTCCATAGAAGAAAGCATGAAGAACTTTTTTAAGTTAGAAGCACTAGGCGTGGAACCTAGGGTACCTAGGGACGACCCACAGCAGCGTGCTCTAGGTATCCTAGAGAAGAAAAGTCGGCGGTTACCAGACGGCAGTTTCGAGACAGGTCTACTATGGAAGCAGGAAGAAATTAAGATACCTAGCAATTATCTAGGTGCCCTAAGAAGACTGGAAACCCTAGAGAAACGCCTGGACAGGGACGAACAACTCAAGGAGCAATATGTACAACGACTCGCAAACTTATTCGAATCGGGTTATGCAGAAAGAGCACCTGACACTCCCACGGTAAATAAGACGTGGTACCTACCTCATTTCCCGGTCATTAACCCTGCCAAGCCACATAAGCCACCCCGACTTGTACATGACGCCGCCGCGAGATCAGCTGGTCTATGTTTAAATGACCTACTTCTATCCGGACCCGACTTGTTGCAGTCCTTGCCGGGAGTATTGATGCGTTTCAGACAGGACAAGATAGCCGTGTCAGCTGATATCAAAGAAATGTTTATGAGAATCAAAATAAGAGAAGAAGATCGCGACGCGTTACGCTTCCTATGGCGTGATAACAGGCGTGAAGGGCCGCCTGACGAATACAGGATGACGTCAGTTATTTTCGGAGCGACGTCATCACCATGTACCGCGTTATATATAAAGAATCGGAACGCGAGGGAATTTGAAGACATGTACCCGGCCGCAGTATCCGCAATAGTAAATAATCACTACATGGACGACTATTTACAAAGCTTTCCCGATGAAGAAACAGCACGGGAAATAACGGGACAAGTGGATTATATACACAAAAAAGCGAACTTTATATTATGTGGCTGGACGTCGAACAATAAAAATGTGTTATGTCAAGAACGCATACCGCCACAGGAAACGAAAGTGTTAGGTGGCGACGACACGGAGAAAGCGTTGGGACTACGATGGGACACAAACACAGACTGTTTCGTGTTCAAAATAAACAAAAATAAGACGCCTACCGTGTTACTAGAAAATGTACGCCCTCCTACGAAACGAGAGGCGCTAAGTATAATTATGTCGGTGTTCGATCCGTTGGGTATAATAGCTCCTATCACTATACCAGCGAAGAGGATATTACAGAACACCTGGAAGTATAAAACCGAATGGGACAAGCCTCTGCCTGAAGAGTTACAGCCCAAATGGAGGAGCTGGATGGAGTCACTCAGAACTATCGAGACGCTCATGATCCCGCGATGTTATGACAGCTGTGACGTCACCACCAGAGAAGTACATACATTCGTAGACGCGAGCGAAGAAGCCTACGCCGCGGCAGTGTATTGGCGCATGGAAAGAGCAGACGGTACCGTGCATGTGTCCTTGGCGGCAGCGAAGAGCAGAGTGGCACCGCTGAAACCGGTCTCAATACCTAGGCTGGAATTGCAAGCAGCACTACTGGGAGCGCGCCTCACTCGCACCGTCCTAGAGGAACACAACTACGAGACGAGCAGCACGACGTATTGGTCCGACTCCACCACCGCCCTAGCCTGGATACAAGCCGAACCGCGCACCTTTAAAACCTTCGTAGCGCACAGAGTGGCAGAAATCGAGGAACTCACTAAGAAGAACGAATGGAGGTGGCTACCATCAAAGCTTAACGTAGCAGACGACGCAACGCGCGGCACACCTGAGAACTTTGACTCAAATCATCGCTGGTTTAGCGGACCAGAGTTCCTAAGAAAAAGCCGGGGTGAATGGCCTCAGAACAAGAAGGTCAACGAACTCGACAACACAGGCGAAGAACGAATAAAATGTCATGCTGTCCACGAGGCGAGAACGAATGATCACCTGCCCGACATTACGAGATTCTCTCAATGGAACCGACTGATAAGGACAACCGCACGAGTACTCCAGTTCATTGACCTATGCAGACCGGATAAACAAACTATCGAGTACAAGCGCACCAAGAAAAACAAGTTGAAAGATCCGACGTGGGGAAAAACGAATAAAAATAAATCCAACGTAAAACCAAAACAGCAAGTCGTATATAAGAACAACAGTTATATACTTGTACCTGCTATTTACCTTCAGCGCGCCGAGCAATTATGGATTAAAAGCGCTCAGGCCGAGACGTTTCCTAAGGAAATAGCCGCTATCAAGGAGAATAAAGCGACACCCACTGATAGCACGTTATCAGTACTTAGCGTGTATCTAGATAACACGGGAACCTTACGAATACGCGGACGGATCACGGCTGCGTGCGAAATAAACGAGGAGACGAAAAACCCTGTCGTGCTCGATGGAAAACATGCATATACAAGATTGTACATAGCGCACGTACATAAGAATCTGCATCATGGCGGAACTGAAGTAACAATAAACGAGTTAAGACAACGCGTGTGGATAACAAGATTGCGTCCGTCAGTTAAGAATGTTATCAAGGGCTGTTTATACTGTAAAATAAAGAAGGCCAAACCGGCCGCGCCCTCTACTGGGAACTTACCGTACCCCCGTCTAGCTCATCATGTGAGACCTTTTACCTTTACCGGGTTAGATTATTTCGGGCCAATGACCGTAACAGTAGGTAGGCATACGGAAAAGAGATATGGGGCATTGTTTACTTGTCTAACTTGTAGGGCTATACATATAGAAATAGCGAATTCTCTTAGCGCAGATTCAGCCATCGCTGCTCTTAGGCGATTCATGGGAAGGCGGGGTTGTCCGAAAGAAATATGGAGCGACAACGCTACCTGCTTTAAAGCGGCCGATAGGGAATTAGGCGAAAGCGCCTTAAGCGCTTTAGAATGTGAGTCCAATGCGCGGTCCATAAGCTGGAGATACATACCTCCCGCTTCACCATTCATGGGCGGAGCATGGGAGAGGATGGTGAGGGCGGTGAAGGAAGCACTTCACGTCACCCTGAAGGAGGTCAACCCATCAGACGAGACTCTCGCTACACTACTCGTCGAGGTCGAGAACACCGTAAACTCGAGGCCATTGACCCACGTCAGCGTGGCGCCAGACGAACCGGAGGCGCTCACCCCCAACCACATACTGATCGGACCCAACTCACATGTTCCCTCACCGGGCCTTTTCACCGAAGCCGACGTGACAGCGAAGCAGCAGTGGCGGCGCGCTCAAGCCCTGGCGGACCGATTCTGGAACAGATGGGTGAGAGAATACCTGCCTCTCCTCCAAAACCGGCGGGAGCCTTACGGAAGCGGTACTCCCCCTAAAGTCGGGGATGTTGTAGTGGTTTGTGACCCTAACCTCCCGCGAAACACTTGGCCCAAAGGAAGAATTATAAAAGTGTTACCAGGGCCGGACGGAGAGATAAGAGTGGTAGACATATTAACCAAAGGTCACACCCTCCGCCGACCTACCAAGAAGATCGTCGTGCTACCAACCGAGATCGCCTGATGGCGACGGCGGGAGAAATGTGCACGACCATGTATATAAGCGTAATTTTATCTTGTTGTAACTTAACGTAACTTGTATTGTTTTTTTGATTTCTTTGTATTGGAAAATTAATAAAAACCTTATCAGCATAACTTGTGCCACGTTAGTACATAAGGTCAGAAAACTATGTTTATAGTATATAGAGCTATAAAACCCTGTTTGTATATAAAGTAGATTAAGTACATTGTAAGAAAAATAAAGAGTTGATACTGAGGTTGAACATTATTGTCCCTTAGGTATTTAAGAAGTAGTGCTGTATACTTACATAATTATGTCATACATAAGGCATCTGTGGCCCCATACTTAGTATATAGATGTGTTCTCTGCGACAATCAGACTTGAAATGGCGAGTCGCGCGCGCGTAAGCGGGTTATATTTATAGATTCACGGTTAAGCGAAAAACGCCTTTATTTCGAGATCTGCTTGTCGCAGCGAGATGAAACTATGTATAGTCAATGTGCAATGTTATTGCACAATAATGTAAATGTGATTTAGTCTTATAAGACTCTTAATGGTTTTGTAAAATAGATTATTTTTGAAATAAATAAAGAGAAAATGGGCGTGGCATGGACTGACCTATAGTGAGCTTGGACGCGAGTTTGCAAAAAATAAATAACACACATTGACAAAAGGGCGCGCTGGCCAGTCAATTTGGTGGAAAATTAGAAAGGATAAAAGAAAGGGTACTACAGCGCGCGAGAACCAGTGTTCAGTATTCTACGAGGCAGTCTAGATCTAGACGAGCAAGTCCCGCCGTAGGGGTCTCTCCCTGCCACACCCAAATGTGAAGTCATCACGTAAATAGTGTCTTAATCAGTGCCCCGCTCCCCTGTTCCTGAATCCAAACTCCTGGAGTCTTCCAAACTCTTCGAGTCTTCAAAAATACAGTCCACACATAAGCTCTCCACACGCCCGCTGCACAAACATGATTTCTGAGATCATAAGATATTTATAAAAAAGTATCATCTTGAGGCATGTACTACGATTCGATTTCATTTTATTAGAGTCGTGCTTATATTAGTATGAAAATGTCAATTTCTAGGACTTCCAAGCTATTCCCGTGAAAGCTCGTGGCAACTGGTGATAGCAGCGTGCAGTTAGGTAATAAGTACAGTCATGTTGTCTATTCTGCCAAGTTAAAGTACGCGCCACGCCTGGATTTTTCGTCCTAAAAAATATGTACTATTTGTTAAGTGTGTGATATGTGCTATGACACAACCCCTACTAATTTCAACACAACTTGAAAAATCCAAAAACACTTAAACAGACCTTTTTCTGTAAGCAGTAAAATCATTCATTTTTAACTAACTTAATGCACCAAAGGGCAAACAACAAACATATTTTGAACGGTTTTGTAAAGAAACTGAATCTAAATTACGGCCTTTGCGAATCTTTTCAGCGGCAAAAGTTTTCAAAATTATTTTTCAATTTTGAAGACTTTTGCCGCTGAAAAGCTTCGCAGTTCTGTACAAATAACGCCCAATAATTAATTGCTTGGAGATCTTGAATTGTTTTAGTTCATTAGTGGAAATGGTGAATGTTATTTAGGATTTGACGACTCGGTTGGCGCAGTGGTTGATTTTCTGCATGGTCTCTCCGTGCTTGCTCCTCGCATAAATCGAATAATTGTATGGTCTACAGAAAGTTGTTCCAAGTGTGACTGTTTATGTATGACAGTTTAAATGATTATAATGCAAGAGAAATGTAGGAGAAATTTCAAGTGCGAGAAAAAACCGTAAAAATGATTAAAAATAAAATCTTCTCTTCACTAATAGTCGAAATGAAAACTCAGGTCATCATCGCGGACGATTTTAAAATACAGAATTTAAAAAAATTGTTGATTCACAAGTCATTTTTCTGTTCTTATGTTTTTAAGAATTTATAGAACTGAAAACTAGGTAAGTTAATTTAAACAAAATAACTATAAAAAGTAATACCGCACCCCCAGGCCAATAAAGGCGTAAGTGGAAATCACTAACTTTACAGGGGAGCAAAAAAACTGTTTAACCAGGTGTATCTTTTTAGTTTTTGACTCTATGATCTTTTGTTATATATCAAAAAATAGTAAAAAAATTAACCTTTTTTTTTGTTTATATTCGAAACACCTTAAATTATCGTGGTAGCCAATATTTAATGTTAAATGTTTTACAGACGTTTTCCTTATTTATTTAAGACCAATACTCAAACGTAATGACTTTTATTCCAATCTTTGCTTTCTAAATATTTTTTAATCTGTAACTACTCATGCTTACGTCTGTTACGAAGTTTTATACTATGATAAAATACAGGAGCTAAGTACTGTTTAAGCCCTTTTTGCCTTAATTTTATTTTACATATCGAATTGTATGACGCTTTTACAGCTTTTTTTGTTAAAACATAAAACTAAAATTTGGTATTAAGTATAAATACGGGCTTTTTTCACAGTATGTTTAATTGAACTATAACTGTAAGTAATATTACGTTTCTAGGTAAAATATATTTCAGTGGTGTAATAAAAAGGTTTTTTATAAAATTGCACTTTATTATAATAATATTCATAACAGAACCTGATAAGAGATAATAAAATTAACAGTGAATTATAATCTTTCTGATAAGTTTAACCAAGAACGGTTTCTAAATACAAATTCTTAGAAAAACCTCAAAATCTGGCATCAACAAAAATCTTACATTATTTATTAAATATACCAATTACTAAACATCATCATCAGTCGGAAGACGTCCTTTGCTGAACATAGGCCTCCCCCTTAGACCGCCACGCCGAACGACAATTCGCCACTTGCATCCATCGGTTGCCCGCGACCCTCACGATGTCGTCGGTCCACCTAGTGGGAGGCCTGCCTACGCTGCGTCTTCCGGTCCGTGGTCGCCACTCGAGAACTTTTCTTCCCCATCGGTTGTCAGTTCTACGAGGACTACACTGGGATTGTCGATGAAATGGTATCACGTAGCTTCCCAAACGCTGCCCATCCGAGTTGGATTCTACGGGTGACCTCTTTGTCGAAGTTGGACCTACCTAACTGAACAATCTGTCCAAGGTAAGTGTAAATATCTACAACTTCGAGATTATCATTCCCAACAACAATAGGTACGGGTGCCACATGGACATTCGACATGATTTTCGTCTTGTCCATGTTCATTTTAAGGTCCACCTGTAGGGAAACGATACTTAGGTCGCTGAGCATAGCATTGAGGTGCTCCAACGATTCTGACATGATGAGTCTATCGTCGGCAAATCGAAATTGACTGATGTGTTCACCATTGATATTGATGCCGAGTCCGTTCCATTCCAAGAGCTTGAAAACGTTCCCCAACGCGTTCGGGAACATTTCGGAGAAATCACGTCTCCCTGATGTCTCACGCCTTTCTGCAATTGAATTGGTTTCGTGCTCTATTCCTGAAGTCGGATAGACATGGTGGCATTTCTATACAAGCACTTCAACACTTCGATAAACCTATAGTCTATATCACATCGTTGGAGGGACTGCCATACTGACCAGGTTTCGATTAATCGAAGGCTTTTTCATAGTCCACAAATGCTAGACATAATGGTCGATTGTACTCCTCTGTCTTCTAAATAATCTGGCAGAGCATGTGTATGTGGTCTATGGTACTAAAACCTTTTCGGAAACTGGCTTGTTCGGAAGGCTGGAAGTCATCAAACATACGTTTGAGACGGTTCGTAATGACTCTTGAGAACAGCTTGTATACATACATGGCTCAGAAGTGAGATTGGCCTGTAGTGCAAGATGTTATCACCCTTTTTGAAGAAAAGAACAAACACACTCCTGTACCATGCTTCTGGCGTAGTGCTGATGTCCGGGATATCCTCAGTGTAGTGTCGAGTCAGTTTAGCTCTTGCGTCTCGACCTGCACAGACATTGGGTTGTCATGTTGATGTGTATAACTGTCCGTATAACCTCTCAAGCTCTCTCAGTATTTATGGTTTCGTCGAAATGATGCTGCCGTCGTTAATCTTCAGCTTTGTTATTTGGCTTTGCCTAATAAACAAATTCTTTGCGAAGGCTTAAAAATCTTCGCAAAGAATTTGTTTTGAGCCCTGGTTCGGCTCGATTGCCTCTTTGATCCGTGCCGCACTATTGGCACGAAGGTCACGTCGCATTGATTTAGAAATATCAGCTGAAGATTGCAGTCTCATCTCGGTCTGGGTTAGATCAACTTGATGGCGCAGGGTCTTAAAGAACTTGGACCGCACAGCTTGGACAGTTTCCACCAACCCATTGTTAATCTCGTCCATAGTTTCGCATTCGGTTAGGCATTGGAAGCGATTGTGTAGTTCCAGTTGGAAGTCTTCGGGGTTCTAGATGTGGGCAGGACCAAATCGTAGCGTGGACTTTACCAGAAGAGACCTTTCAAGCTTCAAATTGAATATTTAATGTGCCTGTGACGATTTGGTGATCGCTACCGGTTTTTACCTTGGCGATCACAGAGATATCACTGAATATTCGCTTCTTGGTCGTCATGATGAAGTCAATTTCATTTCTGGTAGTACCATCGAGGCTTATCCACGTCCACCTCTTTGATGGCCACTTCTGGAAATAGGAGTTCATTAAATGGATTTCTTCTTTTTCCATGAAGGCGACCAGCCGCTGCCTCCTAGGTTTCGCTGCCAATACTTACATGGCTCCACTCTCAACTCATCGCCATTCCGTGCGCCCACCTTCGCGTTGAAGTCCCACCCATAGACCCAAAACAATGGTGAAGTATATTTCGAGGTATGTATGGCCTCGGATATCTCCTCATACAATGCCTCTGCTTCATCATCAGAATGTGTCGAGGTCGGTGCTTAAACCTGTATGACCTTCAGCGAATACCGGATGGTAATTCTGAGTATAAGGTATGCTACCCTACTCGACACACTGTCGACTGTCTTAACGTTGTTGATGAGGGACCTGTGGACGAGATATCCAACACCACCCAGGGATTTACGCTCTCCTTCCCGCTAGAAGAGCATGTTGCCCGAATTTAGAACTATTGTATCCTGACCCTCTCTTCGGAGGTTAGATAATCCCAAGATATTCAAGTGTTTTTTGCTCAATTCTTCCTCCAGCTCCATGCATTATAAAGGTAAGTACCCAGACCTTTCGAATTGCGGGGCGAGACGGAGTGGGAAGCGGTCGCCTCCTTCTGCGAAGCAGTTATGCTCGTAAAGGAGGAGGCGAGCCGCGAGAGAGAGAGGACAGCGTCCTCCCTCCGCCCCAGCCGCAGTGGTAGACGCCCACGGCGTCGGACGTCGCGGGACGATTTCCGGCCACCGTAGGCGCGGGCATGCGGGCGGCGAGTAAAGGGCAACTCGCCACCCGACCATGGACCATGCCCGGGTCGACGGCGCGTTGTGTTCCACGCGCACCTCAAGGAGTGTCAGCATGATGACGGGGCCCCCCTCTAGAGGGCCAAAGCCTGCCGGGGTTGCGGGACTTATCTCATTACCGTGACCCCGGGACATAACGGGCTATTGAAGGACACCGTGGATTTTAGTCAGTACAAGTCTGACAGTCCCTCCCGCCCTGCCCGGGGTGGGAGGACTCATTTGATGATTTTACCACGATAAAAAAAAAAAAAAAAAAAAGACCTTTCGAATTGTTTATGAGACGAGTGCGTGATTACTTCCGTCCAAGTAGATCAAATCGTGAATGGAAAAAAGGCGTAAAAATGATTATTTCGAAAATGTGTGCGAGTGCACCCGTAAATAAGAAAATACGGCTCTTTTTGTTTGATTATTTTTATTTGTGATGGGATGTAATCGGTTTTATTTTAAGAAAATCATTTTTTTATTAGGCATTAAAAAGCATAATATGAGATACAATTATGACATTGTTGCTTTATTTAATGAAACAAAAACTTAAGCAGGATTAGGTGTATTTTAGTGAAATTTTACGTTCTTATGTTGGTTTATCGACTTTATTAATTGACAAAATATTGAACTTAATCGACGCCAAAAAATTTTTTTTTGGGATAGAAGCCTCATTTTGACTCAAAATGTCACGGAAAAAATTGAGCGCATGTATCTTCACTTATACTATCCAAAACTGCAAAAAAAAAAAATTGACGTAATCGCACTTACGTCTTTGTTGATCTGGGGGTGCGATACCATCTCTATGTTATTTTGTCTTGTGCCCATGCCCAATCTAATCAGTCTAATTAAACTTATCTGAATGGCAAGAGATAGCCACGGTACCCGAAAAGGTTAAAAACTTTGCAAATTAAGCCGGAGGCACAAGTAGTGAAGTGCTCCCAAATCGTCCCAAAATTCAAGTTGCTACCTCTTCGAAAAAGTTTCTTTTTTAACTTTTAATGAGAGTGCATAAATATACTAGGAGATTTCCTATAGATACTTAAGTAAAATCACAAATGAATTTCCCCCAAGAGTTCGGTAGAGGCGTACCACAGGGCATCCACATTTCGCCAATTATGTTTAAGCCCAAGTTTGAATTTTGGGCCAATCATATCTAAAATAATAACAATTTTACCATCGACACGCTAGGAAGAAGATAGTGGGTTGAGTCTAGTGCTCTGATACAATCGGGTACAGATCCCAACAGTATCAGATGTAATTCTTAATGGAAAACCCATTTACACTTTGATTGATCTGGGTATATAATCCGAGACTCATGCGCAGCAGTTTCTAGCATAAGCGACCGTTAAATAAAAGAGGTAATACCTAAAAGCAGTCATAACATTTTTTGAAAACAAACATTATATTTTCCATACTAAAAAAACCGGTCACCCCGTCATGTTGTTCTAATAAGTTACAAAAAAAAAACCCAAAGCACTTCACATTAAATAGTATCACAGCAATATTCCCGGGACTTGAATACAGCTGGAATTGCGCCAACTTACTTGGGAAATAGACAGAAATTCTGTACAGACAAAAAAATACAAACAAAAACGGGTTAAGTGTCCCTTTTTAAACAGAAATTGAGTTAAATGACGGGCGTTTCAGCAAAGACACTGGTGCTAATTCTACGTTTAGCTTTACTTTAGCAGCGTTTTTAGCAAAAGATACTGACGTGATACTTATAATTCTTAGAAAATCTCAAGTATTTTTTTAAATTGTTTTTTGAGAGTTGGTGTCACGATTTTAGAAAATGACTTCACTTTCTATTTTAAATAGTGTTAATATTTGATCCTCGCCCCTTGCTCCAACGGTCATTATAGTGGTTTAAGCCGTTTTATTACAAAAAGTTAAACATCTGTTGAACACTTGTCTAAAAAAGTGTAATTGTATAAATACCACTATGTCAACGTCAAATGCCGTTTTGCGGTTGACAGTTTTTTTAACAAATGTTCAACCGATGTTTAACTTATTTTGTAGTAAGACGGTCAATGTCTAGATACTTATTTCTGAAACAATCATCATAAGCATATTTATTCAAGACTTTTCTGCAACCTCTCGTTTTCTTTCACAGCACTTATAATGCTGAAGCATTAAAGGTAATGGGTGAACTCAAAGGTGTTTATAAACGACTTTGGACTGTAAATTCAATACACACGTGCCTTTAAAAGGAAATAAGTGGCGTCTCATACATACAAATTGGTGGAAATGGGTGCAGTCCTGGGCATAACTGTTCTTACGCGACTCTGAATGAAGTGTACGTAAGTGTGGGTGGTGAAATGAAACGTGTGGATTATGTTAGGTTATTAAGATACTATTTTTACTTGGAAAAGAGTATTAACTTTACACATACAAAAATTCACTCATAGACATTTTGTACCGTGAGGGTCACCCCCTTTATTTTGACGTGTTACCTGATGAGATAGTCCCACGACCCCGGCAGTCTTCGGGGCCCCCTTAGAGGGCCCAAGACTACCGGGGACCAGAGACTGCCGTCAGATTGCTGAGAACACTTAGAAGCGCGCGTGAAACAGGACGCGCCGTCAACCCGGGCATGGTCCATGGTCGGACGGCAAGTCACCCATTACTCGCCGTCCGCATGCCCGCGGCTACGGTGACCGGCAAACGCCTTGCAACGTCCGATGTCGTGGGTGTCTTCCGCAGAGTACAAAATGTCTAACACGTGTCGTAATAAAACTACAAAACCTGTAACGATTGGTGGTATTGGGAACCTTTTCGACTGGCTGGCGACCACCCACTCGCATAAGTCCGGCTTCAAGTAGCTTATCTGCATTTCATACGCGGAAGCTGGGGAGCCAGTTCTTCTTGAACGATCATTGTGATGGCAGCTACGCCCACGGTGTGAACACATTTCAATGAAACTATGGTCCCTTTAACTGTCGACAACGCTCCTTCTGACTATCTTCACAATTCGAAAAGGGTGTTATAAAGTTGCATCATCTCGCACACTGAAAAAAAAATATTATCGTTGCTATAATTTTTTTGTTTACTGTTATCAAGTAAAATGTTCATATAGGGGAACATAAAGCTACTTGTTTGCTAGCAATAAAGCTAACTTTATCACTGATTTATACAAATATCATAGTGAAATTAAATAAGACCATATTCGTTATGATCAGTGAAGTTATTTCATTCTAACAAAACATTTAGTACTTTTAATCATGTTGTTGATGATAATCAACAAGGATAATGATAGAATTAATAAGGAACTTTGTTAGATTAATTACTAAAAGTATTGTGCCGAAACAAATCACTTTTTTAAGCTAATCATGTGTCTTTATGAAATCTTATCAAGACCCTATTTAAATTCACTTCTTTCAGTTTATGAAGTTAATCATGGTTATTTATGAAAGTTACTATGAACCATGTTTGATATTAATATCTTGTCTAGTTAATCTTATAAAATTTCTTAGTATTTTTCATAAAGGTAGGTTATTGGGATCAATCAAATTGAATGTTTAGTCCAATGTATGCGATATTTGTTTTAATTAGTAACTTTGTTGTAATAGGGTTGGTATTGTAGGTACTTATACGAAAAATTAAAAATTAATAAAACCTTGCATTTTATATTACCTAAGCCTTTTGTGAATAATTTATTAAGTTGCATATAATAAATTATTTGTATTAGGGTGATACTACCCTTAATAAATTACTAATTTTTTAAGGGTAGTATCAGTCTAATACTGCAACTTAATAAATTATTCACAAAAGACTTAGGTAATACAAAATGCAAAGTGTTATTAATTTTTAGTTTACCTACAATGCCAACCCTATATCAACAATAATTTAAAATTACTTACAATAGGCAAATGCAAGGTATTATTAGTTTTTCGTTACAATCAATTTTAGTATCAAAGTTAATACCAATACCAATTACCAACCCTATTAAAAAATACATTGGATTAAACATTAGGTAAGTACCTATCTGTAAAATAAAAAAATATAGCAGTACATATTTTAGAAAAATTTATTCCAAAACACATTCATTTTTAAAATAATAACACTCACTAGCTCGAGAAACAATATTATAATAGTTAGACAGTATGGAAGCATAGTGTCCACAAGTGACAACTTAGTCAATCAGTGATAGATTCACATTATACTTTAGTTAACGTAGTTAAATGTTTTGGAATCTAGCAATGACTGACAAAGTTAGCGCTTTTGTCGTGATCAGATGTGTTAAAGCCATAAATGCTGCAATGTTTGTGGTTTCTTCAACTGGGGCTGGAACAATAAAATAAATAATGTTAATGTTTTTAAAACAAAACAAACCACACAGAATCCGGTCGCAATTTTAATGTAATAGGTACTGGGCAAAAATAACAAAAATCGGCCAATGTCAATAAATGGACAGATTGCACAATTATGGGTAATAAATACCAATCATTAAAAAAAAATAGAATTTCCAACCCCTTGTGGCTGGTATCTACATAGTTAATATAACTACTATACATACGTAGTAGTAATATTACTACTATGCATACGTAGTAGTCACTCATACATACACTATCTGAACTGGAACAATCAGATACCAAATATTCTGTATCTTTGTTATTGTCCAATTTGGATATTTGCTGTGATGTTGGTTCAATTGTTTGTGACTGTATAATCAGCATCAATTCAATATCCTAATTATTAAAAAATATGTATTAATCTGTACAAATTAAATTAACATCTTAACTGAAACAAGTATAATGCTTACACTCAGTGAAATATTGGATGTATCTAATATATTAATAGCAGAAGCACTTGTGAAATCTAACATCCAGGTTTTTCAGCAATGCATATACAATGCACGTGGTCCTATTTGAGGGACCAATTCTTTAATTTTTTTCAGGACTGAGTAATGCCAAAGCTTGAATGGTAATTACATTACCTACAAAAGGATAATGTTCATGAGATTTTTAAGCAACGGCATAAAGAACCTACCAAGAACAATCTATTTTAAATAGGTACTATCAACAAAAGTAAAATCTAGACACCTTAAAGACTATTCCCTTTAGCAGCGCAATGCATCGCATCATCTGTGGTTACTGTTAATAATTACAGATGTCTGAGATTTTTTTTTAAAACAACGCTTTAACAAAATATTATGCAATAAGTTTTACATCTCTTTGTTGGTCCTCACAAAAATAGGTGGTTCACAGATGTGGTAAACTGTGCAAGCGATTTTGTTTGTAAAATGGCTAGATTTTACTTTAGTTGATAGTACCTGAATACTGAATTCTGAGAATATTGTATTCTTATTTACTACTTATAATGTTTAACTTATGGATGTTTACAGATGAATTTGGGAATTACTTAATTTATTGGTTGGTTCCTAAATTGTCTATAAAATTGAGAATTTAATCAAGATCAAAATGATTATATTATAAATTCATGTTTTTACTGCCTTTAAATACTTAGTTATTTAAAATAACTTATAGTGATAATCATGTTGGAGTTTTGTAGGAACTTACCACCATAAGTAATACATTATTTTTTATTTTAAGTAACATAGTTAATTATTCTCACATACTTTTGGCATAGGTTTCTATTTGCTAAAATAATTTGTTTCAAGATCACAAATAACTATACATAATAAGTATTACTCGACAATTAAATATACAAGTACCTAGGTATAATTAGATAAGTATAGGCACAGAATAATATAGATGAGTCAGAATGGAGGGTGTACCTACCATAACAAATTCAATCATAACAAGGAGGCCTGTGTCCCAGCAGTAGGAACATTGTAGGCTGATGATGATGATGATGATACCTGTACCAATTTTTTTACCTAAATTTACTATCTTTTTATACCTATGCTTTAAAAATTAAGATACACCCGACTTAATGACATCAGAATGGTGGGTGATTTTTTTCCAAAAAAGACTGTTAGCTGGTAGGTACCAAAAACACACACATCAACCTATTGACTAGTTCCTAAAAATAAAATTATTGTTTCGTTTAACTTTGTAACCAACTATTGAACGCCGTGGGGCGCCGGCTTAGAATTGCGTTCCCCCAATTCATCCCGTGGGTGTCGTAAGAGGCGACTAAGGGACAAACCGGAGGTCGGGCAGCAGCGTCCTCCGTGTACCTACTGCTCATCCTCACTGCGATCGCCAACCCGCCTGCCAAGCGTGGCGATTTAAGGCAAATTACCCCCAAAATGATCGAAAGCACAAAAACCAGGCCCCCAGTCCCCGGCAGCTCCGCTATCCCTGGCGCGGGTAGCGGTCAAGGTAACGGCGGAGCAGGGGGTGCTAAGAATCTCCGGAAGAGATCCGGCTACCCACCCCCACGACGACTGGCCCTGGTAACACACAACATACGCACAATGAGGACTGACGAAAAGATCTGCGAGCTGGAAGAGGAGCTGAGCAAGTTACACTGGGACATTATAGGGCTATGCGAAGTCCGTAGAGAGGGGGAGGACACCGTAACCCTGAAGTCTGGTAACTTGCTCTACTACCGGGAGCGACCAACAGTCCCAAGGTGGTGTCGGGTTTCTCGTTCACAAGTCCCTCGTAAACAACATAATAACCATCGACAGTGTGTCGAGCAGGGTGGTATACCTAATACTCAGAATATCCAAAAGATATTCGCTGAAGGTCATTCAGGTATACGCACCGACCTCGTCACACTCCGATGATGAAGTGGAGACTATGTATGAGGACGTAAGTAGGGCCATACATAGTACCAAAACCCACTTCACTGTTGTTATGGGGGACTTTAACGCAAAGTTGGGCAAGAAAAGCGGTGATGAGTTGAGAGTGGGGCAATTTGGGTATGGGCAACGGAACCCTAGGGGACAGAGGCTGGCCGACTTTCTGGAGAAAGAGGAACTCTTCATGATGAACTCTTTCTTCCAGAAGCCACCTCACAGGAAATGGACCTGGTTGAGTCCCGATGGTTTCACGAGAAACGAGATAGACTTCTTCATGACCGACAAGAAACGGATATTCAGTGATGTCTCTGTGATCAACAGGGTAAAAACCGGTAGTGATCACCGAATCGTAAGAGGCTCGCTGAATATCAATGTTAAACTTGAAAGGTCCAGCCTGATGAAGTCTACGCTCCGACCTACTCGGTTCCATATTCAAAACCCCGAAAGCTTTCAACTCGAGCTCTCTAATCGCTTTGCTTGCCTTGAGAACTTAGTTTCAGTGGACGAGATCAACGACGGGCTAGTGGAAACTGTCCGCACGGTAGGCTCTAAGTTTTTTAGACCCTGCCGTAAAGATAGACCTCAGAAATTGACCGAGCAAACCTTAAACCTCATGGCTGAACGACGCTTGCTACAGCTGCAGTCTTCCGATGACGCGAAGTCATATAGGCAGCTCAATAGACGTATATCTAAGTCCTTGCGACACGATCTGCGTCTCTTTAATACGAATCGTGTTAAAGAGACCATACAGCGAAACCAAGGCTCCAAAGTGTTCGCAAAGGACAAGTCTATTGGGCAAAGCCGGATGACAAAGCTGAAACGGGAGGATGGCAGCATAGCGTCGACCAAAGCAGAGGTTTTAGGCGAGATCGAGAGGTTCTATGGACAGTTATACACTTCGGTCGCAAAGCCCGTTGACAGCTTGGTAAGAGATCCAAGAGCCAAGCTGTCCCGACATTATACCGAAGATATCCCGGACATCAGTCTGTACGAGATTAGGATGGCCCTGAAGCAGCTTAAGAACAACAAGGCGTCGGGCGAGGACGGAATCACTTCAGAGCTTCTGAGAGCGGGTGGAACACCGATACTTAAAGTCCTCCAGAAACTCTTTAATTCCGTCCTGTCCGAGGGCAAAACGCCTCAAACGTGGAGCAGGGGTGAGGTGGTGTTGTTGTTCAAAAAAGGTGATAACAGCCTATTGAAGAACTACAGACCCATCACGCTTCTGAGTCATGTTTATAAGCTGTTTTCAAGGGTGGTTGTTTTAACAATCAGTTTTTTCAGTGCAGACGATACCCCTGCTATTTTGCAGGCGTCCATAGTCAACAATTTCCATCAAGTAGGCTGTATGCTTTCTAAAAAGGCAACAACGAATGTGTGCTTAAGTGGCATTTAATTATGTTCGCCGACACGCACACAAGCTCACGAGTGCGGCTTTACACGACTTGTGCGTACGTAGGTACGCACAAATCGTGTAAAGCCGTTAAAGGCTTACTTGAAAATGCTTCATTTTGCGTGCGACTACTAACGGTTCTAAGCTTGTTAATTCTATGTCCTAAACCAACACAATCTTGAAACCACGCGATAGGTTGGTCTTCTAAAAGTAACTTAAAGTAAGTAGTTGAATTTATTTTAGTTTCACAAAGAAAATACTCAGATTGTTATCAGATGGACAGTGAAAATTGCCCTTCAGAATCTGGCACAAACACAAACGAAAATTGTTTCTATTTTTGTCCGCAGTTTGCTCTGAAATTGTACATTTGTACAATTGACGTTAAGGTCCACTATTCACTGCAGTGTAATAAATGTTTTAAGGTGCTTAATTTACTTTAGTGTCTTGGTTTTTTGCTGGCTGTCCTGCTCTAATTGAATTTTCTCTTGAGTCGCTTTTAACAGAAAAATAGTAATGGTGATGAAGAAGTTAAGACGTCTAAATAAAATAAAAACGATAATGGCGCGTCTCTTTTTAACCGATTTCTAAAAAGGAGGTTACTCAATTCGACCGTATATTATATGCTTTTTTTATGTTTGTTCGCGCAGAACTTCGTCGTTTATGAACCGATTTTGATGAACCTTTTTTTGTTGGAAAGAAGATATTTCAAAGGTGGTCCTTTTATAAGTAAATCAAGGTTTGATGATGGAAAACCAGAGAAATCGAAGAGAACTTACAAAAATCGTAGGGGTGACTAGTGCGTTTGTAAGGTTTTTCATTAAGAATTTTAAAGCACTACAATTTAATAAAGTTCTGGAGTTGATCTGATGGTGGAGCTGAGAGACAGTCGAGGGAACTCCTCAACGATTCACAGCAACTATCTTGTGTTTGAGCTTGATTAATTTGTATTCATAAGAACTTTACACCTAGATGGATTCTAACTATTATTAGAGGTCTGATGATGAAGACGAAGGACAGTTCAGGGAACTTCTCAACGGTTTACAGTAGCTACCTTGTGTTTGGACTTAATTCATTTATATTGATGAGAACTTTACACCAAGATGGGTTATTGTTCGATGCAGTATACCTGCCATTTGGTCCCATAAAAAAATCATTTAGTTTCGTTCAGTAGTTTTTATTTTATGAGCATTTTTAGATTGTTGTGTGCACCGACCGGTGATACGGATAATAAAATTCTAGTGCATGTGTAAGAAAATTATGTATTTGACAAGAATTTGGGTTGAATATTTAAAATAAAAAGGGTAAAAAAATCAAAAAAATTAACCGACTTCAAAAACGACCACGAAAAGGGTAAAATAACCTACCAAATAACTTTTCTTTCGGAAGTCGGTGGCAAATACTTAATGAAATAAAAAACCAAAGCCACCGACTTCCGAAAGAAAAGTTATTTCGTAGGTTATTTTACCCTTTTTCGTGGTCGTTTTTGAAGTCAGGTTACATTTTTTGAAAGTTAACTATTTTGTTGAAAGCAGCATTACAAAACTCAAGATCTGTTTTAAGCTTTCACGTTTAATACTAGATTTAAACTATCACTTACGGGATATCTTCCGTAGTTATCCGTTATTTTCAACAATGAAGATTATGAAAAAAAAAAACGTTGTACTACTCTAGTCACTACTTTTGCATCGTTCATGGGTTTACCATCTCAAGAAAATTAAACATAACATAATCATAATCAGCAGTGTCCATTGCTGTTTCGCGGGTCACATTTAGCGAATTAGCTAAATCTAACTAAATTGGATTTCAAATGATTATATCGTCCCCGTAGAACGAAAAGTCACTAAGTCCAAAAATCGTCAAAATGGTTTTAAATGCCATCAAACTCACCGTATTTTTATCCATATTTCTATCTAACTAAGATTTCAATAAGTTTAATAGTTTACGTTTTAGCTTGTGCGAAAACACATCATGTTGACATGTTGAACCTTAAACTTTGGGGAACAAATACCTAAGTTACTTAATTATTTTATGACTACCTAAAATCAGCAATACACAATATCTAAGTAAACTTAGTTATTTTTTCCTTTAAAAAGAAAACTTATGTTTTCAGTCTTATTTGTTTCCAAATTCACCAAAACAATTTAGGTAATTTTAGAATAAACGGTTGGTTAAAAACTATGAAAGCAAAAACTAACTAAGTATACTTAATGATTTCTCGATCGACGCATCAATAATGTTTAGCATTATTCTACATAAGCAAAAATTAATTAAATCATGTTAAGGAGTTTTTCTCTACCTTGAAGACAACAAAATCATAATTTTCGTAATATCACTAATAGGTTTTAATGATTTTTAAACAACTTTTACGTGCATGTATTTAGTTAGGTATATTTCGCGCGCGATTTAGTGAGTTTGCCGCCTTCGTTGGCTCCGAGTAGGGAGTTAGTTATCTTTCTCGCGAATTAATTTTACCGTGTTTAACCCATACGTACTCAAAATGTTTATCCTTGGCAATGATTTTGAATTTCGTTAATAGTTTTTTGTAGTCGACGCTTAAGTGGT
Organism: Agrotis exclamationis; assembly: GCA_950005045.1. Taxonomy (NCBI): domain Eukaryota; kingdom Metazoa; phylum Arthropoda; class Insecta; order Lepidoptera; family Noctuidae; genus Agrotis; species Agrotis exclamationis. Next base: position 25,924,193 of record OX465417.1, on the reverse strand, counting down.
CAATGACGTAGACACGCTGGGATGAGCCTTGAAACCGATGTCACTAGTGAATAGTTCCTTATAGGCACGAGCAGCTGCTATCAAGTCTTTCTTCACATACCGGTTTAGAAAACTCACTATTATCAGCTTTTCATTAGAACCAAAGATGGGAACCCTTGAGATATAGTTCATTTGGGCTTTGGGACAGCTGTAGTTGACTTTACGGCCTATAGCGTCGATAACTGAGTTAGGATTCTCATCATTCTTTAGAAGAACTCCTTAAATTTCTACGTTATTTAGCCTGGACCTTTGTTCATAGGTTGACAGAAAATAGTGCTTGCCAAGTCAGACTGTACAAAATTCACAGTTTCTTGAAGCTTCTCAAATTCAAACACCTTTGCCTCAACTTCGACGAGTCTAGTATTATTGAAGTCGTCGAGTCTCCCAACAGTTCCCTCACATTTCGATTTGAGATCAGCCAACTCATCATTGATTATGCGGATGTTATCCACCAAGGTCAGCAAGTTAAGTAGCTGCCTTTTCATATCAAGGGTCTCGCTAAGAATAGTATCCTGGGACGCAGGTTCCGGGGTTGACACGACTGGCGACGAGGTTCTGCAAGTGGGGCATTTCCATTGAACCATCCGGTTGGCACCTAGCTTTCTCCACCCGGTTTCGGAGATGTTTGCACATCCAAAATCTAGGTGTTTTATGCAACTACCACACTGGACAAAACTCAATAGACGAATCTCTAAATCAATGCGATGTGACCTGCGTGCCTATAGTTCGGCACGGATCAAAGAGGCAATCGAGCAGAACCAGGGCTCAAAAGTCTTCGCAAAGAATTCGTCTATTGGGCAAAGCCAAATGACAAAGCTGAATATTAACGACGGCAGCATCATTTCGACGAAACCGGAGATCATGAGAGAGCTTGAGAGGTTTTATGGACAGTTATACACATCAACACGACAACCCAGTGTCGGTACAGTTCGAGACACAAGAGCTAAACTGACTCGACACTACACTAAGGATATCCCGGAAATCAGCCTGTACGAGATTAGAATGGCTCTTAAACAGCTAAAGAATAACAAGGCGCCGGGTGAAGACGGAATCACAACAGAACTTCTGAGAGCGGGTAGAGGAAAACCGGTATTTCTGTTGTGGGAGTGGAGTGTGGTTGTTCTTTTCTTAAAAAAGGGTGACAACACCTTGTTGAAGAACTACAGGCCAATCTCATTTCTGAGCCATGTATACAAGCTGTTCTCAAGAGTCATTACGAACCGTCTCGAACGCAGGTTTGATGACTTCCAGCCTCCCGAACAAGCCGGTTTCCGAAAAGGTTTTAGTACTATAGACCACATACACACGCTCCGCCAAATTATACAGAAGACAGAGGAGTATAATCGGCCGTTATGTTTAGCGTTTGTGGACTATGAAAAAGCCTTCGATTCAATCGAAACCTGGGCAGTATTGCAGTCCCTCCAACGATGTCATATCGACTATAGGTATATCGAAGTATTGAAGTGTTTGTATAGAAACGCCACCATGTCCATCCGACTTCAGGAAGAGAGCACGAAACCAATCCAATTGCAGAAAGGCGTGAGACAGGGAGACGTAATTTCTCAGAAACTTATCACGAACGCGTTGGAGGACGGTTTTCAAGCTCTTGGAATGGAACGGACTCGGCATCAACATCAATGGCGAATACATCACTCACCTTCGTTTTGCCGATGTTATAGTCATCATGGCAGAATCGTCGGAGCACCTCCATGCTATGCTCAGCGACCTCAGTATCGTTTCCCAATGGGTCGGCCTTAAAATGAACATGGACAAGACGAAAGTCATGTCGAATGTCCATGTGGCACCCGTACCGGTTGTTGTTGGGAATGATACTCTCGAAGTTGTAGACCATTAGTACCAGTTAGGTAGGTTCAACTCCGAGAAAGAGGTCGCCCGAAGAATCCAACTCGGATGGGCAGCGTTAGGGAAGCTACGTGATATATTCTGATCGAGAATCCCACAGTGTCTCAAGACAAGGGTGTTTAACCAGTGTGTGTCGCCAGTGATGACATAATATGGCTCTGAAACGTGGTCTTTGACTGCTGGCCTTTTAGAGAGACTAAGAGTCACTCAACGAGCAATGGAAAGAGCTATGCTCGGAGTTTCTTTGCGGGATAAAATACGGAACATGGATATTCGGCAAAGAACTAGAGTCACCGACATAGCTCATAAAATTTGCAAGTTGAAGTGGCAATCGGCAGGCCATATCGCTCGTAGAACTGACAACCGATGGGGAAGAAAAGTTCTCGAGTGGCGACCACGGACCGGAAAACGCAGCGTAAGCAGGCCTCCCACTAAGTGGACCGACGACGTCGACGTCGTGGCGAAACGTCGTTCGGCGTGGTGGTCTAAGGGGGAGGTCTATGTACAGCAGTGGACGTCTTCCGGCTGATGATGATCTTGATTCGTGTGTTTTGCATTAATTGATCGTTTTTGTGGTTTCATGTAACTGTTTTTGCTCTATATTTTTGATAAAATAAATTAATGATTGTATATCAATTATGTTTTAATGATTTTCTTATCCTCAATTATAACTAATAGGGGTGATAAATACTTAGTTATTATTTTCAGAATATTATGTTGCTCTCAGAAAGAAGTTACAATATAACTAAATCAAGTTAATTTCTATTAAATTCGTTTAAATATGGGCGAAAAATCACTAACTCAGATCGAAAAATCACTAACTTACTTCGAAGTTAAATGATGTAAGGGAAAAAAATTATTACTTTGTTATTTCCTAAATATCTTAAAAACAAATGATTTTCTTTTAATATTTCATATTCGAACATAAGCCCGAATCAGATACCAATAAGATAAGACTATAAATTCAGAAATATCTATTGTCAAATGAAAGTTATGTTTTTTTTACTTTTATTTTTCTTTGAAGCCTCATATCTCATTTTGGTCATTTTCGACTTAATGACTTTTCGCTCTACGGGGACGATATAGCTGTTCTATGAGTTGTGGTGGAATTTAGTCATTTCCCTCGGGATCGTTCTACAGAGATAAAAAGGCCAATGCAGCATTATATTATTATACTATCTACTATGACCTTAGGTCCACTTAGATTAATAAAGAAAGTGTGTGAATTAATTTTCAACATCCGGTTATTTTTTTCTTTATTTAATTTGTTTTAAGAGCGTAGAGTTAAATATTAGGAAAGAGTGTATTAAGTCAAAATATAGCGTCTAGGTTATCCAATTAGTATTAGTTGAAAGACATGGAATGTATAGCAAAGATCTAAACTCGTTTAGTGCCTTTAACGTGCAAGAGATACAAAAATCCATCAATCCTCACAAATTTTCACATTTATAACAGTAACTGAACGTTATGTGTGTGCCAAGAAAATTAGACAATATAATAACAGCACATTTTTGATCTCATTACACTTCAGTGCACAAAAACCCTTAACCTACACCAAAATACACGACAGCGTACGAGAAACGCACGTGAGAAAAAAACCGTTCAGCCAAAAGCCGAATATGAGCGAGAAACTCAATTACTACAACACGTGGCCTCCTAAGAGATATGTCAGCGTTTTTATTTAAGTTCACCCGTGTCTTACATAAATATAAGGAGCTTAGGACGGTCTTAGGGACCTATGTACGACTGTTACTGCACAATTTGTGGAGAGGACATTGTTTGTTGTTTTTTTCGGGGGACGCAAGTGATTTTGTGGTTAGTGTGGGCTGTTCAAGTTATAAATGGGGCCTTACAGAATATTATGAAATAAAGAGTTTTTGAAATGATTTAGAAAATTATACCGTTATAAATATTTAAAACGTTGTATTTTATGGGGGTGGGCATTTACTATAGAACCTCAATGAGATCAGTATAAATTTCTATTTTTCCATATGGAAATTAATAATAATAATTCCTTTAAAAAATCATAATAGACCCACCATAGATGACATTAATTTTTGTGCATTTTAACTGTTAATAGGTGACACTAGACTGTCGTCATACAAATAAATAAAATACGATAAACATGATGTGTTTCAAAAACAAAGAATTGTTGTCCCAATGCGAAAAATGGCAGGAATCTAATTTCACGATTTCAACAAAGCCAAAGTAATTTTAGAACCGGGTCAATTTTTCCAACACATTATTGCAGTGCTTCATGTGAATGTGCCTAAACACTCAGTCCCGAACAAACAGACCCGGTTCCAACCCGGTTCTTACCCGGTTATATTTGACACTCCAAGGCCGTGATCTGCATAATACATGAAACTCAATCTCGGCAGGTTTTGCGTTTTACACTCTAATGAAATATTGATTTAAATTGAGAAGATTTTATTGTGCCACGGGGATTTAGGTCGTTACCTTTTTATGGAGGGTGAGAAAGCAATTAGGGGTTTACAGTGAATGGTTATAAAAGGTAGGTGGATTTAGGCCTAATTTTAGACCCCGATTGGCAATGAATTGTTTTTGAACAGATAGTGTGTAACATTTTCAAAATCGCTTTTAGAAACAGCAAGACCTCGCTATCCGTAACCCATAAAAATATTTGTACCGTGCAGAAACTTAACCTACGACTGGCAGCGTAGCATTCGACTGCTCAGCCGCTAAACAAACTGAACCGTTCAAAAAATATCTAGATAGATCACAATATACAGACTGTGTGCAGGGCATTAGAAATGTTGAGAATCGACTATTATGAAGAATATTATAATGTAATAAAATAGGTAATTCATAACTGCATAAATCTAAAAATTTTGTCATAGTCAACGCATTTCAATCTCTCTCATAAATATTACTACCATTATAGAAGTTAAAAACAACTTTTCAACCAAAAGCATAGTCTACTTTTCTCTTAAACATAAACATAATTACAGTAAAAACAAGTGATAATCGACCTTAAAATACTTTCACCCAACATGTTAAGAAAACGTACAAAAACACAAACATTTATAAGACCAGTTTTTTTCCAGAAGTTGATGGTAAAAAGAGGTTACAAAGTAGATTCTCATAGGAATCATTAGCTAGAAAAAAAGTGCAGTGAGAGCGCGGTCGGGTCGAGAGGCGCGGTGACTGTGGCTTCAGAAATGTACGGACAACGGTGTAAACTGAACTGTATTGGAAAATGAACCCTATGAGTTAAAAGAAGTTGCCTTAAACTTGATGATTACATTATGTTTGACCAACAACACTGAATGATAACCCGATGATCGGATAAGTGAAAGTAAGTAAGGTTCATAGGGTAGCATTTTGTAGTTTGTGTAAACCCCATGGGATACAGGCATTTTTCTATGGATTGATGTATGTTCGTACCGTATAAGATAAAATACCAGGGCGTTTTTCAGTTGAGTGATGGTTGTGACTTGTGTTCATTGAGTGGGTGATTCCTGTAATCTTTTGTTTTAACGACCGTTTTACAATGCTCTGAGGCCTTATCATGAGTTTTCACAAACTGTTACGTAAAGTAAAGTGGAACTTTGACGTTTAATTTCAAGGAAAATATAGTTCCTTCTTTGTACACCAGAGGCACTGTTCCATTTTTCCATACAAGAAACGCTGTAATGACTGATAAGACGCTGTAGAGTAAAATACTGAAAACTCATGATAAGGGCTCTGTTCTGTAGACCGTTTTGTTACTTCAAAGCCAAGACCAACGTCTTGAGGTCGCAATTTTGGCTTGGGGTCCTGGGATATATACCTATGAATAGTACTATTGGGTTTAATTTAACGTACTTTCCGAGGCAAAGAGAAAACTCGCTACGAGAGAAAATCAACCATCCAGAGAAAAACCTCGGCAAGCAAGGCTTAACCTTGAATATAACCACGAGCTCCTCTCAAGAGTTCTACACAATTCTTCAAAATTCTAACAAACTTCTCTACACCAGCAGAAATGTCCTACATAATAGAAAAAACATGGCGCCTACATGAAGAGCCTCGTTCACGTCGTTAGTACAAGTTAGCGACACGACGCGTTACGTGACGCGTCTGGGATTTAAACAGGGACACTATCACGCTTGTAACCTATAGCGTATGACCTTATTTAAACGTGTTTGCACTAATTGCGATATAGAAATGTAGAACGAATTTTGCATAATAGTACGAAGAGTTGTAAGACTATTGGGTACAAGGTTTTTTGAGATAAATAATTAAGTATAGGATGTAAACATTTTAATGTTTGGAGAGACGTTGGTGCCATCTGTTGTGAACTGTTAAACTACAACTATCGCTTACCACACCATTAGATATGGAATAAGATCACTAGGATTAGATAGGTGGGATAAGATTACTACCCGAGTGCACCTTCGTGTGGTGGAAATCAGTCAGATCTGGCTGTCATTTGTAGATCAAAATCAAAAGTCATTTATTCAAATTAGGCTGATTTATCAGCACTTATTGAAGGTCAATTTTTACATAAGACAGTCCCCCAAAGCTAAAGATGTTTGACAATCGTTAAAAGAAGTAAAAAACAACATCAAGGGGATTCGTAGTTACTGGGTTTTCAGATAGGCAGTTACTTCATGTTAAATATTAATATTCAGCTGCAACCGAATAGGCTGGAATCTGACCTCAATAGGATACTTTGGGAAAACTCTAGGCAGGTGATGGTCTTATTTCAAAATTGCGATACAAAAGTTTTTCAAATTACAGTGTCAGACAACAGACCTGAATAAAAAGAAAGACAAGATTTTCTTTCCAAAATAAAAAAGACAGAAATTTTGTAAACAAAGTGGGTAAGTTCTCGCAGTGTATCTGCAGCGTCTACTGTTACTAGACGCGCTAAGTAAGCGAGCGATAACGGCCACTACTGCAGGAAGCAATAACGCTCGCTCGGGATACAGACGCGAGCTTTTTTATTTTTGTTTTACACGTCATGGCCGAAATAAGGGACCAACACTTATTTTAGTGTTTGAATAAAAAAGATTGGAATAAAAATCTAGTTTCAATTCAAATACTTTTTCTATTCAATTCTTATTTTTTATTTATTTAAACACACATACAGCTATCATCACAGGCTTAAATTAATACAATAGAGTAGTTGTAGTTATAAATATATAATTATTATTTTATTAGATAGACTTATAAAAAACTGAAGAGTATCTAAGAAACCGAATGTCAGTTAACAATTTTTGTGTGGATATAGTTTTGTATCCACGCCATTGTCTGAGGATGGAAGGCGCCACTGAGGCCTGTCCCAAAATGAGGTGACGTAAAGATCTGCATGACCTGGTGTAAAGGCTGGCTGGGTTAAAACCCTCTACTTTAAAAGTAAACAATACACCGAAATAAATATTATTATAGTCAATAATAATATTTCCAATCATTATTCATAAAATAATACCTAAAGATCACTGCTAAAGAAAACCCATGGCAATCTCATTAAAAATAATTAGACCTAAACCAAAAATTTATATCTTTACAAAATCTTCCTTTCCCTTTTAATAAGCCTTGAACATGAACAAGCAACCAAAGGCAAGAAAATAACTCTCATTTTGCGTGTACCAGTGAAATTGGCCCGCAGTGTACAGCTAAGGTTTTGTCTTACAATTTTGTGCTTTCGGTTGCCAGTCTTTTGTTCCGCAGGATGAAAATAGCAATTAAGCCGTCTCATATGAATTAAAATAATCTCACCATTTTTTATAGACGCTTAGTCGAGAATTTATGTCATAATTTCTTTGGTATAACAATGAGAATTAAATTGCAGGGGTGTTGAATAGAAATGGTGTTTCGAAAGATTTAAAGACATTATTTTTTCAATTTCTAAACTATTCTTAATTTTTTTTTTGTTTAGCTTGGTAAAATCATCAAATGAGTCCTCCCACCTCACTGTCAGACTTGTACTGACTGAAATCCACGTTGTCCTTCAATAGCCCTTTATGTTCTGGGGTCACGGTAATGAGATAAGTCCCGTGACCCCGGCAGGCTTTGGCCCTCTAGAGGGGGGCCCCATCATCATGCTGACACTCTTTGAGGCGCGCATGGAACACAGCGCGCCGTCGACCCAGGCATGGTCCATGGTCGGACAGCGAGTCTCCCATTACTCGCCGCTCGCATGCCCGCGCTTACGGTGGCCGGAGATCGTCTGGCGACGTCCGTCGCAAACTATTCTTTTACATGGTACAGAAGCATGCATATGTTCAAGATTGACCCCTGGGGAACATTTAAGGTTTAACAGCGCTTTTCAAGGAAACTGTGGATGACCATCTATATGCACCGTAACCTTAACTGAATTTTAATTTTACCCAAAAAAAAAATTGGATTGGATTGGGATTTTTTTTAAACTTCGAATAAATTGACGTGCTGATGTTACTTGGTGAGTTTCCGTCGTGCCTCAGAAAGCACGTTAAACCGTCATCAGTCGGTTGTAGGATTTAAAGCACTTATATTATACCTTCAGGTTATAATTTTAACTACAACTTTATTAACAATCATATTTTAATATACCTGTGGATTCAATGGTTTATTAGCCAAAAAATCCCAAATATGTAATGTACAATATACAATCTGGTATGAATACATGATAAAGAAAAAATTTTGGTAAATATCAAAGTCCAAATTATTACTCTTGTTATGTACTCTTTCTTTGATCTTCTTCAGACTTTCCTTTTCTCTCGTAATTTGAAGGGCTTTGTCAGTAATGAGATTACGTAAGCCAATTATTTGTACGACAACTTTTCGTGATTTCTATGGAAAGAATCATTCTTTTAAATGAAGTGAATGCAGAATCTTAAATAATTACGTTTTTCTTGACGATTGACTTGATTATTATTGACGGTTACAGTATTATAGATGCATATAAACGAAGGAAGGATGGAAATGTGTGAGGAATGGTATTAAGAAAAAATAATTTAAAGAAAAACAAAAAACCCGAAAGCGTCATAAAAACTAATTTTAAAAAATACGTGAAAAAATTAACATGAATAAAAACTAAAAAGAACGAAACAAGTCCAATAGAACAGCAGGAAGAAGCAGAACAGAACGACTCACAGTCGGGGCCTATTTAAATACCAATCAAATCTTCCCAAGGGGTCCCGAGTGTGAGTCGTTCTGTTCTGCTTCTTCCTGCTGTTCTGTTGGGCTTGTTTCTTTCTTTTTAGTTTTTATTTAAGTTAATTTTTTCACATATTTTTAAAAATTAGTTTTTATGACGCAGTCGGGTTTTTTATTTTTCTTTTTGTATTTTTATTTTTAAATATTAGTTTTACTTTTAATTTAGGCCCATCTTTTTTAAACATTTAGTAAGTAACACTAATTGTATATTTCTAGTTTTAGTTATTTATAATAACATCTAATGTAACACCTAAAAAAAAATGTGGCTGATATAACAAAACCTCCGAAAAATATCAATGAAGCATCCTTATTCCAAAAATAACAACAGAACCCGGTGGTGTATGTTTACGCATAATTCTCACATAAGCAACCCTTCCAGTTGTTATCTCGTGCATTTGAACACCACACAACCACCCCTTTCGTTCACAATCACAGGTCTTATAGTATCTTAAGAAGGGAGTTCCGAGTTATGCTGTTTTATTCGAAAGGTCACCTATTTATTATTACTTTGAAACTCTGTTGGGTTAAAATATTGCGGGGATAGTGACTATGTCAAAATCATTACCATTAAACCACCCGGGAGGCCAACTTATTTGATAATTTTACCACAGTAAAAAAATGTGAGTCCTAATAATCTTTTGTCAAAAACAGTCATTACCGAAAACTTCAAAAATCTCACCCGTCAGCCCGTCACCAAATTCCATCTCTGAAAATTACGTTATAACAAACATTTTACCTCCAAACATTGAAGACGCATACACTATAAAAGTTACTAAGACCAATGTTATAGAAGACACCGCAAGTTGTTGAGGTAACGGGCTGTTGCATTGTTACTAACTAGTTTCTAACTCATGTACCAACTATTTAAGACGACACATACGGCAGAAGATTTTGTGGAGCATGCTGGTTTCCTTATGATTGTGTGAAAGGATTGGTGGGATATTTAAAAATAATTTTCCTAACAATAGGAATATTCCGGATTCGTAGGTGCGTTTATCAATGGAACTTGCACACTTTAGTAAAAGAAAAAAATAAGACAGTTATACCTAGTAAACCCCTGTCTGCGTTACTCACGACTGACGGTTAGATCACATTTCAAAGTTAAATGAATCCCTTGACGAAGTCAGTCTGTTTGTTACGCTTTTACGCCTAAACCACTGAAGCGATTTCGACTGAACCTTGGAGACAGTTATTAAAATGAAATGATGAAAATAATGATAATTATTTAGATTATAGAATCAGGCGTTACTTTGCGGAAATCCATGACATTAAATGTTATGAAAAATATCTAGTTTTAATTCCGCTACAAAAATCCATGCTTCATGTGCATATGCATGAGGGCGGGAGGGTGGGACTGCATCCTGCATGAAGCCTGGATTTTTGTAGCGGAATTAAAACTACATATTTTTCATAACATTTAAGATAATTATTTAGCTAGTATTAAAACAAATTCAACATATATCACCCAACATGCTCTCCAAATTTGCCGATCGTAAAAACTAATCAAAGCGTTATATTTATTCAGTACAGCGCAAAGTTGTAAGTCTCACGCATCCCTCAACTTCGTACGAGCTAAGTAGGAGGCACCAACTTATGAAAACTGTGCTGTAATTATTTTACGTGTATAGTAAGTACGTGATATTAATTTCAAAGCCAACAGGGGAGGAGTTTACAAGGCGAGACTACGATTAAATGCTTTGCTAAACGTCGGCGCTAAGCTTGGTTGTCGTGTCCTTGGCGTGCATACTTACTGTAAAAAATACATGGGAGTCGTCACACCAAATACGCCACGCTATCGTCGTCGTTTAGCACGTCGACTCAGCCCCTTCGTACACTAGGCGACGTAGTCTCCGATTGCTTGCGACTTGGGTATCCATGTGATCACAATACAAATCCCACAGAAGTTCGTACACAGGCACGCGTCAATGGATACCAATGTCGTAATGTATCGGAGACTTGCGTCGCCTAGTGTACACCGTGTGTCCAGTAGCACCGTGATGACCTCGCAGTTTGCCAAAGCCGATAATGTTTGGCTCTCAGTTCTTGAATTGTTTTATTTAAAAAATAGATTGAGCAGTGAATGGCAACATCTTGAGAAAACACACTCAAAGGAAGCCTTGTTGGCAACATTCTTTGGAAAGGTCTGGTGGGTAGTAACCGGCACGTGTGTTCGACCAGATTTATGAACGCGTACGCAGCGAAAGGAACGTAGCTCAGGTGGCAAGGTTTCTGCTCCCTCATGCGAAAAAGACGTGAGGATTTCTTAAATTATTCTCATTTACCAATTTGTAAATAAAAATTAGTTAGTGCAGCTCTGAAAGATTATATTATTTACTTGGCGAAAATATTCTGGGTCTCTTGTAAATCCTTACATAAACATTGACTGAATATAATAGATAGATACCCATACAACTTGTCTTCGTAACAAATAACCATTTTTTTCTTTCAACCATTTCAATACGTAAAAGTCTTCAAACAAAAATACATCCAAGTTATTTTCAGTTAGGCAAAGTTTGCCAAACAGTTGATATGGAGTAGAGAGCGAAGCGCATTCGAAGAGCAGCGGTGTCTAAGGCATTCTGCTTCCTTTATGAAATCCTACGTGGGAATTTTTGAGAACTGTTATTGCAAGTTTTGGTGTGGTCCTAGTGAAAGCGTTAAAGTCCCACTGTGTTAAAAGCCAAGTATTAAGATCAGTGCGTCTGAAATGAAAAGGTCTACGCTTGGGGTCTCACTAAGGGATGAAATCCGGAACGAGGTTATACGACATAAGAACAAAGTGACAGATATTGTCCATAAGTGCAGCAAGCTGGAGTAGCAGTAGGCTGGTCATGTCTGTCGTAGAACCGACGAGAGGAAGGATATGTGAACAAGAAACTGCTACTGCGACGACCACAAAGTCACTGCACTGCGTCTTGCGACGACGTGGCGGTACTCACACGAAATGGCTGACGCATGTGCGTGCGTGTCTCTTGACGTCATTTGCTTTGTAAGTCGCGTCACTTGAAACTACATACAACGTAAACGGTCGCAAAAAATAGTATTGAATTAAAAAACCCTGAAAAAAAATAGTATAGAAATGTCTTATTTGCAAATCCACCTTTATCGCCCTGTAACAATCTTTTACCGCGAAACTTTTTATTTATCACACACAAACTAGTCAAACTTCTGAATAAAAAAGTTTCCTCTACAAGTGGAAACATACCCTGCCACAATAGGAATGTGTGAACAATATTAAAAGTTTGTACGTTTTACAAAACGTGGCTCCGCAGAGATACTTTGTTTCCTTGCATACATTTTGTATGTTATTGTAAGTTTATGTTCGCAAAAAGTGGATAATCTGCAGTAGTTGGTTGGTTAAGAACTTTGTTTTATGGTCATAAAGTAATGTCGGGTTGAATTTATCTTGTAGATACTTATCCAGCATTGCGTAAAATACCTAATTTCAATCATCATGTCCATTTTTTAATTTTTTTATTTACTGATAGGTTCGCGTTTGACCACTATCTCGCCTAATGGAAGCGAAGATGTGGTCAACGGTAAGCGCGCTTGCCTAGAAGTAATACCTAAATTAAATGTTCGAGGATTAAAGGTGTGATGTGTTTTGCGTTACACACATTTTTAATTCCCGAAGGGAAAGGCACAGAAGTATGTAATAATACGCCTACGTTAAGTAGTATGTAATAGGGATTGATCCTATTTCTATCTACCGGATTCAAATCTGGTCTCTGTGGCTGCGACTGAGAAAGATTTGAAGGAGAATCTCCATACGTATTGTTCGTCCTGGTAATTCAGAACCTCACCTGGGATGTTTCTATTTCATCAATAAAAAAATTGTTAATGGTTGATAATGATTATTTAAAATTGTGATGTATAGCAAAAAAGTCATTATTTACAAATCCTGTTGTCTCACAGTTTATATAAAAATCGTGGTTATTTATTTCAGTTCACAATTTCACACTTCATTTTTTATTTCCACCACCGTTATCTCTAAAGAAACGTCAATTTATCTACGAGGTCCCAAGTCTATTTTCCTTCACCTTCATTCGTTATCTTATACACAGAAACTATGACAAAATACAACAACCTTAACTCATGTTGTGCCTCACATGAATGCAAAACATATCCAAAGAACTGAAACTATTTTTTCCCCGAAAAAAAAAAACTATTTCGTCAAAAATCGACACACGCGCCACCAAGAGCAAACAATAACAATGACAAATATTTGCATCAAAGCAAAAACGTTTCTCGTACTACAATATTTGGTATCCGTATGAGGTAAACATTCTCAAAAGAAAAGAATCCAGTTTAGCGTGAAATAGGGAAATTCCTTAAAGAATGTACGGGGGCGGGTCGACGTTGATACATCGTAAAGAAGATGTGAATGCAATCTTGAAAGTGTATTTACTTACAGGGGCGTTTGAGGGTCTGTTAGGAATTGGAATAGGCCTCAATAAGAATAAAATGGGCATAACTATGTGTACAGTCACGAGCAATAATATGTATACACTTAGCAGAATTCAAAAGCGATGTTTTCCTACCATATTGATTTACCTTTTGTGTTTTCATAAACCTTCTATTTTGGAAGCCATGCTATTACGAAATAGGTCTTATATCTCAGTAGAAACCAGTATTTCACGAGGAAATCGCGTTTGAATTTTGTTAAGTGTATACATTTCATTACTCATTTCTTTTTCCACATCGATCCCTACAGCATAAAATAAATCAATCAGTATTCAACAATTATTTTACCCATTAACAAATAAACACAGCAAATACAAACTCGAATAACAATCCAGTTCTGTAATTGGTTTAAAATTTTAATAAGAGACGGCGCAGCTATCGTCTGTACCTATCTTCTTACAATTAATTTATTGCCCAAGTTTACCTTATGTAAAGTTGTGAACAGACTCAGCGGATAAGACTGTGTTTTGTAGGAGACTGAATAGCGGGAAATGTAATTTAACTTTGATTGTAGTTAGAACAATATCAGGTTGCACACAGCTTGGTGAAAGCTATTTTATTACGAAAAAAGAAAAGTTGAAAAATGGTCGGTGCCGTTAGCACTGTAGTTAAACCATTGACTGCTGAGCTAAGTGTGAGTAGGTTCGATTCCCGCACGGAACAAATATATATTTAATCTTGTATGACTAACAAGTAGTTGTTTCAGGACCGAGTGTTTGTGCATGTGATTTTTCCAAGCTACTGCAACTTCAGAATGCCAGAATCAACAGGAGCGATATGAAGTCCGACGAAATCCTGGAAAATGAATTTGATTACCTTGGACCCTGCAGCTTAATCAACTGGAACCACCGCTTGAACTTGGTTGGTTCTATTCTTAAAAGACTATCTTAGACACTTCTGTATATTCCACATTTTAGCTAAGATTTTTCATCCGGGCTGTGACATTTGTGTTTGTTTCGGATATTTCTCTCCGAGTAACCCAATCGAAATCCCTGACATTTAGTATTAAAACATAAGTGTTTTTTACAACCTATTTACTGAATAAATTTCGTTACAAGGTTATTTTAGGTAGCCCGCAATTTCAACAATATCACTTTTTGTGTTATTCATTAATTCTCGTACCACAGTCCCGGCTTTGGAAAATTTTCAGAGCCCGTACAATGTTTGAACAAAGATAATGATATTTTGATCAAAGTTAAGCCTTATATCATCATTTTAATAATGCTTATTAATATGTTGGCATTTCAATAATTTTACATGGAATGTTATAATTAATCTTATATTTGATATAGAATGAAGCTTTGATAACTTCAAACGATGTTATACTTATTAATGTTCATGTTCATGATAAAGTAAATACCGGAAATCTTATAATTAGGGAAAATTAGTTTTTTAGTAAAAGTAATATTACAAAAAAAAAATTCGCTATTATTCACAATACAGGTTTATAATCTTGCTTATGGTCTGCAAGTAAAATTTAAAAAAACAATCTGCATAGTAACAAACACACATTACATTCCCAAAAAAAATCGGACGTAAGTATTTTATTAGAACCTACTTAGTAAGATAATAATTATGTTATCTTGTTACCAACCGAATGAGTCGGCAAACATGTTTGCATGGTACCTACCCGAGAAGCTTATTTTCCTCTCTATATTATACAAAATTTCCTAGAACATTACAGGCTCTCTACATATTTACCTTCATATTCTAAGGTAAGTAAGATTCTCCTAGTCACGTCAAAATGTTAGACCCAGGTATGTCTGCGGGCAATGTTGTGTTTTCCTTAGAAACATGTAACTTCACAAAACCGGACAACGTCTTTTAGTAAGATGGCATCCCACATTATTAATTCGCAGAATTGGGAATTCGTTGAAGTAATAATTTAGTTTGATCATCATCCAAAATATGAATATTCGATGAAGATTCCAAAAATATCAAGAGGTCACAGAGTGTTAAATTCGCAGAATTGTGAATAGTACGTCGAAGTTATAATTTAGATTGATCATTGTCCAAAATATGAATATTCGATGAAGATTCCAAAAATATTAAGAGGTCACAAAGTGTTTAATTTGCAGAATTGGGAATTGGTCAAAGTTATAATTTAGTTTGATCATTATCCAAAATATGAATTTCCGATGAAGACCCATCAACGCCAGAAGTGTATTACGATAACCATACAGTCACATCGCTCTGAATTTAAATGATTATAGCTCAATGACTATAAATACATAGAGAATAGAAAGTGGAGGAAACGGGTCAGTTCAGCCATAACCGCAGGAAATAATAATCAATTTTGATTGCTTATGGTAACTTGCATCTGTCCCCGCACTATCAAACTGGCCTCTAGTGATGTGTCGTTGGATGAAATGGATATCGTTGATATTTCAACATTTCGTTGTATGTTATTGCTGGAGGTTTTTAGAATAGCTAGGACATTACTTACGTATTTCTATTTTGTAGACATACGTACGTATGGCTTTTAAAACATGTTATCGTAACCTGTTATCGGGATCTGTGGTACTACTATCTTAGCACGAAACTCGTAGATTCATTTCCTACTCCATATGGAGTATACTTACGGGCGAGACATTATAATTAGGGGCACGAACTAAAATTAGAGATAACATGATTAAACAGGTCTCCACTGCCGATGTGTTGTCAAAACTCATGAATTTTAAAAATATTGAGGAGTAGAGTTCACTCAGTAGTTTCAAGTAACTTTCGTATGGACCCTTATCTTCGTTGCAGAAAATCTTTGAAAGTCCTTAGGGATTTTCCAGATCCTCAAAAGTCTGATCTTCCGTATTGAGATAGAATATTTGCTAGACAATCATATACATTTTCTTTATCGACTACACTAACTACAACTTCAAGCAAGCAGCTCCTCTCAAATCCAAAACTTTGATGTCAATATCAAAACTTGTTCATTTCTCTTGCATCAGTGCCAGTGCCAACGTAGTAACTCCCTTTATGAAGTAGAGCAGTCTCGCCCCGTGTGTGCGTACCAGGAATTGAACCAATAAACTGTTCAATGCAATACAACTTCTCGGAAGTAGCGAAATAACTGTGGGATATCCAAAGTCATGGACGAAACTTGGTCGTATTAGAAATTCTGTATCGGAGAATTTGTAGCTAGAGGTAGGAGTTTGTTTGATAAAGAATCATAATTATCTTATTTAAAAAATAAATGGCCTAATCTGTTGCTTAGTCAAATATTTTGTAACTAGGGACAAGATTTTGTTTTGTGAAAAAAAAAATACTTTTCAGTTTTGTAACTCCCTTTATGAAGTAGAGCAGTCTCGCCCCGTGTGTGCGTACCAGGAATTGAACCAATAAACTGTTCAATGCAATACAACTTCTCGGAAGTAGCGAAATAACTGTGGGATATCCAAAGTCTGGATCAAATCGCTAGTTTATTATAATTGGCTGGAACAATTCCGCCTCAAAATTACACCATTTTACGAAGTGCTAATCGAACTAAATTATTATTAATCAATAGCGGTCCACTGATGAACAAACACCCCTACAAAACTGCGCCAATACATCCTGTTCCAACCTGTCCCGGATATTTTGACCTGTGGTCGAGTGTGCCAACAAACTTTAGGCCCACTCAACAGATCATCATCATCATCAGCCTTTAAATGTTCCCACTGCTGGGACACAGGCCTCCTCTCTGTGAGAGGGAGTGGGCCGTAATCTACGAATTTTTGGTTCTAGGACATGCCGGTTTCCTCACGATGTTTTCCTTCACCGTTTTGAGAGCAGTGGCGTTGAAATAAATTACACAAAGTAATGCGCCTGACGGGGTTCGAACCCACGACCTACAACTTGTAAGTCGAGGCCGATACCACTGGGCCACCACTGCTCAACAGATACCGCTCTTTAAAAACTTACCGATGCAGTATACGTATCACAACAAGAATAAATAATTTGCTCCCTCGGCCATCAATTTTACCGTCATGTCATTCAGTCAATAATTCATCCTTTTTACAAAATGAGGATTGTAATGGCCATAAATTACAATTAAATGAAACAAAACAACCAGCTTGAAACAACCGCTGTCGAACAAAAGCCTCATTAAAATTGATTAAAATTAGTTCGATTAACATTTCAAAAAGTAATTACACGACAATAAATCATTAACATCATTCTGAACAATACATATAATTGAAGTACAATCATGAATTACACACACGAGTTAATTTAGTGCTGATAATTTGCACTTATTAGCTACAATGTCAGCGTGTCAAAATGAATTATTGTCCAATTTAGCTGATTGGTGATTTAATATATGACTTTTGTTAATATCACTAAATAAGTGGGCGATTATTTGTTGGCTTAAATCAGAGCTACATTTTGTTTGTTAAAAATTTGCTTGAAGTATGTGAAAGGTTATTAAAATCATTTGATTTGACGGATATCGCAATAGCTGGGCAATTATTGGCTACCGAGCTACATTTCATGCGTTAGGGCCGTTCCGCACTATGTCCGATCCGAATCCGATCCGAACCCGTGAAAAAATTGGTCTAGAAAACACGAACCGAATTCGGATATTCCTTACGCACTACTCCCATCTCTGATACAAATCCAAGCAATTTAGGAGCCATCTTTTGGAATAAAATTGATGCTTCACGTCACCCAGCCGCATACCCCGCACGCTCCGCTGCCTCTCTGCTCTTCGGATTCAACTAGGACGCAGTGGGCGAGCGTTCATACAAATAATACTATGGCTACTTCGCTCCGTCAAAAATCTTATCCGAAATGGAGATTCTATAATGACGGAAAGAAATCGGATGACGGAGATCGGATCTAGTGCGTAAATTACCATAGAAATAGTTCTACGGCTACGACGGACCGTATTTTCACGGTTTACGGATCGGATTCGGATCGGACATAGTGCGAAACCGCTCTTAAACTCTTATACAAAACAGATATTTTATGATTAGTCATTCATTCCGCGTTAGGTGATTTGTGTGTTCAGTATGATCACCCACGGTACAGAAGAAAGTCGAACGAAAGTTACTACATCTCAGCGTATCTTCAAAGTTTAACTTGTCAAATTCTTAATTACAATCACTGCTCGTTAACTTACTTAAAGAAGTGCGATCAATTATAAAGCACATTAATTTGTGGTTTTGAATGAATATCGTATTTACCCGACTGCTAAAGAAGGAGGGTTATTAATTTATCTGGAAAGGCATACATCCCAAGCGATCGCTTACGTAAGTAACTTTTTAAGCGCGATCAATTAAAAATTAACGAGCAAGCAATAAAATTGTTAAGTAACTTTAAACTTGGGGTGCTAAGACAGGAAACCTCCACGTGCGTCCGTGGACTGGAGTTCCCTCTGGGATACGTCCGTGGGGAAGACCAGTTTTTCGGGCCGGTGCACCCTGGGATGCGGGCAAAAACTCTTCCTTAGGCACTGTGTGCCTAAGAGGTCTCTTTGCCCGTATGCGAATAGCCTGTCGTTTGGACGCTCCAACGCGTGTCCCTGTGATTAGCAGAGGGCACAGCGGCGGAGCGGGCTTGCGGACGGTGAGTAATGGGTAGCTCGCCTTCCGACCAAAGACCAAACCCGGGTCGGTGGCGCGTCGTGTCGTGATTCGCGCGTGCCTTCGGGGAGTTGTCAGCAAACTGACGGGGCCCCTTATGGGCCAAATGCCTGCTGGGGTCGCGGGTTTTTCTTAACACAGGATACCGTGGCCCCGGAACGTAAAGAGCATCCGAAGGAACACGGGTGGATTTTAGTCAGTAAGAGTCTGACAGTCCCTTCCACCCCACCCAGGGCGGGAGGACTCATTTGATGAATTTACCACTTAAAAAAAAAGAAGAAAAAGTAACTTTAAACTTAATACATAAGTGGTGTAAATTCCAAACCAAACAACAAACATGGTCCAGCCATATTCTTCAAGCTCATATTTCAGCTTTAAAGTAAGCACTCCACAGCCAAACCCTTTAAAGTCATACATCATAGTGACGGTTACAGACCTGGAACTGTGCCAGCTGATAGCAATGCTGATTGACTTATTGCCTGAACGTAATAGCGCAACGGATTAGTTTTGTGTGAACCTCGCGTAAAGATGATCGTCCACTGCTTCTTAAGATGTGTTTGCAGTTAGCTGCGTTGATTAAGTACATGGGCCATAGCTTTCCTGTTACCCAAGCAAAAGGCAGAGGTTGTACTGCAAAAAGTTAAACATCTGTTGAACACTGTCTTGTCTAAAAAAACTGCACTGACACTGACAAGTGTTCAACAGAAGTTTACAAAAACAAGACGTGTTGCTTGCCTTAACCCTCATTTAGACGATGAATGAAATTGCATACGAGTTGCGTTGAAGCGCAGTTAATTATAATTCGATTTTTTTAATTTTCCAACGAACACGAAACTAAACAAAAAACCATCAAAAATCCCCTCAACGCTGCCGCTGTCAGTAATTTTGTGCCCAAGAGACCGGTGGCGAAATAAAACGACGTGTGACGCGTGAATGGCAACGGCATGTATTTAGCATTAACTTGGCGTTATAAAGTCTTTTGAACCGAAACATTCGATTTCAAGCCAACTAAATATTTTTCGCATATATAATATTAGTTAAGACGGATACCACGCTACGGGTTACAAACGCCATTCGTCACTCACACAGAACGCCATGATCTACGCTTATACGCCACTAACTCAGTTCGTCACAAGCTCAAACACTGTTCGTCAGAAACGCAGTTCGTAAAAAAAGTAATTCCTCATTAACAGTTGTCCAATACCAACAATATCCAGTGGTCGCAAAGGGTTTAATTCGCAGAATTGGGAATTCGTTGCAACAATAATTTAGTTTGATCATCATCCAAAAAATTAATATTCGATGAAGATTCCAAAAATATCAAGAGGTCTGAATGTTAAATTCGCAGAATTGTGAATACGTCGAAGTTATAATTTAGATTGATCATTGTCCAAAATATGAATATTCGATGAAGATTCCAAAAATATTAAGAGGTCACAAAGTGTTTAATTTGCAGAATTGAGAATTGGTCGAAGTTATAATTTAGTTTGATCATTATCGAAAATATGAATTTCCGATGAAGACCCATCAACGCCAGAAGTGTATTACGATAACCATACAGTCACATCGCTCTGAATTTAAATGATTATAGCTCAATGACTATAAATACATAGAGAATAGAAAGTGGAGGAAACGGGTCAGTTCAGCCATAACCGCAGGAAATAATAATCAATTTTGATTGCTTATGGTAACTTGCATCTGTCCCCGCTCTATCAAAATGGCTTCTAGTGATGTGTCGTTGGATGAAATGGATATTGTTGATATTTCAACATTTCGTTGTATGTTATTGCTGGAGGTTTTTAGAATAGCTAGGACATTACTTACGTATTTCTATGTTGTAGACATACGTACGTATGGCTTTTAAAACATGTTATCGTAACCTGTTATCGGTATCTGTGGTACTACTATCTTAGCACGAAACTCGTGGACTCATTTCCTACTCCATATGGAGTATACTTACCGGCGAGACATTATAATTAGGGACACGAACTAAAATTAGAGATAACATGATTAAACAGGTCTCCACTGCCGATGTGTTGACAAAACTCATGAATTTTAAAAATATTGAGGAGTAGAGTTCACTCAGTAGTTTCAAGTAACTTTCGTATGGACCCTTATCTTCGTTGCAGAAAATCTTTGAAAGTCCTTAGGGATTTTCCAGATCCTCAAAAGTCTGATCTTCCGTATTGAGATAGAATATTTGCTAGACAATCATATACATTTTCTTTATCGACTACACTAACTACAACTTCAAGCAAGCAGCTCCTCTCGAATCCAAAACTTTGATGTCAATATCAAAACTTGTTCATTTCTCTTGCATCAGTGCCAGTGCCAACGTAGTAACTCCCTTTATGAAGTAGAGCAGTCTCGCCCCGTGTGTGCGTACCAGGAATTGAACCAATAAACTGTTCAATGCAATACAACTTCTCGGAAGTAGCGAAATAACTGTGGGATATCCAAAGTCATGGACGAAACTTGGTCGTATTAGAAATTCTGTATCGGAGAATTTGTAGCTAGAGGTAGGAGTTTGTTTGATAAAGAATCATAATTATCTTATTTAAAAAATAAATGGCCTAATCTGTTGCTTAGTCAAATATTTTGTAACTAGGGACAAGATTTTGTTTTGTGAAAAAAAAAATACTTTTCAGTTTTGTAACTCCCTTTATGAAGTAGAGCAGTCTCGCCCCGTGTGTGCGTACCAGGAATTGAACCAATAAACTGTTCAATGCAATACAACTTCTCGGAAGTAGCGAAATAACTGTGGGATATCCAAAGTCTGGATCAAATCGCTAGTTTATTATAATTGGCTGGAACAATTCCGCCTCAAAATTACACCATTTTACGAAGTGCTAATCGAACTAAATTATTATTAATCAATAGCGGTCCACTGATGAACAAACACCCCTACAAAACTGCGCCAATACATCCTGTTCCAACCTGTCCCGGATATTTTGACCTGTGGTCGAGTGTGCCAACAAACTTTAGGCCCACTCAACAGATCATCATCATCATCAGCCTTTAAATGTTCCCACTGCTGGGACACAGGCCTCCTCTCTGTGAGAGGGAGTGGGCCGTAATCTACGAATTTTTGGTTCTAGGACATGCCGGTTTCCTCACGATGTTTTCCTTCACCGTTTTGAGAGCAGTGGCGTTGAAATAAATTACACAAAGTAATGCGCCTGACGGGGTTCGAACCCACGACCTACAACTCGTAAGTCGAGGCCGATACCACTGGGCCACCACTGCTCAACAGATACCGCTCTTTAAAAACTTACCGATGCAGTATACGTATCACAACAAGAATAAATAATTTGCTCCCTCGGCCATCAATTTTACCGTCATGTCATTCAGTCAATAATTCATCCTTTTTACAAAATGAGGATTGTAATGGCCATAAATTACAATTAAATGAAACAAAACAACCAGCTTGAAACAACCGCTGTCGAACAAAAGCCTCATTAAAATTGATTAAAATTAGTTCGATTAACATTTCAAAAAGTAATTACACGACAATAAATCATTAACATCATTCTGAACAATACATATAATTGAAGTACAATCATGAATTACACACACGAGTTAATTTAGTGCTGATAATTTGCACTTATTAGCTACAATGTCAGCGTGTCAAAATGAATTATTGTCCAATTTAGCTGATTGGTGATTTAATATATGACTTTTGTTAATATCACTAAATAAGTGGGCGATTATTTGTTGGCTTAAATCAGAGCTACATTTTGTTTGTTAAAAATTTGCTTGAAGTATGTGAAAGGTTATTAAAATCATTTGATTTGACGGATATCGCAATAGCTGGGCAATTATTGGCTACCGAGCTACATTTCATGCGTTAGGGCCGTTCCGCACTATGTCCGATCCGAATCCGATCCGAACCCGTGAAAAAATTGGTCTAGAAAACACGAACCGAATTCGGATATTCCTTACGCACTACTCCCATCTCTGATACAAATCCAAGCAATTTAGGAGCCATCTTTTGGAATAAAATTGATGCTTCACGTCACCCAGCCGCATACCCCGCACGCTCCGCTGCCTCTCTGCTCTTCGGATTCAACTAGGACGCAGTGGGCGAGCGTTCATACAAATAATACTATGGCTACTTCGCTCCGTCAAAAATCTTATCCGAAATGGAGATTCTATAATGACGGAAAGAAATCGGATGACGGAGATCGGATCTAGTGCGTAAATTACCATAGAAATAGTTCTACGGCTACGACGGACCGTATTTTCACGGTTTACGGATCGGATTCGGATCGGACATAGTGCGAAACCGCTCTTAAACTCTTATACAAAACAGATATTTTATGATTAGTCATTCATTCCGCGTTAGGTGATTTGTGTGTTCAGTATGATCACCCACGGTACAGAAGAAAGTCGAACGAAAGTTACTACATCTCAGCGTATCTTCAAAGTTTAACTTGTCAAATTCTTAATTACAATCACTGCTCGTTAACTTACTTAAAGAAGTGCGATCAATTATAAAGCACATTAATTTGTGGTTTTGAATGAATATCGTATTTACCCGACTGCTAAAGAAGGAGGGTTATTAATTTATCTGGAAAGGCATACATCCCAAGCGATCGCTTACGTAAGTAACTTTTTAAGCGCGATCAATTAAAAATTAACGAGCAAGCAATAAAATTGTTAAGTAACTTTAAACTTGGGGTGCTAAGACAGGAAACCTCCACGTGCGTCCGTGGACTGGAGTTCCCTCTCGGATACGTCCGTGGGGAAGACCAGTTTTTCGGGCCGGTGCACCCTGGGATGCGGGCAAAAACTCTTCCTTAGGCACTGTGTGCCTAAGAGGTCTCTTTGCCCGTATGCGAATAGCCTGTCGTTTGGACGCTCCAACGCGTGTCCCTGTGATTAGCAGAGGGCACAGCGGCGGAGCGGGCTTGCGGACGGTGAGTAATGGGTAGCTCGCCTTCCGACCAAAGACCAAACCCGGGTCGGTGGCGCGTCGTGTCGTGATTCGCGCGTGCCTTCGGGGAGTTGTCAGCAAACTGACGGGGCCCCTTATGGGCCAAATGCCTGCTGGGGTCGCGGGTTTTTCTTAACACAGGATACCGTGGCCCCGGAACGTAAAGAGCATCCGAAGGAACACGGGTGGATTTTAGTCAGTAAGAGTCTGACAGTCCCTTCCACCCCACCCAGGGCGGGAGGACTCATTTGATGAATTTACCACTTAAAAAAAAAGAAGAAAAAGTAACTTTAAACTTAATACATAAGTGGTGTAAATTCCAAACCAAACAACAAACATGGTCCAGCCATATTCTTCAAGCTCATATTTCAGCTTTAAAGTAAGCACTCCACAGCCAAACCCTTTAAAGTCATACATCATAGTGACGGTTACAGACCTGGAACTGTGCCAGCTGATAGCAATGCTGATTGACTTATTGCCTGAACGTAATAGCGCAACGGATTAGTTTTGTGTGAACCTCGCGTAAAGATGATCGTCCACTGCTTCTTAAGATGTGTTTGCAGTTAGCTGCGTTGATTAAGTACATGGGCCATAGCTTTCCTGTTACCCAAGCAAAAGGCAGAGGTTGTACTGCAAAAAGTTAAACATCTGTTGAACACTGTCTTGTCTAAAAAAACTGCACTGACACTGACAAGTGTTCAACAGAAGTTTACAAAAACAAGACGTGTTGCTTGCCTTAACCCTCATTTAGACGATGAATGAAATTGCATACGAGTTGCGTTGCCGACTATTCATGGATCACATCAAACAAATAATGCAATGTTATCAATCTTGCGTGCAAGTTCTTGCATTGTCTAAGTGAGGCTTTAGGTCGCATTACTACTTATAAACTGTTGCTGAGGACTTTAAGCTTCAATTTTGATTTGTTTCCCTGTATCAGTGATTAGCGTGGTTGTGGGTATCTTTGGACAATTTTACCTACATTTTCATAGCTAGCTACATGCGCAGATCGTCCATGTGTTACTGTAGAGTGGAAGCCTTATATTTCGTTCTTGCTTTGTGTGACGTCCTGCAGTATTTTTTGCCGTTGTTTTCTTTATATTCGCAACGAAAAATTGAGCTAGCATTGATGTCGAAAATTGAAAGTTTTCCACTAATTAGTGCTAAAAGGCTGGCTGTTATGAATTCCGGGAAAACAGCCTTGTTTTATTGATCCGGAGTTGAAATTGGGTTAGTTGGTTTAACAAATACTTTTTTGGTAGATGGGAATTCTAGTTTCTGTTTTCCGTTTTTCTACACCTAGTAAAAAGTTTTACCTTGCTTCACTGAGCGTTTCAGCGGATTTTTTTAAGTATTATTTTGAATCAGGGAAATGCTTGGAACATCTGTGATTAAAATGTGAATCGATTATGCTTGGAAAATCAAGACTAGTGGAAGAATTTTATTTTATTACTAGCTGACCGGGCAAACTTCGTACCGCCTCACCTTTTAAACCTTCCCTGGACTTCCAGAAGTAATTCAAGACCAAAATTAGCCAAATCGGTCCAGCCGTTCTCGAGTTTTAGCGAGACTAACGAACAGCAATTGATTTTTATATACATATATATAAGAAGATATTCTCGGCCGCGAATTTAATTTTTGGCTTAGAATTTACTAACAGAATATTTTGAAGATATTCTCGGCCGCGAATTTAATTTTTGGCTTAGAATTTACTAACAGAATATTTTGTTTACTTAAATTAACTATTTGTCCCAGAAATGGCCTAACCATACTAATATCTAAGAAGTAGCACATTTTTTTTTGTACGTACTCACAGCTTTTCTACGTACTATAGCTGCAGTTCCATCCTTAGCTGTCCACAGTCCCGCAATAATGGCAGTACATTATTTTTTAGCTCCAACACTGCCGTCCGTAATCTGGACACCGTCAGCAAACCAGGTTGGCAGTAAGCCAAACATGCACGTCATTTTATCAAGATCTGTTCACGACGTGTTTTTGGGACTCCCGGAACGAATAATAAACAGGTAGGCCATTGCAGGTGGATATTTATGGTAAACTGTTATTGACAACTAGCTTTTTCCACCGGCTACGCTCTCCTTCTTCAAGTTTTTTTTTTCTTTTAAAATAACGCCTCTCCAAGATCTATTCCATCTCTGTACCAAAGTTTTAGAAAATAGGCTCAATGGTTTAGGCATCAAACTGTAACAAATAGCTCACTTTCAGATATTTTTTGATAATTATTATAATTAGGATTAGGATAAATTAGGTATTAAAATTAAAAGAAAAAGGTCGATCTTTTACGATATTATTAATTTTATTTTCAAGTGGTAGCAATGCATGTTGTTGATTAGATGAAAGTTTTTGTTTAATAACTCTTATTTTTACTTACATCCAGCTCTATTTATCCCGCGTTCTAAGTAAAAACATTCTTCATAATCTGCATTTTGTTTGCAAAAAGTCTACCAACGTGTCATTGAATTCGAATTCTTCAAATAAAATTAAAGCAACCATAGCTTGTTCACGGAACAACTGTCTTGATCGAGTCCTTTATAACCTTTTAAACCTTTTCTTATTAACCTCTTGAAGATAGACTTACTGCGTTTGTTGCTTACCTTTGTGCAACATTGTTCTGAACATTCAAGTTTAAATCAAATCATTATGAATAGTTCAAGACTAGGGGAGCGTCTTAAGTCAAAGTGAGTCCCGGCGAAGACGGATATAAGCCTCTTAGAAACTAGAAGCTAACGTTCATCTTCGTTATAATCTGCAGAATGTAGGTCAACTAATGTGACCTGTAAGGCTCTTAGATTAAGGACGTGTCGTATTGAATTTAATGCTATAATTAGGGCATGCAAAACCGGGTCCGGTTCCAGAATTTTCAGAACCGGTTCTGGAGGCGTTTGGAACCGGGTTACCCGGTTCTACCCGGTTCCAAGCGAATAAAATGTTTTGATGAGGATTCGTCTGCAAATTGTGAATAGAACTTGGAAACAATCGAAATACTGATTCATTCGTTATTTTATATATTTTTAACAGTTTTAGTTTTATTTAAAAAAAAATTGCTACACTAAACAAGTTCCAATTTTCTCTCTACTTTGTCCCAGATAGCATTAAAACTTCTTTCTATGGCAGTTAAGTCGAAACCAATCGTAACTTTTGTGTTTTGGCTCATTTTACTGAAAATATTAACGTGATTACCACTTCTTATAAAACTGATATTTTCAAAAGTAATTTGAGCAAGTCTAAATCAAAGCTTACGATGTGCCCTTTTTTTTTTCGTGGTAAAATCATCTAATGATTCCTCCCACCCAGGGCAGGGTGAGAGGGACTGTCAGACTCGTACTGACTAAAATCCACGGTGTCCTTCAATAGCCCTTTATGTTCCGGGGTCACGGTAATGAGATAAGTCCCGCGACCCCGGCAGGCTTTGGCCCTCTAGAGATACGATGTGCCCTACCCTTCATATTTGGCATTATTTGGTAGCTAAGTCGAAACTATCGCTATATATTCCAAAAAGATCGCAAACAACGAAAAATGAAAGCTTGTAATATGCCTTACACTACATTCATTGGAATTTTTATTTTTATTTGGTAAAATCATTTTGATCAAAAGCTTTTATATGAGGACGTGAGGGACTGTCAGACTCGTACTGACTAAAATCCAAGGTATCCTTCAATAGCCTTTTATATTCCGGGGTCACGGTTACCTGATAAGACAATCCCGCGACCACAGCAGGCTTTGGCCTTCTAAGAGGAGCCCCGTTAGATTGCTGACAGGTCTTTGATACGTGCGAAGAACTCGGCACGCCGCCGCCGTCTACTCGGGCATGCTCCATCATCGGACGCCAAATCACCCAGTACTCGTCGTCCGCATGCCTGCGCCTACGGTGGCCGGAAATCGTCTCGCGACGTCCATTGTCGTGGAGGTCTCCCACAGCCGCGGCTGGATCGTGAAGTCCGGGCTGTCCTGCCCCTCACGACGCGCTTGCTTCCTCATTAGCGAATTGAAAATCCTGTGAAGCAGTCATGCCAGGGGGCATAACTGCTTCACAGAAGGAGCCGACCCCTTCCCATCCCGTCTCGACCCGCAGCATGTCGTCGAACAATGCCGGGCGCGGGAGGTCGCCGCCGCCTATGGCCTCCGTGAGGATACGGCGCGGCGCGGTAGTGCTCTGCCCAACCGGGGCACACTTGCAACGTATGCTCCACCGTGTCCTTTTTTTTTTGCGTGGTAAAATCATCAAATGAGTCCTCCCGCCCAGGGTGGGGCGGGAGGGACTGTCAGACTTGTACTGACTAAAATCCACGGTGATCGAAACATCCACACATGACCTGCGTTAAGCGGAAGGTGAGGACGCCGTGGCGCCTCTCCAGCCACTCCTAAAAGAGGGGTTTTACCACCGCGATTGCAGCGTTCCCGTTCTTTGGCAGCTATGTCGAAAACAAACGCAAAAATGATGTTTTGGCACATTTTTACTAAAATAACAAAGACCAAAGTGGCAAAAAAATGCAAGAAGAGTTTCATAGGGCAGATTGTTCTTATCAAAACAGACGGATTGCCACCTGGCAAGTGGACGGATTGTGGACAAACACCCAGGATCTGACGGAATCACTAGGGTTTACAGTGTGAAGATTGGTACAAATACTGTTAAAAAATCAATATCCAATCCTGTTTTCTACCAATAGACTAGATTAATGTAATTAAATTGTTATCATGTTGTGTAAAATTATGAACACTAACACCCAAAATACTGCGAGCGTGTGCTACGCCTAATGAAAGCTTGCAATGGGCCCTTCCCTTCATCCCATGGCAGCTTTCGTAGCAATTCGATGCATTGAATGCAAAATTATAACAATCTTAACGGAACCGGGTCGACCCGGTTCCATCACTCTCAGATCCGGTTCCACCGACATACTTATTGTGGGGAAAAGCCGCTGACATTCAAAATATATTTGTTTTGCAAAAATGAGCTGTTCGGGCAATTTACCAGCTGGGTTCTAGGGTTTCTCTAAGAGATTTGTTTAAAGAGATTGGCATCCTTACGGTGGCATCTCAATTCATCTTTGCCAACATTATGTATATTAGGCAGAATTTACATTTGTATACTAAAAACAGTGATATTCACAATTTTAATACTAGAAATAAGCACCATCTACGTGTTCCCTTTCATCGGCTTCATAAAGTTCATAGCTCATTTGTAGGGCTCGGTATAGTTTTTTATAATAAACTGCCTTCATCTTTGTTAGACTTACCTTTTAATGCCTTTAAATCTAAAATCAAATCCATCCTTTGTTCTAAGGCATATTATTCGATAAATGACTACCTTGACGATAAGAGCAGTTGGTCGCTCGATTGAAATAATGACTGCGTTCATGCTCTTTCTCCAGATTAATTTATTTTCCGACAGGTTATATGAATTCATATAATTGTTTATTTTTTTTTACTTTTGACTTAGTTAAGTCATTTTAATTTTATTTTATGTATATTTTGTGTTTTTTTATGTCTGTGTTTGTTTTATATTAATCTTCATTTTCTATTTTTTTAAACAGTTTTAGTTTATCTTTTTGTGCCTTCTAGTCACGGTTGGGATGTAATTTCGAATTGATGTATGATGTGAATGTTCTATTAAATTGTATAATATCTTGGTTCTTCTAACCGTACAGACAGATGTGTTGCTGGGGAGTTTGTTCCGCCACTTCTTCTTCCCAGCCAAAACACTAGGAAGTGTCGAAGGGGGGGCGCTTTGGGGGACTGTCTTATGTAAAAAATTGACCTTCAAAAAGTGCTGATAAATCAGCCTAATTTGAATAAATGACTTTTGATTTTGATTTTTGATACTTTAATTCCCGGGTATACCTGGGTATTCCGGAACCGGGTAGAACCGGGTGCATGCCCTAGCTATAATGTGTGTGGCGTGTCAGAGTATTTTTATTAGGAATTTCTTAAATACAGCCTGGAGTTTAGAAGTTGGCGGTTCGATATCTCAGACGAGAACCTACAGAGTAAATGATCAAAATAAAATAAACAGTGACTTCTGTATTTCTTTCAGCTGTCTCTTTTAACCGGTTCCTTATCAGATTAGTCAGGTACGAAACACCTTCCTCATCTAGCTTGTAACAAATGCGTATTGAAATGTTTTTAAAACCCAATAAATAAATAAATCATTAATTCATTTCAGTGCCTCAAAAAGAACGCTAAGTCGTAAATCCCTGAGCTCTCTCTAGTAATACCAAATTGCCATCGCATTGGACTATACGATTAAGCGAAGAGAAAATAAACTTGTGACAGCACACACTTGTTCGCAATAATATTTCGTTTGCCTATGCCTCAAAATCAGTACCAGCTAGTTGTGTACAGAATAATAAACTTTTGCATGTGCAAAATGAACGCATGCCAAAAATTATCACAGTATAAAACAAAGTTGCTTCCCGCTGTCTGTTTGTCCCTATGTATGCTTCGATTTTTAAAACTACGCAACGGGGTTTGATGCGGTTTTTTTTAGTAGATAGAGTGATTCAAGAGGAAGGTTTACATGTACTTCACAAGCATAATATAGTAGAGCCGGGGCGGGTCGTATTACCAGAATACCATAAAGGGATTTTAAGTTGAAGTGTTGATTGTTCGTATTAAAAAGTTATTATTCACATACAAAATGCATAGTACATACTTATTGGCTTGTTGGTCTAGTGTTCACAAGCTCCACTGCTGATTATAAGTATCTAGGATCGATTCACAGGTCGGATATAATATAAATATGTCAGAATCGAGTCAACACTACCTATCGACGACGCCCACAGTTAAGAGGACCCACTATGAGTGCTAATAATAATGATGGAGACGGTCATCCTCCGTCAAATAAATTAAATTATAAATAAGCATTTTTAGAACTTAATAAATATTCTATTCCTGTCAAAAATCCAACACATCTCAACATTATTACCAAAACAAGGATCAGAAATATGAAGGCATCCTCAAAGTCAAACTTTTAGTTGCTAAACCAAATACAAACGTTTGCTACAAACTGGAAGTTAGCTACGAGTATGTTTGGCACGGCACTGTGGTTATAGTGGTTGACGGAAAACCCGATAGGTAGACGCAAAGTTTGGACTTCCTGCAGATTTCAAATAGAAGTGATGCGTTTGTTTGATATCGGGATTGCGAATTTGGTGATCCGTTTTACAAACTAAAAGTTTTCGAATTATATGGTGGCTAGACATCTTTGAAGTTTTTGGTGATCCGTTTTACAAACTGAAAGTTTTAGAATTATATGGTGGCTAGACATCTTTGAAGTTTTATCATTAATCGATTAATTTGGGTTATATCGTAAACTACCGCTGGCGCAGGTTTGGCCGACACAGAATCTATCAAGCATTAATAATAATAATAATAATATTCCACAACTATCACACAACGCCATCTAGTCCCAAGCTAAGCAGAGCTTGTGTTATGGGTACTAGACAACTGATAAACATACTTATATATTTCTAAATACATACATATTATAGATAAATTACACCCAGACACAGAACAAATGATCGTGTTCATCACACAAACATTTGTCCTGGGTGGGAATCGAACCCACGACCTCCGGCATAGCAGTCAGGGTCACTAACCACTAGACCAACAGGCCTGTCAAATTAAAAGGTAAATTGGTAATTGATCCAAGGGCACTTTACCTTTGTTTTGTGAATTTAATCAATGACCCTAATTTATTAAAAAACGTTTAGAGTATCCTTTTATCATTTGGTGGAAAGGTCTCACAAACACTCGCAAATAGAAGCTTGTTAGTTACTCTTCTTCTTCTTCCTGCCCTTATCCCATTCTATTTGGGGTCGGCGCAACACGTTTTCTTCTTCCATTCTCCCCTATCAGACGTCACAGTATCATTTACTCCTTTTTCTTTCATATCATTCCTTAGACAATCCATCCATCTTTTCTTTGGCCTTTAGCTTGTTAGTTACTGAAACAGTTAAAAAAATGCATTTATTTGACGGATTACGTGAGTTGATAAAAAAAAAACCGGCCAAGTGCGAGTTGGACTCGCGTGAAGAGGGTTCCGTACGATGTTACCTATCACGTTTTTTTTTAAATCTGACCCAAATTGGTACGCACAATATTGAGTGATTTACCATGTTATTTTAATATCATGGACTTCTTATAGGTTTTCCTATAATCTATAAGTACAAAACTAATTTCTGTATTTAAAAAAAAATAGGTTCAGTAGTTTCGGAGATAAGGGGGGGAATGGTCAAATTTCGTCTATTTTCTTGAATAACTTGGAAACCATTTATTTTAAAATTACAAAAAAAAAAATATTTAAGATTGTCTCAACAAGACCTTTCATTTGATATGTCACACGATGCAGTTTTCAAATATTTTTTTAATTTTCCCCTTCCCCCCCAAAAATTACCTCCCATATACAGATATGGACTTCTTATAGGTTATCCTATAATCTATAAGTAGAAAACTAATTCCTGTATTTTTTTCAAAATTTTAGGTTCAGTAGTTTCGGAGATAAGGGGGGGGGGGGAATGGTCAAGCTTCATCTATTTTTTTTTAATAACTTGGAAACCATTTATTTTAAAATTACAAAAAAAAATACTTTTAAGTTCGTCTCAACAATACCTTTCATTTGATATGTCACACGATGCACTTTTCAAATATTTTTTTTTTAATTTCCCCTTCCCCCCCCCAAAAATTACCTCCCATATACAGATATGGACTTCTTATAGGTTATCCTATAATCTATAAGTAGAAAACTAATTCCTGTATTTTTTTCAAAATTTTAGGTTCAGTAGTTTCGGAGATAAGGGGGGGGGAATGGTCAAGCTTCGTCTATTTTTTTTGAATAACTTGGAAACCATTTATTTTAAAATTACAAAAAAAAATACTTTTAAGTTTGTCTCAACAATACCTTTCATTTGATATGTCACACGATGCAGTTTTCAAATATTTTTTTTTTAATTTTCCCCTTCCCCCCCCAAAAATTACCTCCCATATACAGATATGGACTTTTAATACGTTATCCTATAATCTTTAAGTAGAAAACTAATTCCTGTATTTTTTTCAAAATTTTAGGTTCAGTAGTTTCGAAGATAAGGGGGGGGGGGGGAATGGTCAAATTTCGTCTATTTTCTTGAATAACTTGGAAACTATTTATTTCAAAATTACAATAAAAATATATTTAAGATTGTCTCAACAAGACCTTTCATTTGGTATGCCACACGATGCAGATTTCAAATATTTTTTTTAATTTTCCCCTTCCCCCCCAAAAATTACCTCCCATATACAGATATGGACTTCTTATAGGTTATCCTATAATCTATAAGTAGAAAACTAATTACTGTATTTTTTTCAAAATTTTAGGTTCAGTAGTTTCGGAGATAAGAGGGGAGGGGGAATGGTCAAATTTCGTCTATTTTCTTGAATAACTTGGAAACTATTTATTTTAAAATTCCAAAAAAAAATACATTTAAGATTGTCTCAACAAGACATTTCATAATATGATATGTCACACGATGAAGTTTTCAAAACTTTTTTTTTCATTTTCCCCTTCCCCCCCAAAAATTACCTCCCACATACAGATTTCATCTATTCACGTCACACCTCTGTGCTTGGGTCACAGGAATTGATATGTGTACCAAATTTCAACCCAATCGTTCTAGTAGATTCGGAGATAATTGACTGTAAGCGACAGACAGACGGACACACGAGTGATCCTATAAGGGTTCCGTTTTTGTATTCGGACGTACGGAACCCTAAAAAGTATTGTTAATTGCTTTTATAGACACTGCTGTTTCTGGCCACACTAGTTACTTTTTAAGCTAAATGTTTGAATAAAGGGTTATCTATAAAAATCTATTGTGAAGTTGAATAAAATTGTACAGATATTTTTGAATTGCCAACGTTTTGTGTAGTCCATATACGTGATAATGCTGAAAAACAATAAATTTTATTAATGTCTCAACTAGCTTTTATGTTTTTTTCACAACAATATCCCATTCAGTGACCCAACCCGTGCGATATAAAAGGTCTCTTTGTGGCGCAGAACTAAAAAAATAAACAATAACTGCGACAAGGAATAACTTTGTGTGGAAAATTATTTTAGAAGAATATAATGTATTACACCCTAGTGTTTCTAGGGTTGCTTATGATACAATTTTCGTGAAAATAAATAATATAAGAAGCTCAGGTCTTGGACATTTAGTCTTTCAGGGTTTTTGAAATAAAAACCTTTTGAAGTTATTTTTACGGACGAACGAAAGGAGTATTATCCGAACATTTTGAAATGCGGTTTAGCACCAAAGATTTCAATTGTTAGATTCGCTTCGATGCGACTTATCAAATCTTTTTCGTTTGGTCGTATTTGAATCAACATTTTATCAAAACAAAATAAGGGCCACATTTTAAATTGCACTTTAAACAAGTATTGCTCTTATTCTCGGTACATAATAAGTACTAAATATCTTGTTATGGTTTCTTTCAAGTATTAATATTGTTTCTACTGCATAATTGGAAATTCATAACTTTTTTTTAATTCGATATTTGAGATTACTTAGAATTTACGGTATGGTGTTTTTTAATTTTCAAACTTCTAACGGAATTTTCTTTGACTAATACAGCAAGCAGGCTATAATGATCTTTCAATCTCATAATGTCATGTATTCGGAGACATATGGATGCAAAAACAGCCACTTGGGGTGTCACCTTAATCCAGGGGGCCCGTAGCTAGAAGAGAAAGGTTTAATGGTGGAATATTCCCAACGAGTGGTTCAAAATGCTTAAAACAGGTCTTAAAAGACGGGTAATATCACCAGACGCCGTGATCAAGGAAGAAAGTAAGTAAGTAAAGCCCAAGAAGACCATTAAGTTTGTTTAACGGCGCAAATAGAGCTAAAATCTACTGCGCGGACCGTACAAACTCCATTGCGTCGAACTACAGGCACCTCTATAATTGACTACACTATACCGAATCGACTCCACAAAGACTAACAATACTCAAGTAGATGCTTGGTTCGCCTCCAGTTAACTGCAGCGTATGGTGCAAATCGTGAAACATTTGCGAAGGAGAAAATTTATTGAACTGTTTTGACTGAGTTTCATTGCTTTTTATTGATGACTGGTGGGTTATTTTTTTTCAATAAATACTGATTCATAAGAGTGTAGAAAAGATCTAAACAAAAGGTTTCAGATCCTTGCACTCTTAAAACAGACTGTTCTGGCGAGTTCTGAGTTATGCTCTGGGGCGGTTATCTCTATCACGCAAAACTGAGCTCGCACTTCTTAACGAGGGTGCTGTAACTCCTCAAAATTGCGTAGAGAATGTGGTGCAACTTCACATTATCCCATTAGCACAGCAAGAAATACCTGAGTTCTTCTTGAATCAGGATAATGCTCGAGCGAACACGACGCGACTAACAGTGCACACATTCCCTTACGCTCGAATTACGATGTTACAGTGGACACTCAGGATTTTTACCTGAGTTCTATTGAGCATTTAAGAGATGAGTTAAAGAAGAGTGAAAAAGAAAGTAGAACTCCCGTCAACACCTAGCTGGATCTCATAAATTGTTTCAGACAATTTACGAGATCCAGCTTGCTGGTAGAGTATCCCAAAAGAAAATGTTCGGTATTTAATCCAGACCATTCCACCTCCCATAAAATGAGCAGAACAGAGAGAGCAGAGTTAAAAGAGAAGCTTAAAAGAACACTTTGGAACATTAAAGACGTTATTTTTTCGATTTTTTTATGTTTTATGTAACTTGATACATTCCTGCAATTCCTCACTTTTCATTCAATTTGTTTTATTTTAACTATTTATTGGAATACATATTTAATTTTTGTGTATTTCCATCTAAAACCATTAATATTAATCAGATTCAGTCATTGTAACTAGTAATATTTAAACATTATTTAATAAATCGATAAAAACCAGGTGGCCATTACTTTGTTTTGAGTAGTATATAATATCAGATAATTATATTTATCATTATTTTCATGTAAAAGTGCTCGTTATTTTTCCTCAGAGAGAGAAATCAAAGGCTTAAAAATTATTGTTTGATCAAGGCAAATAAAATTGATCTCGTATCAGTTTCATTTTGCCAATTACTTAGCCTGACTTCGAGATCAAAGAAAAGAATTAACTTTACAAAGCCGCTAATACCTAGATACGTTTTTACAACGAGCGCTTTATTCATTCCTTTTGAGCAAATCGAATGTTTTCTATCTCGGAAACTAGAAATAAAATGAGCGAGGCTTACCAGTCGTTCGCATACGATTTGTAACATCTGACATCTCACCGCTTAACTTTGTCATCCATCCAAAAACAGACCTAGATACGCGACGCTTAACTTTGGTCACCCGTTCAAAGATTGAACTCGGCAAAAGTTTCTGTATGCGCTGCTGAATGTGGCGCACACAGCTTGAGATATAGATAGGAAGAAATCACTGACAGTCAAAGAATATCCGTTTATTATATCCTTCACTACCAAGTTACTAATGCTATCTATGTTGATGTGGTGAGTACCGATGTATATGAGTGCTGAACGTGTACTGTCGCTTTATAGAGCGATTTCAGTAAAGCGATGTAAAAGTGCTGATGTGAATGCGCGTGTGCCCTGTACGATACATGACTCGTACAGTTTCTTTACTTTGGTCGTTGGTTAGTAAGATGTGCTTAACTTTGGTTAACCCATTCTCGGAATGACCTTGACAGGAGCTACTAAACTTTGGTGACATTTACTAAGACCGACCTAGACAAGCGTTGTATAACCTTGTCAACCATTCAAATGCAAAGTCTGGTAAGAGTTGCTACCATCTGTTGGCCAACTTTACTTCAGCGCTCTCATTGGTAAAACAAATAACGCGTGTTTCCCCGGCTTTCTTATACTCCGTCCCATTTCCCAAAATCCTCCCTCAGATTGCAGGAAAGCGAGTGGAAAGATGTTCCGTATCAAAAATAGTAACCCTAATATAAAATATGCTGTTTACAAAATGTAGAAAATTAAAGTCTAAGAAAGTTCTTAGGTCGAACAAATTAATCTTGTGGGGAGGTGCACAAAGCATACATTTTTCTTTAGTTTGTACAAAAGAACTACCTTTGTTCTCGTAGAATTAGACAATATAAGTCTGATTATTACTGTAAGTAAATGACATTGTTTCTTGTACCTTTAAAGGTTAAAACTGTGTTCACAATAACACAAATCCAGCGGGTATATTATTATGCTACTATGCGAGAGGATGAAAAAAAAAACCGGCCAAGTGCGAGTTGGACTCGCCCATGAAGGGTTCCGTAGTAGCAAGCATAGATTAGGGATATAAATTATATTGAGATTAGTAAGTAATATACACAAACTATAAAAATAACTTTGTTTTTCATAGTGTTTGTATGAATGGCAAAGTTATATTTGCGGTTTTTGAAAATGTACTATATCTCAAAAACTGCTTATTGTATCTCTCTACATTATATATGTCGAAGAATCGATATCAGAAGGGGCGCGATTTCGGAAATAACACTCACAAAACCTTCGTTAACACTTTTAATTACTTGCTAACACACACTGAATACAAAATAATCAAGGATGTCCGAGATATCGCTCGATTAAAAACTTAGGAACGCGGGAAGATTATCGTGGACGACGTGGCGTGACCAAGATGTCTACACAGCTTGACGGACCGATTCAAAAGTGTTCACTCCACTCAACTGTCCGTCCAAGTGGCCTACCCCACACAGGTTTGCCAACATATCTGTCAACGTCAGTACCTGTCAACGTCGAATACCTGATTAAACTTCCGAATCGATATTCGACTCGACTATTCGCTCGGTGTTGCCATTACTCCACGCTAAGCATCCCCAAGTTATTACTAACTTGACGTTTCTAAGCGTTTTCTGTCAAATCTAACTTCATAGTTCCTCCAATGAGAGATAGATGGCTTTATTCTAAATTAACAATAATCAATAAAGATTCTAAATTGAGTTTCTGTTTTGATTCACACTAACGATAATAGATGGCGTTATTCTTAATTAACAATAATCCATAGAGATTCCAAATTATGCTTCTGTTTTGATTCCTCGGCAATGACAATAGATGGCGTTATTCTGAATTATTGTGCTTCTGTGTTGATTCTGCGACACGGCCATTCTGACAATTCACACGACCTCGTGTGTGACATCTGGAATGAGAGAAAATTCTCGAACAGTAACCATTCTAACCGTTCGGTCATTCCTGACCCAAATGGAAAAGGTATTCTCATCAAAATAATTACAGGGTCTAATGAAAATCACAACAAACTCTTACTCTCAAAGCTGACATGTCGAACAACACCCATACTCATTCAAGTAATAGGAAACTCATCAAAATATTGCAGTGCTCATACTCTGACCTCCATCCGGTCTTCATCATCACACATTATAACCTCCATCCGGTTACAAACACAACACCATCAAGATAATCATTTAGAGCCTTTATCAAAACAATTCTTAAAGTAGGTTTGTTCAACATGTTACCTTATTTTTCCTATAACGTTACAGATTATAAATTCCATAAAGAAAAATATCACATGTACTACTCAAAGTCAAACACAAAAGACAATACAATTTATACTGACCGAAAATCCCAGAGGAATCAAGTACCTTTGCAATTGTAACATCACAATGCAGCAATCTTATAATCAAAACAGTAGGAATCAAATTCGTGGCCTGTGGCTAACACTAGCCCCACCAACAAACCTCTGTTTGTTGCACACCGTTCAACATGAACGCACAATACACGACCTCCGACAGTGCCATTCGCACACCGCGCATCCATGGACACCAGGATGTCAAAAATTTTCGGAAATACGGACTGGCTACGAAATGGCTACTGGTACGGTCTGACCAGCCGATCTAAGATTCCACACTATCATTCAACTCAAAACCTCTACTTAAAAATTGTACTTGAACCTCAGGCATTCTCCCTCAAATCCACAGCACTTAACCAGCACCATGCATCACTACTTACCCAGCAGTAATTCACTGAAGTACTTAACCAGTACTTAACATTGTAGCGCTTAACCAGCGTTACAAATCTTATCACTTACCCAGTGATAATAATAACGCTTAACCAGCAATATTAACCCACTAACGCTTAACCAGCGAAAGCACACATCATAACACGCACCAGCGATTCAACAGTTAGCTGCCGAATTTACGTTGGTTTTCGCTTAACCAGCTCAGCCAACGCAATCCGCTTAACCAGCGATTACACTACTAACGCTTAACCAGCGATAGTCGACATAACTCGCTTAACCAGCGATTCAACAGCCAACGCCCAACCAGCAAAAGCACACGTTATGACACGCTTAACCAGCGATTCAACAGTTAGCTGTTGAATTTACGTTGGTTTTCGCTTAACCAGCTCAGCCAACGCAATCCGCTTAACCAGCGATTACACTACTAACGCTTAACCAGCGATAGTCGACATAACTCGCTTTCCCAGCGATTCAACAGCTAACGCTTAACCAGCGATTTAACAGCTAACGCTTAACCAACAATATTAACCCACTAACGCTTAACCAGCGAAAGCACACATCATAACACGCACCAGCGATTCAACAGTTAGCTGCTGAATTTACGTTGGTTTTCGCTTAACCAGCTCAGCCAACACAATCCGCTTAACTAGCGATTACACTACTAACGCTTAACCAGCGATAGTTGACATAACTCGCTTAACCAGCGATTCAACAGCCAACGCCCAACCAGCGAAAGCACACATTATGACACGCTTAACCAGCGATTCAACAGTTAGCTGTTGAATTTACGTTGGCTTTCGCTTAACCAGCTCAGCCAACGCAATCCGCTTAACCAGCGATTACACTACTAACGCTTAACCAGCGATAGTCGACATAACTCGCTTTACCAGCGATTCAACAGCTAACGCTTAACCAGCGAAAGCCCACACTAACACACTTAACTAGCGATTACACTACTAGCGCTTAACCAGCGATAGTCAACATAACTCGCTTAACCAGCGATAAAACAGCCAACGCTTAACCAGCGAAAGCCCACATCATAACACACTTAACCAGCGAGTCAACAGCTAACGCTTAACCAGCGAAAGCCCAAGTAATCCGCTTAACCAGCGATTACACTACTAACGCTTAACCAGCGATAGTCAACATAACTCGCTTAACCAGCGATTCAACAGCTAACGCTTAACCAGCGAAAGCCCAAGTAATCCGCTTAACCAGCGATTACACTACTAACGCCTAACCAGCGATAGTCAACATAAAGAACACAAGGCACCAGAGTCGTTAACAAAATGAAAATTGCTCACCGGATAGGGTCCCAGTCGACGCGCTCAGGAGGCACAGGTCAACCCTCTCCTCATTAACAGGCTTCGATGACCCGGAGTCGGCGCTGCTCCTCTCACTGCGCCGCGGCAGGTAAAACACTTCAGAAGCGCTTTTCAGGGGCATCGCGGTCATCGCTAGGTAGCTTTCTCTTCATAAAAGAAACCGCTTGCAGCTCTTGTTGTAGCAGGCCACGTGTCTGGATATCCCACTGAAACACAAAACAGTCCACGACAGAATACTGTTTCACTCGGTCATTCCTGACCAAACTCTAGATTCAGTTCGTCGGCGAAAATAAGGAAATTCCAGAACTCTACTGTATCATTAAAACCTTCAATTAAATGAAACATCGGGAAAAGGTAATTGAAAATACAACAATCACTACCCTAGGCCACTAACAATTACCCTAGGCCACTAAAAACCCTAGGCCACTAACTACTAACCTAGGCCACTAACAATTACCCTAGGCCACCAAAAACCCTAGGCCACTAACTACTAACCTAGGCCACTAACAATTACCCTAGGCCACTAACAATTAC
The DNA here is from genome assembly GCA_950005045.1 of Agrotis exclamationis. Classification (NCBI taxonomy): domain Eukaryota; kingdom Metazoa; phylum Arthropoda; class Insecta; order Lepidoptera; family Noctuidae; genus Agrotis; species Agrotis exclamationis. The sequence continues at coordinate 25,883,322 of OX465417.1, read as the reverse complement.
CCTAGGCCACTAACAATTACCCTAGGCCACTAACAATTACCCTAGGCCACTAACAACCCTAGGCCACTAACAACTACCCTAGGCCACTAACAATTACCCTAGGCTACTAATAAGTACCCTAGGCCACTAACATCTACCCTAGGCCACTAACATCTACCCTAGGCCACTAACAACTATCCTAGGCCATGTACCACAGTGGTCGAATCAACCTTCACACGGTCGCACACAACTCTACGTTCGTCTACTGACATCCTATACAGTTGCCGCTGCACTGGGCTGGCATGTAGTCACTTGCGCAGTAGACAAAACGGTAATGAAAAACTTAGAAAATTCTTAAGTGTTTGCAAAAGCCTAGACTTGTCATACCCGTTATAGCCGTCACGATAACAGTTAGGTAAATCCAATTGAAATGCGTTGTCACTATTATGCCTCACTGAATTTACACAAAGGACTTTCGTTAACCTAAAAAGCTCAGTTGGCATACAAACATGTTTACAGAAAAACCCTGATTTAAAATCTCGCTACCTAACATGACATCACATTGCAAATGATTGTCGGGCAAAAAATGTAACAAAATTTCAAGAGGATGATCACCCGTTAATCACTGCACAACATAAAATCTGTTCTGGACTGAATACTCGTGTCTGACCTATACCAGTCATAGCAACAACATTACAAACACGTTTACCATAAAATTTCGATGCAAAACTTTCTTTAACCAACGAGCATTCAGCACCAGAATCGTAAGTAAAAATGAAACAATTCACCTGTGTTGTATTCTGCCTGATGGTGGTTGCACAACTCGGACATCGACGCGTCGCGCCGTGCCGTCGACTGGTCCGCTGCCACAGCCGCCACCACTGCTCGTACAGCGCACGGCTATGTGACCTGGCTTGCCACATTTGAAGCACACCAAGGTCTTCGATGCCGGCTGCTGCGTCACTTGGCTCGATGATGCTGTAGGTGTTGTAGGTCTTCCCTTCGTGTCCATCAGCTTACTTCTTAAATTTGGTCCATATCATCCCAGGAAACGACACGGTAGATAGCCAGATAGAAGCTCCTCCTTCAAGGCGTGGCTTATAGCGACCATATGCGGGGCGCCATGTTGGTATTGGTCCATCAAGAACATCTCTGCTGTCGTCACCCAAGCACGTGCATTCTTCTTTTTATCTTGTTTCTCAGGATCGAAATCCGGTAAACGAAAGCGTCGTCACATGGCTTTAGTAGGTGTTTTCACGGCTTGAATCAGTGTCAGAAAATTACGGTTCTGTTTTCCCAACAAACACATCCATTTTTCATCACTATAGTCTTTATTTCGAACAATTGGGTCGTCGTGGTCCATATCCCACTTCTGATGTCGAAGAATCGATATCAGAAGGGGCGCGATTTCGGAAATAACACTCACAAAACCTTCGTTAACACTTTTAATTACTTGCTAACACACACTGAATACAAAATAATCAAGGATGTCCGAGATATCGCTCGATTAAAAACTTAGGAACGCGGGAAGATTATCGTGGACGACGTGGCGTGACCAAGATGTCTACACAGCTTGACGGACCGATTCAAAAGTGTTCACTCCACTCAACTGTCCGTCCAAGTGGCCTACCCCACACAGGTTTGCCAACATATCTGTCAACGTCAGTACCTGTCAACGTCGAATACCTGATTAAACTTCCGAACCGATATTCGACGCGACTATTCGCTCGGTGTTGCCATTACTCCACGCTAAGCATCCCCAAGTTATTACTAACTTGACGTTTCTAAGCGTTTTCTGTCAAATCTAACTTCATAGTTCCTCCAATGAGAGATAGATGGCTTTATTCTAAATTAACAATAATCAATAAAGATTCTAAATTGAGTTTCTGTTTTGATTCACACTAACGATAATAGATGGCGTTATTCTTAATTAACAATAATCCATAGAGATTCCAAATTGTGCTTCTGTTTTGATTCCTCGGCAATGACAATAGATGGCGTTATTCTGAATTATTGTGCTTCTGTGTTGATTCTGCGACATATATTTTTTTTTAGTTTTATCATTCTCTTATTTTAGAAGTTAGAGGGGGGGGGCACACATTTTACCACTTTGGAAGTGTCTCTCGTGCAAACTGTTCGGTTTAGAAAAAAATGATATTAGTAATCTCAATATCATTTTTAAAGACCTATCCATAGATACCCCACATGAATGGGTTTGGTGAAAAAAATTTTTTTGAGTTTCAATTCTAAGTATGGGGGGTACCCCCAATTTTTTTTATTTTTATTTTTGTGTAAAAATCCTAATGCGGTTCACATAATACATCTACTTACCAAGTTTCAACAGGATAGCTTTCATACTTTCGAAGAAAAGTGGCTGTGACATACGGACGGACAGACATGACGAATCTATAAGGGTTCCGTTTTTGCCATTTGGCTACGGAACCCTAAAAACGACAAGCAACTTTTCAATTCAATGTTTTTGGACTGCAAGCGATTCTGGGAATTGAAGGCACGATTGGCGCCAGTGGCTGAGTGTGTACCTACTGCACTGTCTGCCGTGGGGTAGATTACCTAGACAGTGGTTTCAGGTCAGGCCTTTTGTGTAAGTGGATAAAGATAAGCTCATGTATAACAATAAATAAATAAAAATGCATTAGCTCACAAGACCTGAGTATTGAAATAACGTGAAAACTTTCCCATTATGAACCCAATAATTGAAAATGGTAATAATATACCCCCATATACCTGTGACGTCTGATAGAGGAGAATGGAAGAAGAAAACGTGTTGCGCCGACCCCAAGTAGAATGGGATAAGGGCAGGAAGAAGAAGAAGAAGAGGTAATAAAATACCCCCAGTGTTCAAGCTCGACTGAGAGACCTAAAACGTCAAAAATCAATATAAAACTTCAATTACAGCACTCTCAGTTATGCGATGCCGGGATCAAGTGGCACACAAAGCGTAACGTCGACACCAGCACATCAGCGCAAAAATCACCCTTATTGTTGCGATATAAGGTGTCAAAGAAAATTCTGATGTGTCTTTATGGGTACCTAGCAATACATATCTCTGTTTTCTTCGTATATTTTTCAGTGCAAATAGTTTATGTATTGTGGAGTTAGACAGGAAGTCGCCCCATAGAAAACACTGATTTTCAGCTGTATCCGGTTAAGTTAGAATTTAGCGTCCTGAATTAGATACCCAAACTTAGCTTAGTGATGTTGTGTCCGAAAGGTTATTAATTATTGTACAGTTGACAAAGAAATATTTATATTTCCTAATGTTCTCCAAACGATCTTAAACCTGGAGTGCTAAAATTAGAATGTTTATGACAGAGGTTTAAAGTCCAAATTATATTATTTACAACCACATGAAATAATTGTAATACTATTGGTTGTCTAGTGATCAATATTCGAGCATAGTCCATTCGCTTCTGTCCTCGTTATTTTCTCAAGAATAGATTACAAGCACCGGCTACATAAATGATCTACATCTACTGTTTATCCCTCAGAATATAAGGCGAAAATCCTAATAATTAAAGCATTTCCATCAAGCAACAATCATCATTAAATAGAACAAAAACGATCCCAATCACACTATGCCTGACCACCAAACAATTAAAACAGATCCCCGACCAATTTCAACTTCTCCCTTACATTTTGTTACGCTCCTCGCGTTTCGGAATCAACTACGTTTCTACTGCGTTATCAGTTTATGTACTAACAATATGGAGCATTATAGTCTCAATCTTAAATAATGCAGTGCTTTGCAAATGATCTAGGGGTACGTACTTTAAAATATAATTATATATTTAGATAATCTTTATTTGTATACAGGGTTATTTGAAAAACACCAACAACCTCTTAAGAGGTCATTCTACTTCTACATACTACATCACGAAAATAAAATCAGCTGTTCCGTACTTTATATTCGCATAACTCGTCAAAATGTAGGGAACATCTGATTTTTTTTTTCACGTTTTCATGTTTGGTCCCATAGTAAAAGTTGTTCATTATAATGAGTGGAATGACCTCTTAAGAGGTTGTTGGTGTTTTTCAAATAACCCTGTATATACTGCGAAAAAAAAGTTGTCTTGTAGCTTGGTAATCAACTGAGCTGGATGCAATCTACTCCCAACAGTTCCTATTTATAGGAAATCGGTAGGGGTTTAGTATATTCAACAGTGGATATTCTAGAGTTAATAATTTATGATCATGACTTATCGTCCCAATGGTTATAACAATCGAGGGCCTTGACGAACACCTCTTGAGACTCTCTTTTGGCATTAACGTCAAGGCTTGATTGAAAAGGCACTTATTGATACGACTTAAGAGGAGGTAACTATCTCGGGATCCAGTGGCTTGGACCCTATTCCTGACCCTGGCTGTGAAGCTGTTATAGTAGTATTATATTTTTAAGCTATTGCATAACTTTTATCGCAGGCTCTGAGCCCGGCGCGGCGCGAAAAATCTACAATAAAACCTAAGGCAAATATCTAAGGAAAATACCTGACACCGTCGTCTAACGTCGTTTCAGTTCGGGAGTCTTCGGCAATTGTAAAGGTACGGACAGACGTGCTCATAAGGGTATGGACAGACGAATTAATAAATATAATAAATAAATAATTATAATTGCATAAGTTGATAAAAAATGATATGCAATAGCTCTAGCGCGGCAGTCCCCGAGTGCCACACTTTTTTTTTTAATCGTGGCAAAAAATAATCAAATGAGTTTTCCCGCCCAGAGCAGGACGGGAGGTACTGTCAGACTCGTACTGACTAAAAATCATGGTGATCCTTCAATAGCCCTTTATGTTCCAGGGTTACCTAATGAGACAGTCCCGGGACACTGGACAGTCACGCAACCCCGTTGTTTAATCCTGAGATGAGACTGATCATTGATAAGTCAGTGAGTGTCGATAGCAGTCTGAACACGACTCTGTTTAGGCCCAGAGCTTAGCCAGGGTCAGAAGTTTTATAGGCATGTATTTAAATCACTGCACGCAATGTTTTGGAAGCTCCACCTAGGTAGACTACTAACAATAATATTAATTAATCCTGGTCAAATAACAGCCAACAACAGAAATAGCGGCTTCCTCCAAATAGTAGGAACCGTATAATAATAATGGTGAATAAAAATGGTGGAAGGTGTGAAAGATTAGCGGAATTTGGAAATTTTGTTGATTATACAGGCTGAATTTTTCAACGGAACGTGGAAACTAGTAGAGGTAGCAAAAAATATTAAAAAGAGTGTTGATATCGAGCCGATTGTAATGAAAATTTAAACTGCATCATTTGATTTTTAATAAATCATTTTTTTTGGCCAGTAATAAAACCCGCTGAAGACCTTCGATCTGAATAGCGATGAGCCGACCTGGGCAGGTGGAACCCATGCCCTTCCATCCCAGCTTGACCTTAAAAAATCAACTGCAAAAAGCACATTAGACTAGAAATGTACAACCAGTTTCAACAAGTTTCATGTTTATAAATAAAACAAACAATGCTGGTAGTAGCTGGAAAAGAGTTGCTGACACAAAAAAAAGACATCTTGAATAAAATAAATGTTACCTACTAATTCTTCATTTAATTTTTTCTTCCAAAACTTTGAACACTACGCTTGGAAAGTTCATCAAAAGTTTAATACTCTTCCATTATTCTAAACGCTGAAGTAATAATCTCGTTAGTATTATTACTAGAACACTCATAGGAATTAGACAGAACGGAGCAAAAACTTTGATAGATTGCAGTCATTATCGTTAAATTCTTTTATTTGTGGAGTAGAGAGAATTTTATGTAAAGCGGTATGGATATTAAATGCATCGGGACTTTACTGACGAGAAAATTATAACTCAAGCTTGGATGTTTGCAATAAAAACGTTAATATTGAATTTATTGTCGAAGCGTCTTAAAATGATCATATGAGTTCTCTCACCCCAAAATGTTTTGACTAAAGTCCACAGTGATCGTTCAATAGCCCTTTATGTTCCAGGGTCACGGTTACCTGATGAGACAGTCGCGCGACCCCAGCAGGCAGTAAGCAGCAGTAACAGTTTTTTTTTATATTGTTGTCGGAATGATGACTGTACAACGGAAGGCCTAACTGCAAGGTGGTCTATCAGTTTATCCGACAGTTGTTACCGACAATGATAAAATAAATTTTTACCTTGTTTTCCTCAATTCATTACTTCATGATTCCTTTTTTTATTTTAATATAAACAACCACAATAATTTTAGACCAACTTGTTACCAGATCCTAACGCTTAGACCACACCAAAACTCCAAATATATTTAGAACTTAGTCTTAAACTGCGGCTGGACTTAGATAACGGGATCCAGACACCGTTGGTGTCCGGATCCTTAGCCTCGAATGCATGGAAGTTATCTTAGTTCCAGACATCTGGACGGGATCCCTTGAAATGCATTCATCTCGGAAGTAATTGAAGATTAGTCTGGCTTCTGCAATAGATTTCTTGGAGTTGGCATTGTTAGTCTCCACTTTAAATGAATATTCTTCATGACTTTTTTAACTTTGAGTTTAGTCAGTAGATTTATGTTGTAGTTTAATATTGTGAAATGGAAAGTATAGTTCTGAAAATGTAATTATGTGTAGTACAGTAATTATACTTAAATTAAGGCCAAATACGTAGAATTCTTGTAAGGGCCACTGCTTCATTGCTACTTAGTATGCGCAAGAATCCACCCCGATAAGAAAAAGGCTCGATTGTATACATGTATGGTTTTATTGTGTTACAGCACCATTCAATCAAATGCAGAGGCCCCTCAATCATATCAGTGACGTCATCTTCGCTTAGATTTATCATTTGTATACTTACGACCCCTCTCCTTTTTTGCGGATACGCATTACCTTATCGTAAATGAGCACACGCTGTATATGTTGTTGGCATATACGTAGAATGGTGAATAATCAAGAAAGTATCAGATTTTACTTAGGATTTTGTTTCCGCTGTATTTTTTACTGGAAAATAATTGCAACAGCTAATAATTTGCTGGATTGTTTTCTTTAAATTAACTTGAATCTGCATAAAATATATACTCGATAGTTGCTGAACTAGTTTTCAAAAAGTATTCATAAGAAGTGTTCACGTTCAGCTCAAAAATATTTTAACTTACAACTGGTCTATTCATAAGATTTTTGTTTAAACGATAGGAATAATGTAGGTTGTCTTGAAACTAAGTATTTAAAAATTACATGTTTTAAATGTTTGCACAAAAAATGATATTTCATGCCATAGAAGATAAATACTTTTTATTGCTTTCTAACTTAATCCATCCATTTTTCAAAAAACCGCGCCTTTTTTGGCAGAACCCCACCTAGTTTGTGGGACAGAGCAGCCTAGAAAAAAATAAAGAAGTTGCCGCCTATTCAGACAGTATCAAACGAAATTAATAATCTAAGATGAAGGTTTCCGGACCTAATAAATAAAAACTTTTTGATCGTTCCCGGTAATCCCACGGCAAGCTCATCTCTTTTACAATACTATGAAAATCACAGATATGGTGAAGCTGTTTTCAAAATCAGTCCGGTGACAAAAAGCGATATCTGTCTCATCTTATCTAGTCTCAAAAGTAACGCGGAAGGCTACGACAACATTACTCTAGACATGATCGTCATGACTCTGCCTCACACTTTGGATGTTATAACAGACATAATTAACCGCTCGATAGCTACGTCAACATTTCCCGACCAATGGAAGATTGCCTCAATTAGGCCCTTGCCCAAAACCTCAAACCCATCTACTTTAAAAGACTTACGGCCAGTTAGCATATTGCCTTGTCTATCAAAAGTCTTAGAAAAAATTATCAGTCGTCAACTTACACATTTTCTAGAACAAAATAAAATATTATCAGATTTACAATCAGGGTTCAGAAAACAGCGCAGTACGTCTACCGCTCTATTGGATGTTACTGACAATATCCTATCTGCCCAAGATAAAGGAATGTGCACTTTATTAGTTCTGCTTGACTTTTCCAGGGCATTCGACGCTATAAATATCCCATTATTATTATCAAAGTTAAAATATTACGGTTTCGATCCCAACGCTGTACAATGGTTCCGTAGTTACTTAAGTAATAGGAAACAACTGGTTGACCTGCGCTCGAGTGACGGCACTTCTATCAGATCTGCACTGCTTCCCGTAGACAGAGGAGTCCCGCAGGGCACCATTTTAGGGCCAGACACTTTTAATTTGTACTGTGCAGACATAACAAGTTGTCTACAGAGATGCAAGTACCATATATACGCCGATGACGTCCAACTATATAATTATATCTTTTAGACCAGACGAGTATGATGGGGCCGTTAAGGATCTAAACGAAGATCTCCAACGAATTGCCGTTTGGTCTGAGAGGAACTGTCTGTCGCTAAACCCCACCAAAACAAAGTATATGGTGTTAGGTAGCAGACAGCAGTTGGCTCGACTACCTATGACCTTTGACGTGAAATTAATGGGCGAACCAATTGAGCGAGTGTTTGAGGCGCGAAACTTAGGTCTGAACATGGACAAAGATCTTCATTTTGAGAAACATGTCTCTGACTCGGTAAGAAACTGCTTTTACCGTCTGAAGGTTTTATATAAGATGAGATGTTATTTATCGGAATCACTACGAGAACAACTAGTTGAATCTCTGATCCTATCAAGATTGAATTACGCGGGCACTGTTTATGGCCCGCGCCTGTTGGCTCGCACAGAACGACTCATACAAAGGGTACAGAACGCGTGCGCCCGGTTTTGTTATAATATTCCCCGTAGAAATCATGTTACTCCGTTTCTCAACAAACATTTTATTATTAAAATGAAGTCCAGACGTAAGCTACACTTGGCATGTCTTCTGTTCGGGGTGATTAAATTTAGGGAACCAAGTTATTTGTATAGCAAGCTAAATTGGATAAATAGTAAGCGGGAATGTAGTAGAAGGCAATGCTCGCAACAGCTCTCGTCTCAGTCACATAACACGGCTGCTTTCAGAGGCAGCTTTCGTTACGCGGCTTCCAAAGTTTGGAATAACCTGCCACCACCTATCAGATCAATCAACACAATGGCTACTTTTAGGCGACGTTTACGGCAGTATCTTGTGGAAGAGCAGCGCAAACTGGATATGGTCGCGGCAGACGTCTCGTTAATCTGAGGCATTTGCCTAACTACAGCCTCCTACAGACTTAATTATTATTATAAATCCCACATACTGGTTTATGGTGCACGGTTGTACAAATAATCGAGGTTACTCTCTAATATTAGATTTTCTCTTGCACGTTCTCAGCCGGCTGCCTCATGATTGACGATTGTGTCCTTTAACCGGAAGGTGCAAAAATACCCACGACAATGCTGCCTCCCATCGCATTATGTGAGACCTGCAGCATGCAAAAAAAAAAAAACACCTAATAATTTCCAACCTATACAGGTATTTATTAGTATGCATTGCTGTATTACATTATATTTTTAACTTACCGAACGTGTATGGCCTACTTGCATGCGACTGGTATATACGATGCGGCATGCCTCTCGGAGTGGTACCTTTTCCATCTAGGTAACTACCTAGGTCTGCCTGCGGGCGATCCTCTTTGTCACTTTGCTTGTGTATTTTTTGCCATCCCCGACAACTCTGTAAGAGGGTAAAACACATTGAATAGGTGCCTTCTATCTGAACATAAAATAACTCATGACATTTTTAATTAATTTAATTCTTCTTATTAATTTATTACTGAATACCGCTTACCCGTCTTTGCATTTTCAATCCAATCACGTACTTTCTTTTTTCTTCCGGCTGTACCTTTCGCATAAAATCAAACTGACTCGATAAGTATAATTAAGTAATTATAAACATGACCCACACTTCACTTTCCTACTGTTTCTAATATTAAAGTAAGCAATAATGTCAACAGTGGCTGTCTTAGTCTTAGTTATTAGTCCACCGCGCCTGGCTGCCTGCAGCGTTATGTCACGGGCTTTTTTGTGAGCGTAATGCACTAAAACCTATAAATACCTACAAGTGTGCGTTGATAGGAAGTCTGCTGTCGGGCGAAACAGGTTTTTTAAAGCGATAGCTATCTACATAACCTAATAGCAGACGTCCGTCCCATTTTGTTTATCTGTTTATTGGTTATGGTTATATTACTAACATTTTTTTTTGTAGTATATTTCTATTATTATATTATATCCATATGTTATTTAAGTAAAGTACATATACACAAACATTGACACTACATTCATAAAGCTGATTACATCCGTTACATCACTAATACAGGCCCAGTTGAAAACCAGCGCCGGGCACTAGTTGCTCGACATTTTTGCTGAACTGGGCCTATTTGGCGCAGCCATGGGACACACATCAAATCTTTTTTCGTATAATTTGTCTTATGTAATTTTTGATTTAGCTTAAGTTTCCATTTCTGTTTCTTGTTTTTTATTTTGTTGTTTGTTTACCGTGGTTATGTACCAAATAAATGTTTTTTCTTTCTTTCTTTCTTTCTGTTTCATCTCTATTAGATGTATTTTCGCTTCACAGATTCTAAGGAAATACCTAGCCAGAAAAATCTAAGAAAATGGCCTATCTGAATAAAAGCCACGACAATTGACTAATAACAAGGCGACGGAAACTAATGGAAAAGTAACATAACACGCAGATATAGCTACGATAGTAATTATTGCAATAAGTCAACGTCGCGTCGCCAAGAGATTAACGACGAGGGATTATGATTGATTATAATGAGGATTGAATCGCCGGAAAAAGAAATTATTTTAGTGAGTTCTGTTTGTATACTAATGTATTTGTGGAAATCCAAGAAAATTGTTCACCTGTGCCGTCTGAGGCCCTTTCATGACCTTTGAGGTTTTTGTGACATAAAGAGAACGAGGACTTTGAAGCTTTTTTGACGGAAATAATTAGTTCCTAATTCTTACACTAGAAGCGCTTTTTAAGCTATTGCATAGCTTTTATCGTGGGCTCTGAGCGCGGCGCGGCGCGGCGACCGAACCAAAAAATTACCAAAAACCTAAGGAAAAAACCTGACACCACGCATCGTCTAACATCGTTTCAATTCGGGAAACTTCGGCAATCATAAAAATCTTCTACTTATAAAATTCTCCTACAACAAAGAAGTTCTTTATTACAGTGTGCACCACAAACATTTTAAATAAATTATATTCTCGTTATAAATATACGCAGTAGGCGATTTTATTCCTTTAAAATAAAATAAAAATGTTATGCAATAGCTTCACCGCGGCAGTCTCCGAGTGCCACATGTATTTTTTTAAATTTCTGTACAATTAAAGCTATAACATTTCAAGTACACTGAATGGTAAAATACGTAGAATTAATGCTAGAGCCTCTGGTCAACACTTCTTTCTGCGCAGGGTTTAATAATGCTGTGTGTCTGTCAACATTAGTAATCCTAAGACTGAGGAAACATAAGTTAACCTGTTGTAAGACGCAACCCAGCTTAATGAAATTAGTCCGACCGGTTTCCGACCACGACAATCTCAGCGGAGATTAGCCATCATCTTGGGATTTATTATTAACTATAAACCGATTGGACGCCAATCTGAAACGACAGGGGTAGTCCACCAGTCGCAACGTCAACCAGTGAACCTTGCGTGGTCACCGATTCGACAACTCGTGGCTTACAAACCGAGTACAAACTCGTGGGCAGCGCGTGGTCAACTCGCCATCCACGCGTGGAAGGCTTGTGAACGAAGCGATCCATAGAAATCCATATAAAAATACTATCTGCACGAGACGAGGCGGTACGTGTTGGGTGCAAGTGGCTATAATGAGCTATGACTTCTAAGCGACTATGACAAAGGAAAAATAAGTTCACTAAAATATTAATGTCAGTTCCTCTCATTCAAAATACTGCGATATCATTACTTTTCGGGCTCTTGAAACCCTAAACGTAATTACTTTAAATTTTCCGCTACTTCTGGTAAATTGGTTTGACAGGAAGCCATTTCGTATTACATTACGTCAATATCAATTTACACTCATTATGTTAGAAAGGAAGGTCCATTACTGTATACACAGGAGATTCGCGCCTTTCATCAATCCAAAGAAATTGTCTTAGAATTGTAGGTACTAAAGTTAGAGAAAAACAGGTACCTACCTATTGAAATTGAAATCCTTATAAAGGGTCTAAAAAGTGTATGTTATCAAAATCATAGTATGATTCGAGATAAAATTCGTAAATTCTAATAGATTTTTAACAGTTTCGTAGCAATTTAAATTGTAACTTTGCTAGATTGGTTTTTGCAACTGTACAAACCGCCAAAAAAGTCAAATAAATGTGTAAGCAAAATACTGTGGCCCTGGAACGCAAAAGGCAATTGAAGGAACAAGGTGAACTTTTAGTCAGTAAGAGTCTGACTCACCATTCCACTCCATCCAGGGTGGGAGAACTCATTGGATGATGTTCATTATCATTCATCATTATCAGCCTATAAATTAACACTCCGTTAGTCGCGCGTTCTACTATTGTAGAACACACATGCATTTCGTGGAATTTTAACGTAAATTATGTGTATCTAGAGCCCCACTCATAGTATTCCTCTATTACTAACTATTGATCACTATTAGCATCTCTGCAGCGACATGCGCGACCGCGTTTGTTAGTAATTCCACGCCAAAACTAAAATTCTACAATAGTAGAGCGCACGAGCACTCGCGCGACAGTTTTTTCAAAGGTTTTTGTGAAGTTTACCCTTCATGTGTATTTTATGTAAGTGTTTATTTTATGTATAAACCATTGTTTATGTGGTTTTATTTTACTTTGATATTATTTACAACCAAAATAACCATATTTCACAGACGTACTGTCTAATATTTGCGACTTCTCCAGAAACTGAAGCGATAGCCTCTAATATTTTTTAATGTAATGAATATAACTGATACAAAAGGTTTCATAGTACATACAATAAACAAGGACTACAGAAAAGGGCAAGGAATGATCATTCGGGTGCTTAGTCAAAAGCGAATAGACCGCGTTATATGGACTTGGATTTCGCCTGTCACACTATGCATACAAAGCAAAATAGCTATTGGATGTATTACAAAATCACTGAAAATTAATGGGAAAATGCTTTTGAGCATTAATAAGACATCTGAATTACAACTATGCCAAGCATAACCCCCCAATACTAGTCTCATTGTGACATGTTGGCTTTGTGGTAGAGCACGCAATAAGTACACCAGAAAACAATGTAACACCCGTGACAAGTGGATTTATCCTCAAAATCAGGTTCTTTTATGTCCTGGCTGTTGTAAAAATGATGCAGACAGTGTGGAGGATATGAGCAAGTAAAATAAGAAGCCTGAGAAAATCAAATGGTAAAAAAATAATATTTATTCTCCAAATTCACAAGAAGCCTGATATTAAGTTCTTTATAAATGTTAACAGTTATGTATTGTCTGTTTTAGTTTCTTATTGAAGTATACTTTCAAATGATATTTATATTATTCACAAAAAAGAACACTGTCCCTTGAAAATCTCAACACAAAATTGTTCTACATATGTAGAGCGCGCGAGCAGTCGCGTCCCAAACAGGGGTGCGTGTAATGGAGTGTTAATGTTCCCACTGCTGGGACACAGGCCTCCTCTCTGTGAGAGGGAGTAGGCCGTAATCTACCACGCGGGCCCAGAGTGGATTGGTAGATTTGTGATTGATAGATGTGTGTGTGTCTTCGAATTTTTGGTGCTAGGACATGCCGATTTCCTCACGATGTTTTCCTTCACCGTTTTGAGAGCAGTGGTGTTGAGTACTGTGCCTGACTGGGTTCGAACCCACGACTAACAACTCGTAAGTCGAGGCTGATACCACTGGGCCACCACTGCTCTCATGGATGATGTTACAATACAAAAATCCTTCTTTTTTGCCAGTTGAAAAGATCGATAATCTAAATCTCTTAAATTATAAAGTAAAAGAGTTTGTTTGTTAGAAAGCGCTAATTTTGAGAACTGCTGGTTTTCGAATTAAAACATTTTTTTTTGTGTCTATGTATCCCCTCGTCAGTATCCGCCATTTTTATTTATCGAGGAAGGCTATTGGCTGTATAACATCATGCTACGAGCAACAGAAGCCGAGCAGCAACGAAAAATGTTGCAAAAGCGGGACAATTATTGCTTTTCGAGTGATGAATTGCTCGCCGTCCGACCGAAAAAGAACGAGTGGTGTACGAGCTTCCCAAAGAATCTGAAATATCCTCCATAGGGCGAAAGGCCTAACATGACCGGGTAAAACCGCGGGTAGAAGCTAGTATTCAATAAACTATCGTATTCTGTTACTCTAGTATCAATAAATCCACAAACACTAGTATCCCCTCTCGAGCAATAATAGACAAAGTTAACTAAACTATTATTTGGCCGTAGTCACTCAATTTGGTCTGACGAAGTATTTCATCAGTATCGGTTTCCTTAACTTTAGTTTGTAAGTTCGGGTCGCGGCGTTTCGGCTACGGTAACAGTCTTCGGGATTTATTGACTGGAGAATAGATAGACTGAAATAGTTATATTTATTGATACTTACGTGGTCTTCAGAGATAATTATAAAGGCCTTAACCCGCGAGCACTCGCGCTATGAGCATTTCCCTCACGGTAAATTTAAAAAGCGTATTATTTTGTCAAAAATGTGCATAGGTACCTCATTCGCGCTATAGCTGACTTTTAGTCCTCTCTCGTCCCCCACATACCGGTTTCATGTACTCAGTGCTCCTCTGTTAGTAGAGGGAGAGGATTTGTTCAGCAGGGTCGCGTCCCGCGGCGTTTTGCTCATCGCGCGAGTATCAGCGTAAGTATTTTTAATGTCTTTTTTACTTGGAATTATAATAAATATAATCATTTATTGCTATTTTTATGTTAAAAAATATTCCGATATGATTATCTAATAATTAAACAATATAATAACCAATAAATTAATCTACTTTAGTATAGATAGTCAACAGGAACACGTTTTGGTGAAAAAAATATCACCCGGATACAATATTTGAAATAATTAGCTCTACATTTAACACAACCCCAAATACAACGATGATCTACCATACACAACCTTTGACATATTCTTCAGCAACTTTTCCTTTGAACCTGGGGCTTCTGGGACTGAGAAAACCAATGGAATTTGCGCGATTTGTCGTAAAATCGCAAATAAAAAAAGACATGTTTACATGCATTTTTTTTTTGTGTTCGGAACTTGTTTTTATTATATGTAATATATGCAAAGCTCATACATATGATGTGGATAAATACCGTGACATTTTCATATGGTTTTTTTTATTCAAGTTAATTATTATCAATTTATACTAAAAGTAGATGCAAAATCGGTAATTTAGTTATCATGTCTTTGTTACTAAAAATTGTAAGTATATCAAATATTATTTTACTATAAAAAAAATTATTTGATTAAATATGATTGTTTTAATATATTTTAGTCATAAAAAATGTCATGTCATATGTCTTATACTACAATTTGACTGCTGATAAAGTGTGAGCAAAATGCTCTATGCGCGAGTGTCTATGTAACTTTCGAAGGCGCGAGTGCTGCCGGGTTAATCTTTCTTTTTTTTTAACTTTGCCCACTATATGAATTTCTGCCTGTATCGGTGTGCTTACAAACACAGAAACTCAGATACATAAACACGCAGACCCGGAAAAACTAAAATACTTGCAGATCATACAAATAATGGTTCCGTGCGGGATACGAATCCGCGACACGCTGCGCAGTGGTCGATCTCTCAGCCACTCCACTAACCGTGTCGTCCGTCCATAATCCATTTTAATATGATATTAATTATTGGAAGTGTCATCTTTAGTCATTTTTTTTGGGAAATAAAGTCTTTTTATTTTATTTTCACGTGATCTTTAAGTTATTAATTACCTACAATTGTAGGTAATTAATAACCTTACCTTTGTTTAAAACTATGTATCAACAACATTATTGCCCGTGCCCTTAAATAAGCTGCCTATAATCACTTCTCTCTCTTTGTTACTCTCTCTGTTGTTGTTACTGCAGTTCTAAATACGAAGTGAGTTTGTTTGCAATGCTTTCACCCCTAAATCGAAGAATCAATTTTGATTAATTGATACTGGGATGAAATAAAACCCAAGAAGTGGTTACAGGCTACCACTTTTTGCACAACACTTGAAGGGTGGAAGGGGGCAAGCAAAGCCGCGGGCGATAGCTAGTTACTTACATCATGATTATCATTATCAGCTGGAAGACGTCCACCGGCCTATAAAGGCCTTACTTTAATCAGTTATACACTTAAGTTATATCAAATAACATGTTTGGAGCACCTTAATTAACGAACATCGCTTGAGTTAAGCACAAGTTTGTGGCTCCAGTAACACGTTTAACATCAAAACCATTGAAATTATGGACATTTCAAACAACAAAACTTGCCATCAGAACTTATGCAAAAAAGAACAAAAAGCATCGCTCATTTCTTGCCAAGAAAAAAATATACTGAAGAAATCTTTTAACACCACATGCGAGAACATTGTACGGAGGACATGTTCGCCTCAAGGGAAATTAATAGATGTATCTGAGCCTTCCAACATGCGTTACAGCCAATAAAAAAATTCTTTCCTGTCTCGACTATGAAAAATGAATGGAACATACAGCAGGATTCCGTTTTGACAAGCCTTGGATGATTTACTCCTGAAGATTTTTGTGAATTAATGGCTGATGTGTCTGCTTCGTAAACCATAATCGTCAACAGATTATCGCCTTAATTGGTTGTTTGACGGTATCAAAAAATTGGCTTGCAGCTGTACCTGTTCTTCAATATTATTTCTTATTGTTCATAGGGTTCTTACCTTTGGAGTTGGAATAATAAACAGCATTATGAAACTTGTAGTGGCTACTTTGATTATTTATTAGTCCCATAACTCTTCCCTCCTTGTTTATTGCGGCATCTAGTCCTTTTGGGACGTGGACGAGTGCCACAACGTAACGCATCAAAACTGGAGAGTAGGGGCTCGTGACGTCATAATTCAATAAAAAATGTACTGAATTATTGTGACGTATTGCTAATTTTGAAAGCATCGTATCTCCCTCAATTTAGATTTACGTTATAAAACAAAATACGGCTCGAGTATTTAATTAGATTTTTTCAGTCAAATGGCGAATTCACGAAGGATAAGGAATTGCTAGCTTCAGCTACCACTTTAGAACACTTTTTTTTTTTAGGGTGGCAAAATCATCAAATGAGTCCTCCCGCCCTGGGTGGGGCGGGAGGGACTGTCAGACTCTTACTGACTAAAATCCACGTGTTCCGTCGGATGCCCTTTACGTTCCGGGGCCACGGTATCCTGGATTAAGAAAAATCCGCGACCCCGGCAGGCATTTGGCCCCATGAGGGGCCCCGTCGGTGACGCGTGAAACACGACGCGCCACCGACCCGGGCTTGGTCCTTGGTCGGACGGCGAGCATACCCATTACTCACCGTCCGCAAGCCCGCTCCGCCGCTGTGCCCTCTGCTGTTCAGAGGGACACGCGTTGGAGCGTCCACCCGACAGGCTATTTGCATACGGGCAAAGAAACCCCTTAGGCACACAGTGCCTAAGGAGAGTTTTTGCCCGCATCCCAGGGTGCACCGGCCCGAAAAACTGGTCTTCCCCCCGGACGTATCCGAGAGGGAACTCCAGTCCACGGGCGCACGTGGAGGTTTCCTGTCTTAGCACCCCAACTTTAGAACACTACAGAACATTATTTTATCAGCTTCAGTGAAATACATAAATAGCATCGGCAAGAATACGCAACACAGCAATTTCTAAACACAAACAATAATACACATAAACTGTGTGTCCTAACTTTTGCTGAACAATTGATACCTTGCATATTGTAGTAGTTGGAAAACCACTTATTCAAGCATTCAATTATCAACCCAAACGATCAGGATATAAAGTTCTGTATTGTTGAAACAGTGACCAGCAAAGGGGAAGTTATCGACGGTTGGCAATGTGCTACATATACATCATAAGTACTATACGTTTTAAGTAAGAATAGGTCGGTCTTCGCACCATGTTGTGAGTTTATAGCGTTCAAATTGATCCAGTGTGAGTAAAAAAGTTGTATGTACATAATTATGTTGTTCTATGGTCTGTATAGATAAATAACGAATGGACACAATCATTTCATTAATATTATTCTCCGTTTTCTACAATTTGTAAAATTATTTAGAAAATTAAATGCCTCAATTAACATGGGCTGAATTAACTCAGTTTAGGAAAAATATTTTTTTTTTCCCGACTACAGCAAAATAGGAGTGTCGTGATTTTGACTGTTATGTATGTAAAAATTGATGTACACATGCTTTTACGTGTCTGAAAATGAATAAAATGTTTTACATAGTAATTACTGGTTAAAACCACATTTAAATATTAATTCTGCATCAATAATGTAGGTCCAGTTTCAAAAGAGACGAATTATGGAAACATTACAGTATATAAATTGTAATTAATTTAAATGTAACATGATAACGTTCCGTTAATTGTGTTAGTACTCTGAATTTAATTTCAAAATTGAAAGCAAATAATTATATTTTGTTTATGGACATAATAACTTTAAAGCTAACACACGAAATTCAGACTACACAACAAAACTAAACATTTTATTGCTTTGTAGATAGTAGGTTAGGTGTTCCGTTATTCTGAAATCAACTTTATTTGTTAACAAAAAGATTAATATTCAGTTAAACTGAAAACGACATCAAAGGCTATACATTGAATTTTATACTGACACCCAAAACCACAACGCTGTCACAATACGTTTTAACGGTTTATTAATACAGCGTAACCTCTGTTAATTATACCGATGATATACGATGTGATGATTGTCTCATTATTAAAATGTATCTTCCTATTATATTGATTGATTGCGTATAGGTACTACTCGTATTCTTTTATTATCCAGAATTTACGTTTTCATCCCTGTGAAGTTGGTACCACTTCCAACCTTGTCTTAGCAACTTAATGAAAGGCATTTTTATAACATTACTAGCAATTGCCAGCGGCTTTGCACGATTGTAATCCGAAAATTATCCCAAAGGAATTTAATACCAGGATAAAATAGTATATTTTGCAACTAGTGAATAAAGAGCGGATTTAAAGCGAGGGCCATTATATGAATCACGAGCAAGCGAAGGATTTTAATGACTGAATCACGACCGAAGGGAGTGATACATGATGATTGAATCACGAGCGGAGCGAGTGATTCAAATATTTAAATCCTGAGCGACCCGAGTGATTCAGGCCCTCGATTTAAATCCGTTTTATTCAAGAGTTGCAAACGATACTTTATACTATGACTACGAGAAAAAGAAAGATTTGAGCGATAATAATTATATATGTAACGGTTTTTTTTTTTTTTTTAAATAGTGCTCCACACACACGTGGGTCCGTTTCCAAACATCTAAATTCACAATACACAAACACCCACACCCGAAACAAATAATTGTAGATCATAGTACGAATATTTGCTCCGTGCGGGAATCGAACCCGCTTCACGTAATGAAGTAGTCCAATCGCTCAGTCAACAAATTAACATTAAAATCGGAACAATGACTTAAATTAAGAGTAATATTTTCCTAATAACACGGGGGTCGACCGCATCAATGTGTTCTAAATTCAAACACCAAAACAGTGAGTAAAAGAGCTTTTTATTCACTGTTTTCAGTGAGTAAAAGTAACTTTTTAGAGTAGGAATGGTATAATAGTATATTTTGCAACTAGTGAATAAAGAGCGGATTTAAAGCGAGGGCCATTATATGAATCACGAGCAAGCGAAGGATTTTAATGACTGAATCACGACCGTAGGGAGTGATACATGATGATTGAATCACGAGCGGAGCGAGTGATTCAAATATTTAAATCCTGAGCGACGCGAGTGATTCAGGCCCTCGATTTAAATCCGTTTTATTCAAGAGTTGCAAACGATACTTTATACCATGACTACGAGAAAAAGAAAGATTTGAGCGATAATATATATTTATTTATTTTATCAATACTGCTCCACACACACGTGGGTGCGTTTCCAAACATCTAAATTCGAAACAAATAATTGTAGATCACAGTACGAATATTTGCTCCGTGCGGGAATCGAACCCGCTTCACGTAACGAAGTAGTCCAATCGCTCAGTCAACAAATTAACATTAAAATCGGAACAATGACTTAAATTAAGAGTAATATTTTCCTAATAACACGGGGGTCGACCGCATCAATATGTTCTAAATTCAAACACCAAAACAGTGAGTAAAAGAGCTTTTTATTCACTGTTTTCAGTGAGTAAAAGTAACTTTTTAGAGTAGGAATGGTATAAACTATCTTATGTGTTAAACAAGGTGAAATATCTTTGTGAGATTAT
Source organism: Agrotis exclamationis (assembly GCA_950005045.1). Classification (NCBI taxonomy): domain Eukaryota; kingdom Metazoa; phylum Arthropoda; class Insecta; order Lepidoptera; family Noctuidae; genus Agrotis; species Agrotis exclamationis. The sequence goes on along the minus strand of OX465417.1, from coordinate 25,862,979 downwards.
GAGCTTTATTATAACACAACTGAATTTATTTTCATATACAAAACTACAACACGTCTTTCTGTTTTGAATCAAATCACCATCTTCTTTTTCATTCTTCACTCTCTTTCTCTTTATATGTATACCCATCCCTTTCGAAAACTTTTACATTCCGTTTCTCACATCTTTGTACCACCTTCCAGTAGTTTATGCGTGAAAAGTAACTGGCTTCTATATATCCAACCTCACAAACTTCCCCGGGTCCGGCAAAGACGCGCCCGGCGTCAGCTGTACTGGTGGTCGCGCGAGCTTGCATCGCTGCGCGAGGCGTGCGTTGCCGCGCGACGCCGGTACTCCAGATTCCGCAGGCGCCGCACCCGACCTCCGGATGCGGCCGCCGTGGAGGCGGAGCTTCACGAGGGCTACAGGGCAGCGAAGACCACCCTCCGCGACGAGATCTTGCGGGCCAAGGAACAGGCCCGCAGGGAGATGCTGGAGACTCTGGACAGGGACCCATGGGGCTGGCCTTACAGGTGGGTGCGCGGAAAGCTCCGCCCCTGGGCCCCCCCGTTGACGCAGAGTCTCCAGCCTCAGTTCGTGGAGGACGTGGTGAGCGCCCTGTTCCCTTCGCGAGGGGAGCATACTCCCCCGCCAATGGCGGCTCCGCCTCGGACGGAGTCTGACAGTGAGGACGAAGCTGACGCAAACGCGGACCACAGCGACGACGACGACAACGAAGTTCCAGAGGTGACCGAGGTAGACATGAGAGTGGCGGTACAACGGCTCAAGGCCAAAAATACCGCCCCAGGACCCGACGGCCTGCCAGGGAAAGCCTGGGTCCTGGCCAATGGGACTCTCGGTCCTCGACTGGGGGGGCTCTTTAGCGCATGCTTGGAGAGGGGCCAGTTTCCGCTTCGTTGGAAGACGGGGAAGCTGGTCCTCATTCAGAAGCCCGGGCGCCCTGCGGACTCTCCGTCCGCATTCCGGCCCATCGTGCTGCTCGACGAGGTGGGCAAGCTCTTTGAGAGAGTAATTGCAGACCGCCTCGTCGGGCACCTAAATCGGGTGGGCCCGAACCTAGCGGAGAGCCAGTTTGGCTTCCGCAGGGGGCGCTCGACGGTGGACGCCATCATGCGCGTGAGGGCCCTCACGACGGGGGAAGCAGTGGCCCGGGGCAGGGTCGTCGTGGCGGTGTCATTAGACATCACCAACGCCTTCAACACCCTGCCCTGGAGTTGCATTAGGGAGGCACTCCGGTACCACCGGGTGCCCCCCTACCTCCGTCGAATAGTCGAGGACTATCTGACGGACAGAGCCGTCGTCTACCCCGGTCACCGGGGAGAGTGGAACCGGCGAGAGATGTCGTGCGGTGTCCCACACGGTTCGGTCTTGGGGCCGCACCTGTGGGACATCGGCTTCGACTGGGTGCTGCGCGGCGACCTCCCTCTAGACGTCAGCGTAATATGTTACGCTGACGACACGCTCGTCCTGGCGGAGGGAGTGTCGCACCAGGCGGCGGCCGACCTGGCGACGCGAGCGGTTGCGACAGTCGTTGGAAGGATCCGGCAGTTGGGACTCGAGGTGGCGCTGCACAAGACAGAGGCCATGTGCTTTCATGGTCATCTGAATGCGCCATCGACAGAGTCCCACATAACGGTGGGGGGGGTTCACATCGGCGTCGGGGGTACGATGAAGTACCTGGGACTCGTCCTCGACAGCCGATGGAACTTCGGGGGGACACTTCCTGCGTTTGGCCCCAAGGCTGAACCGGGCATCAGCCGCCCTCGGGCGACTCCTGCCCAATATCGGCGGGCCAAACGCCCCCTGCCGGAGGCTGCACGCCGGTGTCGTGCGGTCCATGGCCCTCTACGGGGCCCCCGTGTGGGCCCTGAGCATGCGGACGCGACCGGCAAAGCTGGTCGCATGCCAGAGGGCCATGGCTATCCGAATGATCCGAGGATACCGCACGATCGCCGGCGAATCGGCCAACCTTCTTGCCGGATCGCTGCCCTGGGATCTGGAGGCGACTGCCCTCCAGCGCGTCTATGAGTGGCGCGTGGAGGCGCAGCGTCGGGGTGTAGTGTAGCGCGGCGGGAAGAGCTCCGGCGCGATCTCAGGGCAGTTTGGAGAGAACGACTGTCGCAACCGAGGTACGGGCACGCCGCAATCGCGGCTGTAAGACCCCTCTCTGAGGAGTGGCTGGATAGGTCCCACGGCGTCCTCACCTACCGCATGACACAGGTCCTCACCGGGCATGGATGCTTCGGGAGGTACCTGTGTCGGATAAAGAAGGAGGAAACGCCCGGGTGTCACCACTGCGAGGACCGCCCGGAGGACACGGTGGAGCATACGTTGCAGGACTGCCCCGCTTAGGCAGAGCACCGCCGTGTCCTCTCGACGGCGATAGGCGGAGACCTCTCGCGCCCGGCATTGGTCGAGGCCATGCTGGGCGAGACGGAGTGGGAAGCGGTCGCCTCCTTCTGCGAAGCAGTCATGCTCGCGAAGGAGGAGGCGGGCCGCGCGAGGGAGAGAACAGCGTCCTCCCTCAGCCGCAGTGGTAGACGCCCACGGCGACGGATGTCGCGGGACGATCTCCGGCCACCGTAGGCGCGGGCATGCGGGCGGCGAGTAAAGGGCAACTCGCTGTGTGTTCCACGCGCGCCTCAAAGAGCGTCAGCACAATGACGGGGCCCCCCTTTAGAGGGCCACAGCCTTGCCGGGGTCGCGGGACATACGTATACCGCGACTCCGGTACGCAAAAGGGCTACCGAAGGACACCGTGGATTTTAGTCAGTACAAGTCTGACAGTCCCTCCCGCCCTGCCCGGGGCTGGGAGGACTCATTTGATGATTTTACCACGAAAAAAAAAAAAAAAAACCTCACAAACTTCTACATATTTTATAATATTACTATAGAAACTGTTTATAAAGTAACCAAGTGTGAAGCAAATTGTCTTTGCTTAGCAATTAATTACCCTAACTTTGCATACTAAACGTCTATGACTAATGTCGTTTACTGTTAGTGCTTACATTCATGAATATCACGGTTTTATTAAATTACTAGCTTTTACCAACGGCTTCGCTAGCGATAATTCTTATGACAGTAAATTCGAGTTGTTCTCTTGGCGCCATTTACCATTAAAAGAACATTATTATTATTTTTCCCAGAAACATTACATTTTTCATGATAAATTCAAATTATTCGAATTCAATTTTATGCGAAAAGCTAAATTTTAGCATGATCGGTTCAGTGGTCTAGGCGTGAAAAGGTAACAAACAGACTTGTTTTCGTATTTGTGATATTAAGTTAGGGTATAGGGTATAATATACCTATACGTACACTTATACTAATGTATATAGAATCCTTACTTACCTACTTACACTAACAAACATATATTATGCACATTAAATTACATAAACAATTTACACTGACAATCTTAAGTAATAGTCTCTCTAAAGGCACTCCCACTCTCATTAAGCACTTACCGCGCATACTTACAGGGTGTTTTTATATGTAGAGCGTAATTTTATTTTTGTGGTTCTTTATGAAAAATCATCACGTGTGCTCCCGCACTAAATGAAACGGAAGGGACTTCACTAACTTTAAAAATAACCTGTGTTTCAGATGTCCTTTACATTTGAGAGTTGCGGTGCCTCTTTGGTATCGGAGGCCTTATCATGAGTTTTCACTTATAATTGTGACGTAAACTGGAACTTTCACATTTAATTTCAAGGAAAAAATAGTTCCTTCTTCGTACACCAGAGGCGCTGTTCCATTTTTCCATACATTAAACGCTGAATACTGGAAAGACGCAGTAAAGTAAAATAGTGAAAACTCGTGATGAGGGCTCTGTACGTCTCATGCACATTCGGGAAAACAAGTGTCATGTGTCACCAGCACGTAATCATAAAAATATGTTTCAAAATAAACGAATTAAAATAATACCTTCAGTTTTTGTTGTGAAATAAAAAGTAGGTGTACAATTATGTTTTTAAACATTTCCGTTCATGTTTATCATACTAATATTTCTGCACTAAAAAAATCGTCCTGTATACTGCAACGTACCGATAATACATTAATGTAAGTACAGCGTAAACGGGAAACGTCTCATTATCACACCTCGGCATGGTTTAATTGTCAAGGCCTTTGTTTAGCAGACAAAAGCCTCGAATTAAGGGGGTGGGGACCGAAATGTTTGAGGCGATTGTGTCGTGTGACTGACGGCGTTTTGAGTCTGGTAGAGTGGAGTCCTTTAACACGATTATGTGTGGGTCTAGACTTTAGTCAAAGGACTGATTTGTAAAGCTTTTCAACCGTGAATTTCGAATGTTAGTTGGGTTAGAGTTTAATATGTCAGATTTTGAGATGAAAGGTTGAACATCATTCTGGAAGGTCTCTTTTTCCAACTATGTTGGGGTCGGCTGCCAATCTAACCGTTCCTCTGAATACTAAGCTTATATAGCGGTTACCTATCTGACCTTCACAGCTCAGGTATGACATTGTTATGGCAAAGTAGCTAAGCTATTGGAGATCATTACATGTCGCGATTCTTGTTCGGTACAAATATTTGTATGGGCCACAGATATTTTTTCGGTTCTGATTGTTTGTTAAATCATGAACTGTGGCCATTTTTTTAACAATTGTTTTGACAATTGAATGCCGACCAATTGGTCGCCTCCACATTACACCGGATAAGTGAGTTTAAATGCCTGTAAACACACGGTACAGGGGAAATCCATACAGTGGACTACGTAATTTAAAGGATATACGAGTACCTTTAGAATACGTAGCTGTTAACTAGAAACTTACAAGGACATCCATTGGTGAGACTGGTTGTTAGACTTTAGGCTTCTACCTGTAGCGACACTTAACCCTCTGACTGGCCTGGACCCATTGCTGAACACGCTTTTAGAAACATGGAGGGATTTTGATATTATATAACAGATGGTCAATGGTCTTTCATCATCCACGATTCGATCATCCTCCCTCAATCGTTCATGCAACATTTAACAGCATCACTACAAACATAATAGTAAAGAAAAAGAGAAACACATTTGCAACATCGCGTTAACACCCCTATTACCCAAGATTTAAACAAATACAATCTCAACCCTGAAAACCTTTCGTAAAAACGCCTACATCACTTAGTATCATGACTTACACACCCCGAATTACTCCCCAGAGTGGTACCACCATTCCACGATATTTTCCTAAGTCGTAAACCAACAGATAATATAAGGATTAAACGAACTTACCTAGTGAAGTTCTATCCTTATTATATGAAGAGGTGAGTCCGAGGTGAATCGTTACTTTGTAGTAGACGTTGTCTCCTACCCTTTTACGCGATATTTTGGATGCTGGAATAAAAAAAATAAAACAGCAGCCTCTGGCAACATCACTGACAGATGTCATTCAGTTTAGAGCAATGGTACCAGGTACTGTACAGGGAGGATTAATTGAAAGTTAATCTTGGGAGGGTGGGAATCTCCCACCTCGGACTCACCTCTTCATATAATAAGGATAGAACTTCACTAGGTAAGTTCGTTTAATCCTTATATTATATTCGAGGTGAGTCCGAGGTGAATCGTTACTTTGTAGATGTTTAGAGAACATAAAATAGGCAATAAATTTATGCTAAAAACAATTTGTTTCAATACCCAATATTTCTTTTTCAAAAGGGAATATATCTCGATATACGCCTTAGCTAACCTTGACTTAATGAAAAAATCCTATCTTTCAAACTCCAAATATTTAAGATTAAACATCTGGGGTCACACTTCTTTATTTTAATTACAAAATTCTACGAAGCAAAGTATGCCTCTAACAACTTAAATAGTTTACATGTTGTTATTCCCAGATTGACAGATTGTCCCCTTGTAATGTGTATCCCAACCACTAGTAATGCATCTGAAATGTTTCTGAAATTAAGATACATTGTATAATATCTTTACAACTATTAATAGTGTTCTTCTTCCACCAAAGTAATTCTGACTTTATTTACTCTTTATCTCTAGTCTAGGGCTGAAATATGTTAAGTGTTTATGTGAACAAAACCGTATCATGAAATAGGTAGTCGTGCAAAATGATACCAAATTTTCTAATAATTTCTTATCTTGCACACGTTGACTGAAAAAAGGGTTAGAGTATACTCTTACCCAGTCTTATATAACAGAATTTTTGGTTAGAGATTCCCAGTATGAATAAAAATATACAAAGCGAGTAGCAAACATTACCACTAACTGTTACTGGTACTTGGCCTGGGGTCGGCTGGAAAATGACTGTTGTCGCTTGAGGTATTTCTGTTGTGTCTTTGTAGTTGGCTTTTCCTCGGTTTGCATAGATAGATCCCTCGGTTTATTGGAGGTGGGCAGGGCTGTTTGAACAGCTGGTAGTTTCTTAGAATTGACTTATTTGTATTTAAAGTAATAATATTTGGATTAAGTCTATTGGTCGCTCTCTTCATGTTTGTGGATGTCTACACCGATTCTTATAATTTTGAATAAGTACAAGATTTCAGTTCACTTGTTGCCTCTTAGTAAGTTGAAATGCCTTATCTTAGAGCGGAAGAATAGTCTCTTCTATTATTAGTATATTGCCAGTGTAGGTTGAATAGTCAACGGGAACTGTCTCTAAGCATGTCACATGCATCTAGTAATATAGCATTACTTGGTACAAGTGCAGGTTTATGTAAGTCTGTTCCTTTACTAGTCCCTCCATCAGGATTCTCTCAATAACATTCACGGCACATAATCCCTCTTAGATCCGGTTAGCACACTTAAGGTAGAAAAATATAATTGCCTGATGGCTCTTCTTCTTTTGGTTGTTGTTCTTGAGTAAAAGTAATGGAATTGTTTTCATGACTGACCATATTAACTCATAGTACTTAGGCACTCATCTGACAACCCAGCCGTTCAGAGTAAGTAGCTAAATGTACGTAATCTACATTAGACTATACATTTGACTGCTTCAGTAATCAAATCATGGCCATTACTGTAGTAATATTAACTTTAAGGCCATATATCCTGCTAGTCCATAACTAAGTAATAGTATATCTTTATCATAAGTAGTTCATCACTTTGTGTAAGAGGCAACTTATGTTTGATGCTATAGGATCTTTTCTTGTTAAGGGAGTCTCTTCTTAGATAGCTAACATGTAGCACAAAGAATACATACGTACTTAAACTTGAGTGTAATCCTCTCAACGAGAGGTAGGTGAATAGAACACAATATACCAAATCTTTGTTTGAAGTACTGTAATTTAAATTGATCCAGAGTATAATCTTCTCAACGAGATGGAGACAAAATGTAACACAAAATGTCTTAATTTTCTGTCCTCCAGGACATACATTATTGTTGGAAGTAATGTATGTTAAATTAATCCAAGCATAACCCTCTCAACGAGAAGGAGACAAAATGTAACACAAAATGTCTTAATTTTCTGTCCTTTAGGACATACATTGTTGTTGGAAGTAATGTAGGTATGTTAAATTAATCCAAAGCTTAACCCTCTCAACGAGAAGGAGACAAATTGTAACACAAAATGTCTTAATTTTCTGTCCACCAGGACATACATTGTTTGGGAGTACTGTATGTTAAGCTGATCCAAAGCATAGCCCTCTCAACGAGAAGGAAGCAACATGTAACACATAATGCTTTAATCTTCTGTCCGCCAGGACATAAATTGTTGTTGGAAGTACTGTATGTTAAATTGATCCAGAGCATAGCCTCCTCAATGAGAAGGAGACAAAATGTAACACATTATGTTATTGTTTTCCATCGTACAGGACAAGTACATGCCAGACTTTGATAATTTAAATCTCAAGTAAATGAGGGGTTCAAAACCCATAAAACAAAGTGAATATGAATTTCTCAACGAGAAGTAAGTAGATTGTAACACACATTATCATAACTTTCTGCATATTATAGTACCTACCTAACAAAAATCTTAAAATTCTTCTTAATTCCTAATACTATCAAAGCCAGTTTAATACAATCACAGCTTATAACTTTAAATATTCCCTTTAAATATATTAAATTATTATTATGTATTAATATAACACTGAAATTATGGTCAATTCACTATAGGTATTAAAAATTGATGAAGTTTAATGAGTTAGAATTGTCCCAGCAAATTTTATTTTGAACAACATCTATAAGTGGTTTATTATAATGATTTACCAAGGTGGTCGACCTCAAAGACCCCTCACTGCCTGCAGTACTTATAGAGTCCACAGTTAAGCCTAGTCTCTATCCATTTGAATAATATGCATGTCTGGTAAAATGCACAGAGAACAAGGATGTATTAATGCCTCTTTCATGCATTGTCTGTATAAGCCCCCACTGATAGTAGTTGAATATTCTTGAATTCTGCGTTGTGTGATAGTTGTGGAATATTATTATTATTCTTGAATTCTACGAAAAGTAAGGAAAACAATCTTGTTAAAGATTTATATGCCGGTTTGATTCTTGTTACTGAATATTATATGACAGTTTATGCTAGACATATTTCGGGCTTATTACTTAAGGAAGGTACCACTAGTCTGATGGACTTTCTTTACACAAACCTGAGTTTTATAGAATATCTGTAATCAATTATTTAATAGCACCTTTGTTATTATTCTATATAATAATTGATATTTTTACACAATAAAGCTTGGACACATAGTGTTGTGGCTGATGCAATAAACCTAATAAAGCTTTTTTGTAAGGTCTTCTTAACTGAAGCTATTAAGAGAGTACAGTAAGACTTTAAATGTAGTAACACTGCTGGGATCCTAGAAACTATTTAACTTGCGTTAGTTAGACGTAATTTGAAAAAACCTTAAAATAAATGTTTAATTCTATCGTCTGAACCTACATGACTATCTATATGAGAGAGTGTCGATTTGTGATAATTAAATGATTGATAATTTTTGGGAAACTTTAGCGAGCTAAGACTTCATATAGTTGATAAATCTATTTTTTATTCTTTATATTAAACCACTACTGTCACAGGATACTATTGTATTGTTCCAGTGTATTCTGTGATAATCAACCTTTCAAAATCCATTACTCTCTTAGTATCATTCTCCTCTTGATGGCTTGCCTGATAATATACAAGCCCCCGGGGTTAGGTATAGAGGATAACTAGTTCTAAAAGAGGACATTGAAATATAATCAGAAGGTCTAATTGTTCTGATCTGAGAGATTAGTAGAGAATTCAAAACCGCATATCACGGTTGTAATGGCACAATTTGGTAAGACTACCATTCCTTTAGCCTTATCTGTTCTAATCTTATGGAGAGCTTTAAGCAGTACACTAAAAATGGGGGAAAACCATAGAGAAAGAGATTATTCCATTTAAATGCATCAATGTTCCAGGCATAGGGACCCCCTATCCCAAGATATGTACTTTGGACACTTATGATCTTAACCAATTGCAAAAAGGTCTCAATGGATCAGGATCTGGATGACCAAAATTATTTATTATAGAATTGAAAACTTAGACAGTCTCCATTCTTTATCTACATTGAAATTACGAGACTCAGTCAGCCTCTTTATTAAGCAAAAAAAAAAAAAGAAAAATTAAATTAAAAAATCAATGCAATTTTTAGAAGAGTATTGTACCCTTCCCACACAGTTAATATGTGCTATTGCAGTAATGTTGTCAGACCTACGCAAAATAACACAGTAACATCAACTCCGGGTTGAATTTACTGTGTTATTATATCAAAACTAAATATTCAATTTTCATAATTATGTTAACCCGGGACAGATTAATCATCTAGGTTATTAACTATTTTTATACCTTGATTTATGAGATGCTCTACTTCAGATTTTAATAGTTTACCAGACTGTTTAAATACACAGGGGTCAGGGGAAGATCTCTTGTACAGCTTATTGTTAGATGTGAACCGCAATAATTTCTAACCATTTTCTTTAATTGCTTAAATACTAAATAGTATGCACCTTTAAGATTAATTTATACAGAGATACAGTCCTTGTATATTCTAGTTTGAAATGGTTGGTTACAATGAAATTATTTAACATTTAAAGATTTAGTATAAATCTGTGAGTATAAGGAAAATCATAGATAAAATTGAACAGCTGTTTAACAAAACCTAGCTATGAAGGTTTATTTATTTCTTGAATAAGTCAAGAAGTCTCTCAGTTTCATTGAAAGAGTTATTGTATGGAATAATACTAATAGAGGTCAAACTTAATTTTGAGTATTCATAAGACAAATTATGACAGGAGTTAGTCATGTATTTAGAATTGATCCCCAATCCTGAACATTCACAACGTGAAGGGACGTCTGAACTGTTTCAGTCGTAATCTTTTCAGTGAAAAATACTTACAATAAGGTCCTCCATCTTTGGCTTTGTATTTTTCAATCTTTCGAGCCAATTTACTCCCTCTCTTATTTTCCTTATCTTCTTCCCTATTTATATTGTGTTTTGGCATCCTCGGATTGTGTTTAATACTTCTAATAAACTAATTATAAGAAGACAAAACTTTTTCCGACGCGTCATGCGGGCGCGAAGATAACGAATGACATCTGTCAGTGATGTTGCCAGAGGCTGCTGTTTTATTTTTTTTATTCCAGCATCCAAAATATCGCGTAAAAGGGTAGGAGACAACGTCTACTACAAAGTAACGATTCACCTCGGACTCACCTCGAATATAAATGTATATATCGGAACATAGAAACCGATTCAAACCCCAGAGGACGGGCGGGGTTCACAAAATGTTGCCCACCGTTCTGAGTGATTTTGTTCGCAATGAAACGAATACGTTTGCTCCCTTTTTAATTTGACTTTTATTTGAACTGTTCTGAGTTAATATTTGGTGTTTCGAATGATCTTTTATTGGGAGATTTTGCTGTTGTTGTTATTGTAGATTATCTGGGATTTGTTTGGGTATAAAAATGGATGCGAGGAGAATTATAAGCGTCGGGTTACACGTTACACGTGTCGATCAGTGACAAAACCGTTGTGATTTATTTTTATTTATTACAAAATAACGATTAAATAATGAACTAACTTCTCGAATTCGCTCGCGTAAATCACAAATTATTTGTTGATTAGCAAAAGAACCGCTTCTCATGATTTTTAAAATTGGAGGAGAGATTACTCGTAACTCCTACATCCCTATGTATCAAATACCTGAAGTAGATTTGTAGCAATTTTATCAAGCTGTAAGTAGGTTTCAAATAACCTAACATAATATAAAGTTACTTATTCTGTCTGGAATCTGACCTGAAATACGTAAAAGGGAAAATTAAATTACTTAACAAAATGTTGAAGTTAATAACTCAAAGTGAACTCATATAAACCTTAACATACAAAGGTTTCATCTTTATCAAAGAAGTCAGTTGTCAGTTCTTATGATATCCACGCTCCAGCAGCCAAATGAGCTAGACGAGTAAACATAGGTTAGGTTCAACATTGATTAAACATGACAGCATACTTTTGTTCCCATCAGGGTTATGCAGAATTTTACCTAATGTATCCTATTGCAATTAACTGGGTACAAATTCAGACTCCGTGACTGCTCGATCTGGAAATGTAACCCAGGAACTTTAGTCACAGCTGGACTGCTTGTGAGTGGTTAAAAGTACTACTGCTGATCAAGGGCTGTTGTCATAATTATAGTTAGCCTCATTTTTAGGGTTCCGTAGCCAAATGGCAAAAACGGAACCCTTATAGATTCGTCATGTCTGTCTGTCTGTCCGTGTATGTCACAGCCACTTTTTGTCGAAAGTATAAGAGCTATCCTGTTGAAACTTGGTAGAAAGATGTATTATGTGAACCGCATTAGGATTTTCACACAAAAATCAAAACAAAACAAATTTTGGGGGTGCCCCCCATACTTAGAATTGAAACGCAAAAAAAATTTTTTCACCATACCCATACGTGTGGGGTATCTATGAATAGGTCTTTAAAAATGATATTGAGGTTACTAACATCATTTTTTTCCAAACTGAACAGTTTGCGCGAGAGACACTTCCAAAGTGGTAAAAAGTGTGTCCCCCCCCCCGTAACTTCTAAAATAAGAGAATGATAAAACTAAAAAAAAAATATAATGTAGACCTCAACCAAAACTACCAACGAAAATTGGTTTGGATGAGATACAGTTAGCAGTTTTTGAGATATAGTACATTTTCAAAAACCGCAAATATAACTTTGCCATTCATACAAATACTATGAAAAACAAAGTTATTTTTATTGTTTGTGTATATTACTTACTAATCTCAATATAATTATATCTCTAATCTATGCTTGCTGCTACGGAACCCTTCATGGGCGAGTCCAACTCGCACTTGGCCGGTTTTTTATTTTAAATAACCCACACAAAGGCAAAAAATCAATTAAGTAACAAAATTGACAAACTTAAAACAATATTTTAGGTAATAAAAAACATAAAAAAAAACTGTAACCGACTTCAAAAAACTTCAAAATAACCTACAAAAAAAACTTTTCTTTCGAAAGTCGGTGACTTTCTTTTTTATTTCATTGACTTTTTGTCACCGACTTTCGAAATAAAGTTTTTTTTGTAGGTTATTTTGAACTTTTTTGTAGGAAGTCGGTTACATTTTTTTTTGAAAAAGTTTTTTATTTTATCTTTTTTAGTTTCAATATTCAACCCAAATTATTGTCAAATAGGTACATAATTTTCTTACATATACACTAAAATATTGTAATCCGTAGCACCGGTAATAACATCGCCAATGTATGTACTCTTACACAATGAGCTAAAAATGAAAACTACTGCACCAAACTAAATGAAAATTTTATGGGACCAAATGGCAGATAAATTGTATCAAACAAATAAAAAAAGAATCATCGAAATCGGACCAGAAACCTCGGAATAATCGGTGTAGACAATGTTTTTTTTTTATCGTGGTAAAATCATCAAATGAGTCCTCCCACCCCGGGCAGGGCGGGAGGGACTGTCAGACTTGTACTGACTAAAATCCACGGTGTCCTTCGATAGCCCTTTATGTTCCGGGGTCACGGTAATGAGATAAGTCCCGCGACCCCGGCAGGCTTTGGCCCTCTAGAGAGGGGGCCCCGTCATTATGCTGACGCTCTTTGAGGCGCGCGTGGAACACAACGCGCCGTCGACCCGGGGGTGTAGACAATGTTGAAAACTTTTTAGGTTTTTGTTGATTTTTCAAAAAGCGCTAGTCCGGTTTCGATAAAATTTTAATGGGACCATTCGGGAAGTAGGTATAACCCTTTCCAACAGAAAAAGAATTTTTCAAATCGGTTGGTAAACGACGGAGTTATGCCCGAACAAACATAAAAAAATATATAAACATCCGAATTGAGAACCTCCTCCTTTATGGAAGTCGGTTAAAAATAACTCATATAATCCTAAACACACAAAGTTCATCTCAACCAAAGAAGTCAGTAGTCAGTCTTTACACAATACACACTCCAGCGGCTAACAAAGCTAGACATAGGTTTAATACAGCTTTACATACAAATTAATTCTGTACCTAAGGCCTTTCGCCCACGGCTAGTTTTTGAGCGATACTATTAAACATGTATCTGTTTAAACACATTCAAATGCATTAGCATAGCTGCCAAACATCATCTGGCTCGCCTTTTTTCCATCTAAGTTTATTCCGGCTTTAAACCCGATGCAGTGGAATGACAAACTGCTCGACTGACCATTATGACCCAGTAACTGGGTCTTGGTAAGACTAGGTTGACAGCCAGTCTAATACTGTACTGTTAGGCCTTTTTGAGACAGACCCGTGTACTGTTATACATAACCTCAAAACTCTATTGACTATCAAAGATCTAATGTCAATAGATGGTTACCCATCTACATACCATCTTCGGAAAACGCGGACTTACCTTGAAAAGAAATCTTTGCGGCTGTTAAGGCTGCATAGGACCTCAATATAATCTTACTCGCTCGCACTTGCACGAACCACGCACTATTACTTGCTCTTTCTTATAGCTGTCTACACGCAAATCTATTTATTTTACGGCGAAAAAAAAAGAAAATTCAAAAAAATAAATAACATAAGACCTGCTTTATAGTTAGTTCAGTTAGTATGCAAAGTTTCATGATCTAATTTTAAGTATTTTATGATTGCCAGCGGTTTATTGTTCAATTTAGAGGTAACTTTGACATCGAAAAAATTTTATGGAATCGTGTTTTCGCCTAACAAGACCTAACATTAATCCTCAACTTTACCATATATTTATTTCAACATTAATGCTGCAGTATTTTCGACGTATCACAGGATTCTGCTAAGCCATTTGAGGTAGTATGGGCTCTTAATCGCATTATTTAGCCACGATCGGACGGTGGTCACCATGCATTTGAATCACGGGCTCAACTCGTTTACAATCCGACAGCACTGTGACTGACTCGCGGTAGCATCTCGTTTGCATCGTGGTAGTAGCAACACTTACGGCCCTTTCACACAGCAGTCCAGTTTTATGCAGGATCCCGTTTGATCGCAAAAGAGATTATATTATTATGCTAGTGCTCACACGAGCAAACCGCATGCAGAATCCTGCAAAATGCTGATCCCGTCGATTTGTGCAGTTCGGTATTGTCACCGGAAACTGGATCCGTCGTCCTTTAAAAAGCGGGATCCCGTTTAATGACATTTATATATTTCTATAGCAGTGTTCACACGGCTTCCTGCGTGTGGTTTTTTTGCTGGACACTGTTTTTTGCGGGATAGTGGAGTGGTGGCAGCCCCCGCCCTGATCACTAGCGTAGGAATGGTCAAAAAACAGGATGCAACCGTATTCACACGGCAGCCCAGTTTTGCGGGACCTGCTTTTTACTGGATGTTGACTCAACTACCGTGTGAACACAGCATCCGTTTTTGCAGGATCCAGTAAAAAGCCGGTCCTACAATACTGGACTGCCGTGTGAAAGGGCTGTTAGGTATACAGTCAGCGATAGCACTATTTTTGCCTCGCTGTAAACATATCGCTGGACGATAGCCCTTAATCGGATTACGTCCTACTTTCGTAGGTAAATTTTGCGCAACAACCCTCTAGGGCGATCAAATTAGACACGGACTTAATTCGCCGACACGACAGACATTTGATTAGAAAAATGTGGTCCGACAAAATTAATTGGGAGCTTTTCAACAAACGTTTTTTTCGGGGAATTGGGGTTCGAATATATAGTAACGCCATTACCTATGTAGGGACGGTAGTGATATACGATTTTACGCTTCATTTCACACACGGTGTAAGGGTAAACTCGAAACGTAGAAAGGAACTTTAAAACAGTAGGTATTTTGCTTTGACGTCAGTAATAAGTTTTGTAGCAATTAAATTGTGTTCTAGAGGTACGTAAAGCCGTACTTAGCTGGCGTGACTTTTTTATATCTGTGTGTGTAAAATTTTATTACTTACTAGTTCGTCCTAACCCGAGAAAATAGTCTATTTATTTGTCAATGATAATAGTGTGTCTTTAAAGTAAACACTAAAATTTCACACGACGGAAATAATTATTTGAAAAGACTTTAATTATTTTTAATCTTACCAACCAAAAAAAAACATTGATTATACAAAATTCTCGAAACTGACATTTAGAAGTTCTCAATAATCTTCAACAACTTTGCGAAAATCAGGAAGCAGTAGATGCATTTTTTTTCCATTTTCTTCAAAAACTCTGAAATAATAATTAAACGAAGTTAATTGTCTGGTTGAAATGTCTGACAGAATTAATTGCAAACTTTTTAACTTTGCCTTTTTCTTCGAAATTGATAATTGTTTTTATTCACGTTCCGTTTCAGGTTTTCATGCGGCTGACAGTAAACGTACCATGGAGCACCCTTCTAATGAAATCCATTGTTTCATTGGTTGGCACAAATTGTTTGCCCAACAAAGGAAACAAGTATTTTACATATTTTGTATTTGATTTCTCCTGTGTGGTGGGGCGTTTACAAACATAATAATTATAAACTCACATACACAAACGTCCAGACCCAAAAAAACTACTTGTAGATGATAAAAATATTTTGCTCCGTCAGACAAGATCTTCAAAAAAATTCAGGTCGAAGTGCTCAAACACACTGCGAGCCTAGCGCGGTGGCGGGGCGGCGGCGGCGGGCGCGATAATATTTAACTTTTTTTTTTCGAGGTAAAATCACCAAATGAGTCCTCCCACCCAGGGCAGGGCGAGAGGGACTGTCAGACTAATTGTACCGACTAAAATCCACGGTATCCTTTAGTAGCCCTTTGTGTACCGGAGTCGCGGTATAGGTGTGTCCCGCGACCCCGGTAGGCCTTGGCCCGTCATTTTGCTGACGCTCTTTGAGGCGCGCGTGGAACACAACGCGCCGTCGCGTCGACCCGAGCATTGGTCCATGGTCGGATAGCGAGTCGTCCATTACTCACCACATACACGCTAGGGCTTGCCTGTCGGTTATGCATGCAAGGTTGCAAACCCTAACGTGCATGGCCGCCATAAAACTCAGAGTCGTTACTTAAAGTCATAATACATCCCATTCATTTAGATTACAATATTTTCGTATGGTAATCTTGTACGTGTCGGATATCACGGACTTTATTCCGCGCAATTTATTCCGCGTACAGTCTTGGGGGCGCATTATGTACGTGACGGTGTTGTATGTCTGTTTTTGAGTTTGACTGTTTGTTTGTATGAGACAGTTAAGGTGAAAGATGTTAACGACTTAATGTATTTGCTGTTGAATAAACACATAGATAAATGGAACAGATAGTTAGACCTAAAGATACAGGGAATAAATAGATAGAGAATACTTTACTTTAGTTATTTATAATTATTTAGTAATTCTACGGTTAATTCTTTTGTTTATTTTTCAGAAATCATACACACAACATCAGCCATGTTATGTATTCCGAACAGAATTAGACTGAGGTGTATTTAATTAATTCACTCACATTGCACCTGTTATGATCAGTCGCATGAAATAGGAGCCGGGCCTATTGTCATCAACCGGACACTATTCCCAATTCCAAGGCAGCTACTGAGAAATTCTTGATAGAAAAAAACCCGATAACACTGTCCGATCTGGGAATCGATCTTAGGACCTCTTCCTCAGAAATCGCAGTTGCGACCAACGAGGCAGTTACAGTAATATAAATCGGTATTCTTTTAAAAATCACCTTGAATGTAACATGTCAGCAATGTAATCTTGCTACCATAAATAAATTATTACTCAAAAATTTTACTCTATTTTCCAGACAGTGTCGCGTGTTGTTACTAGACCAACGAAATAAGCCGTGGCAATATTTCGTCATTAACCGTGAAGAATGGCCGTTGGTCTCCTGTTCCTTTGCAACTAAATTCTCATTACGTAGACTACGAGTCGAGTAAATAAACTGTCGCTGTCGCATTATTAAGATTTTTTATTATAAAGTTGGTAGCATGAAGGGTGAAAGTAGTTTTTTTTAGTCTGTGTATCGCGTCGCGACGCCTTTTTGTTGTGGTTTGGCACTTTAATGTAATGCAATTTCAGAGTCTTTGCAGTATTTTATTTCTAGTTGGTAGGTAATTAGAATTTTTGACTAAAAAGTATTTAACTACCTAATTTAATTCTGTACATTATTTTTGGATTAACAAGTCCGATACATGTGGTCATGAGGGATTTATTATCCCAACACAAGTATCTTCGGATTACTTTCTGGGAAGCCCCGGCAACTTAATTGTACAAATTGAGGTTAATAAACACATTTTTTTTGTTAGACCATGATGTATTATGATTTTATTGTTATGGATAAATCTTGTTCGCAATTCTTACAATGACGATTCAAAGTATAAACGTTGACTCTTCTTAGGGGATGGACTCTTATTAATTTCTGGGTTCGTTATTTATTTAATAAACATTTGAGCGTAATATTGTTCTTTAATTTGATGAATCAAAGTACGAAGTTACCATGATGTCTGTACTTAATACTATTGTCATGTTGAGTGAAAAAATCTAATAAATCAGCCAGTAAGACTATCAAAAAATACACACATCAAAAGTGTCTAGGGATCAACATATATTTTTGCAATAATTTTTCTCCTGATTGATATTAATTAAAATTTTCTTTAAGGATTCATCAAATAAAGTGTTTTCGTTTGTCACAGTAACGATAAACCAAGTCACCTTTGCATTAATAAAGAAATTTGCCATTTTCCTAATAAAGGGATTTTTGACATTTGAACCACTAACACAAAAGTTCGAAAAAAAGACTGAAATAACAGTTTTCTTTAAAATTTGATTGGGTAACTTAAACAATTAATAATCCGTGTTTCTACCGCGAACACTAACAACACAAGAACATCGGTTTGGCATACTCAAAATGAGTTCATCCAAATCACGCTGTGGAATGGCCGCCCATGTTCGTTGCAACAACAAAAAAAGGTCTTCTTGCGACTGGATACCCTCCATATTCGGCAGAGCTCTTCTCTGTAGCATATCCGATGCATGCTCAATCGGATTCAAGTCTGGCGACTGAGCAGGCCAGGGCAGGACATTGATGTTAGCTGCGGCGAGAGTCTGTCTTACAACTCTTGCGGTGTGCGGTCGTGCATTATCATGCATTTACTGAAATAAGGGACCGATTTGCACTTGTAGAGGAACGATGACGTCTGATACAATCGTCTCAGCATAAATTTGAGCGTTGAGGTTGCCTCTGATCCAAATCAACTCAGTTCTTCCGCCGATCCAAATACCCGCCCATACCATGATGGTTCCACCACTATAAGGATGGACTTCCTGGCAGGATTTTAATCGCTGTTGGCGTCCAGGGGTTCTCCAGTGTGGTATACGTCTTGTATCCGGTCTCATACCGAAACGAGACTCATCAGAAAAGCACACGAAACGCCATTGTTCTTCTGCCCAATTTCTGTGTTCAAGAGCCCATTGATATCGAATCCTCCGATTGTGCATTGCTATAGGTGGTACCCGTAGCGGTCTTCGGGAATGACGGTTCACTTCATGCAAGCGGTTTCTGACTGTTTGGTCGCTAATTAAGTTCCCTGAAGAGTGATGAAGCCTCACGGCTAACATCATGGCGGTTATTGTTGGAGCTCTTCGAGTTAAGATTTGAATGTATCGGTCTTGTCTCCGTGTGGTGCAGCGATACCGTCCTCCATGGCGCTCAGCCACGGTACCAGTGCTTCGGTAACGTGTCCAAAGTCGACTGATAACACTCTGACTTGTATTCAGAGCTAAAGCCACAGTACGTTGCCGGGAACCAGCTTCTATCATTCCCACGGCTCTGAGCATTTCTTCCCTGCTTAAATGACGTCGCCGCTCCATAATAACGTTGGTTTTAATCAGTAGTAGGGAAACAGTAGCACTAATAATGTCTTCAATGCGTTGTATGTTTTTATAGGGAAAATATTGACAGCTGATTTTCATCTTTTACTCGAATTTGATTCACAGTTCCTGATTCAAATTATGAAATGCACCAAAAAGGATCCATATAAATTTATAAAATCATAAATGTATTACAAAGCCACATCTCAATCTCAAGAAATCCGCATATAAATGCTTGATCCCTAGACACTTTTGATGTGTGTATTTCGACCCGTATAGTTTATTTTGTTACTTACGCCAATTGACGAAGTTATCACGCTTTCAAAAATCACAATACGTCACTTCTAGGTATGTTTTTACATAGTTCTGATATCACAAACCCCCACTACCGAGTTATGATGCGTTTAATTTTTGTGAATTGACAAAAAAATGCATGTTCAGTATTTATCTACACCCTATTGCAATTGCCATATCTAATTTAGTTGTCCTTAGCTATTCACAGATTTTATCTTTAGACTTGGGTCAATCAAAAACCTTTAGGTCACGTTTGCATAGGCCAGTCAACCTCTATGCACCTTTATCTAAAGTCCTAAACTAAACTCAAACACGAACAAAAGCAATCATATTATATCTGAAAAACAATCGGGTATCTAAATAAAATATTCAAAAATCCAATTTTCAATCTCAGTCCACAATTTGAGATACACAAAGAAAATTCTAGAGCGCTATTTTATGGAAAGCGTTTTTTTTTGTTCTGTTTTTATTCTATATTGTTCAAGCAAAATTCGTAGTACGGTGAATGAGTTTTAACTGTGTGATAAATATAGAAGTTTTCTTTGTTCATAAATACCTATAGTCTCATGTGAAAGGTAATAATTTATAGCTTTAGTATGATCTAGTTTAGCGACTGTTGCTTTTCTCTTTACTGAATGAATAGAGTTATTTAATCTTTATAAGGGTTAAATATATCTAAAGAAAAAAATGGAACCCTAAAATTTCTTCGTTGTCAAAAACATTTTTTCGAACACAGTGCTATGTTTGTTTTTGGGATAAATATTTTGTACGATTCTAGACGGAAAGTTTTTAATTAATCGTATGAATTTATTTATATCTAGGGAGAAAACTAAATAATATATTTATTACTTATTTAACACATAGTTAAATAAGTAATACATTTTTAAGTCTAGAGAAATGATTATAAATTAAATGTCCGATGGAGGGCTAGCCTAGTGATTTTTTGTATACAGGTTTTACCAACAAAGGTCACCAGTCTCTATGAAGTGGTAACTTGACTCTTTACTGGGTACATACTATTGTGATGAGAGAAATAAATAAAGTCTTCTTAGCTACTAGCTCGTAGCCATGCGCTGCGAACTTCGTAGTCTCCTACGAATTTCGTAGACCGTAATTTGTAACACTTCACAACAACTTGATTTAATCTCAAATTATGATTCATTTGAATAGAATACTATGACATAAGTTTACACCGCTCATGCTTATTGCCCCTGATCTCATCAATAGTTATCACCAATTCCTGCATACATTTCCCTTCACATCCCGTCATCCCGTATTCCAAAATACTCTTAGTCCGTCAGACGAATCATAGATATTCGCTCGACCACAATACGGTCGCCGTTAGCATGTCAATGGAAATTGGATTCTGATTCTATAACCACAAATGTCAATTCCATTCGAACAACGGCTGAGGCAGCTGCTAGCTGTGGCTGACGCTAAAAGTGTGGTCTTCTGAGAGGTCATTAAAGGGCATCAGAAAGTGATTCGATCGAATTTGCAGCGTGTGAAAATCTTATTACTATTACAAGTGCGAAACGGTTCAGCGAATCTGAATGATCTAGATTATTGTGTGGAATGACACCGAGGTTACCTTTTCTCCCTTTATTACGTTCCTGAGTTTTTACAAAATTTTACAATGCAGTGTTAACAATCTAGCGCGTTAAAAACCCGAAAATGATCACAATAAACATTGAAAATACTTACGTAGCAGACATACTTAACTTATTTAAAATCCATTTAGGTGATGTTAATGCTATACACGAGACGACTTTTCATTTTTATTTACACCAAAGAGACCATTCATTTTAATATTTCAATATAAAGAAGAATATTCATTTTCAATTTGCGTATACAAAAACGAGCTTTCGCTTCTAAATTCACAGCAAATTGAATTCTCATATGACGAAAACATTTATTATTTCTGCCAATATTTTCTAGATGTTTATAAATTGTATTATTGTTGTGCGTCTCGTGGCTTGACTCTCATGCCACCAAGGGGGTGTCGTAATATCAGTAATAATTGGTTTTTTCTTGTGAGATAGGTTGTCGCTCCATTTAAAATACTAGATAAAAAAATAGCCGATGTGTGTATTTTTTTTTCGTTGTTTGGCATGTATGTACCCTGGTATTTCAACGCGAAACGGCTCCATTTTTAGGGTTCCGTAGTCAACACGGAACCCTTATAGTTTCGCCATGTCCGTCCGTCCGTCCGTCCGTCTGTCCGCAGCTTAGCTCAGAGACGCCTAGTACTAGAAAGCTGTAATTTGGTGTAAATATGCGAATTTTTTGTGTCAAAAAAGTGGTAAAATAAAATCTCGTAAAATATTTTTTTTTAGGGTACCTCCTGTACACGTAAAGTGGGGATGTTTTTTTTTTTTTCTCGCGTACCCCTTAGTGTGGGGTATCATTAAATAGGCCTTTAAAAAATATTGATAGTTTCCATTAACAATTTTTTGATAAAAAGATTCGTTTGTGAAATATTAAGCTTTAAAGTGCAAATTTTTGCTCGACTCGAGTGTCCCCCCCCTCTACCAGCTAAACGGTTATGTTTGGGGGTGTGAAAAAATTCACAATAGTAGTATATATAACGAAGTTTAAAAGAAAATTATCATGACTAAGTAGGCTTTACAAGTTTACGAGTAATAGTCGACCAACTTATAAAACGTACTTGGATTACATATTTTCCTAAACAAAATGTATCGGAGAACAACTGCAAATGTAAGTTTGTCAACTTTATTTTTACAGCTATAATAGGTAGTGGAGTGGAGTGGAGTGCAGTGGAGTGGAGTGCAGTGGAGTGGAGTAGAGTGGAGTGGAGTGGAGTGGAGTGGAGTGGAGTGGAGTGGAGTGGAGTGGAGTGGAGTGGAGTGGAGTGGAGTGGAGTGGAGTGGAGTGGAGTGGAGTGGAGTGGAGTGGAGTGCAGTGGAGTGGAGTGGAGTGGAGTGGAGTGGAGTGGAAGGGAGCGGAGCGGAGTGGAGTGGAAGGGAGCGGAGTGGAGTGGAAGGGAGCGGAGCGGAGTGGAGTAGAGCGGAGCGGAGTGGAGCGGAGTGGAGCGGAGTGGAGTGGAGTGGAGCGGAGTGGAGCGGAGTAGAGTGGGGTGGTGTGGGGTGGAGGGTCGAAAATCGCTTGAACCCTTTTAACAGGTTCAAGCGATTTTCGACGTCCCTTGACACCTCTCAAGTTTTTTTTTTTTTAATACGTCATAAATCGTAAACCTTTCAAAGTTGGAACCAACTACAACAACTTTTATATTATGTTACTTGCTGCTACGGAACCCTTTATGGGCGAGTCCGACTCGCTCTTGGCCGGTTTTTCTACTTTTATATTATTATTACTTAGGTTAACAATAATTCAGACAGTTAAATAAAATTAATAATTATTAGCAGTATTAATTTTCAATTTTAAGATTTATAATTTTTAACTGCACTGAGCACCGAAGCTATTTGTAATGTACACTATATCAACAGAAAACTTGCTTTTCTTCTCAGAGTAAATACTTAAGTTACTCGTAACAGATACTAAGTCTTAGTAACTTGTTGGTTCTAGAGAGTAGAATCAACATTCTGACGTAGAATGAGCTGGAGAAGGGTGAATAAAATTGTAAGAAGTAAATAAGTGAAGTTGGACTTGAATAGATGGAGTGTAACTTGAACAAGTTGATGAGAACTTAGAGCGAGCAATTATTGCCGGCTTTTTACAATTGAAACTGATAGTTGTAATTGCCTTCTTTTTTAGATAAAATATTTTTCGTTAGTCAACAACTAAGAACGAGGTGTCCAGTTCGATTTCTAGTTCAAACAAAATCTTAACGAAACATTGAATGTGGCACGAATCTCATCATCGTGATTGAATAATGTGTATACTAACTTTCCCGGCGGTTCACGCGCTGCCCAGTTTCTATGGGTCGTAGCTTTATTTTTATATTACCTATAGCCTTTTTGATAAATGAACTATCCAGCACAAAAAGATTTTTCCAAATCGAACCAGTAGTTCCTGAGATTAACGCGTTCAACTAAATAAACTCTTCAGCAAATCAATCCAAATTGTCAAGTTATAAATTAACAAAAGCAAAGCCGCGAGCCAGAGCTTAAGCTGATGAGATGTGACTGTTCATAAATAGGCACTGCTAAAGAATTAGTTTTTCCAAAATCATTGATTCTTAGCGCTGTAGAAAGAAAATAAATTATTTTGCCTCCGGTAAATAAATTCCACAATTCCGTCTATCAGTTAGAATACTGCTGATACCTTCAAACTCTGAGCTAGAACATTTTGCAAAGTGTCTCATTTATATCTGTTTTCCGGGTGGACGCGCTAAATAACGCAGGTAAAGTGGAAAAAGCGCCCATTAGGTCTCAAAAGTGCTTTCGACGGCCGATAGGGTTAAGTGATACGTGGAAAGGAGAAGGTTTAAACTAAATAAACTTCAAGTTTTGCTATGCTGTCAATCTTCCTTGTTCGTTTCCAGATGACAGTTATGTACGTCATCACACAGGAGACTTTGTTGTTTATATTTAGTTTATTTCATGTAGTATTTTCTTCATTGTAAATATTTTAACAGTTATGAGCAAATTAATCTAATTAAAAAAAAAAAACAGTAGAACAGAGTGTGATTGCATCATCTGCAGGAATAGCGGAGTGGTATTCATTGGATCTTCTGTATTGTTCTATTATCCGGTACTATGTTTCATCGATTTAATGTTGCGGTTTTGGAATGTAGAGCCTTTTTAGTGCTGTTATGGTTTCCAAAACTTGTAATATTGGAAATTATGGTTCTTTGCCCATGCACGTTTTATTATTCGATAAATCCAGGTTTCTTAAAATACCTTACTAATATGATATGATGTTTGTATATGTCTTGAAATAAATTATTATAATTATTAATATTATCTTTTGCACATGACTTCAAAATTAAAATACTATCAAAAATTTATTGTTTGATATTTTGTCGCAAATAAACTGATCGAAAAATTTTTCAGACGCTATCTACCTCTAGGGTATCTGAAACCTTTTACCCTTAATTTATGACACTTTTTGCTTTGCCGAAATCGAATTATCTTTCGCTGAAAACAAATAAGTAAGGCAGACTTCAATGGTAAAACCTAAGCTACCAAAATTGGTAAATTTATCCTACGCTATATCATTATCATTTGTTACATTGTTATCGTTGTCTTATGTTGTAAATTTTGCAATTCAAAATTTCCTTGTACCTACATAATTATTACAGTCGCAAGGTTCTCTTTGAAAATAAATACAGCAAAGAAGAATTTTTACAAATACATCATTTACATTAAAAATAAGTCTGGAATAAAAAATTAAATTAAAAATTTAAAAAGAACCCCGACAACAAACCGGTAAAAAGTAATAAATAATAAAAAAATACGTCGCGTTGGGGGACCGCTTCAAATTATTTATTATCTACAATTTTTTTCGGTCCCCCAACGCGACGTATTTTTTATTTGTTTTTATTATTTATTACTTTTTAAAGGGAACTTGGTTTTTTGTCGGGGGTTTTTTTTTAATTTTTAATTTTATACTTTTTATAGGTAGGTACATACTTATTTTATATCATTTTATGTTGGGCGGTTACAGCACATTGACAAATCATCTTTAACAGAATTACAAAGACTGAGATTGTAGTAATTGACACTCTCACTTGACGATCGGATTTCCATTTCCCAATTTCCCCAGCACCAATTTTCTCATCAAACCATGCTAAGAACACTCTCGATTAAATCATCAATATTTCCATTCAGTGCGCTTTCATTTAAAACCTCACTCGAGTTTATTTGCAAACCTTCGGTTACCCTTCCCCACTTTCAACCCCATAAATTTTAAACGGCTCAACCGATTTTCATCAAACATTTATCTAAGAACACTCGCCCGTAAATTACCTTTAATATAAAAAAAACTAAATTGAAATCGCTTCATCCGTTCGGGCTCTATGGTGCCACAGACAGACAGACACGCAGACAGACAGACAGACACGTCAAACTTATAACACCCCTCTTTTTCCGTCGGGGGTTAAAAACCATCCTTTTCAAGACAAAATGATTTAATACTAAATTGTATTTTGAAACTCTTAGACGAACACCGTACAAAGGCAAAACTACAAGTAGGTTTTTTTTTTCTTTTAACCGAACATAAATTAATTGGTCATCATACTTTTTTTTCTATCGAAACGTTTGCAAAACAAGAACTAATTTCATTCGTTCCTAAATAAATCAGCAAATTCTAAAAGAAAGCGCATTGCCAACAAAGATAAAAACTTTTATCACATAAACAAAACTGCAGACGTTGAAAAAATATGAATCAACAGAAAACAGAACGAAAGAATAGGAACCAATCCAATCGACAGCGAAATAAGATCCAAAAAAAAATATATATCGAGAAATCTATACGGAGCAAAAACAATACTTTCTTCTTTACCGATAGGTATCTAGGTGTTGAACGTGGCAGGTGATGCCGAGACATAAACGGGGCTAGGAAAAACGCGATATATCGGTTTTATAGCGAAAAATATAGTTTTTTTTTATTTAGAAGCAGCCATAAAAGCCAAACCACACCCACATTTGGCCTGTTATAAAAACATAGTTTCATGGAGGGGCTGTTGCTATCAATCAAGCAAATATCCAGACTCCATGGTTGCTACTGAGAATTTCATGATGAAAAAATCCACTGAATTGAAACCAAGATTTGATGCATAAAGCACTACCACTCGACCAACAAGGCAGTCATGAAGTGTCCATTTGCTACTTAGAAGTCATCACTGCTACGATTGTTTTTTTGAAGTATTACTACGGAATATGCCATTCTTCTCTAACCTTTGGAAATGTGCAAGTAGAACACAATTTTATTTCCTTGTTAGCTACAATAAAAAGTGATAATATTGGAATAAATTGTTTAAATATTATTAAAATCTGTATCAACAGGCATTGCAAATGCCATTGAGAATGCCAATTGCAAATGAGCAGTGGTGGCCCAGTGGTATCGGCCCCGACTTACGAGTTGTAGGTCGTGGGTTCGAATCCAGCCAGGCGCATTACTTTGTGTAATTTATTTCATCACCACTGCTCTCAAAACGGTGAAGGAAAACATCGTGAGGAAATCGACATGTCCTAGAACCAAAAATTCGAAGACATGTGACATTCACCACCCCGCACTGGGCCCGCGTGGTGGATTATGGCCCACTCCCTCTCTAAGAGAGGAGGCCTGTGACCCAGCAGTGGGAACATTTATAGGCTGATGATGATTGCAAATGAATGGATATATGTTTTAATGCATACTACATAATTATCTCCTAATTATGTAGTCGAGTAATTAATAACGAGAAAAAGAATAAAGTTTCACTTGAGCGTAGATATTACGTCACATCTTTCTGTCTCATAGCTACTAAGAATACACAAGACCACTGATTTTGTATTAAGAGCCAATCTATGCCGAATGCGTACTTACAAGTATTTAAGCACCCATTTTTATGTCTTTAGATACTATTACATAGAATAGTGGCATTAATCTAGGCAATGCGAAGTCTGAAATAACAATACTCGCAATACAGCTAAGATACGATAATTTGTACAGTACAATCGATATCTATCCGAAATGTTATCTATATAGTAATTTTATTAATGTATTGACTACTATTGAATAGTTTGATTCCTTTTTCATGCCTATTCTTTTTTTTTGGTGTTATTGTGTTTGGGATGGGTGGGATTCACCCCCTAGCCGTCTACATTAGGCAAAGGCATCACAGGCTACTTGTAATCTGCGGTGACGGCTGAGCGATCCTAATGACAGGATTGTAGTCGCAAACCAGGCGACCCAGGTAATGCCTACCTGGGTCGCCTGGTTTGCGACCACAATCCTGTCGGAGTCCGGCGCCAAACAATTTTTACTGTGTTCCGTCAGTGCGCAGGAGTTCCAGTTCTTTCTCGGTGAGCTCGCTCTATGTTAGACCTCATCTTAGCTTATAGGCTAGATTAAGGCCAATAGTAAATCCAAAATAAATAATTTAAAAAAATGCTCTTGTTTTAGTACTCGTAGATAAAGCTTTCACAAAATTAGAATCGAGTAAAAATATACTGGGTCTAGCTTAGTAAAACCGTTTAATAATAAACAAACCGCTGTTTTTATAGCTGCACACGGTAGTTCGTTTGTTCCGAAAAATTCCCGGGATTTGATTCCGTGAAACTGGCACCTATGGATTGGCGAAACGGCGCGGCGATGGCACTTCTGCGCCACGTTATACCGATCACTCACAGCGCTCTTTTCTGTATACGCTTGTATTTTCAAGCATCTAGGAATTTAAGTGGTTTGATCAAAAATGTTTCATAGTACCGGTTTTGAGCCATTATTTTTGTAAGCCTTTTTGATAGAATGTCGGAATTTTCACAACCCTTTTTTTAAAAAAGGTTTGCGGGAACTCTGAAATTCTTTAGCGGTAAATTTTTTCTCGCTTATATTTTTTCAAAGGGTTAGCTAATTGTCAACTAGATTCAGGGGCGATTCGTTAATCGCATACGTATCTTAACTTTAGACTGCTACTTTGAAAAATCGATGTGATCAGTGATCAATTTGTCCGACCTAATCTAAAAATTTAACTTATGACCAAATCTTGTTCAGAAGAACATTATTTGTGAGTTACTCTAAATCATAAATACTTAGTTAACGCTCGCGGATGGCTTCGCTCACCTTCTCCCCCTAAACAGCATATAGCCGACTCTAGGATCTCATCTCATCTATGTCGCTATCAAATTCGGTTCAGTAATTTTGGCTTGGAACGGAACATACAAAACATACCTACTAGCGTAGTCAACGATAAGATAAAGAGGGAAATTCTTGGAACACAGTTTTTGACTTCGTTATTGTGTTCCAAGAATTTGGGGTACCTATACATAAAAAAAACATCCACTGTTTCCCATTTATAATATAAGTAAGTAGGATAATCCGGGGTTATCTGTGGTTAGCCGTAGGCTTAACGAATCAATTCAACAAAATTCACCTATATTATTTTTCCTGATCTCGATATTATTCCAGTTACAATATTATCTCAACATCACAAACTATCTGGGGAATTTAATAAGCATACAAACAATGTTAGTAGTTCAGCTGATGGCTCCGATAGGATTGCGTATAGTGGAAATATTTTTGCCCTCCATCTTTATCGAGTTTCTTCAGGATATTGGCAATTAAGGGGCGAGAGTGGGATGTATTTTTGTGATCTGTAGGTACTCCTATGTTTGCGGAGGGAATGAGGCATAGACAAGACCAATATAATTATGTGACTGTTCCACCTACGCAAAGGCCAAGGAGATAAGGAACAGAGGCCATCAAGTGAAATAATTACCTGAGTTTATTTCAAAGCATTTTTGTAGAAAGAAAAAATTGATTGTGAGCAGGACTTGAACATGCGATCTTGTGATTCAATACATCTAGTGTACTGAACTAAATCAGTGTTTTGACAACTTTTCGATTAGATGTCGCCAAGGTCACCATAAGTTGGAAAAGCGTTTAGTGTACTGAATTAGCAGTTCAGAGATCCGGGTCTTGCTCGCAAACGATTTTTTAAATTAAAAAGGTTTAAAAAAAAAATTACTTGAAGAAGACATGGAGAAGGGGAAAGGTAGCAATTTAATGCTTCTCACCAATAATTGAGCATCAAAGTGAGAATGTAATTGGCTCGTAACACGTTCGATAAGCCATTTATACGAGCATATCGGGTTAGTTATCCCAAGAGAATCTGTTAATGGCATTTGTCAATTACAAAATTTAATAGTAGATTATTCAATAAGGAAGCAAACAACTATTTTGAAGGCGAAAGTGTTTTTTGTTTTCACCAAATTTTTCTTAAATGTGCCTCGCTCAGAGGCCTTATCATGAGGTTTCAGTTATTGTGACGTAAAGTAAACTGTAACTTTGTCATTAATTTCAAGGAAAAAAATAGTTCTTTCTTTGCACACTAGAGGCGCTGTTCCATTTTTCCATAAGTACAAGAAACGCTGTAAATACTGGAAAGACGCTGTAAAGTAAAATAGTGAAAACTCGTGATAATGGCTCAGTTCGAATTTTCATAATGTTTACTTATAATATCCACATTCTAAATTCAAGTTACTCTCAGTCCCTTTAAAAAACTCTTATGGAATAGTTTCAATGAAAAGTTAATTATTGTTCTGTTTTAGATATTATGTTCATAATTCCTAGTTCTTGTCACAGTGTATCATGTTCGCTAGTAGTTTGGACTTTATTGTTTATTTACTGTATTTAATTAGTAACAAAAGGTATTTACACGGCAGATGTTTGTGCTAACGCCACAAGGGACTTCTAAGAAGGATATTATTTGTTACTGAAACTGTTTGTTTGAGCAGGAGTATTTTGTCTCCGGTAAATATATTTGAACAACAGTTTCTGTCATGTATTGTTATCAATGAATAGTCTATCGTCAATGCTTCTGCACGGTAACAGTGTTTTGGTCGTGCGACTTATTTTGGGTTATTTAAAGGTACACTTAATATAAGCGGACTTTAATAAGTAGCAATATACTACTACGTTGGTTGCAAGAGCGACTGATAATTATAAGATCCTGGGTTCAATTCACAGATCAGAAATTTCTCAGCTAAAGACACAAAACCGGGATTACCGGGATTTTATTTTTTGCTCGTTTGATAGCAATGAGCTCATTTATATTAGGCCCATTACTGGAGAAATGTAGGTGTTGTACTATCAGTACCCTTAGCACGAGTTTTCAGTATTTGAGACGTAAAGTAAACTGTAACTTTGACAATTTCAAATTGTCAATTTTCAAGGAAAAAATTAGTTCCTTCTTCGCATACCAGAGGCGCTGTTCCATTTTTTCATACAAGAAACGCTGTAAATACTGAAAGAACGCTGTAAAGTAAAAGAGTGAAAACTCGTGCTAAGGGTACTGGTGAATCCTCACCCACAGAAAACAAAAGAACTGATATTATTGTTTCAGATAAAAGCCACCACTTGGTGCACCGATGGCGTCGTGATGACATGGTTGAATGGAAGTCGGATGGAAGTCGATGGCGGGGTGTCGTCCAGCGTGACAAAGATTTTACTCATCAGCGTGATGAAATAGTCATTTAAAGCATTTCATATGTTTACAATGACATTCAACAGTATTGAATTTAAATAAATTATAGAATCAGGCGTTACTTTCCGGAAATCCATGACATTAAATGTTATGAAAAATATCTAGTTTTAATTCCGCTACAAAAATCCAGGCTCCATGCAGGATGCAATCCCACCCTCCCGCCCTCATGCATATGCACATGAAGCAAAGGAAACATGCATATGCATACGTGCAAGAAAAATGGAAAAACATGCCATGCAATCAAACCTATACTCGACACGAGTTTCGCCCCTCCACGGGGCATCCTCAGGAGATGTTGACTCGACAAGCGCACTCGAGGCCGAGCGCTTGTCGAGTCAACATCTCCTGAGGATGCCCCCGAGGAATTAAAACTAGATATTTTTCATAACATTTAATTTTAGTTATTGAATTTGTTTAATTAGTATCTTATGTTCCGTAGCTTATATTTCATCCTTTTTATCAATATTGCCGTAGGTACCTACCTAAATAAAATGTTACTCTGTCAACATAATAATCGTGACGAAAGTCCATCAAGGACCTTAGTAATAAACCTACGCAACAATATCAATAACCATCATATATCGGTCGCACAAGTGGCGTCATTACAGGAACGAGGTCAAAATGCGGATTAGTGGGCAATATATCATCTTGTATGGTGCTAATGGCGGTATGGGGTAAGGTAGGTTTAATGGGTACAGTCAAAGGTGTGGGAGATAGTGGTTCATACGTCGCTGTGTAGGTGTGTCGCTAATGTATCAAAGTTTATTACAGAAAATCTTTTGCGGCAACCGTGGATTTGTGTCGTAGTTATCGAGTTCCTTCCGGCCACTTTTAAAAATATCGTCTGTTCATCTAGTCGGTGATTTTTCGCACGTATACCATACATTTCTATATTATACATTCCTCTGTCTCGTCTGTGGTCTCCATTTCTACATTTTGCTACCCAAAAAACATTTTACGATTCCGTTCCATAGGTTTTTTTTTTCACGATAGAGTATTGAACATCCATCCATCTCACTTTCTGAAAAAAAACTGTTTAAATAAAGATCTAAAAAAAGGTAACATCCTGACCTGGGAAATTTTCACATTTAAGTACAACAGTAGCGAAATAAAACCTTCACTGTTAATAATTTTTCGCAACAAGTACGGTACCTATCTTTATCCACATTTAAAATTCCCGACTCATACCTCATTATAAAGGCACAACTGAATTGTTAGGGACAAATTAAAGTTTGGTTAGGACAAACGCAAACGTGCGCGTTATCGTCCGACATATTTAAATATACATTTTAATTTACTCCTTTTTTTGCAAAACGGCTTTAATTTACTCAACTGATTTATGTTAGAGATGAAAGGAAACAAGAGTATAGGCGAATTTGTGGTAATAATAATGTGTATGGGTCGTTTACATAGCCATTTCAATAATGAGGTAGGTTGTAACGGATGTTATTACGACGATATCGACAGAAAATATAATATTGGAGCGATTTTTGTAAAGTTAAACTGAGACGAATAATTAAATATTATTATTGATCATCCTGCGTGCTTATTGTACGTAAACGAATGTCTGGACGAATAAATTATCTATTTCTTATCATTAAAATTCGTAAAATTATGTATTTTTGTAATATGGATATCGCGTGTTTTTAATTATTATTTTCATCCCATCATTTAACTCAATTTCAATAACCATCCACAAGTTCCTATCTCAAAACCTTTATGTACTCGTACATCCGAGTACAATACAATACAAGTAAATAAATTGAAATATAACCAGATACTTCTAGCTATTCCCCTGACCCCATCCCTTTCAGTATCCTACCCTTTGGGATATTATGTGGACCTGTAAGGTCTTAATACTGTATTAAAGTGGCCACTAGGCCTTCAACTCAAGGCCTGGGTCCCGAGACGCAATTCATTTTGGACCACTAAGTACCCCACCTGATTAGGGCCCGAGTGTATTGGGAAATTACTTCGTCTGTAACACAGGTGAATTATTTTGTAATTGTTTGTTTGTTGGAGTAGTTAACTTGTAAGTTGTTAGATTAAGATTAACGTTTTTATTATGTTGGTGTTGCTGATATATTTGGCAGGTTTCGGCGTATTCTACAGGTGATTCTCGGTTACTTACTGCTTCTGGCATATTTTACACTACACCATATCACTCGGAAATAAAATTAGTAATTATAGGCACGACCTAAAAATTGGTGACAAGATCCCTACTTTGTCAAACCATAAGAAATTAAAAATAATAGTGATTTTATTGATTCACAGAGGTTGCCTAATTAACTATTACACGAGAGTGTGGCCATGCAAGAAATATGGAAGACTTATAAATGAATAAATTGTCACAAAAGTCATGGTCAAGCCCAATCTTATTCCTTATTCCAAACACGATGAAGAAAAACAGTTCTAAAAACCATTAAAAATTATGTGCCACATTCCAACAGCAGTAGAATTTACCATCAAAGTTTATCAGAATAAAAAAATCTTAAAGCGCTCATAAACAAAATATGAATAAAAACTCTGCATTAAGACTTGCACAGACTAGAGACTTTTTTGCCGGTGATGACAAAATCTCGCAAATTACAAATGACGAAATGTTGTGAGACCTACTACGGGTTCAACTCTTTATTTTTATTTTATACCCCAAAGAGTATTGATAATATTTTGGATGGATGTAACATGTCTGACAAATCAATAAATAATAATAACAAAAGCGTAACTTTTACTATCAGCTCAATAAACCACAACACATATTCGGTTACCATCAGGTGAGGTAGTGGTCGAACACTAGTGTTTGAATGATCAGTGAAACCTCATACACATCACGTATATCATGTATTATTGGCAGGCTTTGGCCCTCTAAGGGAGGCCCCTTAGAGGGCCAAAGCCTGCCGAGGTAGCGGGACTGCGTCATCAGGTAACTGTGACCCTGGAACGTAAAGGGCTATTGAAGGATCACTGAGGATTTTAGTCACTACAAGTCTAACAGTCTAGGTACGAGTACTCATTTGATGATTTTATCACGAAAAAACCTACATTAATGAAGACTGACGTAAAAATTAATCAAAATAAATTAATGATTTTTAAGTGTTTACAACGGCGACCTTTTAAAGGTCGCCAGAAGACGCTGGATGCAGGTCGCTTCTAACCGGTATGTGTGGATATCTAAAGGGGAGGCCTATGTTCAGCAGTGGACGTCCTATGGCTGAGATGATGATAAAAAAGTGTTTGCAAACGCATGTTCATCATCTGCTTTTCATGATAGAAGTTTTTTATTTCTTTGACTATGAAAAATTATTTAAAAAGCTTCGAAAGTGTAAAATTAGTTAAAGGTTTCATTCACGTCCCGTCTACGGGGTAGATGGGAAATATAGTGTCAACTGCCGCTAGACCCGGCGTCGACGGGGAGGATGGCACAGAATTAAAAACTTACTAAGGTACCGTTGCCCTTGTCCCGTCAACCCGTCAGCGGGGTGGACGAAACAAACCCAAAAATTAATCACAAAAATTTGATATTAATCATCTTGCTGCTGCCCATCGCGTCAATTTAAGTATCTCAGCTATAAATTAACAATTCCCCCAGGTGAGCTAATGAATATCAATTCTCAGGTCAAGCTAAGAGGTATTGGGTTTTTCAATCAGGAATTCCTTCTGCCTAGCTACTGCCCAGGTGACATTTGGCCCGCCCCATGTTCCAAGGAACTTAAAAATAATTCGTGAAATAAAAAAAAAATACTCAAAATCAACTTCTCATCAAAAGAAAACACGTTGATTAGACATTTTCGTAATATAAGCATATTATTTTGACTGTAACTTTCTCACAACTGGAATTCAGACATTTACCCGTGAGAGGAACTGAGTTTTTAATGCCGCACCAAAAATGTGCACTTAGGACCAGGTGCTAAATAGTTTCTTAAATGCATAGTGCATTCTTGGGAATGCACTATGAATTAAGAACACCTTCTACTATACTTTTAAAAGGTTAAAACATTTCTGCTAAACGCAAAGGGTAATTGAAGAAACTTGAGCAGTGGTGGCCCAGTGGTATCAGCTCCGACTTACGAGTTGTAGGTCGTGGGTTCGAACCCGTGCATTATTTTGTGTAATTTATTTCAACACCACTGCTCTCAAAACGGTGAAGGAAAACATCGTAAGGAAACCAGCATGACCTAGAACCAAAAATTTGAAGACATGTGACATCTCAAAACCCGCACTGGGCCCGCGTGGTGGATTATGGCCCACTCCCTCTCACAGAGAGGAGGCCTGTGTCCCAGCAGTGAGAACATTATAGTCTGATGATGAATTGAAGAAACGGGATGGTTTTTAGTCAGTCAAGTATGACGGTCCATTTTGCTCCACCCAGTGGAAAGACTGTCAGACTTGTACTGACTAAAATCCATGATGATCCTTCGACAGCGTAGTCTTTCACGTTCCAAGGTTACCTGAAGAGACAGTCCCGCAATCCGTTTAAGTAAAGGTAAGGTAAAGCTGTAAATTCTACCATTTTATAATACACTTTAGATTCTATTTAGCTCAAAAAGAAAACATTCTGAAAAGACTGCATTCAGTTCAAATCATGACTCTCCTACCCACGAGCACCACGACCCACACGACATTTAAATACATTTAAAAAGAGACAAGTCACAACTACGACATGCTTGACATGTAACAAGATTAAGTGTCTCAGCTTCCGTAACCATGGAAACGGAGTGCCTCTGAATATTCAGCGTCTGAGCGTTTGCTGGGAATTAACTGAGCATCAAACCCGTTTGTTAACCCTTAACAGAGCTCTCGTTTTTATTGCTAAGTGGGTTGTATTATTTTAAGAACATGAAAGGGTTACCTGTTGTAAATGCACTTAAAATTTTAGCTCTCTTGACTTACTTCTTCAGTATACTCAACCTTGTGTGTTTTTTCTGATTTATCATTCATCCGCGGCTGCGTCCTCGTGATAGTCTAAAAATGTTCCATAAGAAAGCATATTTTGTGTTTATCCAGAGCCTTTTTTTTTTTAGCTTGGCAAAATCATGAATTGAGTCCTCCTGCCCAGGGCGGAAAGGAGGGACTGTCAGACTTGTACTGACTAAAATCCATGGTGTTCCTTCAATAGCCCTTTATGTGCCAGGGTCACGGTTACCGAGTGAGACGATCCCGCGACCCCGGCAGGCTCTGGCCCTCTTAGGGGGCCCCGTCAGATTGCTGACAGCTATTTGAGGCGCGCGTGGAACACAACGCGCCGTCGACCCGGACATGGTCCATGATCGGACGGCGAGTCACCCATTACTCGCCGCCCGCATGCCCTTTATCCAGAGCACTTATCACGAGTTTTCACTAGTTTACTTTAGAGCGTCTTCCCAGTATTTACAGCGTTTCTTGTATTCAAAAATGGAACAGCGCCTCTGGTGTGCGAAGAAGGAACTAATTTTTTCCTTGAAAGTCAATTGACAATGTCAAAGTTCCAGTTTACTTTACAACAGAATAACTGAAAACTCATGATAAGGCCTCAGGTTATAAACTATGTGTGTGGTACACATCCAAATACTCGTATATCAAGCCGTTTTAGCGTGATTGAGTGCCATAATTATAAACGTATACATATACAATTCATTCAGTGGCATAATTATTATTTATAATATCAGTAAGATCACTCCTCCAAAATTGACATGCATTGAAGTCTAATCTCAACTACTGACTTGCAACTAAAGAAGAATAGCAAGAAATTAAGGCCTCGGTGCTCGGGGACGTGAAATGTCAGAAATTTCTATGGAAATTATTGACATTTGACGTCCCCAAGCACTGACTTAGGCTAGGTTTTGTCTTACTAACGACTATTTATCCAGGCCTTAGTGTTCTAATAATTATTGTTTCTCTTTTTTTTAACAAAACGAGGTTAAACAAGGAGAGCAAGTAAGGATTTAGTAGCTTAAGCTGTTATTTATAGTATAACTTTACGAATTAAGTATTATATAATTAATACGTTAATGAGTCACCTGAATGACAAATAAAATTCTAAAATCCCTTCAAAATTGACAGCCCGCTTAAAAACAAAATGGCCCTGATATATTTCGCAGGCCGGTACGAGTGTCGGAAAACAAATGACGTGCGAATTCATGGAGGCAGTATGGCGATAAGTGGGCCATATATTGGTTTATGTCGTTTCATTTGCCGCACCGTTAGCTCTACCATCGGGCTGTCACCGTAATCGGGAACGTGTCGTTAGATTTACAATTTTGAACCATTTGAGTATTTAGTCTGTTATGCTTTTTTATGCAGTGATTGGTAGGTCATCAGCTTTCTAGGTGTGTTTCGATATTTTATTGTAAACGAAGACAATTTATTATTTTGTTTTCCAGAGTATGAAAGTTTCGAATAGATCGATCGTTTCGTTTCTGTATCTCCACATTGGATGTACTCATTAGTTTAGTTTGTTTATTGATTAGTTTGTGTATACTTTTATCATACTTTTTAAATCCGTGATTCCTATGAAATTATAATGATCAAAATCAAGATTATTTTCGACTGATTCATGTGTCTCAAACTAACATTTGCAAGTTTCATCAATATCATACGTTAAAAAAAGTTTTGATGGGCAGTAAAATCATTTCAACATCTCGAGTTTAGTATGCCCAGAAGGTAACCTATTAGAAAGATAAAATCCAGGCTTATTCCAAACTGTTTCCTATGCTAGCTTGATAACCTAACACTATCCCCCTATCCCAGCACAGTC
This sequence comes from Agrotis exclamationis, assembly GCA_950005045.1. Lineage (NCBI taxonomy): Eukaryota > Metazoa > Arthropoda > Insecta > Lepidoptera > Noctuidae > Agrotis > Agrotis exclamationis. The sequence goes on along the minus strand of OX465417.1, from coordinate 25,825,605 downwards.
CCTGCCTTAAGAATGATTAATAGTCCTATTAGTCTTGTTCGGCGCCTGACATCGGCGCAACGTGCATACAAGTGCCATTCATAAACTTAAGTGACTATTAACTCAATCTGTATGCTCATTTTGCTCAGGAATGTAATTTATTGCTGTGATATTAATGATGGTTTTAAGTAATTTCGGACAGTTTTGTCAGAATATTATTTTATAACTTAATCGCTCGATCCCTTTCTACCTATAAATAACCTTTTCTAGAATCACTTCTTTATACCAAAATACACCAAAATCAGTTCAATGTGACGAGAAAACTTTTACATTTTTAACCGACTTCAAAAAGGAGGAGGTTATCAATTCGACGATATGTTTTTTTTTTTGTATATTTGTTACGCGATTACTCCACCAATTGTGGACCGATTTTTAAAATTCTTTTTTTGTTCGAAAGGAGGTACTTCTGAGGTGGTCCCATAGTCACCAAGTTGGGATCTGATGATTGGATCCTGGAGAAATCGAGGGCAACCCTCGAATTTTATAGGCCGACACACCGTTTTTCGCAAATTTTATGAAGTAATTTAAGTACTTGCGTATGGTAATCATAATTTCATGTAGCTGAACTGATGATGGAAGGTAGAACTCCTTAATAGTAAGGAGTAGGCATCGACTGATTTAGTTTGAGTTCGCATATCTCTGGAACTACAAGTCCGATTTAAGTAATTCTTTTTTTGTTGTACTAGGTATCATTTAACTTAAGGAATATTACAAGTTTCATCAAAATAGGTTCAGTAGTTTTTGAGATAGGGAATTTTATTAGCTTATGTGTACATGAGCGATGTTATTATCGGTGTTATGGATTACAAAATTCTAGTGCACATGTTGTATTTGACAAGAATTCGGGTTGAATATTTAAACTAAAAAGAGTAAAATAAAAAGACGGAAGTCGGTGGCAAAAACAAGACAATGAAATAAAGAAAACAAAGACACCGACTTCCGAAAGAAAAGTTATTTTGTAGGTTTTTTACCGTTAATCATGGTTGTTTTTGAAGGCGGTTACATTTTTTTTTTTTAAAGTTTTTTAATGTCCTTTATCTTAAAGCGCATTTTTCCCAATAAATCTATATTATGTTAATTAGTATGTAAGGTTATTTATGGTAGTAGGTAAATTAAACTCCCTCCAAAAAAAAGCTATAAACTATTACGATAAAGGGACTTACGTAAACGAAAAAATAAAAAGGGACCAATCCTATTTTTCTATCTATCTATTCGCCACAAGTGTAGGTACTTCTTGTAAGCACCTAATTAAAACGCCTCACTCATACAAAAATAACGAGGCATTTCCTTTTAAATGATAATATTTCTCCAAGCTCGTTTTAGAAAGTCCGAGAGCGCTCAGCTGATGGGAAATAAATATGATTTCATTTCGTTTAGTTTGTGCTCTTCCAAGAAAGATGGAATGAAAAACTAGAGGAAGACGGAAATTCTTTAACTGTTCATTGATGAGAATTTAGTTTTGAACGATATTTCATTTTCTTTGAATTCATTTGTTTACTGTCAGAAAAGGCTAATCTAGCTAATTCGTGTGGAACTGAGACATTTTGTGCTAAAAGTCACAGGTAGTGAGAAAATTCTTCTTTTAGAATGATTGCATTGGATTGGATATTTTATTCGTATTTGGCTACAGGTTTTGTTTGGCATAAACGTATCCTAGAAACTTTAAAAAAAAATTAGAATGATAACTTATAATACATCATATAAAATCAAATCAATTGAGGTACCTGCAGTTACAAAAAAACGATATAGTCAACATTCTGGTGCATGAAATGTCGATTACTGTTCACAAATTGTCTTGGAGTTTCTTTTGACATTTAATAGACCTATTTTCACTATGAGAAAAATATAAATTCATAAACTTTTTTATCAGCACTCTAATAATTTACCCTATTCCGAACATTCCACCGCCTCTAACTTCCAGCTCAAGTATTTCAGGTACTGTAAATACGTTACAAGCTTTTACGATTTAGTATAAAAATGACGTAAATCCCAACATGTGCTGTTATTCTTTACGTTGCACGTAAATGTTTCACTGTACTATAAGAAGGACTATTGACACGGAAATATTAAGGTTGCCTTACCAGGTTAATACGAGCAATTCGAGAAAATTTTCTCGCCGTATTATCTCGTTTGGAATCGAGATGTGAAGTATTTACGCATATACACGTCTCGTTTTAGCGCGAGATTATGTTACAACACAATTTTCGAGGTTTTACCTTTACGGTATGAAGCACTTGATACTTTTGCGTAACTTTTTTTCCGAAAACATTTTTGAAGCATCGTCGAATTGGAAAAAAATTGTTCGTCTTGTCGAAAAGTTTGAGACATGCAAAGTTCTTTTTTGATTTTTTTGTTTTCAAGCGGCTGGAAGTTTTCTTTTTTGTTAATTATGTGGAATTCGAATTGCGATTTCTTTTGCAACTTGGAAGTTTTTAAGCGTTTTAAAAGTAGATCTCTGGAGAATAAATAATTGCAGCTCGTCTTTTGTAATAGCTAAATGATTCGTGTGTTTTTAAAATAGAGTTTCTGCTTCTTTAGCCTGCTTTATAGACCATTGGACTGGAAATACAGACCCTTCGTTTTTTATTTGTATACTCAGTACTTTTAGGTATAAATTATCAGCACTATTTGGACTGATTAAAGTGGTCACGTATATTGCAGTGTGAGTTTGTTAGAGTGTCTACCTTGTTGCAACTTTAATTGGATTTAATTCAAGATTAGCAAAAAATCTACTTATTAGGTGTTTGACTAGTACATTTTCGATGACTGTTAGGTAAAAGTCTCCACATACTGAAAGCCGAGAGAAGGACAGAAAGAGACAGACGCATACAGGAAAACAGTTACTGTAAGAAATTGGGGAGGACTTTGCCTAGCAGAGAAATAAAAAGTAGGGTAATAAAACTCAACAACTCAGAAGTCCGAATTTATGACCACCACGCTCAGGGAACGAGATGGCGCTACACGACTTGTATAGGTATATCTCTTTCCCACAGCCTAAACTGGATCGCGTTAAGAGCTCGTGGTAAGGCCACTAGTAAATAGAAAATGGTCTACATCCTAATACTATATTACTCCAGGGAATACTAGCCCGATAACACCATCTTCTGTTTCCATAACTACAGATCACTGACCTAGCAACCTTACAACTAGTGAAGCACGCTAGGAATGCAGACAGATCTATTACAGGTATAATTATGTACGCTGATCTGACATCGGTCGCGGCTTACATTGTATTAGCAATGTATTGCAGCTGACCTGTAGTTGGGTTTCGGGATTAGGGTTAAACTAATTATCTTTTGTTGATTAGCAAAATTAGAGGTGATTTGGTTACATTTTAATGTAATTAAGGTGCAATGTCGTTTGTTTTCTCTATGATGAATGAAAATGAATGATTTCAACTACCTAGCACATAAAATATAGGGTCTACAACATCCTGTAAAATGAAGTATAATCTTATTTTCCATTATTATAAAGTTTAATATAATTAGGTACATAGTCTTAATTAATTAATACCCAAAATCATCAAAACTATTCATTCCACACAGAGACTTCGAAGATACTACTATCTTCATTTCTTATTCCATTCGCTATACACTAAGCCATCAATTTTTATACCGACTGTTACTTAAAACTAACTTGAGTACGACTAAAAGCAGCTTCAAGTGGCTACTTAAAATTTAAGCTCACGTTTATTGCCCATAAAGGAGTAAAGTGCAACCTGGGCGTAATATAACTTGATGCTTGATACGATATTGTTTGTTACTACCCAATAGATAGATAAATAGAGTATACCGTCTTTATTATATACCAAAATTGTTACGACATTGTTTTACAAATTGTTACTTTCTTTTTTCTAAACATTGTCCCGCACTAGGGATCTTTGGTGTCATAGGAGCGTTTTCAAACATTCACAGCCTTACTACAAAAACTTAAACATCTGTTGAACACTTGGCTAAAAAAAGTGTGACTGCAAAACGGACCTTATTTCAACGTCATAATCTGACAATGTTTAGACAAGTGTTCAACAGACGTTTAAAAGTTTTTGTGGTACGACGGTTAAAATCACATCCAAACACCGAACCTACTACATGAAGGTCACACAAACATGTGCTGTGCTAAAACCTGATTACCACCAACTTCGCCAGTTAATTTTCAGCGCCATTTCATTGAAGCAGCCTGTTGTCATCAACTGGACACAAATACAAATCCAGGCGCCGTACCACTGTGGGGCTCCTGATCGGAATACCCAATTACACTTTGGTCTGTCCAGCACTTTGCCTTGCACCACAAGGCGCTTCATAGATGCATGCCCTTCGTCGAGAAATATACCCGAAGAATGGGAAATGCAACCCTTAATGGTGGAAGACTGATGCTACTTTTATCTCTGAGACAATATTTTACCTTATATGTAGATAGCATGTTTTCATTAATATGGACATACTAGTCACTCTCCTAATTAGTGATAATGTCAACAGCTTAAACGAAGACATTGTAACAGATACTAATTGGCTGTAATATCATAACGAAGTAACATAATCCTTCGCCTTGAGTAATACGAGATGGCTAATGGCCAGTAAAATTTGATGCAAATGGTTATTACTGGTTCGGTAATTATGAAAGTCTTACCCGTAATTTTTAGGAGCAAGTCGTCACAGTGAAATCTTTCATAAATTTTGTACCTTTTTTAGGTGGTCATCATCATCATCATCATCTCAGCCATAGGACGTCCACTGCTGAACATAGGCCTCCCCTTTAGATCTCCACATATACCGGTTGGAAGCGACCTGCATCCAGCGTCTTCCGGCGACCTTTATAAGGTCGTCTGTCCACCTTGTTGGTGGACGTCCTACGCTGCGCTTGCTGGTCCGCGGTCTCCACTCTAGCACTTTTCGACCCCATCGGCCATCTGCTATATGGCCTGCCCATTGCCACTTCAGCTTGCTAATCCGGTGGGCTATATCGGTGACTTTAGTTCGTCTACGGATCTCCTCATTTCGTATTCGATCACGTAGAGAAACACCGAGCATAGCCCTCTCCATAGCTCGCTGAGCGACTTTGAGCTTTGAGATGAGGCCGATAGTGAAAGACCACGTTCGTGTTTTAGGTAGTAAAATCATTAAATGAGTCCTCCCAGCCTGGGTGAAGCGGGAGGGCTGGATATAATCTCTGATTGGTCAGCGAGCTACCCATTAAGCACTGGCCGTTTGCATGCTCGCTCACGAAGTCCTAACCTAGATATCTTGAAGGAGCCAGGTGGCTAAATAAAGACTACCGCACGGATCAATATTTAAGGCTATAATAATCTAAGAACTAACAGGTAAGGGAGCAAGGTACCTGTTAGTTCTTACATGGGTGATCCTAATCATCCATACATACCGAGTTTCCTCCAAGCCTCGGAAAAGTAGATTTTGCTGTTAACCACGACCATCATTTCTGGTTCTTGTACTATCGTTCCATGTAATCAGTGACCTGTAAGTCTGACTACCAAAGGCATCGTATTATTCAAAACTAACTGTTTGGATTAAAACATAACTTTCTTTTCATTCTAATATCCGGATTTACTTCTCCAAAACAATAAAAATACACTGGACTCCAAAAATCTTCCCCAATGGTACTATTTAAGCAAGATAATAAACAATTAAGAGTCCAAACAAGCCATCCATATAATTTACTGCTGCTTTAGCTGAATTAAAATAGGTAAATTAGCCATTATAAATTTCTTATAACGACTATGTTTTACAATTTGCCCAGTGAGTTTCCCCGGCCTGCCCACCCTTTAATACTTTAACGGGCTATCGACAATTTCATTAAATGTTACGATTGTTGTCTGTGAATGTAATTATTATATTTTGTTTTTGTTTGTTTTGGGGTTTAATTATGTTTTTGTTAACTGTCCTAGTTTCGAGTTTCAAACTGGAGGATAAAAGTCCATTTATATGTATATTCAAACCTGATTTATCAGCTGAGCCAAATATAATGACGCCATGATTATACCACTCCTGTTTGCAACCATTGTAGAATTACGAAATACTTTTAAATACTATACTTTTAATCTTGCTCTATTCATAAATTCAAGTAACTATTGGTCTTGAGATAAGGGTCAATCTATCTTAGATACTATTACAAATGTGAAAGTTTAGATGGTTGAATGGGTTTTTGTTACTCAATTACGCCAAAACAGCTGACCGGGTCTGAGTGAAATTTGGTTCAGAGATAGATTGTCTGGAGTGACACATTAGATTTCTTATTCTAGTATTACCTACGTTCCAGTGAGATAATTTTAACCAAACCCGCTGCCAACAGCTAGAATAATATCATATTGTGTACGAACAGTTATTCGCTATTAAAATCTTCAGTAATAAAGAATGTCTCTTTTTTTAGCATGGTAAAATCATCAAATGAATCCACCCAGGGCAGGGCGGGAGGGACTGTCAGACTTGTAATGACTAAAATCCACGGTGTCCTTCATTAACCCTTTACGTTCCATGGTCACGGTAGTGACCGCGGCAGGCTTTGGCCCTCTAGAGGGGGGGCCCCGTCAACTTGCTGACGCTCTTTGAGGCGCGCGTGGAATACAACGCGCCTTCGACCCGGGCATGGTCCATGGTCGGACGGCGAGTTGCCCATTACTCGCCCCCCGCAACAAAGAATGTCTCTTAGATGTGATTTGATCTGTCCTATTGTATGGATCGGAATGCTAGGCTGTGAATAAAATAGATAAGAAACGATTGCATGTAGCGGAGATGAGGATGTTGAGATGGATGTGTGGAGTGACAAGAATGGATAAAGTAAGGAATGAGTTTATAGAAACTGATAGGTAACCGTCTGCCTTCGTATGGACAAGATCGTGAGGAGGAGAGATTAAAATTTCAAATTTCGTTTATTTAAAAAAAGGAAAACAACATTTACAACAAAATATATGACGACGCTTTGAACCTTTTTGGAGAGTGACCTGAAACGTCAGGAAGGACAGCGAACATTTTGAAGTGCCAGTTGACGTTTCTTCACTCTGACGCAACCCCGGGCTCTTTTGCATGTGGCGGTCGAACGAAATAATCCGCTGGCATCGCACTCAAGCAAGACGTGTCGTGTGGAGTGTCGTTGTATTCCAATAATTAGAAAGTTTTGATTGTAATTACATCCGTATTTGCTGAAATAATAATTATCTTCAACACGTGATTTTAATTCTCTTCGCCCGCCTACTGCTCGGCAGCCGCAACGAACCCAGATTTTAATGATAACGGCTAGGTGCTGTTATATATTTAAAACTAGCTGACCGGGCAAACCTCGTACCGCCTCACCTTTCAAACCTTCCCTGGACTTTCACAAATAATTCAAAACCAAAATTAGCCAAATCGGTCCAGCCGTTCTCGAGTTTTAGCGAGACTAACGAACAGCAATTGATTTTTATATATAAGACTAGCTGACCGGGCAAACTTCGTACCGCCTCACCTTTTAAACCTTCCCTGGACTTCCAGAAGTAATTCAAGACCAAAATCAGCCAAATCAGTCCAGCCGTTCTCGAGTTTTAGCGAGACTAACGAACAGCAATTGATTTTTATATAATAGAGATTAAAAGAAAACACAGTTGCAGATTTGCCTGAACTAGGTTAAACGTGTTTGACCAAGACAGTGAAGAGTATGAATGTTGATGGATGGATCGTCTAAGTCTAAGGAATGGTATGAAAGAAAAAGGAAAATGGAAGAAAATAACGTGTTGCACAGACCCAGAGTAAAGCAGAATCCTGCTTTACTCTGGGTCTGTTATTAGGGCAGGAAGTTTCCTGCCCTAATCCTGTTTTACTCTGGGTCCGTGCTTAAATCAGTTGATTTAAGTCTCAAATTCGGTTACCTATCATAAGATCGAAAAATGTTTGACCGAATTTCATTTGACCTAAAACTTTTCAACTATTATCGTTTGGTTTTTTTTTACTTCATCGAAGTCACGTTTGCCACTGTTTCAGTTAACCTATTATCTATTCGTTTTTTTTCGTTACTCCAACACTTCATTTGGCCGAAAAACTTTTTACCGATGTTACACTTACTCGAAATGACGGTTAATCGAAGTATTATGTTTCCAAACATTCATTATACCACTGTTTTAATTGCCATATTTTCATTTCACCAAACACCTGGAAATTTGTGCACACTAATTATTGTTGTTACATTTTTAGCAGGCGCCATTGAAATGTAGAGTCTGGCCAACGAAAGCTGTCCACGCAAAAAAGCGGCAAATTTGAAAAAATCAAGGCATGACAACCCCGGCTACACACTGCTTAAACGGAGTTGATACTTATTATTATTAAATACCAATAAGGGATATTGTATTTGATGGAATAGTTACATTTGACATAGTTAAGTAACAATAGTTAAATCGCCACAACACAGGCGTTAGGTAGGAGTCATAATCGAAATCGGATTCCAAGTACTCTATACCTGATACCTACTGTAAAGTTTTGTTTCCTCGTCTTCGCCGTTAATATAATATTACTTAAAAATAGAAAAACCGTGAAAAATATGTATTATTTAATTTTTGTATTTACAAAATAATACAATTTTTTCAAGTGCAAAAGTATCAAGATGGTTCACCAATGTGAAAGTTCAATGATTTGACAATTTTGACAGTCTAAAAATATTGCCATATCAAAAGTTTAGAAAATAGGTCGTGGACAGCTTTCGTTGGCCAGACTCTAGGTAGACAATACAAAACAATTGTACAAAAGTCATATACTAAAAGTCATTCCTTCGTGTGACTGAGTACAGTGTGGACGTGTTTTGGCTTGCTAGTGGTGATATTTGTGATTGGCTGTTTTGTGCAAAATCCGTTTCTCGCTTGCTCCTTAAGCGCTTCTATGGACTGGTGCCGCCCAGGGGGCTGTCCTAGAGGGAGACAAACTGATTTGCGCTGCTTTGCTTCAACTTGGTCCCGCCCGGTCTCGAACTCGCAACGCTGGGATTTGCAGTCGGCCTCCCTACCGCCGCGCCACCGAGGTTAGTCATCACGCGTCGAAATTAGCGACCGCGCTACGCGCCCCACCTCTACGGGCGCCGTCCCAGCGAGTCAAGCGTGTCATAGCGCCTACGAAATTGGTAACAGCAATTGTTTGCTTAAACTACTGATTGCTTCTACTCATCATAAAATTTTACAATGGCTAGTTCGAGTCGATCGCCACCAAAGCTGGCACTGCGATCTGAGCAATCGATATCTGAGCCAGATTTAGCTAAACATTCATCAGAAAGCGGGGACAGGGTCACACTTCGCAAACGTAAGCAACCTGAGTGCGAACACGCTGCACTAATCGCTGCTATGCATACTGATATGAAAAAAACCCTCAGTGAATGGAAGTCTAGCTTGGATGCCAGCCTGTCTACTATCAATGATAATGTAAAAACCATTAGGCGTGACCTTGACACGTTTATGCAGGAGTCAAGAAAGGACATTAACCACCTTCGTTCTGAAACTATCTCAATTAAAAAAAACGTTGCTGAATTGTCTGAGAAAGTTACTGGAATTGATAAGACAGCTCAATTCATCTCGGATAAATATGATGACTACCTTAAACGATTGATCAACCTGGAGGACCGGGTTTCGAATCAGGGTCCATTAAAAGCACTCGAAGCTAGGATAGACAACCTGGACCAACAAGCCCGATTATGTAACCTGGAAATATCAAATGTTCCTGAACGTCGTGATGAGAACTTATTCTGTTTACTGGACGACATCGGAAAGAAAATTGATTATGCTGTACCACGAGAAGATATAACCGCCGTGCATCGCGTCCCGCACGCCTTGTCCAACGAAAGGCCAAAAAATATTATTGTCCAGCTCAAAAATCGTTATATAAGAGACAACATACTAAGCGCCTACCGCCTGAAAAAAGGTCTCACCTCTACCGATGTAGGCATCTCTGGGACATCTAGAACCATCTATATTAACGAACACCTGACTCTCCAGAAGAAACAACTGCTGCGTGAAGCCCGTGAGCTGGCTAAGAAATATGAGTATAAATACATTTGGATTAAACACGCTACAATTCTCATAAAACAGTCCGAAAACTCCCCTACTATAGCTATAAAAGCTTCAAATGACTTATGTAAAATTAAGCCACGTAATAATATTTAAGTTAATTTTTGCAATGTTATTTCACCTTAAACAGCTACAATGGCTACTCATTTAAATAATTTAAATTTTAGTATATATTACCAAAATAGTCGAGGTATACGGACAAAACTCAACACTTTATACATGAACATTTTATCTAATTGCTATGATGTAATCATTTTAACCGAAACATGGCTTATTCCCGCTATAAACAATAATGAATTTATTGACAGTCGTTATGTTGTGTTTCGTTGTGACCGTAACAGAACAGCAACTAGTAAATCTGAGGGTGGGGGAGTATTGATAGCTGTCTTGCGAGAATACAGTCCTGTCTATATATCTCTTCCGTTGCAACAAGTACTATCCAAACATATCGAACATGTAGTTGTTGCTATCCCTGTAAATAGCAATAACACATATAGTCTCATAAGTGCGGTATATATACCAAACAATACGTCACTCGGGGTCTATAACCTACACTTTGAGAGCATGGATGATTTAATCGGCTCAACAAATATTGATAGCCTAATGCTGTTCGGCGATTATAACATACCGGCGGCCAACTGGATAAAAAGCAATCCCTCTCTTGACTTTTTAACATGCATGGGTACATCTGGTGTATGTAATCGCTTAAGACACTTTCTGACTGTACATGATGTCAAACAATATAACCACTTTACGAACCCAAACGGGCGCATTCTTGACCTCTGCATCTCCAGTGATAATTGCCTTGTTTTAAAACCTAATCAAGACTTACTTCAGGCGGATAACCATCATCCCCCGTTCTATAGTTTACACTCGTTGAATATTAATCTAAAGTTTTTGCAACCCCCACGTACTTCAAGGTATAACTTTCGTAAGGCCGATTATAGTCTCATCAACAATGATATAAAAGATATCGATTGGGACACAGTACTATATAATATTTCTGCCGAAGAATGCGTTAACACTCTCTACAATTACCTATATGGTATCATAAAAAACAGAGTGCCTCTTTCAAAAGCTAAAAACTCTCACTTTCCTACATGGTTCTCCAAAGGGCTTATACACATATTTAATTACAAAAAGAAAGCCTGGTTAAAGTGGAAGAAGTATAAAAACCGCTCAGACTATGAAGTGTTCTCCCTATATAAATCCCGCTTTCAGAAAGAGTGTGCTAAATGCTACCGTATTTATATTAAAAGTGTTGAAGACGGCATTCCTAAAAACGTGAAGCATTTCTGGTCATACATTGCTAATCGACAGGGTAAAAGTGGTGTCCCGTCACACATGTATTACAAAAATGAAAAATGTACTGACCCTTCTGAAATATGCAACCTCTTTTCATCCTTTTTTCAGTCGGTTTTTGAACCCTCCTGTCTTACTACTGACTGGTATCCACCATCGGAGCAGTCCAACAATACTGATACTTCACTTGAAAGTATTCATTTTAAGCTTCCTTTGATCCGTAAGCAATTAAAGATGTTAGATATAACCAAAGGTGCGGGGCCCGACGGAATACCACCTTGCTTTTTTAAATGGACAGCAGATACAATATGTCAACCGTTGCTCACAATATTTAACAGATGTATCAGCACCGGTCTGTTTCCTTCAGTCTGGAAAGCAGCTAACATAGTGCCTGTCCACAAAGGCGGCTCAAAACAAAACGTTGAGAATTATCGGCCAATATCTCTTCTTTGCACGCTTGCAAAACTGTTTGAAAAACTTGTCCATGACGAGATATATCCTATTTTTCATCATATTTTAATCCCTGAACAACATGGCTTTGTAAAACAAAAATCCACTGTTACAAATCTAATGATTTTCATTAATTATTTGTTTAACAATATGGACAACAGAGCCCAAACCGATACTGTATATACAGACTTCCGAAAGGCATTTGACAGAGTGGATCACAAAATTTTACTCAAAAAAATTGCATTCAACGGCATCAGAGGCAACTTGTTGCGTTGGTTTCAGTCCTATATCAGTAACCGTAATCAGGCTGTTGTTAGTAATGGATACAAATCGAACACATTTCTAGCTACATCTGGGGTGCCGCAGGGGTCAATATTGGGTCCCTTATTATTCGTTGTGTATATAAATGACATAAGCAACTGCTTTCATAATAGTAACTTCTTGCTTTATGCCGACGATTTAAAAGTTTTCAAAAAAATAGAAAGCATCGAAGATTGTTATCTCCTACAAGATGATTTAAACAGACTATCTGACTATTGTGAAATTAATAAACTAAATTTAAGTATCCCTAAATGTAAAATAGTTAAGTTTACTAAAAATAAAAACACAATTAACTTTAGTTACTCACTGTGCAATGAAGTTCTTCTTGAGGAGAACGATATTCGTGATCTTGGTGTACATTTGGACAGTAAACTTCATTTGAACTTGCACGTTGATAAGATAATTGCTAAAGCTTTCCAAATGTATAACCTTGTCATAAGATCTTCCGCTGATTTTAAACGACCATCAACATATTTGTATCTATTTAACAGCTTGGTACGTCCACAAGTGGAATATGCCTGCATGATATGGGACCCGTTCTATGCAAAATATGACCAAGCTATTGAGAGAGTGCAAAGAAAATTTTTGAAAACGATGCAGTACAAGTGTCGTATGATCCGTCTTTCTTATAGGGATTCACTGCATAAATTCCACTTACTTACCCTTAAATCAAGGCGTCTATTACTCCAAGCCATGCTTTTGCATGGGCTTATACACAATAAGTACGATTGCTCTGAACTTGTTAATAAAATATCATATATAGTGCCCAGAACTGTGATTAGACGAGAGGCGCGCGTTTACCCGCTTTTTGCTACAACTGCCAGCCGTACAAATGCGGGAGAACGGGCGCCCCTTCACAGATTGGTAAAAAATTATAACAAACACTTTACCGAAATCGACATATTTGCCGAACCTCGCATTAAATTTAAGAGAAACATCATTAAAACACTAGAATTAAACTCATTCAGCTAAATTAAGTTATTACTGTTTTTATTTATTATTTAAATTTTACTGATTGTCACTAAGTTTTGCTAGAATAAGTCACATAATGTACTTTAATTTAAATTGTAATCAGTGGAAACGTAGTGAATTGTACTTTAACTTAGTTATTAAGATGTATTTAGAAGTAAGCTACAATGTACAATTGTTGGTTTTCCCAAATAAAATAAAATAAAAAATAAAATATACGATAATATAACTCTGACGGGTATTGTATTAATATTAATGATATTTGCTGTTAATTACATAGTTGGACTACAAAGGTGAAACCGCACTAGGCGGAACTGCACTGCAGCGAAACTGCGCGACACGACGCTTTTCTTCCGCCTAGTGCGGTTTCACCTTTAGGGGTGTTCTGGCTAGCACGTGTGTCCGAATCTTTTTGCGGATTTTGTGTGATTCTTGATACTCTTTTGTTATTGTGTTGTTCTTGTGTTTGTAAAAAGGTTTGTATTGTCATACAGCATAAAAATAGATATGCAAACAAGCACCAAAAAAACATGCAGCATGCAAGCAAGCATGCTGCATGCAAGCAAGCATGCAGTATTCAAGCAAGAATGCAGCAAACAAGCAAGCATGCAGTATGCAAGCAAGCATGCAGCATGCAAGCAAGCATGCAGCATGCAAGCAAGCATGCAGCATGCAAGCAAGCATGCAGCATGCAACATTCAGCAAACACGTAGCATTCAAGCAAGCATGCAACATGCAACAAGCATTGTTTCTGTCATGGCTCCGGCGCTGCGGGGTTTTGGGTGGCCCCACGCGAGCTTATCGTCGCAGATGATTTGAACGCTCACCACCGCAGCTTCGGTTTACTGGCCGGCTTCGCCGGCCAGCCTCAGCCGCGGTGGCGGCCGTTCCAACCACCTGCTCCTCAGCTCGCGGGCCACCGCACCCCTCCGCGCCTACGCGATTTTTAATTACACTCTAGGGGTAGGGCAGACAAGACTACGTAAAGTCGGCTTTGCAGCATTTCGTTTCCGCCACAAAGTTTTTTAGCACATTATATTCAATTTTTATGACAGTAATTTAATTTTTCGGTAAAATGTTATTTCGGTATGGTGAAAATATGGCAAATAAATCATTTGGCAATTGAAAAAAGTTTAAAAGAGGCTTCGGTCAATAGTAAAAAGTCATTTTGTTAATCGGCGGAACATACTTCGGTAAAATAATACTTATGGCTAATGATACTTCGATGAACTGAAAATATGTCAAATAATGCATATAGCAAAAGAGATGTCGGTCAATAGTTTTCGGTGTAATGAAATTCGAACAAACAAAATTCGGTAAATTGATCGGTTCCCCTCAAATTCACGTCCTACAAAAGTAAATTAAATAGGTAGCACCAAAAAACTGCGTAAAAATATTTCATAAACAAACAAATATTATCATGGCAAAAAACACATCATACATGCGCACGTTTTAAAATGACAACACACTGTCCATTATTAAAAATAACAAAAAAAAAAAACGCAAAACAAAGCATTTTACAGAAATTGTCGCCAGCATTTTTTAAACATCAAATTAAAATACATACGTCGCTTTGCATTTTTATGCAGCAACTGTGATATCGTAAAAATCTCATATTTTCTGATGTAACGTTTGCATCGGACGAGTGTGTGATAAAAGAGCTGTTTTCAGGGTGTTTTATGAATGTCAAGGAATATTGAACGAGGTATGTGATGGTAAATTTTTAATGTAAACTTTCTGGGTTGATTGGATTCAGTGGCCAAGACCCAAAATCACTGCATGAATTATGTGAATTGAATAGAATGGAATAGAAGATACATATTTTTTTTTTGTAAAATATGAGTATATTATCTCAAAATGAAATTCGATGGACTCTCAAACTGTGTGAGTTCTCTAAGGGTGCCGGTTCGCGCGCGAGACCGCGACAATAGACCGAGACCGGAGACCGCGACACGGCCCGCGACCGGAGATTGTTTACCGTATCTGTCTCCTGTCGCTGTCTCGCTCGCGAACTGCCGCTCATACATTGCCTAATGTTAAGTAGTGTCGCGGTCTCCTGTCGCGGTCGCCTGTCGCTGTCTCCTGTCGCGGTCTCGCGCGCGAACCGGCTTAGAATTACGTCGAACTGACGTTTCGATGTATAAAAAGTATTTCCTGTGAAAAATAATGTCATATTAAATACCTTAATATAAATTATATTAAACTACCTCGTGCTCGTAGCTTTAGTCACATAGAGTTTGGTATGTGTGTGGTAACTGTGAGTGTTAATGTAGGTTATTTGTTTGTCAAATTTCACGCTAATTGTTTTAGTAGATTTTAAGCAACATAGTCATACATCCATCCTTCCTCACAAACTTTCGCGTTTACAATAGCAAGAAGTCGGTTAATAAAATTCTATCCCACATAATAAATTCTACCTCAAAACCTCACCTATAATGTTAGAGTGCTTCCGGGAATAACAGGAAAATAATAAGGTGCACTTACCACTTTTGTCTGGTCATTGCCACTTTGTTGACCCCAAGAGTTCCCAGGTGAAAATTAGGTTTTATTCTGGACTATACTTCGCTGTCTCATGTCTTATTTAGAAAGATTTTTAATTCGAAATATGAAAGTGAACGCCATTTTTTGAGATTACTGTTTTTTTGGCTTTTAAGAGGTGGCGGACACATAGTTGACGTTGGCCTACTCAGAAGCTTGTTCACTCTGACTTTGAAGAGATTTTCATTTCCAGTCTACGTCATCACTGTTAACGTTTATTAACAGTGATGACGTAGACGTATTTTTGTGAATAACGTTTTGACAAATGAAACCTAAAAATACCGTCAAGATTTTCTTGACGACAAACTGACACTTGCAATCGCATGATAGTCACATGTTACCCATTACCTTACAAGAACCATAAAGAAAGCTAAAGAACAATTCTGGAAACTTTAAGACTAACACTGCAAATAAAACTTAACATTCATAAACACACTTCCTTGCACATTCACTTGTCACAGTAAAATATTTCTCAAACCACTTTAGCTGATGCGCTTGTGTCGGAAACACTAATATATTACTCCACTGCGTTTGATTTATTGCATACAGATATGTTAGGTCACGAATGTACGAACGAGGATGCTTTGAATAATGCAGAAAGAATTATGGAACTAGGTAGCTTATTTTTCTATAGAATTTTTCTATCGATCATCGTTTAAATGATTGGATAGTTGAAATGATAAAAAAATAGAGACGAAGGCTGATAAGAAACATACTCATAACGTTAAATAAGAACCAAGAACCAGTCTTCAATAGCTTTGTGTACAGTGAAATATTATAGTCACAAACTGATCACGCAAATGAAGCATAATTTTACGTTCAAATAAAAAAGGTTTAAAACGGTCATTATTAGGGTTTAAAACGGGATGTTTACCATATTTATTATTTGTTTTGAGTCAATAGTAATAGTGACTATGTCAGTCTATTTTTTTTTAATATTTTGTAATACAGACTCGTGGAACAATTAAATTACTCACGAGATGTAACTATCTGTAACACTGTATAACAACTTTGATGTAAAATACATTAAAAAATTATAAAAAACGATGCAGGTTTTCATCTTTGAAAACACCATTTTGTATTTCCACATTATATTACCGCGTCCACAAAGTCCTCATAACATTAAAATTCCTTTCCAACACTACACATTCCACGCCAGTGCATCGTTTATTACAATTCTCATTAGCGGAAAAATTGCAAGCGTGTTATGTAAATAAGGCCGTTTTTTGTTTGAAATATGCTGTTTATAATTTTCATAGGTTTATAGAATACTAGCTGTCGCGGCAAACGTTGTTTTGCCATAAAATAATAGAAATTAAAAATTTTGTTTAAAAAATAAAATTTAGGGGTGGACTACCCCTAACATTTAGGGGTATAATAATAATAATAATAAAAAAAATGCAAAAATTAAAAATTAATTAAAATTAAAATTAATTTGCAAATTAAAAATCTGCAAACATAAGTGTTTAGAAAGTATATTCCAACCAAAACTATAAATTACAATACCGAAAAATACTACATACCTATAAAGAAATAAATTATGTGCTCAAAATCATTTAATGAAAAAATAGACGAAGAATTATGGCAGGTGTCATTTACTTTATGACGACCTGTCAGGAATTTTCGAACCAATTTAACATGATCAAGACATGATAACAAGATCAGCGGCTCGCCGTGCACGCCCTCCATCTCCGGGCCCGTCGCTGAGCTCCGCCTCGCCGCCGCCGGAATCCAGCCCCATCGTGAGTGCTGTGACATCGGCCGTGGCAGTCGCGTCGAGCTCCAGCGACGAGTATTTCTCCCCGCCAACGACGCCACCACCTGCTCGCCGACGGGGAGGACGCCGGCCGCCGGACGGCTTAGGACTTCGAGGCCCACCGGCCTCTGATAGGGTCCCAGCTCCCGGCGGAAGTGTGCAGCGCATGAGATGGACTCAATCCATCAATGAAAATGTCATGCGCTCATACTATGGGGCTACAGAGGGAGGTAACAACCTGACCGCATACCGTGTTCGAATGCTCTCTCTTTTTCAGGTGCTTGAGCCAGCTGTCAACGTGTCGGCACAACGACTATCGGATCAGGTGCGGGTCATCCAACGTAACCGTATGTTGGACGACTCTGTACTTGATCGCTTGCGAATTGAAATGCAGAGGAACCATGTCATTGCCCCACCGTCACAGGCTGTGGTTCCACCACAGTCCAACCAAATACCCAGTCAGGATGACGTAGTGAGCAATGACGTGGTTACTAATGTAAGTATTCAGTGCAGTGAGGAAATGAGGAGTACTTTGGAGGGTGCGATTCAAGAGTATCGTTTCATGTCACCTGAACTTAGACCACGGTTACCTCGTTTGCCCATGCATAACAGAAACAGGATGCTGGTGGCTGTTCTGGATTCGCAGTTGTCAAGCTATTTTGATAACTGCGAAGACCTTACTGATGCTCATTCAATCCTGTACTGTGCGGCTGTAGCGGCATGTCGTGTAGCTCATGTAAAATTCTCGGATGAAAGAGCTACACGACCTAAACCAGCCATACCGGCATGGCAGTACAGGATTGAACGACGTATTGGTGAGGCCAGAGCACTCATCGGCAAACTCATCTGTTTCAGGGAGGGCAACACTCGCCCTAGAGTGATGCGCTTTGTGAGACGGGCATTCTCGGGGACTGATATAAATCCTCGGGATTACCTTTCCCGTGTCACAGAGCGCATCGACTTCCTGAAGCAGAAAGTGTATGCATGGGCAAACCGTATCCGTAGGTATAAGCGGCGTGTGGAACGATATAATCAGAATCGCGCGTTCCAAAGAGATGAAAGGTGGGTTTACAGGTCTTGGGAGCGACCAGACCAAGGTGTGGCTGACGGGGATCTGCCAGATGATGACGCCATGTGTTCATTTTGGCGTAGTATCTGGTCGGTACCTGTCAGCCATACTGAGGGTGAATGGACCGGAGACGTCGAGCGAGCGTGCGGTCCTATAACAGAAATGGAGGCAATTTTAATAAGCCCCGAAGACGTAGCACGTGCAGTCCGTCCGTTACCGAACTGGAAATCTCCAGGACCGGACGGACTGCACAACTTTTGGATCAAGTGGTTCAAAAGGTCGCACGTTTGCCTGGCGGCTTTGTTCCAGTCAGCCTTAGAGTCTGGATCGCTACCCGAATTCCTGACGACAGGAATAACCCACCTGCTCCACAAGTCAGGTAGTACTGCGGAACCCAAAAATTATAGACCGATAACGTGTCTGCCAACTTTATATAAAGTTCTTACATCCATTTTGAGAACTAAAATTAGTAAACACATTGATGAAAATTCTATAATGTCTGCTTCTCAAAATGGATGTAGGAACGGGTCCCGCGGTACTAAGGAGCTGCTCCTCATTGATATGGCCATTAGCCAACAGGTTCGCCGTTCTCGAAAGGATCTGTCGACATGTTGGATAGACTATAAGAAGGCCTATGACTCGGTGCCACATACATGGCTCATGAGAGTGCTGGAGTTGTATAAAGTTGATACAACTCTGTGCACTTTCCTGATGTCGTGTATGAGGCAATGGAGGACAGTCCTTCGCTATCCAGGATGTCAGCATATCCAGAGAACTAGCGAACCGATAAGGATAGAGCGAGGTATTTTCCAGGGTGATAGTTTGAGTCCACTTTGGTTCTGCTTGGCCCTGAATCCTCTTAGCACACTGTTGGAGGATTCAGGCCTAGGCTATAGGTTGAGGAGAGGCGGTCAGGTTATATCTCATCTCCTTTACATGGATGACCTTAAACTCTTTGCCCCCAACAATTTGCAACTGATGAAGCTACTGAAGGTAACTGAAACCTTCAGTAGCGCCATCAGGATGGAATTTGGTGTGGACAAATGTGCGGTCATGCATGTAAAGCGAGGGGAGATTGTGGAATCTGTGAGCACCCAACTTTCGGATTCCATAAGCCTTAGATCCCTCTCAGCAACCGAAACCTATAAGTATTTGGGTATGTCGGAAGCGTTGGGCATTAATGTTACTGGCATGAAACAATCGTTGAAGGAGCGTTTCTTTGGCCGCCTGAAAAAAGTATTTAATAGCCTTCTATCAGGTGGTAATAAGGTGCGCGCCTTCAACGGCTGGGTCATGCCAGTCTTAATGTACTCTTTTGGCATACTCAAATGGACTCAAACAGAACTTGATGCCCTGGATAGGAGGGTCCGTACATTGCTCACTGCATATCGAATGCATCACCCACGGTCTTCGGTTATGAGATTGTATATCCCGCGAAAATGTGGAGGTCGAGGTTTTCTAAACGCTAAGACTCTCCACAATCGCGAGATATGCAATCTCAGGGAATATTTCCTAAAAGCCGACGTGGAAATGCATCGATATGTAGTGGCGGTGGACAAGGGCCTCACCCCGCTCTCCTTGGCTAAAGAGAACTGGCGCAAACCTGCGGTGCTTGACACTAATGATCGCATGGAGGTATGGCAGAGCAAGGAGCTTCACGGACGCTTTTTCCGGGCTCTACATGGGCCTGATGTAGATTTGTCAGCGTCCGTGGCCTGGCTACGATCCGGGGACCTCTTTGGTGAAACCGAGGGTTTTGTCTGTGCAATTATGGATGAAGTTATGATGACGAATAACTACCGGAGATTTATTGTGAAGGATGGCACGGTTGACATATGTCGGGCATGCCACCGTCCTGGCGAATCAATCCGTCACATTATCTCCGGGTGTTCTCGTCTGGCTAACGGAGAATACTTGCATAGACATAACCTTGTAGCCAGGATAATACATCAGCAACTTGCTCTGAAATACAGCCTTGTGGAATCGGAAGTGCCGTACTACAGGTATGAGCCCGACCCAGTTCTTGAAAGTGGCAATATCACACTGTACTGGGATCAATCCATCATCACTGACAGGACTATTGTAGCCAATAGACCTGATATAGTGGTGGTGGATCGATCAGAGCGGCGCACAATGATTGTTGACATAACCGTCCCGCATGACGAGAACCTCGTGAAAGCTGAAAAAGATAAGCAAATCAAGTATCTTGATTTGGCTCGCGAGGTTGTCGATATGTGGGATGTGGATTCAGCGATCATTGTGCCGATAGTCGTGTCGGTCCATGGCTTAATTGCTAAGAGCCTCGACCAACATCTAAGGAGGCTCTCGTTAGGCAGCTGGATCAAGGGCCTGATTCAGAAAGCAGTTCTTTTGGACACGGCGCGCATTGTTAGGAGGTTCCTTTCTCTGGAGCCCTGACTGCCGGTAGCTTGGACCTTGTTCCCGATACCGGTGGGCCACTATTATTTATATTTTTAAATGTTTTTTTTTTTTGTGTTTTTGTAAAAATATTTAAAAATGTATATAGTAAGGTGAAAAGATGAATAAAGGATAATAATAATAATAAAAACCCACCAAACGCCATAACCCAGTGTTTTCTTTCCATAATCTGCAATAGTGTAACTCTAACCGGGGGTTGTCCTTGTGTACACTTGTATAGTGCATACAGGGATAACCGCCGGTTGGAGCACCATTTCATTTGAAATATCTAATGGGCCTCTGCAAGCTGGCTCCGGCTCCTGGCAAGCCCTCCAAAAGCCCGGGACACCATGATCCCGAGATGTGTTGACATTTAAAAATAATAATAATAATAATAATAATAATACTGGCAACACCCAATGTCAGCTGCAAACCGAATTTTCCTCCACCCGTTTTATATAAGTTTATACCATATTTTATTAGTATTCATCCAAAGAAATACAAATATTTAATAACAAAACTCTAACAATAGTAAAAAACATCAAAAATCCAGCAACATACAAATATTTTAGAAGAAAATGTGTATGACAGACTTGACATAAATGTCACAAATACAAAATGAAAATAATTATGGGAATGAACTCAGATGGAAGAAAAAAGAAAAGGTTTGCTAGTGTAGATGTTAACTAGAGCCAGAAAACGCGCACGCCTACCACCCCCGGAGTCGTCGCTCAGTTCCGCCTCGCCGCCGCCGGACACCGGGTCACCTGCATCACCGGCTGCGGCAGTTGCGTCGAGCTCGAGCGATGAATATTTCTCCCCGCCGACGTCGCCAACACCTGTTCGTCGGCAGGGGAGAGGCCGGCCACCGAGGAGCCTGGGACTTAGGGGCCAACCGGCCCCGAGCCGGGTCCCCGCTGCCGGTGGTTGTGTGCAGCGCATGCGATGGACTCGGTCCATAAATGAAAACGTCATGCGCGCATACTACGGGTCTTCAGAGGGGGGAACTAACCTCACCGCGTACCGTGTCAGGATGCTGTCTCTATTTCAGGATCTTGAACCAACTATTAACGTCTCGGCCCAACGACTTTCGGATCAGGTGCGGGTCATACAACGTAATCATATGTTGGATGACGACGCACTTGATAGGCTGCGCTCAGAGGTACTGAGCAACCGTATCATCTCAACCCCGTTACCAACAATGGTGGCTGTGTCAACTGTTGACACAGTCCCGCCGCGATCTAACCCTTTTCCTGCTGTGGAGGAAGATGATACGGTTGCCACGGTAAGTAGCCAGTGCAACGTCCGATTGAGGTGCGCATTGGAGGATGCGCTTCGGGAGTTTCGATCTACTCCTACCGAACTTAGGCCCCGTCTACCACGTTTACCCATGCACAAGAAAAATAGGGCGCTGGTGTGTGCCTTGAACTCGCAACTCAAGAATTTATTCGAGAGTAGCGGGAACCTCATTGATACACATTCGATCCTGTACTGTGGGGCTGTCGCGGCATGTCGTTTAGCTAACGTCAAGTTCCCAATTTGTGACGAAGCTAAACGACCAAAACCAGCCGTGCCAGCTTGGCAGAGCAGGATCGAGCGTCGTATTGATGGGGCCAGGGTACTCATCGGCAAACTATACTGCTTCAGGGAGGGCAATACACGACCACGTGTAATGCGCTTTGTGAGGCGGGCATTCTCGGGTACTGATATCAGCCCTCAAGAATATATGTCCCGCGTCACGGAGCGCATCGACTTCCTGAAGCAGAAAGTTTGTGCGTGGGCGAGCCGTATTCGGCGGTACAAGCGGCGGGTTGATCGATACTCGCAGAATCGCATGTTCCAATGTGATGAAAGGTGGGTATATAGAGCATGGGAGCGACCTGAACAAAACACGGCTGACGTGTGCCGCCCGGATGATAGCGCCACGAACTCATTCTGGCGCAACATCTGGTCGGTACCCGTCTGTCATGTTGAGGCTGACTGGATGCGAGATGTTGAACGAGTGTGTGAAAGTATTCCAGAAATGGAAAAAATATCAATAACGCCTTTAGATGTAGCCAGAGCAGTCCGTCCGCTACCGAACTGGAAATCCCCAGGACCGGACGGACTGCACAATTTTTGGATTAAATGGCTAAGTACTTCACACGCTTGTTTGGCATCTCAATTCCAATTGGCCTTAGAGTCTGGGTCGCTTCCACAGTTTCTAACAGTTGGTATTACCCACCTGCTTCATAAGGCTGGTAGTACCGCGGAACCCAAGAATTATAGACCGATTACATGTTTATCGACCATCTATAAACTTCTTACATCCATTTTGAGAGCAAAAATTACAACACACATTGACCAAAACAACATTATGTCTAGCTCTCAAAATGGGTGTAGGAACGGGTCCCGTGGTACTAAGGAGCTACTCCTCATAGACATGGCCATTAGCCAACAGGTTCGTCGATCTCGCAGGGATCTGTTCACATGCTGGATAGATTATAAGAAGGCCTACGACTCGGTGCCACATACATGGCTCATGAGGGTGCTAGAGTTGTACAAGATAGATGCAACTCTACGCGCCTTCCTTGAATCATGTATGGGGCAATGGAGAACGGTCCTTCGCTATCCAGGGTGTCGACAGATCCAGGCGAACGATGAACCTGTATGGATCAAGCGGGGAATATTCCAGGGCGACAGTTTGAGTCCACTTTGGTTCTGCTTAGCCCTGAATCCTCTAAGCACATTGCTGGAGGACTCAGGTCTGGGCTATCGGTTGAGGAGAGGCGGTCAGGTCATATCTCACCTTCTATATATGGATGATCTGAAACTCTTTGCCCCCAACAAATTGCGACTAATGGAGCTACTGAAGGTAACTGAAACTTTTAGTAGTGCCATCAGGATGGAATTTGGTGTGGACAAATGTGCAGTCATGCATGTAAAGCGAGGGGAGATTATGGAATCTGAAGGGATTCAGCTTTCAGATTCCATACACCTCAGATCACTTTCCTCATCCGAGACCTACAAGTATTTGGGTATGTCGGAAGCGTTAGGCATTAATGTACCGGACGTGAAACAATTGTTGAGGGAGCGCTTCTTTGGACGCTTGAAAAAGGTCTTAAACAGCCTTCTTTCAGGCGGAAACAAGGTGCGCGCCTTCAACGGTTGGGTCATGCCGGTCTTGATGTACTCTTTCGGCATACTCAAATGGACTCAAACTGAACTCGACGCCTTGGATAGACGAGTCCGTACACTGGTGACCGCAAACCGGATGCATCACCCACGATCATCGGTGATGAGGCTGTACATCCCGCGGAAGTGCGGGGGTCGAGGCTTTTTAAATGCTAAGACCCTCCACAACCGCGAGGTGTGCAGTCTTAGAGAATATTTTTTGAAAATGGAAGTGGGTATGCACCGAGATGTGGTCACAGTGGACAAGGGACTCACCCCGCTGTCCATGGCTAAAGAGAACTGGCACAAACCTGTGATACTCAGTGCCGAAGACCGCAAGGAGGTATGGCAAAGCAAGGAGCTACACGGACGCTTCTACCGGGCCCTCCATGGGCCCGATGTAGATTTTCTAGCGTCCGTGTCCTGGCTACGTTTCGGTGACCTCTTCGGGGAAACTGAAGGTTTTGTCTGTGCGATTATGGACGAAGTTATCTTGACGAACAACTACCGGAGACATATTATAAAGGATGGGACGATTGACGTGTGTCGGGCATGCCATCGTCCAGGTGAATCCATTAGACATATCATCTCTGGTTGTTCTCGTCTTGCTAACGGCGAGTACTTGCACAGGCACAACCTAGTAGCCAGAATCATTCACCAGCAACTTGCGTTGAAATACAAACTTGTGGAATCTGAGGTACCGTATTACAAGTATGTGCCCGACCCAGTTCTCGAGAAAGACCATGTCACGTTGTACTGGGATCTGCCTATCATTACTGATAGGACTATTGTCGCCAATAAGCCTGACATAGTAGTGATAGACAGATCAGCGCGCCGCGCAATGATAATCGATGTTACCATCCCACATGACGAGAACCTCGTGAAGGCTGAGAAAGATAAACAAATCAAATATCTCGACCTAGCGCGCGAGGTTGTCGACATGTGGAATGTGAGCTCGGCTATCATTGTACCGATTGTCGTTACTGCCAATGGCCTGATGGCCAAGAGCCTCGACGAACATCTGTCGAGGCTCGCGTTGGGTAGTTGGATCAAGGGCCTGATTCAGAAGGCAGTTCTCCTCGATACGGCTCGCATTGTGAGGAGGTTCCTGTCTCTGGAGCCCTAACCACCGGTAGCTTGGACCCTGCTCCCACACCGGTGGATCACTATTTTTATATTTTTAAATGTTTTTTTTATTTCTTTTTTGTAAAAATATTTAAAAATGTATAAATATGATTGTAAAGATAAATAAACGACATAATAATAATAATATTCCACAACTATCACACAACGCCATCTAGTCCCAAGCTAAGCAGAGCTTGTATGAAAAATAGATGTTGGCCGATTCTCATAGATACCGGATAAGCACAAAAAATTTCATCAAAATCGGTCAAGTCGTTTCGGAGGAGTATGGCAACGAAAACTGTGACACGAGAATTTTATATATTAGAAAAAGAAAAATGCTAATGTGTATGAAAACTGTTATAATGACACATTATTTTCAATGACGCGATTAATTGAAACACATTATCCTGGATTATCTACCGACCTATTTATGTGACTACTGAGAAAGTGTTTGGGAATGTAGTTCTTATTACACTCGTTGAGCAATAGTAACTTAAGTTTGGAAAATGTTTTTTTTTTTTTTTAACCTATGTTGTCCCACTGCTGGGCAAAGGTCTCCCCCATAACCTTCTAATCTGTCCTGTGTGCGGCTTTCTCCGGCCAATCTGTAATGAAGGTGTCTAGGTCGTCACGCCAGCGTTTCCTAGGCCTCCCTCGGTAACGACGCCCGTCCGGCACCCACTCTGTAACGACCCTAGCCCAACGATCCTGATGCATTCTGTAGACATGACCCGCCCAGTCCAACATGAAAATGTTATTACACATAATTATTGTATAGACTAGAGAACTTGTGATTTGGAGGTAAATGTTATGTTTAAATTCTAATTTGTAATCGAGCACAAATGACAAAGTTAACAGAGATTTCATAATTATGTCGTAATAATGCTGTTAATTTTTTTCCATTTAAAGTCCAATAAATATAATGCCTCCTTACCTCCTTTAAACACAAGGAAATTAAATTATAAGGCCAAGGCTTAAAATAACTTGACATTCCAAAGCTAAATAAAATTATTTTCTTGACCTGAACCTAGTCTTTTGAATCTCTCTCTTACAAACCTTAACAACATTTTTACTTTAAAAAAGTACCTTGTTACACAATACGGAACGTCCACTTAAGGCGCGGACTGACTACGATTTTAATCGCTTATGACCGCGTAAACTATTGTCACCACTATGGAGCGTCAATAAGAATGAAAATTGAAAAAATGATATTTGTGTTGAAATGTGACGTAAGCTGCGAATGGGCATTTATTTTACTGCTTTTCTTTAGATTATTTGAAATATAGACATAAAATTAAATAATGATTTGGTTAAAGTTTAAAAAAAATGGAAAACCTACTAAATTCTTAAAAAAAAAAACTGTTGTTATCGCTGTAAATACAGAGATCTTCGACGTCAAAGTTTATTTTTGTGCTACAACTTCCCAATTTTTTATTGGGAATATCAAACTATTATTTATTATTCTGTTCGGTTTAAATTTCTTCTTTATACCTTTCTCTGTTCACTGTATTTTTCGCGTTACTTATTTTTATTACATTACGTCATACTCGACGTTCTAAGAAACCAATTTTTGGGAATATTGAGATAACACCGCACCTTAACAGCGCCGTGGGCCAAGTCTAGGTACGTGCTTAGAACAAGTTTCCATTGCTCTCACTACGCGCTCTTTACTAGGAGTACAACTTGTGTTTACTATTCGACCCTTAGTGTTGAATCATTTAATGAGAGTGAAGGATTGATAATTATACGAGTATTAATAAATTTATTTTTTAACACATTAATTGAGGACATAAAAATTCAGCTGCAAATTGAATTACAACTCGCCGCGTCTTCTGGATAACTCCAGATGGTTTACCAATTATTAGGTTACCGCAACTCACAGTCAGAAGATGAATCTTCTGTTCCTTCTCTTGGACGTTTTAATTATATTATTTAGTTAAAGTTATGTAACCACCCGCGGTGGTGGACGCCCACGGCGACGGACGTCGCAAGACGATCTCCGGCCACCGTAGGCGCGGGCATGTGGGCGGCGAGTAAAGGGCAACTCGTGGGACAATATAGGAAAAAAAATGTAACCAGAATGTTACGAAAAATGAATGTTTTAATTTTGATTAGTGTGTAAGTTTAGAGTGCAAGTAGGTAGTTAAAATGAAAAAAAAAATGTTAAAAAGTCCTACAAGGCTTTTTAAAATTGTTTTTTTCATTCATTTTTTCTGCTGTGTGAATATACAATATGCATGAAGGCAAGTGAATGAGACTGCACTCTGCATCCAAGCCTGGATTTTAGCCACCTGTAATTAAAGCTACTTTTTTATTATTAATTATAACATTTAATTATATTATAATTTAAATTGACGTGCAGGATTTAAACCTGCAAATCAAAAAAGCTTTACTTCACAGGAAACAATCGTTAATACATTTATATTTTTTAAAGTACAACTAAAAGAAGAAAATAATTGCCTATCCATGGAATTCGGGCTAACGGTCAAGTGTAAATGAAAGGGGTCGAGTACATCGTCTTCGGACAAACTCGTTCGATCAATACTGGTACTCGACACCAATAAACGTTTTTCTCTTATCTTTTAACATCTTTTTCAGTATTTCACATGGACCAGTGTTTTGCCAGTCGTTACAATCATTTCATTCATAATAATCAAAGTCGTTAGCCATATTACTTCGATGACCAGTTTAATGAATCATTATCATCATCATCAGCCTATAAATGTTCCCACTGCTGGGACACAGGCCTCCTTTCTGCGAGAGGGAGTGGGCCTTAATCTACCACGCGGGCCCAGTGCGGATTGGTAGAATCCGCACTGGATTCTACTAATCCACACATGTCTTCGAATTCTTGGTTCTAGGACATGCCGGTTTCCTCACGATGTTTTCCTTCACCGTTTTGAGAACAGTGGTGTTGAAATAAATTACACAAAAAAATGCGCCTTACAGGGTTCGAACCCACGACCTACAAATCGTAAATCGAGGCCGATACCACTGGGCCACCACTGCTCTCAATCATTTAATGAATGCATTGTAAGAAAATAATTCCAGTAGTCTTTTGAATACCCGAATACGAGCTAATGATCAAGTATATTTACATCATTTTAGGTGCCAACCCGAGTTCCGACAAAAAAAACCTTGTCCTACATTTTTTTTTTTTGTGTGTGTATTTTTAATTATTTTGTGGAAAAAGAAAAAGATTGCATATTTCTCTCTGTGGAATAAACATTATCTTTATCATTAAAAATCCTTTGTATACCTCATACAATTCCTAGACAACCTATTGCAGAATTATAAATAGCAAAACACTCCGCAACTACTAAATAATGCGCGATGCAAATTTTCAATACCTCTCACTAATGGAGGTTGGCTGTCGGTCTAAACTTTTGAACTTCGGAACTGCTGAACTTTGTCTGAGGAGATCTGTGTCAGCCTGCGTTTTGTACTTCATCTGTCTTGCAATATTGTTGTGAATTACTTGGTAAAGGTCCGGAAGTTCAACGGTGTGGAAATGTTGAAGTTTTGAATTTTGATACTAGAGAACATTTTTTATAAAAACCGGTATATGTGGAGATCTAAAGGGGAGGCCTATGTTCAGCAGTGGACGTCCTATGGCTGAGATGATGATGATGATGAACATTTTTTACAAATTGGATGCACTTCATCCAATTTGTTTTAAGTATAATTTGACATTTTTAATATTCTAGTTTAAAATCTACAAATTTTCCAATAAAGGATACGCTTTGTGGCTCGTCAATCTGTGTGTTTTTATGGGAATTCAAACCCACATTATCTTCTATCAATTTGGTTCCCGTATTGTAAGAACTGAACTCGACTCCTACTGTCATTTTGCTCATCGTTTTGCAAATCATGTTCCACTATTCAGTCGAAACCAGCATAAGTGATCAAGCGACAATAATAAAAATAAACAGCAATCCTGTTTTATCTGAACCATTATCGCCACCGCAGTTTCCTCTTCTGCAATTCAGATAAACAATAATTATGATAATCATGCAGCTGTAGCGGACAACAAATCAACAGCAAAAAGAACATAATCTATGGAGTAATGGAATAATTAAAATCATCACTATAATATGAGTTCTTTGCGACTTAGGAACGTTTTTTTTTTTTTTTTTATGGTGGCAAAATCATCAAATGAGTCCTCCCGCCCTGGGTGGGGCGGGAGGGACTGTCAGACTCTTACTGACTAAAATCCACCCGTGTTCCGTCGGATGCCCTTTACGTTCCGGGGCCACGGTATCCTGTATTAAGAAAAATCCGCGACCCCGGCAGGCATTTGGCCCCATAAGGGGCCCCGTCGGTGACGCGTGAAACACGACGCGCCACCGACCCGGACTTGGTCCTTGGTCGGACGGCGAGCATACCCATTACTCACCGTCCGCAAGCCCGCTCCGCCGCTGTGCCCTCTGCTGTTCAGAGGGACACGCGTTGGAGCGTCCACCCGACAGGCTATTTGCATACGGGCAAAGAAACCCCTTAGGCACACAGTGCCTAAGGAGAGTTTTTGCCCGCATCCCAGGGTGCACCGGCCTGAAAAACTGGTCTTCCCCCCGGACGTATCCGAGAGGGAACTCCAGTCCACGGGCGCACGTGGAGGTTTCCTGTCTTAGCACCCCGACTTAGGAACGTTATAGAAAAAATCCGACGTCTTTCAATATCTCGGATCTTTACACCTTGTTCAAACCTCAAACTGCTATTATCAAGCTGATGATGCCGACCCATACAAAATAACTCAAAGCAATTTCAAAACCGAAAGCGACATCCGATTCCACATCCACACGTCAAAGAGAGACAGCCATACTCCGTTCGAACTCCAAGCGGATATTAGCCTAGTAATTTTGTAGGTCAGGTAATGAAGCGAATATCCCCCTGGTATCTAGCTTGTAGATAGCTAACTGCGGTGCTAATATGGCACGGTTCTAGATAATGAGCTTAATCACTTGTGTGAGTATCGGAACTGTGCGGCATGCGTGGAGGATTGAGTCGTTATACAGCTTAGTTGATGAGTTGGCTGGTTGACAAAGAGAATGATGTTGGATTTAGGTTGGATTCATTTCAGATGTTACCAGCTTACGGTCACGTAAAGTTCAGTTATTTTCCCACAGAAACGACATACTGGGATAAAAAATATCCTATGTGTTAACCCACGTAATAAACTATCTGTGTACCAAAATTCGTTTAGTAGTTTTTGTGAAAGTTTCACAAACATCCATTTTCATAAACTTTCGCATTTATAATATTATTAAGACTAGATATTTCATTTCGGGTTTGCGAAAAGATGTGTCGAACTTCATAAAACATGTCAAGGGAATTAAGACTCTATGACTAGTCTTCAGGGGTCTTTTTTATTCAAACATTGTTTTCGTCAAAGAAAACATCTAAATATTTACCCACCTTACATGCGAAAATCCCTTCAAACATAACAGCGTGTTTTATCACTCCTGCAATGGCCTGCTGGTATTAGCAGATGATTTATTCCCTAGGCTTAACCCTTGAAAAATTGCTTACACCCCAGGTTTGGGGGCGTGATAAAATGTTAATGTTGCCCCCATTTATACTTGTCCAAGGTACGTTGATTTCAATTAAATGCCATGTGGAGCTGTAAATCAAGATTTCTAATCAAAACGTTATTTGATTCATGGCAAAATTGTTCGATTTTTGTGTATGAAAAATTGAATGATTGAAAGGGTTGTTGTAAGTTGGCCACAAAGTTAATTCGCCACAGTTTTGTAAAGACCATACATTGAAAGTAAATTCGCCACATGCATAAAATTCATATGTAAATTCGTCACAGGTACGTCAGAGTAATTTTAAATTTGCCACAAATCCACATTTGACATGATTTCTGCTAAAAGTAGCGATAGCAAGTAAAGTTATTCGTTTTAGAGCTCGAACTGTAAAGGAGACTTGAGTATCCACTTTTAATAGAAACTCGAGTATGCATCATTTTAAAATTTCTCGAACTAAATAACGAACCGAGCCAAGCATCGAGCCAAACATCGCTACGATTATGAACAATAAATAACGTTTTAATTCCACTTATTCGTTTATTGTCCGTAGTCCACCCGCTTGGTTCACCTAGGTGTACTACGGCAAATTGTTTTTCACATTTAAGAAGATTCATAAGAACCAGTTGCACTTTATGTTTTTATTAGGGGGCAACTGGGCCATGGGAGTAATGGGTAGCTCGCCGTCCGCACAACATTCCAGCTACAAGCTTAGAAACCGAAAGAATGTTACTAACCAGAAAAAGTGCCAGGCTTACGTAAGTTCAAGGTGGTATGTTTTTAAACACCTGCACCTGACCAGTCTTGTACTTTTGCTAGGCTATTCAAAATGATTAAAACAATTACCATATAAAAAAAACTTAAGAAGACCACCTTGAACTCATGCCAGCCTAGTACTTTTACCTAATCTTTTTGTAGGTATGACTTATTATAATGGTCCTCCATTATTATCCTGGAAACATTGCCTGCCTTCAAATAAAAAGATTGCAACATGTTCATACTGACTTCACAATTTAACATCACTATTTTTCTTTCGTAATGCTACGATAAAAACATTTATGGGCATTCAGGTCAACCACGGGCAAAAATAATTTCCCGTGGTACACCTAGGTGAACCAAGCGGGTGGACCACGAGCAATGAACACACTTATTGTTTGATTTTTCTGCTATCCGTATGTGAGAAAACATCGTGGCGAATTTACAATAAGATAAATTATTATTTTGAAAATATTCTAAACAAAATAGAATCGTGGCAAATTTACACATACATTTTTTCGTGGCGAATTAACTTTGTGGCAAACATACAACAACCCGATTGAAATTGGTATCAAGAGGAAAAAGAGCATCAAACGATTGCGTATATAATTTATTGATTTCATGAAAACACAGAACTACGTATTTAAAGAATTTGGTAGGGTATTTTCGTAAATCATCGTATAATTTATGATATAAAATGCCACTTCTCATTACTCTACACTATTTACTTTTCTATTAATTTACCTACGCCAACGCAAAGCATAGCGAACGCGATCACTTCGTCGTCCATTTTTGGTGTGTACAGAACAAGCGAGACTGTATTTAGTATTTTTCTCCCACAATCACTCCACAATATATTTTTATAAGTAGTACTTTCAGAAATTCACTAAAAAAATAATTATGCATCACATTTGCACGCCAAATTGCTTGTTCGACTATTTCGATCCACCTACTATACCCACCTTTATTCATTTACAAAACAGAAATACCACAGCGAAGCTCCACAGAGAGAAAATGACCTGAAAGTTTAGCAACTCCGTTGAAAAGTTCCGCCACAGGTTTGCAAGTAGTGGGAGTGGTGACGAGTTGTACGTTCTGAATAATGAATGCTACAGACAGCACCTTTAGATTTTTAAATATATTGAACTTGCTGTTTCTATATCGGGATTTGGGTTGAAAGGTATTGGTTTCGGTAAAATCACAGGCGTGCGAAGAATTTTTACCTGCGGGATTTTGGTTTTCGTCGATGTAAACCGCTATCGATATTAAAAATACGTTGAGGAAAGCGGGCTACACGTTTGAATGACTTAGGTACGTATTTTGTAAGCAACTACAAAGAAAAAAAAGAATAGATACCCAAAGTGACCGCGACAAGCTGTGCGATCGTACTCGCTTGAAGAAAACAAGTGTCGCCCGTGTTATGGCTCGACGCAAGTATTTTTATTTATTTACGATGGATTTGCTGTAAATCCTCGAAGCCCAAAAACAAAAAAGAGACCTTAGAATCGATATAGAAATAGAATGAATTTACTTAAATAAGGAACTCCTGCGCGCCAACAGAACACAGTAAAAATTAATTTGGCTCCAGACTTCAACAGGATGGTGGTCGCGACTCAGGCGGCTTTGGTGAGGTCTACCTACGCTAGTAGGATTACCTAATCAACCGTCACACTTCTAAAAGGTCGTATGTCCTGAAATAGTAAGGGCTCGTTTTCAAGTGCCTCAAAATTACGTCATATCAATAACAATGTGAGAATATTTATGAACATCTCGCAGAGTATCTACCTATTTACAATAACGAAAAAAAACTTTTATTTTCGTTTTGAACTTTTATTTTCTTTAAATTCATCGAATCAAATATGAAATTAAACTCCATTAGACATAATACATCCAAGGAAGTAAGAAAATATTTCGGCATTACAGAGTTCCTTCAATCATAGCAATAACAATGTGACAATAATTATGAACATCTCGCAGAGTATCTACCTATTTACGATAACGAAAAAAAACTTTTATTTTCGTTTTGAACTTTTATTTTCTTTAAATTCATCGAATCAAATATGAAATTAAACTCTATTATACATAATACATCTACGGAAGTAAGAAAATATTTCGGCAATACAGAGTTCCTTCAAGCAAAGATCCTTTCAAACGTTTATGAATGCTTGACAGACTGTTTAAGAGCTCGCACTTGAGAACGCCCTGACGAGAGAACGCCGCAGTGAAGCCATGAAGTGAATGCTGATATACCACGGTGTATTTTAAAATATACAAAGGGAATATAATATATTCTTAGATATTATATTTAATGTTTGGAGGCAGATTTGTTAACAAAATTATCAAAACAACTTAATTTCAGACAGCGTCCAACAACAATACATAATATCTGTGAAAGTAGTTACAAACAAAAAATTACAATAGCAATTTTGTGTGTAGCTGAATCCATTTTTGCAGCATAGGAGATTCCCACCGATCTGCTAATACACTGACGCGTTATCATAAGTTTTCACTTATTGTGACGTAAACTAAACTGGAACTTTGACATTTAATTTCAAGGAAAAAATTGGTTCCTTCTTCGTACACCATAGGCGCTGTTCCATTTTTCCATATACAAGAAACGCTGTAAATACTGGAAAGACGCTGTAAAGTAAAACAGTGAAAATTCATGATAAGGGCTCTGAGAATTGTGTTGGTACTGCCGCGGTCTCGTGTCATTAGGATAAATATCTTTTGCGGATAATGGCAGCTAAATCAATTTAATTGGGGTGCTAAGATAGGAAACCCCCACGTGCGCCCGTGGACTGGAGTTCCCTCTCGGATACGTTCGTGGGGAAGACCAGTTTTTCGGGCCGGTGCACCCTGGGATGCGGGCAAAAACGATTGATGATTTTACCATCTAAAAAAAAACAATTTTATTGCATCCTACAGTGCCACGGCAGCATCAATCGTACTCTCAATGCAATATTATATTTAACGCGATTGAGTAAGAAATATCCATTTACCCAAACTTTCACATTTATAACATGAGTAAAAAAATTTGTCTTCCTCTATTGAAATTTCGCAGGATTATTACCGTAATACAATCCTCTTTGTGTATTTTATTAAAATTTTAAGATAATAAAATAATTTGAAACAGAACTGTGAACTCGTGAAATTGTAAGTAATTTTTATTGTTAAGGCTAATCGCACTTTAATATGCCTGAGTTTTAAGTCTGTTGAAAAACTTTGTTAAGTTCACTAACCCGTCAAACGTCCGTATGATCCACCGGTGGACCATAAGAACAAATAAAAAAAAATGTCGCGTGATTACGGCGATCACGCGACATTTAGAGAATATTTTTTTTTGGAGTTTCATGTTTTCAAAGCGACGTTGGAGGAGAAAGCCCAGATGCTTTATTATACCTAAACTTAAGCTCGATTGATATAATTAGGCAATTGGTAAAAGTTCAAGTTATATTAGAATAGGATTACCACAAAATTCGTTGAAGCAGCGATTTAATTCTGTTGTGTTTCAATGTAAAAACTAAAACAGTTAATTAATTAAAGTTTTCTCAAAATCTATTCATCAGATTTTGTGTGAAAGAATACTTTTTTTTTCGTGGTAAAATCATCAAATGAGTCCTCCCAGCCCGGGCAGGGCGGGAGGGACTGTCAGACTTGTACTGACTAAAATCCACGGTGTCCTTCGGTGGCTACCGAAGGACACCGTGGATCTTTTGTATACCGGAGTCGCGGTATACGTATGTCCCGCAACCCGTGAAAGAATATTTCGATATACTCAT
The DNA here is from genome assembly GCA_950005045.1 of Agrotis exclamationis. Lineage (NCBI taxonomy): Eukaryota > Metazoa > Arthropoda > Insecta > Lepidoptera > Noctuidae > Agrotis > Agrotis exclamationis. The sequence goes on along the minus strand of OX465417.1, from coordinate 25,790,372 downwards.
TCTCACAAAATTTCATGATATCATTATCAAAATATAAAAAACTGCAAGTATTCAAGTAGCAACTACATTATAGCGTCTTGATTTATTTTTCAGACAAAAAGAGAATACAAAATTTTCTATGAATTTTCCAATACCATGAACATTAATTATTCAAGTTATTCAAGCCTTTTGCTAGCAGCCCATCCGTAAATAGTTCATGGAAAATTCATCTTGATAGCCTGAGGCTGCGAAGGAAAAAGCACAACCATCGCATAATAACCTTAAGATATTAAGGCAATAACAAAGTCGCTTCTTATTCGATTTTCTACTCTATGTTTTGTGAACTAAGGTTTAGTATCCTTTAGTAGAATGTCTAATTAAAATGTAATTTGATCGACGTGTGCTGAAAGCAAGTGTAGAGAAGTTTTATTAATTAAAGCTAACAGAAACGTTATCTAGAATATTTAAGAAAGTAGAAAGTCTTTTGAAATAGGATATTAGCCGAATAAAAAATTAACTTAACATGATACAAGAAGGTGATTCTTTTAAATTGGCCAACAGGAGAATTCCGAATTCATAACCGAATTAATACTGTAATAGTTTTTAAGGAAACTTACACCTATTTTTTGAAGCAAAAAGTTTTGACATAATTACTTAATTTTTTACTTTGTTTTGTATAAGTATCAATTCACAATATGGGGAAAAATGTATTTTCCTTTTCCCTACTTTCATGAGCTTATCTGAAAAACTGATCAACAAAACCTGTCACCAAAAGAAGAGTCACCCTTTCATGGATCATCAAGGTTAACAGTAAGCATCATGAAGTCTTAGCAATGCAAAATCATCAAATATTAACTTTTACTAGTTTATAAAACAAATCTAGATTTTACATCAAACAATTTTCTGTAATACTAAGCGATTAAAACGGCGGCAAAACTTTGTTAATTTATAATTAACTTCAATTTAGCTTTAGTCTTAGTAAAATTTAACGCAACCAAAACTACTCAGCTAATACTTTGGAAGTAAACACGCTTTAAGTAATAAGTTAGTTAAACAATTACTTTCAAATCTGTTTCGTTTTAAAACTCGATGAATAAGAAATTTAAGTAGGTAAGGATTTTTTGTGGAAAATAAAGTAACCGAAATAGTAAAGAGTATGAATAGTTGAAATGTCTCAAAACCTCTTTTGCGTAGGAAATCATCAAATTTTTTCTGCGCCTTTGGAAGGAGGGACAGATAGTGTCAGAGTATGTTTATAACCACACCCTGTGCAATATTTCTTAGCGTTTGAGGGCCGGTAATTCTGTCGACCATCCCAGCCATCCTTGCAAGACTTAATAGCCTGCTTAGGGGCAATTGCAGCGAGCAGCGAGCAACGAAAATTGGCGCAGTGGATGAGTGATCGACTATTGCCCAGTGTCTAAGGAATTCGATTCTCACCTGTACAAATATTTGTCTGGCCTGTAGGTAGTTGTTTCGAGTCTGGCAATTTGTGAATTGAGTATAAATATGTTTGTAAACGCACACAAAATATAGGGGTCCAGATTAGTTTCACTGTGGGAGAGAGACAGAGCTATACAAGTCGTCTAGCGCCATCTCGTTCCCACAATGAAACTACTGTCACTTTATACGCCACCAGGAGTTTCTAGTGGGTGGTAAAGTTTATTTTTTCTTAAAATAAATATAGGTACTACCTCGTTCTAAGCGTCTGCCCTCAATGAGAACGTAAAATTTTGGATATACTTGACATGAATTTTGCTACCTCAATATTTCCTCAAGGAAATAAATTACGCATCACTTGCCTTAGAAGGAAACTTCAATACCTCCCACAATTTATGTTCGTATAACCATAAAGATACCGGGGAATATGATTAAAACACAGTGTTGAGCTGAACATGTTTAAGGGAATAGCTAGGGTTAACAGTTTGAAAGAAAGGTCTTGCTTAATTCGCTGGAATGTCTTATAAGAACATTTGAACGAAAAAACTACTCAAGAAATAGAATTTTTAGTCCGTAAGGATCTGAAAGGCTTTTCCACTGCACCCAGGGTGAGTGGACTTTTTTGAATTTTCCAAATAGCCAAAAAATCACAAGACTTCTCGCTTATAATCCCTTTATTATAGTATACCCACATTTTCTCAGTCAAATCCCATGTTATATTTAAAGGATCCAAAAGATCCCATATTTTTCCATTAACCGGGCACAAAATAACCCCCAGGCTGAACAAAAGTCAAAAAGAGTAAGTTAAAAAAATAACTGTTAGAAATTTTCCGCATTTTGAATTGCAATTTTTTCTCCATATATAGACTTAAAAAAACGGATTTGATCAAAAAGGACTGTTAAAAGCCTGTACCAATTCCAGGTGCAGCACCAACAAGTCGAACAAATTCGGACAGCTGGTAACCCTGCATGCTGCAAAATAGCGCGCTACAGTTCCGTAACGCAACGCACCATAATAAATTTACGCAAATCAGTCAACCAACCCGCATTTACGCGACAAAACGTTAACAACAGTTGCCATTGAGAATAAATGTTTTTAAATTTATTGTACGTACACACGTGTACGTACAAATCCAGTTTATCTTGGTCTCGTCTTGTATGATTTATCCTTACCAGGAAGGGTCAGCTTATACTGGTTTTGTTTAAAAGTTAACATTTGGAACGTATGTGACAAATTCGTTGTTCTTGTTAAGCAATGAATTGATTAATGAGAAATGTATCGAGTTCTGCGTCGAGTGTGTTTGTAATTAAGAACAATTGTTTCGTGACTCATGAACGTATTTGCACATTGTATTCACGTTAACTTATACAAATGTTTGTTGTATGTTTGTTTGTTTATGATGATGATTGATAATGACAAGTGCGAAAACAAGCTTTTACGCTTTTGACAAACCAATGTTGGCTTTTAAAGAATCAATCAATTAAATAGCTTTCGACGTACAAAATAATAACAATTTGGGTAGGTATTTTTTGCAAACTAATCTTGATTATGACTAGGCATTCGAAAATGTATTTGTGTTATCAATTAATAATTACTGTACTGACTGATGAGTTATTAAACAGTTATGTTTACTTATTACTTTTAGTAAGAACAATAAGAAATCCTGTAACTATTTGCAAAAAAATGCGTCTTTTCCTCTTGGAAAAGCTAGTTAATTGGCTTTACTGCTGAAGCTTAATTCCCAGACAGGAGCCTTACCACGAGCTCTTAACGCGATCCAATTTAGGCTATGGGAAAGAGACAGAGCTATACAAGTCGTCTAGCGCCATCTCTTTCCCACAGACTAAACTGGATCGCGTTAAGAGTTCATGGTAGGCCACCAGGACTGCGATCGTTGACAGAAAAAGCGACAGTCAGACTGCAGTTCGATCCGCTTACTTTGCCACCATCAACAGAAAAATGCGTTTAAATTAATGTTATTCCTAACTTTTAAGCGATAAAATGCAAATAATATACTGAGCAACAATAATCCATTATTCTGAAGCAGGCTCCCAAATAACTCTTGTATACACCTACAATAAATAAAGGTCCCTCGCTTTCTGTTGTTTCCTTGCATTTTCCAACTCACATTAGTCGAGCAAAAATGCAAAATCATCGATTCGATTACGTGAACGAACGAAACGTTGATTATAATCGATTGTGCGTGACATGAAAGTAAGATGTTGGGAATACGTTTGTTGTGTTCAAAGGTTTGACCTCGTGTGTGTGACCCTGGGGTCTGAAGCACGTGCCGACCTTTCTTAATACAAATACATGTCATGAACTGATGTTATTTCCTCATGGGGATAGACAATTACATGGGTCGATTTTAAGCCGTGGGTCACCAGCTACAAATGACGGGGCCCCCAGAAGGCCAAAGCCTGCCAGGTTCTCCGAACCAACAAGTAACGATGGCCGCGGAACGTAAAGAGTTATTGAAGAACACCGTGGATTTTAGTCAGTATAAGTCTGACAGTCCCTCCCGCTCTGCCCTGGGTGGGAGGACTCATTTGATGATTTTTACCACGAAAAAGAAAGAGAAAAGCGTCTAAAAAGTAATACTCCATCCAACCCTTTTACAGCGATTGACGAAAATCATAATATTATGAGACTTGTTCAATGATCTCGAAGAAAATGTTGAGAAGATCCTGTGGCGTATAATCATCAAATGAGTCCTTCCGCCCTGGTTATAGTGAAAGGGACTGTCATACTCGTGCTGACTAAATTTCAGGGTGTTCCTTGAATAACCCTTTACGTCCCAGGGTCACCTGAATAGACAGTACTGTGACTCCGGCAGGCGTTTGGCCATCTTTGGGGCCCCCGTCAGATTGCTTGCAGCTCCATATGGCTCGCGTGGATCCACTCGACTTGTCATCAACCCGGGCATGGACCATGATTACAACAGGGGTTTTTATGTAATTTTTACTGGTAAATAGATAAATTATTTTATGAAATGAATGCCTCGGTTGGGGAGTGGAGCAAGTTTGATTTCCGCACTGAACTAATACTTTGTACCTATGTCTTGTTTTTGTAAGTGGGTTTAAAGGTTTAAGGAGGGGAATGGTACTGATAGCCAAAATACAGGCCATGCCTAGTTCGGCTACAGACGCTAATCTCTTCGCTAAAATTGAAATTGTTGCCACTTTGCCACTGCAAAATACTTCAAAGTTTTTGGAAATAAACAAATTATTATTATTATTAAATGGTTGTAAACGCTCCTCGAGCAGTGGTGGCCCAGTGGTATCAGCCTCGACTTACGAGTTGTAGGTCGTGGGTTCGAACCCAGTCAGGCGCATTACTTTGTGTAATTTATTTCAACACCACTGCTCTCAAAACGGTGAAGGAAAACATCGTGAGGAAACCGGCATGTCCTAGAACCAAAAATTCGAAGACATGTGACATCTACCAATCCGCAATGGGCCCGCGTGGTAGATTACGGCCCACTCCCTCTCACAGAGAGGAAGCCTGTGTCGCAGTAGTGGGAACATTTAAAGGCTGATGAGGAAACGCTCCTTTGATAAAATAGAAGCTAACAGTCCCAAAGTTAAAAAAAAGAACATAATAGGCTATTTGACTAAAACATTCTAATTAATCCGTCAGTTAGATTATCAAATAATATTTGACCCGTATTTTTTCTTTTTTTACGCAAATCAAAATTGACGGAGATATGATGCTATCAAAATTGCCAATACGTCACAATTTAGTACATTTCTGACGTCACGAGCCCCCACTCTCGAGTCTTGATGTGTTATATCTTGATAAATATTCATTGATTTTACATAAGAAAAAATATGTGTCCGTTATTTTTCAAAACTCTAAATAACGGACTTATTAGATTTATAATTTATTGATACTGTCAAATAGCCTATTATGTTAAAAACCCATGATTGCAGAACTAGATCCGATTTTGACACCGCAACTTCACTTATCGCCATGATGTTTATTTCACGTGAATACCTAATATCAGGACCTGAAAAGCGTGACATATACGAGTCTGAAATGAAAGATTTGAAAAGCGTGACGGAAGTCGTAACCACAATAGTAAACACAATAAGGCTACCTCCATCCAAATACGACTCTAATTTCGACTGGTAGCAGAAATGTTCATTTCGTATTGATTATGGTACCATATTTTGTGTGACGGTAACGCAAGCTGGACAAATCTGATTAGTACAAATCATACAGTGCATGGAATTTAAGAGCGGTAAGACGGCGCTTGAAGAAAAACAATTTTTAGTTTTTATTTATTAATTACAATTTGATTGGGGAGAATGGAAGAAGAAAACGTGTTGCGCCGACCCCAAATAGAATGGGATAAGGGCAGGAGGAAGAAGAAGAAGAAGAATTACAATTTGATTTCGTGGGTTGAAATCCAGTTAGGAGCATATTTTAAGGCTACCTCCATCCAAATACGACTCTAATTTCGACTGGTAGCAGAAATGTTCATTTCGTATTGATTATGGTACCATGTTTTGTGTGACGGTAACGCAAGCTGGACAAATCTGATTAGTACAAATCATACAGTGCATGGAATTTAAGAGCGGTAAGACGGCGCTTGAAGAAAAACCGGCCAAGTGCGAGTTGGACTCGCGTGAAGAGAGTTCCGTACGATGTTACCTATCACGTTTTTTTTTAAATCTGGCCCAAATTGGTACGCACAATATTGAGTGATTTACCATGTTATTTTAATATCATGGACTTCTTATAGGTTTTCCTATAATCTATAAGTAGAAAACTAATTTCTGAATTTTAAAAAAAAAATAGGTTCTGTAGTTTCGGAGATAAGGGGGGTGTTCTGGGTGGACTGTATGACTTTACTTTAATTAAACACTGCTACGTTTTAACACTTTTTATTACCAATTTACATAGAGCAGACACTTCACCATTTAAAACTGATTCACGTAATATAATCACAACTATTTTACTTCACTATTTACACTTCTGAACATAATAACAACATAATCATATATACAAGGCACGTGGGGCTCACAGTAGTACTTAAAACTAGCTTGTAAATATTATAAACTATAAGAAAATAAAGGAAAAACTGATTGAACTTGCTGAACTTGCTACTGAGAAAAATTGTCTTACTATTATAGTAAAACGCCACATCGTACGTTGTGGCGGGACCTTGCTGTGTCTCCGGGCCGTCTGACCAATCATAGCCCTTAAAGTGATTTTTCCTGGTTATTTTAGGGTGGACAGGTTCCGACCTGTCGGAAGCCCCGCCCACAATAGACGATGCGCTGCTTTCATGACCATATTTGGTAATGTTTTCGATATAACATGAACACAGTATTTTCGCTACCTTATAAGGAAATGCTGTTGAAAATAAGTTTCATAACAAAGTTTACATACATTTTCCGCCTTGTGCGGGCCTATCGTTTCTGTATTTATCCTTATGCTAATTATAGGGTAATTAATACTAATTATACATCATATAAAGCTTATTATCTATAACGATAGGCTATTCGACGGGTACGGGGCTCGGCGTCTGCTTCATCTCTCCCCCCGGCGTAGCCTGCGCAGCCTCTTCTTCCTTGTGCAGCACGACGAGCTTACTGACGGGACGCTTAAAGATGCCGGTCCTCGTTCGCACGTCGACCACCCTGATGCCGCCGTCAGGTCCCGGGTAGAGTTTCTCGACGACTCCCATCGGCCACACGTTCCGTGGCAGTGTGCTGTCGGCGATGATGACGATGTCGCCGATTTCCGGCGGTCGTCGGTTGCTCTGCGGCTCGCCGCGGGGTACCAGTGTCGGAAGGTATTCCCGCAGCCAGCGTCGCCAAAAGTGGTCAGCAAGGGCCTGGCTGGCCCGCCAAGCACGTCGGTCGGCCTCGTCACAAGGCCCGGTTGAGGGTAGGCCCATGGAAGACCCCAACAGGAAGTGGTTAGGGGTGAGGGCCTCTGGATCGGTGGGACTCACGCTGACATGAGTCAAGGGGCGCGCGTTGATGGCGAACTCCGCTTCAGTGAGCAGAGTCAGCAGCACCTCTTCTGCAGGTGCCCTTTCGCGCAGAGTCGCAGCGAGGGCAGTCTTCACGGAGCGCATCAGCCGCTCCCACGCACCTCCCTGGTTGGGTGCGCCAGGAGGTATAAACCGCCACTCCATCCTGTGCAGCAGTCCTTCTTCTCGCAGCGCCGGTGCCCACTCCGCGTACGCCGCTCGCAGTTCTTGGTCGGCTCCCCTGAAGTTGGTCCCGTTGTCTGAATACATGAGCCGCGGCCAGCCGCGGCGCGCGGCCATCCTTCTCAGCGCCATGATTGCTGAGTCCGTGGATAGTGATGCAACGAGCTCGAGATGCACGGCGCGGGAGGTGAGGCACGTAAACAGTGCGCCCCACCGCTTCTCTCGGCGCCGGCCCACCTTCACCATCATGGGCCCGAAATAGTCCACGCCGCAGTTGGTGAACGGGCGGTGGAAGGGGTCCAGGCGGGCGCGCGGCAGGTCTCCCTTGGCCGGTGGTTGTGGCGTCGCTCGCAGCCTCCGGCAATACGCGCAGGCCTTCTCGATGGCCCGTACCGTGGGCCGCAGGTGGATGATCCAGTAGCGCTGCCGCAGGTCGTTCGTCACTCGTTCCCTGTTGGCATGACCAGCGGCGCAATGCTCGCGCATTTCTATTAGTTTACATACCTGATGGCGACCGTCTAGAATGATGGGTCGCTTGACCTCCACTGGCGCGTTTGAGGCTTCAATACGTCCTCGCACGCGCAACAGGCCGTCTTCTATCACAGGGTCCAGTCTGTACAGGCGACTCGCCCGAGTGATAGGGCGAGCAGACCGGAACTTTTCCATCTCTTCAGCGAAGCTGTCCCGCTGTGCCTTCAGCAGGAGCTCCTTCTCGGCGCGCTCTATGTGCCGATGCTGTAGTCCAGTCGAGACGCGGCGGCACGCGTCTATGAATGCCAACACGCGCGCAGCAGCACGTACCAGCGTCTCGTATCTTGAGAAGCGGGCAGGGTCGGGCAGCCAGCTGTCTCGTTCAGGGCCCGGCACAGTGTGCAGGACCTCTTCTTCTTGTGTATCTTCTGACGCCGTTTTCCCAGGCCAGTCCTTCTCTGGCAAGTACAGGAAGCTCGGCCCGCGGAACCAGCGGTCGGTCGCGCTGATCGGCGCGTCAGTGAGTCGTGTGGCGTCATCCGCTACGTTGTGTTCCGTAGGCACCCAGCGCCACTCCTCTTTGCTGGTGAGCTCGGCGATTTCGCCCAGTCGGTGTGCGACGAAAGGCGTCTACCTCTTCATGTCGTGGTGGATCCAGTGCACCACCGTGGAGGAGTCCGTCCAGTAGATTGTTCTGTCGACTTCGAGGCGGTGTTCCCTTCTGATGGTGTCGGCGAGTCGGGCCCCTATTACCGCTGCCTGCAGCTCCAGACGTGGTATCGTCTGGGCTCGCCGCGGTGCCACCTTTGATTTGGCCGCGACCAGCACGACCTCGATGCTTCCGTCTTCGTTCACCGCTCTCCAGTAGGCCACCGTCGCGTACGCTTGTTCGCTAGCGTCGCACAGCACGTGTAGCTCGATGCGCTGTGTTTTCTTGTTGAGGTAGCACCTGGGTAGCCGCAGTCTGTTCACCTCTTGTAGTTGACTCAACCAGGCCGCGAAGAGCTCGTTTTCTTCCTCCGGGATTGGCGTGTCTCACGTTGTCTGCAGACGCCACAGGCTCTGGAGTACTATCTTTGCTCGTACTGTCAAATGGCTCAAGAGACCTAGAGGGTCATAAATCGACATCACGGCGCTCAGCGCTTCTCTCTTAGTGGGCGCACGGATTCTCTCTCTCACCTCTGATGGCACTCGGTTCATGGACGTGTTGAACCCGAGTTCGTCTCGTTCCGCGTTCCAGTACAGCCCGAGGATCTTGCTCTCAGGCTGCTCTCCTCCCAGCTGAGTCGGGGTGGTGGCGTGGAGCGTCTGGGGCACGTCGCGCAGGACCGTCGCATCGCTGGAGCTCCAGCCTCGCAGCGTGAAGCCGGCGGCCGCGTGCACCTTCCTTATTTCTTCTACCGCTCTCCACGCCTCCTGGCCTGGGATACTCACTGCCGTGAAGCTCTGCGTTGTGGTTCCGGACGTAGTGAGCCATGTATGGGGAACTCGCTGCTCCGAAAATCATACTTGTCATTTTGTAGTGGCGCGGGGGCGACGTCCTGTCCATCCTCTCCACAGGAACTGCTGAGCTGGTTGGTCCTCCCGTCGTATCTTCACCCGCAGGAACATTTCTTGTATGTCCGCGGTGACCGCCACTGCCCGCTCTCTGAAACGGAAGACTATTCCCGGCAGGGACAACAGCAAGTCTGGACCCTCCAGCAGCTCGTCATTGAGACACTTTCCGTAGCTCGTCGCCGCCGCGTCGAAGACTAACCTTTGTTTCCCCGGCTTGTTCGGATTCTGCACGGCGAAATGAGGAAGGTACCAGCAGACGTTACTCTCCTTCTCTGTCCCGTTGCATGGCACCGCGTATCCCTTTGACAACAGGTTGTCGATTTGTGTGGTGTACTGCACGGCGAAATCCGGTGACGCGTCCATCTTTTCTTCTATCTTTCTCAACCTTCTTAGCGCTGCTCCGTAGCTGGGTGGCATGACAACGTTGTCTGTTCGCCACGGCAGCCCCACCTCGTAGCCTTCGTCGATCTTCTTTATCGTCTTCTGCACGATATCCGCCGCCCTTTGGTCTGCCTCGTTCACTCGGGGCTTCCTGGCGACGCCCAAGGCTTCTATCTTGAAGTGCGCTTCGACTAGGTCGTGTAATTGTTCGTCTCCTTTCCTGTTCTCGATGACGTGCAGCACATTTTCTTCGTCAGCGACGATGCTTCGTGGCGCTGTTCCGTGCACCACCCATCCCAACTTCGTCTTTGAGGCAGCTGGCTGATTGGGGCCGCCGACTCGGAGTTCCCTGGTCACTATGCACTCCCAGTGGTCCGTGCCCACCAAGAGTCCGGGGCGGACCTGCTCGTAACACACTTCTTCTTTCGGCAGGTCTCGCAGGTGCTTGTGATCCAGCAGGGTGTCTGGGATGGATTGTTGATGGAGCCTCAAGTCCTTAATGGTTCTTGCTCGAAGCTCGTGCGACTGGCCGTCTTTCCGGATGCCTCTGACTTGCACCCGTACCGCTTTGCTTTCCTGCTCCTCTGAAGACATGTTCACGCCGCGTATGCGCAGCGGGCGTGAAGTACCCTCCGCTCCGATGCTGGTCGCCAGGTATTCATCAATGAGGGTGACGGTTGCTCCTTCGTCGAACAACGCGTACGTCTTGACCTCCCCCCGTGACCCGGTGACTATGATGGGGCACATCTTCAGCAGCACTCTCTTTGGGCCGGCGGCGGACTTAGTCGCCACCGACAGCACTGCTTCCTCCTTGCTGGGCTCTGCGGTAGATTTCGCGGTCGTCGCTTCTTCCTTATTGGCCGCCCTCTCTTGGTGGAGGGAGGCGTGATGAGGTCGGCGGCACTGATTTACACCGCACGCCTTGGTCTTGCAATTATATCGCCTATGGTTCTTCTCGGCACATCGGAAACATATGCCGTTGGCCTTCAGGTACTCCCACCGCTGGTCGACACTCATACCCTTGTACTTGGGACACTTTGGTAGCACATGATCTTGTTTGCAGTTAGGGCACTGACCTTTTTCTTCCTGGTTTTCGACGGCTGTGTAGACGGGGCTGGTCTTCTTCCTCGCTGTCACTGGCTGCCTGGTCTCCTTCTTCTGGCTGGCGGGCGCGGCGCTGGTGGGCGGGGCGTATGTGTATCTCAACGCCCTGTCAGCTTCCCGCATCAGGAAACGGGACAGCAACACTATCTCCGGCTCCGTCGTGTCGTCGTTGTCGTAGGCAAAGTCGCACCATCTTGCTCGTATGTGCGGGCTTAATTTTTCCAGCACCTCGCGTGTCAACAACGGGTTGTACAGGTATCCTCTTCGGTCGACCGACTTGATCACGCTCACTGTATTCTGCACCTTGATGGCGAAATTGTTCAGGTCCGCGGCTGATGCAGTGGGCTTCGTCATCCTCTTCAGCTCGTCGATAGTGCGATCGATGAGTACTTCCGGTCGGCCGAAACACTGTTCGAGTGTCTTCATGATGTCCCCTGGATCGGTAGCGGTGTGTAGGAGGGCGGACACCGCCTCCCTTGCTTCTCCTTTAAGGCAGCTCCTTAACCGTTGTATGTTCTCAGCAGGCGATATGTTGTACATGTTGGTAGTATCATTCACGGCCGCTTTGAATGGCAGCCACTCGTTGACACCACCGGAGAACACTGGTAAATCCGTATGCCGCAGTCGGGGTCTTGCCATCCTTTCTAGGGTCGCTGCCAAGTTGTCGATGCTGTTCCTGTGCCTCGTCGGTGTCGGCGACCTTCCCCGTGGCATGTCGAATTTGATACGTCTCGAGTCCTCCGGGGGGGCTCCCGTGCCCCCCTCCCCCCGTGCTCTGAGGGGGTTCGTTTGAAGCCATTCGTCCACTCGACTGTGGTGGCTTTCCTCCTGGGGAACGAGGGGCTCGTCCATGTCGTGACCATGTCTGCTTCTATGTCAAGAGACTTCTTCTGTATGGCTGCTAGCTTTTCTGCAGCCTCTAACTCTGCTAGCCTTATGCGCGTTGCAAAACTATTCGTTGACCTTTGTGACCTCTGTGACCTCTGTGACCTCTCTGACCTGGCGGGTGACCTTCTTCGTTGTCCATGGTCTTCACTCAGTAGAAGTCCCGATGATGGTCCCGCCGTGGTCGTGTCCACCGTCGTAAGGGGCGCGGTATTTAGTCGTGAATTGATAGTACTTTGGTCACCTGTTACAACTGGTGACGCTGGCGGGTCTAGTGAAATCCTCCGTAGTCTCTCCCTTTGAATCCGTTCCGCTTCCTGGCGAAGAACTGCCTCCCTTTGCTCCTCTGCCCTCCTTTGTAGGGCCCGCCTCTGGTCCTCTGCCTCTGCAGCATCACCTTGGCTTCGGGTGATGACCATCTTTCAAACTGATGGCTGACTTTAAGCGTGGAGCACAACACACGACAGTTCGTAACCCGGTTTGGACTTGTCCAGATCCGTTCACTACGACGTTACACTTACGCGCACTTCGACACTGTTACTATATCACGACTAGCCCTATTTACCGCGACGGCACTATATACTTCCGACGGACGACGCGGCGCGCATTATATACTATGGCGCGCTTATATACGATGCGTATCTACTTTTTACGCGACGGTCACTTCGTTTAATCGAGACGCGAACTAGTTATTTTTCGCGACGCGGTCACTCCCGAAGTATATAACATCAGTATATACTTAATAACGCGCACAGTCTTATTTACACTTTACTGTGAGCCCCACAGTTCTGCCGGTCACTTTAACGCGCACTATGATCGCGATTTTCGACACAGAGAACACCACTTTGCCTTTATCACGATACTTTATTCACTCGCGATACACTTAAGTTATTATTGTTCAGTACTTACAGTTTTATATATCTGCTTACGACACTTTGTTTACGCGTTTTAATATACCGGCACTTTTCTATCACTTATTCGGCCTCGAATGGACCAAGATGTTCTGGGTGGACTGTATGACTTTACTTTAATTAAACACTGCTACGTTTTAACACTTTTTATTACCAATTTACATAGAGCAGACACTTCACCATTTAAAACTGATTCACGTAATATAATCACAACTATTTTACTTCACTATTTACACTTCTGAACATAATAACAACATAATCATATATACAAGGCACGTGGGGCTCACAGTAGTACTTAAAACTAGCTTGTAAATATTATAAACTATAAGAAAATAAAGGAAAAACTGATTGAACTTGCTGAACTTGCTACTGAGAAAAATTGTCTTACTATTATAGTAAAACGCCACATCGTACGTTGTGGCGGGACCTTGCTGTGTCTCCGGGCCGTCTGACCAATCATAGCCCTTAAAGTGATTTTTCCTGGTTATTTTAGGGTGGACAGGTTCCGACCTGGGCGGGGGCCCACAATAGACGATGCGCTGCTTTCATGACCATATTTGGTAATGTTTTCGATATAACATGAACACAGTATTTTCGCTACCTTATAAGGAAATGCTGTTGAAAATAAGTTTCATAACAAAGTTTACATACATTTTCCGCCTTGTGCGGGCCTATCGTTTCTGTATTTATCCTTATGCTAATTATAGGGTAATTAATACTAATTATACATCATATAAAGCTTATTATCTATAACGATAGGCTATTCGACGGGTACGGGGCTCGGCGTCTGCTTCAGGGGGAATTGTCAAATTTCATCTATTTTCTTGAATAACTTGGAAACTATTTATTTTAAAATTACAAAAAAGAAATATTTAAGATTGTCTCAACAAGACCTTTCATTTGATATGTCACACGATCCAGTTTTCATTTTTTTTAATTTTCCCCTTCCCCCCCAAAAATTACCTCCCATATACAGATATGGACTTCTTATAGGTTATCCTATAATCTATAACTAGAAAACTAATTCCTGTATTTTTTTCAAAATTTTAGGTTCAGTAGTTTCGGAGATAAGGGGGGGGAATGGTCAAATTTCGTCTATTTTCTTGAATAACTTGGAAACTATTTATTATAAAATTACAATAAAAATATATTTAAGATTGTGTCAACAAGACGTTTCATTTGATATGTCACACGATGCAGTTTTCAAAACTTTTTTTTTCATTTTCCCCTTCCCCCCCCAAAAATTACCTCCCACATACAGATTTCATCTATTCACGTCACACCTCTGTGCCTGGGTCACAGGAATTGATATGTGTACCAAATTTCAACCCAATCGGTCAAGTAGATTCGGAGATAATTGACTGTAAGCGACAGACAGACGGACACACGAGTGATCCTATAAGGGTTCCGTTTTTGTATTCGGACGTACGGAACCCTAAAAAAAATTTTTTAGTTTTTATTTATTAATTACAATTTGATTGGGGAGAATGGAAGAAGAAAACGTGTTGCGCCGACCCCAAATAGAATGGGATAAGGGCAGGAAGAAGAAGAAGAATTACAATTTGATTTCGTGGGTTGAAATCCAGTTAGGAGCATATTATAAGGTATGATGTCCCACTGCAGGGCAAAGGCTCCCCTTCCCTCTTTCCACCTATCGCGACCTATTGCCATTGTGAGCCAATCCTTTAAGGATGAGTCCAGCTCATCCCGCCGTTCTTTGGACCGGTCGCGTTCTCGTTGACAGCCAGTTGGGATCCACTGTTCTAGTTTAGCGAATTACTGTTTTGTAATTTATTTCATCAGCACTGCTCTTAAAACGGTGGAGGACTCATTGTAAGGAAACCGGCATATATCCTAAATCCGTTCTGGTTGTTTGTGTATGTGGATTTCTATGTTTGTAAACGCACCCAAGGCACAGGAAGAGATTCCTAGTGTGGAACAACGTGTTTTTTTTTTAATATTCAATCACAAGATTTTAAAGAGCTTTTCAGGTTCAACACAAAGCCATTCTCAGGCTATTTCTATTCCATAAAATGTATTTATTTTAGGCTTACCTAAATTCGAATAATTTGTTTAGCGTCATAGTAACACCGCACACATTGTTGTTGTCAACCCGATCTGTCGCATCCGTATGGTCTGCAGATAAAAATTGTGAAACTTAATAGAATGCCGGATTCCAGATATCATTTTGTGCTACCCAATGTTGTAACGGCGGAAATTATTTTGTTATTGATACTGGCTTTACTTATGATGGTGCTTTGTAGTAATGTGATAAGCAGATCTAAAAGATCGATCGAAAAATGATGTGTGATTTTATTCCGGAGATCTAGGGAGTGTTTTACTTTTCTGCATATCCACATAAAATAGGTACAGAAAATAATTACTGCAAAATCTACCATTGCTATATACACACATCAAAAGTGTCTAGGGATCAACATATATTTTTGCAATAACTTTTCTCCTGATTGATATTAATTAAAATTTTCTTTAAGGATTCATCAAATAAAGTGTTTTCGTTTGTCACAGTAACGATAAACCAAGTCACCTTTGCATTAATAAAGAAATTTGCCATTTTCCTAATAAAGGGATTTTTGACATTTGAACCACTAACACAAAAGTTCGAAAAAAAGACTGAAATAACAGTTTTCTTTAAAATTTTATTGGGTAACTTAAACAATTAATAATCCGTGTTTCTACCGCGAACACTAACAACACAAGAACATCGGTTTGGCATACTCAAAATGAGTTCATCCAAATCACGCTGTGGAATGGCCGCCCATGTTCGTTGCAACAACAAAAAAAGGTCTTCTTGCGACTGGATACCCTCCATATTCGGCAGAGCTCTTCTCTGTAGCATATCCCATGCATGCTCAATCGGATTCAAGTCTGGCGACTGAGCAGGCCAGGGCAGGGCATTGATGTTAGCTGCGGCAAGAGTCTGTCTTACAACTCTTGCGGTGTGCGGTCGTGCATTATCATGCATTAACTGAAATAAGGGACCGATTTGCACTTGTAGAGGAACGATGACGTCTGATACAATCGTCTCAGCATAAATTTGAGCGTTGAGGTTGCCTCTGATCCAAATCAACTCAGTTCTTCCGCCGATCCAAATACCCGCCCATACCATGATGGTTCCACCACTATAAGGATGGACTTCCTGGCAGGATTTTAATCGCTGTTGGCGTCCAGGGGTTCTCCAGTGTCGTATACGTCTTGTATCCGGTCTCATACCGAAACGAGACTCATCAGAAAAGCACACGAAACGCCATTGTTCTTCTGCCCAATTTCTGTGTTCAAGAGCCCATTGATATCGAATCCTACGATTGTGCATTGCTATAGGTGGTACCCGTAGCGGTCTTCGGGAATGAAGGTTCACTTCATGCAAGCGGTTTCTGACTGTTTGGTCGCTAATTAAGTTCCCTGAAGAGTGATGAAGCCTCACGGCTAACATCATGGCGGTTATTGTTGGAGCTCTTCGAGTTAAGATTTGAATGTATCGGTCTTGTCTCCGTGTGGTGCAGCGATACCGTCCTCCATGGCGCTCAGCCACGGTACCAGTGCTTCGGTAAAGTGTCCAAAGTCGACTGATAACACTCTGACTTGTATTCAGAGCTAAAGCCACAGTACGTTGCCGGGAACCAGCTTCTATCATTCCCACGGCTCTGAGCATTTCTTCCCTGCTTAAATGACGTCGCCGCTCCATAATAACGTTGGTTTTAATCAGTAGTAGGGAAACAGTAGCACTAATAATGTCTTCAATGCGTTGTATGTTTTTATAGGGAAAATATTGACAGCTGATTTTCATCTTTTACTCGAATTTGATTCACAGTTCCTGATTCAAATTATGAAATGCACCAAAAAGGATCCATATAAATTTATAAAATCATAAATTTATTACAAAGCCACATCTCAATCTCAAGAAATCCGCATAAAAATGCTTGATCCCTAGACACTTTTGATGTGTGTATCTAGATCTATGGGTTACTTTAAACTCCTATCTTAAAATCCTTGTCTTTCGAATCAGCATTCAAATACCAACGTCAAAATCTAAACCAAACTTCAAATTAAGCCAGAACTTTAGCAGTATCTAACAAGTTTAATGTCGGGAACCATAACTATCATCTTAGCTATAACTATGGTACAGTTAGAACTATGGAAGCAGGAACTTAGAACTAACTAACGGAATCAGACTTGAACATACTCTGTTGTGTGAAATACTAGCAGTCTTCAACCAGTTCATAAATGAGACGCAGATACTACTAGGTACCTACATCTTTTTGTCCTTTTCCCGGTTTTTCATTTCATTTTAGACTGTTAATAGTTGCGATGTCATTTTTGAAATGAGATCTGAGTGAGAGTGCTTTCTGGGTATATAGGCTTCTACTTCCAATTCCCCTCTTGTGTTACTTTCCCCTGGTGTTTTGGATGTTATTTGGGAACCTTCCTTCAAAAGATTAGTCTCGGGGGATAAAACCGGAAAGTGCGGGATTTTAACCTAACTAAAAGCACCTCGGTGGGTGCTTATCATCATCACCGGTTATCCATATCTGGTAGTTGGTTTGACAACCGTCAGTGCGCCATTAGTTGGTTGCCACTTTCCTGGCATGTACGGTTTTACGCCATCTACTCCCAACCTCTGATCAAAGGATCACAACATCATCGTAACCTGGTTACTGTTCCGAAAATGCTTCTTGATGTATCTTTCAAAACAAATTCGAACGTATTAACACTCCTTTCAAATTATGAACTTTCAACAGAATTCAAACAATCTTTTGGTAGCTGATGTGAATCCAACGCATTTTTTTTGACTTTAATTTTGTAAAATTTGATTTCACATCACGTCATTATCTTTTAAGCTATTATCAAACAGACAGGCGAAGCGATTGTGATCCGAATCCTGTCTTATAGAAAAGCGAAAGCGATCCGATAGTCTATGTCACAGACTTTAAACGATTCCATACATTACAAACAAAAAAGCTTCGCTTCGCGTTCGCTTCGCCTGTCTGTTTGACAATAGCTTTAGTCTTTATGTTTCTAAACTCCGTTGTAGAGTTTTTGTAATTACTACACAATCATAAAAGACCTTTTTCATTTTCTTTTGGACAAACAGAAGACATAAATAGTTATCCGATGATTATTCTCAGCAAAAATAATTGCTTTGTATAAAGTATCAAGTTACTCTATCCCCTCCAAACCACAGCCTCCCAATAATGTGGCGAGTCAAAGCTAAGTCCTCCAAGTAATATATATGTAAATCACTTAGACACACATACAAGTAGCTCATAAGTGGACAATGGACAGCTGGTCTAATAATCTCTTTGATGTCGTTCTCAAAGTTGCGCCCACGTACGATGGAAATGAACAAGAAATTATATTCTACTTACTTTGGCTAAGTATGACGTTGTTGAAGATCGCTTTGAGCGATTTGCTGTAATATTCTATTTTGGTCTTTGAAAAGTGTTTTGATCTTGCAAAACATACTTTTACAAAGAGAATGTTATACTCCGTTGTTAATATTTTTCTGGAAGGTTTTCATTCTTTTTTTTTATTGACAATTTTAAAAATGCTTAATCCGTGTTTTCACTAGACGACATTTGTTCTGCGACTCTTTAGCTTGTCATGAAAAATAAGTGTCCCGCGCGATATCGCTCGACTTCGCTTGCAACATCAACGGGTCGTAGATACTTGCCGCACTCATGTACGACCTTCGTGTCCCACGACAGTTATACGAGAAGCTTTGAATAGTGAGGACGTGTGTCGTTTTTTGTTCTGCAAAATGCCAGTAATTTGTAGTCCAAAGAGATTATTAGTGTTGTTCTCCTCGGGTGATACCTCAAACACTACTGGGTTATGTTGTGGCACAAAGTCGCAAGGATATGCCACGTGTAAGAAGGCAACATGTCCTTTTATGAAGAAGCAGCTTTATTCAATTCGAATAATCATTAAGGTGGCATGTAGAAAAAATATTCTCTCTCTGTCATTTTCAGTCTTCAGAAACGAGTTCTAGGAAAATTGCTTTCGTTCCGTAATTGAATGAACGAGCTCTCAATTTGAATGGTTTGAACGACGGGCGTCGAATCAATCAGTCGTCATGATCAGCGTTATACTATTAGTTCCCATTCATCACTAGTAATTGACGTGTCAGAGGCAACGGGACCGTCTTATGTAACTTCTTAGCAACGGGTTTCAAATGGCTGTTATGATGGAAATTCGTTTTATCGACCGTTCCGACAGGCAGGATTAATGTTTCAAGCCAGTTAGGCTTGAAAATTTACTTAGCCTGTCGCAGTCAACAGCTGAAGATCTATTTTTTTGGGTGTAGGATATTATCGACAACTCGTGGGTACCAATCATCGACGAGTGACAGATTCATTTAACTAAAAAAGGAACAAAATAAAGCTATTCCTTATTGAAAAAAAAATATTTTTTAAGATTTTCACAAGAGTCGTAATACTGTGACGTCCGCCTTCTGCATCGCATCTAACCCAGCTACTTTTTCAAAGTCATCCATCACCATTTGGTTATTTGCGACGCGATGGCGAGATTAATTATGGATGAATCCAATTACCGCCATCATGACGAACCAACTTAATGTTCTGCTTTTGCGACTTCTAGGCTCACGAAGCAGTCAAAGATACACAATCATGGTATCGCTATCCATAGAATGAAACTTTGTCCAGGCCCTCTTCTATCTACCCCCACTGCAACTTGATCTTGAACCGGTAAGGAAACACCCGCATAAAACCAGCATGGTGATAGCTAGTTATCAGTATGAAAAGAGGCTTTAACCTCGCATAATTTCAGGCTTTGATAAGTAAAGTCTGCCAGTAATATAATATTCACATTGTACACTTATCCCAGACAATTAATCACACCGTATTTGTCTACTAGATAAGTTTTACGGCACGATTTATCTTCACAGTAAATCACTGGAATGTTTTGTAATAATTTCAAACGGGCGCCGCCAAGATATGTGGGTACAGTCGCTCCCAATATGATAACGTAAAATAAATTGGTTTTGTTTTTGTACCTCCGTTTTTTTTTTGTTGGAAATGGAATCCCGATTCGGTTTAATTTATACCGTTTCAATTTATTTTCGGTAGGTATTATTTAGTTTTTGTAACAACATCTGTTTGTGGTTTTTGTGACTTATTGATTTGGGTTGTCGGTAAGCCGAAATTGATTTGGTTTTAATTATACTTTCGTGGTTGACCTGGAAATCCTTGACCGTCAGCGGACACAGGTGAAAAGATTTAAAGCTTGTGGATAGGGATCTGTATCTCTACCTTCTATCCTGCTCGCAAACTAACAACATGCAGCCAAAGTCACCTCAACGTTGCTACCGTCAACGCCGTAGAGGCGAAATTTTGGGCCAATAAAATATAAATACCGTCATGCTAATGAGAAGAAAAAGATGATTATACTTCAAAATAAACGAATTAACATAAAATGAGTTTTAAACCAATGTTTATCATACAATGGTATTTAGCCATTCCATTATTTTTACGATCGTTCCAATTCTAATTTTTTTTCAGTAAAAAAACAAAAAAAAATCTCAGACTGTCAAAAATATCTTGCAGTTTTCGTTTACGTCAGAAAAACGTAAAAAGTCATGCTAGGGCCTCAGCTCTTTACCGTTTGAGTTAAGACGCGGACTGACTACGATTTTAATCGCTTATGACCGCGTAAACTATTGTCACCACTATGGAGCGTCAATAAGATTGAAAATTGAAAAAATGACATTTGTGTTGAAATGTGACGTAAGCTGCGAATGGGCATTTATTTTACTGCTTTTCTTTAGATTATTTAAAATATAGACATAAAATTAAATAATGGTTTGGTTAAAGTTTTAAAAAAATGGAAAACCTACTAAATTCTTAAAAAAAAAACTGTTGTTATCGCTGGAAATACAGAGATCTTCGACGTCAAAGTTTATTTTTGTGCTACAACTTCCCAATTTTTATTGGGAATATCAAACTCTTATTTATTATTCTGTTCGGTTTAAATTCTTCTTTATACCCTTCTCTGTTCACTGTATTTTTCGCGTTGCTTATTTTTATTACATTACGTCATACTCGACGTTCTAAGAAACCAATTTTTGGGAATATTGAGATAACACCGCGCCTTAAGGAAATTATTAGCCCTATGATTGTATCAAACAGCAGCTGGTTAAATATCGTATTACCAATCCAATCTCCAAGCTTGGTTTGAGTTCTGTCCCGCGTAATTCAAGTGAATTTTGCCGGTTATCGCGTCAGAGTATACGGGCGTGTACACATTAGAGCAAGCGTTAATGTGTATTCACCCTTATCGTCTATGGTGCGCATCAAAAGGGAGATGAATGATGATACTTTGCATGTCCAACAAGCCTCAAGCAATCCTTCTGGGTATGTACTGCCTGCACCACTGGGTGTTTTTTAGGGTTCCGTAGCCAAATGGCAAAAACGGAACCCTTATAGATTCGTCATGTCTGTCTGTCTGTCTGTCTGTCTGTCTGTCTGTCTGTCCGTGTATGTCACAGCCACTTTTTGTCGAAAGTATAAGAGCTATCCTGTTGAAACTTTGTAGAAAGATGTATTATGTGAACCGCATTAGGATTTTCACACAAAAATCAAAACAAAACAATGTTTGGGGGTACCCCCCTGTTCGATTAAAAATAGAACATAGGAATAGATAATATGTTATCTGTAGCAAGTTGTATAGGTGAATGATTTTTTATCTGTGGTTCTCTCTCTCGCCATTGTGACTTGCACTGCTACGTACCAATAAATCTTATAAATGCTCAAAAAGTGTTTTTATGTTCTTTCCGAACATAAAATTGGTGCCGAAACAATTATCGGGGTGTAATAGTACACGTCTAGTGTTATCTCCTAGAAATTTGCAGTATTTGCAACTATTTCGCTATCGAGAACATTGGCCGGCCGGCGTGGCGTCGGCACGTCCATGAAATCGAGCAAGAAAGCGATATCGCGTTCCCAACGAGAGCGACAAGGACAATATATACGTGCGCGCGTGCGAGGACAGAGCGAGAGCCAATATACAGCTACAGTGAGTGCAAAAGAGTGCGAAAATTAATGCTCAACACGTCATTCGGCGTTCGCTCATCTGTCAACTAAAGCTGTCAAATACGTCACGTCAACAAAATTATCAACAAACACAATATTTTACAAGCTTCAGAGTTTTTTCAAAGGAATTTGCAAGCCGTGATTGGAAAATCAATTAAAATCAACAAACATGTCACCGCCGGGAGATGCTGCAGCCCAAATAAGGAAATTAAAGGCTCAAATTGGCCAGTTCAAAGGGCAAATAACTCGCGCAAACAAATTTGCAACAGAGCAGCAAGAGCAAGTGCTGGTAGATGCTGACGCTGTCAAGATGCGAATACAAGATCTTCAATCAGCGTTGCTAACATACAGGGACAATCAGTTAAACCTGCAGCTGTTATTAAATACTTGCGGCGATACCGACATGGAGAAAGACGAAGTGGAAGAGTTGTGCTTTACGGCCATCAGTGAGCTGCAGAAGGTCGTGAATTCCACATTGGACCGCAGCAGTGTGAGCAAGGAAGCAAATCAACCATTGGAAGGTGCAATATCGCGCAAGTTACCTACGTTAGAGCTACCTACATTTGACGGGAAAGAAATTGTGCAGTACAAAAGTTTTATTGATATGTTTTTAGCAGTAATTGGAAGTGATAACAGTTTAGCATCAGTGCAAAAATTATTCTATTTGCGCAAGTATTTGAAAGCTGATGCTCTAGCTTTAATTGAAGGGTTACCGTTAGTAAATGAGTCGTATACTCAAGCATTAGCGCTGCTTAAAAATAGATATGACAATAAGTGTATATTAATAACCCATCACATCAATATACTTCTTGATTTACAGCCAATTTCAAAGGGTACTGCTCAAAATTTGAGACATTTGGTATCGCAAGCGCGACAACAAATTGGAGCACTTAAAGGTTTAGGTCAAAAGGTGGAATATTGGGATATGGTGATTGTGACAATTCTCATTAGAAAGCTTGATTCTTACTCTTGCAGAGCATATTTCACAGAGAGGGACCAGGTTTCTTTACCAACCCTGAATGAATTCTTAGAGTTTGTGGAGAAAAGGGCCTTGAGCTTTGAAGAAAGCCAGCAAACTGAAGGTAAGTCACATCCATTTTCTAAAAGTCAAGCTCGCGTTAATAATCATGCAAGTGTGTCCCCGGTAAGTTGTAAGTTTTGCCAATCAACTGACCATAAATTGTACCTTTGTAAGAAGTTTCAGTTGTTAAGCATTGATGAGAAATTAGAATTTGTCAACAAGAATAAAATATGTAAGATTTGTCTCAACTTTCACAAAAACAAATGTAAATTCTTCTTTAAATGTGAAGTATGCAAAGGCAAAACACATCACACATTGTTGCACAAGGAAGAGGCAAAGAAGAAAGAAGAGCAACTATGTTGTCAAAACAGCACAACCTCCACCAACATGATATTATTGCCTACAATTAAAGTTAAAATATATAGTGAAAATGGTTCCTGTATTATTGCAAAAGGCCTTTTAGATAGTGGAAGTCAAACTTCTTTTATTACCTCCAATCTAATGCGAAAGTTATGTTTACCCACTTTTAAGCATGAGGTCAAAATTTCAGCCTTAGGTCAAAAGGAAAAATTAATAACCAAGGCTGCAAATGTTATGATAAATTCATTGCATGATGATTATAATTGCAATGCATTGTTCTCAGTGGTAGACAATATTACTTCTTTTTTACCACAGAGCAAATTTGATTTAAAAGATATTGAATTTCCAAACAATATTAAACTAGCCGACAATGAATTTAATGTACCAGGACAGATTTCATTCCTACTTTCCTCTGAAGTATTTTTTAAAATAATGCTGCCAGACAAAATTGAATTAAATGGAGGAAATTTGTGTCTATTGTCAACAAAATTCGGTTATGTCTTGTCTGGGAATATCAAAAGAGAAAACATTTGTCTCACAAGTATAAACGAGCATAAAGTTGTATTGCACGATACAATTCAAACTGACAATGTGGACCTCCTCCTTCAACAATTTTGGGAAGAACAACATACTCCCGAAATAAATAAGGAGGGCATAGTAAAGCCGGACATCTGCGAGGCCGAATTTAGAAATTCGGTACAGTTAATTAATAATAGATTTCAGGTGCGGCTGCCACTAAAGGTACCCATTGAAGAATTACATTTGGGTGACTCATTTACATTAGCGTTGCAACGACTGAACAACTTAACCAAGCGATTCAGCAAAAACCCGGAACTAAAAGAGGCCTACTCAGAATTCATTAGGGAATATGTTGATTTAGGTCATGCTAAGATCATCGACCTAGCCTCATCGACAACACCTATTGATCAATTCTATTTCATGCCCCATCATCCAATCATAAGAAAGGATAGTAAAACAACGAAACTGAGGGTCGTGTTTGACGCGAGCGCAAAGGCAAAATCTAATTTAAGTCTTAACGATGTTCTGCATAATGGGCCAGTAGTACAAAAGGGTCTATTTGAGATATTAATACTGTTCCGTTCGTACGAGTTTATAGCGCTATGTGATGTCCGCCAGATGTACAGACAAATAAGAACTGATCCCTCCCAAAATAACCTGCAAAATATACTGTGGAGAAGTAGGATTGATGATAAATTGTTATGCTTACAGCTTCAGACAGTCACCTATGGAGTCAAAAGTTCTAGTTTTCTCGCAACGCGATGTTTGGTGGAGTTGGCGTTAAGGTATGGAGAACAATATCCACTAGCAGCCAAGGTGTTAATCAACAATACTTATATTGACGACTGTATCTTCGGGGCCCCGAGCATCGCGGAATTAAAAAAGGTATGTGATGAATTGATTGAGTTATTGGGGTTGGGAAGTTTTGAGCTACATAAATGGAGCTCGAACAATCATAAAATCTTATCCAATATTCCACGAGACAAGCAAGTGTTTGACAAAGACCATCAATTTAAGAGTGGGCATGCAGTGTTGAAGGCATTGGGGTTATGCTTAGATGTAAACAAAGATCAGCTCCGAATTTGTAGGCCAGAGGGTGAAGTTCCACGGGAGTGGACAAAACGAACTGTATTGAGTTGTATTGGGACATTCTTTGACCCTTTGGGATTGGCTGGGCCTATTGTTACAAAGGCTAAACATTTCATGCAAAAATTGTGGAAGGAGAAATTAGATTGGGATTCACTACTTACAAACGAATTGCTATTGTCATGGAATAGGTTTTTCAGCGATTTAATGAACATGGAACCTATAATTGTAAACCGAAATTTGAAAATTAGCAACGCTGATCACATAGATCTAGTAGGTTATTGTGATGCTTCAAATATTGCGTATGGGTGTTGTATATATGTAAGAACCATACATGGAAAGGAAGTGCATGTGTCCTTAGTTTGTAGCAAATCAAGAATTGCCCCAATCAATGCAAAATTAACTATGCCAAAGCTAGAACTTAATGGTGCAGTTCTTCTCTCTAAGTTGTTTAGTAAGGTTAAGTCGGTTTTTAAAGAAATTAATTTTAGACGTAAATATATGTTTACCGATTCCCAAATTGTACTGTGGTGGCTAAAATCTATAAAAAATTCTCCGTACATTCAGCATCGAGTTAACACAATTAATAATTTAACTAAGGAATGTGAATGGTTTCATGTAAATGGATCAAACAATCCTGCTGACTGTTTGTCAAGGGGTTTAAACCCTACTCAGCTGTCATCCCATGATATTTGGTGGCGAGGACCACAGGAGTTGTATGAAATAAATTTCATTCCCAAGGAAATTACTCTAAGCAAATTTTTTGATTCAGATTCGAATAATGTTGCGGTTGTCAATTGCGATATGCAACAAGAATTGTTACCGATTTCAAATGTATCCACTCTTGTGAGATTGCAGCGAATTTTTGCATATGTTCTACGATTTATCAAAAATTGTAAAATCGGCAAAGACAAACGCAATTTAGAAAATTTATCTGTAACAGAAATAAAGGAATCCATGTCATGTTTGATTAAATATGTTCAGTCATTGCATTTTGCTGATGAGTTGAAATGTATTAGAAACGGTAGCCCAATAAGGACAAACATCAAGGCTCTCAATCCATTTTTGGACAAGATGGGGATAATGCGAGTAGCGGGAAGGCTAGAAAATGCAAATCTGCCATATAATCAACGGTGCCCAATAATTTTGCCTAATAAATGCCATCTCACTACTATCATTATTCGAAATGAACACTTATCTCTATTACACTCAGGATTAAAATTAACTCTTTCTAGTTTGATACAAAAATATTACATTGTAAGTGCAGTGAGAGAAATAAAGAAGGTTGTACACAAGTGTACTGTATGTTTTAGGTTTAGGGCCGAAAGAGCCAGGCAGTTAATGGGAACATTACCTCATTCTCGTGTTAACCAAGATAAAATTTGGAACCATATCGGAATTGATTATTGTGGCCATTCCAAATTAAGCAGTCAACCCTGCGTAGATCAATCATAAGTAAAGGTTATGTTTTAGTGATTGTTTGTTTTGCAACGAAGTGTATACATTTGGAATTGGTCTCCGATCTAACAACCGAATGTTTCCTGGCAGCCTTCAAAAGATTCTGCTCCAGGCGAGGCACTCCTTCCGTGGTTTATTGTGACAATGCCTCAACATTTAAAGGTGCCAATAATCAATTGCGACAATTGTATTTGCTGAATAATACTCAGCAGCATAAAGACAGTGTGTTAAATTATTGTGCAACAAAGGGTATTGAGTTCAAGTTCATTCCTTCTTATAGTCCCACATTTGGAGGCCTTTGGGAAGCCTCAGTTAAACTTTTCAAACACCATTATCGGAGAGTCGTAGGAAGTATGTGTTTGACATACGAACAGTTTAACACTATAGTGGTTCAAATCGAAGGAACCTTGAATTCAAGACCTTTAACTCAGCTATCAAATGATGTCAACGATCTTTCCTTTTTGACTCCAGCTCATTTTTTATGTGGGCGCCCATTAAACGCGATACCTGAACCAGATTTAACCTCTATGAATATAAATAGATTAAGTTTTTGGAAAAAATGCATTAAGATACAGCAAGACTTCTGGAGGGCGTGGCACAAAGATTATTTGTCACAATTTTTAAGGCGCTCTAAATGGCATAACGCCAACCCGAATATTAAAATTGGGGACCTAGTGTTGTTAATCGGTGAAAACTGTTCTCCATTGCAGTGGCCGATGGCTAGGGTTATTAATTTATTTAGCGGGTCTGATGGTTTAGTGCGAGTAATAGAGGTCAAAACTGGTCAAGGCACTCATAGAAGAGCTATAAATAAGGTGGCCGTATTGCCCATTGATAGGGAGGATTGATTTTCTTTAAATTTTTAATTTTATTGTAAACATTTGGTATGTAAAAGACTTACACTAAGGATAAGGTACAATAGTTTGGCTTAATATTTAAATAATAGTTTAAAATAATATTTAAGCACTTCATAGTTTAATAATATAGAGGCGTATATGGTCGTGTCGGCCCGCCAATTTATGTTCGATTAAAAATAGAACATAGGAATAGATAATATGTTATCTGTAGCAAGTTGTATAGGTGAATGATTTTTTATCTGTGGTTCTCTCTCTCGCCATTGTGACTTGCACTGCTACGTACCAATAAATCTTATAAATGCTCAAAAAGTGTTTTTATGTTCTTTCCGAACACCCCCATACTTAGAATTAAAACTCAAAAAAAAATTTTTCACCAAACCCATACGTGTGGGGTATCTATGAATAGGTCTTTAAAAATGATATTGAGGTTACTAACATCATTTTTTTCTAAACTGAACAGTTTGCGCGAGAGACACTTCCAAAGTGGTAAAAAGTGTGTCCCCCCCCCGTAACTTCTAAAATAAGAGAATGATAAAACTAAAAAAAATATATAATGTAGACCTCAACCAAAACTACCAACGAAAATTGGTTTGGATGAGATACAGTTAGCAGTTTTTGAGATATAGTACATTTTCAAAAACCGCAAATATAACTTTGCCATTCATACAAATACTATGAAAAACCAAGTTATTTTTATTGTTTGTGTATATTACTTACTAATCTCAATATAATTATATCTCTAATCTATGCTTGCTGCTACGGAATCCTTCATGGGCGAGTCCAACTCGCACTTGGCCGGTTTTTTTTTTCACTAGTGTGGAACATTTACTTTTTTAGCATCTTAAGGCAGAACAACAAATAGCCTCGAACTGATTTCTTTTAGTCGTCTTATTACAAGGTTCAAACGAAGGTAATTATACTACTAACTTTGTATAAATTATTTTGATAATGCAAAATGATTCGGAACGTTTTATTTAAAAAAAATTGACTCATGCTATTGTCAAACAGAGAGGCGAAGTGAACACGAATCGAACGCGAAGCGAACGCGAAGCTAACGCGAAGAGAACGCGAAGCGAACGCAAAGCGAAGCGTTTTTGCTTGTAATGTATGGAATGGTTTGAAGCCTGTCACACAGACTATCGGACCGCTTTCGCTTTTCTATATGACTGGTTCGGATCGCATTCGCTTCACCTGTCTGTTTGAAAATAGCTTCAGCGTGTTTGGATGCAGAAGCGACAGATCGTGTTTGATAATATTAGTATTATCAAGGTAATTCTAAATTATTATTTATAATTGTCCTTTTCTAGATAATTCAAAATGATAACTATCATTTCGAAGTTTCGAACCTGTAAATGTACGCTAACGAAATTACTTTTGATTATCGTTATTTGTTAAGCTTCTATTAAAGATTTGATAAGTAACCCTAATGTTCGTTCGTTATTTTACACAGAATCAATTTAATTATAATTATGATGCGGTCTCATAATTATGTCAATGTGATTTTTGTAGGGAGAGCAGTGGTGGCCTAATGGTATCAGCCTCGACTTACGAGTTGTAGGTCGTGGGTTCGAACCCAGTCAGGCGCATTAATTGTGTAATTTATTTCAACACCACTGCTCTCAAATCGGTGAGGGAAAACATCGTGAGGAAAGGCATTTCCTAGAACCAAAAATTCGAAGACATGTGACATCTACCAATCCGCACTGGGCCCGCGTGGTAGATTACGGCCTGCTCCCTCTCACAGAGAGGAGGCCTGTGTCCCAGCAGTGGGAACATTTAAAGGCTGATGATGATGATTTTTCCCACGTTTTTATACACTCACTTTTCTTGTTTGTTCCCACGTTTTTTTTGTTTGTAAATTTGTTTGTTTGTCGTTCCGGTTGGACTTTTGCAACTCAATTTTGAGGCACTTCCCGATAAGCTATCAGGCTGAAATTTTGTACACGCTTTGATTTTTGATGACAATATATGACTAGCTAAGAAATGTCATAACAAATCCAATATGGCGGCCACCCCAAGATGGCGGACTGGCTGCTTGAAACCCACCCCCATGATATGGGTATCAAATGAAAGGGTTTGCTGTCAGGAATACGAAAAAAATAGTCACGGGACTTAAATCCAATATGGCGGACGTCCAAGATGGCAGACAGGCTATTTGAAATGCACCCCTGTGATATGGATATCAAATGAAAGGGTTTGCTATCAGGAGTACGAAAAAAATAGTCACGTGACTTAAATCCAATATGGCGGACGTCCAAGATGGTAGACTGGCTATTTGAAATCCAGCCCCGTGATATGGGTATCAAATGAAAGGGTTTGCTGTCAGGAATACGAAAAAAATAGTCATGTGGCTTATGCTAGGCTAGGCTATTAATCCAATATGGCGGACGTCCAAGATGGCGGACAGGCTTTGAGGCACTTCCTGATAAGCTAGCAGGCTGAAATTTTCAGGGTAGTTTCAACCCGATAAACAATGATAAAAATAATAAAATAATTAATAGATTTAAAAAATCTAAAAACCCACGTTTTTAAATGTCCTAAAAAGAAGAAAATAACCCTACGGGGCTGAGAGAGGGGCCACTCAAAACGTGGGGGCGTATCTTTGCAAGTTACACCTACGATCTCACGTCATGTAAATATATCCCATAAATAATCCCTTATATAATATACGCCCCCACGTTTTGAGTGGCCCCTCTCTCAGCCCCGTAGGGTTATTTTCTTCTTTTTAGGACATTTAAAAACGTGGGTTTTTAGATTTTTTAAATCTATTAATTTGTGACTAAAGTGTTTATTGAGTTTTTTGCCAATCCTTCTTCATAGAGAAATACGCTTTGGAATTATTCCTATCATAGGCAACCAAGGTCGCGAGACTTATTTCATTACCGTGACCCCGGAACACAAAGGGCTATTGAAGGACACCGTGGATTTTAGTCAGTACGAGTCTGACAGTCCCTCCCGCCCTGCCCGGGGTGGAAGGACTCATTTGATAATTTTACCACGCTAAAAAAAAAATCATAGGCAACCAAAGTTACGATTTGTTCATAATTTTTTATTTCAAAAGGATTTTTTATTGCTGATTTCAAATAAATATTTTACTTTGAGTTTAATTGTTAGGTACTTCATTTCTTCCACTTTCAGTTATTAGCCCACATATATTATTTTAATAAAATTAGCACTACTCTAACTGACTGTACTTGCGACATGCTCGTATATTATTCACTTCAATTAAGTTCCACTATAATGATTACATAGAATAAACTCATTAGCATTATATACAGTAGTAATAACGGTATAAAGTTCTCCACAAGTACTTCATTTTCTAATTAAACGCTTTTAATTACTTGTTTACACTCATTTGTGACGGCATTTATTTTAATTAGTTGAGTTCTTATTACATTAATTTGGCATTATTTTATTAATAACGCTGTTCTATTGTTTCGAACTTTCGATTCTTTGAAGTAGGTAGGTACCTAATTTAATAAATGATTGAAATATGGCGCATAGATAAACAGTTTGGTCGCGGGACTAACGAATACCGTGACCCCGGAACGTAAAGGGCTATTGAAGGACACCCTGGATTTTAGCTGACTGTCCCTCCTGCCTTGCCCTGGCTGGGAGGACTCATTTGAAAATTTTACCACTAAAAAAAGGTATGGTACAATAATGGTACTAAGAACTCTAAGGGAATTCAAAATAATTTAATTTGTTGGTCGCGTTCAATTTAGTATTTCGTTACAATACCTGTGTTCCATTTGTTATTATCAATTTCAACCAACCTAATACATAGAAATTCACAGTTATAATTTTAATAGTTACAGGTAAGCCTTTTACAACATTATTTCATTCACAATAGTACATTAAAACTATTGTTATAAAGTTTGTAAAGCATTAATAAATATTGGTATTCAAAAATCATTTCAACGATTGAAAAAAAAAACGTAATCAAATCCGTGTCGGACTACGCACAATGAAGGGTTCTGTAGTTGAAAATGAAACATCATAGTTGAACTAACTGTTGCCAAGGGCTTTGCCCGCTACATTTCGAAAACACAGTAAATACAAAACACAGTTCATTTTCAAATCTTCACAAAAACACGTCTAGTCAAGTTGTCTCACGATTTATCAATGCACTAGCTTTGCTTTTTTTTTTTGCTTAGTAAAATCACCAAATGAGTCCTCCCACCCCGGGCAGGGCGGGAGGGACTGTCAGACTTGTACTGACTAAAATCCACGGTGTCCTTCAATAGCCCTTTATGTAACGGGGTCACAGTAATGAGATAAGTCCCGCGACCCCGGCAGGCTTCGGCCCTCTAGAGAGGGGGCCCGTCATTATGCTGACGCTCTTTGAGGCGCGCGTGGAACACAACGCGCCGTCGACCCGGGCATGGTCCATGGTCGGGCAGCGAGTTGCCCTTTACTCGCCGCCCGCATGCCCTCGAATCAATGCACTAGCTTTGAAAATATTTGAATTCGAAGTAAAAACATTTATTAGAATACAATGTCTCGTATGACCTTAAAATGTTACAATCAATTGTAAGCTTTGTACAGACGAGAAAATCTACGATGTAGTGAATGTGTTTGTTGAGGAGCTCCTGAATGAACACTTTTATTTCACGCTCAAACTACTGAACCAATGAATCTGAAATTTTACATAATACTTTATCAGGTGCACAGAGATGGACACACACTCCTGAGGAATGCAAGGTATTACGAAGGCTGTCGATATGGCCCATACAGGGCCAAAAACTATTCTATTATTATTGTTTCAACTTTATCTTAACTTTATAAATTGTATTCTTCTTCATAATTTTAAATCCTTACCGCCTTACCACAAAGAAATTGTAACTGCAAAATAACTTTTATAATAAAAAAATTAAATTTCGTTTTGACGTTAACAGTTGTTTAGTCAATAAAAATGTTTATCTTTCTTGTGGTAAGACGGTGAATATCTGCGCTACAAATTAAGAGTAGTACACTACAGGATACCTAAAACTAAATACTGCCCTGATCGTATTTTTTTTTATCAAACGTTTTATTTATCATGAACGTGTCCTATCAAACACATTCAGTATCATAGGTTTCAAATAGTGACAAATAGTTGTCATGCACGCCCATTTTAAACTAACGGACACATTTTATTGGAATTGTGTGAGGCGTACTGCCTGTCGCACTATCGGCCTGATTCAATTTACGCTAAAAATGAAACAGGCTAGTTATTTATGTTGTGCGATTGTGATGAGATTTATTGTATTTTTTTTTGCTGTATATTTAAAAATAGTTTTTGGACATGAACATACAGACACATACAAATCTATGGAGCCTTCAAGGCTGTGAATATGACTGTGATTCATCCGCGTTATCATCATCAGTTTGTGTCCATTGATGGCCTCCTCTAATGTACGCCACTGAAATTGGTCTTGACATTTGAAGAAAATTATACCCCAAGAACGTACCAGGTTAAAGAGTTGCTCCAGACCCATGCCATACGACCAAATCTGTTTAGCCGTGAAGACGTGTCAGAAAATACCTAGAGTCAGTTAAAAATACCTAGGTCGATGGTATTACAGGAAGAAAGGTGTGAAGACAAATTCTTAGCTGATCATTCAGTTTAAAATGTTATTTTACACAAACTGCTAACGAAAATTACAGGAAAAGAAATTTAATTATGAATTTGACTGGCCTGTTGGTCTAGTGGTTAGTGACCCTGACTGCTATGCCGGAAGTCGTGGGTTCGATTCCCACCCAGGACAAATGTTTGTGTGATGAGCACGATCATTTGTTCTGTGTCTGGGTGTAATTTATCTATAATATGTATGTATTGAGAAATATATAAGTATGTTTATCAGCTGTCTACTACCCATAACACAAGTTCTGCTTAGCTTGGGACTAGATGGCGTAGTGTGAAAGTTGTGGAATAAAAAAAAAAACAAAAAAATTGAGTACTTTGTCCTAAGGACTATCTAGTATATTCCAGAAGATGCTCAGTCGTACCAATGCCTACCCCTTCGGGAAATTAAAGCGCGATTGTATTTCAAAACTTTTACGACAAACTTTTCAATCATGAAAACGAACCAAATGGGTAACAAACTCAAGTACAGAAATGTTTTACCAATTTTGCTAAAAGCTATAATTACAATAATTTTTGTTAGTTCCTCGGCATCCAATGAGCACAAACAATTTAATCAAAATCTGTACAACCATAGGATTTGACACCGTTTTACAAGTTTGACTTGTCGACATTTTGTGAAATATTATGTAATTGGAATCATAATATTAGTTTGGAATTTCTTTTATGACTATGAATTTCCTTGACGACGTTTATAAAGCGTATAATATATACGTTACCTATGCATTTAAAAAAATTAAAAAAATAACCGCTTTCAAAGTATAATTATTCGTGTTTTTGAAACTCTAGCAAAAACTCTCTTTCAACTCCAATAAGATAACTTAAAAAAAAAACAGAATTCAAACCCTATACTCACCCACACACAGATATGACAGGCCCCAAAAAAAACTGCCAGTAATAATTTTTCATCCTAATAAGTGGGTACTCGTTTCCAGCCGTTTGCGTCCATGATGAATTGAAATGATTCCACGCGACACCATCAAATCGCCTGACAAATGGTCTGCCATAGAAAAAGTTGTATTTTTTTAACCCCCGAAGGGTTTTTAGGTCGTCTTTTGTTTGAATATCAAATTGATTTGAACGTGACCTGTGTTTATGGAAGAGTGTGTAATATCCATAAAATGTTATGAAATTGAGTAGGAGTTATTGAAGTAAAAGATATGGGAGGTTCAAGTGTTTTTCTCGCTTCTTCAATGTACGAGTATATAAAATTACATTTGAAAAGGCGACAGGAGAGGCATCGGTAGCTTTGCTTTTGACAATAACTGTAAATGGCTATGACTTTACATGTTTCATTTATATCGTGACATCAGAATCTTTAGTGTCTTGTAGAAGTAACCCACCAAAAACATACCTATTAAAAAGGGGGCCAAGTTCCTGTCGGCTAACTGTTCGCCTATAAAAGGGTTGATATACAATCCTATACCAAGTTTACGGTCCATCTGGCCGAATTGCAACAAATTTTAAAGTGCCTCAAAACTTGGCATTTTATTGGATTTCAACCCTTTTTACGCGAATAATTAGCCGATAGGAACTTGGCCCCTTTTTAACAGGTATGATTTTTGTGGGATTTCAATACTTTTTTCAAGAAATCGTACCAATCCAATGTCAAGTTTAGATGCACTTTAAAATTTGTTGCAATTCGGCCAGATGGACCGTAACCTAGGTATTAGATTGTATTCAACCCTTTTTTAGGCGAACAGTTAGCCGATAGGAACTTTGCCACCTTTTTAACAGGTATATTTTTGGTGGGATTTCAATACCTTTTTTCAAGAAATCGTTTTTATCTCCCACTCCTCCTCACTCCTCGTCGTATTCTCATTGTATCACTGGTTGATAAATATTTTTACTAAAAGTTCGATAATAATCGATTAAGCCAACTCAAGCTTCTTAAATTTCTTTATTTATTGTTAATCTACATTTCATAACACTAGGACAATTGGATGTAGCCTAAAGATTTTGATTACCGGTTAGTGAGTCAGTGCCAACATTAGCTATTTTCACATGGTTATATTTTAGGATCTACTGAAGCTATGTATATCTATCAAATTTGGCATACTGCTTTAGTACTAACATATCATTACTTAGGTATAATTTTAACTCTGTACTTGCAATAGGCACTGAGCTACAGGGGGGTAAAAAATGGGCCGAAACGGTTCGTGTTAATAGTGCATGGCATGTGCGTGGGAACTTGGCTTGCGTACTGCCGTGCGCCGTTTAGTCTCATAACGTTCAAGTTGCAAAATAACCACATGGAAAAAAAAGTTCAAATCTCATAAGATACAAGTCTCGAAACCTCCAAGTTGCAAAATAGTCAAGTCTCAAAACATCCATGTCTCATAATATACATTTTTTATTTAAGTGGATTTGTAAGTGGTGTTTTTTATATTTTTGACATCGACCTTGATCCAGCAATTTCAAAAAAAAATGGAAAGTATAACGCTATACTTTAACAGCGGAAGTCAGCACAAGAAGAAGTTATTAGTGGCCTGCAGACCACTGACATTGTAAATAAATCAGAATCAAAATAAAACATTTATGTTGGTATCAAATTGTTGGAGCTTGTAAATGTAGGTAAAACACAACAGTGTTATTTAATGTTAATATTATATAGTCTGTTGTCTGTCTGTCTGTTGGTAGTGTTATTATTATATAGTCTTAGATGAAAAATGTCCAGATTGATAGTAGGCCACGAGAATTGAATGTGATGTGTAGCCGTGGGTACCTAAATAAATATCTAATATATAAAATTCTCGTGTCACAGTTTTCGTTGCCATACTCCTCCGAAACGGCTTGACCGATTTTGATGAAATTTTTTGTGCTTATCCGGTATCTATGAGAATCGGCCAACATCTATTTTTAATCCCCCTAAATGTTAGGGGTAGTCCACCCCTATTCTTTTTTTTATTTATTAGACAAAATTTTTAATTTCTATTTTTTATGGCAAAACAACGTTTGCCGGGTCAGCTAGTATTAAATATATTTTCTGCTGAAATTGTTCGTGCGCCTGATGGTTTCACCATAGCAGCAACTTGCGCTTGTCACTAACACTATTAATTAGTAGTAGTAATTATTATTTGTACATTGTATGATTCGACAATTTTGACCACTTGCTGTACTTAACTTGACCAGTTAACACCGAATTAAATTTATAACATTCTTGTTCGAGTATTTTTCTGAAGACCTTCCACCAGCAACCCCTAGTTCTCCACATGGTCCGTAACGAGCCTGATGACCCTAATTATAAAGAGGATCAGCGAATTTAATTGAAGAGGAATCAAGGAATGTAATTTTCCACCGTGACGTGGAAGTTATTCGCCGGTGGATTGGATTGAGTTCGAACAAGTGGTTTTGCGGTGTATAGTATTTTATATATCTAATATCGTCACCCAACACTCAGGTAGTATTTAAGTAAAAGTATATTTAAGGTCAGTATTATTTATTTTACTACTTTTTGTATTAGTTTGATCGTTAGAATCGTTAGGTACTTTGTTACATTGTGATTAGTATTTTATGAACAGCAAATCTTAAGTTTAAAATCATACGCATTACAGTATAGTTAGCTTATTTGCTACATTATTTAAACTTAATTTATATAAAGCTGTAACTTATTCACATAATTTTATATCTAAATGTAGTGGTTGATATAATTGGTAGCAGGTATTTTGACATAATAATAATAATAATAATAATAATTTATTTCAGAACTAGTCCATAAATTTGTTAGTAACAATATGCTTAAAAACTAATGTTAGTAAACAAAACACAAAACAGAAACAAAACACAAAATTAAACCACGACATGAAGCCGCACCCATCTTCGCCATAAGGGCGACTCGCCCCGATCTGCAAAAACACCAAGTATAGAGTTGGAACTACCACGAACGCGAGTGAGCAGGGAGGCACATCTTTTCCTTATGATAGCTGGAAAACCATCAACTCGCGCCTCAGCAAACATCCCTGACGCACTGCAACGCCATGGCAGTCCCAACAGTACCCTAAGTGCATTGTTGTATTGGACACGCAGGTCGCTGTATGCCCGCTGCGAATAAGTGACCCACAGGTTGCAGGTGTAAAAAGATTGGCAATATGCTTTAAAAAGCGTGATTTTGACCTCGTTCGTACACCGTGCAAACCTGCGGGCCAGCATGTTACAACGGACAGCCAGCGACCTGCGTTCCCTTTCTATGTCCATATTATCACTTAAATCATCGGTGACCCAGTGACCCAAGTATTTAAATTTAGACACCCTGGACAGTGGAGCGCCATAAAGTGACACACTCGGAAATGTTGGGTAAGAAAAGCCACTTGCCTTGAAGAGCATTATTTCACTCTTCCCAACATTATACTTGAGCCCATGAGTCACCGCATATGATTCACAAATAGACACTAGCCGTCTCATGGCACCAATTGATGGACTCAGCAACACCATATCGTCCGCGTAACTAAGGTTATTGGTACACACTGCGTCAATATGACATCCGATCTTAGTGTTGCTGAGTTCATCAATCAGCCGGTTCATGTACAGATTGAACAAGCGAGGTGAGCTCAATCCCCCCTGCCTCACTCCGCATTTCAACCGATACATACTCGACAGAGAACCGTTCCACCTCACACAATTGCGTTGATTGCTATACCAAAACTTAAATATGGATATAACTTCAACAGGTAAAGAAGTTTCAGACAGCATCTTATCCCACAACACGTCATAACTGACAAGATCGAATGCTTTCGATAGGTCCAAAAAACAGGCAAAGACAGGCGTTTTTCTATCCTTGTAGTACTGCACAGTCTGCTTTAGACACAATATGGCGCTTTCAGTGGACAGCCCCGGCCTAAAGCCAAACTGAGCGTCGTGTAATTGGATGTGCTCAGCCAATTGTTTGTCAAGCAGACTGTCCAGCACCTTAGCGGAAACAGTTGCCAAGGATATAGGCCTGTAATTGGACACATCAGAGGCATTACCAGTTTTATTTTTAATAACAGGAACCACAACTGTAAACATGAAGCTATTTGGTAAATAACTGTGACTCATGCACAAATTAAAAAACATTGCAAGTACACGCGGCAAGTGTACCCCAGCGTATTTCAGATGTTCGATGCTGAGGCCATCGTGACCTGGTGACTTCCCTCTCTTCATTGATTTTACCACCAATGCAACTTCCTTAGCCGTAAAACGAACAGCAATGTCCCCAGAAATGGCCTCAGCATCGACAATCTGAGGCGCATCTACAAGAGGTGACTCAACCTGAAAGTGCTGCTTAAATATGTTCGCTATTTCTGTTGGCTCCTGCACGCCCGCCACACTCACTGGGAAACTAGGCCGCGGGTTTAACTTATTAGTGGCCTTCCAGAATGCACCAAATTGCTTGTCTGTCTGACTTTTAGCTATAATGTCCATTTTAATTTGTTTTTCATTATCCTGGCAATACTTAAGTTTGTTTTTAAAAACCTTTCTGGATTGACACATGTTTGTGTAAATGGAACCCGATTTGGGTTTGTTATGTAACAACCAGGTCTTATAATGCATGCGGGCCTCCCTGTGAGCGTCACGGACATGCAAATTCCAACCAACAACATATTTCTTTTTGCAGCGTACATTATCAGGTCCTATGTACGTTATTTCTGCGCCTTCTTTCAAAATACCTATAAGCGTGTTATACATAACATCTAACAGTCTATGGTGGTCAGTATCAGTGCACATTCCATGCGAACAATAACGCAGTTCCGTAGGAAAATCTAATAATCTTAATTTTGAATGACAATAGTTTTTATATTCATCAATTTGGTTTACATTTCTTTCTCCCCAAATAACCTTGTTACAAGAGTGAGTCATGCTCACTGACTTAGGTATTATTAAATCTATATTACACTCAATAATCAAAGGAATGTGATCCGACGAGTAAACATCATACAAAACAGTAGCTTTAATTACCAATTGTCTCGCTGCACTACTCACCACACAGTGATCTAACCAGCGTAACGCACCGTTAGCCGTGCTTTCAAACGTGTAAGTGTCATCCGGTAATAATTCCATGTCCACACACGACCACGATTGTTCCGTACACACTGTTATCAGTTCATTAGCGAAACGTTCACCTGGGTGAGCGTTGAAATCTCCTAATATACAGACCGTTTCCGTGTCACTGTTTTCAGTTATCGCGATAATCTCACTTAAACAAGTTGTAAATTCTATAATATTATCACTCGAGTCAGTCGGCATGTAAACCGAAAAAACTAACATTGACCGATCTGCATGATCTATTTTAATTGCTACTAAACGATCGCTACAACACGACAACACTGACACTTTTGAGAAAGCCGACTTCCTCCACAAAAGGGCAACTCCCCCGTAGGGTCTGCCTATGAGTACTCCGGCAGACGTATCAACAGCAGACTTCCCTGCATACGCGAAGTCATCATGTATTGTGCCTAAGTAGGGTAAATCGTGAGGTAACAGCCAGGTTTCCTGCAGCGCGATGACGTCAGCCACTCCACATAATCGTCTCACACAATCAGCTGATCGTGTGATATTTTTGCAATTAAATGTTGCTAGGTGCGTATTTTTTATTTTCGTATCCATTGTTTTGAGGTGTATTTTCAGTCACGATCCTGTTGTCTATTCTTTTCTTAAAATGTATAAATCTCCTGAAAGAAATACCCTCTGGCCATAAGTTGTCGTCTAAAAATGTATTTATTTTGTTCTTAGGCACAAACAACTTAAAAGCATTATATTGCCTATCAGCCTTCATGTTAATTTTCTCCAAAGTGACTACTTCATTAACTTTACTTTGTATATAGTCACAGATGTCCTCCTCCGTAGTTTCTTTATTTACATAGGATATAAATAAAGGTATTTTCATATCCGCAGCACGAAAATTCAATGGTACGTTTGATATCGCTTTCCCTGTAGAACCGGTAAACCGATTTCTATATTTTGATTTCTGCACCAGCTTCCAATCGTCTTCTCTTTTATTTTCTTTCCACCTGCCATTGCTTACAATCTCTGCCATTGTCAGCTGTTTATCTGCGCCCGTAACATCGGTCGGACGTTGCGAAGCAAGGCTGCGGGACAAGACAGGGACAGTTTGCTTCTCACTCGCAGGACTTGTAAGCGACACAGCAACTGAACGTTGATGATTCACACTACTAGGGCTAGGTTGAGACGGCGACGGTTGAGAAATACTTAACGAATCTTTGCTATTGTTTTCAACACACCCTCCAATTTTAGGATTCACATTCAAACTTCGTAACGGCGGCGGCGTCGATTTGCTTTTATTCAAATTTATGTTTTCCAGCTGCTCTTTAGTCACATAATCACTTTTGATCGCGTTCACATCAGAACGTAGGACCAATAAATCCTTCAGCAGTTTCGTCACGTCTATGTGATCGAAACAAACTGGTGGCAATTTGTGAAGGTCATATGCCACAAAAATAGGTATTTGTTCAGGATCCATGGTTTTAAATACCGTAATCATGTCCTCAAATATACAATACAAATAATTTGAGTGTTAGATATTAGTGCAAGTCATTGTTAAAAATCATAAAGTTATTAGTAATTAGAATCATTTTATGTAATTAATAGGGATTAGTATTTTAGTTGTGCTTATTTGTTAGCTAGTTAGCATTAAAGTTTACAACATTAAAAATTGTAGGTAATTTTACAAGTACAATTTTATTTGGTATAATTATTGTATACCTATTTTGGCTTTATATAATTGTTAATTATTTTGTAGGTTCTGTGTTGCTTTGCAATAACATTTAGGCAGTGTATAAAACACAGTTAGGTGTGTATTAAATCATATTGTTTGCTGGTTTTAATTGTATTCCTGTATCAATTCCAGGTTGACTACACTCGTCTCCCAGTATGTCCGAGGAAAAGGATTTAGTTAAAAAGCGAGGCAGCTTTAAGGGTCGCTTGACTGCTTTCGTCACCTTCCTGGACTCACTCAAGGACAAAGTATTAAGTAGTTGTGATGTGTCCGAGTTGCAGTTGCGCATGGGTAAAATGGAGTCGTTGTACGAACAGTATGATGAGGTACAGTTACGTCTGGAATGTATTGTAGACGATCTTAAAGTACAATATTCCGAGCGTTCTGATTTCGAGTCCCTTTATTATAAATCGTTGTCCAGAGCGCAAACTATTATCAACGAGAGTAATAAAGATAATAAATCGATGGAAAGCTGTAAAAGTACACTTGCTAGTATACACAAACCAGTAAAATTACCAACAATACAATTACCTAAGTTTAGCGGTTCATATTGCAATTGGCTAGAATTTCGTGACACCTTTACTAGCCTGATTCACAGTAACGACGAAATCGATGAAGTCAACAAGTTCCACTACTTGAGAGCCTCTCTTGAGGGAACTGCTGCCATAGTCATCAAATCAATTGAGTTTTCTTCGAGCAATTACTCTGTGGCATGGAGATTGTTACTTGATCGATTTGACAACAAACGATTATTAGCGCAAAATCATATGTCCGCATTATATCACATTGAGGCGGTTTCAAAGGAATCGTCTGTTGCTCTCAAAGGTTTAATCGATCAATTAAATAAGGACTTGCGAGCATTAGAGTCGTTAGGTGAGCCTGTAAAGCACTGGGACACATTTTTGATTTACCACGTCACTCAAAAGATTGATCAAAGGACTTATCGTGAATGGGAGGAGTTCAAAGGTAGGATTGACAAAGAAAGTTCGATTACGTTTGATATGTTCATGCAATTCCTACGTACTCGAGCCGATTTGATCGAGAACTTAGAACGACCTCGAAATAATCATTCCCAAACGGCAGGTAAATCAAGCCCTAAGATCAAATCGATGGTAGCTAATCAGCCTAATAATAGTTCCAGCACCGAGTCAGCTCCTAAAGTATGTCCTAAATGTAATAGTAACGATCACATATTATGTAATTGTCCCCAGTTTCTTGCATTGAGCAATGATGCTCGTTTAAAACTCCTACCTAGTTATAAGATTTGTTTTAACTGTTTTCGTTCGGGTCACTTCGCTAACAAATGTAAAAAAACCGGTTGTAAGCTATGTAAACGTAGGCACAACACACTAATTCACATAGATTCTAAGAATAATATTGCGAATACACTTAGTGGTAATTCGACTAATAATAACTTTTCTGCATCATCCGTACCGTCTACTACCACAGAAACAAATAACGTTACGTTATCAGCACATATTGCATCTTCCCTAGGTCATACTCAGCGTGATGTTTTGTTATCGACCGCCTTGATCAAACTGCGGGATCACACTGGCTGTGTGCATCTCGTTCGCACGGTTCTGGATAGCGGTAGTACTTCGTCATTCATAACGGAGCGGTTATGTAAGAAACTCAACTTAGTCACTAGCCAGGTAAATCGATCTATTCTCGGCATAAACAATGTTACTTCGCACGTAGGCAAAACATGTCGAGTTAAGATGACGTCATTGGATGATAGTTTTAGTTTTGAACTTCATTGTTTTGTTTTGCCATTTATCACGAGTGAGGTGCCGTGCCGTGAAATAAATATAACTGATTTCGATCTACCTTCGAATATTACTTTAGCTGATCCTACTTTTTATAAACCCGCTGATGTCGATTTATTAATCGGCGCTGACCTCTTTTGGGAATTATTAGGATCGCAAAGATTAAAGTTAGGTACCGGAAAGCCAATAT
Organism: Agrotis exclamationis; assembly: GCA_950005045.1. NCBI lineage: Eukaryota > Metazoa > Arthropoda > Insecta > Lepidoptera > Noctuidae > Agrotis > Agrotis exclamationis. The sequence goes on along the minus strand of OX465417.1, from coordinate 25,747,815 downwards.
TATATGAAACCCGTTTAGGTTGGATAGTTTCCGGTCCAATTACTCAATACTGCTCATTACTCTCTAATAATTTAAAATGTAACTTTTCTAAGGCTGTGTCCGATGATGATAGTAATTGGGATAAACTTAGAACCGATTTAACAAAGTTTTGGCAGTTAGAAGAAGTAAGTGTGAAATCTTCTGACTCATACATGCCAGAAGAAAGGTCATGTGAGGATCATTTTGTTAAAAATACGACACGATTGTCTGATGGTCGTTTTTGTGTGCGTATACCCCTTAAGAAAGATCCTTCGGTTCTAGGAGATTCGTTTAAGAAGGCTACACACTGTTTCAATTCTTTAGAGCGTAGATTAAGTAATAAGTCTGATTTTGGAAAAATGTACCGTGATTTTATGTTAGAATACGAGTCGCTTGGCCATATGACTAAAATTAATAAATCTAATTTGTGTTCAGGTTACTTTATTCCGCATCACGGAATCTTACGTGAGTCGAGCAGCACGACCAAGCTCCGTGTTGTCTTCAACGCAAGCTGTCCTACTGTGACCGGAGTGTCCTTTAATGACTTACAGATGGTTGGACCAACTGTACAGGACGATCTATTGTCTATACTTCTTCGTTTCAGATTCCACAAATACGTCTTGTCTGCAGATGTGGAAAAGATGTATAGACAAATAGTTGTTCATCCGTCAGATAGGCAGTTGCAACGGATTGTTTGGCGTCATAACAGCTGTGAGCCTATTAATGTTTACGAGTTAAACACCGTCACGTACGGTACGGCTAGCGCACCTTACCTTGCGACACGGTGTATTAAACAAATAGGACTCGACTGTAGGGACCCTAAAATATCAGACATCATAAGGCATGACTTCTACGTCGACGATTTACTGTCCGGGGGTAATGACTTAGACGAGGTAAGATACATCCGCACTGAAGTCACCAAGGCACTTGCGTCAGCATGTATGCCATTGAGGAAATGGAGGTCCAATCATCCTGAACTGGTGTTGGATGCTGTTCCTGCCTCTGGTAACTTGCTTGCCTCACGTAACTTGCCTGCCTCGGTTGACTTAGACATTGCATCTCACGAGCCCGACAAGTTACTCGGTCTGGGTTGGTATGTCGCTTCCGATGAGTTAGGGTTTCCTACAAGTCTGAGCAAGTCTTCAGCTGGGCACACTAAGCGTGATTTGTTATCCGTGATTGCGAGAATTTTTGATCCCTTAGGTTTGTTATGTCCTATTATTGTAACCATGAAGGTTTTATTACAGAAAATGTGGTTAGATAAATTGTCATGGGACCAACCACTGCCTGATGAAATAAAAAACCACTGGAATAATATAGTTAAATCATTGCCACTTTTACCTCATATCCGTATTCCGCGAATCGTAGTTTGTAATTCATATCGTGAATTAGAACTACATATTTTCTCAGACGCGTCTGAGTCCGCATACGGTGCTTGCGTCTACGTTCGCAGCGTTAATGACGAGGGTAAATATTCAGTTTCTTTATTAATGGCCAAGAGTCGAGTGGCTCCTATAAAGCCCACAACAATTCCGCGACTGGAGTTGTGCGGTGCGGTAGTTGGCTCTCGTCTTTATGACAAGGTGAAGAGCTCACTCAGAGTGGAGATCAGTCGGGTCTATTGTTGGACTGATTCGACCATCGTCCTGGGATGGTTACAGATGATGCCTACCAAACTTCAGCCGTTTGTGCGCAACCGCGTTGCTGAAGTTTTGGATAAGGCGGGCAACTGTACCTGGAGACACGTTCCAACAGATAAAAACCCAGCAGACCTAATATCTCGTGGTGTGGATATTAGTGTTCTGCAGGGGTTGGATCTGTGGTGGTCTGGACCAGACTTCCTCAAACTTGACCCATCTGAGTGGCCTTCTAAAATCAAACCATTGGGACTAGAGACATTACCGGAGACTCGACCTAATGTAGTTTTAAATACCGTTATTAATGACACGAAAAGTGACGTTTTCATTGATTTTAGCCGTTATTCTAATTATTCACGTCTTGTTCGTTCCGTAGCTTATATTTTAAGATTTATTAAATCATGTAGGAAACAGTACCCAAAAACTAAATTTTTGTCTCAGGATGAGTTACAAGAAGCACTCAATGTTATTGTTATTAAAAGTCAGGCTGAGTCATTTACCGAGTATGAGTTGCTTTTAAATAAAAAGTGTTTACCTAATAAGAGCGCCCTTCTAAAGTTTAACGTATATTTAGATAGTAAAAACATAATGCGGGTAGGAGGACGACTCGAAAATTCTAGTTTTGATTTTAATAAAAAACACCCTATCTTATTACAGTCCACACATCATTTCACTAAATTATTATTTAATTTCGAGCATAGGCGATTAATGCACGCTGGCCCACAGTTACTATTAGCTTCCATTAGGGAATCTTATTGGCCAATAGGAGGCCGCAACTTGGCGAAGGTTTGTTATCACAAGTGTGTTCTATGTCGCCGTATGAAGGGACAGGTAGTTGCTCCTATAATGGGTAACTTACCACAAGAACGACTTCGTCCAGGTTATCCCTTTGAGAGCACGGGCGTTGATTATGCCGGGCCTATTATGTGTGCTAGTCGTCAAGGTCGCGGATGCAGGCTAGTAAAGGTGTATGTAGCAATTTTTATATGTTTTACGACCAAAGCCATTCATTTGGAACTCGTTGGCGATTTAACTAGTAATAGTTATTTACTAGCTTTGCATCGATTTATTGCTCGAAGAGGTAAACCCGTTGACATTTTTTCCGACAACGGTACCTCATTTGTCGGTGCGTACAATGACCTTTCAAATTTTTTAAAGGAGAATAGTTTGTCCTTGGGTGAAAGTGCAGCAAACGACGGAATAAAATTTCATTTTATCCCTGCGTACACCCCGCACTTCGGTGGCCTCTGGGAGGCGGGTGTAAAGTCAACAAAGTACCACCTTCGAAGAGTGTTGGGAAATTGTAATTTGACTTATGAGGAGCTGTACACCGCACTGACTAAAATTGAAGCCATCCTGAACTCTCGTCCACTGACGCCGTTGTCTTCAGATCCTGCTGACTTCACACCGCTTACACCGGGTCATTTTCTTGTTGGGCGGCCTCTTACTTCCTTGCCGCAACCTGACTATCAATATCGCTCTGCTAGCCATCTGTCTCGCTTTCAGCGGATAGAACAACTCCGCCAACATTTTTGGAGCAGATGGAGCAAGGAGTATGTGGCGGAATTACAGCTGCGGACTAAATGGCGTTCCTGCAAGGATGGGTTGAAGCTGAACTCCTTGGTGGTGATAAAGGAGGACAATCTTCCTCCGTTGAAATGGAGACTTGGCCGTATTGTGGCGGTTCACCCAGGGACAGATGGCATCGCTCGTGTAGCTGACATTCAGACATCCACTGGCGTCGTACGGAGGGCATTCAACCGAATCTGCCCATTGCCTGTGACTTCGGAGTCTGGTTGAAACCGTTGCTTTCAACGCGCGGGGGCATGTTCGTGCGCCTGATGGTTTCACCATAGCAGCAACTTGCGCTTGTCACTAACACTATTAATTAGTAGTAGTAATTATTATTTGTACATTGTATGATTCGACAATTTTGACCACTTGCTGTACTTAACTTGACCAGTTAACACCGAATTAAATTTATAACATTCTTGTTCGAGTATTTTTCTGAAGACCTTCCACCAGCAACCCCTAGTTCTCCACAGAAATCATTTCATTGATTTCGAAAGAAAATATTAATATCTATACCTACCTTTAAGAACAACGGAACGAATTATTTTAATTTTTACATTAAACTCCATTATTATGTGTAATAATAAGTGTTAATAAAAAAAATAAAATATCGAACAATTTATTTGGATTAATTTAAATGTCACTCATTTTTGTTTTTTGTTTACAATTATTTAGGTACAATATGTAAATAATTGTAAACAAAAATTTAGTTTAGGTTAGGTTCTGATTTATTGGTGTGTGTTTTATTAATGTTTTGTTTCATAAAACAACATTATACTATTAAATTGTTTTTTATTATTATTAAACTGTGACCTCGGTAATGTGCTTATCCTCGCCTGAGTTAATTGCACATAAACTTTTTCATTATTTACCTATATTAAAAACACATCTTAACAACCCTAGTTTCCACCAATTTTATTTATTGAAAATTCAAGATCTGTACCACTAATTTGTATGGTCTGCATAATAAAGTGTATTCTATCTATCTATCTATCGATGTCAAAAATATAAAAAACACCACTTACAAACCACTTAACTAAAAATGTATATTATGAGACATGGATGTTTTGAGACTTGACTATTTTGCAACTTGGAGGTTTCGAGACTTGTATCTTATGAGATTTGAACTTTTTTTTCCATGTGGTTATTTTGCAACTTGTACGTTTTGAGACTAAACCCCGTGCGCTTAGATTAGTCGAAAAAACTTCTTTTCTCCCCTGTCGGGCACCATGTTATCTATAATGTTATAAGCAATGCTGTGTACTCTCAAGTTATGATATAACCTTGTGAACATAAATTATTGATTAACCGGCGTAATTTTGAGGCGACCAATTTTTCGGTTTTCAATTGTCAAAAGGATTGTTAAAAAAATGGCCACAGTTTGAGATTTATATGAATCATGAAGAATAAACTTGTGGAATAAAAACAATTTAAAATCAACCCTCATCACAGACTTTTCTGCCTACAGTAAGTAAGTAGCCTGAATAAATAATTGAATTCCATTCAAAATCAAAGTTGTGAAAAGAAATCTGAAACATCTGTTTCAACAACATTTTTAATTAAAACATTCCGAAGGACACCCAATAAGCAATTATGTGAAAATATTAATTTGATTGATAAATTCATTCCCCTTGTCCTTCAAAAAACTTCGTTCATTATAATTTGCTTGGAATTCATTCAATTAGTGACCAGCAAGGACCGTTGTTCGAGACGAAGTATTGTTGAACTATTTTGCTGGAGTGATTTACCTAATTTCATAAACTCGTAATTAAAGTATAATAAATAATTGTGGAAATATTAATTTAGTGGTAACACAGTTTATTTTAATTGGTGTTTTTCAGAATGGAATAAATTCTTTATTAACATAAAGTATTTGATTAAAATATAAAGCAATTTTTCAGTACCCGAGAACCAAGATAAATTATTAACATTCTATAACAATGATGGAATTTTTGCAGGACATCATCTGCCTAGCCCTTTTACAACTATATTAAGGTCGATCTCCAGTCTTACTGAATGTAGCTGAATAACAATGTTTTATTTGGAGCAACTGCTTATCGTACCTTTACAACCTAGTAAAGGACCCCCGAACTGGATTGTGGAGGTTAGATTTGCTATTGGATATATCAGATATGCGAGCCACTGCCAACCTGCAAAGATCTACAAATTACAGCCGGGACCATCGGCTTTGCAGTCGTTACAGGTAGTGGGTGCATGGCCCAAATGCCTAAAAATCAGTCTTACCAAGGATATTGTATTAACCACTACTAATTGGGTTGTGGAGGTCAAACAGGCGGTCGCTCCATTTTTTTACTTGAGATGAATTTGCTCTTGACTTTAGTGCTAGGTTAGGGGTGACAGAGATAAAGCCGACAATGGAGCGAGCTTACCCATAAGAACCCTGTTCACTGTAAATTGGTACTAACTCAATGTAATATACTGGTATTCATCAGTGGTTACTGCAATCCAACCCCAACATACTTGCTAAAAGGCTAGGTCATATTAAAGACTAATATACAACAAAAGGAAACACAGCTCTGCCATTATCCGCGAACTTGTTCAATGTTGAAATTCAGAATTTAATTTGAAACTAAACCAGAGCAGACTTGTTATGTTTAAACTTTTAGCACTAAATGGCTGGAAAGGACGTCTGTTATATCACGAAACGTACTGTTTGATATTCAATTAGTTTTAAGTTTGAAACTTAAAGTTCGGGTAACAGCCTGTTTAGTGGTGAAACACGACTGTATTTCTAAAGGTCAGTAAGAGGTTTGTAGAGGTCAGACTCCGTCGAGCCAGCATGACAGGTAGTAATCAGTTATTTGACCTAGGATGCAAGAGCGAGCGAAGCGAGCTCGGGACTTGGGGCACCCCGAATAGACAGTCGCGTTTGTGAAAGTCGAGTCACGTAAATGCTTGTGTTGCTTTGAGTTTGAGTGGACCTGTCCTGTTAGTAATAGCTTCGAGTAGACCTGTCCTGTTAGTAACTTTGAAAAATCACATTTACACATCGTCTTTTTACAAACTAGATGAGGCCGGTGTTTCGTAACTCACCACTCACTGAGAAGGACAGTCAAACGTCGACCATGCAGGTTTGTGTCTGAGATCGTCTTTTGAAGAAAGAACCACACAGATTTCAGTGGACCTGTCCAGTCAGTGAAAGCATTAATTTGTCAGTTATCGTATTCAACTACTTAAATGGTAACACTGGAAGCCAACCCCAATGTAATTAGGTATTTAGAAAGGAAATTAGAAAAAATGTTTTTTTTTTTACATAATTAATAAATCCACCACAAATAAGAACATTTATGGAAGAAAAAAATCTTAATTATTTTTTAATAATTAATTATGACCAATTTAAAAGTGATAAATTCGATCAAAATTGACGTGAACACAAACGCGCCCAAATTGCTCGCCTCGGTTGTGACGTCACGATCATAAAGAATTTCCTTAGCACTGTGTCAACTGGCTTCTACAATAACAATTTCAAAGTTGGAACACGTACTATCGATGTATAGAAATTGATATGATAGTGACGTCAAACCACTGCACCGCCCCGCCGGGCACTGCCGGCGTGTTTTCGGCTCGGAGTTTAAATAATGATTTTGAATTTAATATAACTTCTTAATTAGAGCAAAAAAAAAAACTAAAATAAAAGGTTTGTTATGAAACAAATATAATGTTCTTTCCGTTAAAGACAAAAAAAAAATCATTGAAAGGACCAATTGGGAAAGGGCTAGGCAGATGATTTTAGATGTAATGACAAGCTCTCTCACAAGATTTATTCCGTTTGTTCGTTCAAAAATAAATATTTGCGTCACAAATCGGGACAGTAATGATATTCTGAGTGCCATTAGCCCCGAACTAAACTAGGCTAAGCCTGCATCTTCAGATCCAATACGGAGATTTGCATTAATTTCCATTATGTACAAACATCTTACGCTGCTAATACATACTTCGCGTAATCTAAGGATATGCTATTAGTTGGAGAATATGTTATGAGGTATCAATCAGGGAACGTGATATATTAATACAAGCTTATGAACAATGCCGCGTGGACTTCGAATTCCCAAGATCGTCCTACCGGTACAGAAATTATCTAATGCGGTACTTTCAGTTATGAGTTGTTTTAGTGCTAAATTTGTTCAGTCGTTTTTGTGAGATAGAGTAATCAACATTCATGAATTCATTCTCACAATATTTCACATTTGCAGTAAGAAATCAAATTCAGTCATTTAGTCATTTATTTAGTCATTTAGCTAAACTTTGTCCATGGGGCAACTTTATAATTGTGAAAAAAAAAACAGTTCTTACATACATTATTCTGTCCTCGATAGTTATTCGTAAGTCAGCTTCCAAACCTGCCTCATCATGCCATCTGGCCTCTACCAATCATTCATCACAAACCTTTGATGATGATTGTGTCTTTCGGTTTTTCATTCTGTTGAAGCATGAAGGGAACACGCTCAGTAAATAAATTGATCAATGGTTATCCATTCGCGTATTAACCACGGCAAGCATTGCATAACTTTGAAGATCGCCCCATGCGCTTATTATGGCTCAGTAAAGATCATAGTCATAAGAAAACTAGGCTTCAAAGTAGCAAGGAATCCTCAACATGTATTTACCAACAAACCGAGCAAAATGACTAATACTCGTCCCTTATCTGTCTGAGAAAACGCGTCTACCCCGAATTGGGACAGTTACAATCCAGGCGAACGTTGATCATAATTCTAATCACGTAACACAAAGCTCGCATGACCCACATTCTATTTATACCTTCCCGTCACCAAAATAAATGCTATTTTTCCGCCCCAATAAATAACTATTTGTTTTTCCAATAAATTAAAAGAGGAAAAATATTTGCCATGTTAATGGTTGACGATCGAAGGGAAACTCGTGTTTGATGGGTCTTGATAATGGGTTTAAGGAATAAGTGATGAGCGGAAATTGAAAATGCTATAATTTTCGAAAAATCGCATTTGTATTTGTCAACACAACAATTTCACAACTAAATTCATCGATTTTGCGGATTTATCCCGACAATAGTCAATATCAATAACTGTTTCCAAGATGACATTAACTGCTCTTTTGAAGAAGAACAGCCTGAAAAACTGCATAGTTTTAATGGTGAAAACAGACTTTTCTTTATAAGAGTGACTGAAGGAAAATGTATTTTTTTTACTAGTCTACAATCAGAATTTGACCCGTAATGTCAGCCATACACGATCCTAGGTCACCGTTAAGTTTTCAAAACTTGAAGCGGTATTAGGTAAACTTCACTTTGTATGGCTATCAGAAATAGACTTGGCATGTAGACTACTAGCTACACTACAAGTATACCGAATACCGCTGCAATCTTGACGGTAAAACTGGATCGTGTTTGGCTCACTTAATCCATCTAAAATTTTCCATCCCTAGAAAATCAAACGTACAAGGGTCGTTCCTATGTTAAATAGGTGCGTCCACACAGAGCGCGCAGCCTCGCGAGGCATTTTCCGCGCGAGGAAACTGACAAGCGAGGCTGCTCACTCTGTGTGGACCGTCTATTGTTTTTCGACCGAGACACCAAACAATATACGCGAGCAAAACAAAAGCCGACACTGGATGGCTCGGCCGCTCGGTCGCTCGACCGCGGCAGCGCTGTCACTTGCTTCGCCCAAGACACGTCCACACCAACCGAGTTGCTTCGCGCGGAAAATGCTTCGCGAGGCTGCGCGCTCTGTGGGGACGCACCTATTGAAGAAAACTTACATGAAAAACAAGATGGATTATGTTCGTATTATAATGATTGAGGAGAAATTTCACCTTGTTACTATCAGAGTATGTTTTTGATAAAATAATGAGGGAATCCGTGAAGTTAGTCTGTACATTATTTCAGAAGCTACCAGGTTGTTACAAATTATGATAAATGTGAGGTTTTGTGGAATTTGAACGGAGTATAAAAAGTAGTTCTTTGCTATTTTTATTCCGTTACCACATAATTATATCGCGAATTTTAATGAAGGTTTTCCGTTATTTATTGTGTATTTTCATACTTTGTCTGAGACATTTTTACTGTTTTTCAGATTATTTTGTACGTAAAATTCTTCTTTTAATAAAAAAAAAAAATAAGTTAAAATAACTAAAACCCGACTACGAAAAAATCGCGCACTAAAAAGTATAAAACAAGAACAATCCGTGTTACAGAAATTTTTAATTAATAGCCGTGGTCGTATGCCACCTAGCCAATAAAGATTGTGTGAAACCTATCTATAACCAGCGGACAACTGAGACGCTTCTAACGACACATCATTTGTCAAGTAGTGATAAGTATTTCAGAAGTTATGAGGGAACAGATGAACATACATACATACATACAAACATACATACATACAGGTCAAAATCATAACACTCCTTTTTGCTTCGCCGTAGTCGGGTAATAAATGTTAACTTCTTTAAAAATTACAGGAAAAATAAACTGCGGAATATTTTTTCCTGAAACTTTTATCTCAACACGTTAATTATCTAGCTACTTATAATAATTTGTTTACTAAAATCAGTCGGAAGTAACAGTCGTATTTTGTAGCTTCGTTTGAAAATGTAGTAGGAAAAATATTTCTCAGAAAAAAACATGTTTTTCATGGCTAATAGGTAATATCATTAGACCTTGACAATATTTACATTTATTTGATACGGCAAACTCATTTTGTAATTATACTTATTACCCCGGTAAGTATGATTCCATCAAAAACATAAATGTAAAATGAGAGCCGAGTTCAATAATATAATTATTATGATATATGCCTTGGTTGTTGACTTCAACGAAAAAAGAAGTGAAATCAAAATAGGTGCCAAGTTCAATGGTCAGTCCTGAAATTTATTTATAAAAACATTAAATTTAATTCTTCTTATAACTTAGGATAATATATTGTAGCCTAATTTTTGACTTGCCTAGTTCTCATATACGAATTATTATGTTCGATGGTTAGTTTCTACCAGCAAGCCAAATTTTCGGAATATTAAAATAAAAACCGACAATTAACAGGGTTAGAACTTGGGAAGGCTATAATATAATTCGTATATGAAAACTAGCCGAGTCAAAAATTAGGCTACAATATAGTATCCTAAGTTATAAGAAGAAATATATTTTAATTTGTTATAAATAAATTTCAGGACTGACCATTGAACTCGGCACCTATTTAGACTTCACATTTTATGTTTTTGATGAGGCTTTTGCCCAGCAATAGGAATATTAAAAAAAAAAAACATCATAACCTAAGAGTCAGTGTTGGCCAAGAGGTTTCGGCCCCGACTCACGAGTTGTTGGTTCATATTTTGAACCTATTACTGTGTGTGATTGGCGTATTACTAGTTGTAATTTAATTCACCACAGCTGCTCTTAAAATGGTGAAGGAAAACATCAAATAATGTTAACTACTATTCTATTGCTAGCATTCGTCATTCCACTGCTTCTCCCCATGACTTTTAGTATTTTCAATCTAGATTTATGCCTCCTGCAGACACACGCGTTTAATCGCGCGGGGCGACATTCGCGGTCCATTCGCAGTATTTTTAGAGTGGAAATTAGCTAGGCTCGTTGTCGCAGCGCGATTAATCGCGTGTGTCTGCAGGAGGCTTTAAAGTGGACTACTAGTCGTAGGTCGTGACCAGCTCATCCCGCCATTGTTTATGAGGTTCCGAAAGTGGACTCTGTACTTAAGTCAAGTATTTTTACACTAATAATGAATAGGTTTACCTTCTCCATGGTTTTATATAAGTCGTAGTAGAAAACTCACACAGATATCATTACAATTTCTCTTTTAACGATAAGTGCCTACTCCTGTCCCCAAAATCACTGAACCTTCTCAAAACCATGATAAATAGACGTTTATCTCTTATAATTTAGGGCCGCGCATATCAAAGCGGTCTCAATTTCTCTCATTGATTGATTACGTCTACCGAGGGGCAGCCCTAGCCGGATTTGCACATTTTTCAAACTGTGACACCCCTGACAATGGCTTTATTGAATGACGCTATCTAAGATTGATAGTTTTGCTAATTTCGTACTTAAAGGTTGAATGTTTTTGAATCGATTTAAGGTATAAACTAGGAGCTTAAAAGGCCACTTTTTCAGAATCGTAATAATTTTTTCGGTAAGATTCGTAAAACTGCAATATTGTATTCTATTGTTCAAGCGATACCGAATAACCTTATTTAGAATGCGTCAAGACTGCTTTTAAAAGCCAGGTTGAGCCTAGGTTTAGGACACTCCGCTATTCAAATGGTCATAATTACAATTTTCAGTTTTTAACTATTATTCCAATACCGTGCGACATTTTAATTTACATACACATAAAACTAGACCCGCAACGACTACTTGTAGGCCATTAAAATATTTGTTCCGTTCAGGGATCAAACCCGCGACAGGCAATGCAGCTGCTACGAAAGAACCATGCCAAGAACTTTACTCCGAAATAACTTTAGGCGGTACGTACAAATTTTCACGTTATGTAAAAACACCTTTATCAGTTCGGTTCGTTTACAAAGATTGAAATACTGTTTTGTATTTCGATTCAATTCACAGAATTATCTGCCTAGGATAGATAGAATAGACTTAACTTAATCATTACTTGCTGAAATATCTAGAATTCTAGAAGAAACTGGGCTCAAAGGACCTTTGGGAATGAGTTGGTATTCAACTTGTAATTTTCGTTAGTTTTACTTGTTTCTTGGTTTGTCTTAGCATCTCCTCGAATTTATCTTATCCTTGCTGAATTAACTTTGTGCTAATTAGCGCTTCTAGCAATAGGTACATATAAGTGTTCTATAATTTGAAATTTATAAGTGCATTTGACGTATAATTATTTGATCGTGATTAATCGTGTTTCCTCGGTATGATTTTCAATCATAAGCAGCGTATGAAGTTAGCATTAATTTTGACCAAATTAAGCATTAAGACTTATTTACCAACCGTTGGAATATTTTTAATTTCGCCATTAGGTTTCTCAAAAATATAATATTCTGACGACACGATTGGCGCACGGTTTCGATCCCCGCCGAAACAAATATTTCTATGATCTACAAATAGTTGTTTCGGGTTTGGGCAGTTATGAGAAAGTTTTAATTTTCTGCTGATTGCGAAATAATAATTCCAAATGTAAAATATCTCATTCCATGAATCCGTAAAATAGTAAACACTAGAAAAGGAAGTGCTGAATTGAGAACCTCCATCATAATATTCTCAGAATCGAAACAAAAAAAATAGTAAAGTCAATTTCAAACTGACACAATTTACTCAATTTACGACCCTCTACTCGATGTAGCAGAAAAATCTTCACATTAATGACCACTCAAGCCTTTTATTGTTCCTATTAGTAAAAAAAAAACTGTCTTTTCCTCTTCGATTTTGAGATTGCTACACTATAGAATAATTGCTTCCTTGAAGAGTTCAGTTCCGTTGAATATGAAATTAAAATGAAAAAAAATCGCAGAATATTTGTTGTGCTCGTGTTTTAGATTTTAGTTAAAATTTGTAAGTCATTGAAGTCAGACACTTATTCTGGACGCATAAGATGACTAATTCTATTTTTATTCTACCAAGAAGGTTAGACAAGCTTATCATACGACTTGTCAACTTGTCATACGACTCGAATTTTTAGACCTACTCGGACACGACATATAGAACACTGAAGAATAGTTAAACATTTTATTATCTACATTTTGAACATCGCCATGCTTAGGGCGATAGAAATATTCCTATATTTTATCAAATTTGTCTATTCCATTGTCAACATAACCTATTCCTAAGGTATCATGTTACGTGCGCCTCGTCGTTTATTGGTCCTTTTATACTCGTAGACATAGTCATCTAATGCCACATAGTTATACTATAGTATGGGCATATCCGTACGTCCAAAACCTTATGTTTTTCTAAACAACAAGCCGACATTATCAACTACTATTAATTTCCGTCGCAGCATCAAAACCACACCTTAACATTTTAGGGTTCAGCATCGAACAGGAAAACGGTCGTCCGTCAGTTTTGAAGTGTGTCAGTCACACAGTTACTACGAAATTGAGTCAAAGATTTATTGGAATTGGGATGTCATTGTTTCAAAAGACTTCGGTCGTAATTTATGTTATTGTGTTTTTGCTCATATTTTAGGAAGTTTATTAAACAAAAGGGTTAGGTGTGTTGTTTTTGTTTACCTTCAAAAGGTCGCTTTATTTGGAAATAGCACCGTTATAAATAGGTTTGGAAAGGTTCAAATTTACCTATAAAGCAAAGTTACTCGTAGTAAGCCAAAGCCTAGCGCAGTAGCGCTTCATCCTAAAATGAACCTTATTCATTTAGAGTTAGGGTTCTCACTCATAAAAGACAGATTAATACGCTGTAAGAATTTATGGTTACGGTTGATTAAAACATGTCAGTACGGTTGAAAACGCCGGGATCACAGATGAAATATCGGAAATAAAAAAACTAAAATGGTTTTCCATTTTAGTTTAAGTGACCGTTTAAGATTTTTTAGGTTACATTTTGTGTATAATACGGCTTACCATTATCTTATCGCAGGCTATTTTATCGCGGGCTCTGAGCGCGGCGCGGCACGGCGTCCGAATAAAAAAAAATCCAAAAAACCTAACGAAAACACCTAAGGAAAATACCTGACACCACGCATCGTCTAACATTGTTTCAGTTCGGGAGACTTCGGCAATCATAAAACTTTCCGTCATAAAAACAATTTACTTTTTCTTACTGATTCTAAACGGCCTGCTACAAAAGGAGTTTTCACAATGAAACCTACTTATAAAATTCTCCTACAACAAAGAAGATCTTTATTACAGTTGTGCACCACAAACATTTTAAATTAATTATATTCTCTTTAAATATACGCGGTAGGCAATTTTATTATTTTAAAATAAAAATAAAATGTTATGCAATAGCTTCACCGCGGTAGTCTCCGAGTGCCACATGTATTTATTTCCTTCAGGGATTCATTGAGTTAGTTTTTTTTTTTTGTTAGCCATTAATGTCTTTATGCTGGTCAGAGGCCATCTCCCATTAGGGACACGATATCGCAACCCTATGTAGCGATATCGATATAGTATCGGTATCGAAACAAAAGTATCAAATTGGTAGTAGCATCGAAACGAAAGTATCGATATGAGTAAGTATCGAATGAATTTGGAGTTTCCCTACTACTTTTATTTTATCTTTGTAATGGTAGTCATCAAATGAGTCCTCCCACCCAGGGCAGGACAGGAGGGACTGTCAGACTTGTACTGACTAAAATCCACGGTGTCCTTCAATAGCCCTTTACGTTCCAGGGTCATGGTAATTCGATAAGTCCCGCGACCCCGTCAGGCTTTGGCCCTCTACAGGGGGGCCCCGTCATCATGCTGACGCTCTTTGAGGCGCGCGTGGAACACAACGCGCCGTCGACCCGGGCATGGTCATAACTATGCATCCCTTTCTTACGCCTTCACAATGCACAGAGAAAAAAACAGTCTGTTGCTATTTTAGTTAAGGTTTCTATTGTTTTAGTTATTATTCTCAGGTTCAGAATAGCTATCTAAAAACATTAAGCTGATGCGTTAAATTGGTATTTATGAGTTAGTTGTTATTTTAATTTTTTTATGGAATCGATACTTGATGCTAAGTACTGATATTAGTACTAGTATCGAAAGAAAGTATCGAATATCTGAATACTAGTATCGAATCAAAAAGTAGCGATATGAGTAAAGTATCGGATTCGATATCGTGTCCCTATCTCCCATATCTTTCTAAGTGTCTACTCTTTTCGAGTTCGGTGGCACTATTAGGCATCTTTGTGAGTCCAGGGCATCTTTCGACCTTTTTCTAGGCCAGCATCGCCGTCCATCCGTAGCCAGGTTTCACATTAGACCATAACTGTAAATATACGACACTGACATAGTGTCCACTATATCGCTTATTTTCACTAGAAATGAATTAATCTACCGTTGTCGGATCGCTACCGTTACTGTCTGATGTAAAAGCTACCACTATTTATACTTTACCCAGCTGCCATAACGCATGCGGTTTATTGTGTTAGGATAAAATTTAATAAACTAGGAAACCAATTACATCCTATGGACATTTTACCAAACCACTTTGCATTCCCTTCCAATTACGTAAAAGACAAGTCCTTAATTTAAAATAAGAGATAACGTAATAATATAATGAATGGCTCTTCTATAGTTTCACATAAAATAATTGCCATTTGACCTTTGTTCGCTTCAGGGAAATTAGAATCGTGTTGTAGGGTCAGTAACCTTTATCTACCCTCATTTCAAAAATGCCTGAGGGTTAAAAGTTTTTGTTTTAACCCCAAAATACTTCGTGATGTGGTTATCTGTTTTAAAAGTATGTTTTATGGTCAAAGTATTGTTTCAAATTATTGAATAAATACTGATAATACAAATGATCCCCGAAGGGTTCAGCAGAGATGTAGCTAATTGTACCTAGGTACATATTTCGCCAATTATGTTTTAAAGACCCATGTAATAGGCGGCGAGCCTATTGCCATCAAACGGGCACAAATCCAGACCCTGTGGCTGCAACTGAGAAATTCCCCAATGGTAAAACCCAATAACACTGCCCGACTAAGGAATTGAACCTAGGACCTCATGCTCAGAATTTGCTCGTGCGCGCACTAGTCCGCCGAGGTAGTAAAAATAATTTAAATTGTTAAAGGAAATATTATGTTTGTATGGGATGAGGCCGTGAAGTTCTTGGGCACACTCACCGAAGTACAATCTGTGGAAGGGCAACAAGCAGGCAACCTTACGGCGATGATTCAAACTGTGAAGCTAAGCATCCACCAGTCTTTATGACAAAAATGTCAAATGAGTCCTCGGAGGCGTGGAAGTGATTGACAGACTTGTACTGACTGAAACCCACGGTGATCCTTCAATAGCCTTTTACGTTCCAGGGTCACGGTTACCTGATGAGACAGTTCCGCTTCCCCGAAATTAATATTAGATTAACTTTTGATCTAACAACTGACTTTTTTGTCTACGTTCGACTAAGTCAAGCGCGGCAATAGTTGGTATTTAGCTGACCATTACAAAAATGACTGCAATACTCCATGAAGGCTCGGTCATGTACTTTCTAAAGGGTTAGGAGTATCGCTTCACACTATTTAGGATTCCCAGTTCTTGGCCGCAGTTAGGACATAATTCTCAGAAGAAAAAAAAATCTTTTCATGTGTCTACAGCGGGACAAAAGCCTCATTAAATCTTCAGTTTTATCAACACTTTTAAATAAAGAAGCATAGCTTAAAAAAGATGATAGCCTTGTTAAATTATGCAAGAGATTGTGGTGGTATCAGACCGTGTCTAATGCCTTTTAAGTGTTCTTTAAGTTTTTAACCTAGCCTTAATATTAGGGCTAAGTGCTTAAAACCAGCACTTAGCAGAGCTGAGGTAGGATCTTTTAAGAAAATTGGTAATTAACTTATCTAAGGGGAGATGTCGAAATACCAAGTATCGTCTGTTTTATGTAACTTTAACTTCAGAGTGACTTATTTAATACTCGTCTAGACTTTTCCCAACTAAGTTTAAGCTGGATTCCAGTTAGACGATCGATATTATAGTAGACTAGTTATTTTTTCGACTGAATACCTTCAACGAAAATTGAGAGTCACAAACAATGTACTTCACTCTCAATATGTTCCATTGTCAAATGGGTTAAAGAATTATGGGTAAAGTGACCCTTATAGCACTCCAATCTATGTATCAAATGAAAGTACTTGAAAAGTGTATCATTTCATTTAATAGCAGCAAACCTATAAAAAAAATTTAACCGCCTTCAAAAACAACCACAAAAAAGGGTAAAATAACCTACAAAATAACTTTTCTTTCGGAAGTCGGTGGCTTTGTTTTTTTATTTCGTTGTCTTCTATGCCACCGACTTCCGAAAGAAAAGTTATTTTGTAGGTTATTTTACCCTTTTTTGTGGTTGTTTTTGAAGGCGGTTAAATTTTTTTGAAAAAAGTTTTTTATTTTACTCTTTTTAGTTTAAATATTCAACCCAAATTCTTGTCAAATACATAATTTCTTACATGTGCACTAGAATTTGGTAATCCTTAGCACTGGTATTAACATCGCTCATGTACACAATAAGCTAATAAAATTCCCTATCAAAAACTGCTGAACCGATTTTGATGAAACTTGCAGTGTTCCCTAAAGTGAACTATTCCTCGTACAACAAAAAAAGAATTTTGAAAATCGGTCCACAATTGGCGGAGTAATCGCGTAACAAACACTCAAAAAAGTAAAACTCATCACATCATCCATCAATAAAAATGCTCACAAAATAAAAAGTACTGAACCAAATTGGATGAAATTTTTATGGGACCAATGGGAAAGTATACTGCATCGAACGAAAAAAGAATTACACTAATCGGACCAGAAACCTCGGAGTAATCGGTGTACATACATAAAAAAAAAAAAACTCCTCCTTTTTGAAGTCGGTTAAAAACAATAGGATTTTTTTTAAATTCGCCTCGACTTACGAGTAGTAGATCGTGGGTTCGAACCCCGTCAGGCGCATTTTTTTTTTTCTTAGCCTGTACTGTCCCACTGCTGAGCAAAGGCCTCCCCCAATTCCTTCCAGGAGCTCTTTTCCTGGGCCGCTTCGAACCAGCCCCCATGGTAAGCGTCCAGGTCGTCTCGCCACCTTTTTCTGGGCCGGCCTCGGCGGCGCCGTCCATCTCCCGGCACCCATTGTGTGGAGATCTTTGCCCAGCGGTCCTCCTGCATGCGACAGACATGACCCGCCCAGTCCCACTTCAGCCTAGCAGCTTTCCTGCCAACATCGATTATGCCAGTTTTGGAACGCAGCGTAGTGTTTCGCACCTTGTCTTCTCTTTTTACACCTAGAATGCTGCGTTCCATTGCCCGTTGGCAAACTCCAAGGCGGGACTTTTGCGATTCGGTGAGTGACCAAGTCTGAGCACCATAGGTTAGGACGGGCAGTATACACATATCGATGAGTTTTCGCTTCAGGGAAATCGGTAGATCACCCTTCATTAGCGTCTTCATGGACCAGTAGCTTTTCCAGGCGCATTACTTTGTGTAATTTATTTCAACACCACTGCTCTCAAAACGGTGAAGGAAAACATCGTGAGGAAACCGGCATGTCCTAGAACCAAAAATTCGAAGACATGTGACATCTACCAATCCGCACTGGGCCCGCGTGGTAGATTACGGCCCACTCCCTCTCACAGAGAGGTGGCCTGTGTCCCAGCAGTGGGAACATTTATAGGCTGATGATGATGATGATGAAAAAAATCTATTTTCCGAAGAAAACTTCTAGTTCATTAAATTAAAGCTATTTCTCATATTGTGTACAGATGGTTAATTTATGAACATAACCGGACCTAGTGGCAACTATAATAAGCGAACAAATAGATGAAATCTGCGCCAGTACACTTCAAGAAAACGACGCATTACACTAGAATCATGTTCAGTGATATCACCCAGGTGAACAAAGTGGAATAAACCCGCCATTGACCCGGGCATGGTCCACGGTCAAGCGGCGAGTTGCCCATCACTCGCCGCCCGCATGCCCGCGTCTACGGTGGCCGGAGATCATCTTGCGACGTCCGACGCCGTGGGCGTCTACCACTGCGGCTGGCGGGTGGAGGGAGGGCGCTGTCCTCTCCCTCTTGCGGCCCGCCTCCTCCTTCGATTTATTCCCCTCCTTCGCGAGCATGACTGCTTCGCAGAAGGAGGCGACCGCTTCCCACTCCGTCTCGCCCCGCAGCATGGCCTCGACTAATGCCGGGTGCGAGAGGTCTCCGCCTATCACCGTCGTGAGTCGTGAGGACACGGCGGTGCTCTGCCCAGGCGGGGCAGCTTGCACCGTATGCTCCACTGTGTCCTCCGGGTGATCTTCGCAGTGGACACCCAGGCGTTTCTTCCCTACCTTTCCGACACAGGTACCTCCCGTAACTTCCGTGTCCGGTGACGGTGAGGACCTGCGTCATGCGGTAGGTCAGGACGCCGTGACGCCTTTCTAGCCACTCCTCAAAGAGGGGTCTTACCGCCGCGATTGCGGCGTGCCCGAACCTCGGTTGCGTCAGTCGTTCCCTTCATACTGCCCTGAGATCGCGCCGGAGCTCTTCCCGCCACGCCTCGACTTGTCGGGGCAGCGAGAAGTTTCCCCAGCGCTGCGCCTCCACGCGCCACTCATAGGCGCGCTGGAGGGCAGTCGCCTCCAGATCCCAGGGCAGTAATCCGGCAAATCCACAGACTGACTTAGGCCCGGTATCCACCAAAGCGGAGAGGAGAGGAGATGTGTTTGAATAACCAATCAGAAATCCACATCTCCTCTCCCCTCCGCTTTGGTGGATACCGGGCCTTAGGCAAACGCGGCTTAACTTTGACGATCGACTTATGTGTATACAGCGATGAGCTCTTCTTGTAACCATATACAATACCTGGTTCACCATTCATCTCAACAAACAGTCGTAAATAGATCTACAATACATATTTACAATTCAGGAGCCATGAGTGTGAAACGTTTATTTATTTCAATGAACATCGCAGTGCACATAAACATTTCTCACTGTTAATGTATCTCCCGACCTGCGATATACATCTCCGAGTAGACATTTTGCATGCTGATACACGTGGTAAGGAGAAGGCTCAGTCGTTACAAACTAAAAAATTGTATACTTAGCTGCAATCTATAAAATGAAAGAAATTCTATGAATATAAATAATTTTCAAGACCCAAGCGAAAATGGCGAGGTGAATAGGACCGCTTTATGAAAGACCGGACAATTGGAAACAGTGACAGGAGGCTTTTGCTGAGGAGTGGGATACTATGGACTGATGCATGACTATTTTTGGTGACGAAAATCACAATCTCATCGTTTTTAGGGTTCCGTAGTCAACAAGGAACCCTTATAGTTTCGCCATGTCCGTCCGTCCGTCCGTCCGTCCGTCCGTCTGTCTGTCCGCAGCTTAGCTCAGAGACGCCCAGCACTAGAAAGCTGTAATTTGGTGTAAATATACGGATTTGTTGCGTCAAAAAAGTGGTAAAATAAAATCTCGTAAAATATTTTTTTTTAGGGTACCTCCTGTACACGTAAAGCGGGGATGTTTTTTTTTTTCTCGCGTACCCCTTAGTGTAAATGTAAGTTAGTGCAAATGTAAGTTTGTCAACTTCATTTTTACAGCTATAATAGGTAGTGGAGTGGAGTGGAGTGCAGTGGAGTGGAGTGCAGTGCAGTGGAGTGGAGTGGAGTGGAGTGGAGCGGAGTGGAGTGGAGTGGAGTGGAGTGGAGCGGAGTGGAGTGGAGTGGAGCGGAGTGGAGTGGAGCGGAGCGGAGTGGAGTGGAAGGGAGTGGAGCGGAGCGGAGTGGAGTAGAGCGGAGTGGAGCAGAGTGGAGCGGAGTGGAGCGGAGTGGAGCGAAGTGGAGCGGAGTGGAGTGGGGTAGTGTGGGGTAGAGGGTCGAAAATCGCTTGAACCTTTTTAACAGGTTCATAGCGATTTTCGACGTGCCTTGACACCTCTCAAGTTTTTTTTTTTAATACGTCATAAATCGTAAACCTTTCAAAGTTGGAACCAACTACAAGAACTTTTATAGTATGTTATTACTTGCTGCTACGGAACCCTTTATGGGCGAGTCCGACTCGCTCTTGGCCGGTTTTTTATTATAAAATTTCTGCACTCAATTAATTGTTTATGAACTTTTCAAAAATATTGGGGTTTTGAATATTTTTTTTTCATTTTAAACTCGTTGAACATAAGATATTGATTTATCAGAATTATAAGATTGTTTTGCACGCCATCCAGCGTGCCAATGTTTAAACTTCGCCTTTCGTTTGCTTGTCAAAAGTCACGCACACAAATAAAGAAGTGTCAAATTTTGCCGGGATTTCACTATTGTTTTTCTGAGTAATTAATATAAGTTACTGCCTAAAAAAAGAAAACTATTTTTAAAAAAGACTACTAGTTTTTGGTTGTTTTCAATATTCATGATTTATTTAACTAGTGATCGTTGGAACTTCTGCATCTATCTTCTTAACGTCTCCATTGTTTGGCGTCCAGCCACCGTCTCAAGTGGTGGTCTAACTTCCAGATATGCAACTAGGTGCAACACTACGCTATGGGGAACGAGTGTGGAGTGTGCGAGTCATTAACCCGCCATTGGTGACGTAAATTTGACTTACATCGTTGGTGACCCCGGTCTTACGCACCGGGATTTTTGACACTGAGTTTTTCGATAATTTACGGTTTAAACTACTTTTCATTGGAAAGGTTATAAAATATGATCTTTAATTTGTTAATAAAACCCAAGTATTTCAAAGAATAATATCTTTTATTAGTATTAGACAATATCTTTGGATGCACTAAAATTATGACTTGTTTGAAACAATGTTTTTATAAACTACAAAAAATATAAAAATCTTAATGAATTAACAATAAAATCAAGTTTAGTCAGTCTTATGACATTGAGGACATAAAATAAAAAAAATAAAAAATGGCAATACTTCTACCAAAAAAAGAAAAAGTTATTACTAAAATCACTAATCTTCAACAGCCAAACAACTAGAGCAAGTAGGTGCTATGTGCTCAAGACATATAATTTTTTTACATTTATGACAATTGAACCTTGTTTTTCGGTTTTTTTGCCAACCACATTCAAAGCAACGACCATTCATCCAAGGACCAGCTACTCCAGGCACATCATCATCATTTGAATGAAAAAGACGTAAAATGTCGATCAAATCTGAAAAATCGCCTACTAATAATAGTATTATATGATTTAACTGTAAATTATAAAAACACCTTATCAAATCAAAACAATCATCTTATCAATATAAGTAAAATATAAAAAATAACAATAACCATTTGACTTACTTAGTTGGTGACGCCGGTCTCACGCACCGGGTTGGCGTCAAATCTCGGAAACGTGGCCCGCGGTGCTGTCGCGGGGTAGACTGGCGGTACGGGGTACGGAATTAGGCAGCTACTCAAAACCACAGTGTATCTCCGTGCACGGTGTTAAAAATATTTGCTTTTTTTCAATCACCCGGTCTCACAGACATATAGGTCACCAATGGCGGGTTAACATACGAAACTATTGAAATATTGTTAATTTCACAATAGGTTCTTATAGAACTGACTGTGCAAATGTGTTTACTAGAATATGGGGATCCCGTGTGATGAAAAGGAATGAGGGAAATTATTTGCAATGTTAGAAAGATCAAAGAAACAATGGATGGATTGTGTAACAGATGCTGTGGCTAGACAGGAGGTGATAAGTGAGTGTTAAGAATGGAAATGAATTAAGATAAAGACAAGAAGAGATGGGTCGGGGTCATTATTTTATGATTTTAAAAGTTTGTAAACGTGTTTTATTCTAAGAAAGAAAGCATATAAAAACATATTTTATTATGCTTTCTTTCTTAGAATTATATCTATATATATAAAAGAAAGTCGTGTTAGTTACACTATTTATAACTCAAGAACGGCTGAACCGATTTGGCTGAAATTTGGTGGGGAGGTAGCTTAGAACCAGGAGAAACATATAGGATACTTTTTTACCTTTTTTTTTGTTTCGTCCCGTTTAGTGGGACGTGACATAAAACCGAAAACGTGGTATAATAAAACGCAACTGACATGGAATGACAGCAAAATGAAAAATGTATCAATCAAAACATCAATTGACCGGTCGATGTGTTTGTATTGAGTTTCTAAGCTTATTGTGCCGATATTATCATAATTATCGATGCCATGCCGCCACCAAGACGATCAAATTTTTATCCTGTTTCCGTGAGACGTGACATAAAACGTTAGTAACATCATGATCACGAAGAAGGTGTAGGTGCCGAAATTGAATAAGGGATCTGAACAAAAAGTACTAGGAAAACATGAAGAATAATTATGCCGCCCACCGATCTTCAATGCTAAAATAGTATTTCGGTGAATAAGTACTGAAAAAATGTACTAGAACTGCGATTCAATACAACCATACGACGAAGAAACGCTTGGGTGTCGCCACTGCGAGGATCGCTCGGAGGACACGGTGGAGCATACGCTGCAGGACTGCCCCGCTGTTGGCAGATGTCGAATCGAAGATCTGGAACACCTGTTGTGGAACTCCAAAGCCCTGCGACACTATAACATATATAGGAATGCCGTCTTTTTTTTTTTTTTTTTTTAGCGTGGTAAATTCATCAAATGAGTCCTCCCACCCCGGGCAGGGCGGGAGGGACTGTCAGACTTGTACTGACTAAAATCCACGGTGTCCTTCAATAGCCCGTTATGTCCCGGGGTCACGGTAATGAGATAAGTCCCGCGACCCCGGCAGGAATGCCGTCTAAGCAAAATTTCTTTAGTCTTACAAAAATGAAAGATCTGGAACGTCTCAAATCGTCTCGGGGCTCTTAGAATTCGACATCAGACGTTTCAGATCTTCAACTTTGAGTTGTCGCTGGCATAAGCAATAGGATCCGCGTACGAAGTCGCGGGCAGAAGCTAGTTATATTATATTTCTACATATTTTCACTTACTTCTTCACTATTTTACCACTAAAAAGGACCGTAAATTAACCTCTGTCATTCCAAATAGAAATCATTTAGCCAAAACAATTTTTGGCGCACTATAAATTACAATTATCATCAATTATATTATGTATGAGACATCAGACGCTCTTCCACCATATCATAACGATTCACAACACAAATTAATATATAATCTCCACCAACGCACTTATTAACTTATTCGTTGAATAAAAATCGTTTTTATTAAAACACAATAGAGGTTAAAACCCCAAAGTGCAATACCCTTAGTGTCACAGTGTTGTGCATTGAAAACATATTAAATGCTAATAAAATGGCACTAGAGTGGCAGTGTGGATAAAGGGTATTAAATTGCTCTTTCAAGTAAAAAGCTCTTTAAAGTTTCCAGTAAAAACTCATCTCCGATTTATAAAGTGGAATTTATTTGTTCAACAATGGATACATTACCTAGCAGTTTTTGCGTTATAGTGTTTTTCTCATAGCAATAAATTTTCATTGCTAGTTATGCTGTGTGGGTAATCATCAACTCATCATCTGCCTGCCTTTTCCCAACTATGTATATTGGGGTCGGCTTCCAGTCGAACCAGATGCAGCTGAATATCGGCCTGAAGATAGAATAGCTGGAAGATCGGCCTATGCGGCTGTAATTATATAGCCACGAGCCTCTATGCTGTGTAGGTAAATCATCAACTTTTCATATTGGGAACATCAACATCAGAACTATATTTAATCTCTATTCGATCAATATTTGAAAAACCTTATTTTTTGTGGTTTAAGTATATCGAATACTGATCATATTTTTATGTCAATTAATTTCAATCATTTTCATTTTTCTTACAGTTCAATGCTCTTAAAACGGTAAACGAAAGCATTGTGTAGAAACAAGCAATGTGAGTTTTTATGTTTGTAAACGCACCCACAACACAATAGAAACTCCTAGCATGGGGCAATTTTTTAAAAATATGGACTAATTAAGCTCCGCATACATCTTATATTTGTATAACCCACTTCATCACTCCTATTAGCTATTAACACCGTAATTATTTCAGTCATGTTCCGAATATGAACAATTTATTTAAGTATAAAGCGAACGCTAAGAAGATTACGTGCTAGGCTAAGTGCCTCGGTGTTTAGTACAATGGCGTGCAAAATAAATGACCCACTTTAAGAGCAGCTGAATTTCCTGTGCTAATAAAAATATTTCATTGAGAAGTTAATTACCAAAGGTTTTAGTTGGCGGTACCATAATAATTAAGAAGGTAATAAAGTTGCTTTACTTTGTTTTCTTGCAAGGACTTCGTTTAGAATTTCACGTCTGGAGAAACCATCTACTAGATTCTACCGTGGCCGTTCGTTCTAACTTTTGTTTTGATTCAGAAACTACAAAGACTTTAGAGAACAAATTAATTAATGTTTCATTGTGAAATAAAACTACCTACTTATTAAAAAAAAACTTTTAAAAAGGAACTAACTTCAAAAACAAACAAAAAAGAGCAAAAGGCTTTTTTTATTCATTGACTTTTGCAACAACATACAAACAAACTTACGGGTCGAACTGAGAACCTCGTATTTTTTGAAGACGTTTAAAATGACAATTAATACCTCACCAAGGCGTTCTATCCGATAGCCAAACTATAACTTCTCTCCCAAGTGACGCATTTGAACAGCAATTTATATCTGAATAGGTAGCTAAATTCATACAAAAACCTGATATCCGTTCATAACTCAACATGATCCCTTTGAAACCCTGAATCAATGATATTCAACACTAAACGTTAGGTCTAGACTGCTAACGACTTTGACAAATCTAATACATTTAACAGAAGCGCTCATTAATTTTGTCCGCCACTGTCTAATATCGTCATAGGTATAAAGATTAAGACGATTACAGTCAAAGACAGCCATAATATGATCTATAAGAGCCATCAGATTAAGTATAAGCCCCTCGTGTAGGCAGGGCTTAAAGAGTTCTTACCTAATGTGTTCGTGTCAGGGATTTTACTGAGTGCACGGATTTTGACTGTGATAGTACTACGCGTATAGAGAAAATTAGCTAAGCCAGCTTTTTTTATTTATTCTTAAATTTTTAATCATTTTTATTGACTACCAGCATCAAGAACAAAATTTTGGCTGCAGATGGTCAGGGTTCCAAAGTATAAAAATATAATTATTTTAAATCTATTAATAGTTTGTAAGTTTAGCTTCTTATCTAACAATGACTGAAAAAATTGCGAAAGTGAAAGAATTTGATTACGCTTTCATGTTTAAATCGCTGAACTGATTTTGATGAAATTCAGGAGACAGAAAGACTGTTATAATTATGAAGGGAGCAAGTGGAGCTGCGGACAAAAGCTAGTAATCTATATACGCAGAGGAAATAAAAACACTATAATGTTACTTTCCCACTTTCACAAGAACACGAAGTCAGTAAGCATCCTTACTTTACTCTCATGTGGTAAATACTTTGCAGCGAAATTGCTTTACTTACTGTTTTTAGTGCTGTTAAAAGAATGGCGCAGGAATACTAATGGCCGCGTGGGAGTTACGTGGGAAGGTATTAGTGGAAAGTTTGAGCTTTGAACGATGCGCGCAAGAGGGATTTGTTAGGACATTTTCTATGTAGTTAGTATGATGAAGTTTTTGGAGATTACTACTAGTTTACTTGCCTGGTATGTTGATAAAGCCGACTGCAGACGTATAATTTAATCCAATAATGTAATCTTGAAACTTTGCATATTTCAGACCATTCCTGGTTGTGGTTTTAGGGACACACGTTTTCAATAAAGTTGAAAATACTTGCAAGGCTCACTTCTCATGGCGCGTAATAATGTGCGCATGCACAGCGCTCTTTGCCATATGAAGGCAATGGCTCGGCGTGGCGCGGGCTGGCGCATAATTATTTATGTCGATAGAAGCTAGCATAAAAACACTTTGCAAGTGCATTCCAGTAACTATCCATCTGACCATCGAATTAGAAGCGTAGACTAAAACTGGGAACTATAATAATAATAATTATCTTCTGTGTTGGGATCAACGAGCAACTATTGATACTCACTATAATAATGAAGAAATCACAAAACACGTTCAATAAACATTATAGTACATTTGCGATTTCAATGCTCCCACAATCTTTTAAAACCAATCCTTTAATTAAAAATTAACACCGTAACGGTTTTTTCACAACAATTTTTCACCCTAAAAACAACGAACCCAAAAAATAAATTCACGCAAAGCCGCTCCATACTTCTTTAAAGTCCCATTCGCAATCGACTTTCGACCCAAATTAAATTTACATTAGCACGAACGCCCCAAAAACTCGTGGCCACAAAAGACAAGAGTCAACCCTCTCCTCGCCGTATAATGGAACATCTGTGTCGTACCTTCCACCATTTTTTACAGGAACCCCTATCAACTCTGTCAACCGCAATGTTTTAGAAAAACAGTGCGAAAGTGTAAGTCATAGGCACCTACATGGGTACGTGGGAGAGATAAGGCGTGCGTCAGAGTGAAGGCGGGGAGTATTTTTAGAGTTATTGAAAAAATATGGTATGTATATATTCATCGGTTTCAAAACTTGTTCGTAAGAAAAATTAGTATCTGAATATTTAGGCTAAATATTGTACCTAATTCACTAACCTGTATATTTAAAACTTGAGAACGGAGGAAATTAATAAGAAAAACACAGTTCAATCTAACTATAAAATTAAAACATCACTAAGCAAGTTAAGTAAGAGTCGTTTTAATTTATATACAAAGTAAACAAGTTCAAATAATTAGTATTCAATCCATAAAACAAACTTCTAATACTGTTCTAGATTTTATTACACCGCTATAAATACTGTTTAAATTTTTATTTTTACTATTTTTTGTCCAAATAAGTATTACAAACTTCTTTAGTCTTTACTACTAAAAAAGTGTGATTTCGTATGCTGTCATTATCTCCCCGCTCTGCTTGCAGTAAAACCTGTCCCACACAGTGGTTTTGACAAAGTTTTTGTCGTTAAAGTTAGACTTAGCGAAATTTCAATTTGACCGTTTTAACAGAGTACCTATTTTATCATTAGTGACCGTGAGTAGGCACAAGTGTTAAATAGTTTAAAAATATAAATTAGTCAAACATTTAGGATATTGTGTCTAAAAATGAAGACACCTCTTAGTTATAAAAATAAACGGTTGGTGCCAAATAGGACGCAGAAATTTATATTGTTTTTTCTCTGAAAGCTTGTTTAGTTGTTTTTTTTTTGGGTTAGACATAATTAATTTAACAAGTCTACCGTGAGTGGAGTGAAAGAGACTGACAGACTTGTGCTGACTAAGAATCACTCAGGTTTAAACCTTTTGCGTTCTAGAGCTGAAATACCCTATTTCTCTCAAGGCAAGGCAGCTACCTTAATAAGTTATATATTTTCTAAGATGCTACAATATTCCGCTATTATGATATTGAACCAAGTAAGCCAATCACTAAAGAGGTACAACCCTGTTAATAATCGAATTCTACAAGCATCTCTTACCTTGAACAAGACGAAATTCAAACATAAATTCTTGTATCTACCAAAGTACCTATCTTTCAGACAAAATCCTTAATAAGCTTACGACACCGACGAAAACAGATGGGGTAGGCTTTAAAGCCCACAAGGCAACTCTTGAAAAACAAACGGCTGTAATGAAACAACTTAGAACATTAATTAACGTTTGCGTTTAATTGAAATGTCCGGAATAATACCTATTAATTATATGGGGTGAGAATTAATTATGTTTTCTTATAATTATTTGATTCTTTGCATTTATTGCCTTGTTAGGCTGCTTTTCCACCAGAGATGCGCTATGTAGCTGTGCTGCGAGGATGTAAAAGGTGTGCTACGAAAAGGTGTGCTACGAAAGTGTGTGACCGTTTCCACTGACGCTACGCTATGTAGCTGTGCGGTAAGATGTGCTATGAAGATGCGTAGCTGCGCTTCGAAGATGCGCTGTCACGAGGTAGCTGCGCTATGAAGATGCGCCGCCACAAGGTAGCTGCGCAATGAAGATGCGTAGCTGCGCTACGAAGATGTGCTGTCACAAGGTAACTGCGCTATGAAGATGCGCCGCCACAAGGTAGCTGCGCTATGAAGATGCGCAGCTCGAGCTATGCGATGTATCGATACTAGGGAAAACGACCCATAGCACGCATCCACAGCACGCAGCCATAGCACGCAGCCACAGCACGCAGCCATAGCACGCATCCTTACATATACAAAACACATCTTAGTTGAATCCGTTTCCACCAGTGCTGTGCTATGTAAACCAGTAAATATGATTGGTGGATATCAAACGCATCCGCAGCAACGTAGCATAGCGCATCTCTGGTGGAAAAGCAGCCTTAATCATGTGGTCGTTAGCGATATATTCTGCGTTCAAGCGTTTTTGTCATATTATTATAATTTATATAATATATTGTCGACATAGGTGGAGAACTAAATAACAAATTCAAATTCCACCAATATTTTCACAAAATTGAATTTTAAAATTGAAGTCCTGCAAACGATTTGTCTTGACTATATTTGCAGTTTTCCCACAAGGAGTTAAGGCGACGGAGAAAAATATGTAAATCTAGATAAAAATACAAAACTACAAAATACAAATGCGCAGAGGAGTGCCAGAGTGCAACATTGCAAATTGTATATAAAAAGTAAAAGTGATTTCTTTAGACAGGCGACCATTTTGAAAATGAAAAATACACTTTGTGGCCTGTAAAGAATGCTACTTGGGAATATATACCTTACAAGATGTTAAAATTTGTGAAAATGGATAGATGGATGGATTTTTGTTACGTTTTCACTCAAAAACTACAGAACGGATTTGGATGAATTGACAATGGATAAAAATGTATAGAAATTGGTCCAACAGCCACCACTTGATGACCTTTAAAAACGAAAGAACATACTTCTCATATGGCAAAAGATTATCAATATTCATTTCAGCATTCTTTTTATATGGGCGTTATTAACGACTACCTAACCTATTCATCATCGTCATTCATCTTGGTATTGCGTAGGAGGTACCTTATTTCCCTCCAAGTAAAGTCGCTGGTTACAGCTAGTTATTCTATACATGCTTGGCTACGTTTCAAGCTGGGTACCTAAGTAGCCACTATTTTGAGTGTCTGCATTTCTCGTGAACAAATTCCATGTTGTTGTTCTGTTAGCTTTTCATAGTTTTTTAACCGAATTCCAAAAGGAGGAGGTTCTCAATTCATTATGATTGTGCTTTTTTTAATCAAAATGTTATTTGGGACGTATTTGTTTAATTAATTAGTGAAGATATTGCAGGGTGAGTGAAAGTTGGGTGAGCCAGCTTTTCTTGAAAGTTCAGATAGCTGGGGTACCAATGATGTAAGCACATTTCACTGAAACTATTGTCCTTTAAACTATCAGAATAGCGCTCCTTTCAAATTTCGTCATGATGACTTTATAGTCTTTCATACAAGATTTTGAAAAATAGTTATCTTCGAAGCGTACGTTTGGATTTGCAGGCAAAAGCAATGCTACAGATAGTCTGAGGTGTACGATTTACCGGTATTTCGGGACCACGGCCTTGGAACGCAATGGGCAAGGACAGTCATTCAATTCCGCTACTCGTATACCCAAAACGAGAGATTTTTTACCCCCCACCCAATAGATGTACGACTTTCATAATGAAATAATAATTATCTAAACCAAAATATTTACCAAGTAGTAAAAGATAGATACTGTCTAATAATAACAGGTATTCTTAAATCACTTCCACTTCTATACGCAAAGCTGAGCGCAGTCAAAGAGAAATTGTTTAGCATTATCTTGCTTCGGACCATCGAGGCTTCGACGGTAACCTCTGAGGGGCTCTGTCTGCTATCAAAGCACTATTCAGATAAGGAATTTTAAATTGTGTCGGAATTTTTAAAGGAAGCTTTGAAAAACTTTGGAAACTTTTGAAACTGTTATGAGTTAATTAAAAGATATTTATATTGAAAGGTAAATATGATGTTATGTTATTTTCCCAGTATAATAATATGTAATTACTTATCTTTTCATCAATGAAATTCCCTGCCGAAGAGTCTTTGTTTTCTGATGGCTCAACTTAAGGGTCTTTAAGTCAAAGTGTGTAGATTAGCGCGGGCAACCGATGGATGCAAGTGGCGAATTGTCGTTCGGCGTGGCGGTCTAAGGGGGAGGCCTATGTTCAGCAGTAAACGTCTTCCGGCTGATAATGATGATGATGTGTAGATTAGCATGCTTCATCGATGACCCCATCATCGCTAAACATCTGGCGAGACAGTAGTTAAACGGGAGCCTATCGCTGTGGTACTCATATCATGTCCTATAATTCATCATCATCATATAAGTCGAAAGACATCCACTGCAGAACATAGGTCTCCCCCATAGATTCATCATCATCATCATTTCAGCCTATTGCAGTCCACTGCTGGAAATAGGCCTCTCCCAGGGAGCGCCACAGCGCACGATCTCCAGCTTTTTTCATCCAGCCACTGCCAGCCACCTTCTTCAGGTCATCGGTCCATCTTGCCGGGGGGCGTCCCACCCTACGCTTACCTACACGCGGTCTCCATTCGAGAACCTTCCTACTCCACCTATCGTCGGTTCTGCGGCAGACATGCCCACTGTACTTAACAACAAAAATATCAATTTCTGCTTCTACATATTCAAAAGCTCATAAACCAAAACTAATTCATTTATGAACAACACTGTGACAACACAAATAAACAGTACAATTTTCAACTAAATAGTCTGAGAGACAGGTGTTCCGTGGACGACAGTGTTGTATGTTTTACAGCTTCCATTTTGTTGATAGTTCGTTGTTTTACTGTTTCAAATTCTCGTAGTAGTAAATGTACGGCATCTGGAATTTAAAGTTATACTACTCGTATTAAGTTTTAGGTTTTCTTAAAGCACTTTTTAGAATGTATGCTGTTTTATCATTAAATTATACTTGTTTTTTTTTCTATTTTAAGATGATATTACGAGAAAACAAGTAAAAATGTCTATGACATCTACGGCAGTAAAAATATCGCAGCAACTTAAGGCTGTTGAATAGATATTAGAATGACAGTTTAGGTACGAGTAGGCACGACTTAAATTGATTGGAAGTATATGGGTAGACTTTTGCCCACCAGTGGGACTGAAAAGGATGATAAAAACCTCTTATATCAATCAATCTAGTGCCTAATGTTACAAACTCCAAATTAATAATTACGTCTGTCTAGCATACTTTAGGTGTACCTTTTACGGCTTAGTAGCTCATAGTTTTCGCAATTTTTATCTTGGCCGTCCCGTCTCATGGGATAATTTTCAATCTTGTGCGTAGCTACGCAAAAACCTAAGGTTTACTAAGTTATTTATGAACTTATATTCAACTAGATGGTGCCCGCGGCGTTGCCAAAATGAAGTTCGGAATTACCTCACGGGAACGTCATGCTGGGGTAAATATTATTCTCTGTGTTACAATCATGTAGTATGGGATGCCCCCTGCTAAATAGACCGACGTCCTTAAGAAGGTGGGTACGTGGGACAGATTGGATACGAAAGGTGTAGCACAGGGTGATCTAGTGCAGTCTGAGAGAGGCTTACCTATGTCCAGTAGTCCAGCAGAGGACTGTGATAGGTTGAGTTGATTGATTTGTGTTAACGCTTTTATTTTAATCAAAAAGGGAATCTTCTGTCTTGGTATGAACATGTGATGAGGCGGGATGAGTCTCATGTGACTAAGAGAGTGATGAGTATGAATGTTGATGGATGGAGAGGAAGAGGAAGGCCAAAGAAAAGATGAATGTCTAAGAAACGATATGAACAAAAAAGGAGTAAATGATACTGTGACGTCTGATGGGAAGAATGGAAGAAAAAAACGTGTTGCGCCGACCCCAAGTAAAATGGAGTTATTCCACTCTGATCCCCATCGTAAAATGGGATAGGAGCAGGAATATGATAATGACGTCGTTTTATTTTGTAATAGAGTAACATCAATCCATCCATCTTCACAAAATTTTGTATTTATAATAGTAGCAAGAAGTAAGATTAGATCTGTGCATATTTTTAAATTGATCTTTATCATAAACATGCTTGTTTACCAATATTATTAATGAATGTTGTTCAGTTTAAATCAGAGTGAAGCCGTTTGTCCCTTCGCCATCAATGTCACTTTATATTTTGATTGTGACCCATTTAATGAAACTCCTTTTAAATATGCCTTTGATTGGGGACTTCATAATATTTTTGTTGATGAATCCTTAAAAGACGAGGGCTTAGTATAAACACAATAATTTTGTTGGCCGTTGGAAAATATCATCAATAATTTTAAGGTTGTGATTAGATCACGAACGTGGAACTTAAGATAGAAACCCACCGTAAGTTTATAGAAAACAAAGCTAATAGAAATCTGTATTTCTAAATAGCACTTTTCTCCGAAAGATTTATTGATGGAAAAAAAAAATTGGAGATATCTCGGTCCATGGAAAGCACTGTTGACAGAGATCTCTGATCATAGTTAGCATTTATATTTTTTCAAACAATAAAATAAATTCCCTTAAAATACCATTATACTAATGCTAATGGTATTTTAGGGAAATTCGTGATATCAAAAAAATGCATGAAAGTGTACTTTTACTTCCAAGAATGTTTATATTTTTAGTCACCGTGCTGACGTGCCATGTAGACTGTTTTATTACACATTAATTATAATACAAAAAAGGGTCAATTTAGAAAAAAAAAGAAAATACATCAGTGTTACTGGTATTTATTTAAAAACTATATTTATATTAAAATTAAGTAGTTTTGTTACTATATTAATATTATTTTTCAACAATAAAGAATAGGTGGCAACCCAACCCTATTTCCAAGCTCAGATGAAATTAATTATCTTTTAAATGATGTAATAATTATAATTGATCCATTTTAAAAACATCATCATCTACTTTGATTGTGAACCTCAAAAGTAATTGGAGTGATTTAATTTAATGTCCAACTTCAGACAAAAAATGGCAAAATTGTTTTCATGTTTAGGACAGTTCCTGGATGAAGGGTTAATTTTGATAATTAGTTTATTTTTCTGTCTTCTATTTGTAACTTTTAAGACAAATTAAAAAGGCATAATATATAAAAATATGATGGTAACAATTTCATCCCCTTTTTAACCGACTTCAAAAAGGAGGAGGTTATCAATTCGACGGTATGTTTTTTTTTTTTGTATTTTGTTACGCGATTACTCCGCCAATTGTGGACCGATTTTTACAATTCTTTTTTTGCTCGAAAGGAGGTACTTCTGAGGTGGTCCCATAGTCACCAAGTTGGGATCTGATAATAATAATAATAATAATAATAATAATTTTTATTCAAGAATTAAGTTACAATAAAGGTTTACATAATTACAATAGAGGTAATTTTTTCTTAATGTTGTGTTTGTTCTGCCTGATCTAGGTTTAATTAAAACCTGTGTTTCAGGTCATCACTTTACAATAAATTTTAAAAGAAGACAATTCATTATTAGATAAATAAACAACAAGATAATAATTATAGTACTTTTAGAAACTAAATAATTTGAGTATAAAATACTAAAACTAGACTGTTTAATAATATGATTAAATAAATAACCGAATAATGCGAAATGACAGTAATAATAATATAAAGACTAAATACTAAGCTTATGTTAAAATTTCCATCAGTTTTTCCGTGTCTGTATAATTAAGAGTTCCCAAATGTTTTTGCATTCGTAAATAACAGTTTTTATTATTTAAATTATAAATCTTTAACAGTCTGTTAAACTGATTATATAAGTAGGGTCCTAAAAAGAAATAAAATCGTCTAGCGTAAGCATGTTTAGTCTGAGGGTTAGCACAAACCAAATCCTTTCTTCTCTTATCTGGAGGGACTGGGTTAAAATCAAGTTCGCTGTGCTGATGCAAAACAACATTCAAAACAAATAACTGGCGTATTGTTAGTACCTCACATTCCATGTAAAGCTGGTGAGTTGGATATCTAAATGGTCTAAAAGTAGCAACCTTTAAGACTGCTCTTTGGGCCCGTTCTAGGTGTATTAAATTTGATTTGGCGGCTCCACCCCAGGATGTTATGCAGTAGGTGATAATGGATTGACACAAAGCCAAATAAACCTGTTTAATTAATTTAAAGTCGGCAATATTACGTAAATTTTTAAATTTTTAAAAACATATATTAATTTACGTACTCTAGTGCATAGTAAATCAATATGTTTGCGGAAATTCAGATTTGTGTCAATCGTAACGCCTAGATATTTGATATGGTCGGTTTTAGCTAAAGTGGGACAAGTGCAAGCAAAATCAGCATAATGTAAATTACAGTTGTTATGCGCTTGAATGTTTACGTTAGTAAGCGTTTGATTAGTATTTCTCATAGTAAATAATAGGTACTTGGTTTTATCTGTATTTAATGTTAGGAGATTATTATTAAGCCATTTAACTACCGTATTAAAACCCTTCTGTGCTACCTCGTAGACCTCTACCATTGATTTCGCAGTAAACAATAGAGCCGTGTCATCCGCGTATGACATAATTACACCCTCTTGGAGTGTCAAATTGCAAAGGTCGTTAATATATATTAGAAACAAGGTAGGGCCCAAAATACTGCCTTGTGGAATTCCATAGGAGCTATTCTTTAGTTCAGAACTCCTGAAATTACCTATTTTTACACACTGATAGCGGTCACTAAGATAATCCGTTAAAAGTTGCAATTGTACTCCCCGTATGCCCAACCTTTCAAGCTTTTTCAAAAGTAAAGAACCTGAAATTGTATCAAAAGCTTTGGCGAGGTCTAAAAATATCCCTATAGTGTGCATGCCGTTATCCAGGTTTGTGCTTATAAAATTTGTTAGTCGGTGAACAGC
Source organism: Agrotis exclamationis (assembly GCA_950005045.1). Classification (NCBI taxonomy): domain Eukaryota; kingdom Metazoa; phylum Arthropoda; class Insecta; order Lepidoptera; family Noctuidae; genus Agrotis; species Agrotis exclamationis. The sequence continues at coordinate 25,712,159 of OX465417.1, read as the reverse complement.
TTGGTTTGTTGATCTTTTAGGCCTAAAACCAAATTGATGATCAGAGAGTAATTTATTTCCTTCAAGATAATTTACTAGTCTTATGTTTATAACTTTTTCCAAAATCTTTGAGAGTCCAGTTAGAACTGATATTGGTCTATAGTTATTTACACAGCTTTTTTCTCCAGATTTAAATACAGGTGTGACCACGGCTTTCTTCAGCAATGTAGGAAATATTCCTTTTGTTAAACATAGCTGAAAAATGTGAGTCAAGGGAGGGGCAATGACATGTTTAAATCTTTTAAGTATGCTATTGGGTATGTTATCAGATCCTACGGCACAATTTTCCTTTAATCCGTCTATAAAACTAATTACTTCATCAACATCAGTATTTAATAAGACAAACGAGTTTTTCGTTGGCAATGTCTTGGTTTGGCTTGAATTGGAAAAATCTCTATTATTTAGCATTGTAATTTCTGCTAAGTTTTTGCCAACGTTAATGAAGAAGTTGTTAGCCGTATTTGCTGCTTCGGTTGGGCTTTGTTCAGAATATAAAAGCTCAAGAGCAGGTTCAGGATTTTTTGACCTAAATGTATTTGTTTTTATGAATTTCCAAATAAGTTTATTATTTTTCCCCGCTTTCTGTAGTTGATTTTTATCATATTGGAATTTTAGCTTTTTCAACAGATTATTACAGAAATTTCTGTAACGCTTGTAAACAACTGAAAGTAGTTCATCATCTGGTGCATGTTTCGATTTTTGGTGAAGTTTATCTCTATGTCTGATACAACGAACAAGTCCGGGCGTTATCCATGGTTTAATGTTACTATACTTTCTAGGTATAATTTTATTATATGTATTTTTCCGTATCACTGTTTGTACCATGTCGACAAAATATTGTAAAGAAATATTTGGATCATGTGAATCGTAAACGGGGTCAAAATTAATACCGCGTATGTCAGTTTCAAGACTCGTCATATTGAATTTAGTATAGCTACGCATGCAGTTTTTTCTAGGTGACGACACTTGTAATGTTAGTAAGATAGCTTGATGATCGGTTAGTGAAGAATTAGTAACCAATGTTTTGGATGGATTTTTTGTTTTTATGAGAATGTGATCTAGACATGAGCCACTCTGGTGTGTTGGATGATAATGACCTGGTAGTAGTCCATGAAATGAGCATATATTTAGGTAATTATGAGAATGAGTATCGATTCTCTCGGCACCAATGTTTATGTTGATATCTCCTATTAATACTATATTTTTAAAAGAAGATAGTTTACCTAAATTATTATTAAGTGAATCTAAAAACCTATCAATACTTTGGGAAGGAGGCCTATAAATAGCCATAATTACTGTATCAGGGATAATTTTAATTAATAAGCAGTTACAGCCTAGGAAATGGGGTTGTTCTACTATTGTTTTTAAATTATTTTTAATATAAACCACTATGCCATCATTCTGGTTGAAAGTTACATCACTTTTGTGAAAATTATAGCCATCGAGAGATGGTAAAGTGGTAATTTGTTTGGACAGCCAACATTCTGTTAGAATTATGATGTCACAACATATATCAAGATTTTGTAACAAAACTTGGAAACCGTCAAAATTTCGACTTATACTGCGAATATTTTGTGTGAGTAAAGTCAATGTATTGTCCCCAGTGACTATTACACTTTTACACTCTTCGACATTACAGATTTTAGCTTCAGACACGGAAAAACTATCTAGGTCAGAAATTAGCTGATTGGCCATTACGAAATATATGTAAAAACTAACCTACTGTGTATGTGCTAGATTAAAAAAAAAAAAGTAGACGGTGGCGCTCCTAGGCGCCTTCATAGTCAATTGAATTAATAAAATTTTCTTCTGCATATTTACGTGCCGGGCAGTTCACATCACCTGTTGGATGATCATTTCGCCTCTTGAACCGTTTGCAGGTCGCACACTGAGGCGGAGAACTTTTATTGGAGCATTCCTTGAAAGAATGTCCAGTCTCTCCACAGAGGTGGCAAGTAGGTGCTGTTTCTCTGCAATATTTGGCTGCGTGTCCGAACTGCTGGCAGTTAAAACACCGGGTCACAATAGTGAAATCTCTAACTGGACATGATGTCCAGTTTATGAAGATTCGGCCTTGATCCATTATAATTTTCCTAGTACAGGCAGAAACTTCCAGTATATAATTGCAGGTAGGGCGATCCTTCTTTCCTGACTTATGGCTCAATTTGATGGATTGTAAAAAGGACTCTTGAGTGGTGTTCTGCAATTTATCGGCAAGGTTTTGAACATAAATGCAGTCGAGTACCTCTTTTTCCGTGAGGGCTACAGGAACGCCGATGACAGCAATCCTAGGGCGGCGTTTAGATGCTTCTTCAACTGTGAGCCCCGAGGATGCTAGCTTTTGGGAGCTCTTTAGTTTGTCGATATCGCCTTTGTTATCCGTCCTGATAATGACGCCTCCGTTTCTTATTTTGCTCACTCCGCGAACATGCAGTTTTAATTCCTCGGGCGAGATGATTTTTTGTACCAAAGATTTGGTGTCGTCACTGGTTTTGCTTTTATCGCTGGGATATATAGCAATAGCACTGAGATTTGCTGGTCGAATAAAAGTATCAGCACCTTTCTTTACCATGTTGGCATAGGAGGTAACTTGTGGTTCGGGTCGGCTCATTTTTGTTTCAATTACCTCTTTGAACTGGTAAATGGATTCCGCAACATTCCGGTGGGCTTGAAGGTGCTGGATGGTAGTGTGCGCTTGGATGGTCTTCTGCTTCAGGGATTGGTAGAGTACGGCCATCTGAGACGTCCCATGCGAAACTTTACGGCAGAGATTGGATACTCGTAGTTTCTGTTCGGAATTCATTTTGCCATCTCCCACAATTGAGCAAACTTCGTTCAAAATAGTTTCGATGGATCCAATCCATCTCTGTATCTCCGGTGTGGAAACGCATTCGGCTGGAAGTTCATTCTCCGTGGCTGCTGGCGGCGCTGGTTCTGTCGCCTGGTTTTGATCATCAGGCGATGGCGTTGGTGGGGGACTTCGACGTATCAATTTGCTGCGTCCGAAGGGGCTATCTCCTGGGTTAGACATAGTGCCAACACAGAAAATGCTGATTGTCTAATATTTAGTTCATCTTTCACAATGAAAAGTTATTAATTAACACTCGACACTTTACTGAATTAACCTGACTCAACAGATTTGCAATAACATTATTCGTATTTATTTAATCAATATAAACAAAATACACGTCCGCTTAGTCTCGCGGCTTGCAAAACGAATGATGATTGGATCCTGGAGAAATCGAGGGCAACCCTCGAATTTTATAGGCCGACACACCGTTTTTCGCAAATTTTATGAAGTAATTTAAGTACTTGCGTATGGTAATCATAATTTCATGTAGCTAAGCTGATGATAGAAGGTAGAACTCCTTAATAGTAAGGAGTAGGCATCGATTGATTTAGTTTGAGTTCGCATATCTCTGGAACTACAAGTCCGATTTAAGTAATTCTTTTTTTGTTGTAGGTACTAGGTATCATTTAACTTAGGGAATATTGCAAGTTTCATCAAAATCGGTTCAGTAGTTTTTGAGATAGGGAATTTTATTAGCTTATTGTGTACATGAGCGATGTTATTACCGGTGTTATGGATTACAAAATTCTAGTGTACATGTTGTATTTGACAGAGAATCCGGGTTGAATATTTAAACTAAAAAGAGTAAAATAAAAACTTTTTCAAAAAAAAATGTAACCGCCTTCAAAAACAACCATAAAAAAACTTTAAAAAAACCTACAAAATAACTTTTCTTTCGGAAGTCGGTGGCAAAAAAAAGACAATGAAATAAAGAAAACAAAGACACCGACTTCCGAAAGAAAAGTTATTTTGTAGGATTTTTTACCGTTTTTTATGGTTGTTTTTGAAGGCGGTTACATTTTTTTTTATGTTATGGTAGAAGCTCGAATGTCTAGTTTTCTAGTATCTTATTACGCAGTTACTGAATTGTGGAAGTAATGCAGGCAGTAATTTGTTCCACGTAAAATACAGGTGTTTATTTGCATACAATTTGGATGGAAGAATAGTACTTATTTAAATAACGGTTGTTAATTCCAGAAATCACAGAAAGTTGGCCTGTGTCCCAGCAGTGGGAACATTATTAGCTGATTATTATACTTATCCTACAACTCGCTCAACTAGAGTAAATTCACATTAACTTTCCAACAACTTTGCGAAATTTTTGATATTTTTATGATTTAAAATGTGAAGATACGATATACGCACTATAATATTCTGTGAATAATAACACCGATTCTTCGCTCCACCTACCGCCATATATTGCCAGAAAGAAAACCCTCATATCTTTTAAAAATCCTCCCAATGGATATGGGTAAAATATTCCAAATCTATAACACAGTATGTGAACGGCTTCAGCGGGTATAAAAACATTATCTTTTTGAACAAACCTTTTCTTTATCTTTTGACGGGCGCGGCATAACTTCTCGACTCTATTTCGTTTACATTTTTCTCTATTGAATTGGTAACGTCTTTTGATCGAAAAATTGAGTGAAAGTCAGTAGCTGTTTTTAGGGTTCCGTAGTGTTTCTGTTCCGTTTTTTTTAGGGTGGTGTTGGTAACCTAGGTAAAAAATGATATGCCTGATGAATGATTACGTTTAAGAAAGGTTGATCCTTACAAAAATTGCCAGTTTATAATAATATGTCGAAAAGTCGACTGCAACAGAAGGGGATTTAGGTTATATGATGTATCAATTCGTCTTTATTTTGGGATACCGCACTATATTGGCATAATTATTCATCATCATCATCATCATCATCATATCAGCCGTAAGACGTCCACTGCTGAACATAGGCCTCCCCTTTAGACTTCCAATAGGGCCGGTTGTAAGCGGCCTGCATCCAGCGTGATCCTGTGGCCTTCATAAGATCGTCTGCCCACCTAGTGGGTGGACGTCCTACGCTGCGCTTGCATAATTATTAAAATTATGAAAATGGTTGATTTTTGGCGCCATGTAATAATTATGTTTCCAAACAGTTGTTCTTTTTTCACTAAAGCCGATACGATAGCCGATTTAAACACACGTCATGTGGTTAAGCTGTCAGGGCGCAAATGTGTATGCTCGGACTGCGGAATACTTTAACAGAACCTTGTTTCCATATTTTTAGTACACAATTGGTTTTTTATGTGATTTTCTATGAATCTCTTTTTCTGGGGCTGCATTCTGAAAGTTGAAAATCATCGCTATGCTTTCAAATCATTATGAATTCTAGTAAAAAAATCCCATGCCATGATACGAACAACGACGAAACAGTAATTTACACGCGTAAAAACTTTACTCAAACCACAACACATCTATCTAAAATTCAAAAAACGAACAACCGAAGAAACGAACTGGCACTTTACAAAACTTCAACTTTTAAAAACAGAATTCAAAAGCAAACTGTCATTTTATTTCCTTCACGAACTACAACTTTAAAGGCATCCTTGTATTTTGCATACGGCTTCACTTGCCCGGTCTTTGGGATTATGCAAAATTGTTTCGCTTGCATCTGGTTCGCCTGGTGAGGACCTCTTTTCTGGGCACGGATGTTGTTACAGGTGACTGAGGGATTAAACCGGGTATGGGGTTATACTTGGTATTGTTGATAGTGAAATTTTATCCAGTCGCATACGGTGGTTTTAATTTCGGTTTTGGATTAACAAAATGTAGGTAGAGCTGTTGCTTTGCATGTAATTCGGAATTTATTTCAAGGGAACATCATACCGGATTACAAAGTATTCAATGTGTTAATCCAGGTTATAGATTAGCTGCCCACATGCAAATCTGTTCAGTAGTTTTTGTGAGAAAGAGTAACGAACATCCATCCATCATCGTAAACTTACATATTTATAATAATAGTTAGGATGGGGGTGCACAAGCCCGGCTAATGTATTTTTTTTACATAATTTTATTCACAAATCATAATTCCTAGTAATGTTTCTATTTTCATTTAGTTACGTATGAAAACTTTTCTTCTTATCTGGTTTTTCATTTTAAACTCAAGGAACCCTAAAGTCGATATTCAGTTAGAATGAAATTCTATGAGAACTGTCGTAAGCCGCTTTTTGTTTACTTGATAAAGTGCTCCAGTTCGATTACGTATCGTAGTCGACGAGTAGAGTATCAAAATCGTGAAGAAGCGACACTTGATACTTTTCTAGTACAATGTACCTAACTGTGTTAGCGCCATTTCACATGACTGCCAAGAAAATGTTGTTTGTAATTTAAATTAAAATATGAATAAAATAGTTTTGGTCAGCAGTCCAATGAGTTTTTTACTTTGAATTTAAATATTAAGATGAATTTGCGAAAAATTGTTTTTTTTTTTTAAAGACTAGGCATTTCTTCCGTTAGCATGGGTGCGTTTGAAACCATTTTAACTCGCATAAATAAAGACTCAGATATGGATCATCTGCCTGCCTGTGTAGCTATATAAATATTTGTTCCGAGTGTTTAACAAGCATGCAACAACGAATCGTGTAACATGCTTTAACGACATAGTTACCTGCTATTTGACTATCTTGCAGATAAAAGTGGGGTCCTCCGGTGAAGGATAAAGAGGACTGTCGATATGAAAGCAGTGACATTGGGCACTAATTGGCCTTATAATGTAGGCATTCAGCACGCGTTTGAGCTGGGAGTTTCACTTCTGAACAATATAACTCTATGGAGGCAGTTTCTCTTTTACGTGTGAATTTTTATCAAAGTGCTTTTACATTATTTCTTTGGTGATTGTCGTTTATTTTTATTGATAGGTGTTAGTGCTACGTATTTTTTTCGAGGTAAATGTTTGCTACGAAAGATTCTTTTGAAAGCTATTTTGCATAGTTTTAGTCTAAAAAGAAAGAAAAATATTCTTTCTTTTTAAGATTAAATTGAGTGTCGAATTATACTTCTAAGTGGCGAAATTTACTAAACCACTGTTTTAAATTAGCCTTAGTACTGAAAATAAAACATTGGATTAGTGAATGTTATTTTGTTAGACAGCATTTTTTGTTAAAAATGTTTGACTTCTCAAATGTTCAGTTCGACACACATTTTCATCTGCCTAGCCTTTTCCCCATTAGATTGGAGTCGGCGTAACCGTATGTAGCTGGATACCAGTATTATACTTGGGTCGACTGCCCACCCAGTAAGTACTGACTGATAAGATATCCTTAAGTAAGACTGGTCTCCTGCTTCTTCTCATCGTGATAATGGCAATTGAGATTGAGTCACTACGAGTTCAGTACCAATTGATAGAGCATGCAACACCATAATTTTACTCGTAAGTCTGCTCAACAAGTATATCGCACTTTATTATTATTTTACATCCATCAAATCACAGACCCAGCATGTATTGCTCCACTGTTAGACCAAGGCGTCTCCAAATGTGTACGCCACATCCATCTGACAACCACAGTTGCAAGCATAGCTCAAATTAAAATAGTACGCTGATGTGAACGTGGGCTGGCTATATCTCTCGTAGATAAAGGCAGAAGAGAGAGAAGCGCGAGAAGGCAATCAAATCCAGTCCAGTTTCATTTTATATTACCCTTCATTTTAAACAAACAACAACAAAATTTCCTGAAGACGAAATCTCTCGAAATCACAAGGGAATATTGTCTCAACATTACAATATGATAAATTTAACAGGCGTCCGCGGTTCCTTGTAATTGATCATGAATAATGTATACACCCTCATTCATTTTCCTGTGCAAGATAAATTGATTCTGATTGTATTAATATTCCTTTGGAATTCAGGTAAGTGGGATTGCCAGTGGTCGGACTTGAGAATTACCTAATGGCCTTGGTGGAAACTGTTAATTGGGAGTGACGCTGTTTATTTAAAATTCATTCTAAACTTAATTGCCTTGGAAGTGTTTGAATTTAATTAATAATATAATTTAATTTGTTTAAAACAAAATCTATCATGTACATTTCTACAATTTAATCAAACTAAACTACTTGAACTTTACATCGAAAAACCCCTCAACGCTATCAGTTGGTAATGTGCCTACGAGACACGCGTCTATGTGCTCAAACACACTGCGCGCCTAGCGCGGCGGCGGGGGCGGGCGCGGAAATATCAAACGTATGAAATCGCTGCTTGTGGCCACGCTAAAGTGACTGAGCGTAGCGCGGTGGCTACAAGCGCTTTTGCGAGCCTAGGCATTGCTAGGCAACAACCGATACAACGGGCGCGTGGCAGGATTATCAAACCATTTCGGTCTTATAGTCAGCGCCATCTAGTTACCAGGACATGCACTAAAGTACTACCGTAGGAGGTATAGTACTACGTGCAATAAACGTATGTACCTACGGCTTATAACACCTGAAATCGCCGCAACAAAAGGCTTGATCGGCAGTGTGGACACCGATCGCGCCCGCCGCCGCAACCGCCACCGCGCCCCCCGCCGCCGCCGCGCTATTCTTCCAGTGTGGACACACACAATGGATACCAAAGTAGTAACGAATCGGAGACTTGCGTCGCGTTGTGTACGAAAGGGCTAAAACTTCGGTCACATACAGTGAAACCGCTTCGAGTGTATTCGCTGCAAGTAAAGTGACGTACTCAATTCAAATCAAGGTGACTGTTCCGTGCCAATATCCTGTCACATACAGCGAATGCTCGCAGCGAGTAAGCATTCGCAGCGGTTAGTCGATATATGTTACCGAATTACAAGGCAACTCAATGATGATGATACTATTGTTATTTTGGTTTGTATCTTGTCAAAAACAAGAACCTAATTATTATCTTTACTTAATTGGAGTCATGTAAAAAATCCAGCAAAGTCTAGAATAGAGCCTTATCACGAGTTTTCACGTTAAACAAAACTTTGACGTTTATTTTTTTTCGCGCAATTTGATCGCGCAATAAATTCGCTTTTTCAGTTTCCATACGCACAATAAACTCCGTACAGACTTCAAGTACGATGTACGGTAACATACGTAATACTTGTACTAAGGTCCATAATATTGGGCATGCGGGCGGCGAGTAAAGGGCAACTCGCAGCCCGACCATGGACCATGCCCGGGTCGACGGCGCGTTGTGTTCCACGCGCGCCTCAAAGAGCGTCAGCATAATGACGGGGTCCCCTCTCTAGAGGGTCGCGGGACTTATACCATTACCGTGACCCCGGGACATAAAGGGCTACTGAAGGACACCGTGGATTTTAGTCAGTACAAGTCTGACAGTCCCTCCCGCCCTGCCCGGGGTGGGAGGACTCATTTGATGATTTTACCACGATAAAAAAAAAAGGTCCATAATATTAAACTTCAATAGTACACGAGTCAAACACAACCCATCCCTGGCTCTCAATCACTCAAATCACACGTACAATGGAGGCTGAAGCTAGCACTCCACAAAATTGTCACTATTCGCGCCATTATTTAACGAGGACCGTGCGTCCCTGTCAGTCTAGCCGCAAATTAGCGAGCATTACCATAATTTGACTAACAGCTTATGCTGGAAATGTCAGGGATATAGCTTGCAGTTAGCTGTTGTTGAAGTGAGACTTTGTGAGGCAAAATTATTTTACAACCTTCACATGAATTTACAACTTTCTTCCTTCACGAACGAATACACACGAATCTCTTCAAAGTTAGCAATTGGACTCCTGCGCTGCGGGTGGCAGGTTCGATTCCCACACGTACACGGGGCAAATGTTATAGTTGTTCTGGGTCTGGACGTTTGTGTATGTGAGTTTAAATGTTTTTAAATGCACTTACCATATTGGAAAACTATTCAGTGTGGGGGAATGTTCATAAAAAAAACAATATAACGTCACCTTGAGACATTAGAAATGGAATGACGAATTCACCGCGGCAGGTAGCTCGTTGGAAATGAGCGTCGGATGTACTGAATTCGAAGGTCGCAGGTTCGAATCCTCCACGCGGTTCGATTTTTTCTTTCCAAAGAAAATCAATTTAAAAAACAATCAAATTTAAAAAACAATCTTCTTCTGGGTAAGCACGCTTCATCGCAGGGTTTGCCTCTGTCACCTCTGACCTGGACTAGAGTCAAGAGCTAACCTGGCTGAAATGCAAAAAAAAATGTGCTATAGCTCAAAAACTGCTAACTGTATTTCATCCAAACCAATTTTTGTTGGAAGTTTTTGTTGAGGTATTCCAGGAAGGGCACCCGCTGAAATGGCACCTGAGTGAATGGCTCCTAAGCTATTCCACGAACGGCTCCTATCAAAATTTTTTGCAGGTGCCCTTAGTGGAATAGTTTTACATCTAGCATTTTATTCCACATAGGGCACCCACGGATCCTACTAGTACTGGGACATTTTTTTTTAGGACAAGAAAATGAAAAAATCTTTTAAAATGATTGAGGTCTACATTATATATTTTTTTTTAGTTTTATCATTCTCTTATTTTAGAAGTTACAGGGGGGGGGACACATATCACCACTTTGGAAGTGTCATTATTATTTATTTATTTATTACTAGCTTCCGCCCGCGACTCCGTCCGCGCAGATGTCGGTCTTCGCGTGGATGGTTTATTTCTCCATTTTGAGTAACTCTGACAATGACATCTTATAAATATCTATTGGACCCAAATACGGCTAAGCCTATAATAATTAAGGAGATCTATTGAGCTACTGCTGTTGCTCGCGTTCTGTAGTAAGTATTTTTTTCGTAGTAATTCCGACCTTGTATTTACAAATAAATGATCGGAACAGTAATCAAAAAGGTCGCGCTGAAAAGCACGGGTTTTTGGTCCTCTAAACCAAAAATAACAGAATTGAATTACTGTTTAACTTTATAATAAAACTTAGTAGCCGAGTCTTGTGTAGCTGTTCCAATTAGGACGTAGCCCGCAAGTGCACTGCTAGTTATGTCACACGGAAAAATAATAAAGTCGCGGTAGTCATTAACTGTCGGAGAATCTTAACACCGCGATTCAGAAATGCGCGTCATAGGCACAACGCCATCTAGTGGTGAGTGGTGGAACCTTTTTAGAAATCAATGGAGGCAGGCGTGGCGTAATGTTCTACTTGCTTGATAATAGGTGTCGCCAGTGGTTCCATAATAGGGTTTGTTATAGATTTTTTTTTCTACGTATTTTTCCAGGATAAAAAGTATCCTATTTTATGCCCAGGATAATAAGGTATAATTATACCAAGTTTCATCGAAATCGAACCGTTGGTTTTCACGTGTCATTAACTCTCGGAGAATCTTAACACCACGATTCAGAAATGCGCGTCATAGGCACAACGCCATCTAGTGGTGAGTGGTGGAACCTTTTTAGAAATCAATGGAGGCAGGCGTGGCGTAATGTTCTACTTGCTTGATAATAGGTGTCGCCAGTGGTTCCATAATAGGGTTTGTTATAGATTTTTTTTTCTACGTATTTTTCCAGGATAAAAAGTATCCTATTTTATGCCCAGGATAATAAGGTATAATTATACCAAGTTTCATCGAAATCGAACCGTTGGTTTTCACGTGATGCCTGCATATACAGACAGACAGACAGACAGACAGACAGACAGACAAAAAAATTTTTAATCACATATTTGGGTTTGGTATCGATCCAGCAACACCCCCCGCTATTTATTTTTTCAATATTTTCAATGTACAGAATTAAAATAAAATAAATAAAATCATTTATTTCAAATTGACCCTTCTACAGATTTATTATATGTATAGATTATTTATTTATTAGGCTTCTCAACAATGAGTACACTGTTACTTTGTAATGATTACATTGCAAACTTATGTCTAAGCGTCTCATCACTTACAGAAAAGCACAGCATGCACTACATTATGCGCAAAAAATAACATAAGTGTCTCTCGTGCAAACTGTTCAGTTTAGAAAAAAATGAAATTAGTAACCTCAATACATTTTTTAAAGACCTATCCATAGATAACCCACACGTATGGGTTCGGTGAAAAAAAATAAATGAGTTTTAATTGTAAGTATGGGGGGCACCCCCAAAATTTGTTTTGTTTTTATTTTTGTGTGCAAATCCTAATGCGGTTCACATAATACATCTACCCACCAAGTTTCAATAGGATAGCTCTTATACTTTCGACAAAAAGTGGCTGTGACATACGGACGGACATACAGACAGACATGACGAATCTATAAGGGTTCCGTTTTTGCCATTTGGCTACGGAACCCTAAAAATGTATAGGACAGGAATTGAAACCGCGACACCCAGCGCGGCAGTTAATATTATAGCTTTTGCGCCAACTGTCCTGTCAACAATGAAAAGTAATTTTATTCGACAGATAAAAGCATAAACCATCCATTAGCCTATTTTAAAGAAAGTTGGGCTTAAAAATAGTTTTCACGTTAGAGTACTAACTTTTGGCCACAACTTGGTCCACGTTAATGATTTTAGTTAACTCAACTCACGTAAGCCAGGCTTAGTAAAGTTTTAATCTGGATTTTTACAGACGCGCTTTTAAACATTGGAACATTGTTTGAAATCCCATTTTTAGTTTTCACCTGGGGTATTGAAAGTTTTTAGTAATTGGCTGAAGTAGTGTGAACAAAAAGGCAAAACCTTTTTGTTCATTGTCCATTATTAAAATGTAAAGATTTTTGAGGAAAGAAAAAATCTGCTGCGAGTGGGACTCGAACCCGCGTCTTCTGGATAAAACCCCTTCTACACGATCCAACCCGACCACCCGACAGAGGTGACCTTGGTCCAGTTGGTGTGAAAATCAACCGTGTAGACGTTGGTCGGCCGACCAGATATGGGCGGAGTCAAACGACCTTCGCACAACTTTGGTCGGGACCGCGTCCATCGCGACAGGCTGCGTCCGTGGTCGGACCCCGACAGCGTTCTAGACGGTAGGGGACGGTTGACACGACCAAGGTCACCTCTGTCGGCGGTCGGGTTCGATCGTGTAGAAGGGGTTTAAGACTCGAATCTTACCAATCTTACCGACGTCTTACCAATAAGGCCATCGCAACACACTCGTTTGAAGCTAAATCTTGCATTCCCTTGTTTGAACGTTTTACGGTAACGTTGTCGTGGAGACTCAATCGCAGCTGAATTTTAGCTTTCTTCAAAAATCTTTACGAAAAACGCGACGCAGGCGTTATTGCGTATCAATACACAAAACATTATTAAAATGGCTGTAAATTTTGTTTTAAATATCACTATTTTCTTTATTTATTTTTCAATTCATTTACTAAAACAAAGGTATTACAAAATTTCGCGAAGGCGATCGAGTGGGTAGTAGTTTTAAAGTCCTACATCACGTAAAGCTTAAAACACGTAAGTTTCTTTAATGTAGGCAGCGGCCTTTTCCATCAGTCTCCTTGGCAAAACAGGCATCTATCTCCCAAAGAGACTTTATAACAAGGAGCTGTGCCTCGTATCAAAATGGACTGTTCCCATAATAATCAATACAATATTCAGTTCCATCAAGATAGAAGTTCTGACGCACATCGGATGTGATAGCAAGTTTGTAGCTAACTTCATTAAGATAACGGTGTGAGGTGCAAATGGTTCATGGTTGTTGGTGACGTCACAATATCTTAGAGGATTTGATAAGTTTATGGAAATGTTTCTTTATTAAAGTGTTTCAAGGTTATTCTGTCATTCATTGCATTTTTACCCAACTGCGCCAGAAGGAGGGTTATGTTTTTTATAATTATGTTGTAAAATTTACCTTTCTGTGTTCTGAGTTTGATTACGCACAAAGATTACGGTAATGCATAGCATATAAATAATTCATTGTCAAACAATGTATTTATTCACTTGGTAATCTGTGTTTTAATTTTAATTAATAACAAAGAACAGCTCGACCCACTCTTTTTAAGTTTATAAAACAAACTTTTAGAAAAACTTACCTTAACACAATAGCATCATGATATACATTATTCATTTGAAAAATCTAAAGTTTAATTGACCTGCTTGAGGCAACACAAAAACCATTTATCATAAAAACGGCTTTAATCCTAAACAAACATAATATTACACAGTCTTAATAAAACCCTTAACCCCGAACCAACTCACAAGTAATATCGAACGACAAAATTAAACTCACATCGCACACAAGAAGTAATAACTTTGAAAAGTATGTTGAATCGCAAAACTCATTTTTCATTTCCCATCTGAAGGCATTGTGTAAGGAACTGAGCAAATAAGAAGGATTCATTACAAGATGCTCATATTGAAAAGTGTCCAAACATTGGCTTTTTTTTTTTTTTTTTAAATTATTTGCGATTTATTCATCTTCTTCTAAATACGTTACTAATACCTACTAAAATTATGAACAAACTATAAATAAAAACTAACTAGTAATATGTACAAAAAAAAAATACAAAATAATAAGTAAAAGAAAAAACATTCAAAGGGCGTCAAAGAATACGTCCACATCGCTGTCAACGGGAACAGTGCCCAGAACGCTGGCAGCATTGCCACGCTGTATGGCAATGCTGATTCGTTGGCCTAGGAATAGGCCAGCCCTCTGGTCACCTGAAGAGTCGACTAAACGCCTGGCGATGTCCTTAAAAACGTTGTGGGCACTCGGACCCCATGGCCCTAGAGTTTCAACCCCAAACGGCTCAAACACATAGCTACTAACTAAGCCAATGTATTTGCGCCGCTTGGAGTTTTCAGCACATGCAGCAGCGGCGCCAGCACAACACGCTGAACTAGGAAGATGGGATGGCGCAAGGGTGTCGACACATGTTGCATCCCACACCAAAGGCCTACCCAGCTTCCATGGCATTATAGTCATACCATCTGGTCTCTTCCCATCGTCGCGTGCCAAGCCACTGGGTTCTAAGACGGCTGGCACCCCGGCGGTGACAAGAGCACGACGGATTATGTCATTTAAGCTAGCGTGTCGTGCTAACCGACCTGCACTCCTGCTGCAGGAAAGGCCATGGTGCCCGAGGCAGTCGACTGCTTCACCACATTGACAGCGGTGTGGAGCACCACAAGGAGCGCCCAAACGTAGGCAAGTAGCGACCCGGAATGTTGTATCACCCAACATAGTACCTATGTTGGGTGAAGGTAGCGCCTGAAGCCAAAGGCCCGATTCCCACTCACCCACAGCCAGCAGGCGGGCACGCTCCGCAGTATTGGTGGACGTATTAAGGAGATTATTCCGTACCAACCTGCAGAGCGGCTCGTCCCACTGTCTCTGGGAAAACGGGTTCACGGGCCGATCCGTATTTGGGCAAGCCACTTTCCAGGCGTCCTCGGCATCTGTCAAACACGGCACCTTAGGGTCGATCAGGGAGAAAGATAAAATTTTCCTGGTCAGCTTTTCAGTGCTGTGGACAGAGGACAGGAACGCCGGTAAGCTAACACTGGAAATTTTGCGGACACCGAGCCCACCAAAACGAATTGGAAGGGTGGCTTGAAGCCACGCTCGGTCATCCAGGGCCACATTAAGAATGGATGTTAATGTATTTCGAATAATTTTGTCAATTTTGTCCAAGAGTTGTGGTTGATTAAAAAGAGGGGATGAACGAAGAAAATACATGAAATTTGGACTAAAACAACAATATCTTAAAAGGGTGAAAGCCGAATGTAAACTAATTTGGGAGAGTCTTTCCGAAATATCATTAAAATGTTTAATTTTGTTGTCAATAAATGATGGGAAACTTTCTGCCAAAATAGGGGAACCAAGGAGGTGCAGGGAACTTTTATCTAAAATGGTGATATTTGGAGCTATTTCATTGAATTTATCTAATGCCGATTGTCTGTCCGTAGCGTCAGTAACAAAAATTTCACATTTGGATAGGTTCAATTGAAGGCCTATTAATTTAAATTCTTCTTTGAGGAGTTGTAAATCGGCTAATACGGTACTAACGTCACCTCCTAAGGTTCCATCGTCTAAGTACCAGACGTTAAATTTTGAATTTAATTTTTGAATAATGGGATGAATACATAAGCTGAAAATGACTGGCCCAAGAGGGTCACCTTGTTGGCAACCAACTGCAGATTCCAAAACGTTGTCCTTGTAAAGTAATTTTGAAGGATGTCTATAACATTGCCAAATAAAACCATAAATTTCGGGTAGTTCCTTTTTGACTTCTGCCAACAAAGTGTCCCTGTTTACGGAATTGAAGGCATTCTTCACATCAACCTTGAGGATGACCTCACCTTTATCCGAATTTAAAAAAGAGGACAAAGAATGTACGGCAGCCTCACAGCCCCCTCTGGAACCAAAACCAAGTTGTAGGGGCTGGAACTTAGTTGCAAGCGTTTCGCTAAACAACTTACAACATATTTTGGCTGCCATACGCCTATAGGTGCAACCGACGGCAATGGGACGAATGCCGCCGTCCTTCTTGCGCAGGGCGCAGAGGTTAGCCCCGTACAAGACATCGACGACGGCATCGTTCACGCCGCCGGAAAGCATTAAGTTGACCAAAGCCGCAAGCTCCTTCATGAGCGACACACCAGCTTCCCCGGCGCCTGAACTCAACAGATCCTTCAAATGCTGTGGAGTCAGGCCATCGAGGCCGCCGGCGGAACCGCTGCGGAAAGAGCTCACGGCTGCGATCAACTGCGGAGCGGTAATTTGGAAAGATGAGTCCTGAACAAGGGGGTCGGGGTGGATAGGCGGGTCGGGGAAGGTTAGGCCATCCGCAGGCGCTGGATGGCAGGGCTGAAAGTGTCTCTGGAGAGTAAGGCGCCACCACATCACTGCTGAACAGCAGTCTGGCAGCCCCCCTAATGTCACCCTCACTTAATTTGGACTCTACATGTGAACAAACGCCTTTCTGTGAGGAATTATTGAAAAAAGGTAATTTTGAGTCCAAAATATTTATCGAATTGTTACAATTTTCTTTAACTAATTCTGTCAATGATTTTTTAACTGCCAAATTTCTTTTCACATGTAGAATCCTATAAGGAAAGGTGAGTAACTGCTCCCAGGCTCGTTCCGAGTTTTCCTGGGTCGCGAGACGGACACATCGCGCCAAACTCAGCGCAACAAACCGTCTCGCGCCCCGGGGAACCCTCTTTAATATTGGGGTGGAATTTTTGAATTTTGATAAAGTTGACCACAAAGCTTGATCCGAAAGTATTGAAGTCGAGGTTGAGGCCGGGGGATCCAAATGTACACTATGCGGTTTATGAACCTTCCCATAGTGTATCTTGAGCCCCCGTTCGCCTTTAAAGAAACGAGGCTGGGAGCAGCATTGCCATACAGCGTGGCAATGCTGCCAGCGTTCTGGGCACTGTTCCCGTTGACAGCGATGTGGACGTATTCTTTGACGCCCTTTGAATGTTTTTTCTTTTACTTATTATTTTGTACATTGGCTTTTGAATTATTTAGTAGTGGATAATAATTCTTTTCTAGAAGCTCGTGGCTTAATAAAGCAACCGCGAGAGTCGATTTAAAAGTTGAGCTACTCTTGCCAGAGTCAGTCCTTCGATGATATGCCCAGATATGCCTACCGAATTTCTTCCATTATTTTACTTGATAAAGTCATCAAAATATAAGTTCTCCCACCCAGGGCAGGACAGGACAGACTGTCAGACTTGTACTGACTAAAATCCACGGTGTCTTTCAAATTTCTTCCATATTTCGGAAATAGCGCTAAGCCAGGGACGTTGACGGTACGGTTGGTACAGCGTATCAGCAATTGATTGCTGGTGGCCTAGCATGACGTCGTAATTCCACTGGTGGTGGTAGTAATTCCACGAACAAATTATTTTTATTGTCTGCAAGTATTTTTTCCTCGTCTTGGTATTTATGTATGTGCGTAAAATGTTCGGATAATTTGCTAGTATGGGGCAACGTTCTTTTTTTAGAAAAAAAAATAAAATAAAAAGACTTCTTTTGAATTTTTGCAAACACAAGCGTCTCGGGGTGCTAAGACAGGAAACCTCCACGTGCGCCCGTGGACTGGAGTTCCCTCTCGGATACGTCCGTGGGGAAGACCAGTTGTTCGGGCCGGTGCACCCTGGGATGCGGGCAAAAACTCTTCCTTAGGCACTGTGTGCCTAAGGGGTCTCTTTGCCCGTATGCGAATAGCCTGTCGGGTGGACGCTCCAACGCGTGTCCCACTGATTAGCAGAGGGCACAGCGGCGGAGCGGGCTTGCGGACGGTGAGTAATGGGTAGCTCGCCGTCCGACCAAGGACCAAGCCCGAGTCGGTGGCGCGCCGTGTCGTGTTTCGCACGTGCCTTCGGGGAGTTGTCAGCAAACTGACGGGGCCCCTTAGGCGCCAAATGCCTGCTGGGCTAGGTGGAGCGGAAGGGACCGCCCCACCCAGGGCGGGAGGACTCATTTGATGATTTTCCACCTAAAAAAAAACACAAGCGTCTTCCTTGTAACTTTTTATGTTAAAATGAAAAATAATTCATGTTTCTCATGTTTTGTAATTGTTTATTGCTGGGCTGAATTTTTAAGAGTGTAATATCTGTTATGTAGTGTAATGGCTGCCTTGTTCTTTTGAGGAAAGAATTATCATCGCATTGCTACCTTGGGAAGTAATTCGTGGGAAGTTATAAGATACAGCTGCCGTATTTCCATACAAAGAGTGTCAAGAGAGAGTCTGCACTCTCACTTAACTCTTCGCCACTACCAAAAGTGGTGGTCCCTTTCTATATTATAAAAAAGATGATTTTTGAGGAGTACTTATGCAGAAGACGCAGGTTCGAATCCCACTTGCAACAGAATTTTTCTTTCCTCAAAAATCATGTTTAATGTCAATTATTGTTCTGCTAATGTGAAAAGAAAAACGTAAAATTCATCAACTGAAACAGTTAATTAATACGGGACTGATAGCTAGTCTTACTTTTAAAAATACAATTTATAACTCACCAGAATTCTTTAGGCATTCTGCTATCATACAATTTTTTGTCATGGCTTTGAATTGTCAGAAGTGTAGTCAGTGTAGTGCGACGGCCCTTTCTTAACGAGGATATAAGTCTCAATAGCTCATTAATTTATACACTGTTTTAGACTATCACGGTTTGTTTCACAATTTAAAATATCACTTACGGTATATCTTCCGTGATTATTTATTATTTTGAGTTCATTTTAAATTGTAGCTCGTTTTATTGTGAATAAGGTTTCTAAATATAATCTTATATGGTAAGGTAAAAAAAAATTGATAGTTTACTTAGTAATCTGTTATTTTCGGTACGTTAACGTTTCAAATAAAATATTTTTCTTCTATTATTTGGCGTTAGGTTCGTGTTTAACCACTATCTCGCCTGAAGGTAAGTGAAAATGTGGTTGACGGTAAATCACACTTGACACACTGCAAGGTTGTAGCTGGCCTATATTCTTAAAACAAATAAGAAAAAACCGGCCAAGAGCGAGTCGGACTCGCCCATAAAGGGTTCCGTAGCAGCAAGTAATAACATACTATAAAAGTTCTTGTAGTTGGTTCCAACTTTAAAAGGTTTACGATTTATGACGTATTAAAAAAAAAAACTTGAGAGGTGTCAAGGCACGTCGAAAATCGCTATGAACCTGTTAAAAAGGTTCAAGCGATTTTCGACCCTCCACCCCACACTATCCCACTCCACTCCGCTCCACTTCGCTCCACTCCGCTCCACTCCACTCCACTCCGCTCCACTCCGCTCCACTCCGCTCCACTCCGCTCCACTCCGCTCCACTCCGCTCCACTCCGCTCCACTCCGCTCCACTCCGCTCCACTCCGCTCTACTCCACTCCGCTCCGCTCCGCTCCACTCCCTTCCACTCCACTCCGCTCCGCTCCACTCCACTCCTCTCCGCTCTACTCCACTCCACTCCACTCCGCTCCACTCCACTCCACTCCACTCCACTCCACTCCACTCCACTCCACTCCACTCCACTCCACTCCACTGCACTGCACTCCACTCCACTGCACTCCACTCCACTCCACTACCTATTAAGTATAGCTGTAAAAATGAAGTTGACAAACTTACATTTGCAGTTGTTCTCCGATACATTTTGTTTAGGAAAATGTTATCCCAGTACGTTTTATAAGTTGGTCAACTATTACTCGTAAACTTGTAAAGCCCACTTAGTCATGATAATTTTCTTTTAAACTTCGTTATACATACTATTGTAAATTTTTTCACACCCCCAAACATAACCGTTTAGCTGGTAGAGGGGGGGGACACTCGAGTAGGGCAAAAATTAGCACTTTAAAGCTTAATATTTCACAAACGAATTTTTTATCAAAAAATTGTTGATGGAAACTACCAATATTTTTTAAAGGCCTATTTAATGATACCCCACACTAAGGGGTACGCGAGGAAAAAAAAAACATCCCCGCTTTACGTGTACAGGAGGTACCCTAAAAAAAATATTTTACGAGATTTTATTTTACCACTTTTTTGACGCAACAAGTCCGTATATTTACACCAAATTACAGCTTTCTAGTGCTGGGCGTCTCTGAGCTAAGCTGCGGACAGACGGACGGACGGACGGACGGACGGACGGACGGACGGACGGACGGACGGACGGACGGACGGACGGACGGACGGACGGACATGGCGAAACTATAAGGGTTCCTTGTTGACTACGGAACCCTAAAAAACAGAGCTCGAAGCATTTTTCCAATTAAATCAACAAAGGTTCTATTGTTAGATAAAGTAATCGGATTCCTTGCAATGATCCGAGAGAGGAATGTGTAGTTTATTCTTTTACTTTTTTCTGACTGGCCTGTAGTTTTCCTATTAGGGTTACAAACTTACCATAAAGAAACAGGATTTTTATTTTATTTTAAACTGCATATTTTTATATTGCGAAAAATTGGTGAATGCCAAGCTCCATAGCTTGACTCATCGCCGCAAAGTTGCCTGCCTGTCGGTCTTTTACAGATTGTACTTCGGAGAGTGTGCCCAAGAACTCCACAACCTCATCCCACCAGCCCCTTTCTATCATCGAACATCTAGACGCACGGCAAATTACCATCCTTACCTTATTGCCATACCATCAATTCGCACTAAGTGTTTCCAAACGTCTTTTATAATGCGGACAGCGAAGGAGTGGAACTCTCTGCCTGCGTCTGTGTTTCCAAACGCATACAACCCTAATCTCTTCAAAGTTAGAGTAAACAGGCTTCTTCTGGGTAAGCTCGCTCCATCGTCGACCTTGTCTTAGTCACTCTTGTCCTAGACTAAGGTCAAGAGCAAACCCATTACACATAAAAAAAAAAATTAGTAAAATAGTGACAAAAAATTTACGAGTTACGAGGGTCCGGATTATCACGCGATTTTTTAAATTGAATTCCCATACTTTTGACCCAGCAAACGTACAGGTTTTTCTTTCACAGGAAAACACATAATAATTGAAAAGATTAACGTTTACATAAATATTACTGATAATAGAGCAAGTGTCTCTGCATGAAGGAAATAAAAATATTTACCCAAAACAAGACGTTTCTTTATCTTTTATTGTTAATGAATAAACTGGCCGTAAGTGATCTCCTTCCGTGCTTAATCCACTGCGTAGTGTCTGAGTCTCAGCTGTTTACATTTTAATTAGTCTCAGCTTTAAACAGAGAGCTGCCGTAACTATTTTATTGAAACGATATTAAAGAAGTTTTGCTTAATTTAATAGTGGTCGTATAGTTTGCAAGGTATGAATGAACTTAAAATATTAATTAGTTGGACTTATTTGGATTGGAATGTAGATGCTGAAACTGATATATCAAGGATTAATATAAGAAATTGATGACTCTTAAAAAAGTCGATCAATTGGTGATTTTATTGGAAATGTTTATTTATTTTCCTCACACAATTAATTGTCCGTAACTACTTTTCGTATATTAAAAACTAATTAAAATATTCTCCTTTGATTCCCTACTAAGAAACGAAGAAATTAAAACTAAACTCAACTACATCTGATCCTTCAAAAATCCAATAATATAACCTAACCTCTCATTGTACAAAAAAGTCTATACAATACGAGGTCAGCTTATACTGGATACGTGCTACACGATACCTATGTTGAACTGCACGGTTCGGTTTGTCACGTTCGAAGTAATCTGGATTCGCGTGAACACACCACCGTTGTGGGCTCTTACCTACCAGCTAGTACCTACCTTTGTCGTATCTCTTCTTTTATCTATTTCCTTATAGCTGCAACTCGGGTTCGAGAAAACACATTCTTTGAAGGAAGTATTACTTTAAAAATGCTATGGAGTTTTCAGAACGTGTACCTTGGGAGATTCATGGGAACTGTTGTCATCATCGATTTGGGTTTTTGATACAGGGTGCTGGAGGAAAATCGTGAGGTAACTGATTTTAAAACTAAACTGTAGAGAACTTTTTTTTTAGCGTGGTAATATCATCAAATGAGTCCTCCCACCCAGGGCAGGGCGGGAGGAACTGTCAGACTTGTACTGACTAAAATCCACGGTGTCCTTCATTAGCCCTTTACGATCCAGGGTCACGGTAATGGAATAAGTCCCGCGACCCCGGCAGGCTTTGGCCCTCTAGAGGGGGGCCCCGTCATCTTGCTGACGGTCTTAGAGGCGCGCGTGGAACACAACGTGCCGTCGACCCGGGCATGGTCCATGGTCGGGCGGCGAGTTGCCCATTACTCGCCGCCCGCATGCCCGCGCCTACGGTGGTCGGAGAAACTGTAGAGAACTTATTAAATTCTTTACAGAGATTTCAGGGTGGATATTGACTCTGTCTCCATCACAGAAAGCGGGCTCTAATTATTACGTGAGTGTAAATTATACAACAGAAAGCTTGTTTCATGTGGCGAAAGGGATAAAACAACTTACCTGTGTTCAAGACAATCAAGAATTAGACTATTTTTTTATAAAAATAAATGAGGTCTAGATTATTTACGTAACAGCTGATTGGTGTACAGACATGTCGTGTTTGGCATGAAAAAAATAATAAAGAATGAAATTAATTTACTAATTAAATTAATTTATTAACTTACCTGAACATAACAACCAGAAAAATATTCCTATAGTACCCCATAGCCCATGTTTCGATACTCAAATAGTCTGTGAACCGTACTGTTTGAAAAATACGTCCAATCTGCTAAGTTCAGTTCAGAGGGTGAAGGCGAGCATAAAATTCCGTGTAGTATGGCACGGCCCCGGTATGTCACGTGTCTTGTAATCTCGATTCGCGTGAACACGCCGCGTCGTTGCGGGATATCTGATATGCAGTTGTATGTATGTATGTGTGTTGGTGTGGAAGAATGCTGGAGGAAACGGTGTTTTTTTAATCAAGGATATTTGTGAAACTATAATCTTTTCAGCGCGATTGGAAACTCCATTGAAAAATAGACTTTTCGTAAAAAACCTAGATTAAAACTAAGTTTATAGAATATTCAGAATATTCGTTAATTTCTCTTTTCTTACCTGCTTGAAAGGATTGGAAACGTGATTTCCAGTTTCATAATTTTATTCGTACATATTTATTTTAACGTGCTGCTTAGTTGTGAAAAAAAAATGATGTAATCATCTTAACTTATGCTAAGTATCTGCTTCGTCTTTTCCTAACTATGTTAATAACAGTCTAACCAAACGCAACTGAACTTACATAGAGCGTCGGACAGTCAGGTCAGACCACTGACTACTTTAAACAACTGTCAAAGACCTACAAATGACAGCCTGCTGGGACCAACAGGTAAACGTTTTTTATCTACTCTCATATCGTTAAATTCCCAATACAAAACTCAAAACGAGTTTATATAGACGTACTTTACTAATAGTATATCGAAATGAAATTAAAAAAAATAATTATGACACTATTTCTCTAACAAATAATACGTTTGTGTACTGTGTCAATCTTTATCTTTTATTTGATATGTTCGTGTGCAATGAGAGTAGATAATGTAGTGTATGAAACTGCACATAACTAGGTATTATACACTCGTGTGATACCTCGTCTAAAATACCCCTAATTATGTACCAGTTTTGTTACGATACCAACCTTGGCGAGAAAGGACTGAACGTAATTTCTGCGTTTCGCAGAGAACAAATTCAATAACACCCCAGTGTGCCACCCGCCGTTAATAAGTAAACTACACTTACCTGTCTTCAGGGATGAGAAGCACCAGAGGTCGATGCCCTTTCGGTTATTTGTATGTATGAGTGGGATGAATAATCGTGTAAAGTAATGTGTGAGCAGTATAGAACCGAACGACGATGGGCCTCCAACACGCGGCCGGTTCAAGGGCCACCCAAGGCCACGCTTCCTAAGCGCTTATGCTCTCCAACAGGAACGCACGGTCACGAAATGTTCACTCACTCAAAAGCACTCAAATATTGTTCTTTCACCAAATATTACGGCAGCTCACGGATTCAAAGTCTACACGAGTGAGCCGGCAACTTAACCTCAAAATGTTCCGGTTCCAATAACCCAACCGGGAAAATATGGTGTATTTCACCCAATTATCAACAATTAATCGCACACAAGCCCGGATTGGTTTGGATTTATAATTATCCCACAGATTCCAAAGTAATTCACGTAATTGCGTGACCAATAGTCCCAACCAAACGTTCCGACAAATCACCGGGGAACAGACTGTCAACTCACAACCACAGACGTCAAAACCTCAAGCGGATGCGTTCGTAAAAGTACGTTTCATTTCACGTTTGGGCCGGAACAAGTTTCATAAACTACTATTACCGAAGCACCAACGTGCATCGAAAGCAAGTGAATTATCACCATCATTATCAGTTGGAAAGCGTCCACTGCTGAACAAACGTCCCCTTTGTCTACCACGACAAACGAAAATCTGTTACTTGTATATATTGGTTATTCGCTACTCTCACGATGGCATCGTTAATTGGTCTACGTAGTCCTTAGTAGAAGGCCTGGCCTGCGTTGCTGTCGTCTAGTTTGAGGTCTCTAAGTGAATTACACGCCTTTACTGAATGAATATTAATTATTCTCAATGTGTTACATTAACATAACGCTGTAACAGGAGATCCAGGAAACGCAATTACACGTTCAAAGCAGTTTCGATAATGTTACTCTCACAAGAAGAATTATTACAACGAGTATTGGTAGAGAACGTAGTGTTAATGGAAATGTTCTGCACTGAATCTAAATTCAATGTATTTCTAATGGTTCAATAGTTTCCTCTACACTTCGGGAATCAACGTGTTCGTTGGTGCAAATGTCTTGTATGCAAGGGGAGTTGAATTGGATATATCTAGCACCTAATTCGGGCACTACATTACTGGGAGATCTTGGTTATATAATAATAGGTACACGGGGTCGATCTTCCACCAAGCCCCGCTTGCCTAGGACACTGCAGGTAATGGCACGAAAGTCTGATAATCAATTAAAACTGAAGGTTATCGTATTATTCGGTGCTAAATACGTTGAGAAAATTAGATCATCATCATCATCAGCCTATAAATGTTCCCACTGCTGGGACACAGGCCTCCTCTCTGTGAGAGGGCATGGGCCGTAATCTAACACGCGGGCCCAGTGCGGATTGGTAGATGTCACATGTCTTCGAATTTTTGGTTCTAGGACATGCCGGTTTCCTCACGATGTTTTCCTTCACCGTTTTGAGAGCAGTGGTGTTGAAATAAATTACACAAAGTAATGCGCCTGACGGGGTTCGAACCCACGACCTACTACTCGTAAGTCGAGGCCGATACCACTGGGCCACCACTGCAGATAGTAATATGAAATTCCATAGAAAATCATGGTATAATTTGACGCCACTGTTGGCGCAGTGGTTGAGTAATCGATTGCTGCTCAGCGTGTCAAGGGTTCCATCCCCGCACGGAAAAAAATATTGTTTAGACTTACAAGTAATTGTTCCGGGTCTGTGTGTTTCTAAATATTGACAGGCCTGTTGGTCTAGTGGTTAATGACCCTGACTGCTATGCCGGAGGTCGGAGGTTCGATTCCCACCCAGGACAAATGTTTGTGTAATGAGCACGATCATTTGTTCTGTGTCTGGGTGTAATTTAGCTATAATATTTATGTATTTAGAAAAATATATAAGTATGTTTATCAGTTGTCTAGTACGCATAACACAAGCTCTGCTTAGCTTGGGACTAGATAGCGTTGTGTGATAGTTGTGGAAAATTGTTATTATTATATTATAAAACTTTTTATGTTTGTAAATGCACCCACAATACAGGAAAAATTCCTTGTGTGGGGCAATGTTAAAAAATAAATAAAAAATCTCAGAATATTCTGACACTTATGGGTGATCACAGTCATGACACCAAAATGAGAGAAAAAATCAACCAAGACTAGTATTTTATGAAGCCCATCTGCTTTACCTCGAAATCGTCTAGAAATTCTATCCACGTTTCCGTGAAAGGAAACGAAGACAATTTTCCAACATACCTTGACAATTTTCCCTTTCCAACAAAATCTTAAAATATTAGCATACCCCCACGAATAAGCAAACGTGTGACCATTTGAAAATCAGACTTTCAAATCCCCAGCAGTCCCACCTGAAGCCGCAAGAATAAATTTATTCGCATACATAATCTTTTTAAGTTTGGAAGGAAGCGTTACTGAAAATTGAAGGGTTTTGACGACTGATGGTGTTTTTTCATAGGTTTTTTTGAAAATAATTTGTTGCATGCTGATGGTGAATTACCTTCCATACAACGTCGTTATGTGTACAGTCAGCAAATAGTTAAGAAAACAGGCAGCAAGTTTAAAAAAAAATCTGTAAACTTAACTATATTATTATGCATGCTAAATGTTATGTGAATGCACTTTACATATTAGCTGACGCTGTAGCGTTAATGTTCAATAGGTGCGTCCCCACAGAGCGCGCAGCCTCGCGAAGCATTTTCCGCGCGAAGCAGCTCGGTTGGTGTGGACGTTTTTCGGGCGAGGCAAGTGACAGCGCTGCCGCGGACAAGCGACCGAGCGCCCGAGCCATCCAGTGTCGGCTTTTGTTTTGCTCACGAATATTGTTTCGTGCCTCGGTCGAAAAACAATAGACGCGTCCACACAGAGTGAGCAGTCTCGCTTGTCAGTTTCCTCGCGCAGCAAATGCCTCGCGAGGCTGCGCGCTCTGTGTGGACGCACCTAATGTGTCTGCATGTCAAATTAGACACATTGAAATCATAACATAACATTGGAAAACCACTTCATCAATCCTCCGAATTTATCTGATTTATCACCATTAATAAGATTAAATAACTTGTAGGTAATTAAGGGACTTAATAATACACCTATTATTAAGGCAGTTAAACAAGTTAATTAAGACTTCATTACAGCAAACACCTTGCCTCTTATGCACGAGTGTGTGAGTGTGTAAACACGGGCAATTACCAATAAATGTGTTTTCAATTCATATGTAAAGGAAGGCACTGTGGCGAAACCTGGACTTATGTATTCAGTATCTCTAAAGCTAAGTTAGAAATCTGCTGGTCTAAAACGCCAGAATTCCAAAAATTATTCATTTCTTGAATAAATAGCCAATGACGTTAAGGAATATTGCTTAAAGAGGCCTGTTTAGACCATCTGTGAGTTTTCTAGAGGTGGCTTAGCTATCTGACACTAGAGATGGCTACATCTTACTCGTAAAAGAAAGATAGAAGCGAAGGACAAAAAGATTTAAAATCTTCTTTCCTTTAAAACTCAACATAAAATCTGACACACACCGTTCAAAAAAGTCCTTTATTTTTTTCAAAAGCATCCTAAGGTGAAACTTGGAACTCATGTAACGGAGTAAGCTCGTTTTATGAAATATTCCTGCCAGTTCCGGGCTTACATTGTCACGTACTAAGCACAAACGTAGCGTAAAATATTATCTTGCTGACTGGAACGCTGTCGGTATTAAACTTTAGTAAGTTTCGAAATACTCTCTCGTGTATGCAATTTTAAAGCACTTTTGGAGCTAAGTTTAGCTTTTGTGCATATGGAAATTAGGTACTTTATTTGAGATGATGTATAAGCAGTACATTAAAAAAATACATGTGGCACTCGGAGACTGCCGCGGTGGAGCTATTTCATAACATTTTTATTTTATTTTAAAAGAATAAAATCGCTTACCGCGTATATTTAACGAGAATATAATTTATTTAAAATGTTTGTGGTGTACTACTGTAAAAAAAGAACTTCTTTGTTGTAGGAGAATTTTATAAGTTAGGTTTCATTGTGAAAACTCTTTTTGTAGTTGGCCGCTTAGAATCAGTATTAAAAAGTAAGTTGTTTTTATGACGGATATTTTTATGATTGCCGAAGTCTTCCGAACTGAAACGATGCTAGACGATGCGCGGTGTCAGGTTTTTTCCTTAGGTTTTTGAATTTTTTTTTGATTCGGTCGCCGCACCGCGCCGCGTTCAGAGCCCATGATAAAAGCTATGCAATAGCTTAATAACATTTTCATTCAATCCTAGTGCGTAATTGGCCTTAGGATCGTCATTTGTCTAGCTGCTTTTCAACTATGTTGGGGGGTCGGCTTCGTTAGACTGGAAGTCGACCCCAATAAAGTTGGAAAGGTGTAGTTGAACTCAGTGCTGGGCACGGAACAGAAAAACTGCTGATGTTATTATTTAGCCATGATATCCTCTACTTCAGAACTTTAATTTTTTAATAATTTCGATAGCAACCACACTACTACACTTTATCTACTTCGAGCGTTGTTATTGCATGTTCTTTGACAGCAAACAGCTACTACGAGAAGTGCTACGACGTGTTGCTACGCAGCTACGAGGCGTAGCACAGCTGCTACGTGAGGCTACGGGCGTATGCACTGCTTCTTTAACTATAATAATATAATTATTTGGATGATGTTTTACAAAAATGACTACTATTTATACAAACTATAGGTACTAAAATCGTATGACACAAAACTGGTTTCGATCATTTTCAGTTATCAAACAAGGATACAAAAATATTTGTTGCGGTAAGCCAACGTTTGTACTCCACGGCTATCCAGAGTCAATCCATTAATATTTCCAATACATTAATAATATTTCCTAACCGCAATGTGGTTTACTTTATTTTATTATGCTTGTAATCATTTGATTTATAAACTCAATGGTGACTAATCGGAATTTTGTGGCTTCACTACGGTTAGTTTGATAATTTAGGAAATCATTTAATTTAGATAAAATTTCCAGCATTAGAACTGATAGCTAGAAATTGCCTATTTAAGACATTCAAATTTTCAGTTTAATAACTATTTAGAACGATAGTTAAAAGCAGTGTTCATCAAAGTTATTACAGGAATTAATTTATTGTTCGAGGACATTTTCGATTTCCTCTCTAATTTCTTGGTCATTTTAAGGGTAATGTTATTTTTCATTACACGATATAAATTTTCCTTTTTTTATTCCAGGTTGTAATGTAATTAAATGAGTCACAGTTCAGGACAGTTCCTTGACCCCGGCAGGCAAAATGCCTACTTAACTGCAATTCGTAAACCTATACTTCTTCCACTCGGGCACCTTGGAACATAAATTCTTATTTTTAGTTGACATTATCAACTAAAACTAAAAAATCAGCTCGCATAATGAGCGCTTTTTTATCGTGGTTAAATCATCAAATGAGCCCTCCCACCCAGGGCAGAGTGGGAGGGACTGGCAGACTTGTCTATACTATATACTACACTGTTATAATATTATAAAGAGGTAATGTTGGGGGCAATCTCCGGAAGTAATGAACCAATTTTAAAAATTGTTGCACTGGTCAAAAGCTACATTATTTGTAAGTGCATATTTTACCATCCAACGAAGTGGGCACGGGTTAGCTAGTACTGAATAATTAATCCACGGTGTCCTTCAATAGCCCTTAACGTTCCAGGGTCACGGTTATTCGTCAAGTCCCGCGACCCCGGCAAGCTTTGGCCCTCTAAAGGGCCCCGTCATTATGCTGACACTCTTTGAGGCGCGCGTGGAACACAACGCGCCGTCGACCCGGGCATGGTCCATGGTCGGATAGCGAGTCGCCCATTACTCGCCGCCCGCCTGCTCCGCATAATGAGCGCTTACAAAACCAGTATAATACGTTCTTCTGACTCTTTCCCGCCATGTTTGGTTGATGACGTATCAGCCACGTTTACGCATGATAGATTTATCTCCGAACATTAATCGAGCGCACATTAACAGAACTCATAATGCCTCCTCACAGTATTTGTGGTTTATTTTCATTTCATATTTTGGGTGAATGATTTGTTTCGAAGAAGATGAGTTAAAGTCATAAAATATTGTAAAGGTTTGTTAATTATGAGTTTATGAATGAAGCTGGATTTACATTTAAGTAGAATCTTACTTCTTTCACGTTTGGCGAAGTGGCTAAGCGATCGACTGCTGCGCAGCGAGTCGCGGGTTTGATTCCCGCACGGAACAAATATTTGTATGATCTGCAAGTAGTTGTTCCGGGTCTGGGTGTTTGTGTATGTGAGTTTCTGTGTTTGTAAACGCACACACGATACAGGAAGAAATTCCTAGTGTGGGGCAAAGTTTCTTTAAAAACAAAATATTTGTCTTACTTCTTACTAATGTTATAAACGCAAATGTTGTAAGTATATAGGTATGTGTGAAAGTGTGTTTGTTTGTTACTCTTTCACGCCAAAACTACTGAACGGAATTGTATTGTATTTTGTTCATAGATAGTGTAAAACCTAGACTAACACATAAGTTTTTATCCCTAGTTTATGTTTCAATGGGGTGGTTTTTGTGTTCTACTGATGAAAGCTGCTAGCAATAGCTATTTTAATTATAAAAAACCGGCCAAGTGCGAGTTGGCCTCGCGTGAAGAGGGTTCCGTACGATGTTCCCTATCACGTTTTTTTTTAAATCTGACCCAAATTGGTACGCACAATATTGAGTGATTTACCATGTTATTTTAATATCATGGACTTCTTATAGGTTTTCCTTTAATCTATAAGTAGAAAGCTAATTTACAATTTAAAAAAAAAAAATAGGTTCAGTAGCTTTGGAGATAAGGGGGGGAATGGTCAAATTTCGTCTATTTTCTTGAATAACTTGGAAACTATTTATTTTAAAATTACAAAAAAAAAATATTTAAGATTGTCTCAACAAGACCTTTCATTTGATATGCCACACGATGCACTTTTCAAATATTTTTTTTTAAATTTTCCCCTTCCCCCCCCAAAAATTACCTCCCATATACAGATATGGACTTCTTATAGGTTATCCTATAATCTATAAGTAGAAAACTAATTCCTGTATTTTTTTCAAAATTTTAGGTTCAGTAGTTTCGGAGATAAGGGGGGGGGAATGGTCAAGCTTCGTCTATTTTTTATGAATAACTTGGAAACCATTTATTTTAAAATTACAAAAAAATTACTTTTAAGTTTGTCTCAACAATACCTTTCATTTGATATGTCACACGATGCAGTTTTCAAATATATTTTTTTTAATTTTCTCCTTCCCCCCCCAAAAATTACCTCCGATATACAGATATGGACTTCTTATAGGTTATACTATAATCTATAAGTAGAAAACTAATTTCTGTATTTTTTTCAAATTTTTAGGTTCAGTAGTTTCGGAGATAAGGGGGGGGAATGGTCAAATTTCGTCTATTTTCTTGAATAACTTGGAAACTATTTATTTTAAAATTACAATAAAAATATATTTAAGATTGTCTCAACGAGACCTTTCATTTGGTATGTCACACGATGCAGATTTCAAATATTTTTTTTTAATTTTCCCCTTCCCCCCCAAAAATTACCTCCCATATACAGATATGGACTTCTTATAGGTTTTCCTATAATCTATAAGTAGAAAACTAATTACTGTATTTTTTTCAAAATTTTAGGTTCAGTAGTTTCGGAGATAAGAGGGGAGGGGGAATGGTCAAATTTCGTCTATTTTCTCGAATAACTTGGAAACTATTTATTTTAAAATTATAAAAAAAATACATTTAAGATTGTCTTAACAAGACATTTCATTTGATATGTCACACGATGCAGTTTTCATAACTTTTTTTTTCATTTTCCCCTTCTCCCCCAAAAATTACCTCCCACATACAGATTTCATCGATTCACGTCACACCTCTGTGCTTGGGTCACAAGAATTGATATGTGTACCAAATTTCAACCCAATCGGTTTAGTAGAATCGGAGATAATTGACTGTAAGCGACAGACAGACGGACACACGAGTGATCCTATAAGGGTTCCGTTTTTGTAATCGGACGTACGGAACCCTAAAAACATTCTCTAGATACTATTCTGTGATGGAGTTTGTGCTGTGGTTGAGCAATTGGCTGTTGTGCTCCATGACACGTGTTCTATGCACAGTATGGTAGGTACAGACGGTGCGGTTGGAGCAGTGATTGAGTGATAGACTGCTGTACAGCTAGTCGCTGGTTCGATTCCCGCACAAAACCATTTGTATCTAAAGGTAGTTGTTTCGATTGTGACTGTTTGCATATTCGTATTTCAATATATGTGGACGCACCCACGATATAGGAGAAATTTTAAGTGTGAGGCAAAGCATAAAGCAAATGTTGTTTTGTGTCTGATCGAATCATGTTACAAGTTTAATTGCTATCATGGCTAACTGCAGGCGTCTAAAACGTCACAATTATGACCTCAGTGTATTATCGCCGTGGACCAAATCGACTGACAACTGACATACTATCCCTGTTCATCCTCCTATAACTTACGTTACTAGGCCGGACAGGCATATCTCCACAAGTCCTAAAAACACCACCAAATTCCGCTTAAACCGGGCCGTATACAGCATGTACCACAAATGTGTGGCGAAACTTTGTGGTACAGACCATCAAATTAATTTATTTTCTTCGTAATACTAAATGAATTGTTAATATAATGGAATAGGATGTTACTCGTATTATCATACTGAAAATAATTTAATTTAAAAAGTCTTAAAAGGCTGTGTTCGTATTTTCTGATTCCTGATGCATATGATAAAGTCTGTATACCTTTATTAGGTAAGCATATTTTTCATTTACATATTTAGTAATCCCATGTGGGGGCGAGCCTTTAGCCATCGACCTGTTGCCGTCGCCAACAATCTCAGACGCAGAGAGAGGAAAATTCAAAATGGAAATTCTCAACAACTTTTTATCAGGCCTGGAAACAGCCGAGGATCTTACGTTCCACAGTCGCGCTTGAAACCACAACAACGAGGCACAGACCACACGCTGTATGTGGTCGTACATACGACCATATTTCACTACCATCAGACAGCAGTTTATCAAGCACTGGATCGTCGCATAAATCAGTGGGTGAATACTCTACGATGCGATGTGGCCTGTGTGGTCTGAAAAATTCAAGCAATTTGGTCGGATGTCCTATTAATTGGGCGGTTAAGTGGTTCAGCTGGATCAGACTGTTTGTGCACGGTGTGGACTTGGCTGATAATTATTTTGTGAGGTTGGCATGTAATTTTGCTTGTAATTTGGTCTGTGTTTGGAATTATCGTTTATTTATAAATGACTAACTTGTAGGCAAGGGCAACTAAAGATGACTGATAATTTTAATTGACTGATTTGTTCGGCACTGACCGCCTCTGGTGTTGGAGTTAAAGCTGCCTCTGGGGATCCCACAAGTCTCTGATATATAGCTTTGGAATTGTTATACTGTATTGTTTGTCGGACTAGTATCCACAACTCTACGTCATATGTGCGTTTTTACGTGCTTCTCACAAACTGAGAGGCGAGGTGTAATATCTGGGCCATTGCACTTGATTGTTGTTTTTAATATAATTACACAGGTTGGTAAAATACCTTACCATTTATTCATTATTTTCTCTTACTAAGTACATTTTTAAATTGTTTTTCAACCGCGGTCAGGGCTTCGAAGAAAGAAACCTAATCATTTATTACTAAGCATTCAAATTTGACCAATATACACTTTGTGTTGTTTGTAATTTAGGTCCAAAGTCCCCATTCTGTCTGTAACTAATGAAAACTAATCAAATAATATTGTTTTTAACTACAACTGATTTTTGTAAGCGTAATGGTATCATAAAATGCTCTATAAGAAAACGCCTCTCAACATTTTTTTATCAAAATATTATCAAAATAAACCATAATTTTCGTGTCTAAAGATATCTGTTTCAATATATTTCTACTTCCAAAAGCTGTCAAGGAGGCTCGACCCTCGCAGCATGCCCTTTTTCCCCAATTTCAAACCCTTATTGGACGCTATTATTCAATTCGGAGTGTAAGCATTTTTTTCGCACATGTAAACATTTATTTCTTAAGCGACAGCGGCCATCTTTTAGACCTGTCTTGACAGGCATTCCAGAGGTTGTGAGTTTAAATTGAAGCTCTAGTATTGAAGAAGTATCTAAGTACATTAGTCATTGCTTGTTACAAATAATTTTTAAAACCATCTAATCTTTTTTGGTTTTATAATTATGTAACCATCAATCAGTCAATTGGAGTAGGGGAACAGTGTATAAGACGGGGACGCGAGGTATGATGGGAAATCACACACTTAAGGCAAATTTAACACAATACTAACGTAGCACAAGCGCCAACAGGACGTCATTTGTTAATGGCCGCTTGCAATAATGACGTCCTGATGGCGCTTGCGCTACGTTAGTGTTGTATTAAGTATGCCTAAAGAGTGTATATCCCCATTATACCTCGCGATTATTATCATCCCCGTCTTATACACTTTTCCCCTATGTGAACTGTCCAATTGCAATTTATGAATAGAACTTAGTGACCAATTTAAACCATTGTCATGACGAGTCGGAATGAGCAATTTACGTAACACGGATAAATATATTTTCATTAGGTTTAGTCCGAATTTGTTCTTCAGAAATACTTGATTAGGAAACACCAACTCATTCAGTTTTAACAAAAAAATGTTTCAATTAATTTACAAAACAAATATCATTCATATCCCACGTTTAAACATTTATTTTTTATCCTGTAGGTAATATTTTTATTCGTATCCCATGATTCAACATAAATTCACAATCAATTTAATTGATTGACTTTTTAACAAAATGAAATCCAAACACAATCCTTTTACCAAACAACAGAGACAAACTATAAAAGGCTACACAATCCGATTCAATAATATTAAAAGCATAATACATAACAGCGATAGAAAAAAGAGCACTTTTTCCACGTTTCCACCGTTTCCGCGAAGTACCCTTCCGCAACAAATTAAATTAAGTAACAAAACAAGCCGAGCGTCCACCTAACAATGGATGTCCAACAATAATGGACTCGCTGATAAACTATCCTTTCATCTCGGCCTTTCTTCCGGCCTATTGTGGCCTCAATTTGGCAATAAATCGCCTATTCGAGGCCTTGAGAGTAGCCCGTTGATTGGTTTTCTTTACTTCTGTTTGATTGGAGGTTCGGAATGCTCCGTTGATAGTCTTTTGTTTTTTTTTTCTTCCAAAGTTTGACTTTCTGTTTCTGGGAAGAAGTTTCGATCGGAAAAGCAGTTAAACTCATGAATTTACATATTATGCTACTTGCATAAATTCAGGCTCCGGGCGAAATTTCGTAATATGGAATCTTCTATGCTTCTAGGAATATAATAGCTAAGTTTAATGCAATTCATATTACGATTCTGTTTACGCAGTTTTTTACACCTCTTTACACCTCAGATCTTCAGATAACCGTAACGAGAAAACTACCTTTAATATATTTCCCTTAAGGACACGCATTTTTAATCTAAAAAATGTTAGGGCACTAGAGTGGTGACCCTTTTAACCAAATTGTTGTCTCCGAACAAGGGTTGGCATGCAAAAACCTTTTTGAAATAGTTTTGTAACAAACTTGTAACTGTGTAGAATATTTAGTTAGCTGCGTGGCAGTTATTTTAGTTTTAAGCTCTTTGGTCTGCCGTCTTCATTATAATTAGCTCAAGCGAAATGTCGAAAAGTTGCGTGAAAATATTTTGGGTTCATTTGGAATCGAAAGCACATTTAGACTATTCATACTGCTTATGTTTGTAGGCATATGCAATCACTGAATAAGGGTTAAGGATAAAAAATAAGGAAATTTAAATTGACCGAAGCTAAGCAAACGCAAGGATCATAAGAGTGGCCTTGTGACTCAAAATTTATGATAAGAAGGGGTGTTTTTTAGTCAGTCAGTAAGAATCTTACAGTCGCTTCTGCTCCAGACAGCGGGAGAACTTCATTGACTTCATAGAAAAAAAGGAGTTGATAATGCTGGGACGTCTGACAGGAGGATAAGTGAAGAAGAAAACGTGTTGAGACGACCACATGTAGAATTAGATAAGGACAAGAAGATGATGATTATCGTTAAGGTATTTGTCACGAAACAATAACAGCTAGAATATCCATTAAGATTCAACACAAATGCAATCTACTCCGCATCAAACAGCTCAATTACCTGCACATCACAACGGAATATCAGCTTTCCCATTATTTGGTCCCAATCTAATCATTTGATGTGACAACTTCACATCAACCGACGAACAATAGTTCCGTACGGACGGGCCGGCCAGTGAGTTCTATACAAGGTGCTATTCTAGGCCCTTTGTTGTTGCGGTCAATCTGAACGTTTTAGCTTAATTGAACGTCGTTCAGCGCGTTTATGCCATAATTAATTTTGGTTTTGATCGATGGTCGGTTTGTTGTGTTGATTTTGTGTTTGATTAAATAGATGGTGGATTTGGTTGGCTTAAGAGTGATGTGTATTATAGATTTAAAGGAACTAATAAAGACGTAATTATATATTTTTTTTTAAACATGTTTCTGGGAACATTACAGGTTGAAGTGTGAAGTATTAATGTGTGGCAATAAAAAAAATATCGTATCTATCTTGAATACTTCCGAAAAGTTAAATTTATTAAAAAGTAATTATTTTCTTGAGGTGCTGATAGGAATGAGTTGAAAATACCTCCAAAGTATATAATATGCAAAGTAATATTAACTTAAGGATATGGATAGTTTTTATCTATGACGAATTTCGATTCATGATATGGCGTTGTTACTTTACGCACTCGTGCTAGCTAGCGTCATTGTCTTTCTTTATAATTATGTGACAGAAGAACAGAACAAGCAAACTAAACAATGACTTCATTAACTAATTTAGATCTCTCATATCCACCACTAAGAACTTTCTAGTTAATAAACCCTAATTAATCAAATCGCAAACCGCATGCTTACAGAGTCGCTGGTAACATCTAGTCTCAGCTCCACAAAGGGACTAACAAACAGAGTCTAGCTATGCTCATACTCACATAACGGCCTAGAAAGTTCTATTATAATAGTCATAACGTTTAAATTTGTTTGATTTCGTGAGTGGGTGTGTGACCCAAGTCACTAGCGGAAACTTTTTTAATTAAAATGGTGTTATAAACTTTTTACAGATATTTTTTTTTGGGTTAGCAACATGCATCCGATAACTCTGCTGTTGCAGGTGTCCATAGGTTATGCTTAAAAAAACTTGCATTATTATTCATCACGTAAACATTTATTGAAGTGGCAATGTGCAGGCCACATCGCTCGTAGAACTGACAACCGATGGGGAAGAAAAGTTCTCGAGTGGCGACCACGGACCGGAAGACGCAGCGTAGGCAGGCCTCCCACTAGGTGGACCGACAACATCGTGAGGGTCGCGGGCAACCGATGGATGCAAGTGGCGAATTGTCGTTCGGCGTGGCGGTCTAAGGGGGAGGCCTATGTTCAGCAGTGGACGTCTAACGGCTGATGATGATGATGATGAAACATTTATTTTATTGTTATCCTATATTTATCAACATATCTTCCTTTTCTCTTTCCACTTATAACCTGTTGATTACATTGACTATCCTAAAAATATTTAAGTTAATCTGAAACTAAAATTTTGTCCGAGCTTCAAAAAATCTATAAAAAGCCTAAAAGCATCATTAATTTATTTAATTATTATCATTTATTAATCAAATCTTTTTATACCTTCTCCCGGTTTATTTCTTAAATATAAGTTATTTGATTTAAAAACGTCGAATTTAAAAACTTTTGCTGTAAAAACGTTTATCTGATATGTGTTATCTTTCTGAAACCAATTTTATTAAGTTGTGTAGCAATCACGTTTTGCACCTGAGTCTAAACATGACATACATCTTACAGAACCAGTATAATATGTATTATTGTGTGTCCTGTTACCGTCCCCGTACAGTTTTTATCCTACTCTCTTATATTGAAATACTTCAACAGGTAAATTATTAACTTCTGTAACACTCACGGATTTCTGAACAGGTAAGTAATTACAAAATTCTTTTACTATCCCCGCTCTCGCTCATAACTTGTACCACAACTACATAAACACGACAGTCGAGTGACAGCACAATATATTCAGAGCGAACGTGTTATCATCCCGGTAACCGTTGATAGGTATGTAACACTTTCTTCACGTGAAACAACAGTGAGTAATTAAGATTAACGGGGACCTAGTTAAGTAATTACTTGAGTACGTCGAGTAAGTTCGTAGTTCTATCTAATGTTTGAAGACAAGACATATCAAGAACTTGTTTGTAAACCTTGAAGATTTAGACAGAGCTGTGTTTAATTATAGTAGTTTCAGTTTTGTTTAAGTTCTATATAATAAAGGGGCGAGCATATTTGCAGAAACTGAACTAACTGAGATATCATAGGGTATTTGAATCACAAATCAACTGACTTACTTTTTATAAGCTGTCAAACGTGATTGTCCCACAAAATGTTGTATGGGATTAGCGTTATTTTTGACTCTACTAAGTATTTAAATCAATAATAATCTTAGTATTTTATCCAATGACAAAAAATATAATAATATTTTTTTAAAGTAAACAAAGTGGAAGTTCAGTCCAGTCTAACAGTTCTTTACGCTCCACACAGGGAAAGCGAAATAAATTCGAAACGGAGATATCATGCTCTTGAGGCACGATGATATACGTCATAATAATTATTTATGTTGAAATCAATACAATAGTGTTTATTTTTTTATTTATTTATTTATTTACCTCAGACACAAGTATCCATAATTGTGTTAGTATTAATGCTTATAAAATAGTGTTAGTACGACAGCAATTCAATTTCAATTCAATTTCACTTAAGTAAACTCAGCCACTATCAATTTTAAATTAATATTACATAAATCAAATCAATATAAAATAACAAAAAATCATAGAAAATATAATAATGTCAAATTTAAAATTAATATAAAATAATTAAAATCAATGTAGAATAACAATAAATCGTAGAAAAATTAATAATGTCTAAAATTAATATAAACTAATTCAAATCAATATAAAATAACAATAAATCATTAAAAATACTAATATCATATGAAATTTACATAAAAACTAAAATAGAATAAAACAATCACTCTACTGGGGCCAAATAGCAACACAATAAGGGGCGAGCAATGAAAACATATAATATAATAGTGGGAGCGCCATTCTTCTATTTTATGCAGTGCAGCTTAATAAAATGCTTCGTTATTGGGCAGTCGAAACGACTTGCCACAACACTGAGAATGCTGTTGCTACTGCCGCGGACATTTATAAAAGCACTGGATATGAATAGAACTCCAAAGCTTGTAAGTAATGTGCAACAGTCGATCACACGTAAGCGAATGCAAAGGGTGATCCTTTATTGTTCGGATTATTCATTTTGTAGTACCGAACTCTAAAACTTAAAACGTCGTACCACAAAAAGATAAACATCTTTTGAACGCTTGTCTAAAAAGTGTACCTGCAAAACAGCCTTTATATCAACGTCAAATCGTCCGTTTTTAAGTAGACAGTTTATGTTCAACAGATGTTTAACTTTTTTGTAATAAGACGATTTAATATCCAAGACAGGAAGCGACTTTTTATAAAACTTTCTAGAACATATTGATAGCCACAGTTTATTATTAATGTGCAAAACTTACACTGCGGTAACTTTAGTCGGCTTCCCCACCCATACCTCCTCGTTCGTCACCATATTATATGTGTCAACATATCAATACATATTTACGGCACCATAAAATATAGTCGTAAACAAGTAATAAAACGGTCATTCGGCTCATATTGAGACCGACAGATAGTTTATGACTAGTCATGTGTAAAGTGATAAATTTTCTTCGGCTTGCTAATAATATACCCTCGTTTTTGGTGACGTGCTGAGTTCGGGAAATAGGAATAAGTATGAAAGATAGTAGCCTTATTATTACAATGAATAGACTTAGATAAAAATGTGTTTGCTTTTACAGCTATACCTGTGACCACACAGTGGGTGCGAGGGAGTCCATTTTAAGATGCGAGAAATGCGAGCGACTCTTAGGTTTATGAAACAGACACTAACGATGGTCCAAGAACTCCACCGACAGCAATAATTGTCAGCAATAGGTAGCCAATTAGTCAGCTTGTTTGCATGTAGTCTGATAGTTGGCCCAAGTCATACTTTTTTTTATCGTGGGAAAAATCATCAAATGAGGTCCTTCCACACAGGGCACGGCGGTAGGGACAGTCGGACTTGTGCTGACTAAAATAAATAGCCCTTTACGTTCCGGGGTCACGGTAATTTGTTAGTCGCGCGACCAGGCTAAGTCATACTAGTCCATTCTACTAGTATTGTTTATTCATAAAATAGCTATAAACATTAAAAATCTTCAAAATGGACAAATATTATTAAAATTATCAGCTTAAAGAATGAACAAGCTGAACAAATAAAAAGTTTTCATTAAGTGTTGAGCACGTATTTGAAAATTAATTATAACGGTGAGAAAAACACGATGAGAAGTTATTATCTAGAATAATCGCTTGAGGGAAGATTATTCATATTTCTCATGCAGTTTTTTTCTATGGAAGAGAATATTAATTAATTTTTCAGTAGAGAATATTTACTAGAAAACATATTTTTGCTGCTATAGGTTTTATACTTGAATTTTATAGCTTAGCACACCTTTATTTCTATTGAATTATATCGTGCAACGCTCCCTATGGCTTTTCACACGTCCTACCACTTCAATTTAGTCCAAAGAACCTAGAAGAATCTGGAACTGTGTGCAGCAGTTCGGTGTAAGTAAATCTGGTATGCGCTGGACTGCGACAGTGTGGTAGCCTGGTGGGTCAGGCTGCCCTGGTAAAATCTACCACCGGATTTTTTTTTATTACGCATTATGCTACTAAAATACTTTCACTGTAATTCTTTGTTATATTTCGGTCTACCGAAACCACAAGTCCACCTATTCAATTTCCACTAAAATTCCACAAATTTCAGAGATAATCTCCGGCATATTCGCACAGAAAATGGCGTTAATGTCATTCTCTTCGGTCTGAGCACCTACGTACATTCGTACAACCCAGAGACATTGCAATTCGCGCACCGTGCGGACCGACGTCCACGCTATTAAAGTTACGTCCAGTTTCCGTAGAGATGTTATTTCGCTTTTGTTTTGTTTTGGATTTGATGCTGTTTTGTTTTTGCAGATGTTATGTAGATTTGTAGTTCTGTTTGCTCACAATGTTTTAATTAGCGGAATATTTAATTACAATTTACATTTGTCTCATGATAAGATGGTGTTTTTATGTACAGACGCCAGCTGCATGTCAACCTACGAATCGAACATTAATTAACCTTTCACTATTGTGATGAGGTTGAAAATCTATTAAAGAAAAACTGATTGAGGTTGGTTGATGTAGTGGCGTCAGTACATGTACATAATTTTCAAATATTTTTGTCTTTGCCATCGATGGGAAATTACATAATTATTATTTTGGCTGCAACTTATACCACAATGTAATTGCGAGTGTTGTACTTAAAATAAACTCAACATGATAAACGTTTTAACAAATTTAAATTCTGTGCACTGACGAATAAAATTGATATTTGAGCGACACAGTTAAAGCTCTGACTAGCTGACTCATTAATGCTTAATTTCAATGCATTTATTTCGGTTCAAATCCCAACAGAATACACGTCAGAGAATGTGGTGGTAATTAGTAATTCGAAAATTGTACTTCTATTTGATTGAATCGACGTGTGCGTGGTTGAATTAGCAAAACGGTAACGTTGCCCCTATAACATCAACTTGTTATTTAACATGCATAGGGTAGCTAGCTTGTAATAAGCGTTACAAGTAACAGTAGCAGAAATTAAAGAGTATTGAAATGACACTTCGCTGTGCTTACCAGTCGTAGATTAAGGTACGACATTGTAACCTTTACTTAAAGACTGCAACGTAGCAGGCTTTTATGATCAATTTTTATGTCTATCTCGTTATGGGCACTTTATTAGCTTTATATCGTCACTAAGTTGTAGCTACCATCTGGGCTATAAACAGGCAATATAAGAAAGAACCCAGTTAGCAAGTTAGATGTGATAGGTTGTGCCCGCGGCTGTGCTCCCTCCACGCTCATTTCTCACTTCGAATCGTGAAAATCACTTTTGTATTATGCCGTCAAACAAGTGCTTGACGGCACAATTTGATTCCCGCACCAATTAAAAATGTGTGTGATAAACAAGGAGAAATCCCAAGATAAGAGATAATAATGGTACAGTACTAAGCTACATAATTCCGTCCCCCAGATTGTCATCTATTGTACCAAAATCAACATTAAATCGGAAAGAAAACTCTACTTAACTTCTCAATTCAGGTTATGAACTATTGGTGTACCAAGTTTCATCCAAATTCGGTCATTAACTTTTGCGTAAATCAAAATGATATATCCATACATCCGTACAAACTTACACATTTCTAATATTAGTAGAATTGTATTGGATTGGTCCTCACAATGTTGCCTACACATACCTACATCTAAAATACAGCTACATTAGAAACATTTTTTATATGTAAGAAAAGTTTTCTCAAACGAATAAAAGTACGAGTACCTAAATGTAAAGAGATTTTGGGAACTCTTAAGTAAAAGGTAAGCAATACTTACAGTAAACGCAAATATATACTTTCTTTGCTTCGTAAATAAAATATTTACTTTGTACTTTTCATCCTAAAAGCCCTTTACATAGCAAAGGCTGACCACTTATTCGGAATATTCCGCGTCCTCTATCAAATTGTGTATTTTGTATTGAAGAACATACATGGCATAAGATCACTTATTTATATAATTTTTATCTTTTTTGTTCAATAGAATGGGATACGGGACTGTTTAAACTTAAGCGATGGAACAGGGTATCCAACAGTCACTCCTGCTCTTCCTAGAGCAAAAAAAAATAAAATCGTACTGGTATTTAACTTTAACTAAAAACCTTAATCTTCGAAAAAGGATTCCATTAAAGGAATTTATTTTATTCGTTTATCCCGCCATAAAACCAACTAACTTCAATAGTAAACACATAAACGTGGTTCAACGATAATCTCAGATTAAGTCTATTGTTCAGTGCCACAATAGACCTTAACCCTTAACTAAGCAACGTTCTCTAATAAAGTAGTTGAATCTTTAAAGGCGAACCACTTTCCAAACACTTTTGCAGTGCTGAAACACCTGCTTGTTACATTATTCGTAGTGTCGCGGTCTGTCTAGTTTCCTAGCGCCACAAACAAACTAGATCGACTACATAGAATATTAGAATTGTGCAGTCGGTCTCGAAATTGTTTTTACTACTTCTCATAATTTAAAATCACTTGATGACATATGACACTAATACAATGAGTCTCATTGGTAAGCTTGCGATAGCCTAACGACTATGAAAAAAAAAGGGTAAAAGAACAAACCAAAGTATCCAACATAGTTCAGCAAATAAGTAAGTTGAAATGCCACTGGTCAGGCATACTGACGACCATCCGCAATGATAGCCGATGGGGCCGTAAGGTTCTCGAATGGAGACCTCGCACTGGATAGCGCAGCGTAGTACGTCCATCCACAAGGTGGACAGACAATTTGATGAAAACTACAGGATCGCTGGGTAGCAGCCGACTCCAACCGATTCGATTAGAAATCTTTACAAGAGGCCTATCAACTATCTATATAAGAGGTCAACGTCCTTGATAATGATGTTGATGATGGTGATGACAATTTAAAATCACGCATGTGTTTTCTGAGGGTTAAGCAGAGATGTTAGCTATAAGCGCTCACATATTACCAGTAATGTTTTAAG
The DNA here is from genome assembly GCA_950005045.1 of Agrotis exclamationis. Classification (NCBI taxonomy): domain Eukaryota; kingdom Metazoa; phylum Arthropoda; class Insecta; order Lepidoptera; family Noctuidae; genus Agrotis; species Agrotis exclamationis. Next base: position 25,668,303 of record OX465417.1, on the reverse strand, counting down.
TCCCAGAAATATGACGGTTGGAATGGAAAACACTTTGATGAAATACTTAGACACAGTTTTTTTGTTGGATTGGTAAAATAATAAATTAATGTCTCTTCCGCGTTCGAGTGTTGAAATAAGCAGACACACTGTTTTTATTGGAATGTTAAAATTATTAAATGAGTCCTTCTGCCTTGGATGGAGCGGAACTGTCAAACTTTTAGTGATTAAAAATATACCGTGTTACTTCAATTGACCTTTACGTCAAGGTCATGGTAAACTGTTTAGACTATCCGTTTCCTCGGCAGTATACACTGACTCACTTAGGCATGAAACAACTATAGGTTGTAACGTGGCGTGAAAGTGACATTTAACCTTGGTAAAGCAACTTAGACTCCGACTGTACCAACAGCACTAGAAGAGAACAATATAATTCACTCTTACAAGCCAACGTGAGAGCTTTCTGACACTACTCTAACACAATTTTATGTTACGTATCATTTCGTGTTTAGACGACAAAGAATAAGTGTGTGTTGTTTGGAGATGCTAGTCAAAAGAGAGTGGTTTCGAGAACTTTAAATAACATTCTTGTTGTGGTAAGAAAAATACGATTGTGAGCAGGATTACGTAAAACCAGTCCAGCAATTTAATCAAGCGTGAACTGCTAGAATCTGTTCGAGCAATTCAATTATTGCACTAGGTTTCAATCATAATACCTAGTTTGTTATGTTCAGCAGGTAAAGGAGAATTATTGATTCCGAGAACCGTGCATGCTCAATATCCTCATGCTCATATAAATAGGACACGTGATTGCATTGGAAGCACTTTGGAACTTTCTAGAATTAATTAAATATTAGTAACGTGGTGGGTTTCTGAGAAAAGGGCAAAATCAGGATATGAAATATAATAATTGTTACATGCATGCACATTTGTCATTATTTAAGCGACAAAGAATGCCTAAATAATTATGCTTTTTTATTCTTTGCTGTCATCGATATAAATAAAATTGTAGAAATCGGGAAAACTCTATGGCTAAAGGCAACTCAGGAGGACTTGTAAACAGCGGTGAAGGAAGAGTAACCTCACTGGCGTTGATGGACTTCACCGGAGCCGACTGCCTCGAGACCGCCATCATGTCAGACGCCAAACAGTTTTTGCTGTTTATTTTTCCCGTTTCTTCAGTATGAGCTCGCTCGCTCCATCTTAGGTTTCATTTTTGTTTCAACGTTAGACTGAGAACAAAATTGTAAAGCATTGATTTCAAGTAAGCTTATGGGCACTTTTGAATTGTCAAAAGTAAAAAAATATATAATTTAAAATAATAATGTTGCTACAGTCCAAGCCGCTAGACATCATAACTGTGAATGTACTGTAGATACACACCCATTCCAAAGCGTAGATCTCTATGAAAAAAAAACGGACCAAATAACTCTATGGACACATTTTTCAAAACCCAAAGCAAGCCATTTAAAATACAGACAATAACCACTTTTAACTTGAAAATACTTGGATACGTTTATAAAACCGTTTTGTTGCCCTGACAAGAATTAGAGTTGTATGTTTTCCACATGTCTAAACTTTAATAAAACATTAGTCGGAACATTTCACTCAGGTTAGGTGCAGCGCGACACTGTAATACACTCCACATGTGAGTTCTCTTCAACGCGCTTACATTAAATGACGTTCATCTGTTGCCTACGTTCGTTTAGAACTGTTTTTTCAAAGTTTAGTTAAGAAATCTGTTACATTTCAGTAAGTAGGTTAAATACAGCATATTGTATTAATCTTACAATGATTCCACAGCTGCAACAAAAGCCTTCCTCTGAGAGAAAATGTAGGCTATCCCTCATATTATAAGCCCAGTGCGTGTAGGTGAGATATTTTTTCTCATAATATTTGAAAAATAATAAATCACTGAAAACGCCATCCTCTATGAATTTCTCCCGTATCGTGGGGGCAATAACAAACATAGAAACTGTATAAAACCCAGGCCCCGGAACAACTACTTGTAAATCAAACACATATTTCTTCAGTGTGGGAATCGAACCAGTCGATCGCTCAGCCATTACACCAACCGTGCACATGCAGTTAAATCACAATGCTTTTAATAATAGGCATTTAGCAGCATTGAACAATGAACATAAAAAAAGTTGAAGATAAAAAAGACGTGTAAATTTTATACGCAATTAACACAGAAGACGAACTGACCACGCGATTCGTCACTCTTCAGTTGACCGTTTGTTCGAATTTATTTCATCACTTTCAAATAATCATAAAAAAAAAAACATAATACCATCACGTCCATATTTTATACCAGTTTCTGACAACGTGCAATAAGTTTCGTAAATGTTCTCAAACAAGTGAATTTTTTTTTTTGTAATTTCTTGTTGGGAAATAAATATCTTTAACCATAAATAGCTAAATTTTATTTACCAAGACTGCACACGAAGTACAAATAAACTCACACTGTACTCAATAAATACTAGACCCATAAAAGAGTGCACAAAACAATAAAATTGTCTTCGCAAGCAAAACAACTGTAATTGCAGTACAACCCAAACAACTAGTTTCAATAAATGTCGTATTGGTATTCGGAAGCACTAACACGGTTAATTACCACTTTTAAAGAGATACTAATGGAACAACAGCTGAAACTCTACCCTATGAAGATAAGGTTAAAATTCAAAATGAAGAAACGCATATAAAACGATTGCCTGTAAAAGAGAAAATATATGAACAACCATTAAAAAGTTCTGTCTCTGCAATACACGAGCGAATGTTCAGAATTTATAACATAGTAGCTGGTGCCTCGGAGGTCGTTCTGGTTAATTTATTCCTTGCTCAGTACCAGGAGCCAAGGGTTTTATGAATGTATCATATTATTGTATGACTGGTAATACATTTCATTTACAAAGCCTTGAACAAAAAGGAAGCAATTAGGATGGCTCATCTTTTTATTTCATAATGAGATGTTACGATGTTGATATTATGCGATGTGGTATCAGAAAGAACTCAAAAGCCATCAGTTACTAAGGGGTATCGTTTTACGCAATAATTGGGTTGAGGAGTTCAAATTTTGGATTCATCTCCAAGCGTTCCACTTCGGGCTTTGGCATTGCAGCATCGCCAAAGAGACCAAGCCAATGTTGAATTTTTATAACGATGTTGAACAATATTGAGTGAAAAGAAAAGTAATTTCGTACAAACACAACAGTGCAAAAAATATTAACAAACAAACACAATCCTAATACAGTTTTGCTACAATGTTTATATCGGATTACATTCGATTCTTGTGGGAGACAATTTAATATTTTTGTTTTGTTCTGTATTTGTTTGAATTTGTTTTAATGTTTTCCAATTTATTTGAGGTCTGAAATGTCTTCGGTCGTATCAAGGCCACTTTAAATTGGTTTCTGCGTTTGTGTATTGTCGCTACTATATAAATTTGTATTTATTTCATTTATAATTTTGTACCTGGTATTCATTCTGTTTTCTTTTTTTCACAGGAGGTATTATGTTATTTGAATATAACGCTATCTGATATCGCCTTTTTTTTTCTGAAGAATTTGGACACAACACAGAATTATAGTAATTCATAAAAATCAAATCACTTTATTTCACAGGCTTACATTAGCTGGTCGCGGACGGGCTACTGTGACACCGGATCGTAAAGGGCTATTGAAGGACACCGTGGATTTTAGTCAGTACAAGTCTGACAGACCCTCTGATCTGCCCTGGGTGGAAGGACTCATTTGATGATTTTACCACGCTAAAACAAAAAAAAGGGCTACATTAGCTTTTGTAAAAACAATCCAGATACGCGGTTTAGTGTTGGTTGAAAAAAATATTAAAATTGATTTTTATCCATGAAACTACCAGGATTAAAGTAGACACAATACTTTCAAAATATAAAGTGAATGCTGAGTTAAAATATAAACATTTCCTGATTAAAGTCCGTCACTGGTTATTGTTTAATCGCCTGTATGTGGGCATTAAGAATTCACAGCACTCAACTTGTTCAAACATCTTTGATTATAATCCCTCCATTACATGAGGCTTAATCTGAATAACCCTTCCGGGATTACAGGCATCATGTTGTTTTATGTTTATGATAACTATAATCGTCTATCGTAATCTTACTCCGTACTAACAATAGCACATCTTCAATAAAGTCTTCTACTATATGTGTTTCCATCTCTATCTCTTTATACACAAGCACGCTCTTCACTCAACAATTGCTATTCATCCAAGAGGAGCTCATGTCGAATGTTTCAGTATCAGACCTCGGCTAGAGTGAGGAGCTGAAGCGGGCACAAAACTAGTATAAGACATTATGTAACCACTGTTGGATTAACTGTTTTTTCACACTAGGAATTCTCCCGCTGTACCGGGGTTTGTGGGTGCAAATATTTTAATTCACATACACAAACAGCTAGCGTTGGAATAAGTAGATATTTAAGCTGTTGTCAAACAAATAGACGAAGCGAACGCGAAGCGAAGCGCATTTGTTTGTAATGTATGGAATTGTTTGAAGCCTGTCACATAGACTATCGGAACGCTTTCGTTTTAATATAAATGACAGGATTCGAATCGCATTCGCTTCGTCTCTCTGTTTGACAATAGCTTTAATGTTTTTCGATTTCGCGACACGCAACGCAACAGCAAATTGGTAAACCAAGCTTTGTTACTAGCAAACCGTCTATTGTTTTATTTAAGCTATACAAAAGTTGTGATCCATTATTTTGCTTCACAAAAGTACCAAGATCGATCTTCAAGCCAAGATGCAATGACTTCTGATAAACTACGTGTGTGAAGCTGATGCCTAAAAAGTTAGTACAAAAACTGCTGCGCAATTCGCTATAATATATTGTGGTCAATCGCTGTCGCCACCGCACCGCTTACTTACTCTAGTCCAGGCCTTAGTGTCAGTCTGACGCGGAATTGTGCTCTGCACCCTTTATCAATTGCCCTACGTGACTCGCCTTTTACATGCGACGATGCGAATTAACTGAATTGAGATTTATTTTGGAGTTCGTACTACGTTTGGGTTTTTATTAGTGTCTGTTGTCTCGGGTAAGTAATGTTTAGGATGGCCTTTTTATTTACTTGAGGTAAGATTTATTGTGAAAGGACGTGTTTTAATTGGTGCGTTAGACTGTTTTTTTCGGTATTTGGGGAACATTTTGTGAGTAAAACATTTCAGCAACGGGTGTTTATGAGTTGCTTTCTTCAAAATGACGAATGATAAAATGATACTTCATTTTAAATAAAGGAATAATCAAGTCATGACTAATAGAAAATTTTACCGCTTTCACATGGCAGCAAAGTTATCCTATTTCCGAAATATTCACAAGGTTACAGCTCCGTTACATTATTATTATCAACAATAATAAACCTCAACAACACACTTTCAACAACACTCCATTAACTATAACCAAACACAATCAACTCGACTTCCGCCATAATATTGAGATAATTTCCGTGAAATAAATAATATTCCGTATTACTTCAAGAAGTAGTAAAGAACAACAAAAAGTGGTGGGTAATAAGCTAAACTAAGACACAAAACTTATTTATCCAACTACTTGTCTTGTTGTAATTAGCTTTTTAGTTGAAAATTATTAAGTCATCTATGTAAGGTAGTTTGTGGCTGGACAGTCTATTATGATGAACTTGGTCATAATTATTATTTTTCTTCTTAGCCTATGCTCTCCCACTACTGGGCCAAGGCCTGTCCAAATGTATTCCATGAGCTTTTTTCTCGTGCAATTTCGCACCAGCCGCCTTGATATTTGGTCCGTTTAGGTCATCTCGACACCTCTTTCAAGGCGCTCCTGGTATCCATTTGTATGTTGTGCCCAGCAGTCATCGTGCAGATGTTTTTAAATTAATGGTCAATGTTTAAGTCGTTTCATAAAGAGAATTATTTGAAGAGGTAAACTGAACTAAATTTTAGGTAATATTCTACATGAAACTGATGAAAAGGTGAGCGTATTTCGATAAAATTACTTTCGGCATACTAAAAATCTAAAGAGTAATAATTTATGCTGATTCAAATCATCGATCATAAAATATAAACGCGCCCTCTGTCACACCAGGAGAGTCATAATTGGCAAATTACCTATAAAATACTTTCTGCCTACCTTTCACGATCTCCTTTACCGCTACAAGCGAGAACGCTTACAATAATAATTCCTGACTTCCAATAATATTCTTTTCTCTATCCAATCCAATTTTCAGAAATAACGAAAAATACAACCTACATCTTTTCTAAGATAATCGTTGTTTATGTATCTTTACGATGTCTATATTTTATGTGTTTATACGGCCCAACTTATTGACTGGAAAACTTCTAGCGCGATAAGAAGTAAACAATTAGGCAACCCACTGGCTGGCGTCGACGAAAAAACTTTACGTTTCACTTCTCTTTATTGCCAAGTGGGATGTGCCTAAACGGCAACGTATCAATTATAGGATCGCGACGCGAGAATACCCAGTATTACGACGGCATAAATTTTATAGGGGTCTCACCCATAAAAATGGGAAATTATCAAACTGTGACGAAATTACCCCAATAAATTATTGCGTTTAGGGCGAACGTTGAAAGTAATGCTGTTGATACACCAGATTGGATTAGCTCGCTTAGTTTATCTGGAGTAGAGCGCGGGTAGAATAGTGATTTTGAATTCGGAGAGGAACGCAAGACAATTGATGTTGCTTCTTTGTTTGTCTCAGTTAAGCATGTTATTTGATAGTACGCTTTGTCTTTGCCTGTTACTTACGATTCTAGAGCTGTATTTACTGCAACAATATGTTGGAGAGTTATAAACTTGCCAAATAAACTTGTGTATATAATGATGATAAAACCACTCCATACACTTGCTTTTATTGGCACGCAAGTTGTATGACATGTGCTTGTTCAATAAAGAGACTAATAAATTGACTTTGGCATTCTCTTTTGCTGCGTATAAGACAACGTTTGAGTTGATACTGACATTTGCCCTAGTCAATAAAGGCAGTAGACCAAGCTTTACTATACTCAGAGGTTTGCGCTTACGTCAAATGGAATTTGCAATCACCGGTCAGAAGTGAGCGGAGATTGCGATGGTTGATCGAAGCTGGAAAGAGGAGTCAATGACCGATTCGATCGTTGTTCAGTCCAATAGAAGATTCAATTCTCAATCTGTTGCTCGTTGATAACAAAGATATTCCATACACTATTATTTCGAACAGAACATAGTGAAATAACTGAATAAGTGAAACGCAATCTCTACACATCAATTTAATTTATTTATAAATAAAAACACCTTAAAAGATTTACATTTCGATCATTACATTTATAAAAAATAATTATATAAACATCAATGTGACAATTTGGAGGTTTGGATGGATGATCAGTGATACGCTAAAGTTTGATATACTTCTGGCACATCTAAAACTATAGCTTTTACTTAAAGCTTTACTTCAACACAGGTAGGTGGGTCTAGAATTTTTGAATAACTAATTCGTGTTTCAAAGTCTCTGTCATTCGTAGATTCGTAGATTCATAGAGAAACACGAAAAAGAGATAAAAGTAAGACATTTCTTAAACCCGAAAGAGTAAATAACAGTCAAGTACCAATAATATGTCTTCCAAACAGTTGACTTCAAAATAGACTGTAGTAAACGACACACTAACCCTTTCATTTCATTAACGACGGAAGACTGATGTTACGGCCGCTCAATTAGACAGTGTTGCCGCAAGACCATTGTATCCCCAACTTAACGATGAACTGCTTCAGTAAAATTTACTTCTTCGACTCTTGATAGGTTATCTGTTATAAAAGTATTGATGGCTCAGTGTTCGGAGAATTTTGACAAGTTACTGGCCTAATTATGTTACAATAGCAACTTTGGCCTCTTGGACTTCGTTCATTGTCACACGAGATCGTATTACCGGGGCAAAAAGTATCCTGTGTGCTAATCCAACTATTAATGTAACAAACTTTATACAAATTCGTCTAGCTCTCACTGTCACGTTTGCATGATTGAATCACAAACTTTCTTATCTAAAACTAGCTTGAACCCGCGGCTTTGCTCGCGTTAAGTTCTCTCCATTATTATTGTATTAACCAAAGAAACAATACCAAATAAAATCTATTTACTTAATTACATAATTATATTCAAAACAAAACTTAACAAAACTTATTGCCAACACAAAGGTTACAAATACAAACATAAAAAACTATTAAAGTATGTATTTATTTATAATTATGTATTATTATATGTTAAGGGTTTGTTCTTCTCATGAAACTAAACAACCTTCCCAAAGGAACGAAAGACGAAATACGAAAAAAAAATTTTGATTTCCCATACAAAATGAAATATCAGCTGATGCATAATTTTATGTATGGGTGATAAAAAACCGTACTTCTAACTATGTTCCTTATGGAAAGTTGTTCAGTTTCATGAGTAGAACACACACTTTAAATGTTTCGGACGAATATTTTTACAGGATAATAAGATCATTATCAAGTGCAAATAGGGGGTAGTGTAATGTGTACATAGTCATTATTTATAACCGACTTCTTAAAAATGGGAGGTTCTCCATTCGACCGCACATAATTATGATATTTTTATGTACTTATGTCCTAACGAAATGGGTAACTTTTTTCTGAAAGTAAGAAGATACATAATGCCTTCATCTGGCTATAATGTTATGGAAATAAGAATTTGATAATGGAATGGAAGACCAGATAAATCGAGGTTGAAAGTTGGAGTCGGTTAGTTTTAAAAATTGTTACTTGTGAAATATTTAGTACTTATACGGGGTGTTACAAAAAGGGGGTATCTATCCGAAAGGAGGTGAATGTGCTCATGAAACTGAACAACTTTCCCCAAAGAATATAAGTCGCAATATGAAAAAAAAATTCTATGGGAGGTCCAAATTTTTTTTTTTCATAATTCGACCTTTGTTCCTTTTTTTTTTTAGTTGGTAAAATCATCAAATGAGGCCTCCCGCCCTGGGTGGGGCGGAAGGGACTGTCAGACTCTTACTGACTAAAATCCACCCGTGTTCTTTCGGATGCCCTTTACGTTCCGGGGCCACGGTATCCTGGGTTAAGAAAAACCCGCGACCCCAGCAGGCATTTGGCCCCATAAGGGGCCCCGTCAGTTTGCTGACTACTCCCCGAAGGCACGCGCGAAACACGACACGACGCGCCACCGACCCGGGCTTGGTCCTTGGTCGGACGGCGAGCTACCCATTACTCACCGTCCGCAAGCCCGCTCCGCCGCTGTACCCTCTGCTAATCAGAGGGACACGCGTTGGAGTATCCATCCGACAGGCTTTTCGCATACGGGCAAAGAGACCCCTTAGGCACATAGCGCCTAAGGAAGAGTTGTTGCCCGCATCCCAGGGTGCACCGGCCCGAAAAACTGGTCTTCCCCCCGGACGTATCCGAGAGGGAACACCAGTCCACGGGCGCACGTGGAGGTTTCCTGTCTTAGCACCCCTGACATTTGTTCCTTGAGGAAGGTTGTTCAGTTTCATGAGCACATTCACGTCCTTTCGGATAGATACCCTCTTTTGGTAACACTCTGTATAAGTTTGATTCGATTGAATCGACAGTCAACAGTATTGACAACAGTCCGAAAGAACCCAGCTCACCCACTACTGTCAGCATCATCAGACACTGACAGTCATGGTATCTGTTGCTGGAGTTCTTTCCGACGACTGATTAATGCTGCTGAGTGTTGATTCAATGGAATCTAACTCCTCTAAATTAAGCTCGCCCCCGAAGAGGTCCGGCGATTTTGGACACGGCGGCGGCGACGGCGACGGTAGCTCCGAGTGGGCTTTCTTCATTTTGGCGAGGTGGGACAGCATCTTAGCCCGTTTCAGCCGCCGGGACCGTGCTGTCTCCACCCCGCAGATTTCACAATAACTCCACCCGGAGTCAATCGCCGCGTCGCAATTCTGGCACCTTTCCCCTCTCCGGGCCCAATCTCCTTTGCAGAACGGGCAAGTAGCTAAAAACATTTAAAAAAGTTAATAGTGCTATATTTTCAATAAAAAGGTACTAATTGCAATAAATTATAATCTTCAGTTAACTTACAGTTCACTCTTATGACGTACTTGCCACAATAAGGACAATATTTGCATTTTTTATGAATGAGAAAAGTTTTATCAGCCTGCAAAAGAAATAACGATGAATGAAGTAAGTATTATAATAATCTTAATTTAAGCCAAGTTATAAAGGAAGAGGCCAGGTAGCGAGCGAAGCCTCACCTGCGCCTTTATGATTGTAGAAATACTTACGATTTTCTGCATTTTAAGTCAACTTCTGTTCTGATGCAACTCGATCGAATATTCTTTAAGTTACACCTCCGTGCAGCACCTTCAAAGAACTAATCTACGGATACAATCCAGAAAGTTTTCCGATGTCTACCTATTCCCCCCGCCTCGCCGCCGACCGCACGGCTCCCGTCTTCGCCGATTGATGATATAACAATATGGCAGCAAATACAATTTTAAAAACCTAGAAATTACCCCACCTAATAAACCTAAAATTTTAAAACGATTTTACCCCACTCCTTAACTTCCACCCCTTGCCACCCCCACGGCCCCCGTTACCACCCTTTAACAAATAGTGCTTAATTTGCAACCTAATAGCCAACCAAATACTAAAATAAACGGATCTTACTCCGCCCCCCCCCCCACTTTTACCCCCCACCCGCACGCCCTCCTTTTACACCCTTCCTATAACAAATCGTGCTTAATTTGCAACCGAATAGCCAACCAAATACTAAAATGTACGGAATTCATACAATCTTTCCCCCCTTTTTTTACCCCTTAAAGGGCGAATTTCCAAAAATCCTAAAACACGTCAGCCTTCATTTGTAGTCAAATAGCTAAATGCCAATTTTCATAGATATGGCTCTAAAGAAATACTAAAATTAACTGATTTTAACCCCCCCCCCCCCCGTTACTCTCTTCCACTTTACCTCCCCCCCTAAGCCCTCCCATTACCCACCTTTAACAAATCATGCTTAGTGTGCAACCGAATAGCCAACCAAATAATAAAATTAACTGATTTCACCCCCCCCCCCCCGTTACCCCCCCACTTTACCCACCCCCCCACGCCCTCCCCTTACCCCCTTTAACAAATCGTGCCTAATTTTCAACCGAATAACCAACCAGATACTAAAATGTACGGAATTTTATACAACCTTTCCCCCTCTTTTTTACCCCCTTAAAGGGTGAATTTCCAAAAATCCTGAAACACGTCATCCTTTATTTGTTATCAAATAGCTATATTCCAATTTTCATTGATATAGCTTCAGAAATGACCGAGTTTTATACAAACTTCCCCTCCCTTTTTTACCCCCTTAAAGCCCGAATTTCCAGTAATCCTTTCTTAGTGCTCCCCTATGCTCCATAAGGAACCTATGTTCCAAATTTGGAGTCTCTAGGCCAAGCGGTCTGGGCTGTGGCTTGATTAGTAATCATTCAGTTTGCCTTTTATATATAATATAAATATATATATAGATATAGATATATAGAATATAGATATAGATAGATATTGGTAGGATTTTATTACACACATTTTTGCTTTTAGTATCCTTATTATTTGAATCTATTGTCTCCTTTGTTCGTATGCTCTTAAGCTGAGCCTAGGCTAGATCTTATGATAAATTTCTAGGGCGCTAACAACAGCTCCAATGTTAGTAGATGGCGGTTAGTATCCCAGTACCTTTCCCTGATCTCCGATCTGTCGTGTGGATTATGAGAGAAAGGGTAAAGAGTACATTTGTGTTTTCTCACTCATTTGAAAACACGCCTGTGTCATTTTTTTTTTTTGTATTTTAATGACCTGGTCATTCGGACCTTTAAGTCAAGTCTTATTTAATTTTCCAAAACACTGCACTGTGTATCACTTCACTTTTTAAATTGATTCAATCGTGTTTTTAATATATTTATATAGTGGTTTGAAACTGTTTTTATCTTTTAATAGTTGTATAAGTGGCGGCGGGCGGGATGAAGAATCGCACTTATTGATCACATCACTGAGTTCACTAGCCAACACTAATCTGTCCAGTATGAAGTTTTGACAGTCAAAGATAAGATGCTCCATGGTTCCTTCTTGGGATTCACAATGTGTGCATGTATTACTTCTAATAATACCAAGTCTAGCAAGGTGTGACGGTGCAGTATTATGGCCAAAGCGCAATCTATTTATCGTAGTGATAAAGTCTCGGCTTGCTTCCTTCAATTTATTGTACCAGGGCTTAACAGGTAATCTTTCTTGAATACTTCCATACCACTTTCCTTTGACGTCTTGGTCTTTCTTCCACATTTCTAACCATAACTTACATATATTTTCATTTATACATTGCAGGAAGTCAGTCATAGGAATGTCCATTATATTTCTAATATCAACAGCATTACTACCTTCATATGCGGTTTTATCGACTGCTTCATTGCCAGAGATACCTCGGTGAGAAGGAACCCACAGGAAAGCTATTTGGATGTCCTTACGGTAATATTGATGAATTATTTCCTTGATAAAATACAGAATGTGATTTGACTTAAATGATACTGTAAGATTAGTTAAGGCTTTTATCAAACTTAATGAATCAGAAACTATCAAAAAGTATTTACAATTATTAATTTGGCGAATATGTAATAATGCCTGATAAACCGCATATGCCTCTGCAGTGAATATGGTACATGTATTGTGCAGAACAAAGCTTCGAGAGATTTTCTTTTGTGTATCATATATAGCAGCGTGTACATGATCATTCCCCTTACTGCCATCAGTGTAAATAACATAATAATTTGTGTTATCTGCCAAAAACTGTAACATATCTAAATTATTATTAATGGAATTCTGCAATTGTTTTACAGGATGTGTAATACAATGATAAGAGAAGGAGTAACATGGCCATGGACACTGTTTTCTAATACTAGTAAAATTACTTATTATTTCAGACAATATTTTGGACAATGTTGGGGATTTGCCGTTCAAGAGATCCTCTCCTGTTGTTAGAGGCCCAGGAGTTCCACTTGCAAAAGGTATAATTTTGTTAATTATTTACCTGTTATTTCCTGCAATTAATTTAAGACAGAATCTCTCTGCAAGTAGAATACGTCTCAAAATTAGGGGCATAATTTTAGTCTCCACTTCCATGGCCCTTATGGGAGTAGAGCACATTGCACCAGAAATTGTTCTCAAAGCCCTGTTCTGCAATAAATCTAGTTTATTTACATGAGTACTATTTATATACACTAGTGAACTATAGTCAAAATGACTTCTCACTATACTTTTATAAAGCATTGACAAAATTTTGGGGTCAGCTCCCCATGAGACACCTGCAAGACATTTAATTATATTTAATCCTTTGAGAGCATTCTTTGATATATATTTAATATGTTCGTCAAAAGTTAATTTTCTGTCTATTACTACTCCTAAAAATTTCTTTGAATTTACTGGATTTATAAATTCTCCATTATAAACTATTTTTGAATTAGTGTTATCTTTTCCAAATATCATAACACTGCTTTTAGAGGGATTAATTTTTAAATGAAGCACATCATTATAATAGTGAAATAGTTGGGATAAGGCTCTATTAACATTGTCTATTGCACATTCTAAATTATAATTGCTACTGTACAAAACAATATCATCTGCAAACTGCAAAATATCTACATTACTATTTACAAATTTACAAATCTCACTTGTGTATATATTATAAAGCAAAGGAGATAGTGTGGCACCCTGCATTGTACCCTTAGATGCACATTTTGGACCATGTAATATATTATTGTGTCTTACATAGATTGTTCTTGTATTCAAAAAATTGTATATCCATTTACATAGTTGACCAGGCACTCCTAACCTAGACATAACTTGTACAAGTATAGCTGGATCTAGACTGTCAAAAGCACCTTGAACATCTAAAAATACACAAACAGTGTGTAACTTTCTCTCTTTTGCATGTTTCAGGTCTGAAACTAAGGAAGTGAAGCTGTCTGCACAACTTCGCCCTCGACGAAATCCATATTGTACATGTGGAATGATGCCATTAGATTCCATATACCAATCCAAACGATTTTTAATCATGTTCTCAAATAATTTACCTAGACATGAAGACAGTGATATTGGTCTATAAGAGCTGGCAAGCTCTGAAGGTTTATCTGGTTTGAGAATCGGAATGACACATTGTGTTTTCCATGATTGTGGAATACATTTACAATGCCAAAGTAAATTAAGAACATTAAGAAATATTTTTTGTGCAGATTCATCTAAATTTTTAATAATACAATAAGGGTAATCATCTAAACCAGGTGTTGTGTCTTTCCGAGATAACAAGCTCATTTTAAATTCGGTCCATGTGAAAGGATCTAACAAAAATTTTGAATTTAGATTATCATTATTTAATTCGAAAATATTGCCTAAACTATTAACATCAATTAAGTTGCTATTATCGGTTAATTTATCTAGAAATTGGGGAATAAACTCATCTTTATATGATTTATTGCCAGCTCTTATACCTTTGAACATTTTAAGAAGATTCCAAATCTTACTAATAGGAGTAGTTCTATTAAAAGTGTTACATAAGTTATCCCAACCTTTTCTTTTTTGTTCCGATATGGTTCTTTTTTTAAGTGCATCTTTTCTTTTATAAGCTAAATAGTTCTCCATAGTAGGTTCAGTTCTATAAAGTTTCAATGCATTGTAGGAGGCAATTACACTTTTCTCACAAATGTCATTCCACCAAGGAGTTGGAGGTCTGGTTTTAAAATGATTTGGTTTATAAAATTTAGGAATTGTCATATCTTTTAAAGTATCCAATCGAGAACAAAAATCATTATAGGTTGAAATAGGATCATATAATTTTAAGACTAAATCATTAAATATTGTTTTGGAAATAGTTTTATACTTCTCCCAATCTGCTTTTTTATATGTAAACCTATCAATAGGGGGATTAATATGATATTTATCTATATGTAATGAAATCTCTGTTATTGTTGGGTAGTGATAGCTGCCCATGGCGTCATCATGTACAGACCACTCGCATAATGATGCGAGGTTAGCACTAATAAAGCTAACATCAATTGCAGACGGATTTCGTCTTGGGTTGTTAACAGTTGTAAAACGACCGTCATTTAAAATACATAAATCCAAGTCATCAATGATATTAAATAAATCCTGACCTCTGCTTTTAGTGGATAGACAACCAAATGCAATGTGGTGCGCATTAAAGTCACCACTGACGAATATAGGCTTTGGAAGATCATTAATAATATTACGTAGTCTATTAATTCGTATATGCCCACTAGAAGGAGGACAGTATACACAAAGAATAGTCAAACTACCATGCACAGTAGACAAGGACAGAGCAACAGTTTGAATGTCTTCATAAAATCTAGTGTTTAAAACTTTATACCTTAAATATGGTTTAATTAAAATTGCTACACCATTATGAGTATTGTTGGAATTTTTACTATAAATATTATATCCAGGTATTCTAAAGATATTGTTTTTAAACCATGTTTCATTAAGTAGACAAATATCAATATTTTGTTCTTTTAAAAATTGTATCAGTAGGGGTTTTTTACTATTTGCACTTTGAATATTAAACTGAGCAATTCGTAATTTAAGTTGAGTGAAATTTGGATCCATTATTTGAGGTTTTTAACTAATGTATCTGTAATCGTTTTAATGGTAGTAGGGGTTTTATCCCCCTTATTGCCCAACTCCACCAATGTCTGTACTAGGGCCATAAGTACATCATTGTTGGCAATTATTTGAGTTTTAAGGTCATTGACATTATTTACAACATCATTTACACTACTATTTACAACATCATTTACACTATTATTTACAACATCACTTACACTATTATTTACAGTTTTATTATTCTTATTTATAGACTTAATTACAGGATTATGTACAAGTTGCCTTTTTGGCGGCGATAGCGGAGGGAATTCAGTCATGTTAGTTAAGTTTTTAGTAAGGGTAGCACTAGCATAAGTTATTTTATTTTTCTTTTCAATGATTTTATTCATTTTAATAGGACATAATTTTGAAATTGCAAGATGGGGCCCACTGCAGTTTATACAACAGATCTCAGTTGGTTTATCGCATTCTTTATATAAGTGCTCACCTCCACAAATTGAACATCTTTGCTTACTATTACAAATTCTTGCAGAGTGATTAAATTTAAAACATCTAAAACATTTTTGTAAAGGGGATACATATTCGAAAACTCTATAGGAAAATAAATCATATTGTACATTGTCTGGAAGATTGTTGGAAAGGAAAGTAATGCTCACTGTTTGTAATGGGACACGCTCTTGACCAACTTTTTTTGTAAATCTTCTTATTGCGATTATTTCATAAATAGATGATAGCTTTGTATATAGTTCTTTATTGGATATATTAGCAGGAACAAATCTTATAATGCCAGTTTTTTCTATTTGTGCAGCTGGTATGAAGGCCTTCATATTGTGTTTATTTAGAAAAGATGTATTCATTATGAAATTATTTGCCGTATTATATTGCTTGAATAAAATGGCTATTTTATTGGCATTTACTCGTTGAATTGCCGTCACACCTTTAATTTCAGTTGAGAAAATATGGTTTAAATATATTGGGCTCTTGTTGCCTATTTTGTCCTTTCCATTAGATTCAATGAAAACTTTAAAGTCTATGTTGTGCGAATTTTCTGGATATAGTCTTTTATAATTTGGCTTAACGAAAGGCGAAAAAGAGTCAATACGCTCACCACCGCCGCCATCGCCACAGTCAGTTTCTCCCGTTCCTCGCAGCGTCTCAGTCCAAGGACGCTTAAGAGGGGTGGGCGGGTTATCCCCGCCCCCCTCGTTACCCACCATTTGGACGGATTACTTTATATAAATTGACAGTTTGTTACCACTTTTATACTTAAAAAACCCAGCAATTTGTTTAAAATGAATTTTCAAAAAAAATTTGAACCGCGCTTTTTTCAAATTCCCGCCAGAATCCACGCCTGTGTCAAAATTTGTCATAGTACCCAAAAAAAGGTCAGACGAACAGTTATTATCATAATTTAAATCGCCACTTACATTTATACAAGTAGAATTCCCGGGATATTCGTTAAAGTCCTCTGACTGCGTAATTTACAGCACTAGCAATTCAGTAACTCATTTCGGAGAACCCAACCTCATCACGCCCATTACTATGTCCATTACACGGTTAGGCCATCAATTACACTTTCCAGCTTCGTCCATCAGAATTTCTGAATGAGTTCTTCAACTTCGATTTTATTTATTGACTCCGTGGTAATTTGTCCCAGCCCTGGGCCCGCTTCCATGTCGTTTACGGTAACTTAAGATTACTTTGGAAATAACGTTTTGTTCTATTGATGAGTTTTCAAGTTTTCTTCCTTCGTATTATTAGATGTGTTGAGTTTTGTGTTTGCTGAAGAGAATTATTTTGCGGGTTACAGTCAAAGTTCGGAATATTGTGTTTCTTACTTCCGGATTTTATTATTAATCTTATGGAGTTATAAACAAATAATTTGCTTAAGGATAATCATTATATTAAATTTAATCTAAGCGCACGGTAGTGCGCAGGCCAAGTTCTAGCAAAAGGCCGCGCGCATGCCGAGCACTATTTACACGAACCGTTTCGAGCCACTTTTGACCCCCCGTAGCTCAGTGCCTATTGCAAGTACAGAGATAAATAATATATGTACCTACGTAATTATATACCTACTAGTATTTAAGCAGTATAACAAATTTCATAGATATAGCCTTTGTAGATCCTAAAATATGACCCTGTTTAAATAGCCTATTTTGGCAATGACTGACTCACTGACCGGTAATCAAAACCTTTAGGCCACTTCCAATTGTCCTAGCGTTATGAAATTTGGCACGCAGGTCGTGTGTTATTGAATAATAATAAATGTATATTAACAAGAAATTAAGAGAGAGAGGTGGAGGAGATTAGGAGGTGTAATGTGTCTTGGGAATAGCAAATGTTTACTAGTGGATCAGGCTGTTGATGAAGATGATTATGATCGATTTTTGAATGCATCTAAACTTGGCATTGGATTGGATTTCAACCCTTTTTTAGGCAAACGTAATCGTTTGCCTAAAAATGCTTGTTAAAAAGTTCCCATTGGCTAATGCCAATGGGAACTTGGCTCTCTTTTTAACAGGCATGTTTTTGGTGGGATTTTCTCCACACGGACCTCCCAAAAGGAATAAGGCGAAAGCCTTTGTCTAAATTTTGGGAACAACTGGCCAAATCGTCACTACAGATTATTATGCTACACTAACTTATTCTACTTTATATCTGAGATATTTCTCTAAAGGGCATTGGAATATGCGATTATACCCTCTGTAATTCCACACACAGCGATATACCACCGGGTTTAATTACCCTTCAAAGCCATAACGGTATTCCGTACAGAATTTCCAGTAACAATATCTTAATTATCGAAGGCGTCCGATAGTCACGCCTTTGCGAACAGGTAGAATTGCTTTAATTGTGCAACTGATGGCTATTTGCTAAATAAGTTAGCAATTTCTGGTCACGTAAAGCGTTGCTCGCAGAAGGCTGCTACAATTGTTAGGACTTCTGCAGCTTTCAGTTCAAATTGTTATTATGTTTTAGGGATTTAGAAGTTGAGCTGCTTTTGCTTTTGTCCGGCGTTATTTGTATTGGAAAAATAACAAGAAAATGATATTAAGCCTATAGTGCAGATGAAACAAAATGATAAGCAGCAACAATCTATTTGAAATCCCCTTTTTTATAATTACCATTAAAATCTAAAGATAGTACGACAAAGCAACAAAATTCTTAAAAGATCCCGCTCAAAATGAACATGAATTATTAGACAATATAAAACCAATGAAGAAAATGAAGGCATAACCACGAAATCTCATTTGAAAATCGATTAACTAAGATCAAAGCATTAACACTCAGTGGATATAGTAATGAGATTTTTGGTATGAATTGCGATATTTGGAGTTATTGGTCGAGAATTAACACATCTTTGAAGATTCGAGGACCTTATACTCGTAGGTTGAGTGAGCACACGATTACGACCGAGTTTGAATAACATTGAGAGCCTCTTGATAAATCTTAGGGTGAATTTCATCAACACCTGGATGCGATAGCATAGTATTTCTTTTTATTATTCAAAGAACCGGAGTAAACGAAATAGGTTGCAGAGTAAGCAAAGTGAAGTGGCAGTGAGCTGGCCTATGTGTGTCTAAGGACCGATGGCCTGTGGAGCTGATGATTCCTAGAGTGGAAACTGCATGTCGGCAAGCGTAGTATCTAGCTGGGACGCGTCCTACGCGTCCCAGCTAGATGGACCGAGGATATTAAGAATGTGGCTGGGGCAGACTGGATGCGGAAGGCAGAGGCAGGTAGATATGATGCAACCTGGGTGAGTGGCCTATGTCTAGCAGTAGGCTACGATAGGCTGAGTTGAAGGCAAAAAATCAAATGGTTTTGAAATCAAACAGATTACAAAAAAAAAACTTTTAAGAGGAAACTAGCAGAAATTCGAAGATAGGGTAAATTTTAGCTCTGATATCAGTGGTAATGATATACTCGTAAAACGCGAGCATGGTGCAACACTTGAACGTGGTCTATGGTGCAGTTAAATCGATAGGACTGGACTCGATACTGCACTGTGGGCACCTAACTTTACAGATAATAGTACAGACTGGAGCAGGTCAACCTACCCCAATATGTCAAATTTTACCAATCCAAAAATGTGCTGAAATATCCACAGCAAGTACACTGTCCTATCCGCTCGTATTAATCGCAGTTTTAGATCGCGTGCGGTGCTATCAGTGGAATCCACCTTTTCATTCGTTTTCATAGTAAGAGATACATCAAATTAGGTTGACCCATCAATGTCAAGATATTCAGATTTTTAATTAAATTGAAAGGTAAGTGGTCTTGTGAGTCTCGTTAATGTAAACTCATAATTAGATCGTCTGAAGATTTTTGAATTAATTAGGATTTTTATTTTGATAGATCTTAAAGAATTAATGTGAATATAAGAATTTTATTTTTGCCTCTACGAAAGCACTCAGTGAGATTTTTATTTTATATTTATCTACTCTAAAATTCAGTTATGAGAATTCGGGATTCTTTGAAGCCATATTGAAGTTTTAAATATTTGGCCGGCTAAAGTACGGTTATATTTTGTTTTAGCGGACTGTACCTAGGTGCAGTCCGTAGCAATTGGTCGGTTTAAAGCAGTTGGTTGCATAAATTCGGCAGTAAAACAATAGTAGACCTTATTTTAGCGAAATACAAAGGTTCACTGGTATTATCCGTTATTAAAAAATATAATATACTATATTATGGCCTTAAGTTTATCCAACTGACCGACGTACACGACTGACATCAGCATAACAATAATTAATTAGTTTCCTTTTCAAGTTCATGGACCCTCAATTTTAAAATTCATTTAAATTGAACATGTATGAAAGAGTTAGTATTCTAACTCTTTCATAAATAAATACAAAAGGTCAAACATTAAGCGGTAAAATTCAGCTTCCCTTATTCATTTAAATTCTACATCCATTCACCTTTAGGAAAACGTTATTTTTCCTGAATAAATATAACGTTCATAAATGTTTTATTGCTTGCTTGTGCACGTGATTTCAATTTCGTGGAATCAATCTCTTTTCGTGCGAAGAAATCTTTACTCAATGAAAAATGACTTCACAATGTTTGCCTTGAAGAACTTGATATAAATGTTCAGGCTATGACTTCATAGAAGTAGTAACGAGACAAGCTAAAAAAATCCTAGAACCAAAAATTCAAAGACAGAATATGACATTCTGAAAACAAACACAAAATCTCATAACTAGCACTAGGCCTGTGTGGTGGATAAGAGCCCACTCTCATTTATGTACTAGCAGATAATATCCGTAAAACTTTGTAATTAAATAATGAAATGAATTAATAAATCAACGAAAGAATAGAACAAAAGAAATAAGAAAATTTTCTTACGTCCACGTCCATCTTTCATTAGGCTATTATAATAATAATATTCCACAACTATCACACAACGCCATCTAGTCCCAAGCTAAGCAGAGCTTGTGTTATGGGTACGAGACAACTGATAAACATACTTATATATTTCTAAATACATACATATTATAGATAAATTACACCCAGACACAGAACAAATGATCGTGCTCATCACACAAACATTTGTCCTGGGTGGGAATCGAACCCACGACCTCCAGCATAGCAATCAGGGTCACTAACCACTAGACCAACAGACCTGTCTAGCCTGTGTGTTTTGCTATGGTACGAGTATTATGCTCTGATTGTATGTATAATGAAGATCTTTCCATTTGTAAAGCTTCTAACATCAAGTATTCTCAAATCAGGCATTGTCTTTCCAATCGATTACCCACAACATTAACGTTTAAACAAGCCTGCATAATACACCTGATACCGACATCAATATCACTCACCTACTGAAGGGTTCGCCACGAGGAAACTTCTTCGCTCGAAAAGGGAGTGGAAAGTTTCTAATGAACAAACTTCCGTACACGTATGCCCATGGAAATTAGACATTGTTTCCGCATACTTTTTTGTATCTTCGTGATCGTTTGCGTGTTGAAGTTAAGAGGTGTGCACTTATGGCGGATTGGAATAAGTGCGAAACAAAGGCTTTTTAAGTGGTTGGTTTAAGTGCTTCCTTTTTAATTATTTTTGAGTGTGTAATGACAGCATTTATGTGACTTCTAGAGCCTCTGTGTTATGTCGAGTTTGTGTGTTAATATTTTTATGCCACTGCACACTGGTTTTACTAAAAATATGCTTCGAAGAGATTGTAGATTGAGCAACATTTAATGCGGCAGGCAATGAGGAGCTGACGGGAAGAACTCTCGATAGGTTTCGCCAAATCTGGAAGAAGAATAATAACATGTTAATAAGTTTATTATGTTACTAGTATCCGTCACCGGCTTTGCCCAGGTATCAGTTTGAAAGGTAAATACAGCCTAACTGTTACTGGGTGTTAACCTACGTTTTCATAGAGGGTATTCCAGATTGTTGTTTAGGGCACCTATTTTTAACCGACTTCCAAAAGGAGGAGGTTCTCAATTCGGATGTTTATATATATATTTTTTTATGTTTGTTCGGGCATAACTCCGTCGTTTACCAACCGATTTGAAAAAATCTTTTTTTGTTGGAAAGGATATACTTCCCGAATGGTCCCATTAAAATTTTATCGAAATCGGACTAGCACTTTTTTGAAAAATCAACAAAAAACAACGAAAACCTAAAAAGTTTTCAACATTGTCTACACCGATTACTCCGAGGTTTCTGGTCCGATTTCGATGATTCTTTTTTTGTTCGATACAGTATATCTGCCATTTGGTCCCATAAAATTTTCATTTAGTTAGGTGCAGCAGTTTAAATTTTTAGCTCATTGTGTAAGAGTACATACATGGACGATGTTATCGCCGGTGCTACGGATTACAATATTTTAGTGTACGTGGAAGAAGGTTGAATATTGAAACTAAAAAGGATAAAAGAAAAGTTTTTTTGTAGGTTATTTAGAACTTTTTTGTGGGAAGTCGGTTACATTTTTTTTTTGAAAAAGTTTTTTTATAGTGACAATTTAAGTTTCAAAAGTAAAGAAAGAAGAAAAAAATCGGTAAGTACCTACTCTTTGAGTTCATTTATTAAAAACAAAACAACAAAATCAAACCTTTTTTCTATTTATTACTTTAAGTAAGTAACTGCATGGTGTAACGTAATTACAGTAAAATATATAGCGACAAATTTTTAAAACCATTTTTATTTAATTTATGAATTACCAAAATAAAATTCCTTTTCCCACAATTCCTCTTATCCCAGGCTTTATTGATACATCAGCTACAACACGCGATACGTCTCGCTCACAATTTTACCTCTCATTTACTACTTTCTTATGTCGACAATTACATTTATAGGCGTGCTTCTGGTGCGTTATCATGTAACTCTGGGGGCGGTTGCGCTGTAATTATATGAGTCGTATGTTCTCCTTACACTGGTAGGTTAAGGAAGTATGGGGTTGTTTATAAGAAATTCGAGCCGGATGCGATTTTATTTATTTTATAAACCTAAATAAGCTTATAAATTAAGTTTTCATAAAAGAGTTTTTTTTTTTCTTTAAAAAATGACACTTTTTATTTCTCCCGGATTGTGGGTGCGTTTACAAATATTTTAAACTCATGAATAGCCAAGCCCGGAACTAAATCATAATGATTATATAAGTAATTGTTTCATGAGACAAGCATCACAGTGCAGTTGCCAATCGCTAATAGACCTTCTACAGGAGTCGATTTCTGCCATGAAGCAAGTCACCAGTCGCACCTCATTTACACCGGTTGATAAAATCGCATACGACTTTTTCATTATAGCGGAATAGCACAGCGTTAAGCACACCTCATTCTGTGGGTAATAGCCAACAACTGACCATTTACACGGTCGATTTTAGTCACCAGCCGCTGCAAAATCGGTATGACACCCAATTTAGGGGCTTGCAATTTTAGTAATTTACAGCCAAGTTGAATGGTCACTTAAAAAGAAACCCGTATAAATCCCTTATAAGCCAGTGCGCCAAAAGTGCCAAAATTTGTCAGACCTAAATATTTATAGCACCTAGTTTTTAATCCTTTGTCCTACCTGTTAAAAATACAACCTGAAATTATGAAAACAAGCAGATTCCTTGTTAAGCAGCGTTTTCACTTAGTGTTCTGCGATCAAACATTCGTTTGCAAGGTAAATGAAAGCGGCTGGAGTGAGTGAAAATGTTGCGCGCGCCGTCTGTGTTCAGAACTTCTGTATGTTCTGATAACTTGCTGAGATGTACTTCTAGAATAGAGTAACTGTAGTATAATTTCATTTAAACAAAAAAGTTGTTCATTTTGAAACGTTGTGGAAAGAGTAACGTAATTTTAAGGAAAAAAAAAGATATTACGACAAAATAGCTACAGAGACCTTATTACCTTTAACCAATGAACATAAAATGGTCTACAAATAATAACTTATGCTACGTTTGGGTGATAAAATCATAAAATTATAGAACCTAGTTCTCCTGCACTGGGTGGACCGTAAAAGACTATCAGACTCATACTTACTAAAAGATACATCCTTTTCTTTAAGTTATTCTTCCCGTTCCAGAACCAAGGCTTCCTTTACCTACGGTTCGCTACCCCTGTGATGGTGTTTTGCCAATACTTACTAAAAGCAAAACATATTTTTTTTTAATAGCCTTCTCTGTCCCACTCCTGGGCAAAGGCCTCCCTCCACTCCTTCCACTTCTCCCGAGCCCGTGTGTCCTCCTTCCATTTGGAAAGGAGCCTGTCCAGTTCGTCCCGCCATCTCCTTCGCAGACCCCGTCTCACTGTCTCAGGGCTCCAGTTTTGTGCTATTTTGGCCCACAGTTTGTCCAGCATACATTTATTTATTTTTAATATTTCTTCCAACATCGTGAGTGCGTTAACAAACACATAAACTCACATACACTAACACCCAGACCCGAACAACTACTTGCAGATCATACAAATTCTGTTCCGTGCGGGAATCGAACCACGCCGCACAGAAGTCGATTGCTCAGCCACTGTGTCGTTTACATTAAATGTATCTACAAGTGAACGTAGAAACAACCAATAGCAATCGCACTCTCCAGAATAACTCCCCCAAAAGCAGTTAGTCCATTCTGAATGCGAATCCGTTAGTCAGGTGATTGGAGACGTATACCCCTCATTAATACCAGCCTACAACTATGTTGTTTTTACTTTCTTTTCTCCCTTCTTAGCAACTATCGTTATCTAACAGTTACTATTTGGGTAACAGTAGTCTTATTTGAGGGTACTTTCGTTGAGGGTAGACGGATAGTTTCACTTTTATTGTAGTGAGGTCAAGTTGGGAAGAAAGGTCGGTTTTACCTTTTTACCCGACTACGGCGAAGCAAAAAGGAGGGTTATGATTTTGACCGGTATGTATGTATGTATGTATATATGTTTGTATGTATGTTGATCTGTTCCCTCATAACTTCTGAACTACTTATCACTACTTGACAAATGAGGTGTCGTTAGAAGCGTCTCAGTTGTCTGCTGGTTATAGAGTAGGTGGCGTGTCACCAAATCCAATATGGCGCCCTCTAGGGGATGAAAAGTCGTAACCGAAAAAAAAATATTTTCGCACAGTATCGACATGGGCATCAAATTAAAGGGCTTGATGAGCACATTTGAAATATATATATATATACATTATATAGCTTTTACTAGCTACTTTGCCTGTTTCTAACAGTGTCAACATGGGTATCAAATGAAAAGGCTTAATGAGTATATTTTAAATTCACTCGCTGCTTTGCACCTGCGGTTGTTTCACACAATCTTTATTGGCTAGGTGGCATAATACCACGGCTATTAATTAAAAATTTCTGTAACACGGATTGTTCTTGTTTTATACTTTTTAGTGCGCGATTTTTTTATTTCTCTGTACGTAATAAGTAATTTTGACATGCTTGGCAAATAGATGTATGCGAAGTAGGGTCTTCAATTTATTATAAAGACAATCGATCATTCAGGAATTATTTGTTTGGTAGTTGTAGGATAACAGCGTATAAGACGGGGACGCGAAGTATAATGGAGATAGACACCCTTTAGGCATACTTAACACAACACTAAGGTAGCGCAAGCGCCATCAGGACGTCATTTGTAAGCAACCATTAACAAATGGCGTCCTGTTGGCGCTTGCGCTACGTTAGTATTGTGTTAATTTAAGTTTGGCTTAAGTGAATGATTTCCCATCATACCTCGCGTCCCCATCTTATACAGTGTTCCCCTATGTATTTTTAGTTCTGTATGTGTATTTTTAGAATAATCCCTCTATTTTTTATTTAACTATTTTTGAAATGTAAGAGAAAAGGAACAAAGAATTCGCCTGTGCCTGCGCACATACTTGGCCACTCTAACATCTCACGTGACGTCTAATCTCCACTGAAATTGGCCGTCTTTAAATTTGTCAGGAAGTTTATAATATTACAATAAAGATATCTAGGTACACAACTTGTAGGAATCTCAGTTAAATTAAAAAAAAATACTTGAAGTAAAATAAACAAAGACGACTAGATTTAAATACTAACTTATGCATCCCCTATTCAAAGGTATCCTTTTGGGACAAACATCTCAATAACGATGTACCTATTTGCAAATGTGTCCACCTTTTTGTCCTTGACCTTATAAATAAAATATGGCGGACTTTCCATAGGTAATGATCCCTTGAACCTTGAATATAAAGTGGGCATTTGGCACAAACACATAGCATCACTCACTGATAGCCAAGTTTGTGGTACAACTTTTGTTTAGGAACATATTAGATAATATATGCATTCGACATAAACACCTAATGTCCATAGGGTAAGGTCGAAAGTTGATTAATTTATTTTTGGGAGGGTTGCGTGTGTGGTAATGCAAAGCCTGTAAAGTATCTCCTTGTTTTGCAACCTTCCAAGTCGAAATTTATTAGTGATGGGTGCAAAATGACTTGAGGTGGCAGATTTTTTGGCTTTTGCTTTTTTCTTTAACCTAAAAATCTCTTCTATTCAACGATGCCTCAATTAATTTTTATCTATGCTTTTTAATGCCAGCCATACACGATCCAGTTTATAAGAATAAGCAGCCAATATTTCCAGAAAAATCGAAGACTACAAAATAAATTACAATGCTCCACTAGTCCTGAAAATCTCTAAAAATCTTCGATATTTCGCAAAAACATGAAAATGTTCTTACCTGTGACTTTGACATTGCAAAAAGGTTTTTTAAATAAAAAAGTAAAACATACTCAGCTAAAAGAATAAAAAAACTCCTAGTATCCAGACGTTCAGACATTTTAGCACAAATTGAAAAAGGTCTCAGGTACTGCTATAAATTTATCCGTTGCCAGAGGGTAGTTATAAATAAAAAAGTGGAACAATTACTATACGTGTGAGGGTTATCAATAAGCCGTAGATAATAATTTGAGGGCGTGTTTGGCGAGAGGCCCAGTTGGAGAAATTGCTTGGGTTATAACATTTGGAGATGAATTGGGCATGAACTGCAATACGATTTGTAACAAGGGCACTACATAGGAACGACAGGGAACGACCCACTAATTGACATTGACAATACTGTCGCATGTCAACTTCAAATATTTGAAGTTGACAACATGAATTAAATTGGTTTTTACAAAAAATATTAATATAAATTATGAAAGTAGTTGACTTGTGACATTAAAACAACGAATAGGCAAACGTAGTGTGGGACGCCCTGCGGCAAGATGGGTCGATGACTTGAAGAATGTGGCTGGCAGCGGATGGATGCGGGCTGCCCAGAACCGGGAGGGTTGGCGCTCTTTGGGCGAGGCTTACGTTCAGCAGTGGACGGCAATAGGCTGATAATAATAATATAATAATAATTAAAACAAGATTATAGGGTCTAACAGAGAGGGTATTAGTTATTTGACATAGTTACACGTGTGCATAGAGCTTTATTATTTATACTCGAAAACGATTTTGATGCTATAGAGAAAGCATTTTTTAGTTTGATAATTTGTACCCCACTCTAAATATGACTGCCTTTTTTTAGCGTGGTAAAATTATCAAATGGGTCCTCCCACCCAGGGCAGGGCAGGGGGGACTGTCAGACATGTACTGACTAAAATCCACGGTATCCTTAAATAGCCCTTTATGTTCCGGGGTAACAGTATTCGTTAGTCCCGCAACAAATATGACTACGTCTTACGACTTGTTTGTAATATCCGCAAAGAACATAGTCATATTAACATGGATACTATTTGTATCCATGTTTATATGACTATGTTCTTTGCGGATCACATGATACTAACCCAAAATTGGCTAGGTTAATATAAATATCTACGTTTACAGATCGTCAAAGACCTCGGATGAGACTCGAATTAGCATTAATAGATTCCCAAGTTACACGAGTAAGAATATTTTAGTAGCTAGTCTGTCAACATTAGCTGAACTAATTCAAGCAAAAGCTTTTCAACGAATGAATGGATTTCATCAGCATAACATTAAGAATCACCCTCAAAGGCTGTCTGTATAACAATTGTTTAAGGTTTTCATACAATTAAGTCAGTAACTTGAATTATAAAGAACTGCCTTTTGCCCGCGGCTTCGCGTTGTGGTGCGTATCAAATAAAATGGGTCTTATAAATCTTTTTTTTTTTGTTTTTCTAAATCACACAAAGGATTTTGGAGGTTGGTTTTCCTTATTTTTTTGATAGGATTTTTACTAGCGATTTTACTTATCTCATCTACTACATACATATCATCATAATCTTATGTTTCAAGTTTGAAACAATCAGTCGTAGCCCGTAACCATCTCTAAGCTTCTATCAATATTTGCACCAATATTCTACAATTTTATTTAATTTTGTTCAGCGATTTAGACGTATAAATGAAACAACAAACCCACTTTTACGTCAATAATATTAAAGCACGTATTAGGCGATTCATACACAATGTCTCTAAACTACGCCTCATATGAAGCAGATCTTATATCAAAATTGACATTCGTTAATACCTAATACACGTATATCGACCAACCGAGCGGAGTAACACATTTGTTTCGCTGCCTCCGCCCGTCCACGCGGTCAAGCGGTGTTGGTTGCAAATCACTTCAAACCTGTCAGAGTCAATATTTGGTTTAGCTCAGCCCATACCATAATTCGCCGTAAATATTGTGTTAACTAAAAGTGTTGTCTTTAAAAGTTGGCGAAGTGAGCCAACATTGCCCATTAGGTACGTTGTGTGTTTTTGAGTAAGCTTAACGAGTTTCAAGTCAAAGGGATTCGGTGAACGCTTTCTCTCTAAACCCCAACGTTTATTTAACATGTGTACACAGTGAAGTAGAACGACTTAATACATAATGAATGTGCAAATTAACTCATCTTGATATTATTTTGAATAACTTCGCTTTGTGTCAATGTACGACCAGAAGAAGAAACATTTCAGACTTCACTGGCTGAAACCACGCAGTTTCTTTAATTTCATTCCAGAACCGCAGCGCCCTTTAATGATAGTCCGATGAAGACCCGCATCAGACGAAACATGAGGACGCCATGTCCCCTTTCCAGCCACTCTTCAAAGCGGAGTCTTACCGTCTTAAAAAGTCGATTCGCTGGTAGGTGAATCCCACCCAATTAAAAACATAATTTATCTTTTGAAAATGCATAGGAAATGTCAAATATTCACCATCACTTGCGCGAAGCCAGGGTTCGACGGTAGTTAAATATATATTTCTAAGAAAATTCAAGTCATTCCTCCAAATTGAGTGTTGTTATCCTACCTTTTCACTTTTTGCGGGGAGCAAAAAACGGCTGTATTTATTTTTCCTCAAACTGGGTATTAAAACCCAATTGTGTCTGAAAATTGAGATGGACAATTATTTTTTTAGGAAAATTGTTAGTCTGTTTTTGTTGCAGACAGAAGTGGTGTTTTTGGAGTTATGTTTTTTTTAATAACAAATATAATATAGAAATATGCTTAAAAAAACTTGTGTTGGCTTTCACTAAATTATTTTTATTCCGTGTATTTGTATTTTTACATCTATACGTATAATTTTAAATATTTCATTATAAAATAATAAAAAATATAAGAAATATAGAAGACAAACCTTATTCTTGCCATTAGTAGATTGTATGAGTACTGAAATAACGTTTCAGGGATTAACGAATTGGTGGAGACATTTCCTGACTTGCAATTTAATTCAAAGTGGTATATGCTAATTATGTTTTAAAAAAAACACGTGTAGATTTCGACAGAAAATCTGCATTGCTAAGAGTGAAAAGTATCTACGCTGCAACTCAGACTTTTTTTAAGCTATTGCACAGCTTTATCGCTGGCTCTGAGCGCGGCGACCGAATCAAAAAATTCCGTAACGAAAATAAACCTAACGAAAATAAACCTATCGTCCTACCGCATCGTCTAATGTCGTTTCAATTCGGCAGACTTCGGCACGGCGCGGCGTGGCGTTTGTTTTTCTTTACGTTTCACTTGATTGACGTGGCTGATCATAGATTAAAAAAAAATTACATCAGTTGATAAAAAATGCTATGCAATAGCTTTACCGCGGCAGTCCCCGAGTGCCACGCGTATTTTTTTTTCTGTTACATGTAAGGATGGAAAACATTTGTTTACTTTATAACGTTCAAAATCAGCTTAATCCATTTAATTTTGTTTAAAATTACTAGTCTTTGCAATTTGGGTATCGTATTACCCAGTTGTTGGGTTGTGGAAGGTCAATAGGCCTACGCTCTTTGTAAAGATACTGATATTCACCTGCATCCGGTTCGACTTGGAGCCAACCACATTATAAATATAGTAGGTAACAAGCTAGGCCGATGACGATTTATTTCCATAATGCGGGCCTGTGTTCCCCACAACATGCACTTAATTAATGTAGTTTCCTCCACAAGGTCCTCTTCCCCATCCCATGTTGTGATAATTAACCGACTAGAAGCAACATATACATTGAAAACGATAGAAATTGCACAGGTAATCATTATAATGCTCTTTGCACTGCCTGAGGACATGTCCATTGATGAATTCTGTGCAAATTCCATGGGAATAATTCTGCAAATGAAATGCACTGTAATTAGTAGTCCGTTGATTATAGGATAGATTAATCTATGAATTGAATTTATGGATAGATAATAGTTTTGGTTAATACCTTGTAATAGCTTTCTGCTATATTTAAGCGCACAGTGTATTTACACTGTCACTGTAGACCACTGTCCAATATAAAAAACGAACTTGTACCAAATTATGAATGAGTGTTTATAAATCGGAGGGTTACAAGACCTATGTTTAAGGTAAGTGCTCCCGTGTGTAACGTAAAGGTTGTCTTTTTCAGAGCGATGCAAGAGAAATTCTGGTCTCAATTATAACATAGATATGCCAAGACCTGAATCAAACCTTAACGCAAATGTTTCGATCTAAGAATCGAATATACGACTACATTATAACATCGATTTTGACAAGGAAATACTACATGTCAACTAATCGCTCATGTAAATCGTCGATCTCTCACGCCCTGAGAATCTTTCTTTTCTTTGTCAGGGCTTGAGGAGTATGATTGCCTTTCCCACGTATATAAATAATAAAATCTTTACCAATTAAATCATAACCTATTTTTGAAGCTGAGCCACAAACATTAATTCCACCACTAAGCTAGTAAGCAGCCAAGCTATCCGTTCAATCACCTCAAATAAACCCAGCAGGACTGTGTATCCTAACTTCGTAATAGTATACTATCGGCTACTAAAGTTTAGGATTAGCTCCTAAACTTCAGAAGACCTGGAGAGTGCGATTGAATATTCATGGTGTGTTTAGGAATGGTGATTTAAGCACCGATACCTTTGTTCTTGTGTGGTTATTTACTGATATGGGTGGAGAGGGACCGCAAATACATAATGATCTCTTATGAATATGGATGATTAATATGTCAGGTGTAGGAAAAGGTCCTGCCCGGGTCGCGGGGCTGTCTAGAGAGGTATCCAGGACCCTGGAACGTAAAGGGCTACTAAATAAACTCCATGGGTTTTAATAAGAACGAGTCTGTCTCTTTCGCTCCACTTGGGGTGGTAGGACTCATTCAACTCATTCAACTGGCGACCTGCACAGCTACGCGCGGGTTCTAAATTTCCACCTGCCAGGTGGATTTTTCGAAAACTTTCTCCCATTCAAATTCTTATGTTTGTGGCAATTAAATAGTTACTACTGTATTTAATCATCATCATCAGTTGTAAGACCACTGTCCACTGCTGAAATTGCCACGCCGAAAGACAACAGTATTTTACAGTTTTTCCAAATTTAAAAATAAAATGAGATTTTTTCTAAATCTATCCAATAAAAAACAAAAAGTGATCCGTCAGTCTTCAGTTTATTTCCCGCTGCGGGGTACTTTACGCAACGCGGCATAGCAGTTAATTGACCTATTGACCCGACTATAAGGTCAGGGGTCATAATATTTCGCTGTTATTAGCTGTTTCAGAAATGCGGCTAGTGGATGGATACTAGATAACTTCAGTTGGCAAAATATCTTGCTTTATTGAATAGGGAATTCATTATAAATATTTTAGGGTATGTTTTGAAGTAGGTAATTTAAAAAACTAAGAAATTTTGACGGAGATTCAAGTGGCGCTTAAAAGATCGAACATATCAGAGACAGCATAGAGAGATTTCAAGTTTAAAAATAAAAAAAGAGTTATTATGACTTTCTAAAAAGTTATAATTATTTACTCTTATTTTAATTATCCTTTATTTATTTGCATACTTATCATAAAAAAACATAGCACTCTTTTTTTGAACAGTCTTGTGAAAGAAAACTTATTATAATCTTAATAAGCTGTTTTTTTTTTCAATAATTACCTGCACTGAAAATAATGAAAATCCTGTACCGTGATTATATGCTTTAACAAACATTTAGAATAGAATAGAAATATATTTATTTGATATAGGACACACACACAGAAATAATAACAATAAAAAATAAAACTGAAAATACAATAAGAATTTTGCTGAGCATGCATGAACTAATATACATAAACAAAAAAACTTAAGCCGGGACATGCAGTGCAGTAGCCGATTTCTCATCCATTGCACCAACCGTAGCGTCAAAATAGTGTCAGAATAGATCTTTGTAGTACTATAATTACTTAAAATTGAATAGCTTCCATCTGTTCTTCTTACTATCTTAAAGATTTACCTTTATTTACTCCAGTCAAGTGTAGTGCAAAGCAAAAGCTACTTTATTACCAAGACGGAAATGACCTGACTGCATATAAATGTCCGACTGCATCAAAATCTAATTTCCCTTAATAACAATTGTCTGCGTCCCCTGGCTCTTTGCTGCAAGGTACTTACAACGAGACACTTAAGCGTCTAAAGACAGTCCAAATTAAACAAGTGCCTGACCGGTGCTGCTTGCAAGAAGTTTGATTTATTTTGGTCCAAGTTATGAGAGGCATAAAGGTGGGTTTGGTTTAACTGGCGCCGCAATAGGCATCATTAGCAGCTTTATTCCATCTAGGGCTTGGAATTTTTGTGCCAAATTAAACCGTCTATTCCCATTTGTCACCATTGGCGACAACCGGTTTTTTTTCCGTTTGTCACCAGTTAGGAAAATCGGTTATTTTTTACCGATCGTCGCCAGTGGTGACAAAGCCAGTGGTTAAAATTGGGAATCGACGAATTTAACTAACAGCTTTTAAAATAACTTGAATTAATATAGGTATAATTATATGACTCAGCTCTAATTAACTGTAGCAGTTCGAGGAGGTTACAATCTTATTAAGCGAAAGTTTGTATGGATGGATGGACGTTATGCTGCTTTGATACTCAATCATGTCAGAACGGATTTTAATGGAATTTGGCTCAGAGGTAGGTTATAATCTAAATAACATATAGGACAACATTTATTCTAGTATTACGTTCCAGTGAGATTTAGAGACATACACGCGAGAACGAGCCCCTGGTAACAGTTAGTAATTTATAAGGTAGAAATTATTTATTTAGCTAACGAACCGATTCTTAAGAAGTGTTATGTATCCACCGTTTTCTAAGAAAACAATATTTGTGTATAATATTTCTTAGATTCAGGCACTAATCATCATGAACAGATTTCTGGGGTACAAGTAATTGATTGCTTCTAAGAACAATTTTCTAGAAATCCATTATTTACTTGGTTTTATTCTTGGATCACGTTACACACATTAATTCGACGGCACGGTTGCTACAGTCAAGTGAGTGGAGCGGTATTCTATAAAGTTCACTAGTTCCTCATGACGTATTCGAAAACGGCATCAGAAAAAAATGGAGTACTTAATTTTTCAGCCGATGAAATCAGATTTGAAAGTTCGTATTTAAATTTCATCAACATCAAATTATCACAATAATTAAATAAATAAACAAATTAAAAAATTATCTGTGAAACACAAAATTAATGAAACCGGTTTACTTTTCTTTCTGATAACTCCGGTGAGACTCGTTAACAATAGATTACTAAGCGATGAACTGGTAACTTTGTAACCTAAAGTTAATGAGTTTGGAAGATTAGTTAGATTTGTAGGTTATTCACCTTTGGTATTGTTGTGTACATGTATGTTATATCTAGTAACTAGTGAACCTGAAGCGCTGGCATGAATGATTTTATTTTTTTCGAAAATGTAAATTATCCTTAAGGAATTACAACACAGATCTATATAACTTTTGGCGAAAAGCATAAATAGTATTGATTATAGAATCAGGCGTTACTTTGCGGAAATTCATGACATTAAATGTTATGAAAAATATCTAGTTTTAATTCCGCTACAAAAATCCAGGCTACATGCAGGATGCAGTCCCACCCTCCCGCCCTCATGCATATGCACATGAAGCAAAGGACCCGCCCTCCCGCCCACATGCATATGCATACGTGCAAGAAAAATGGAAAAACATGCCATGCAATCAAACCTATACTCGACAAGTGTTTCGCCCCTCCACGGGGCATCTTCAGGAGATGTTGACTCGACAAGCGCTCGGCCTCGGAATTCGAGGCCTAGCGCTTGTCGCCCCGTGGAGGGGCGAAACACACACACATTTTATTTATTCGTCTTTCTCTTATTACCTACCTACTCAAGGTTTTCCATTGAAATTCGCTGCCACCTGTGTCGTAGACACCCTCTTCACTACTTGTCTCTGTTGACAGGTCCTTTTGTTTGCACAAGCGTCTCCAAGGGCCCTGCTTACTGCCTAACTACTAACTTGGATGAAGATACAACCATCCCCCATAAAGGAATGCAATATTACACCGACGAGTCGGTAATGAAACTTTTTGGAGAAACTTGAGGAGCTCTAAGTTGGTATGCTGAGTTTGTTAATTAATTCTTTTATGATTGTTGTATTTTTAATGAAGGTAAGAAATAAATAAGTGGGAATAGTATACGTTATGCAAAAACTTTATTTTTCTGGTGGGGGATACGACAATAATAGTTTACCTGCCTTTAAAACAGTACTTAAATCAAAAATCTAGGGATTGTGGTATAGTAAAGCTAATTATTATTTAAAACATTGCAGATTTGTTTAGTCGGACGCCTGCCCCTTGAACGGAAAGGGTAAAACTTGTTACAACAGATAACTAAATACATTTCGTTTAGTGATACTTTCGGAAAGCATAAACCTTCCCAGTTGGAACATTACACTACGTTTAACAAAAAAACTATCTTCATTACCCCAACTTTATCGGAGTAAACACCATTTCGACTTTTTAAACTAAGCTTTAAATACTGCATACCGAAAACCATCTAACCAGGACCATTCGATCGAAAGGTCGATTTCACAGCCGTATTTCAATGGGAAAATATTGTAATGGAATATCCCGGGAAAGCGGTTTGTGGTCACGATTTTAAGAGTCGTATAAGAGAATTATTGGCGGTTCCGTCTACTGATAAAAGAAGTTCACAGATTGTGTTATGTGAAATTGTGGGGTGTAGTGCTGACGCGTTTTTCTTTTTCTTTATACTTTAAAGCAGTGTTTTTCAACCAGGGGGTCGCGAAGCCTCTATAGGAGTCGTTAAAGGTTGGGAAAGCTACTGCAGTAAAAAAATAAACAAAAAAGTTTAAAAAGATTTATTTGGAAAAATGTTAATTTAAGGACATCATTTATATCAAATTAACAAAAAATCTAAATAATTTATGGGATCTTTTACATCCTGAACAACAGGTAGGGGTCGCGAAATTTATCCCCATAATAATAAAGGGGCCGTGCCATGAAAATGGTTGCAAAACACTGCTTTGAAGTGTAATGTGTATGTTGGTTGAGGGTTCTCGGTAGAATTATGGAGACATTGTGTATTAGTCACTCAGCATTGCAAAATTAATTAAAATAAAGTCATAATAATGAACGTGTATGTACTTAAATGATTAAATCATGTTCACTTTGTTAGTTGTTTTTTTTTAATGTCTAAAATTAAGACATAGGCTATATAACTTTTTGGTGACTATATTAGCCTTTCTTCAGTCGTAAGATTCCCTAAGGAGAATGTTTTAGCTCTGTAACGCAAAGATCAATTGATTTTACAGGGTAGACTTTTAGTCTAGTCAGTAAGAGTCTGACAGTCCTTTCCCCATCACCCGGGGTGGGTGAAGTCACTTGATAAATTTAGCCAAAAAATGTTAAATTGGCGGATAAAGTGTAATAAATGTGGATTTGTCAGTTATGTCATTGTACTTGTTTGCCTCCCTAAAATATTTCATCATATAGCCCGGAATACAATCTCTTACATCCTTTAGCGTAGGTAACAAACAGTAAGTATTAACATTTTCACTATCGCGACGCGCGACACCTTCCAGGTTATCAGCTGATATCTACGTGTCTTCAAACTCTGCCCGTCTAAAAATCTCGTTACCATCTAGGCGAGATATGAAATTACTTTTACCACAAAATGTAATACTTAACGAGAGTTACAAACTAGTCTTATCTGAATTGGAATCTTTCGCCTACGCGCCATTTTGTACGACGTTTCCAGACTAAGCACAAGCAAGGCTTTGGCCTTCTAAGGGAGGCTCCGTTAGATTGCTTTTGAGGCGCGCGTGGAACACGACGCTCCGTTGAACCGGTCCATGATCGGACGGCAAGTCACCCATTACTCCCCGTCAGTACGCCCGCATACCACACGCCACCGATAATGTATCTTTTAGGCGTGACCAATTAAGAGTTAATTATAACCAGTTTTAGAAAGATAAATATTTACGAGAAACCTGAGTAGCCTGAGCCTAAACAACGTATAAACAGAATACAAAGTAGTTCAAATACTTGAACTTTAGGTTCCAAACAGTTTGATTCAAGTTTTAAGTAGTTCGAGTTCTTGAATTTTAGTTTGGGTTCCAACAATTTCTTAGCAGTGAATTTCGATAGTTTTCATCAATATGTCTGGAATGTTGTTTAATGATATCTTGAAATATTGTTCAGTCGTA
The DNA here is from genome assembly GCA_950005045.1 of Agrotis exclamationis. NCBI lineage: Eukaryota > Metazoa > Arthropoda > Insecta > Lepidoptera > Noctuidae > Agrotis > Agrotis exclamationis. Next base: position 25,631,292 of record OX465417.1, on the reverse strand, counting down.
TCTTATTTCGAACTACAAGACTAGTTTGATAAGTAGACTAGCTATCTAAAATTGTAAATGCGAAATTAAATTTGTTTGTTATGTTTTCACGTCTCAACCATTATTCTGATTTGCATCTAGCTACGTTATCAGGTATACTGTAATTGACATAGGATACCTTTGTAACAAAGATTCTTCTGTTCCCTCAACCTATTTACTTTAAGATGTATTGTTTTAATAATTTTAAAAAATTTTATTTCGAATTTCCATTCTGTCATTCATTCATCTTCAGTAATTTTTTTGGCTCTACGATTTTGACCACGGCATGCGCTGCATCTCTCCTTTTCCTAATATATATATATTTTTTAGCCGTTAATGTCCCACTGCTGGGCAAAGGCCTCCCCCATATCCTTCCAAACGCTCTTTTCTAGTGCCACTTCGGACCAGCCATCAAGGTACGCATCTAGATCGTCCTGCCACCTCTTTTTGGGCCGGCCTCGGCCTCGGCCTGCGGCGTCGTCCATTCTCAGGCACCCATTGAGTGCATATTTTTGTTAATATATATAATTATGTTAATATTTTAATTTGCATGTAAAAGTTAAATAAAGTTTCCTCAGTCTTGTTTTTAAATTGCTATACATCAAGTACGTCAGCTCCAAGTCGAGCACATACCGCATCAGCGCTACTAGTTTCGTCGACTCCGGTAGCCTGTCCGGCTTCCTCTCGGAGGACGACATCACCGTGGGAGGCACTGGAGGCACCTCAGCGCACGGAAAGACGTTCGCGGAGGCCACGTCAGAACCCCGCCTCGCTTCCGTGCTTTCCGCCAAATTCGACGGCATACCCCGGCATAGCGTTTAGCAGCATCATGGTGGACGGCCTGTTACCCCTGCTCTACTAGAAGGTGGGGCAATGCGACACCTTTAATTCCTAAAGAATGTACTGTTCCCGTGTAAAACAGCATTAACATTAGATGTCGCCGAATTTGTTAATGTCACATTCTTGTTCTTCCTTGTTACAGATATAAACACCCTACATTAATAATTCTATCTCATTCTAAATCCTGATATTTTGTTCTCTTGGACGGCTGTTTCTGATTGGAAAATTTTAAGACTCGGATTACCAAACTCGGTCGTTGATCGGTTACAGACAAACGTCGGGATAAAAATTGCAACCAAGATTCATTATTAATATTCAATGATAATCATCGCCAACGAACCCGTTGACTAAACTACATTTGTCTACTAGATTTTCAACGGGACACACAATTGGGACCGCGATGAAACAAGGGTAATTCCTTTTTTTTTTTTGGGGTGGCAAAATCATCGAATGAGTCCTCCCGCCCTGGGTGGGGCGGAAGGGACTGTCAGACTCTTACTGACTAAAATCCACCCGTGTTTCCCTTTACGTTCCGGGGCCACGGTATCCTGGATTAAGAAAAATCCGCGACCCCAGCAGGCATTTGGCCCCATAAGGGGCCCCGTTGGTGACGTGTGAAACACGACGCGCCACCGACCCGGGCTTGGTCCTTGGTCGGACGGCGAGCATACCCATTACTCACCGTCCGCAAGCCCGCTCCGCCGCTGTGCCCTCTGCTATTCTGAGGGACACGCGTTGGAGCGTCCACCCGACAGGCTATTCGCATACGGGCAAAGAGACCCCTTAGGTACACAGTGCCTAAGGAAGAGTTTTTGCCCGCATCCCAGGGTGCACCGTCCCGAAAAACTGGTCTTCCCCCCGGACGTATCCGAGAGGGAACTCCAGTCCACGGGCGCACGTGGAGGTTTCCTGTCTTAGCACCCCAAGGGTAAGTCCTTAGAGAATAGCAATCCAGGTCGCGCGCTGTAATGCTCAATTGTCCTTTCTCACTGATGTCTGTCATGTTCTAACATTACAGGCAAATGTTCCCCGCCTTGGATTCAATTACCACATGTTGATTGGTTTTCGTGGAAAGAATATTTTATCCTACTGCCAGACAGATACAGACCAGACAAGGTGACATTGAAAAGTCTATGTCAAAATTTGACGACGCGCGCAGTTCCGAAGCGATCGGGTTTTGAGCTGCGTGTCCCGACTAACGAGGCAGGATCGAGATCTTTTTAACTGACTTCAATAAAGGAAGAGTTTCTCAATTCGTCTGTATGTATGTTTATTAATAAATTCCTTGATTTATCTCGGTACGTAATACTTTTATGTTATACCAACATAAGTTAGTACAAGTGGGAATAAGCCGAGTGGTGTAATAGAGGTCTATACTCAACATTAGAAAAAGCCTGCTAATGTTGTAACTGCCATTCCTCTTTCAATCATCATAATTTATTGGCATGTCTTGAAAGGAATAAAGACGGCGATGAAATGTGAAAGTGAAAATGTAGAAATATTGCCAAAATTACTACCGACACGAGATTTTTTCGCTCGTCACGCCTCATACATTTGCCAAGCAAATTTATATCTGTATCTCATATAACCTAAATCCCAAAAGAGCATGACGCACAGGAAAACCGCAAAAATCTTGTTTAGACAAGTTGAAATCTTCGTATGCGAGAGCGGCGACGGATTAAGCCGTAATAACATGCAAATTAGTCCCTCATTCCTTATTGCAGGGCTTAAGATGTTGGATGAAGCGGTGAAAGACGTGTGAAGGGTGCTGGTATGTTTGATGTACTGAGTAAATAAAAAAAAATATCGCGTTGATGTAGAGAAGAGGGAGACACACAGAGTTTTAACTCTACATTGTCAATCTATTTTCTGTCTTTTTCTATATTATGGTGTTGCATACTAATTATGTTCAGACTGTTGTTGAAATATAAAAATGTTAGCTCGTAGGTTGGACTCAATATGCTATTCGTCATAATCGTTCCATAACAAGAATTAAGTAAATAGGTAAAACTGCCAGGTAAGGTTAATCACTTCTATGTTAGAGTAAACAAGCTTTTTCTGGATAGGCTTGCGCCATCGTCAATTTTATCTTTGTCATCTCTAACCTAGACTAGAGTCAAGAGAAAATCAATCTGAAAAAAAAATTGGGCCCATCTTTGCCCGCTTTGGCCCGCCTTGACCCGTCTTGGCCAGCCTTGATCCGCCTTACCCAACTTTAGCCCTCATCTTTACAAACCCGCTATCTCCCACTACTTGCACTACTGAACAATTCATAAATAATTCATGGACTGTAAGTTTTAGTTTTCCAGGTACACATACACTGAGCAACCTGTGGGTTCCCTGTTGTTAACCATTTAATATCAACGCTACTCGGCAGAGTTTGATGTGGTAATCCTTGCTGAGGAGCAATTTAGCACAAATTTGTCTTGAGAAGTTCCTTGTAAACAATTTAGCTTTATAATCACGGTGATTTAAGTGGGGCAACCTTTAAATTAAAGGCTTATCGATGTGGGTGTTGTTGTAGAATAGATAGTTTGTCTAAAATAACAAACTTGTTTACAAACATGACAATAAGTCAGATGGTCACCCATCCACGATCAAAACATACGTCACTCCTCTGTTAACCGTGGTCCTAAAAAATTTTTACAACAATAAAAAAATACCTATTTTATAAATCAAAATCAAAGCGTTTATTTCCATTAGGCCATTACAGGCACTTTTGAATTATCAAAAGACATAAAATAAAACTAGTACAAAAACAGTTATGGTGCTACAGTCCCAGTCACAAGACATAAAAACTGTGAAAGTACCGTAGGTGCTCATTCCAAAGCGTAGATCTCTATGGAGAAGAATGAGCAAGAAACTCCATGGACACTCTTTTTCAATCTCCAAAATTATTACAGAACTTTTGTTACATCATTTATCATCAGATGGTACATTATGTGAGAACGATGTGGCAAGTTATTATAAGTGTCCATAGTAAATATAAAAAAATACATGTGGCACTCGGAGACTGCCGCGGTGAAGCTATTGCATAACATTTGTTGTTGTAGGAGAATTTTATAAGTAGGTTTCATTGTGAAAACTCCTTTTGTAGCTGGCCGTTTAGAATCAGTAAGAAAAAGTAAATTGTTTTTATGACGGATATTTTTATGATTGCCGAAGTCTCCCGAACTGAAACGATGTTAGACGATGCGTAGTGTCAGGTTTTTTCTTTAGGTTTTTGGAAATTTTTTGATTCGGTCGTCGCGCCGCGCCGCGCCCATTAAAAAAATGTTCCTTCTATTGTCCACTAGAGATCTTGTGATAAGATCTAAGTTTTATCGTATACGAGGCGAACCTACTCTGTTATCAATGCGGGGCATCAAGGATTTACCAAAATAAATACAAAAAATAAAATCAACACTATGTATTAACATACGATAAAATGGGATATATTTAAATTACATTTAAACTGAACGTCGCTTGGAATCTGAATGATAAAGAGAGCAGTATTTTTTCCAAAAAAAATATCTATCCATAAAATATTATTCCATCTGCATCTCGTCGAAACAAAAGACATCGAAGTTCATTAATAAATTAAAATGCACGAGGTGTTTTTCAGTCCCTTTTGTTTGAAGGAAAAGCGAGTATTAACATCCAAAAGCAACAATATGTAAATATTTTTTGGTTATTAATATTAAAATAGCAGTCTCTCTGTATTATCACTGTACTGGAGTGATATTGATTTCAAAAGTAGTCTGCAACGGATATTGAAAAACGATTCTGCAACCATTCACCGACGACCGGATCATCATTGGACGTTTCGCCGACAGAACGTTTCATTTATTACCGTTTCACCGATAGACACTTTCACCTATGGAATTTTCGCCGACAGGACGATTCATTTATTACCGTTTCACCGATAGACACTTTCACCTATGGATTTTTCGCCGAAAGGACGATTATTTTATGTCCATTTCATCGACGGATACTTTCAACCACGGACTTTTCGCCGACAGGACGATTCATTTTTAAGTCCGTTTCATCAACTGACCCTTTCAATAACGGACTTTTTGCAGACACGATAGTTACCCTTATGACTGTTTTAACCCTTTTAATTTTACCATCAACGGAGAATATATACGACAAGCGATATTATAAAAAATCCAAACAGATTGTCCTCTATGAGTAGCTTGGTCTGAGATAGTGGCGACGTGTCCACACAAAAACAGGTGCGGCTGTTTATGGAATGCCTGGTGAAAATCGTCGGGCGCGGTGGTTATGTATCTATTTCAAATTATCATAAAAAATACAACGGTATAATTTTATTTTTGGTAATCTCGTAACACATTCCCGCGGAACTTATGTCTTACACAAAATATGACTAAGTTTCGTCACATAAAACTATGACAATCCAGCTACACATTTCCTACAAAGGCTCTTCAGACAATTAAATTCACAATCCCACGTAGCATTCCAAAAATAACGTATTTATTCTTGTACACTATCTCACAGAAAAATCAATGGAGCGAGTAAAGGACGCTATCCGGTATACTTGTATTCTACCGGTATACATTTATCCCGGTATACGCTGTATTTACTTTGTCAAATGCAGTAACAAACGAACCTTTGTGAACTAATGTTAGAACTGAAGCTACTCGCATTTCGTTTGCAAAAGTCTGTTGTGTGTAGTTTAGAATGTTTGACTAGAGAACGTGAATGTAATTTAGCTTGGCTGCGTATGGTATGTCAAGGATTTTATGTTATATCTGTAAGAGAGGCAATTTCTCTTTTGCAGTTAAATTAATTCATTATTATCTCGATGAGTGTTTATCTGTGTTTTTTTCTGTTTGAAAAGTTATTAGAGTATTTTGTTATACAATAACATATTTTTATTTGTTTTTTTTTTTTATTAATGAAAAAAAAAAACCAAGTCGCTTGCGCATTCCAACTTTAAATGGCAACGCGACTTCTTTGATTTAAGAAAGACCTAGTATTGATATTACATAAAGAGATTATGTAATATCATAAATCGGTCACTTATTTATTATTTTGAGTGCAAGTTTTCACCAAGTTGATGAACTGCCATGGAATATTCTAGAAATTATGAAAGTTGCTCGAAACTTAAATAAAATAAAATAGAGTTCGATATTTTTAGGTCTTGTTGTATTGCAATGTTAACTCAATTGACTACTCCATACCTTCACTCGTTTCATTAAAGACTAGGTCCTTGGAAATCCGAAGCTATTCTATTAATAACTCTTAAAAGATCACCCTTCATAACTCGAATCCGAAAACTCGAGAACAATATAGGACACCAATAGAATCTTATTAAAAACCGAGAAGGTATGAAATCGGTTGTGACATTCTTATGACTGGGGCCTTGAAGTAAGCAACGTAAGTATACCGTCTAAAAAGGTAGGTAACTCTAAGACATATTATTTTGTCAGAGTCGATTGATGTCTTAAGAGGTGACCGCGACCCTTTAATGCAAAATTAGATAGTGACATGATTTATTAGTAGGAGACTGGTATTGCAATAAAATAAATTGTATATTATGGTGTAAAAACTTCAGCGCCATTGAGCCTGTTTGGTGCAACCGCAACCGTGTGACATAATTTTGTTTTCCTTTTCCTCTCCACATTCTTTATGTTCTTTTTTTATCAATTTTATGCATAAGTTGTACGCTCTCATAGTACCATAATATCTATGTATGTACTTTTGGTCACTATAGGTACCTACTAGAATAATATCAATTGATTGACACCCTCAATGATACTGTGACGTCTGATAGGGGAGAATGGAAGAAGAAAACGTGTTGCGCCGACCCCAAATAGAATGGGATAAGAGCAGGAAGAAGAAGAAGATTGACACCCTCAACTCGCTAGCTTCAAAGCCCCAACCGACTAATATAATCGCGACCACACCCCAAAAATACTTTCAGCTATCAATGAATTGTTTTCCCACACCCGACTGTTTATACCGTTCGCGCTTTTGTTAGCAAACTTGTGTTGATTTTTGGTGAAATAAATTATTATTCTTGTGTGTAACGCTAGGGTAATTCCTAATAGGGCCTTTGTGTTAGTAAATGTATTTTTTTTTTTGGTGGTCTAGGCTAGACTAAGTATTGAATTTCCGGTTGGCTTGTGTTCTGTAGAATAACAATAAACAGGAATACTGGAATATATTATTATTTCCTCTTTGTTGCTATTGTTTTATAGCTAGATTGATTATTTCTGCTTTCTGGGCTAATAGATAGTTGTTGATTGAGAAAGAAAAGAAATGAAATGGTCTAAGAACTGATCAAAACACATAACATAAAACATTTAGCTCCCTAAAAATGGTTGAGCTGAATGGTGCTGATACATGTGTCATGTTCGTGAACGGGCGCTGTCAGTTGGGACTGGTCATCTCTTAGTTGCCACGGTTTATTTTAATTATCTATTGATTATTTTGTTTCTGAATTGTCTTTGTTTTAATTTTCTACTATGGACACTTTTAACTTGCTACATCGTTCTCACATAATGTACCATCTCAAAATGAATGATGTAACAAAGGTTTTGTAATAATTTAGGCGATCTAAAAAGAGTGTCCATGGAGTTTCTTGCCCGTTCTTCTCCATAGAGATCTACTTCTTGAATGCCCGTTCTTCTCCATAGAGATCTACTTCTTGGAATGGTCATCCACGGTACTTTCATAGTTTTTATGTCTTGTGACTGGGACTGTAGCACCATAATTTTGTATTTCGTGTTTAATAATATTTAATTTGTCTTTGACAATTCAAAAGTGCCTGTAACTGGCTTATTTGAAATAAATGCTTTGATTTTGATTTTGACTAATTTGTTACTGTCAGCTCTATTATTGAACTTTATCTCTGTTTTCCCAAAGTTGTTCAGCAGTAAACATCTTCTGACTGATAATGATGATGAAAGTTCACACACAAGAGACATACCTCCGTTTAGAAAGAAGTACCTACAACTAAATACGGTCTAGAAGTAGTAGTTCTTTTTTCGATTTTTTTGGCAATTTCCATGACCGTTTAAGTATTATTGTTGTGAACATTCACTTCCTTACACAATGATCTTTGTCGTTATGAACATAAAGTATATATTGGCTTACTAAAGTTGGAGGCAAAATAACTAAGGGAACTGCAGACGGACGAACCCTGAAAGGCGTTCCACTTCAGTGGTCCGTGTATTAAATGAGACCCAAAGGTCATTGACCAAACAGTATTGCCCCTTACAAACGCCCACAAAGTAAAAAAAGTCTCTATTCTTAGACTAGACATCTAAGAACACTTTGTTGTATTACTACAATGCAAAGAAAACATTTTGTGTACAAATACAATACAAAGGCAAGCCCTCCCTTGTTTTGTTTCTATTATTGTTCTCACAAACGGCATCTGAATAACGTAAACAATTGTTTTAGTTTTGTTTGTGCAAGTGCTTGAGGATTGATATACCTAGAAGTATGTATATCAAAATACATAATAGTATTATTTCCACAAAGATCTTTTGTATACCAAACGCGAGCGATGCCGTTATTTAAAGTTTTATATTTTTGAATGAATATTGATTCTTTCTAATTTATTATTTACCACATCGTTGCTCGCGTGAAATACAGTTTTTATTCTACGAGAATGTCGTACCAGTGTTTAAGCTACCTGTGTGTTCAATTTCATCCAAATTTGTTACGTAGTATTTTATGTGAAACATTAAAAAGTATTGAAATATCCTCACAAACTTTCACGTTTTTATTATTATTTATTAGTAAATAGTGATCGTTTAAAATTATTGTATACGGTGCAGCGGTGGTATAATTATTGAGGGACATTGAGGATGTGCTACTTGTATTTTAAGCACACCGACATTATGTTTATATTTTGGTAAGTAAAAGCTCAGGACTTTGCTATTAGCAGCGATAAATAAATAATACTTAATTATTTCCTATATCGTCATAATCAACACCGCGTTGAATGTTAAATAAAAAGTACAGGAATCAATTTTTATGAAAGTATGTATACTTAGGTACCTACTGTTTTTTGCTCATTAGCAAGTTCGTTCATAAATCCATGATACAGCGGATTTTTTCATACAGAGTAAAAATCGAGCTGTTAACTAGAAATATTTTCCCTTTAATGTTCACTGGCCGTTATGGCTACTGTGATACAATGTTTTTTTTTTATAATTACAAAGTAAAATTATTATTATACATTGATATTGCAAATAAATAATAATTATGATTGTCTCGCAGGTAAATCTTCAAGATTAAGCCAGCTTGCCAAGGTTGATCTGTGGATAGATGACCATCTACCATACCGATTTACCGAATCTGCAGAATTTGGATAATTGTAGTCACTCCTACCAAATTATATTATCAACGTATTTATATTATGTATGTAGAAAAACTATTAAACATAATACAAATAGTCAGGATACTAATACTAATTGAAACAGATACCGAAACCAACCAATTACAGAAACAATACAAGAAAAACACACTCAACCAAATCCAAATAAATTGGCCTAGCAACAAAGAATAATGGTCAAAATAAGTATAAATAAACATCAGGTCAGCTCAACCATTACTAACGTTCATCTACCCCTATCAACAGAGCTACGGACCTAAAAAAAACACTTTAGCAATAATGCTAACAAAATAATAGCCTAAAATCGGAAAATAAAGAAAGAGAAGGTTTTAATTGGACTCACACAGCAGAAAAACGACAAAAATCAAAACAAAACAAAATTTTGTGAACAGAAAAAAAAAAACAACCAATAATAACAAAACTGGTACTGTATGAGACCAAAATGGACTCTATTGTATTGCTCAAACAATAGAGTAGATCTTTTTAGGGTTCCGTAGCCAAATGGCAAAAACGGAACCCTTATAGATTCGTCATGTCTGTCTGTCTGTCTGTCTGTCCGTCCGTATGTCACAGCCACTTTTCTTCGAAAGTATAAGAGCTATCCTGTTGAAACTTGGTAAGTAGATGTATTATGTGAACCGCATTAGGATTTTCATACAAAAATAAAAACAAAACAAATTTTGCGGGTGCCCCCCCTACTTAGAATAGAAACTCAAAAAAAAAATTTTCACCAAACCCATACGAATGTGGTATCTATGGATAGGTCTTTAAAAATGATATTGAGGTTACAAATATCATTTTTTTCTAAACTGAACTTTTTGCGCGAGAGACACTTCCAAAGTGGTAAAATGTGTGTGTCCCTATAACTTCTAAAATAAGACGATGATAAAACTAAAAAAAATATATAATGTAGACTTCAACAAAAACTTCCAACGAAAATTGGTTTGGATGAGATATAGTTAGCAGTTTTTGAGATATAGTGCATTTTCAAAAACCGCAAATATAACTTTGCCATTCATACGAACACTATGAAAAACAAAGTTATTTTTATTGTTTGTACATATTACAACTTACTAATCTCAATATATTTATATCCCTAATCTATGCTTGCTACTACGGAACCCTTCATGGGCGAGTCCAACTCGCACTTGGCCGGTTTTTTTTAATACATTGCCCTACACTTGGAATTTCTCGAGTATCCTGGGTGCTTTTACAAGTATAGAAACTCACACACACAAACACCCAGACCCGGAACAACTACTTGTAGATCAAACAACAGTATTAGTTCTGTGCGGGGATCGAACCGCGTCACGCTGCTCAGCAGTCGATTTCTCAACCACTGCGCTAACTGTGCGGTCATTTTGATCAACAACTATACCTAATTATTTTCCCAACTATATTGGTGTCGGTTTCCAGTCGAATCAGATGCATCTGAATATCAGTATTTTACATGGAGCGACTGCCTTTCGGACCTCCACAACCCAGTAACTGGGTAATAGGTACTATATCCCATGGTAAGACTGGTTGTCAGAATTTTAGAGCTTCTGACTTATAGTAACGACTGAGAAAGATCTAAATTAAAACAAGAACTATCATTATTGATAGACAATAATTTGCAACACTGCTAAAGTGGCGATTTAAGACCTACTGAGGTAATCTAATGGATACCAATCAGGCATATTGCTACTACGTAATTTGCTTATCTAAATAAGCTAGCTGTAAACTGGTAAACAGGCTGATTGTTAAGTGATCCGTTTCACTGAGCCTGTGGGAGTGGGAGGGGTGTCATTTGAATTTGGACTAATGTGGGCGGAAATGAATAATAAAATGTATAAATGGACCATTGGACCCGGGACCATAGAGCCTTGTTTATTTTATTGAATGTGTGCCTTGGTATCAACGTAATTGGAGCATTGTTTTTTTTTTTTGTTTTATTCAACCGACTTCAAATAAGGAATACGTTCTCAATTTGAGTATTAGGTAGTTTTTTTCTAGTACAGTCAACTTCCGAGAATACTCAGCCCCTTTGATAGTGATGTTACTAACAAAGGGGATGCAATTTCTCTGAAACTTACCATACAATGTTGATATAAATATATGCGTATTTATTTTAGATGCTGTGAATGTGACAAGCCTCGAATAATTCAATTTATAAGATTTCAAAATACAGCATCTCAAGATTGAAAAATTACCTCATTTAGTTTTGACATCTATTCTAATTTTATAAAATATTTCCAAATAGCAGGTTTGGGGGGGTGCTAAGACAGGAAACCTCCACATGCGCCCGTAGACTGGATTTCCCTCTCGGATACGTCCGTGGGGAAGACCAGTTTTTCGGGCCGGTGCACCCTGGGATGCGGGCAAAGACTTCCTTAGGCACTGTGTGCCTAAGGGGTCTCTTTGCCCGTATGCGAATAGCCTGTCGGGTGGACGCTCCAACGCGTGTCCCTCTGAGTAGCAGAGGGCACAGCGGCGGAGCGGGCTTGCGGACGGTGAGTAATGGGTAGCTCGCCGTCCGACCAAGGACCAAGCCCGGGGCGGTGGCGCGTCGTGTCGTGTTTCGCGCGTGCCTTCGAGGAGTTGCCAGCAAACTGACGGGGCCCCTTATGAGACCAAATGCCTGCTGGGGTCGCGGGTTTTTCTTAACACAAGATACCGTGGCCCCGGAACGTAAAGGGCATCCGAAGGAACACGGGTGGATTTTAGTCAGTAAGAGTCTGACAGTCCCTTCCGCCCCACCCACGGCGGGAGGACTCATTTGATGATTTTACCACCTAAAAAAAAATAAAAAAAATAGCAGGTTTGGGGGTTTGCCTTCTATCGTTTCTGCCTGTCTCCATTGTTAAAAGCCGTGAGTTTATGGATCTTCCAAATAGCAACAGAACTATGATTGTTACCAACCTGTATTTTTAAATTTAATTTATGTTGCTGCTAATTTTACATTTAATTCATAATTTATTTATTATTGAATGTGATCGTCCAACGTCCCTGTTACACATACTGCTTACTCACATTAAAGCATAGGTCTACAGGACAGTAATGAATAGGGTGAGTAGAAACCTAATGGAGCGGTGTATGGCCGTTTTAATCTAGTAAGGCCCTCCACAGACTGTGTGAAGTCAATTAACTGTTATTGTGGCAGGGCTTTAAGTGATAAGGCCTGTTCAGACTGTTCAGGTTGACTAGTAGTCCATTTAGGTATAAACTATTTGGTAAATATCTAGGTTGGTAGTTTAGAATGTTTAACTAATAAAAGTCGCCTCAAACGTGTTTTGAAAACAGTTAACATGCTGAATGTAATGGTTATAAATAAACCTACTACTTGCAAAAACGTCTGAACGGATTTAGATGAAAGGTACACAGGTATTTTATTTATAAGCTGGAATGGAATTACTGGGACAAAAAATCCCAGTAGTTCCGTAATGGAACTAGACAACAATGGAACTACTGGTATATCGCGGTTACATGGAATAAATTTTATCATGATGCCTCAGGCAACAGCTAATTATAATAGAAACATAATTTTAAGTGAAGTACATAATTATACACAAAAAGAACTAATTTCCTAAAAGATATCTGATGCTTTGATTGCTGATGTTTACATTTTATCAAACTGACACAAATTGCAGATAAAATAAATATTTCAGTTCAGTCAATAATATCTGACTCCAATATCTGTTTATATGTAAACAGATCTACAGCAAACTAAGCGAGAGCAATGATGCTGAACGGCACTTTCAATGCTCAAAGGCACTAGCACAAGCGCGCGGTATAATAGTAATAACTTAATGAGTAAGTATGTGTTTATACGTCAGTATGGATTGAGCGAGCAAAAACCTCCCAGAGGACCACCAATTGCCAAGGCATGGCTTTTTTTTAAGTGGTAAAATCATCGAATGAGTCCTCCCACCCAGGGCAGGACAGGGCGGACTGTCAGACTTGTACTGACTAAAGCCCACGGTGTCTTTCAATGGCGCTTTACGTTCCGGAGCCCGGTTACCTGATAGTCCCGCAACCTCAGCAGGCTTTGTCCCTCTAAGGGGGGGCCCATCATGTTGCTGACAGCTCTTTGAGGAGCATGTGGAACCCGACGCGCCGTCGACCCGGGCTTTTTCCCCAAGGCATAGCTGGAAGAAACTTAAACGATTCTGAAGCCAGGTTCGTTGCTGCAGGTGTGACATGTGTCCGGTGTGGGTACACCGATGAACTAGCAACCAAGGTCCACACAGCTCACGACCTTTCTAAAGCCACTTCTTAATTCAATTATGTGACAGAGTTCTGGTCGAAGCTGATTTAGCTACATCACCAATAAAACAGAAAAAGGGATCGTCGATAAAACAGAAAAATATATTTATGATAAATGTTCAACCAAAATGCTAAAGGACAGTTGTATTTTCGATTTAAAATCGGCCTGTTAAACTGCGTTTACAACGCGAGTTCGTGCTAGTCACTCTGTACTATTTCATTTTCAACTAGCTTTCCAGTACTTTTACTGGAAGCAAGTGAACTGGAACGATCTGAGTGAATTATTGTCTCGTTGCTGCTTCGGGATTTGAGGAAAGATTATGATTTAGTAGGTTTATGGAAGTTCCGTATGTTCATTCATCTACCTTTTTCCAACTTTAGGTTCAAATGTTCCGACGAGCCCCAAAAAGCAAGGACTTTTATTATTGTTGCAACCAAACACTGTACGGTGCATCCACACCGCCGGTAACATTTTGTAGCTCAACGTTTCCAAATGTTGCTCGGTAACATCCGCCAACAAAATGTTACTAAGTGATGACGTGTTACTGTAAGTCGAGTAACGTTGCTCAACATTCGGTAACATCCGCCAACAAAATGTTATTTAATGTTACTAAGTGTTGACGTGTTACTGTAAGTCGAGTAACGTTGCTCAACATTCGGTAACAATGTTACCCCCATTATCTAACAATGTTGCCGATTGTCGAGCAACGTTACTCGACATACAGTAACACGGCAACATTTGTTGTCGGATGTTACTGTGGTGTGGATGAGTAACAATCAACAAATAGTAACAAGGAGCCACAAAAGTTACCGAATGTTGCCGAATGTTACCGTGTTGCCTTTTGTTGCTCCACAAATGTTACCGGCGGTGTGGATGCACCGGTACGTTCCTAATTTCTGCATTTGAGAAAAATTGTTTGCCTAATCTGGAGACTTAAAACTATGAGGCTAGTGTCTCAAGAGTGGTAAACGCGTATGCATCTTCAATGCAATTTTAAAATATAATACTCCACAGTATTACCTCATAACTGGTGAAACAACTCTCCTTTAGAAGAAGACGGGGCAAAAAAGATAAAGTCACACTTATAACTAAGTTTGCCAGTGAAGCGAAGAGACGTGTCCGTTACGGCCACTCGCACTTTGAACTCGAAAGATTCTTTAAAAGAGCTACTCCATAGTACTTTCTCGCAAGTGCACGGCAATGGCTGATAATGGCCACCAATGGCCGGCAATGACCGTGAGGATTGTATAAATAATACTACTACTAGAATCTTATACTAACATACCTTACTACCCTCACTGAGTAGGTGCATTCGGCTAATAGTGATTTATAACAGAGGGTTACTTTTCATACAAACAAAAAAATTTCAATGATCTACAGTCTACAGGATAAACCGACGATGCAATAAAATAAACAATAACATGTATTTAATTCGGGTATAGGTAAAGGAGGTAAGATTACATCAAAGAAAATTAAAATGCGAAATAAAATAATGTCATTATACCGAGTACATAGAAACCCACGAGAGGGACCTATGGGGATACTAATGCATTTGTGTGCGTACACCTCCAACATTGAGGTGTGTGCTAACTGCTACCGTTGAACTGAATTGTGCTACCGTATTACGAAATCTTTAAAAAAAGAACAGCTGAGGCCGGTGAAAGAAAACTAACCCTAGTACAGTGTGCAGCCCTTACGATACAATTTGTAACAGTTACATGTTTCTATACAAAAGCGAATCTTGAATTGTTACATTACAAACGAATGCTCCGGAAAAGGAGCGCCTTTACACTGATTTAAAAATGTCAGCAATTTTCGTATTTCAAAAGCTTCACATTCAAAACCGATGCGAATAAAGTTTTTATTGGATAAAGAATTTATTGTGACTGGAGAGGTATTTGTATCGTTCGAGATTGGTATGTTCAAAAACTGTCGTGTCCGATTAAAAACTGTTATTTCCTTTCTGCATTCCAATGTTTGAATGTTGATCCGCGATCAAAGAGAACAAACCCTGTCAGCCTTACTACAAAAACTTAAACATCTGTTGAACACTTTTCTAAAAAAAGTGTGACTGCAAAACGGACCTTAAAGGTAGGGACAAACTGAACCCACGTACGCAACGTATGCAACGCGTTATTAAATCTAAACGGTTGAATTTGTATGCCTAGAAACACACTTATCAGTGACAGTATTGCGTATGATATGTGTGTTTCTAGGCATACAAATTCAACCGTTTAGATTTAATAACGCGTTGCATACGTTGCGTACGTGGGTTCAGTTTGTCCCTACCTTATTTCAACGACATAATCTGACATTTTTTTGGACAAGTGTTCAACAGATGTTTAAAAGTTTTTGTGGTACGACAGTGTGTGTGTTTAAAGGGATCTCTAAATAAAATTGATCTGACTGTGATCAAAACTTTTTTGATATTATTCAAAACATTAGCTGCTAACTACGTGTGCTATAAAGTGACAGTGAAGTCATCAAATATAATGTTTTGCGAGGTGAGCCTATTGCCATCAACCGGACACTAATCCAGACTCAGTAGTTGCTATTGACCAAATCCTAATGGACAAAAGTGAAATACATAACACTTTTCTCACCTTGTGAATCGAAGCTACGACCTCATGTTCAGCTGCAGTCACTCCTGCGGGGACTAGACAACTAAGGCAGCAAAATCCTACTTCGTACTAAAATCTGTTAGGTACAACTTTATTTAAAAAAAAAAATGTACAACGCTGAACTTAACGTCTGCATTTTCTACTATAAATTACCATCCCCAATTCAATTACCACAGACTACTATTTCTGCTCCAAACTACAGCAGTCTGCCAACGCGACACGTGTCTTCGATATAATCATATTAGTCGATACACCCGGCCATGTGTTTCACAATAAAGTCTAAGCGAACTACTGCGAATACGATTTATTATGGCTACGGTTCTGTGCTAGTATCGTTTTATGTATGTTTTATTTGTTTAGTAGGCTGTGGACTTGTAGAGATGTTGTTGTCTTCGTTGTTCTAATTTTCTTGTTTAATTTATAACTCATAATCTACCTTTTCTTTTCTAAGTTGTAAACGTCTATTTTGTATCGAACCAGATGCAGCTGAATACAAGTATTGTACATGGAACGACTGCCTATAGGTAAATAAGGCATGAAGGTAAGTAAGGTATGTTATTGAATGTAAAATATTTAGTAATCACGAATCAATCATAAAATGTAATGTAGGATCTCTTGAACTCCGCAGCCATACATGCCTCCACTTATTAGTCCGTTAACATTTCCAGACAGCCGTCTCAAAGAGCTTTCGGCATAATGACGGGGCCCACTTAGAGGGCCAAAGCCTGCCGGGATCGCAGGACTAACAAATTACCGTGACCCCGGAACGTAACGGGCTATTGAAGGACACCGTGGATTTTGGTCAGTACGAGTCTGACACTCCCTCCCGCCCTGCCCTGGGTGGGAGGACTCATTTGATGATTTTAACACGATACAAAAAAAGACAGTCGTAATGCTATCAACTTAAATTTGCTACCCGCATAACTAAACAAAACACGAAATTCAACCATTCAACATCGAAAGACATGTTCTCATAAATTTTAACACATTTTCTTATTTATCACTAATTCATTCAGTAGTTGAAAATCCGACGCATCCGTATTCCTTAAGGAATTATTCCGGTTTGACGCTTCGCCAATCTCCCAGTTTTCTGTCCTTTGAAAATAATTTATGATAGCCCCGCACGTACGTAAGACATTCTGTGTGGGTTATTTGGGGAAACGAGAGGATTAAGTGATAGACATTTTTTTACAGGATAAGACGTCTCAAGTTTTTTGTCGGGTTTTTCGAATAGAATTTGTCGTGTTACTGGGTACGGCTAGATCTGACGACTAATATAAATGCGAACGTTTGTAAGGATCGATGGATGTGTATTACTCTTTCACGCAAAAACTTTTTAAAGTATTTGAGTTTGGCACACAGACATGGGCGTAGCCAGCAATGGGTTCAGGGTGGGGCAGCAATCTAAAATAATAATGTAACTAGCAAACTGTACCCGCAGTGGTACCCCTGTTATGTTTTTATGCAAAAGATTGCAATGGAACGCATTGTGGTTTCAAATTGTTGGCATTTAGCTACCGATTACTTACTTGAAAGCATTAGAAAGTATAAGTTTTTAGACTGACATGGTCACTAGAACTATTGTTTAGATTTAAAACGGGATATTTACCATGTTTATTATTTGTTTTGAGTTTCCGATATTTCGGCACTGCAATCGCCATGGTCACGGATGAACTGAAGATATTGCGGGTGGTATTCAGTTCATCCGTGACCATGGCGCTTGCAATAGTGCCGAAATATCGGAAAGTCAAAACAAATAATAAACATGGTAAATATCCCGTTTTAAATCTAAACAATAGCATTAGAAAGTAGTCATAAAAGTAGGCATAACGAAGTGTTCACCTAAATATTTTCATGACTGGTTTCATTACCTTTGTGAATACAAAACGGAGCAGTATTTTGGGCGAATTATAAAAGGTACCTGGTCTTTGAAAAAAGGTCTTTGTAAAGCAATGTATGTATATACGTTATAGCTTCATGTGGGGCAAGAGCCCCACCCTGCCCCACCGTGGCTACGCCCATGTACACAGACTGAATTAGCACGTAAGTTACTCTCGCAGAATTATACTATCGGGATTAGTAAGATTTTGCGATACAATTACCGATTTTGCAAGCATATTAAATTAGTTTTAAATAATAAAACTGGGTCTTATTCATAGCGCTGTATTAGGCACAACGCTTGCCAAGTGTAGTGATATAAATAAGAATTATCTAGACCGTCCAGAGATATTTTTGAGAATCTAGAAAGAACAAAGCATATTATAACATTTTTATTTTTTTCAGCTTGAGATTTCTAATAACAATTTTATATCAAAATTACTTGCATCTCCAAACTTGGACCATCCAAGTCGTAAACGTACGGACGCAAGGTAAGGCTCTAAGAAAATTTGCAGGAATTCGACATAAAAAGAGATGAAACCATACAAAGATATTAAGAAAGGAGACAGCAATAAAATTATGAAATGGTATTATCATTTTCACCAATCCGCACTGGGTCCGCGTGGTGGATTACGGCCCTCTCTCAGAGAGGAGGCCTGTGTCCCAGCAGTGGGAACACTTATAGGCTTATGATGATTATCATTTTAAACGATGTGCAGCAAGAATTTAGGTTGAAAATGACGCAACGACAACGTCCTACTTATAATATTCCAAAGATGGTAGTAACGCTTCATTTGAAATTATAATTAGAAAATAATTGGATTTCCGGACGAACGAAAGAAAATTTGATATCGAACAAAATCATTTAATACCCTGTAATTTTCGATGAAACACTCCCATATTCCAAAGCGATTATGAAAATTAATCTGGGAATC
Organism: Agrotis exclamationis; assembly: GCA_950005045.1. Lineage (NCBI taxonomy): Eukaryota > Metazoa > Arthropoda > Insecta > Lepidoptera > Noctuidae > Agrotis > Agrotis exclamationis. The sequence goes on along the minus strand of OX465417.1, from coordinate 25,612,404 downwards.
TAATATCCAAGATTATGTTTTTAAACGCCTGAATGAGGGTATTACTGATTCATGGTTGACTAGCTTAACGTAGACGAAATTTATAGCATGGCAACATAATACCGGAACAAAATCTGTGTGTGTCAAATTACACTAAGATCAGCTTTTCTACCGTGATTGATTTACAAACATTCATACGTATACAAACTTTACTCTTAGTAATTGATAAGTTAGTTGTTGTATTATATGCCTAATAGTGTGGGACGCAACTTCTTACAACATCATAAATCTCCCAAGTTCGTCGTACTGCTGCGCTGTGAGAACTTCTAATTGCAGAATTTTTATTACTTCAAGCTTTATTTAGGTAGAAAATCATGTAAATACTGAGAATCATGTTAACCGTTATATTTTTCGTTCCACTAAGGCCTAAAACCGCATTCCAGGAAGTCATGTCATAAAATTTCCATAAGTTATCTTTTTTAAGTCAGCCAATTACCTACATGCTTTCCTTTTACTAGGTACTTTTAAAGTTCCGTAAAACCATGAAACCGTCATATTATGCACACCACTTGGTTTTTCATCCATGCCAAAGATTTCCTCATCCATTATTTCTAAACTAGCTGTGCCCGCGACTTCGTTCGCGTGGAGGTCGGAACTCAACAATGTATTTTTTAGTGCTTCTTTATTAACAACATTAGCTGTAAACCATCATTCTGGAGCATACATAAATATGCGTACGTAAATCATCAAATGAGTCCTCCTACCCAGGGCAGGGTAAGAGGGACTGTCAGACTTGTACTGATTAAAATCCTCGGTGTCCTATAAATCCTATAATAGGCCTTTCCGTTCCGGGGTCAAGGTAATTCGATAGTTCCGCGACCCCGGCAGGCTTTGGCCTTCTAAGGGGGGGCCCGTCATTGTGATGACACATTTAGGCGCGTGTTGAACACAACGCGCCGTCGACCCAGGCATAATCGCCGCCCGCATGCTCGTGCAAGAGAAAAATCTACGTTTAAACGCCTCTGGGACCTAAGTAGTATAGGCGGACTCCGGAGCCTGCCCGTTCCTGCCTTTACCGGCACTGGCAGCCCCAGGACGTAAGCAGACATGGGCGAAAGTCATTCTTACAAGGAAACAGGTCGTACCTACGCGTGACCCATCGTATCCCATCGTATCCCATCATATCCCATCGTATCCCATCCTATCACATCGTTTCCCATCGTTTCCCATCGTATCCCATCGTATCCCATCGTATCCCATCGTATCCCATCGTATCCCATCGTATTCCATCGTGTCCCATCGTGTCCCATCGTGTCCCATCGTGTCCCATCGTGTCCCATCGTGTCCCATCGTGTCCCATCGTATCCCATGGTATCCCATCCTATCCCATCCTATCCCTTCCTATCCCATCCTATCCCATCCTATCCCATCCTATCCCATCCTATCCCATCCTATCCCATCCTATCCCATCCTATCCCATCCTATCCCATCCTATCCCATCCTATCCCATCCTATCCCATCCTATCCCATCCTATCCCATCCTATCCCATCCTATCCCATCCTATCCCATCCTATCCCATCCTATCCCATCCTATCCCATCCTATCCCATCCTATCCCATCCTATCCCATCCTATCCCATCCTATCCCATCCTATCCCATCCTATCCCATCCTATCCCATCCTATCCCATCCTATCCCATCCTATCCCATCCTATCCCATCCTGTAATATTAGGTTATTATTAGGATTAATATTGTGTTAATGAAAATACCTTCGCAAGTAATGCATTACTTTAAAATCAAATTTGATTTCCATAAAAAAGGTTATAATGACTTAACCTTAAAAGATAAATGTATGCTCTCGCGGACTTTATTTTAGAACTTTTTATCAGGAATAATTCCGTAGTACATTATTTTTGCGTATCTTTAACCGTTTACGCAGCGCACGCAACGGAAGCTCTCGAAATGGAATCCATTTTCCCGATTTTGAAACATTTCTCTTTACTGCTCCGCTCCTATTGGTGATAGCGTGATGTTATATAGCCTATAGCCTTCCTCGATAAATGGTCTATTCAACACAAAAAGAATTTTTCAATTCGAACCAGTAGTTCCTGAGATTAGCGCGTTCAAACAAACAAACAAACAAACAAACTCTTCAGCTTTATAATATTAGTATAGATTTCACTTATTCACGCCGCCAAAATTTTGACTGGCGAATTTACGACGCCCAGGAGTCTGGCTTTTATTGTGAATGTAACCTAGATTTACCGTGGCCCAATATTTATGTTAAACATTTGTGGTGTTTACTCTGTGGGTTTAGTAAAATCCGTTTGAAGCGGTGACAGTTTTATAGATGGTGCTATGGGTTGGGGAATGTTGGCCACATTTGTTGGCTAATCGTGCGCGACGAATTAGACCGCAGATCGTTTTATTCAAGCAAGCTCTTGTCTAGTTTTGTTGTTTACAGCAGTTTGTTTGTTGAGTCTGACTTATTGTGTTTGTTTAAAGGTGCTGATAAATTTGAGCATTCACTTGTAATGAGCATTATTGTGAGTGTTACATTACAGAACAAAAGTGAGCATTCTAACGAGCGTTCTGGCTAGCTTTTTGCCGAGCCGACTGTCAAGTCTGTCATCTTCAGCAAGGAAAATGATTTTTTTACAACCGTCAACGTTAGCATTTGCTAGAAAGATCGTGAAAATGTTCAAAGCGATGTTTGACTCTATGATTGACTCTGTTCGTTATACAGTTCGAAAAAAGTAAAAAGGACGATTGCGATGTTCTCTTACAAGTGAATGCTCAAATCAGTCAGCTTCTTAAAATTCTATTTTATTTAAATCTCCAAAGTCTAATGATAAACGTTTATATAAACAAGACAATATAGGTAGGAAACCCATAAAATGACAATTGAGATTAGAGCACATTTTCAAACTTCAATGCTTTATAAGCTGATATTTACTCTTATTCGAAGTAAAATGTGTGCCTGAAGTGCTATTTACATATCTCTGGAAGTTTTTGGAACATTTTTAGTTTAATCACAAGAAAATGGCGACTGAATATTTTGAGGACGTTTCTTTTGCCCTCCATACTCAGTTCAAGTTGAATTTCAATTGTACAAATATCGGATACACGTATTAAACATTGTAGCTTTACAGTCTACAACCAAATATTCAAATTTTAGTAAAATTAAATTAAAACCATAAATTATAGAACATAATAAAGTGCCAGTAGACCAAATTAAATAGCTCGCTGAAACCTAAATTAGGAGATAGATTGCATTGATAAATTAAACTTTATTATGAATATATTTCTCGCTGAGCTATGCAAATGGAAAAAATGTAATTAAAAATTTTAACTAGACAAGAATAATAAAATTTTAATAAAATTGATAAGTGTCCCTTGGGCAAGTGAGCTGCTGATTATCAAATGGCTGGACAAGTCTTCTTAAATTACAGCTAAGATTTCCTTTACGTGAGTTTCCAATCCAGAAAAACAAATTAAAATTCCTCTATTTGTTTAGGACCTTTTTTATCGTTGTGAAATCATCAAATGAGTCCTCCTACCCGGGGCGGATCCCAACCATAGACTGATCTTAGCCAATATTGCTTATCCCTGAAAGTGGACCTGTGTTGAACTTCATTTCATTTCCACCCGACGATATTGTGATCCAAAATTGCCAGATTTTATCGCAACGACAGCTAAGCGCAGTTCAAACACGGTACGTTCGGGAATTTAATGTATTTGTAGTTTATCCTTAATCCAAGCCACGAGGATCCGGAAAAGAAAGCCCCGCCCTATAAACTGTGCGTGTCGTTTAATGCGAAAAAGGGATTACAGGAAGATGCCGAGATTCCACTGAGGAATGCGGATCAGAGAGCTGTCATATTAATAACAAACGTTGAGCTTCAAAACATGAGCCAATTGTTGTATAAAGTTTATCGATAAGCCTCGAATGCCTGATAAGTCTGTACAACGGTGGGGAGGGGCGTTCTAAAAATATTGGATAGGATTTATTATTAGAATTGAGTGTGTTCGTAATTATAACCTCGATGATTCCAATAACAATATAGCCTAATGGCTTTTTTTTTTGCGTGGTAAAATCATCAAATGAGTCCTCCCACCCCGGGCAGGGCGGGAGGGACTGTCAGACTTGTACTGACTAAAATCCACGGTGTCCTTCAATAGCCCTTTATGTTCCGGGGTCACGGTAATGAGATAAGTCCCGCGACCCCGGCAGGCTTTGGCCCTCTAGAGAGGGGGGCCCCGTCATTATGCTGACGCTCTTTGAGGCGCGCGTGGAGCACAACGCGCCGTCGACCCGGGCATGGTCCATGGTTGGGCAGCGAGTTGCCCTTTACTCGCCGCCCGCATGCCCGCGCCTACGGTGGCCGGAGATCGTCTTGCGACGTCCGTTGCCGTGGGCGTCCACCACTGCGGGTGGGGCGGAGGGAGGACACAGTCCTCTCTCTCACGCTGCCCGCCTCCTCCTTCGCGAGAATGACTGCTTCGCAGAAGGAGGCGACCGCTTCCCACTCCGTCTCGCCCCGCAGCATGGCCGCGACCAATGCCGGGCGCGAGAGGTCTCCGCCTATCGCCGCCGTGAGGACACGTTGGTGCTCTGCCCAAGCGGGGCAGTCTTGCACCGTATGCTCTACTGTGTCCTCCGGGCGATCTTCGCAGTGGTGACACCCAGGCGTTTCCTCCTTTCTCCTCAGACACAGGTACCTCCCGAAAGCCTAATGGCTTTATAATTTTTTTCATAGTATTGACGAACAGTCATCATGAACATTAAAATGTGTTTATCCTTTTTCATTTATTTTGTAAAACATAGATTTATGTCTAAAATTGCTAAGTACCGCTATTTCACGATATTTAGTTAAATACAAAAAAAAATGTATCGAACACACATCGAAACTATAAATAAGGCTAAAAAATGGTTTTTGAGTTCATAATATGCGCATCAACGCAACTCAAAGCGATTATTCGAGCGAATTTATTCACTGAACAGAAAAAAGGCTTAATAGAAAACCTCCCCTAAGTTAAAAAGTTACTACATGACATAAAATATCCAGAAAAAAATAAAATATATTGCTTTCACCCAATATTTCTGCACTTACCCAATAAAATATGAAACATTATTATAGAACGTTTTGCCCGTTCAAGTAACTCGTAAGTTTTCTTTGCTTCACCGAACTTTTTGAGTTACTCCTAAGGGCGTTTGAATAGGCCAATAAAGCTGAAGAATTTTGCCAAAAAAGGGAATTCTTTGCTAAGTATATGAACGTAATGGCTTGGGAAACTTAATTTTTGCCGCGTTGGATTAAACATGTTCGAGTGTTCTGTTAAGTTTTGGATTTAGGGGACTATGAGTAACTTTGGCTTTAGTGGAAATAGATGGGATTTTGTGTTACACAAGTATTGATAGAATTTAAATTTTGTTTATAGGGTTTGCAAAATTTGGAATGGAATACTCCTTGATTCAACAATACAATTACAACTAAGTTTTAGTACCTACGTACTTTGTTTTTCAATTTGAAATTACTTATTTTTTGATCTACTTCAAAATGAAGGCGGTTAATTTCAATTCGGTTCGTAAATACCTACGATTTTTTCTATAATCGAATATAATACCTTTTTAAAAGCAAAAGAAGATTTAACGTACAAAACCACCCTGTTCTTTCAGGTCTTGTAACTTTCCAGTGCCGTTGTCAAAACTATTCCGTGACAATAAACCCATAGAAGATTTCTGGTTACTATACTATAGAGAAGCTAAGATTGTATACCTTTGCTCTTGAAAGTATAACATGTATTATGTATACAGTGTAACACAGCTCACTGCCATTTCCAGGTCACACTACCTACTTACCCCAATAATATTTTCCATCTGTTATGACGGCACGGGTTTTCTTTACGTTGTTTTCCTGTATTGTCGGAACACAGTTGACAGATTGGGTAAACAATGTACACAAATGTCTTCTGTTCGATCAATACGGTGTACTCCATATCTTACGGAGGTAAAATGTACTCCGAGAAGGAATATTTTTGTCTTGTATTTTTGGGGGTATTTTGAAGGAGCTGTCAGCTAGCTGATGAGGCCCTTCCTAAGCCTAAATGCCTACAGGGTTCGTGTGTCTACAAAGGTTACAAGGCAACCCAAAAACCAAAAAAACATGGTGGTTGTGATCAATGAGAGTCAGATAATTCCTTTCGCTCCACCATTTGATTTACACCACATTTACACTCCGAAAAGGAAGTTTACACGTAGCTTGTGCTTTATTGATGTCCGGTCTGTAGCTCTAAGATAATATGGATCTTACCCACTCCAAGTTTGTGATATACGAGCAAGAAAAGTTCTAGAGTGGCGACCACGGGCCGGAAGACGCAGCGTAAGCAGGCCTCTCACTAGGTGGACCGACGACATTCTGAGAGTCGCGGGCAACCGATGGATGCAAGTGGCGAATTGTCGTTCTGCGTGGCGGTCTAAGGGGGCAGCAGTGGACGTCTTCTGCCTGATAATGATGATGACGATGATGAAGTAAGGAAGTCTCGAAAAGTCGCACTTGCGACCAGTACAACGGGGCGTGAAGAGCACTCAGTGTTCTAAGGGCAATTTTGTATGTTTTTTTTTTTTTTTAAATAAGTAATGTTGTAAAGATTCCCTTTCCTTTATAGGTACCTCGCGGTTAACCGGCCTCGCACTGAGTCGGTTTCCAGTCACAATACTTCGTTATTCGTTGTATGTAAAGCAAGCGTCTGTACGTGTATGTGCATTGTTGCTTATTGTATGGAGGCAACCTTAATGTACATATCTGTTTTGTATAACCGTTGGAATGCGATACGTGGAATTCCTTTTGCATGAGTCTATACTACGAGTATGTTCGCTGAGTTAGTTTGTGCGTTTTCTGTTATTGCGTTATAGGCACTTTTTTAAACAACTTATTTTGGTATGAGTATTTTTTTTTTTATTTCCGATAGTACAGCTCACGTTTGTAAAAAAATAGTTTTCAATGACTTTGAAAATTGTATCCTTTGCTTCAAATCGCCACTGCTTATTCTTGATTAATTTTTCAAAGATTTTTCTTTTTTTCTTGACTTTCTATCCATTCTCATGAATTCTTAACAAACTGAAAGTTTCAATGATTCATAAGTTTCAAATAAATACTTAATACTACAAGTAAATTCGTATACGACTGGTTAATCAATAACCAACTATATAATATTAACTTGCTAGCAAATAATACCTCCGTATGCAATTAAGCGCTTAGCAATATTTGCGCTAGTTCCCCGTATTTTGATAAAGCATAAAATATAGTCCCCCTCTATGTATTGGATCAGTGGCTCTCAAAGTTTTCTTGATGAGTAGTTAAGTTGATACTAAGACAATCGCATTTCTTTTGGTCAAGTTAAGAATAATAAAACTTAGTTCTTTTCTTAATTTTAGGTACCTACGAGTACCTACGTGAGTTGGCTTAGGTTTTTTTCTAATTCTTAATTCAGCATTCAAATATATAAAAAAAAAAATATGAATAAGTGAAATCACTAATTAAAAAAACAATAATATGAATTAGTGACATCACTAATTCATTTTATCGTTTTTAGGGTTCCGTAGCCAAATGACAAAAACAGAACCCTTATAGATTCGTCATGTCTGTCTGTCTGTCTGTCCGTCCGTATGTCACAGCCACTTTTTGTCGAAAGTATAAGAGCTATCCTGTTGAAACTTGGTAAATAGATGTATTGTTTGAACAATATGATTTTTACACAATAATAATAATAATAACAAACAAATTTTGGGGGTTCCCCAATCTCCATACGTTAGAATTGAAACTCAAAAATTTTTTCACCAAACCCATACGTGTGGGGTATCAATGGATAGGTTTTTAAAAATGATAATATTGAGGTGTGAACCGCATGTATTGTGTGAACCGCATTAAGATTTTCATGACACAAAAATAAAAACAAAACAAATTTTGGGGGTGCCCCCATACTTTGAATTGAGACTCAAAAATTTTTTTTTTCACCAATCCCATACGTGTGAGGTATCTATGGATAGGTCTTTAAAAATTATATTGAGGTTACGAATATCATTTTTTTCTAAACTGAACAGTTTGCACGAGAGACACTTCCAAAGTGGTAAACTGAACTTCCCCCCCTGTAACTTCCAAAAATAAGAGATTGATAAAACTAAAAAAAATATGTTATGTAGACTTCAACAAAAACTTCCAACGAAAATTGGTTTAGATTAGATACAGTCAGCAGTTTTTGAGATATAGTACATTTTCAAAAACCGCAAATATAACTTTGCCATTCATACAAACACTACGAAAAACAAAGTTATTTTTATTGTTTGTGTATTTTACTTACCAATCTCTATCCCTTATCTATGCTTGCTACTACGGAACCCTTCATGGGCGAGTCCAACTCGCACATGGCCGGTTTTTTTAATACAAGATATAATACTCAAATATATTTTTTTTATATGCAAAACGGTTTCAGGACAAGTTTTACCTATATAACATGCTGAAAGTTTAGACAGATTTTTTTTTTATATGACATTGATTTAGAAATACATAAAACTTTGGTTATACACGCTGACATCTTTAATTCCGTCTGTACCTACTAACACATCACCAACAGTTCGTGCGTACCAAACTTTGAGAGCCACAGTGTAAGATAAATAAAGGTTATATGAACGTAGGTATGATATTGGTCTTACTGTAGTGTGTTTATTAATATTCGGAGATGAGGGGTGGGTTTGTGATGACAAGGGGGTGGAAGAAAATTATAATAGTCACGCGTTCTTACGAAATAAATAGCTACATGATGTAATTTTAGGAAGACATACTCATAAGGATTATAAGCGTGAAGCATAAAAATTAGCGTATAATAGTCCCAAAGGCACGTTGGCGCAATGGTTGAGCGATTGACTAAACTCACGGGGACTGTCTTAGCGTGTTGCGGGTTCAATTCTCGCATAGAACAAATATTTGTATGACCTAGAAGCTGTTCCGGATCTGGGTGTTTGAGTATGTAGGGGAACAGTGTATAAGACGGGGACGTTAATAATCGCGACGTATAATGGGGACATACACTCTTTAGGCATACTTAACTCTACGTTAGTGTTGTGCACTAACGTAGAGCAAGCGCTATCAGGACGTCATTTGCAAGCCGCCAGACGGAAATAGCGTCCTGTTGGCGCTTGTGCTACGTTAGTTTTGTGTTAAGTTTGCCTTAGGTGTGTGATTTCCCACCATACCTCGTGTCCCCGTCTTATACACTGTTCCCCTATGTGAAATTCCAAGTGCGGGGCAAGGTTAAAAAAAACTGCTGGTACATAAACTTCCTTTATGTGAGACGTAGTTGGCCACCACCACTTGTGTCTAGTGTGGGTTGTTAGATGTCACAATGTATTCGAATTTTGATAGCCGGATACCTGACGATATTTTTTTCATATTGAGTTTTTAAGCTATTGCATGGCTTTTAGCGCGGGCTCTGAGCGCGGCGTGGCGCGGCGACCGAATCAAAAAATTACCAAAAACCTAACGAAAATACCTGAAACCACGCATCGTCTAACGTCGTTTCAGTTCGGGATACTTCGGAAATCATAAAAATATCCGTCATAAAAACAATTTACTTTTTCTTACTGATTCTAAACGGCCAGCTACATGTTATTGATATGGCAATGTTCACTTCCGCTCTCTCTTCAAAAAGTAACTGTTCAAGTGTTCACGTTGTATTAACGAGTAAAATAGATATATTGTTAAAATAATAATTAAATATCCTAATATTAATAAATTTATATTAAAATTATGAAATCATTTTACTATAATACTGGTTACAAGAACTATTTTCACAAGAAAAAGTGCTGCGTTTTAATTATAAAACATCACTGCAAAAGGAGTTTTCACAATGAAACCTACTTATAAAATTCTCTTACAACAAAGAAGATCTTTATTACAGTAGTGCACCACAAACATTTTAAATAAATTATATTCTCGTTAAATATACGCGGTAGGCGATTTTATTATATTAAAATCAAATCAAATGTTTTGCAATAGCTTCACCACGGCAGTCTCCGATTACCACATGTATTTTTTTCTAGTTATTTGGCTTTATTTTGTAAATGGTAATTATGTATGGTTTGGTTAAGTGTTTAACAGTGTCCTAATGGTAAAAGGTAATATCAAAAGGCAAGCTAGCTAGCTAGTTAGCTCTGAAGGTCAATTCTCTTGTAAACGTTCATAATTTACAAGAAACCCAAACAGAAACAGTATGAATTAATTTAAGAGTAAATACGAAATTAATTTAATTACTACATTCTATCTTTTCAAACAAAAAATAAACAAAATTATAATAAACTCAAATCAAATAAATATAGAAGTTATAACATTGGATCTGAGATTAGAATACGGAATATGAATCGCCCCTCTGATGGCTGACATAAACAAAGAAAAAGTTTCACGGTTGACCTGCATACCGATAAGAAGGTCCAATCACACAACGATAGACGATAAATGTCCCTTTTTCTTCGGAGTCCATTTATTTGATTAAACATACCGCTATATCAGCCAGTTCCAATGTTTCTACAGCAGTTATACACACGCTAAGCATATCGTAGTAAAACTTTTCCGACTATGACACAAGTAAGAAATATACAGAAGGTTAGATTCATGCAGCGAATGAAAACATGCCGTACAAAGAGTGCATTCGCAAATTGTATTCACGACTTACCACAAACGACATTACCATAACATTCCATTAAAAAAGCGTGTCACTAATTCGTCACAAATAACAATTTAAAAACCTAACAACTTTGGGAGATTTTTTTTTAAGAAATTTTGCCCCACACTTGGAATTTCTCCTGTGTCGTGGGTGCATATAAACTCACATGCACAAACGCCCAGGCCCGAAAACTTGCAGACCATACAAATATTTGCTCCGTGCGGGAATCGAACCCGCGGATCTCGGTGCAGCAGTCCCATCGTTCAGCCACTGCACCAACAGTGCCGTCCTACACACTTTTAGTTCTAATTATTATATTACTGATGCCAAATGCTGTAGATCCACAAATTCATGGGATATGAAACCAAATAGTCGCCACGCACGCTCCTCACTACTTTACTTCGAGTATGATGCTTAACAAGTTTAGTCGCAATGTATAATAGCCGTTTTAATCATCAAACCTATTAATAAAATTCGTATATTCCTTTTTCTTTAAGTTCTTCTCATTCCTCACTGTTTACAGAACCTTATCTAATTTTCGAATTTCAAATATTAGTTAGGATTACGATGTGACAGAGCAAACCTTCTGTGCCAGTTTCTATAGTACGTATTTACCGAACTATTTTATTAATCTTTGTAAATCGCCAATAAAGTCACCGACAGCGAACATTTTTACGGCTTGAGGGAGAGAAATACGCCCTTGAACGATATTATCGATATTTATTATACATATTTCTTGTTCAGATCTTGTGATGTAGTTGTTCTTGTATTTTATGTTCGTATTAATATTTTTGTGTTGTTTTTTTTTTCTACAAAATATGTAAGATGGTTTACGTTTGTTTATTATAATTTGACTGCACCACTATCAAAGTAAGTGGTTTGTTTATTTGTTGTCTAAACATTATTTTACGTATCTATGTAGTATGACTTAAAATTGCTCGACCAACGCCGACGCGACGGTCAGCGCTGTAGTTGCTGGTCAGGCGTAGTTATCATTCTTTTCTTTTATTTCCTGTGTATACAACTGTCCCGTTATATACAACTGTACCCTTAGCACGAGTTTTCACTCTTTTACTTTACAGCGTCTTTTCAGTATTTACAGCGTTTCTTGTATGAAAAAATGGAACAGCGCCTCTGGTCTGGTGTGCGAAGAAGGAACTAATTTCTTCCTTGAAAATTGTCAATTTGAAATTTTCAAAGTTCCAGTTAACTTTATGTCTCAAATACTGAAAACTCGTGCTAAGGGTACTGTACTTGTGGTACTACATTTAATTTCCCGGAGTCGCGGGATTATCTAAACAGTTAACCGTGACCCTGGTTTGAATAGAGAAATTGAACTAACTGATTTAATCATCTTTCAAACGACATATTACAAAAGCTATATTTTCATCAAATAACCCAAAATAGTAGCCTACCTATATCTTTAGTGATAGGTCAAAAGGCCTTCTTTTATCTTCAAATACTACAGTGACCCCTCTTTCAGTAGGTTTCACAATAAGGTATTTTTAACTCGACCACAGACTGATTTGAGTTTGAGATTAAAAACTTTTTACTGAGGCACGCCATGTACTTTTTGGTTTTAGGTATACCTAAATGTCAACTGTACGCAATCCTGAGAAAAGCAGCGCAGGCATCGATATTCGAGATCGATAAATTGTAGACAGCATTATTTAAAGTTTTCTCACATATCTAAATTGAAAAACGATAACATATTTTAAAAGAGTAACCATGGAGTTTCTTGCCGGTTCATCTCCATAGAAACGACCAAACCGAACCGAGCACTTAATGGCGAAGTTTTATAAGTGCCCTCATGGGCTTAAGTATGTGAAATAAAAACATTGGATTTAGATTTTAAAAAAGAATCCGGTTTAGTGATTTTTGGATTCCGGCAGCAGACAGTTCATCGTGACTTACGCATTTTATGTGTTCAAAAGCTATACTGTATAGCAGTTATATTTTATTCTCGTTTTTTTTGTGTCTGTATTCATTCATTTGTTCAATTTAGTGTTTTCTTTTTTTTTTAAATTTTGTCTATTGTAGTTCTACTATCAATATGTACCCTGTATAATAAGAGGTCTGTTTCTTTTGATACAGGTATGTCTAGTACAAGAGCCAGGGCTACTTTGCATTGTAACTTTGAAGTGACAATAAATACATTTTAAACAAAAAAGCTAAGTATGCATTAGGTGGGCCACCTGATTATTCAGGCAACGAAAAAAATAATAATAATATGACAGTAAGTACATTGTCACTCCTACTAGAACTTTGTGGGAGGGAGTGGGCTGTATGCTCCACCAAGCGAGCTCCGTGTAGGTTGAAATTAAAGTACGCGTACCGACGATTAATAATGAAGTGTATAATGCTGGTAATTGGCTTTATTATTGTGTACCTACTTACATTTTTATAGGCAGATGATATGTCTATTTACTAAATATACAGTCTTCTTAGATACCTACCCCTTCATATTTGCTCTTCTTGTGCTTCATTTTAAAACGATTGGTGAAGAGGTTCAGTTATTGAGTGGTCGGCTGTCTGTCGTGGTTTTCGATATCAGTCGATAGGTTCTTATTTAACCACTATGTCAACTGCTGCTAAGCGAAAATACGACTGACGATGTAACGGTGCAACACGCTTGCTTAGAAGTAAACGATTCATTCTTGACTTGAAGACCCCAAGGTTCGCAAGACGATCTCCGGACACCGTAGGCGCGGGCATGCGTGCGGTGAGTTATGGGTGACTTGCCGCCTGATCATGGACCATTGACGGGTCGACGGCGCGTTGTGTTCCACGCGCGCCTCAAAGAGCTGTCAGCAATCTGACGGGGCCCTCTAAGAGGGCCAAAGCGGGACTGTCTCACCTTGATGGACCACCGTGGATTTTAGTCAGTACAAGTCTGACAGTCCCTCCCGCCCCACCCTGGGCGGGAGGACTCATTTGATGATTTTACCCTGCAAAAAAAAAACGACCCTAAGGTTGTAGCTTTCAGGAACCCAAGATTCATGCAAAAATACTTGTTTCGGGTATGGGTTTTTGTTTCTGTGAAAAAAACCTAATGGGAGATGAGCAACATTTTCTTTAAAAAAACTGCTCGTTGACAAAGAAGGCAGATGAGTATCCAAACGTATGGGCCTGTCTATGTAAAGGCACCCTTACTCTGTAGTAACAAGCTTCATATCATACAATCTACCTTTACCAGTCACAAGATTTACCATCCAATTTTACGACCATTTCAGTTTAAAGCCCCGAAGCTTGAACTATTTTACGTTAGACATTGCTATCAAACATACTCCTTCGACTCCGTATATTATGTCTCTTCGTGACGCAACCGGAATATATGTTTACGTATGACCCCGGAGTGACGCAAAGATCTTTATTGCCCTGTTTATTGTCGACCCGACCCGGAGAAATGTTTAAGTAAAACTTCGTAGTATCCTTGATTAGATGTGTCATTAGTTTGGTATTGTGTTTTTCGTCACGTGTATATATATTCAGAATTATAGTATTCAAATACATTTAGAATTGATCAACTGCTACGCTACGTGTCGCGAGTTCGATTCCTGCACATAATACTTATATTTTCACAAGTAACTTTACTGGGTCTAGTTGCTCGTTTATTTGTTTCTTTTGTAAACGCACTCGCGGTACAGAAGAAATTCCCAGTGGGTAAAGAACAAAAAAGTAAAGATGCGAAGCAGACTTGTCTTGTTCAAAGTTGATGTCATATTCAATCAGCTTACATCCCACAGTGTCTCAACACAAGGGTGTTTAACCAGTGTATGTTGCCAGTGATGACTGGCTCTGAAACGTGGTCTCTGACTGCTGGCCTTTTAGAGAGACTAAGAGTCACTCAACGAGCAATAGAAAGAGCTATGCTCGGAGTTTCTTTGCGGGATAAAATCTGGAACATGGATATTCGGCGAAGAACCAGAGTCACCGACATAGCTCATAAAATTTGCTAGTTGAAGCGGCAATGGGCAGGCCACATCGCTCGTAGAACAACCAATGGGGCAACCGATGGGGAAGAAAACTTCTCGAGTGGCGACCACGGACGGGAAGACGCAGCGTAGGCAGGCCTCCCACTAGGTGGACCGACGAATAAATTCAGACGAAAATATGTATATAGATTATGTACATATTTTTATGAATATGTACTTAGACATTTTAATATTAAGAGCTTGTATGTCGAAGGGCATTTCAAAATAAAACCGGTCAATTGTGAGTTCGACTCACACAAAAAGAGTTCCCGCGTTATCCCGCTCATCGTACAGGCTCTTAAGACAATTAATATGACTTGCTAAAATCTTGGCTAGACCTTTTACAAACATCAGAGCGAGGTCTTTTAGTATTTGCGAAGCTAAATCATGTAATAAGTTATATTTACTAAAACGTACATAAAAGTCTGAACCAGCCACGGTCCATTTATTCTAAGGATTATTTCTGGAAGCTGGCTAGCTTTTCTTGGCTAGTATTTAGCTAATTTATCAGTGTCCAGTCACAGAGTAATTTCGTTTTTGAGGGATAATTTATCAAGAACATACATTTATCTAATCTGAGAACATGACGAGACGAAAATATTTAGGGAACAATGTATGAGATCTGTTTTTGTAGCTCGTACCTAATAATTACAGCCGCACAGGCCGATCTTCCGGGTTTCGCCGCGCTTGCCGAGGTTGGTCTGTAGATGGGTGACCGTCTGTTATAGTGAGTTTCCTCCGTGTCTCGGAAAACATATAAAGCCGTTGGTCCCAGCTGACATTTGTAGATCTTTGACAGTCGTTTATATCAGTCAGAAGCTATGACAACCAGTCTTACCATTAGGATATCGCATTACTCAGTCACTGGTTTGTGGAGGTCCGATAGACAGTCGCTCCATGTAAATTACTGATATTCAGCTGCATCTGGTTCGACTGAAAGCCGATTCCAATAATTGGGAAGGGGATAGGCAGATGAGATGATGTATGAGATTTGTTTGTTTTTCTTGATTTATATTATCAGAACTAGCATACAGTACATTTATGATGATAAAGCAGGCTGAGGTGGAAGGAAGAGTTGTCTACTGTGTCCAAGGTAGACGAGCAAATAAAGGCTTGAGACCAAGTAATTCGGGGTCGCAGGTCTGTCTTATAAGGGCACAGGGACCGTGGCCCCCGAACGCAAAAGGCAGCTGAAGGAACCCAGTGGTTTTTAGGCAGACAATTCTAATCGGACTGAAACTACATTTTTTTTACATTATTAATTTCTATCAAATTCAGCTACTATGTAATTATTATTGGCGTAGGCGTTCTGAAGTATTTTTTTACATGGCAAAATCATCAAATGGGTCCTCCCACCCAGGGCAGAGAGATGGGAGAGACTGTCAGACTTGTACTGACTAAAATCCACGGTGTCCTTCAATAGCCCTTTACGTTCCGGGGCCATCGTTACCTAATAAAGACAGTCCCGCGACCAATGCGTTCTGAAGTTACACTCCTTTTCCGGGTAGTCGTCAATGAAACGCTTATTTTGTCCACATACTCAAACGCTTGTGTAATACCTCGAGTACATACTATATGTTACGAGTATCAATCAAACATCGAATTCATTAAAACTCAATTCCAGTTAAAAAAAAGAGATATAAAAGCCATTAACTTTCCTTCTACGAACGTAAACAGTGGAATGAATAGAGGATGTATTTCAAACCCATTCAGATAACCAGTTGAATGAACTATTCGCAGTAATCAATATTAGCAGCCAGTCATTGGTCAATGGGCACTTCAAATCCATCAATAATTTTTGTGAACAAATTTTAGAATGATTTTAGGTGCGTTTTGTAAAGGTCAATTTATAATGCAGAGTGTTCATGTCTTGCAAATATTTCGTTGTCTGACTTGCTCTTATAATTTGAAAGAAAGATGAATAATGGAAAGGTGAACTTATTGCGTAGTAACGTTTTAGAATTGTGGCAAGAAGTTTCTAGCAATTAGAGTAGGAAGGTTTTGATCGAAATAAAACTTTAATTGAAGTACGCTAGACTATGAAGTGGTCAGTTTTCTAGAGTTATCTAATCTCGTATCCTCATGAAAATAGCAGTTCTACAAAAGGAAGCATAAAATCAAACAAATACCTATGATACAATTGATTTTATTCGATAATCATATTCCAATTTAGGAGAAAATCGATAACATTCCTAAAAAAAAATCTCGACACCCTCATAGTACAATAGTATTTACAACCATACAATTACACACACACTTTTAATCCTCTAATGCAGAGTCAGATGGGATTAACTGTCACACTCTCATTTCGTCAATGGCGGCTTGCGGGAGGTTCGAGTGAAGGGAGGCCTTCCCTCTCCGCAGGGTTGCGTGCGCCCCCCTCGCCTCCGCCTCCCTCCCCGGGGAGGTCTGAGCCGTCGATCCGTTCGGAGGCTGGAATTTCTGTTGCCGTAACTCTTGCAAAGGCGGTGAGTTATTAAACTGGCTCACATTCTTCGGCATAGTCGCGTAACCCATCTGCGGGTAACTCACGTTAGGTATTCTGAAACTGTTGCTTCTGCTCCCGAGTTTGCTCGGCAGCATCATGTTGTCCATACTTAATGTGGGACTCGGAGGTGACTTCGGGACGTCCAGCGGTCCTTTGAAGTTCAAACTCGCCAGATGGTCTGTACTCATCATGTGCTTCTTTCTGTTCTGTCTTTCAACATCCACGACTAAACTTGGCGCATGCGTTGGATCCATATGATAATGCGAATGCTTCCCAGAAATTGTCTCAAAATGTTTCTCGTTAAAACGCTGCTGCTTCCCCCGAGACCTTGACTTATCTCTCTGATAATAAACTCCAGCAAAAATTAGGACGTTCAAAATCAGTAGGGAGCATCCTATCGCTATTGTTACGCTTAAGGCCGTCGAATAGGCGGCATAGCCGGCCGCTTCTAAATTAGCCAGAGTGTTTTCAGTAGCGTTCAATGTTTGCAGATCTCTTCCTGGCAGTATTGTGGCGCACGTCGCCAGTATCGTATCAACGGTCGTTAGGGCTGTGTCGGTGTACACTGAACCGTTTGTACGTCTGATTGCGTCATTATCGTTGATGTTTCTCGCCAATGGATCCGGTCTGACGATGCCTTCGTAGAGATCCTGCTCGTTGTGGTTTTTGAATAGGTTGTGGCGGGCTGCCACGTCCTCCATGCCCGCTCTGTGCAGCTCAGGAACTAAGCGCAGCCAAACAGAAAGTTGGTGCGCTCTGTAGTGGTTTTTGAGGCGAGGTTTCATACCTGTGCAAAGAAATATGTATAATGTAGACTTAATACTGGAATATTATATTTGGCTGGATATTAATATTACTTCACGGGCAAATATGAATGTTAGTCGTTGCGGTGAATGATCGTTTAGATAATTCTTCTCAAAATGCTGTCATTTACGTATTGGCCAACTCAAAACATTTATCTTAATTTTTTGACTATTGAAATTACGAATGTATTTAATCAAAGACGCTTTCAATCTCATAAGTTAAATCGATATAAAGTTCGAACATATTTTGGATGTTATTCATCAAAAATCGATTTGGAACAAAACAATTTACAAAGTTAAATTCCTTTGTTCGTGCTAATGTGCTTAAATAGTTTTAGTTTCAGAATAACTTTAGCTTTACATAATCTAGAATAATATATTATGTATGTTTTGTAGGGAAACTTTTCTAACTACGCTGGCTTTTCACAAATTAACTTTTTGTTTTCTTGTTCTTATGCTAAGTGCTACCAGTATAATTATAACTTTAGTATTGAAATTGCTCGCGCCAATGCTAAAAATTATGGCTTAGATTTGATTATGGCTTCAGAGGAAAATATATTTTATTTCTTTAACTTTATCAAAGTCTCAAATATTTTTTGTGTCTTTTCTTAAGCAACTTGCAGAATAAGCCTGTATTGTTCCCACAGCTGGGTAACAGATTTCCACTCTGTGAGAGGAAGTGAGTCCTAATCCACCACGCGTGAGCAGGCAACACGGGCTGGTAGATGTAATGGGTCTTCGAATCTAATGGGTCTAAGACATGCCGGTTGCCTCACGATGTTTTCCTTGAGCAGTGATAATAAAATAAATTATACAAGTAACGCCCTTGACTGGGTTTAAACCTACGACTGGGCTACTACTGCATTCAAAATTTCCAACCTCTCTCCACCATACATTTTCAGTATTCCTTACATCTTGACTATTACCAATATTTAGGAAACAAAATTTTTAATGCTTTTTTAACCGTCTTCTTAAAACTTTAATTTACCAAACGAAATATCTGTTTTCTGTAAAATATCATCTAAACTATCAAAACCATAATAAAACTTACTTATTTCCAGATACTTCTGGTGTGTGGAGTCGTATTCTTCCCAATTTATGCCCCTGAATTTATTTCTCTCCCTCGACGCGGGAAGCAGCGACTCTTGGCGGGCGTTGTCGTTCGGGTTTCTGTAACAAGAATATTCTTTAATCTTTCTTAAGAATTTCTGAGAGGTCTCAAATATTTTTGTGAAGTTTCCTACACTTTGTTGTTTTGAGTTCTCAGTGGTGTTTTTGTTGTTATATAAAATTATTTTGTGAGAATTTGTCGTTTTGCGAAATTCTATTGTTTAAAATCAAAGCACGAATTTGCTATTTTAACTCCATTCCCATAAATAACTATTTACCCTGGCCGAATTTAAAAAAAATAGTTTGTTGCTCCATTTCTCTTATTTGCAACAAAATGCATAAAAGGTCCTCCACACATTTAATAAAATCCTTTTTAATAAGTTAAAAACGTAATATTTGACTAAAATCTACTCCATATTTTGTTTGCTATGTAAAGCTTGAGTTAGACCCAGCTAAAACCCGGTTCTACTAAAAAGCGTCACCAGTTTTTAATGAAACCCTGAATATAAAAGCGGTTTTAGAAAATAAAACAGGTAAAAGTGTTCCCGCTTTTACCTTAAATCAGGCACTCCTAAAATTCCTTGTTAGAGTTAGTGCCTCTCTAATGATTATAACCCTCTAAATAACAGTAATTATTAAACACTTCCAAAAATTAAAGGAGTATAAAACACATAATTAAAGGGAGAGATTATCGTAAAACGCCTTACAAACGCAGACGCAAGACGAACATCAAAGTAATTTAAACCTTAATATCTAAAGCAGAAAGTTAATACTTCTTCGTAAGTTTCTAAAACTTTGAGGAGCTATTAAATAGAAGTTCAGAACAACATTTTGGGCATCAAGTGGTCCTTATTCCTTTATTAATAAGACTCACGTTACTGAAGCAATTAGTGATGCTTTGAGCAAACTTATGTTTCGCAAATTGTTAGATGTTATTAAAGGTGACGTGGATTTGTGCACCTTTGGCTCGCTGTGAAGATATTGCGAAGTTGGAGTTAGAAAACTTGACCTGTTTTCTAAATTGCATTTTAGAGTTATGACCATATTAAAATTCATGGTTTTCTGCGAGCTTAAGAAGAAAGGGAATTATGTTGAAATGAGGTTCTTTTGTCTGCAAGAAGCAATTTTGTGAATATTAAAAGTTGATGAAGAAAACTTTGTATTGTGACCCAATACAATCTACGCCTTTTGATCTTTGGAATTACAAATTCAAAGTTTTTAGCAAAATAAAGATACCTATACGATTTTAAACAGCTTTTCGAATGATCAATCATGTTGTGAAGAGTTAAGAAGAATAAATGATTACAATGATATCGCAACGGATGACTTTCTGTGAACAAATAATTTCGTATTTTATGAAGCTCACTCTATTGTTTGAGTACGATTTCATGTTAAATCCATTAATACTTTTATTTATTTTATTACACAAACGAAAAATCCTACACAAATTAATTTCAACTGTAATTATATATTTTTTAAATAAAGTTTAAAACAACTCGTTGTCATGATACACCATAATAATGAACTAAAGGAATCGAGAGACAGCCATGATAATTATCGTACTATACTCACCCAGTCTTCACAAAGCTAGCAAGGAACAGCATGATGGACTCAGACAGAGCCACTTCAGACTTGGTGTAGTTCTGAGGGAAGTGACCGAAGCCATCCACCAGTGGGGCTCCAAGGACGTATGGTAACTCCTCGCCGTGGACTGCTCCCATTCTCTGCAACAAATGGAAATATTTAAATCTGACTAGCACTGGAACAGAATTAACAGCATTGTATTTCGGAAATTATCCCTAGAAGAACGTCATACTGTGATAAAAAGTGTTTAACCCAGTGTGAAAGAGTAAAGAACAACTCCCACAAATTTTCGCATTAATTTAAAATAGTTACCTGGTAAAAGTAAAAGCTGTACAAGAACCAAGGAAAGAATACCTAACGTGGTTTTTAAATGGACTTTTATTAAGCGTTTCTTTTTTTTTCAGGGGTACATATGAAAATATTTGCAAAAATGAATAAATCATTTTTTTATTCAATTTCAGTACATTTGATGGTTTCATTATCAAAATCCGACTTACATTTCAATAAGATTCTCAGCTCTACATTTTGATTTAGTCTCATGGATCAGGATTAAGTCCTGTGGGATTACAATTGTCTATCATTTCAATTAAACGAATAATGGATTTAGCCAGACTTATTAATCACGAAATCCAATATCAGATCGCAGTTCAATGTCTCATACTCGCCTCAATGAGACTAAATCCATTAAGCCCTTTTCAATACTTGACCGAAACTAATTCGATTCACATGCTTCATTAATACTTGTCGCCACATCATTAGTTTTACCTTCAAGAACATCTACAATATTATGTATGTCCATTTATCTCGTATTCTATTCTATTATCGTGGGCACAGCTGTTACAGTCGCCATGAATTTATAGACTGTATTCTAGACCCACAAAAACCGTTCTATTTTAGACTCCAATTATAGCAGAAAGGTTTTGTAGGTTATTAAAAAAAATCTTTTTTTACACGGTCACAACGCACGGAATAGGTGTCGTTCTTCTATTTTACCACAAGTATGGTTGGTCAAGAATAATAATAACTGTATATGGCATAATAATAATATTGAATTTATGGTAACATCTAATGCTATTATGTCATCATGTTTAGCCTTTTCTATCTAGAGAAAAGAAGAATAATGGAAGAAGTATGATATGTAACAAATGCAGCGTAGGACGTCCACCCACTAGGTGGGCAGACGATCTTATGAAGGCCACAGGATCACGCTGGATGCAGGCCGCTTACAACCGGTCCTATTGGAAGTCTAAAGGGGAAGCCTATGTTCAGCAGTGGACGTCTTACGGCTGATATTATGATGATGATGATGATAATGATGACATGTTGCGCCGAATCCAAATTTATAGAGAACGGGACAGGAGATGAGGATGATGATGATCGAAAAATGTTACTTTCGCCTTCGGGTTCTAAATACATTTGAATAGAAATAGGCTAGTATTTTACCCAAAACTAACATTTGTCACCACTGGCTTTGTCACCAATGGCGACGATCGGGAAAAAAATTCCGATTGTCCCCACTGCCATGAGTGAGCCAATTAAAAGCTGGTAAAAAGTACTAGGCTGGCATGATTCTTCAACAATCTAATTATTCAGTTACATTATCTACAAGTACAACTATAACAGTTTAAATATTAGCTACATATACATCTATAATATTATAATTAGCTGTATCTATCGCATTGCCTGCAGCACCTTTATGCCGAGTATTGCCTTCGACATGTGCGTGATCTTGGTTAATTGCGTGTTTATGATATAATGAGCTAATAGCATTATCGTGTGTGTGGTAATTAGGTTGGGCCGTGTTATGAATTCAGTTTAGGAAATAATAGAAATTGATCTATCTAACATGGATGAATTTGAGATAAGAAATTGAAATTTTTATATGAATCGAATATTCCTTCATGGATTGATTTAATAAATTTTAATATAACAAAATATCATATCTGTAAATAATTTTGTATTTTATCTACAGCATACTTGAAGCATTTTCTGAGTTTAAAGTACCTGTGGAAAATTGAACTAACTATTAGTAGCAAGGAATTAATTTTTTCCATCAAATTAACCTCAAAGTTCAAGTTTACTTGTCCCAAACACGGGAATCCTGTGATTTAATTTGACAATTCGATCAATTCAAAAAGCATAATTTAGTTTCTTTGAAACCGCTGGTACCACCTGAGCGACTTCATAAGACCAAAGAGCCGTCTATTCGTATAAAATTTGTGATGTTTAAGGTTCTATCAAACCTGTATAAACACAAATGACAGATTAGAGAGATAGGTAGATAGAATATACTTTATTGTACACCAAAATTGTTAGACAACGTTTTAACATATTGCTATAGGGGAACAGTGTATAAGACGGGGACACGAGGTATGATGGGAAATCACACACCTTAGGCAAACTTAACACAGAACTAACGTAGCACAAGAGCCAACAGGATGCCATTTGCGTCTGGCCGCTTGCAAATGACGTCTTGATGGCGCTTGCTCTACGTTAGTGTTGTGTTAAGTATGCCTAAAGAGTGTATGTCCCCATTATACCTCGCGATTATTAACGTCCCCGTCTTATACACTGTTCCCCTATCTAGGTATGGTCTTATTGCTAGTGATATCTGTATAACTTTTGGACGAAGGTGGAGGTAGTAAATGGTGCAGTGGCTTCGGGCACGGCTGGCTGAGTGCTTGATTGCTGCGCAGCGGGTTCTATCCCCGCACGGAATAAATACCTATTTGTATTATCTACAAGTAATTGTTCTGGGTCTGGGTGTTTGTGTATACAAAAACCACTTGACTATCTATGTTTGTAACCACACCCACGATACAGGAGAAATACCTTGTGTGGGGCAACGTTTGTGATAAAAAAACAGATACTTTTCTATTTGTTTTGGACTACTTTATCTAAATTCTTTTGAGTTTTTATAGACAACGTCTCTGACTGAAGATTCAGTTAATGGAATTCAAAATGAGATTCCTTCCAAACTCAAACTCAAAGCATTTATTTCAATTTGATCGTTACACTTTTGAATTGTCAAATAAAATTTTATAACGAATCTATCTACAGTCCCAATCACAAAGCATATAACTTGTAACAAGATGTCAATGGAGAAGATTGGGCAAGAAACTATTAAAATTTATAAAACAATTACAAAACCAACCATACCTAAATCTACTTTTTTTCAAATAACAATTTCAAAAGTGTAATCAACCGAAAAACTCCAGCTAAATCTCAGACAAAAACATTTTCACATGAATTCACAACGCGCTGAACTTTTCAAAACCTTGTAGAATCTACCCAAAGATTTTCACTAACGTTTGAGCTAATAAGAGTAAACGAGGGTTTATTTTCGTAACAAGCTTTCGGCCTCTCCTAAGAAAGATAATACGTATAACATTAGATACTATCAGACATGTTACAAGCGAGAATTACATAGGGATTGTTCGGAGCTACGTTACATAAGTAGTGACAAGATAATCTATCGGTTGCGAACACCGTTTTCCTCAATCGACCTCTAAAAAGTTTCGTAGGTGGATAATCAGGAGATACAATCAACAAGCGTGTATTTGATAGGGCTTTTCAGATAGGTGGAGAGGAATATTACCTTTATGTTTCGGGTACATAGGAGTTTTAGAACTTTATTTCCTGCTAATAAATAATGGGTCTTCAATGTTATAGTTGAGTGCTTTGTGCTCTGATATAATATACGTGTATTATTAATTATCTTCGGAGGCCAATGAATGGTAGCCCTTTTTTTTAGCGTGGTAAAATCATCAAATGAGTCCTCCCACCCCGGGCAGGGCGGGAGGGACTGTCAGACTTGTACTGACTAAAATCCACGGTGTCCTTCATTAGCCCTTTACGTTCCAGGGTCACGGTAATGGTAGGTATAAGTCCCGCGACCCCGGCAGGCTTTGGCCCTCTAGAGAGGGGCCCCGTCATTTTGCTGAAGCTCTTTGAAGCGCGCGTAGAACACAACGCGCCGTCGACCCGGGCATGGTCCATGGTCGGGCGGCGAGTTGCCCATTACTCGCCGTCCGCATGCCCGCGCCTACGGTTGCCGGAGATCGTCCCGCGACGTCCGACGCCGTGGGCGTCTACCACTGCGGCTGGGGCGGAGGGAGGGCGCCGTCCTCTCTCTCTCGCGGCCCGCCTCCTCCTTCGCGAGCATAACTGCTTCGCAGAAGGAGGCGACCGCTTCATGAATGGTAGCCCTGCGGTAACGGCCTTGACTTAAAAGGTTCGTGGGTCAGACGCATTCTTTTATGATATTTCATCAGCATTGCTCCCGAAGCGGAGAAAAAGAAGTAACTGACATAGATTAAAACTAAAATTAAAAATTCTGAATCATGTGACAATTACAGTAGTAGACTACAGTGGTCAGTCTCTCACAAAAATTCTCGTGGCCCAGAAGTGGGAATAATCATTTCATATCATATGTGAAATGGTCATGAATATAATTTAGAAACATTATTTAAAATCTGAACAAAACAAAAAGATAGCAGTTTCAACCCTCTTTCTTTTTTTTTTTTTATTACAATTGAAAACAGCTAGACATTTACAAAATGACATAATGCCTGTTGTACATGTACACCCACGCTACCAATGATGTATTAGGTCTACGTAAGCCGGTGAGCCGATGTAGGTCACAATTGCGAACTGTGCGCGGTCGATCAAACACATGTCGTATCTATCTCATTATGTACCTATCTCTCTTTGCTCTCATTGTATTATTGGTTGTTTTTGTGTAAGTTTAGATGTTTTTGAACGCAAAAGGTTTTAAAGAAAAAACAAGATAATAATATGGCGGGTGTTAGTGGGAATTCCCAATGAAACGGGCGCGATGTGAAATTAACAATTAAATATAATTTTTATATCATTTTACAGCTACCAGCTACAATGTATTTGTCTAAAGTCATCAGTGTTAATGACATGACAATTTTCGTTCTGAAATTTTGAAATAATTATAGTGTATTATCAACGACATCGTGAGGGTCGCGGGCAACCGATGGATGCAAGTGGCGAATTGTCGTTCGGCGTGGCGGTCTAAGGGGGAGGCCTATGTTCAGCAGTGGACGTTTTCCGGCTGATGATGATGATGATGATGATAGTGTCCGTTTCACACCGAGTCCAGATTACACTACTGATTCATTTTATTTTTTTTAATAGATAGAGTGACTCAAGAAGAAATTTAAGATTGCGCACCCGTGCGGAGCCGGGGCGGGTCGCTAGTAGTATAATGAGCATCTATCATGTCACCCATCCCTGGACCAATCTTGGCAAGAGCGGCTTAGCCTTGGAGATCGACCTGTCCGGTTGTTATTATTTAGCCACGAGCTCCTATAAATAATCAGCGAACTTTCCAGAAAAATAATTACGCGCTAAATTCAGCAGCCTTAATAAATTATTCTTCTACTAAAGTCACATATCAAAGAAGTAATCCAGATTTTATGGCTTAATTTTAGCCCAGACTGAGAGGCACATAACCTTAATTACCTTGAAAGTCATTAACTTACATTACTCTACTTTGCCCTTATTTAATTGTGGAATGAGTAAATCTTATTATTTCGTAATACCTAGACAGGATAAAATCACACTTAAAGTTAAGGTCGTAAAAGCTATTAAATAAGAAAAAAGTAACAAATATACTTATACGAAATTAATTCATAGATGTATGAACATAAAGTAAAAAATATTTTAGCACGGCCTACGTTAATGATTACTGGAGTGATTTAGGCATATTATCGGCATCGGCAAGGAAAAGGATCCTTCGGCATTCTCCTTTTTAAACAGCCGATGCAGTAACCTCAAGCATGCCGAAGCGGTATTTGTCTTACTACGATCATATATATCATGGAAATTTCTACTTTATTGCCATGAAGTCAATGTCTATAAAGCTTTTTATGACCTAAAATCCTCAGCCGTGCCGATGCCGATAGTGTGCGCCGGGCCTAAGAGTATGCCAGCCACCACATAAGCTTTTTCGGACTGAAAAGTGTCGATCGACGAAGAGGTCCGATAGGTAAAATACTGTTTCGGCTGCAGTCGGTTCGACTGGAAGCCGACCCAACATAGTTGGGAAAAGAGTGGGCAGATGGTGATGACAACATGTTTATAAAACAACATTAAACAAATACTGGAACACAAATGAACACAATGGAACACCAAGAAACCATTTCATAAGTCTATCATGTATTTCCACCATAAATATCGCTAAAGTTACTCCAAGGGCGATGTTAAGGATATCAATTACGCAAGGATCATTAATTTTCATTAATGATTCGGCGAAATACCGTCGGTCAATAAGTCCTTGAATAAGTTTATGTGTGTTTCTATAGCTACAAGGTAACAATTCACTTACAAGTGGATCTGCCTAAATACGATTAAACAAAAAATATAATAAAAATATTTGATGACTGTTCTGAATGATGTTCAATAGGTGCGTCCCCACTGAGCGCGCAGCCTCTCTAGGCATTTTCCGCGCGAAGCAGCTTGGTTGGTGTGGACGTGTCTCGGGCGAGGCAAGTGACAGCGCTGCCGCGGTCGAGCGACCGAGCGCCCGAGCCATCCAGAGTCGGCTTTTGTTTTGCTCGCGTATATTGTTTCGTGCCTCGGTTAAAAACAATAGACGCGTCCACACAGAGTGAGCAGCCTCGCTTGTCAGTTTCCTCGCGCGGCGAATGCCTCGCGACGCCGCGCACTCTGTGTGGATGCACCTAATGACATCTGATATTTGAAATTTGTTGAGACGAGGCCGTATTTTTTGAATTTAAATTCCATTTGTTTTGTATTGTACGAGTAGAACACGTATACGGCGCGTGGCTAAACTGACGTTTTTCAGTATCGGTAACACCCCTCTGCAAAAGGATTTTCCCGCACCAATTTAGTTTAGTTTTCAGTCTCTCTATTTTTGTATCCCCGACGGTTCGCAGGATGTATTCAATAAATCAGCTCAGCCTATCTCAGTCCATTGTTGCATATAGGCATATCGTTTTTAGGGTTCCGTAGCCAAATGGCAAAAACGGAACCCTTATAGATTCGTCATGTCTGTCTGTCTGTTTGTCTGTCTGTCTGTCTGTCTGTCTGTCCGTGTATGTCACAGCCACTTTTTGTCGAAAGTATAAGAGCTATCCTGTTGAAACTTGGTAGAAAGATGTATTATGTGAACCGCATTAGGATTTTCATACAAAAATCAAAACAAAACAAATTTTGGGGGTGCCCCCGATACTTAGAATTGAAACTCAAAAAAAAATTTTTCACCAAACCCATACGTGTGGGGTATCTATGAATAGGTCTTTAAAAATGATATTGAGGTTACTAACATCATTTTTTTCTCAACTGAACAGTTTGCGCGAGAGACACTTCCAAAGTGGTAAAAAGTGTGTGTCCCCCCCCGTAACTTCTAAAATAAGAGAATGATAAAACTAAAAAAAATATATAATGTAGACCTCAACCAAAACTACCAACGAAAATTGGTTTGGATGAGATACAGTTAGCAGTTTTTGAGATATAGTACATTTTCAAAAACCGCAAATATAACTTTGCCATTCATACAAATACTATGAAAAACAAAGTTATTTTTATTGTTTGTGTATATTACTTACTAATCTCAATATAATTATATCTCTAATCTATGCTTGCTGCTACGGAACCCTTCATGGGCGAGTCCAACTCGCACTTGGCCGGTTTTTTTTTTTGAAGTGAAAACTTCTTTAGCGGCGTTGTACACTTTCTTGTAATGGGTAAAAAATGTTAAAATTGCGTCAGGACACGTGACCCTGATCGGAAATTCATAAGACAATCGGATTGAGACAAACGATAGCTTGCATTTCAATTGTGCAACGCCATCTATCGAGCATATATGAAAACATTTGTAATTTGACACCTGTACGACACTTACAAGATATAACAAAATGGGTAAAAAATGTGAAACGTCGCGTTAACTCTCGTCTTACGAATTTTTGATCAGGTCAAATTCGTGTAGGTATATAAAGTGTTAAAAAAAGGAAAATAAATGCAGAACGTTAATATTCAAGTTTTCACTTCTGCCGGCACTCCCGGAGTGCAATCCGTCGTTTTTTTTTATCGATTAGTAACGCATTCCAAGAAACTTTCGCTAAAAATGTGTAATATTGTAACTACAATAAATGCGGTGTCGTCGAAACGAAAACTTTAAATGAATTACTTTTTTGGTTTTGCATGTTTTTCATATCGCGTAGTCAATATAATATAATTATATAAAATTTTTGTATTAAAATTTGTAAAATAATTCTTTGAAAGGAGGCCAAAAATGTTACTGTAATAGAATTTTCTAGAAACAACAGGTCTTAATGGATTCTCCTACATGTGGGTGTCTCCAAGTGGAAGCTCTGAGACGCTCGAGCGAACAGCAATTATTGTGTCGCAATTTTAGCCGTCCTTAGACACGTTATATTATTAAGAAGAACTCTCAGAAAATATATGGACCGAGGGAATATTTACGGTATTGGACAAAAAAATACTTTTTACCAAGAAATAATTCAACTTAATTGAAATAATAAAAATAAAAAATCTTGTCATTCTGATTCTCTTCTGTACTTTTATTTCGTACAGCTAAAGAGCTTGATTGTATGTTTGAACAGTACACCGTGGTTTTACAAATGGCTACACATCAAGCTTTATGAAACCAGTTAATCTTGGCCTCGCTTTACTGGATCTTTTCGCACAATGAACGATCACTTTACACTGGTTTTGTGTAGCTGTGTGGTACTTATGATAAATATAAAATATCCTTACTAACCTGAGGATAGAATCCATCTTTAGTCTGATAATCGAACACGTAGAAGAAAGTCTTCGTAGGTCTTCGCGGTCCGTCTTCATCATTTGGAGCAGGTTTCGGCCCTCCACTTAGCAGATCTCCACTTTGTACTAGAGGTGCAACATATTGAGCGTCTGATAACGCTGATACTGTAGCATCTCTTGTATTGATTGGATTCTGTAGAAAATGTTTAGAGTTTATGGAATATACATAACCAATGAATGCTATATCAATATCTGTTAAGGTCTAAAATGGCTTGACTTTATTTTTATCTCATGAAAATATACTCAGTGTAGCTTGTCAGAAACATCAATCCGTAAATAAGACACACACTGCTCCAAACACGTCAGGGAATTATGATAAATGTATGAATATGACCTTGATTTAAAATACAATCGATTTTGGTTCATATTCTTTGCAAAATACGAATCAAAATAACAACGTGATCCTCTCGGATTTTGTTACCTCATTTAATTCGGGAGCTCCGACGAATATTTGAACAAATAATCCGAAATCAAATCTTAGAGAGATTGGGGTTCAACCATTTGAGATTGAGCTTTAATATTCGTTCGGAATGGTTATTTGAAACCTACAAAGTATAATTCATATTTCTGACAACTAATAACGTTAAGTGAGATATGATTGCGTTTTTGGCTCAGTTTTGCGAGAACGTCTTCGCGTTTTCATCTTTAATTTATGATACAGTTCTGATGAAGTTTCGATGGCGACATACTGTTCACACACAACTTAGCAGGCGTAGTTCTTTTTAGTAATAAAAAAAACTAAAAACATCTTTTAGTTTTTTGTAACTCCTCTATATTTTTGATTGAAAATCTTTGCTACAATTAACGAAAACTATAACGGCAGAAATGTTAGAATAAAACTTTAAACGTAAATCGTTTAAAATAATAATTTAATTCAATGAACACGGAGACAATAATTTAATTAAATTAGTAACGTTACAAACGAAACTCATATTACAGTTCAATTCAATGATTTTCTCACAAGAAGTCAAAGGCCAAGTAATTAATTGAGAGAACCGTCAAGAGAAATAATGAAGCAACAATACTAAATTTCAAAGCTGAAGATGTCAAAAATCAAATCATTTATTTCAAGTAGGCCAGTTACAGGCACTTTTGAATTGTCATAGAAAAATAAAAATTTAATTAAAAAATTAAAAAGTTATGGTGCTACAGTCCGTAGATGCCCATTCCAAGAAGTAGATCTCTATGGAGAAGAACGGGCAAGAAACTCCTTGGACACTCTTTTTAAATCGCCACAATTATTACAGAACCTTTGTTACATCATTATTCATACAAACTTTGTTTCATCATTTCATGTTGAATGTGAGCTTAGGAACTTCAAGTAAATGTACCGAGAAATCGAGGACGCAGGTCTTAAGCAGTCACATGAGAGCCTCAAGAAGTGTGACAACAGTATTTCTACGTTAATAGACAAACAAACCTCTACCGTTCTTTCCCAATCCGTGTATTCATTCACGATGGTGTAGAAGATCTCGCTCAAGTGGTAAGTGTAGGAGTTTCTCACGTACGTTCTGCAAAATAAACACGAGTTTAAAATTGAATTTGAATGTAAGATTTTTGTACACACAATATACACTCGTAAGCGACTCATACTGGAAAAGTCAAATTCCGGAACGGCTGAGAACGGGATTCAGATAATGTATTGAAGTATCAGTCAGTGACTGACTTTGTGAGTCCTGAAGTGTTTGTAAATAGGCATTCATATCCGATAAGTGTTCAAATTGCCCATACCGGTTTGGTTTAAATCTTAATCCGATTTTTTTTATGCTAACATTTATACAGTCATTTCAGAATCTATATTGCCAACAGCTTCGTGTGAAGCAATTAGAAATTTTACACTGCTTTTCACCGCCTTTTAAAGTTATTATACAAAGGTTGTTTGATATTAATACACATGTCTACTAGGTTTGTTAAATCAAATAACTAACTAATTTTGATGTTAAATTAATGTGTAACTATTCTGAATACATACATTCGCAATCAAGGATCAAGGCAAAGTTCCGAATCTGTTATAAGAAGCAAATTATTGTTCACAGACCAATGGACTGAAGAGAGTCATGACGTACGCCTTGAATTTTAATATGTGTTCCCAAAGATTTAGATGTAGTAAGATGTGTCTACCAAGGTTATGCGTAAAACTGTTCAAATTAAGACAACAGAGCATCCACATAATACTACAAAAAGGATGAGATTTGAAATCTATTGAGCATGAATTTTAACGACCAAAAATATAAAATACTACTTGGTAGGGTAAATCATCACATTATCATCAGCATACAGTAGTCTAATGCTGGACATAAACCTCTATAATTACTTGCAATTCAGCTCAATTCTTTTCAACTCACATCCAGTTACACTACATAGGTCATTGCTCCACCTAGCCTGAGAGCGTCCCACCTTATTTCATTCTAGAACACGTCTAACTTTATGGTCGACGTTTCTATCACAATCGCTAGGGCGTATTTAACGATTTAGGTCTTTGTGCGTGCCGAAATGACGTAGCGTGATGTTCACGCAATGCGGTGCCATTTTGCCGCGCGAGTGAATTTGAACGGTGCCGCGCTCGAGCATGCCGCGTGGTCAGCCGCTTTTGGTCCGTTTCGCTAAATCGCGTCAGTGTTCGGCATGTGTGAATTTGTGACAGAACGGCCTGTGTGGCGATTATTATTGCCAACTTCTTGTTTTTACTAAGTTCGCTCTTTGGTACTGTGAATCTTCCTAATTTTTCATGATTAAATTATTTTTCAATGAAACCGATTAACTTAATGAAGACGACTTTTAAATAGAAAAATTTAGGCAAGTAACGGTGAAGTTCGGAGTTTTGTAGACAATTTTTGTGTCACGTTAAATATTAAACAAAATTAGTTGCAACCTGTTGTTCATTCGGCATTAGATTCTTAGTTTTTTATGATATTCAGGAATAATAATGTAATGTAACTTAGATTGTGGATCAAACGTAGATTTAGACGTTTCTTTCAACACCTTTGTGTTACTTTTACTTCTCAAAATAGCAGAAAAATACTTTAAAGGCAAAAAGATCTAATATCTTCCAATACAAAACTCATATAAAACACCCACCTCAACATTCGATCCCTCTTATCTGGCTCAATCCCATTTTGCACATCATGAGCTGAAAACTTCCACAACGCTTCACTGGTTACTACTCCAAACAACAAATCGTATTTATTTTGAAACAATCTTCTTCCACTATCACTCCTCTTCTTATGAATGTTCAAGTTTATATTCATATTGTTCAAAGGTCCAAAACTTGGAAAATCCCCCGTAGAATACATCGTCAGAAAGTCTTTTGCAAAATCTGTCTTTATGACTACTCCATCAACTGACGGTCCAAACGCAGTCAAAAAGTTAGGAGGAGATATGTCTGCTGATAGTAATTCTTCTATCGATGCTTCTCTAAGGCAGTCCACTATAATCTCGTGGTCTTTGGACAGGTCATCCGGTATACTACAATTCATATGCTTGGCTAGCTTCAGAGAATAGTACACAGGGTCATCTACAATAGCCCAAGAGGTAAGTGCTGACCCGGATAAAAGGATTGCTCTGTGAAATAAACCTGAAAATGAAATTCCGGTTAGATCGTATACAAAAGGTATTATTTCCAAAAGGCATTTGATAATACAACATTTTCCTTTCAAGATTTGCGCCTAAAATGTATTGTTCATTTTTTCGGTTCAGAATTCGGTAGATTTGTAACTCTTGGATCCTTTTCAGTGTGCCTATGAGAAGGGATCAAATCTTCTATATAAACTATTGTTACTTGATCGGATTTATTTCTCGTATTTTCGGAGCAAGTGTTCTTATAATACTTTTCCGATGTTGTTTGTATTGGGATTACGCCTCTGTTCGGAAAATTGCGAATAGAGAATGTCTAGTTGTAAAGGTTTGAAACTAAATATTCAATTAGTTTACTGAATAGAGAAATAATTTGCCTGGCCACAACGTTGGGGAAATCAATTTTGGAAATAATTATATTTGAGCAAAAATCATGTTCTTGAAATTAATTGAATCCAAAGAACAAATCACACAAATTTATGGCCTAATTGCAAAAGTTTCCAATCTAGCTATTTTATACTTTTGTCCAGAAATCTTTTTATTATAATTATAAGAACCGATCCAGACAATATCGCAGTTTCCTCTAGAAAAACACGCTTGGTTCCAATACGATTTTTATAGACTTTACTGCCAATGAAGTTTCCGAACTGATAGAAGATTCTGAATATTCATAGCTTCATTACAGCTTTCAGATTCATAGTGGCGCTTGCTCTTGTAAATTATATGATCTTACAAAATGTTTCATTTATGAATTCATTGCTGTGATATAATTTGACCTTGTTGTGTAATATTAGACGTATATTTAAACGTCATATTTTGACTTTACTACTGAATTCATAATACAGCTATTTCTCTGAGATCGCTTCTTTGAGACACTGTTTTATAAATGTAAATGAACTAATTATCTTTCAATTAATCGATGTTATACACAATTCAGGGCAGCGAATGGCAAAATAGAATGATCGATTTAGTTCAAAGTATGCCAGAATACGATGACGTAGATATGACATACAAAAGAGATTGCTTCAGGTTGGTTTTCTTATTCAATAAATAACGTTGTCGACTCGCACAAATGCATAGCACCCATAAAGAACAACACATTAAACATTTATCTTCAACTTCGGAAATCCTATTAAAAACAAAAGACAATCTCACCCGGCATAACAGTTGGCGATATCATTAGGAAATTGATGCAAGCGGCCCCCGAGCCGTGGCCCATTAGGGTTATGTTCGTTGGATCGCCTCCAAACAAGGCAATGTTCTGTTGCACCCAATGTAAGGCTGCTATCTGATCCATCAATCCGTAGTTCGCTACCCGGGCTTTTAGATGTGGTGCTGGGTTCGCGTTGAGGAAGCCTGCAAAAATGGGTACGATTGAAGCAACGTGTTTTCGGGCATTGCGTAAGCCTAATGGAACTGTAATTACAGTCTACTTAAAGTTTTAAGCCGCATGTGCCAGTATTACTCTAAAGTTGAATGTAGGTTAAACTGTTTCAGTATGTTCAAGTTTCATTGTCTGTACTTTTGTGTGTTGTAGTATATTTTGGAACATCCACATGCGAGTTTAGTTTTGATAGTCAATTAAAATGGTATTGCATTCAAATGTTTATTCGTTTATTATTCAACTCCGTTAACGATGCAATTTATTCATGTATTAGTTTTTTATTTTATTTGGAATTAAAAAAAAATACCTTTTTGCAAGCACTATCCTATTAAAATACAACAAAAATTTAAAGCATTTTTAATAAATAAAATCCATGAAAGCTTTACAAACGATGATTGCAGAATACGCTTTTACGAAGCACTTGCACGCCAAATACCTAAAAATAAAATATATATTCCTGATATATTTTCACGTTGAAACTATCCCCAAGGGGCGGGTTTAATTCGAACAGCGTGTAGTATTGAAATGAATTGAAATGGAACGATACACGTCTCTACACAGCTCACAGAAAAAGCAACAAAAATAAAAATCACATTCATTACGCACGAGCGTGCTTTGAAAAACTTTGCTTGAAATATTTTTGCGAACAGAGTATTACATCGGTAACATTTTTATTTCTGTCTCTTTTTAAAATAGAATGCTTAATGAAAACAAAATTTCGAGATTTATTCTTTAAGTTGTTCTCCCTTTTGTATGGTTTTTCTCTTTGCTTCATTGATCCAATGTATCAGCTGGATTCTGCACAATTTGTTAGTCAACTGAGATGAAATGGATTACGAAACGGAGCCAGAAGGCAACAGCTGCTTGGCTTCGTTTTCTATTTATGCAAGTTTGTGATTCAACATTCAACAATTGTACGATTGCTTTCGTTTGATTGCTTGAAAAATGTGGAAACAGAGTCGAACAAATCATAATTGAAAGAAAAATAAAGCTGTGTTCAAAAATAGCTAGTACTTTTTTTAATTTTCAGTTTAATAGTACTACAGTCAATTTCAGAGAAAGCTTACTTCCCTTTGGTAGTGATGTCTCTACCAAAAGAGGTGAGTTTTCTCTGAAGTTTACCATACATTACTCATAATATTTTTGTGTCAACTTTCACCCTACTAATTTTTCGCAGTCTTTTAATATCACAGAATACTCCATCAGGCCGATATGGTACCAAAGCTATTTAAAGCTACTAAGAAGAGTTTGCTATCCAAACTAAAAATTGTATTGGAAGCAGAAATACTTCCAAACAGAAATAATTATTTAACTATGTGTTTTGCAAGCTTATCTTTGATTTTAGATGAACATCATCATCAGCTTATAAATGTTCCCACTGCTGGTACGCAGGCCTCCTCTCTGTAAAAGGGAGTGGGCCATAATCCATCACGCGGGTCCAGTGCGTGTCCTAGAACCAAAAAATCGAAGACTTGACTGTGACAACCGTTACATGTCTTCGATTTTTTGGTTTTAGGACATGCTGATTTCCTCGATGTTTACTTTCACCGTTTTAAGAGCAGTTGTGATAAAATAAATTACACAAAGTATACATATAATGCGCCTGACTGGATTCGAATCCAAGACTTACAACTCGTCAGTCGGGGCCGAAAATGTAACTACAACACGGGACCTTACATGTATAACCACATTAAATACAACTAGTACACAGTATCAACCACATACAGCAGTATTCGTCTTTGTCTCTATACAAATGCAAGTTGATTGCCAATTGACACGGTAGTAACTACATCACTGTAACTGTAAATCAGAGCATTTAAGTTACAAATTCAATTTGTGCGACGATTTCAGATATACTTTTCAGTTTGATTATTATCGGAGAATGAATGGGAATTGGAGTGCATCGATACATTATTTTGTTGGTATCGGTTATCGAGTCATTTCAGGAATAAAATATGTTTAACTTAAGCAAAATTAATAATACCTTTTAAATGATGATGATAATCACAATAGATGATGTCAGCGTTTTTGCCTGTCCCCATGAGAAAAAATCGTTTATTGCCCGTGTTCATCAGATTCTAATTTATAAAATACATACACATTATGGATGATTATATTAGATTGAGGCTCAACAAGATACAAGTACTCGAAAAAAATAACATAAGTGACCTTTCCAATTATAAATTTATCAAAAATTCTTTTACTTAAATAAGTAACCTTCCGGTCACCGACGATGGTAAACTTTGATTAAGATTCGAAATATTTACGAAGAAATACGCATTTTTTTTTTCAATATTATTTACGTATTTATATTGACTGACACATTGCTTATTGTGGGGTGCCTACAGGAACCGTCTTGGAACTTGGATGACCATTGCAACTAATGACGATTTTTGAATACATAGATATATTATGTTTTAAGCATCTATTTAATTATCACATAATATAGCAGACAATTTAATTCAATGTTATCAAAACAGCTAATAAACTGGACTTATTTATGCAAAGATCACTATGAAAATAAAACTTGATTATATTTCAAGAATTCCACCGACTTCGAGCCGTTGAACTTTCAAGTATTTCGTGAAATAAGACGTCGACTTTATGACGTTCACTTAATTCACTTATTCAAATGAAGACGAATCTAAACTTTGTGTTGGACTCTTAAACTGTGTAGGCTTGATTTGTTTAAGTGGTTTAGAATTTAATTGTTTTGCTTGATATTGTTGGCGGAGGCAAAAGTGTCACTTGGGCTTTTATGTGGGTCTTAATTTTCATGATTTTTGGGAACGGAAAATGAGTAATTAAGTCGGTCTTCATTATTAATCATGACTTGACAGTTTTGTGCTTCCTTTGCTTTGTTGTGGGCTTGAACAATATGGAAATGTTTTTATGAACATAAACTTCCCGCCTGTTTTTATTTGATAAATAAGGTAGATAGGAAGACTTCATAAGGATACCTACATAGTACACCCAGAAATCGATATTTAAGACTAATACAAGACTCACGTCACAGGATTTGAGATCGGGCTTTTAAGCCACTAGTTGAAAAACGTTACAATGTTTTGCCAAATCAGGAAATCAAACACAGCCACATTCTCTTTTATTTTTAATGGGCTTACTTTTCACACTATTCTTTATTCAGAGGTGACAGAAATAAAGCCAACGAAGGAGTCATTACTGATAGGTAAACCACATTTTAGCTGTCTTGAATCATAACTACTCATAAGTCAGGATGAACTACCGCGAAAAGTAATTAGAAGTGCCTTTATTATAAGCTGCGGTTATGTCAACTAAGGAAGACGTTTTTGAATATTAATGAATAGCTGTTGCTAGCAGCTTTATCCGCGAGTTATACCAAAAATATCCCACGGGAACATGATACCGGTATTGAAGTTATACTTAGTTTTAATCCAAGTTATAAACTGTATTCTGCCAGGGTTACAGGACTTTATAATCAGAATTTCATGGCCCAGCAACGCAAAGGCCATTTGTAGGTATTCCGATTTACCTAGGGTGGAAGCACTCATTTAATAATTTTACTACCAAATACAATAAAGGTTTTAAACTATACATGTGCCGAAATTCATCGTAGGACTAAGAAACCCTCGAAATGGTTGAAACCTCAAATTTCAGACTTATAAAGTCCCTTACGCAGCTTCTTGGACCCTAGTTCTCAAGAGCTACAAGCTAAAACGCCTTACTAAGTCCTATTGCGTATTTTAAAAGCACCAGATTGATAATTTTAATGGAGACTTCCGAGCAATAAATTTAAACCAAGATAAAACAATTTTGTTGGTAGTCAATTAAGGTTCAGTTTGGGTTGAGTATTTTGTGTAGTGCTAGAAAAGAAGATGTTGGAATTAATATCGAACTTATGTATAGAAAGACTCTAAGACCCGAGTTCACCAACAGATGTTTAAATTTTTAACCGATGTTTAAACCTTAAACGCCTGTTTAACAATATTTTGCTGTTCACCAAGCACTAACCATCGTTTAAGACTGTTAAACGCCTGATTTACTTAAACGAAGTAGGGGACATAGTTTAACCATTGGTTATTTGCTCCCCAACGTTATTTCATTCGTTTTGAGGAGATAAAAATATTAATGCAAGACGCTTCGAACAACATTTTTGAAGAGAATAATGTGTTAGATGATTTAAGAAGCTATTGAGCGAATTTTACGCGCACCCTGTTTAATTCAAGTACAGCGCAATTATTTCGAGGAAGATGACGAGATAGCTTTCGGTACAAGATTCTGTTTATACAAATATTATTGCCTTGGAATTGCTTGATTGAATTGACAGTAATTTGGATTAATAGTAAATAAATTCCTGCATGCAGCGTTTTAACTTTCACTTTCTTGGTTTCTTCCTTTTGTTTTGCCCATTCATGCCGTTTTTATAAAAAAAAGGTTCATCCTATTCATAAAAAGGTGGCTCGCTCGCAGATGTGGAATCGTTGACAAAGTAGGCACTTCATCTCATGTTATGCTGCCATTTTTGGATGTCAGTCGCGTAAAAGCAAACTTAAGCAGATACATGACCATCTTAACAAAGTAATTTTATACCATTCAATCATTTACGACCCATTCGTTCAAAAAACGCTTGTTTTATTAACCGTTCCTTACAAATGGATGGTGAACATTAAAAAAACGCGGTTCGTTTAAACAACTGTTAAATGTTAACGGGGCGGTTACGTAACCAATGGTTACGTTGTAGTTGGTGAACTCAGGCCTAAATTACCCCACAAACAGTACCCTGAGCACGAGTTTTCACTCTTTTACTTTACAGCGTCTTTCCAGTATTTACAGCGTTTCTTGTATGAAAAAATGGAACAGCGCCTCTGGTGTGCGAAGTAGGAACTATTTTTTTCCTTGAAAATTGTCAATTTGAAGTTGTCAAAGTTCCAGTTTACTTTACGTCTCAAATACTGAAAACTCGTGCTCAGGGTACAGAGATCATGTTTTACCAGTACTATGTAAAATGTGGTCCCTGCAACTATGGTGTTGTGGTCAGTCTGTGCAATGCGTGGTTTAAATTAAAATAGAGGAAAATATTTTAATTGCTGAATGTATTCGTTATTTGTGAAACGAGATCGAATATCAATTTTCTTAATTACATTCTGTTGTGTTATGCGCAGTCTCTGCGTTTTAAATACTGGTATAAAAATACAATATTTAGCAATACTAAATGATCGGTATATACTTACCAAGAACACCCAGTCTGAAGTTCAACGTAACAACGATAAGATCCGTATAGCTGGCCAGTACTGCACCGTCGTATGGATGACTGGAACTCGAGGAGTAGTCTTCACCGTGGATATACACCATCACTGGCAACGCTAGCTTCGTTTCGTCCACTGAAACAACACCATTGATTAATTGACGTCTAGAGAAGGTTCTATTTCACGGGTATGTAAGAGAGTTCTTGTGTGAATATTTCACAAAATTTGCTAAACTAGACCTAAATCTTATGATAAAGAAATTAATATGCTATAGGTAAACGTCATTTTAACAGAGTAAAAAATCGTATAGTTATAACTTTCACTTTGTTTACTATTAAAATATATTGCTATTATAGATTCTCGGCAAATTATTTATGTTTCTCTAAAGATTTTGAAACACCTGTGCTCCATTAACAAAGATTGGGAATGAGTGGGCCACGTTGAAAGAATGTACCCGGAGATGTGGACATTAATGGGTAAAGAACGTCACTCACTGGACGCCTGAGGGAGGACATCGCCGTCGAGGCCGACCACGGCAAAGTTCGTGTGACGATCTGATCATGTTCGCGAGGCAAACCTAGCCCAAAATAGAGAGGTTTGAGAGTCAAAAAGGAAGGCTTTGCTACCCAACAGCGGGTACAAAAAATGCTTTCAAAAAATAAACGAGGTTAAAGTCTAGTTTTTACGAACATAATATAAACGCGCTACTTTTCAGAAACATAGACTAGGTTATTGTTCACAATTAAATCGTATTTTTTTTTTTACTAACATTTAATTTAATTTTGTATTGTAATATAATACATACTATATTTAAAAACTAAAATTAAAAGTAAAATATTTACAAAAATAACTAAACTAAAACTAAAATAATAATAAAAAAAACAATTATAGGGCGTCAAAAAACTCATCCACATCGCTGTCAATGGGGCTATCCCCATTGACAGCGATGTGGATGAGTTTTTTGCCCAGAACGCTGGCAGCATTGCCACGTTGGATGGCAATGCTGTTCCTTTGACCAAGAAATAGGCCAGCCCTCTGGTCCCGCGAGGCGTCGACTATGCGCTTGGCGATGTCTTTGAAAACTTGGTGGGCACTCGGACCCCATGGCCCTAGTGTTTCAACCCCAAACGGCTCAAATACTAGCTAGAAGTCAAGCCATTGTATTTGGATTTATTAAAAGATTAAAACAAACCTCAATTAATATAAAACCCGTATCAAAACTATTAATAATGCAGCAAAGGACACTACAAAGAGTACTTTGTACTTTTTTTTTACTAGAACTTCTAAAGTAAAAAAAAATATATTCAAGTACCGCTCTTTCTAGGCAAGTAATTGATTATCAAAAGTAAATATTGTATCTTTAAACAATGGGAGAGCTTTCTTTTCATTAAATAATTCATTTTGTTAAGAAAACAGTAGTGTGAACAGATATTTCTGAGGCCATAATGAAGTCTATAGTGACGTAGTCACCCTTTGTGTGCCGTTATGAAAAGGGTTTATGTAAAACTTTTATGATGATAATAGAGAATGTTTGCCCTAGTTTGATTTTTGCTGGTCGAAGTTAGTTTATTAATATTAATGATATTGGGCGGTGAAGGGTTTGTTTTGTTATGTCTATTTTTATGTTTCTTGGTTATTAGTAAGTTTTGTTCCTGCACAAGTAGCATGACACCGTTAAAGCGAATTTTGGTTGAAAAGACAGTTTGTAGAAATCGGTCTTAATCATGACAATGAGGTTCAGTAGTCCACAAGGAACCCTTATAGGTTTGCTATGTCCATCTTTCCGTCTGTCTACAGCTTAGTTCAGAGACGCTTAGTGTTAGAAAGCTGAAATTTGATATTTACTTATTATAACTGATAACTAACTTTTTTTTTTTCGTGGTAAAATCATCAAATGAGTCCTCCCACCCCGGGCAGGGCGGGAGGGACTGTCAGACTTGTACTGACTAAAATCCACGGTGTCCTTCAATAGCCCTTTATGTCCCGGGGTCTCGGTAATGAGATAAGTCCCGCGACCCCGGCAGGCTTTGGCCCTCTAGAGAGGGGGCCCCGTCATTATGCTGACGCTCTTTGAGGCGCGCGTGGAACACAACGTGCCGTCGACCCGGGCATGGTCCATGGTCGGGCTGCGAGTTGCCCTTTACTCGCCGCCCGCATGCCCGCGCCTACGGTGGCCGGAGATCGTCTTGCGACGTCCGTCGCCGTGGGCGTCCACCACCGCGGGTGGGGCGGAGGGAGGACATTGTCCTCTCTCTCATGCGGCCCGCCTCCTCCTTCGCGAGCATGACTGCTTCGCAGAAGGAGGCGACCGCTTCCCACTCCGTCTCGCCCCGCAGCATGGCCGCAACCAATGCCGGGCGCGAGAGGTCTCCGCCTATCGCCGCCGTGAGGACACGTCGGTGCTCTGCCCAAGCGGGGCAGTCTAGCAACCTATGCTCTACTGTGTCCTCCGGGCGATCTTCGCAGTGGTGACACCCAGGCGTTTCCTCCTTTCAACTGATAACTAACTTAATAGAAAAAGTGCTTAAATGACATCAATATATTTTTCTAAACATTACGTTTTTTAAACTTTCAATGTATGATTGTTGATGATTGAATTATGTCCGTTATTTTAATATCATTTTCTTTAATTATAATAAATATCAACCACCAGGTACAACAATAATCGTGTCAGTTTTTCTTAGCAGGTTTCCTTGTTCTAAAAATACGTATCAGATACTTCATTCTGAAACACGAGTTGCGAAAATAACTTGAGCGTAACAACGAAATGTTTCATTCAGCTATAGCGAAAGCATTTCCTTCTACATGTAAGTTACCTTGAACTTTACAAACGTGGCTAAAATTAGATTTAATTGAAGGATTACCACAGTCGCCAACAATAATGTAAATAGAAGCTTTTGTCATCGGCTTTGCCTGTTGTATTAAATTGTTCCACATTGGAACGTAATACCGAAATAAAAGGTGGCGTACGTCTGAATACTGTACCCTGAGCACGACTTTTCAGTATTTGAGACGTAAAGTAAACTGGAACTTTGAAAATTTCAAATTGACAATTTTCAAGGAAAAAATTAGTTCCTTCTTCGCACACCAGAGGCGCTGTTCCATTTTTCATACAAGAAACGCTGTAAATACTGAAAAGACGCTGTAAAGTAAAAGAGTGAAAACTCGTGCTAAGGGTACTGGTCCGAGATTTATACGTTACTGGCTTTTGCCAGCGGATTCACCTGAATTATGTTACTATAATTACTGCTATTTCACTATAATCTATATCTGTGCCAAATTGGATCCAGATCCGTTCAGCCGTTCCGTCATGATTAAGTAAAATCCATTTATCCATCTAAAATTTCGCATTTATGAGAAAATAATGTCTGACAATAGAACAGACGATCTTATGAAGACCACAGGATGGATCTTATTGGAAATCTATGGGGGAAGCCCGGTACGGTTGATATGGTGATGATGATGATAAATGACTAAGCTAAAATACACAGCTTCGATAGAGACAGACATTAGACAGATTTCTGTTTTAACTTTTTTTTTATTTCCACAGCAATACCTAAACGTGTAGGCGTGTACTTATTCAGGTGTAAAACATGTTATTTGTGTAGTTGTCGATAAAATTATTTTATCTCATCGCTTTTGTGCCAAAATGTGATAATTTAAGGAGTACCTGAGCAAGTAGACAAATCCAATATTAGAAATTGAATGTATGTAGTCATTAATGTTTATTGTGCAGAAGTCACATAAATATTTTCGATTTTTCATCACGATGTTTTTTTTTCACCATTTTGAACATGAGGCCCTAGCATTATTTTTTTTTGTGTTTTTGTGACGTAACTGGAAAACGAAAAAGCGTCTCCAGGTTACGATTGAGATCCTATTTTATTTTCCATCAATATAACGTCAGGGTTCCCGTTTACTTACACGTTTTCCAGCAGATATACACTTTTTCCAGCGGAATTCGAACTCATGACTAAACTCGTAAGTCAGAGCTGTTACTATCGGGTTACCACTGCTCAAAATAAGTTAAAATAATAATATTTGAAAATCTAAATACTCACTTTGCAATGGAGCGAAAATGTTTAAATA
The DNA here is from genome assembly GCA_950005045.1 of Agrotis exclamationis. Classification (NCBI taxonomy): domain Eukaryota; kingdom Metazoa; phylum Arthropoda; class Insecta; order Lepidoptera; family Noctuidae; genus Agrotis; species Agrotis exclamationis. The sequence continues at coordinate 25,568,640 of OX465417.1, read as the reverse complement.
TAGACAATCTTCACTTTGATTCTTAAGATAGGGAATCAGTCTTTTCAAATATTCTAGTCTGCCTTTAGGCATTTTCTCTAAAATGGTCCGTTCATCGTCCATGTCGGGTAGTTTCTGCGGGCATGCAGGACCGGGTCTATCGGACACGCGCACTCCATCCCACGGGGAGGGCGTGCGGGTTGGGCTGAACCTGAAAAAATAACAAGAATATGAGTATATTATTCAATTCACAAAGTATTTAGTTTATTGCTCTAGTTTTGACGGCATGGATGGTGTAGTGGTTGAGCGAACGACTGTTGTACTGCGTGGAGAAATTAGAGTAGGACAATGTGAAAAAAAAAGAAATAAATACGAAGTTCTTTAAAATAAAGGGCACATGTTTATGTGTGTATAAGAATGATTCCGAAGAGACAATAGATATTAATTACACTGAAAAAAATAAAACGAGACTTTCTACTGTTCTTGAGCAGTAAAAAAAAACGGTTCCGGGAACTTATTTATACGTTAAAATAATTGATTACGGATAGTGCACTGAAATGGGCAAAAACAGTAAAGAGCTAAACAGTTATTTCAACTGTATGAACATTAAAGTCTACTGAAACGTAAAGAGCTAAACAGTTATTTCAACTGTATGAACATTAAAGTCTACTGAAACAAACAGTTCCTTGTAAGTCACCGACAGTAAAATCTACTGTTATAACTCAACTGTTTTTTTCAGTTAGTTTTACTGCTTTGGACAACAGGCTCTATTTTTACTGTCCAAAACAGTAAATATTACCGAAAAATCGGTTAGTATTACTGTTTTTTTTTCAGTGTATAATGTTGAATCGATCAATGGCAAGATAAACGTTAGAAAAGTAGAGGGAAATCAAAGAAACTGTCGAAGAACTGGTGTTAGTTTATACATATAAGTTTCTGTATTTGTAAACGCACCTCAATACAGGATAAATTCCTAGTGTGGGGGCTACGTATTAAATAAAAATAATATAATGGCAATGGTCAGGGGGCGATAATACGGGACAAGATAAGCAAAGATCAGGAAAGATTGACAGTAAATAATGCGCTAATTGAACAACAGGACGAACAAAGTTGTCAATAATGATGATATAAATCGAAATAACAGAAAAAAGGAGAAAATTCCTCATGATAAGTATGATAACTAAGAAGTCTCTGTAAAGTATAATAACGGATTTAAAATTTCTCCTTATTATACTTATGATACAAACTGTAGACATTTGTTTCATCATAATACCAACATCAAAGAAAGTAAGATACAATGAACTTCCCAACTTCAGCTATTAACAGGCTTTCACATACAAATATCTGTGCTAACAAAAAGTTAACAAAACAATTTGTACCTATCATAAAAGTTAGTACAACAAACTTCTTTAACGTTTTTATTTGAGCACGTTAAAAGTAAATAATGACATTACGTCTGAACATCTTTGTTTTCATCCGGATTATTCATGTTTTTTTCTAAATTAGGTTCTTCTTCTTATTAGGTTATAGGTAATAAATGCCTTATTTGTCAAATAATGTTGGCAGGCATTACATAAAAGAGGTCCTGGATTCGATTGTCAAGTCAATCACAGCTACATAATTATGTACTTTGTCTAAGTAATGACTTAAGGCTCGCCCCCTGCTAAAAACTACAGAGCGCGGAGCGCCACTTACATACTTCTTTCGACTTTTCTGAGTTCATAAATCTTTTTTTTTTCGTGGTAAAATCATCAAATGGGTCCTCCCACCCAGGGCAGGGCGAGAGGGACTGTCAGACTCGTACTGATTAAAATCCACGGTGTCCTTCAATAGCCCTTTATGTTCCGGTTCACGGTAATGAGATAAGTCCCGCGACCCCGGCAGGCTTTCTAGGCCCTCTAGAGGGGGGCCCGTCATCATGAGGCGCGCGTGGAACACAACGCGCCGTCGCGTCGACCCGGGCATGGTCCATGATCGGGCAGCGAGTTGTCCTTTACTCGCCGCCCGCATGCCCGCGCCTACGGTGGCCGGAGATTGTCTTGCGACGTCCGTCGCCGTGGGCGTCCACCACCGCGGGTACAGCTATGTACTTTGTCTTAGTAATGACTTAAGGCTCAACCCCTGCTAAAAACTACAGAGCGCCACTTACGAGTACATACTTCTTTCGACTTTTCCGAGTTCATAAATCTGGACTATAATATCCAACCATTGCCTATACTCGCAAAAGGCAAACTTATGTGACCTGCAGTTTAAAACGATTGACCACACTAAGAATTTCTCCTCTTTCGGGCGTACGTTTATAAATATAGAAACTCACATACCCAAACCTAAAAAAAAAACTACTTGCAAATCATGCAAATATAATTATGTTCCGTGCGGGGATTGAGCCCGCGAAATGCTGCGCAACAGTCGATCACTCAGCCACAACTCCAACAGTGACGTTAATAAAACAAAAATAGAACAAATTGAACGTAAAAATAAATAAACATTGCTCTCAAAGTTTATAAACCTAGAGTAATAGCTTCTCCATTAATGTGACCATCGCCATTTACTCCAGACGATGCTAAAATATACAACAATCGTGCCTTACCTAGTTCAAAATGCTAATGGACTTTTATCTAAACGTTTAGACGTTTTATTTGGACAGAAATAATAATTATTTTATTTTATCGTAAGTTAAGAACGAAATATTATATCGATGAGGAAATAAAATTGATACCGGAAAAATAAAGGATACAAATGTATGTGTTGTTATGACGATCATTTGATTGATTAAACGCTATGATAGCGGAAGACATTCTACGCTGACATCAAATAAAGTAGGATAAGTAGAACAAGAGCAGGTGAATGACAATGATTTTATCATTAGTCTGCTGGAACCAGGTACCAGGAATACCAATATTGATACCTTTAACATAAAAAATAACTACAAATTAGCTCCACGGAATCAGTCTTACATCATCCAATTTTGCATTTTCTAACTCTATTCAGTAAAAGCTTCCCAGCTCATTACTTCCTCAATAGAGCACTCTTCTCGCAAAGCGAGCACAAAATTAAATACTTAAAAAGGTTGAAAAAGTCTAAAAATATCTCACCTGTTGGATCCAACCGGCGGAGTGGCGTACGGTACACCCAAAAAAACCTCAAGCGGACTCAAATATCTGTGCTCGTCCATTGCAAGAACTATCCCCTGTAATTTTCCATACTTAGTCTGCACTATCCTACTACTTATTTTAAACTTAACATTAGATTTAGGGACTGGATTAGAAGGATTCAGATAAAACTTTTTATAGTCTTCGTAATTACTGTAAGCGTTATTCTCGCTATTGTAAAATTTAGTATTTAAATGTAGAAAATTTTCACTATTGTAATATGGGTTTGTATCGAAATTGACATCTGCATGTGAGGGGTCGTGTTCATCATAATTGTCGTCAGGAGCGTCGTTTTGTTTGGTGTTGTAGTATTTTGCGCCTTCGTTGAAATGCCTGTTCATATTTGTGGTGTTGGAGTTAACTGTGTCAACGGAGAGGCATGTCACGACGAGTATGAAGTAGAAGACTACTTGCTGGGCAGGGTTGATGTGCGCACATAACGGGACATGGCTGTACATGCTCGCACCACTCTGTCTAGTCCGCGCGCTAATGCGATTGTTTAGCATATTTCGTCATGTTATCATTGTGACGCGGTTGAAGTCGCGATCAACTGGTTTTCGCTCTCCAACTGCTGTAGGTCACATCTGAAACAAAAAGAAAGGGACTTTTAATTTTATATTCAAGATGTATTTTTAATCATTGTGAGGAAAAGTAGGAAGGTTAGTAATTTTCTAAACATCACAATATAAAATTATGTTGTAAGACAGATTTTAAACCCTATCACAATAGGGGAAGGTTAATGTTTGATTGGTATAAATTGACAGATTGGGGTAGGATGGTCTGCTGGCGTCTGCACATTCGGCTAATTTTTGCTTCGTTGTTGTTGTCTGCGTCACACACTACCTATTTGAAGTATGTTGTTGGATCTTCTTTCTTTTTCGTTGGTTTGTGCTTCGTGCGACAGAGATAAAGCTGAAACTAACTAATTATCTCAGTTTGGCCCTAAAATAGCCTCCTTTTTTCCAGTGCTAAAATAAAATAGAGTCCTCTCGCCCCAGAAACAGAAGTGACTGTCAGTCTTACTGACTAACTACCCTGTAATGTAAATGTCTACAATTTCAAGAACAATTTTATTCTAAAATTCTAAAATACTAACAATAATATTTAAAGTTCCACAAACGACTGTAACGTTTTATGGAGGTAGTAAACTTTTATTTTACTGCAGCGAGTTTTTCGGCCAGAATTTATTTGATGGAGTTCTCTCATTGCCCTTTTCGCTTAAATGAAATAGCTAGCAACAATTTACTGGACTTTTTTTGTGGTTAAACGACTCTGGATGTCTTGGGAACGCGATTTGTTGCGTTAAATGACCCAAATTATCAAAAACCAGGTGAATAAAAGGTAGAAAAAGTTCGAGACATTTTGGGCAAAAAGTTAATTTTATAAAGTGGGTTTCTTATTTGCGGGAATCCTCAAAATAAACATAACGTAACATTACGTTTGAATTTCCCAAAAGGCAAGAAAGAGGTGTATGTAAAGTACCTAATTGTATTTTCACCAATTATTATGTTAAAGACAGCCATGTCGATCAACCCGTGCTGTTCGTAATAATAAAGCACAAACAATATTACAATATCAAAAGCTATAAAATATTTTATGAAGCCATGCTCAACTTGTGCTAGCTTGTGGTTTCACCCAATTTAACTCAAATTCGATACAGAAATCAATTTATTTGAAATCCGAAGTTGCGATCGGGCACTTTCGTCCGATACGACCGTCCAATGATAGCCCTGCGGTTAGAACGATCACCGGCCCATTGTATGGCCACAATGTACATGACCGAATTGCCTAGCGATTCATTAAATTGGGCTTTGCTTTTTAACAAGAAATGTTTTACGACATATTTTCTTTGCTAGCTATATTTTATAAAGGTCCTGTTTTTATCTGTTATACTAGTCTCATGTTATCGTACTCACAGCAAAAAAAATACAAAATGATTTTTAAACTGTTTGTCATATTCAAATCCGTCCGTTTTTTTGCGTGAAATTGTAACAAATATCCATCCATCTTTGCTCAGAAACATCCTTATTTATGACAAGCTTGTTACACTATGTTCAAGTTATTGCAACTCCTGAAAGCCTAGATCATCAGTGGCGATCATCAGAAAAGTGGCGAAGCAATGAAGCTCGACAAAGTCCCTGAGAATGAATCTAACTGCCTTGGAGTTCGCAGTGAAAATAATTAGAAAAGGAAAACGAAGGAGTAAGTAAAGTATCTAAGCAGGATAGGCCCTTTTTAAATTGGTAAAATCATCAAATAGTCGAGCGGGACTATCCGACTCGTACTGCCTAAAATCCACAGTGTTCCTCAATTGCCCTTTACCTTGCAGAGTCACGATAATTTGCTTAGACAGTCCCGCGATCCCGGCTTGCGTTTGAAGGCTATCGTGGCCCTAGAAAGCACAGGGCAATCAAAGAGACAGTGTGGACTTTAAATCAGTAAGAGTCTAATGAGCCCACCCTTCTACTCCACCCGGGTGGACGAGGGAGACCTTATTTGATTTTAAGACTTCATGGAAATAAATATAAGGTTTAATTTGGAAAATTAGGCCACTACTAGTACTGAAACAAGCCCAGTAATGTCAATATTGTTGGACGTTGTGTAGCAATACGAAGTGCTTCAAAAATAATTATTTTAGATCTTTCAGCTGTACAGTACCTAAACCCCAATCTGGAATGTCAAAGTCAAGTCGGGCTATTTTTGGTATCAAAACAATTTCATCGTCAAAGTTAGAACTAACCTAAAATTGAACTTTATTGACAAACCAGAGAATCCCACAAAATATTTCCCGAGAACAAATTCACTAATGGCCTGCTAATAATTGCCCAATAAATTCAATTATTACCGATAATTTTAATCAGAAATAATAACGCACTGCGCGTTTTACAAAATCTGATAAATTAAGCCGGTACCTTCATTAGTGTTGAATTATTAATTGTGATTATTTGGCCTCACCATTTTATATGGACTTAAAACTTATTAAATCCGGTAAAATATTGTGGTAATAATATTTATAAGAGGTACTTAAATATTAATATTGTTATTTCATTTATGTAATACCATATTGTCAGTTGGGTTGATGTCCATGTATGATTTTATCACGCATTTTGCATAATTTTATTTACGTTCGTGGTTTCGCATGCCTGTTGTTTTAATTTTGAGTGGTTTAGTGACAATTTTATCGAGTTTCATGTTGTGAATGTTTGTTATGCGATGATGTCAACTTACGTTAATATAATTCTGTGAAATTGTGATTTTCATAATGATATTGATTCCGACAGTTCTTGCTAGTAGAAATTAGTTTAGTTTTCATTACATTAGAAAGTATAAATGATTAAGTAAACTGAAAACGATTTCAAAACCGACAACGCACAATAAACGTTGTTCAATAATTATTAAATTAAACGCTAGAAGTACTTGTTTTATTCATGATTCGATTATACACGCGGCATTGGCCGCCTTAATTTCGATACTAAAATTATCTCACAGGAACGTCATACCAGAATAAAAATATCCTATATTAATCCAATTTATAAACTATCGGTGTACCTAACATACTAATCCGTTGCGTAGTTTTTAAGTCAAAGAGTAACAAAAATCCATCCATCCACCCAAACTTTCGCATCCATAATAAATAGCAAGTAAGATCGAATAACATTTTTTATATTATCACAATTCACTACCCTTCACCACTTCCTTATACATATTTAGCTCGGTAAGAAGAAGCCTCAAACTCGAAACAAAACCATGCTTTGTTTATAAGTTTATAACTTTCCCATTGACATTGTGGGTTACCTACAGCCCCTACAGGTCCCTATTGTTGTTCTTGTTGTAACCACAAAGTTTCCAAACATTGTATAATAATATGTTTAGTAGTAATTCTTGGAAGTATGACCGAAATGGGTCAAGTAAATAGGACTCGGTAATTCGCGTTGGTGCGTGGCGGGTTCATGCATAGTTATGACTTTCATTATACGTAGCTGTTATGAGCAATATTGCGGTATATTCTGTGTCGAAGTAAATAAAAGTAGGAAGATTATTTAGTACGGAAATAGGTATAACTTTGAAGTAGATAAATCATAAAAACTGAGTTACTGGTCCATGAAGGAGCTTTTCAAGGGCACTCTGCCCCTGTCTCTGAAACGGAAGTTAATGGTCATGTGTTTTCTCCCCATCCTGACCTGCGGTGCACAGACTTGGTCTTTGACAAACATCCAAAAGTCCAAACTCAAGGTTTGCCAACGTGGAATGGAGCGCAGTATCTTAGGTATTAAATTAACAGATCACGTTCGAAACACTACACTTCGCTCCAAAACACAAATCATTGACGTGGCTCAAAAGGCTGCCCAACTTAAATGGGACTGGGCAGGACATGTTTGCCGCATGCCGAACGAGATGTGGGCACACAAAGCTCATGATTGGTGCTCTAAAACAGCGACGCGGGGCCGCGGTAGACCTCGACCAAGATGGCGGGACGAACTGGATGTCTTCCTTGAGAATTGGATAGAGGTGGCTCAAAGTCGTGAAAGTTAGAAGGAACGGAGGGAGGCCTTTGCCCAGCAGCAGTGGGACAGTTCAGGCTAATAAAAAAAAATCCTCTTTTCTGCGTCGGGGTTTAAAAATGTATGGGCGGCGAGTAAAGGGCAACTCGCTGCCCGACCATGGACCATGCCCGGGTCGACGGCGCGTTGTGTTCCACGCGCGCCTCAAAGAGCGTCAGCATAATGACGGGGCCCCCTCTCTAGAGGGCCGAAGCCTGCCGGAGTCGCGGGACTTATCTCATTACCGTGACCCCGGAACATAAAGGGCTATTGAAGGACACCGTGGATTTTAGTCAGTACAAGTCTGACAGTCCCTCCCGCCCTGCCCGGGGTGGGAGGACTCATTTGATGATTTTACCATGCTAAAAAAAAAAAAAACAGGGTTCAACACCAAACAATTTTTATTGTTCGGTGTCGCTCCATCGATCTCCTGAGATAGATCAAGGAAACACATTAAATTACTTAAAAAATCAAAGAAGGAATTATGTTTTAATTTCAGACCATTGCAGATAATGACCCGGTTAAAAAACGACAAGGTCACGAAAATATGGCTTAAAATGGAGAAGATTTACTTTTCAACGGTAGGTGGAACAGACCGTCCACTGCTGATAATAATGTTGATTTTTAACAATGATAAACCAAATCTGGTTTTTATATTCCTTTGGTGTTTTTAAACTAATGCACCTATAACTATTGCACTAATCTCTGTATAACCAACATGTTTATTATGTATTAAATGCCTTGAGCGTTAAGTACTCTTTTCAACAACAAAAAATATTCTTGAAGCAGAAAATAAATTAAATCTGTACATATTTTTAGTTCGCAGAGAAATTATTAATAAGAGCAAACATAGATTTAATGTTATAAAAATGTTCTACCTACAAAAAATAACAATAAAATATGAAAGTAAGCCGTACTTAACATCTTTTGAGTACAATAGCATGTAGGCGTGACGGCGCCCACCCTGGGCATGAAAATAAAATGGAATTATGAAAATATATATATATACATATATACCTATATTTTTTTTAAAAATAAATAGGTAACTAAAATAAAATATTTAATAAGTTTTATCTGCTTTTCCGCTCATTTAGTCTATAACCGCCTCTAGGATCATGAGTTCCTAGAGACCGTTAAATAAATCAAAATGTTTTACCGTGTTGACGTGAAAACGGAATATATAACCATAAAAGGATATTATTATATACTTTCTCACTTGTAATATTAAGTAATATTTCCCAACACCCATCATAAAATCTTCTTTATATTTAGTTCACCTATAAATATTAAACTCATCTACCCCGCACACATAACCTTATACACTCCCTTCCAAAAATACTTTCCCCCTTTCTCCCTTTAAAAACTTCACCAGGCTGATAGGCGTATGAATATTTTTCCACCAGGGAACAATCCCGGGAATGTATTCGCATAAATCACATAGTTTCTGAATTATGAACGGACTGGCATATCTTGTTATACCCAACTGTTTGGGACTAAGTAAAGGGTATATAAAGTCGACCTTATAATTGTTTTACTAACTCAAGGTTGAATGTCCCTTGCACGTCGTAAAATATCTAGATCAATTTTGACAATGTTAGAGGGCAAATTGAACTTAGCAAAACTAGATCTTCCCGGTTTTAACTTTAAATATTTTAGCTTGATGTTTTTTACCTGTAAATTCTAGGTCAGGCTTTCAGTAAGGCCGGTTTGAGGTGTCAAAAATTATTAAGGTAACTTTCAAGCGCCATTAATAATCCAGTCTAGTTGAAGGATAACAATTAAGAAGCAATTACAAGTACTATTTAGACATTAATAATCTAACTTGTAATTTTGTTCTAAAATAAGTTTCTATTTTCCACCGAATTTTCGCTTAAAATGTGAAACCGTACTGTAGTACTCTATTGGGAACCGTAGAACATTATTTCCAACTTAAGTGCCTTCAAAACCTTGCTTGTTATCGTAGGACACTCCCGAAAAATGAAAATTGTTCCCTTGTGAATTTTCTCATCTTGAAACCACAAGATACAAAAATCTTAAGGCATTTTAATTACAAAAACTCCGCATAAATCGTATCTTCCTTCTCCAAAACTTTTTGGTTTTTATAAAAGAAACAAACAGCCCTTCTATTAGCATTTATAAAACAACCCGCAAACAACCCCTTTTAATGTTGCCAGAGAAAAAAATTCAAAACATGTTTATTACGTGAAACAACCGGTCATTTCCCGTTTTGCCCCGCAAAAATGTTAGCCTAGAATTGGCATAATAATTCAAAGATACGCAGACGCGAAAAAAAGAATCGACGAAAATCCTTCCCTGCCATTTACCCTTACCGTTCAACGGTACGAAACAATACAACGAATCTATTCCCAAAAAAAGGCTATTACAATGCTGCTTTTGTTTACAGAAGACGTATCAAGGAAGGAAAAAAACGTTCGATGGACATCGTTTATTTAGGTTGTGTCGCAAATGTGGCTATTGCAGGGGTCCGATGGTAGGTCTCGAACTAAAGCCATGATTTCCTCGAAAGCGATGCGTTTCACTTGGCTACACTTTTTGGAAGGTTTTGAATCGACTTACTCTGTTTTATTTGTAGGCATTTCCATATTAAATGCGTCGATCAATCTAGATAACCATCCAGTCTGTCGGAATAACTGCCACTGATGGTAAATAGTAGATGCGACACCCGTTTTCGGTGGTGAGACTAAGTGGATTGGTGATAAAATCTACTGAGTGAGATTTAAATCGCCAAAGGCCTAATCCATTGAGAAACAATTTTTTTTTGCATTAAAAAATGATCTGTAACTAATCCTACTGAAATTTTACTACAGGAAAAGACTGTAAAATGTTAAGGGAATTATAAAAACGCAATAGTGCACAATTGTACATGTAACTTCACAGTACATTATAGGCCCATTGTTTGTTCATCAAAACAACTAATAGCAGCATTTGCTAATAATCATTATCATCATCTACCTATAATGTTCCCACTGCTGGGACACAGGCCTCCTCTCTGTGAGAGGGAGTGGGCCATAACCTACCACGCGGGCTCAGTGCGGGTTGACATCATTTTACCGACTGGCCCATACCTATGCGAAGTGAAGTGATTCTACACATAATTATTGTACTCAGTATTTCTATAAATGGTAAAATCCTTAAAAATTGTAGGAAAACTTCACTCTCAAGAATAGATACAACATAAATTATTTATTCTTCCATTACACAAAAATAGAAAAAACCGGCCAAGTGCGAGTTGGACTCGCCCATGAAGGGTTCCGTAGCAGCAAGCATAGATTAGAGATATAATTATATTGAGATTAGTAAGTAATATACACAAACAATAAAAATAACTTTGTTTTTCATAGTATTTGTATGAATGGCAAAGTTATATTTGCGGTTTTTGAAAATGTAATATATCTCAAAAACTGCTAACTGTATCTCATCCAAACCAATTTTCGTTGGTAGTTTTGGTTGAGGTCTACATTATATATTTTTTTTAGTTTTATCATTCTCTTATTTTAGAAGTTACGGGGGGGGGGACACACTTTTTACCACTTTGGAAGTGTCTCTCGCGCAAACTGTTCAGTTTAGAAAAAAATGATGTTAGTAACCTCAATATCATTTTTAAAGACCTATTCATAGATACCCCACACGTATATGTTTGGTGAAAAAAATTTTTTTGAGTTTCAATTCTAAGTATGGGGGGCACCCCCAAAATTTGTTTTGTTTTGATTTTTGTGTGAAAATCCTAATGCGGTTCACATAATACATCTTTCTACCAAGTTTCAACAGGATAGCTCTTATACTTTCGACAAAAAGTGGCTGTGACATACACGGACAGACAGACAGACAGACAGACAGACAGACAGACAGACAGACAGACATGACGAATCTATAAGGGTTCCGTTTTTGCCATTTGGCTACGGAACCCTAAAAAAATAACATTGAAACTTTACTACTATTATCGTTTACATTGACCATCCCAAGAATCACTTAAAACACACTCTATAGAGAGTAGGATAACATTTTCTGTGTAAACTTACTAAACAAATGTTTGGTCTAGATCTAATCTAAGACTGAGCAAACAGCCTCAGGATGTACCGTCAAATAACATATGAGGTTTACGTGTAATTCTGCTCGGAATTAACAGAGATTAGGTGGGTATTAGGCTATTTGCCCGATATACTCATTTGCCAGACTCAAAGGCCCCGCTATAATATTTGGTAAAGCAATTAGGAACATTTTCCGGATATAGGAAATTATGTATTTTATCGGGGTTTCGTTGTATGTGCTCAGTTGGTTTATGTCGAGGACCTTATTTCTTGGGAAAGTGAAAAGGATATTTTAGGAGCGAGGATAAAGGTTAATGGATACTATGTTATAATAATATGAAGATCCGATCTTTTTTCGAGTACGCTTTTATAGGTACTTAGTATAACAATCACTATAGAAATGAAACCTGGTTATTCTAAGGTATAATACTCGTAATATAATAATCTACAGCGTGAATCAGCACATGTAACGAAATAAGTTTTGACTACGGATGAATAGATAAAATGATAGAATGTAGAACGATTTCAAACGTCCCATAAGCATGGCGATGTCTAAATTATTATAAGAGAAAAATCTTTTTTTTTTCTTCAGTCACCTACGGATGGTGCGAAAGGGAGAATGTTGAAATTTAGAGAAATAACTTTGTCTATTATTAACAGAATTCTTTAACCGATGCCAGTGAAGACTAAGTTAAAAAATAAGAACAGTAAAATAAACAATAAATATCGTATTTAAAAACAATCGCTTAAATTGCCTTTTCGATACTATTCTCTAGCTTTAATACAAGTAATTTAACAGAATAATTTCAAATTAAAGTCACCATTTAAACTTTTTAAATAAAATTATCCTTTCATCGTTTACAAAAGCCTTCCTCTCCATTGTTGTGTTCTCTTATTAAGTTCCTTCAGATTGCCACAATTTATGGGAAGACTGAACTTTATCATCTTCATAAAAACATTCCATTAGTGTCAACTGGGTAGGAGGGCGTAATGTCAAATTAGTGTCTGACCTCTCTTGACGTCTATTTTAGACGAATTTTCCAGACGTGAAATCGGGACGGAAATATAGCATTTTGTTACTTTTATGGCACTTTGCATGGGTATGATGCCATCGAGGTAAATTATTTCGGGTCGATGTACTTGATATTTTTGTTGAAGGACTGAATTAAATTCGTTTAGGTAAATAAACAAAACTAGGAAATTAAAAATCCATACTTAATGTTATAAATGCGATGTTTGGCAATGCATGGATGGCATCAAAACGGCTGAACGAATCTAGACGGAATGTAACGCAGAGATAGGAAAATTATCCGTGAAATAATTTTCGACACACACGCGGGCTAAGCCGATGCCAACAGGAAGTGTATAAGATACTTTCTATGTACCTACGTAGTAGTTTCCGATGTTTTGATTCGATTTAGAAAATAATATCAGTTGTCGAAATTATCACAGAACAAAAAGAAAAATACGTTTTTAATCCAAAAACAGTACCTATATTCTTTCGAAAGCTGTACGTCTTCGAAAGCTGACGTAGCATTTAACATTTAAATAGGACAAAGTACATAAAATGTAGGTACTTCACACATCCCAATCAGATGCGATCAAAACGCTAAAGAAAGCATTCTTGTCACGCGAGGCGACCTTTTGCGACGCGGGTCGAATTTCATTTCAAAAACGTCAATTCAAATCAAACCTTTACAAACACAAATAGGGTGCAAAATTGAATACTTTCACAGGGTCCAGAAGAAGGGAAATGTTTAAACGATGTCAAAGGTACAGAAATTGAAGATGAGCATGTTGGAGTCGTCCCCTGGAGGGTTCTTCATCAGACTTTACATAATTATGAAACTTGATTTACTAGAGTGAGTGCTTCGGTTGAAATTAGGGTACGGAAAAAGGCAAATGATACGGATTACAAGTGCTCGGGGTAATTACGAAAGAAAAAAGACTGGGACCTTCAAAGGAACTCAATCTTTTTTGTTTGGTCCCCAAATTATCGTGGAAATCAAAACCATTACTTCGGGTGTTCCTTTTCCCAGATTGTTTTTATACAGCAGTTTTCTTTTTTCGCAACCTTTTTCCTTAAACCGAACTTAATGAAGGTTCCAAAGCTAATGCTATATTTCGTGATTTGAATATATAATAACACCGTCTTTTTAGTTGACAGTTGTAGTCAGTACAATCAACAGTCGCAATCGGAGTTGGTAGTGGATTGGGCAAACTAAGTCAGTCCAAAACATTGCCTAAATCTAAAACATTATGAAGCAGGTTACGTACGAGTAAATGATTACAAGCACCTTCCACCTTAACAAGGAAATGATTCACTGCATCAACTTGAACGTATATTCTCACAAATCTTCAGTTTAGTACAGCAATTTGGCGAGCATTCCGGTCGCGTATAGCAATCCTGCTGCTGAATAACTAATGTTGGCTTCGGCGTTTAGGGACCTAACCTAACCTGTTGGTAGTTTGAAAGTTTTATGCTTAGTTTATAGTTCAACGGGTTTTGCACCTGCAATATTTATTAAAGTACACAACTGTTATGGGTTTTCTGCTGTCTAATTAGGTATGACATGGTTTGTTTTATGTTGTTTCAACCTTTTCATCCCAACTATATTCGGGGCTCAACTTTCAGTATACCTGGATGCAGTTGGAAATCAGTATTTTACATGGAGAACCTTCCTACCCTACGAGACCATCAACAACTCAATAGATAATTATATATAAGATACTTCTAATTAAGGCGGGTAGTGAGGTTTAGGATTTTTCTTGTAATGACTGAATCAAATTCAGGCAGCCAGGATCAACGGCTCTACGTTGTTTCAACCTGTTTTGTGTTTTTTTCAGAGCAACGAGGAATAAATAGAGTAACAGTATTTCCAAGCTATCAACAAAAGCCTGAAATTAAAAATATGAACAAACAATTCTCAAAAACACCTTGTATTATTATTACAGCTTCTTCGGTTTTCTGAAAATATTTGTGTTATAGGACAAACACAATTTAAGATGAAAGCATCGCCAAGAAAATACTTAATACTCAATGAACGAGCCTGTCAAAACAAACGTGATTCAAAAAATCTGGATAAAAATAACTTTAATTGATGACGATAACAAAGAACTTGTAATCCATTGTGGATTACAAGGGTTCATAAGAAGAAAGCTTAGAAGGTAAACAGATCAAGTGTGTTATCCTCGCGAGGTTGTCAACATTGTGGACAACATTCAATTGTGTTGATAGTCTTGTCAGCTTTGATATAGGCTTTTATACCTACTGAATATACTAAAGAGTACAAACAAAAAAAAAAACTGTCACGTTCTGGTAACCAATATGAATAATATAGATTATAGAATCAGGCGTTACTTTGCGGAAATCCATGACATTAAATGTTATGAAAAATATCTAGTTTTAATTCCGCTACAAAAATCCAGGCTTCATGCAGGATGCAGTCCCACCCTCCCGCCCTCATGCATATGCACATGAAGCAAAGGAAACATGCACATGCATATAATAATAATAATATTTATTTAGACACACAGATATAGGTATACAGTACATGTGAGACTTATAAAGTATGCATAATTTTAGAGACATTGTGTACATATACCTATACAAAATTGTTGGGTGACGCTCCTGCTCTCCTAACTAAATCACTAAGTGATCTGTACCTCGAGCACGAATCACTTTCGAAAAAATATTCGTATCGTCTCCGAAAGCATTTTGTATGGGAACTTGAACAGCGCCTCTGGTGAGCGTAAATTGAACTAATTTTGAGAGCACGAACAAATACGTGTAAATTTCGTATCGTCTTCATACTTCATTCGAAACGTAATTTGAGCCATTTGTATGAAGATAGCAAGCACGAACACAAAATATGACGGATATTTTCGTAACTGTCGAAGGCTGGCTTACGAGTTTTACGAATATTTATTCACTTCAAATTTGACAGTGAGAAAACATTCGTCGGGGTTTATTGTATGGATAAAATTATAATTAAAGTGATTGTGTTGTAGTATTTTGTTAGAAAATGAATGTGTGCTCCAATATTTATTATAATATGAATGCGTGCTGAAACTTGGACGCTCACCAAGCATATAATCCACCGCATGCAAGTTACTCAGAGAGCTATGGAAAGAGCCATGTTGGGCATCTCTCTCTACGACCGGGTGAGAAACACAGAAATTCGTAGAAGAACGAGACTTTTAGACATAGCATGGGTGATAGCAAAAAGAAAGTGGAAGTGGGCGGGCCATATATGCCGTAGACTGGATGGAAGATGGGGAAGGAAAGTGTTGGAGTGGAGACCACGAACGGGAAAGAGGAATGTAGGGAGACAACCGACTAGGTTGACAGACGATCTTGTTAAAATGGCCGGAAGAAACTGGATAGCCATAACACAAAACCGCCAGCAGTGGAAAGATTTGGAAGAGACCTACACTCAGCATTGGGTGACTAAAGGTTGAAGAAGAAGAAGAAGAAGAATGTGTGCTCCAATATTTATTATAATAATTTGATATTTTTCTATTTATGCTGCCATAATTCACAAAAAATAAGCACTTGACATGACAGGATTACATAGATCTTTTAGAAACCGTACCTATCATGTTGCTTCTCAACCATTGCTCGATTCATTGATTGATATTATTGTCATTATTAATAAAATAAATAAAATCATCAAACACAGAACATTCATAAAGTTTTTCTTTATTTTTACAATACATTTTTCATTAAATACCATGACAAAATATGCTCCTTAGCCTATTATCGTCCCATGGCCGCACTAAGGTACTCTGTGTTATTCAATATCGGTCTAGCAATATAACGTGAAAGAACAAACAAACTCATATTTGAATTGACTACTATGGATTTAAAACATTCACACTTAAAAATACAAAATAAACATTTTATTATGGACCACAGTTCAATGTATTAGTTAGGTATTTAGGACCTCAAAGATAGGAATTTCTTCATAATGCAAGCCTTATGGAGAAGTACTGTCTTCTCATTCAAGCTCTTCGCCGAATTTCCAAACGAGAGCCTCGTCTCATCATTGAATATCGTGGGGGATCCTTCCGTTCAACCGGTTAACAGACCTTCTTGATCAGGGTGTCAATTACTTATTTACTCCAGTAGGAATACTTCCGTTTTATCTCAGTTTACTGGAATAGCTTACAGGAAAATAACGAACTATAACAACAAAATCATTGAATATTGATTTGAAACCTCTTGACAACGGAAAGATTTGACAATATAGACATTAGGTATGACACAAGCTTTTTTTTTCAAAATAATATTTTTTTCATGGCTTTTTATTTGTGCCAGTATGACAGATGTTCGTTTAGGAACGCAGTCAAATCAAACACAACGTTTTAGTAATTAGTTTAATTATTATCTAACTGAATATTAACTGTTTCTGCAGTCCCTTTGTATTGCGTCATAAATTGAACAGTATTACAATGTTAAATGCCCTAAAATCACTAATTTTCTAAAAAAAATCCAGTTTCTGAACGAAACATTCATTCAAGTGTACGATCATTCGTTCTATTTCTCCCATCCCTATTTACGTTAGTATGACGTCACCAACGTTTTCGTATCGCGCCCTCGGTACTAATTCGAAAGTGCTTCGTGCTTCCGACTTTCGTTGTATGCCGTTATTGTATCGACGGTACGATACGGTGGCGAGACGAAACCTACAAATATTCGTGCTAGGGGTACTGTATTGAGGAGAGACAGTTTCGACCCCTATTTGGGTATCACAGATTTTTTTTTGTGGTTTGATTGCATATGCATGCAATCAAACCTATACTCTCGAGTATAGGTTTGATTGCATGGCATGTTTTTCCATTTTTCTTGCACGTATGCATATGCATGTGGGCAGGAGGGTGGGTCCTTTGCATATGCATGTGCATGTTTCCTTTGCTTCATGTGCATATGCATGAGGGCGGGAGGGTGGGACTGCATCCTGCATGAAGTCTGGATTTTTGTAGCGGAATTAAAACTAGATATTTTTCATAACATTTAATATTTATGAATAATGATGAAGATAAAATCGATTTTAAAATTCACAATACGTCAAACCACGATATTTTTTATGTAAAATGGGTTTGCTCTTGACCTTAGTCTAGGTCAGGAGTGACTAAGACAAGGTCGGCGATGGAACGAGCTTACCCAGAAGATGCCTGTTCACTCTAACTTTGAAGAGATTAGGGATGTATGCGTTCGGAAACAGACGCAGGCAGAGAGATCCACTCCTTCACTGTTCATGTATATACATTTAAGTGCGTAATAGATTTGTAAATCATTGTTCCTGGGAATTTGCTTGTTGCCATGAGCCTCAAGCAACACTTGCTCGCGCTTCTCGATGCTATCGTTAGGCAGTTAGATCGGGGGCCTTATTCAGAAAGCTTCTTGGCACTCCGTTCTTCTCGCTAAAGGTAAGCGTTGTAGCTCAACTCTGTATAGTAAGTTGGGCTGTTCTTTTTAACCGACTTCCAAAAGGAGGAGGTTCACAATTCGGATGTTCATATTTTCCCACGTTTTTTTTTTTTTTTTGAGATTTTGAGTGGCCCCTCTCTCAGCCCCGTAGGGTTATTTTCTTCTTTTTAGGACATTTAAAAACGTGGGTTTTTAGATTTTTTAAATCTATTAATTATTTTATTATTTTTTTTATGTTTGTTCGGGCATATCTCCGTCGTTTACCAACCGATTTGAAAAATTCTTTTTTTGTTGGAAAGGGTAGGTATACTTCCCGAATGGTCCCATTAATTTTATCGAAATCGGACTAGCACTTTTTGAAAAATCAACAAAAACCTAAAAAGCTTTCAACATTGTCTACACCGATTACTCCGAGGTTTCTGGTCCAGTTTAGATGATTCTTTTTTTGTTCGATACAGTATATCAGCCATTTGGTCCTATAACATTTTCATTTAGTTTGGTGCAGTAGTTTTCATTTTAGCTCATTGTGTAAGAGTACATACATGGGCGATGTTATTACCGATGCTACGGATTACAATATTTTAGTGTACATGTAAGAAAAATTTGACAATAATTTGGGTTGAATATTGAAACTAAAAAGGATAAAATAAAAAACTTTTTCAAAAAAAAAATGTAACCGACTTCCCACAACAAAGTTCAATATAACCTACAAAAAAACTTTTCTTTCGAAAGTCGGTGACAAAAAGTCAATGTATTAAAAAAAGGCACCGACTTTCGAAACAAAGTTTTTTTGTAGGTTATTTTGAACTTTTTTGTTGGAAGTCGGTTACATTTTTTTTGAAAAAGTTTTTTTTTAATAATATTTTTATTGAAAAATGTATAAACGTAAGTAGTGTATAATTGGGGTTTCTGGATCAAAAGAGATCCATCAACCCCAATTATACACTAGTTCAAATATAACATCAATTCAAATACTGTAATTTCATTTATTCAAATACCATAATTTCATTTATTCAAATACAACTACTTACTACAATTTGATACTACCACTTAATTTTAAGTAAATCATATATTCAAATCATCAATTCAAAAACTATTATACCATCTATTCGAATGCTGTTACATCATTTTCAAATAAACTATCTGTTCAAATATACCAATTAGAAACCAAAATAAAACAGTTTTTATATTCTTCTGTCGTACAATTTGATACTACCACTTAATTTTAAGTAAATCATATATTCAAATCATCTTACTCATTTCATCAACATTCAAATATTATTGCATACTTTTTATTCTAATTGATTATTGTTGTAAGAGAACATTCTTTTAATAATTCATTTGCACTGCTAAGAGTCAAACTCTATGACGGAGATGCGTGTATTAATTATATATTCATTTCCTTTGACAGCATTCAAATAAAAACATTTAGGATAGTGTATAGCATGTTGCATCCAAGGATCGTCATAAATCTCCCAATCTTCTATGATACCCCCGCATGAGAAACATGCCGCTTTATCATTAATACTATTTCCACAATAAAAGAATCCAGCGTCAGCCATTTCCATCACTAATCTTTTCTTCGAATTCATCGTCCCCCAGTAGGAACGAAATGAAAATTCACGCATTTTATGTGAGTTATACATATCATATCGAGGTTTGTATTCAGGAAACATTTTCTATTTATTTACATTCTAATTCACTGACACGGATAATTATAAACTTATAATGAGTTAGCCCCGCTATTGTTAGCAACTTATATGTGATTGAAAAGGATTGGGAGGGGATATAAAATTCTTAGTATTTTGCTTATTCTTAATATTTTATCTTAAATAAAATTAAACAAGTAAATAATTATTTTTAAAATTTATTTTCAAAGCACCACTTATTTAAACACAACACATTCTTTAAGGCACAAACATAGTCATGATAAATACAATTATATACATCTTCAGAATATTTATATTGATCATACAAACTTATCAAACTAGAACAACTAAAAAATACTTTTATCATCAATCCACTTTTTTAAACATGTTACATTTTTTAAAGCACATACATTCGAATGATACACACAGCTAAATATATTATTATTACTAGTCATTCCATAATCATCAAATAATTGTTGTAAACTAGGACAGTTCTTATCTTCTAAATTATATACATTATCATGTTTTACAATGTTTTTTAGCCACAACACTTTTTCATATCCTTTAACATAAATGTTTTTACCTTTCAGATAAGGTTCAATATATTGCGGTAATTTTAAATATGGTATAAAACCCTCTTTCCAGAAAATTTTTCTGTTTCTCTCTATCCAATTTACTTGTGATTTTTCTTTTTTTGTAAGATTGTAAAATGGGAATGGTGGTTTGATTAATAATACTATAATTTGATTTCTGAGAGCTATTGCTATTTCTTTCACGATAAACTCGTTACTTTCGGTCTTAAACCCTTGCACATCGACTATGGCGTTCATAACAATTTCTTTACGATACTGCTTAGTGGTTTATATTCAATCAGACGATCGTTGATGATTAGACAATACGCCGATGTATTATCTGGTATATCTTCAGAACTTTCTATTTCTAGTCTCACATCTACAGCTCCAGTTTTCAAGGCTTCGTTCTGTCTTGAGCAATCAATTACAAATAAAGGAGCCTTTTCTTTAAATTCATACAAATCAAGCATCGGGTCACACCGGGTGTTATAATAAGACTGACGGAATTGGGTAAACATTTCATATAATATACAATATTTGTCTTCAGAAAATTTTACACTAACCGATTCGTATGGATAATATTGAGAATTTAAAAAAAGAGTAACATTAGTTATTTTACCATGGTCAAATATTGAACAGTCTTTAGTTTTCACATTTTTTCTATTTGTCTGCAAACCAAAGACCACATACCTTGGTTTTTCGAGTTGTGACGCAGTCTTCACAACCCAGGAATGTTTTGTAGTTTTAGGTAATAAAGGGTATTCGTACAAGTCCCAATTTCTAAAAGCTATTTGAATAGGACGATCCTTTTCTAAATATTTAAGCAAAGTTAATCTTGCCCGATCTGAAACTTTTATATGAGGTACACGCCATTGCACTCTCTCTATACTTAGTTGAATGGAGTCATTATTATCATCAAGTTTAACACTGTTGACATTCGAACTGCTTCTATTGAGTATAAGTTCATGTTTACAGTTAATCATAATTTTATTATAATCTTCCGCAAATCCCAAAACTTTATTCAGCGGTATAAGGGCACTAAAAATACCATCATGATCATTAACTCCTTTTAAATTCCAACCCCAAATAGCAGCAGCCTTACTTTCTCCCTCGCTCATAGACAGATATGATTTTAGAGTGGTAGTAATACCTGCATTTTTTATGCGGTCTATCTCAACACCGTTAATTTCATATCGAATGTCTTGAAATAGGAATGATATATGATTATTAGTAAAATTAACTTTCTTTCGTGTTAGTTTTCCTGATGCATCTTTCGAAGCCACAGCGGCTCGACCTTCAATGTAAATGTAGCTGGCTGCAGGTAATACGTACAAATCTTGCTGATGTATGGGTATACGTATTTCATCATTTTCATTAAAGCTGTTGCTATAAGGATTATAAGTATGAATTTCATAACTCACTATAGAGTTATCGAATTGTGGTAAATCATTCACCTGAAGAATACTCATAATTTAAATCCCAAAGCTCGAAGAAATAATTTGTTATCTTTAGTTAGTTTTTTTATTGTTCGTATACGAGTATGTCTTCGTCTTCTGACTGCACGAGAACGAGTAAAACTATTAATTTGGGCAGATGATTTTATATTATAAACTATCATTATTTTTAAATCTAATCGACATTCGTCTCTTCTAACAGATAATGTTAAAGTGTTGTCTTATGAGTACGACACGTAACATTTAAACCATTTTTTATGTTAATTGATGACTTGATAAAACCATGATTTTTCCAAAACTCGTTAAGAAATTTAATGCATAAATGTCCACAATTGAATAAATTGTTATTTTGAAAATTATTGTAATTATAATTGATATTACCAGTACCTACATAGCGAACAAATTCTATTGGAGGTTTCAAGTTACCGTAACTATCAAAGTATTCAATATATTCATTTAAAATTACATAGGCTACCCAATGTGTACCAGAATTTTTAGAATTATCTAAATTTATTATTCCACACTCTTTTAAAAACGGAGACTTCGGTAAGGTATCCCTCATAAACACTCCCCGAAAATATGGAACGTCTTTAGTAAAATATATGATATCTATATTAGTAAGAGCACGATTAGGTAGCCTATCATTTAGTTTTTTTTTTTTAAATTTGTATATATTCCAAGTCCATCCTTGTACCGTTTTAGCCGCAATCCATTTCCAATACATACACCGCCTGAATTCTTATTATGACTTTTCATTTCTTCTAAACGCTTTTTTGCAACTCTATAATTATTCATTTATGGTTTTGACGATTCCAGCA
This sequence comes from Agrotis exclamationis, assembly GCA_950005045.1. NCBI lineage: Eukaryota > Metazoa > Arthropoda > Insecta > Lepidoptera > Noctuidae > Agrotis > Agrotis exclamationis. The sequence continues at coordinate 25,545,993 of OX465417.1, read as the reverse complement.
ATTCCACTTGCAATACTGCCAGCAGCAGACAAACCAGCAAATATAGGTATTAAAGGTAGAACACCGCCAGACTTAGGAATTGGTATGATACGTGGAACCTTGGTGGATGAATCCTGATTCAACTCTCTAGCAGCAGCGTAGGCCAATTCTATTAGTTTTTTTCTACACTTTGGTTTAATTTTCTTAATGCATTTTTTGGTGTGGGTTACTAAACTTTTAAAGTTTTTTTTTAGTCCAGCTCCAGAACTTACTTTCGTTAGCATTATATTATTAACTAAATTGGCAGCAAGTTTTTCTCCTGTACTTGCATCGAAAGATAAAGCACGCTTTTTTGCCATTTTTAATAAAATTATATCCGCTTTATGACGATCTATCAAACTTTTGGAATTATTATATGCAATATCGTGATGTTTACAATATTCGTCTAATTTGTTTACACCCCTATCACCTCGAGCCAATCTTTCACGTAATCTTGTTCCTGGGCCACAATAATTATATCCCGGTAAATGGAGCTCAAATGGTAAATTATTAATTAAATTATTGACAAGTCCTTCTCCTTTCATGCATACAAACAGAATGGAACCATTATCATAGAGCATGTTGTTATATTAATAAACCACTCATAAAACATTTGTATCACTAATCCAACTATTTTCACTGGAGGATAATCCCAACCATTTCACGAAAACTTTTCTGCCTTTTCGTCTCAAAACTTTTTCAACAAGGTAAATGTCAGGATGTTTAGTTTTTTGTAATTCTTGTTCATAAAATGCCCCTAAAATTGGTTGCTCTTTAACATCTTGTAATAAATATGTTGCAGGATTTGTGTTTTGAACTTTACTGATCTTAAATATCTCTGTAGACCAATTAGGAGTGTAACCTTTCTCAAAACAACCTTTATGTTTACTTATTCGTACAAAATCACCTGCCTTAAACTTACGACGTTTTGTTTTCGTTCCATTTTGATTGAAATATCTCCGTAGCAGTTTAATTTTATTGCTATGATTCACTTGAACGGGGGGTAAACCAATGGTTCTGTGTATGGTATGATTATATCTATTAATGATATTTGGAAGTGTCCCGTCCATCCATTTAAAATTCCCTTTGAAACTAAATTCCTTGAAAAGCTTACTTTTTATCGTCCTTATTAACCGTTCTACAATTGAGGCCTTTTTCGTGGAATAAGTGCAGTAGTGGTTGATAGAATAATTTATTAATATTTTTTTAAAACTTTTATTGTAAAATTCTTTTCCTTGATCTGTTTGCAAGTTTCTAGGGATACGTTTTTCTTTACTCAATAAAGTATTGAAAGCCTCAGATACAGTTTCTTTATTTTTTTGTTTAAGTGGAATAGCCCAAGCATACTTAGAGAATCCATCAATGATGACTAAAATATATTTGTAGTTTTCGTTAAATTGGCTAAAACTTTGCATATCCATTAAATCAGCTTGCCACAGATCGTCGATATCTTTTAATATTACATGTCTTCGTTGGAAATTTATTCTTGCATTTCTATGAATTTCGTCTATAATTTCTCTTTTCACTTTGCTCATTCTTTCGACTATCACTTCTGAATTACAAAATTAGACTAAGTCAGTTTATATGATAAGCCCTTTTTATTCTTGTATTACACCCGCTTCTTTTAGCTCTTCAATAATTGATAAAATTTCGTTGTCGAGATTAGTATTACCTGCAGTTTTAGAAGCGATCAAAAGTTTAAGCCTGTCCACTAATTCATTAGGATCATCCCAATAAACAAGTTCAGTATTTTTTTTATATTTTTTAAGATACGGTAGACCAGCGCCTTTTTTTTGCCTAGATTTAACTTCTGTAGGTTCTTGTAAGCATTCATAAGATTCAGAAAATAACGGTTTGATCACCTGAGAATATTTTAGACCTTTATCACCTTTTATTTGACCTGCAGGGTTAAAGTCTCTTTTATGAGCATTCGTTGCGAGGAGTATTTCTTTGTAAACCAATTTATCTTTTAAAGTGACCAAACATAAATCAGGTTTTTTGCGAAGCAATAGTTCTTTTAGACCAGGTGTTATTTTATACTGTTTATTAGCTACACGAATGTTGTACACTTTACTAGAGTTCTCATATGTGGTAGATAAATTAACTATTGTATTTCCAATCATATGTTTGTTATTTTCACTACGTATACCAAATGGTATATTCATATCTTCGTATATTTCAATGATATCTTCTTTTTTCAACGACGTGTCATTATCTTTTTCTGATTCATTATCTCCTTCATCTTCCGAATAATAATTTTCTATGGAGCTTGACTCATTAGATGATTCATGTTTGTACATATCAGATTTATCATGCAAAAATATTTTTGAACCTAAATCAGTATGTTTAATTCGGTTATCATAGGTATCTTCTTTTTGTATTGTAGAAATTTGCTTGTTAGCTACGATTGCATTAAGAGGGTCTGCGAGAGGCTTAAAAAAATACTTCAAATGAGTGTCGGCATTAAACTCATAATCTTTAATTTGTTTCACTTTTTTCTTTATAGTGTCCGCAGACTTTATCAATTGATCTGTAATGTTGTGGTCCATTATACGACTTATACTGAGAAGTATTTATGCACAAATGATATATATTTTTTTGCACTCATAATTTATATAACCATTAATCACAATAAATAAAGTTGTCAAATGATTGTCTATATCTGCCTTTGTTTAATTCACAATCCTTATTAATAGTCAAAAAAATCATAAGGATGTATCCAGATTTTAGAACACAGATCTTTGAATTTGGACCACTGTATATCAGAACTAACATGTTCATTGTATATATGTTTCATGTTAACTTCATCCTGCTTGAAAATCATTAAAAAGTTAACATTGTCACGTAATAACTGCTTTGGTATTTTTGAATAAGTTTGAGATAGATAAAAACAATCTATACCTCTGTGTCTGCCCATTGTAAAATAATTTCGTATGTTAATTTGCTTTTCACAAACCACATCATCAAAAATAATAACAGAATTCGGCAATGCATCGTTAGGATGAATAACTTCGTCATCAGAATTGAATATAAAAAGTTTTACTTCTGGCACTCTTTCTAAGATCTGTTTTAGAAAAATATATTTTGGCTGAAAGCTAGTCTTGGAATACAAGTAAACATTTTTAAATTTTAAACCATTTTCATGGATTAATAAACTAATCATGACGTTCGTTTTCCCACAATTCGAGGGACCACATATTATACATCTTATATTATTCGGCAGAAGAACACTATGCTTTGCGTGTAACTTATTTTCTTCTATATCAATATTTTTAACTTCTAATGAAACTGGTTGCTTGACCCACTTCATGTTTGTATCTGTTGGAAAAATAATATGTTCTAGTATTTATAATGCTTATCAGTTTTCAAGAACACTAAGTAATTAATCAGATCAGAGTTCTTTTAGCTTTGGTTTCGTCGAATAAGTTGACAAATCAATAAAATGATAGTATATACTTATAAAATAGCTATACAGGAAAGGGTTACAAATAAAACAGCAAATATAGAGTTAAGGTAAATATGGATGTATTCAATAACAACATAATATTTTATTCAATTTATATAATGATTGACAATTCTCATATTTAAATTTACCATTTAATAAGTTTACAGTTAATGTATATTGAATTAACATATGTAATCACAATGACCCCAAGGTACAGTATTTATTTGATTTCCCAGAACATGCCTTTTATCGTCTATCCTGTTTAAAACTACTTTATTTACTTCTTGTGAGAACAGCACATGCTTCATTGATTTTATCATATTCATCTTACGCTTTAATGTTAAGTTTTTAAATAAAACATCTTTATAATTTGATGATTTTAAACATCTTGTTACAGGCTTTGTTACGCCTTTAGCCTTGTTTATTTGTGTATTTAATGATTTAATGCAATATAGCTTTGCTCTTAAGCCGGTAAATTCGGTAATTGGGTCACCTCCTAACTCATCCTTAAATAAACCAGGAATTTTTTCGTTCACCTTGGGAATAAAGTAATGATTATTATTTTCAAAATTACTTGTATCAAATTCTGATAAATTATCACGCATGTCTTTATAAAAGTCTTCGGTCTGTATTAAATACAACAAACTATCAGTATCAGTGTAACATAATTTAGCTTTATCACCATATTTATTCTTAATGAAATTATAATGATAATTGTATAAATGGCACTTGGAGAATTCTAGCACCGCAAATCCAATATATATCGGTCTGTCTAAAACAAGTTTCATGGGACTCAGTTGTATGGCTATAAAGTTTTCATTAAAGATAGAAACACTTTTTAAATTAGGTTTTGTGATTAATTTCTGAGCACCTACTGTTTTATTCGTTTTATTCCAATCATCACTCCATTTAGACACTAATTTAACTTCCACTTGCTTACGCTTATTTTCAATAGTTTTGCCAAAAATTGAGTTATTTAAAAGCTTAAAAAAATCCCTTTCGAATGATGTTGAAGCTGCTTGTCGTAAGCTAGTATTCAAGTCTATATACTTCTTCAAAAAATATTCTTGTTTAAAATAAAGGATTCTATGAATTTTTTTTAAAACTAGGCCATTTTTAAGACATGCTTTTAAATGAGCATAGTGAATGATGTAGTTATATTTATCATACAAATTTGCAATTAACTTTGGTGTTTTCCCCCCAATAGGTATGAATTTCTCAGGAGCAAAAGGCAAGTCGCTATGTGAATTATGTAAATGATCTGGATACGCTAAATCTACTTCTAAAATGTAACCGTACTCACCATTATCAGGAACATCAAACAAATTAAAATTTTCGATATCATTCTTTTTCATGAATTTAAAGTCTGATATTGGTAATTTTTTAGTCATAGCATATCCATAAAGATTATTGCAGTCTAAATATATCAAATATGTTGATGGTTTAGAACTATCGAAATGAGGTAAATAAATGTTATTGGCTTCAGCATATCGGTGAGAGCACTGAGCTAATCCTCCACGTATTCCTTTTTCCAACATTTCATAAATTTCTAAATCATTAATCAATTCTAACTTAGCACCTGTGTAAAGGAGCATAGCGTCCCAACTCAATCCAGGTGAAGTCACATAATACGCAGGATCGAGTTTGTAGTGCAGCAGACAAATATCTCTAAAATTTTCAAATATGTCACATAATAATAGTACATCACACTTTAAATACAAGTCAGTATATTCACCAAGAGAACTAATATCAAAACATTTCCACACAGTTTGGGCATGTTGATATTCAGTATCTGTTATATGTTTCATTTGTAAAGTGTTATAAAAATGATTCTTTGGTGGAAGCTGTGTTTCATTATATGTTTGCCATGAACAAATGTACTCATACGGATATATACCTTTGCTTCGCAGTAAATTTAATTGGCTTTTATCTGGGAAATGTGATGATAAATGAATAAAATCGCTCTCCGTTAAACTTTTACTCAAATTGTCAAGACTTGAACTAAGAAATTGAAATGAATCTATAAATTTAATCTGTATAGGTTTACATCCTGCCCCGGTTTTAATTATTTTAGTTATGCTTATATATTTTTCTTTTGTTTTTGGTATAATTTTTATCTCGCCATCATATTTCGACAATTCTGTAATAAATATATGGGAATCATAACCAGATAAGTTATGAAAGATAACAGGTATAAATGAACACACTCTATAAATTAAATTGCAATGTGAATGCGCCGCGCCTCTGTACTCAGATGTAATATGATCATGATCACAAACTTTATCATCAAATAATAAATGATTACAGATATGGCATGTAGTTGCTTTGTTGTAATTATCAGTTTGCTCTCTCGTCATAGATCTCATGGGTTTCTTAGTCATTAAAATTTTGTGAATTAACTTAGCTTCTTGAAATAATCTCTTAATAAAAACTTTTACACAGTCAGGTCCTCTATATGTTACGAATTTGTTCAAGCTACTGTCATGTGAGCAACATACATAATATGCAAAACAAGACGGTTGATGTAATTTATTTTTTATCGTACTTTTATCATTATGTTTTTCTGTATAATTTAATAGTATACTTTCAAAGTCAGCATAAATCACAAAGTTAATTTTTTGCTTTCGCTCATAATTTTTGAATTGTAATGTATTGTTTTTATCAGGCAGTATGGTTAAAATTTTGGAACAACTATGAGAATGATACTTTGTTTCAGTAGTAAAAAATTGCAAACATGTTTCACATAAATGCATTTGACCTTTATGACATGTAACTTGTCTTCGCACTAAGCGTAAAAGATTTTTTATCAAGCAATAATGACCTTTATTTTGTTTTTCAAAATACAGTAAGTTAATATGTTTATCTTTCTTACAATTCGTCACATAAAGAGGGCCAGTTACAGTACATCGTTCATCTAATCCATAAATATTAATACTGAACTCACAATTATTATTTTCAAACAACTTGATGTCTTTAGGTAAAGGTGGAAATGAAATTCCTTGTATATTAAATATTGAACTAAAGTGTGGATAGGAGTTTGTTCTACAGACATTATTTTTTGCTGGAAATAATGCTGCGACAATACTCCATAAAAAACAGTATTCATCATTATTCTGTATATTCAAACAACTCTTTGTGTTTTTAATTACTTCTGGTAGCTCTAAATAAGTACCGCCCCGCATGGGGGAATATTTATTAATATTCATTTCTAAATGACTTATACAGACAAAAGACCATCCAGATTCACAATGTTCAAATTCAGTAAGTTTTCTTTTAAATATTTCTATTATATTCGACAGTAAATTATTATAGTCAGTACTGCTGTATATAGTTTCATATTTGGTATTAAATGACTTGAGCTGCTGCTCACTTAATTGTGGTAGTAAAAAGTAAGCAAACAATTCGAAATTAACTTTAATACAGGTATGTTCCAATAATGATAACTCAATGATTTTCAAAACATCTTTTCGCTTATCCTCCAAGAACGCCTCTAGTATGAGGTACTCGTCTTCTATTGATGGGTTTAAGCGATAAGTCATGATTCTATTTTTAAATGCTGTAGCTACAATATCAACATTTTCAAACTTTGACTTTATTAAGGAATTCGATTTATGGATATTCGTTCTCTTATGATATCTGTATTTATGTTCGGGGATCTCAATTTGACATTTATCACAATGAATATACTTTGATAAACAATTTGGCTCATAAACATTCGTATTGTATTCATTCTCTGGGATATCAATTTGGCATTTATAATTATTAATATCTGAATTTGCTGACGACCCATCACGGGGGGTGTAACTGGAAAAAAAAGTCACAACATTTTTATATTATAGTTATTTATTGGGATTAAATGTGATTACAAAATACTATCTTAAAATAAACTCATGCTATATAATGATTATAATATGTGGTATAGCATAGATCTTATAATTTAAAACAAATAGTTTTAGTAGCTAAGACTATTGGTACGAGCTTATAAAAGTAGGAGCACATTTTTTAAACTCCTTCCTGGCGCTTGTTATGTAGGCGTTTAGGCGATGCCAGGACTCCGAATCTTCATCGCATTTGTTTTTAATTGTGATTACCGAGTGCCGCCACCTATTTACTGGTTGGACCCTCTCTATTTCATCACATTTATATACTTTGAGTTCTATATAGAACTCACCTCTTTTTTGCTCGTTCATTTGTCGCGAAAATCCGTTCGCCAGTCTCCTCGTGATGTACGAATATATTGGTGGAGTCTTTTTGTCCACAACAATATCAATTTCATCATCGTCAGAGTCGCTCCCAAACAACTCGCGAGCAGTTGACTTGGTGGCAGGAGTGATTGGGTGAATGGTTGGCTTACTTTTCTTACTCGTAGACGGCTGGGAGCTGCTCGCTGACGAAGGCTTGCGCTTTTTGTTCTCCTTCAGCTTGGTTTTCACCGGTGCATGCTCCTCATCTGCCGATTCGTCCTCTGAAGGGAAAATATGGTCAGCGGTGTTCTTGGACCTGTTGTAAATAAAAACAATCAATTAGTATAGTAACAATATTTATTTGTTTTAAATTATGTAGACGACACTAAGTGCATGAATTTATTACTTGAATGAATGAATGAATGAATATTAAAAAGTATGAATCAATGAACAGTTTTAATTTTTATAGATGAGAGACTCGCTAACTTATCTGAATTATTGAAGAGGTTAATGAATAACTCTAAATACATGAATGATCGAATAGTGAATTAGGGTGGATGACAAATGTACTGCATTTCTTATCCAGTTTAATTCTTCAAGAAACTTTAACAGATAACACAGAGTAAATTTACATTGAAAAGTGAGTAGATACTTACATTTTAGAAGATTGACGTTGATTTGGTAGTAGAAAAACTGTAAGATGTCACTGCTCCTAGCTGAAGTTTTGTTGTGATCCAGCTTCTGCAGGATGCACTCTTAAATAGTGGTAAATCCACGTCACGATATCCCATATAAGGAATAGGGACACGCGTTACTAAAATGCTTTATCAGCCCTAACACCAAATATGTAATAGTTTACGTTGTAGAAAAATATCTTGCTAAGCAATAAACATCGAGATCATGCTAATTTGAACTTTATCTTCATCATAAGATACTTAAATTCGCTAACTGTATTGACTTTTAAGTCACCAGTTCACAGATAGCGATGCAGTGCGATAGCGTTGCGGTGACGTTTTGTATTGTTCAAATCAGTATGAGCGCGGTCATACATGATGTGGACATAGAATAATAATGATACAGTAGATTAACTGAGTGTGATCTTAACCTACGGTCGCTTGGTAGATAAATCCGCGTGCGTAACTGCCGTCCAATCGAACAACTGTCTACCGGTATACACTGAGATTTCGAGGCGCATCGTTTAGGCCGTTTTCTATGAAGTTAAACTACTGTATCGTATCTGTCCAGGAACTCCCCAGCATTTGACCGTCACCACGACGCTATCGCACCGCACCGCTGTCTATTTACCGCTGGCTTTATATTATGGTATGCATTTAATTGTAATCTGAAACGGTATAGCATCGTATTGTCTCGAATATATAAATTACGCTGACATATGTATAATAATATTTTCACAGCAATTTTGAACTTTATATTCATTAAAAAATATTTATTAGAATCCTATAAAAAGGATAAATTATCTTGAAAATTCAAATATTATTTAGTTTCCTACCACCAAGCGCCGGCAATCAACGAGTAATAATAATTATGTCTGTGAGTATTAATTGAATTATTTTTTAATATTTGATTTAATTGCAAAGTTTAACTTGATTTAATGACAGATTGAACCATCAGATTATTGACTTTAATAGTGGAATGCCTACAATATTATAATGTATAATATAACACTCAATTCCATCACTCTTCCATCATACGAATTAAAATATTATGTAGACCTTTTAAGGTAGTTTTTATTTTTTAAACTTAGTTCTTATTATTTTTTAGTTTAAAGCAAAACACGAGAATAGTTACGTTGGTAGAGTGGTTGATAAGTGGTGGTATTCGTCAAAAGCCTTGGGTTCGATTCCCTAGCCAAGTTAGAAGCCAACAATTAGGCACACACGGCTACATATCAAGCTACACATTTCCGTACTGTGAGAGGTCAGCTTATACCGGAAATATACCTATAGCTTGATATTATGTAACCGTGTATAAAATGTGGGAATATTTATCATTTGATAATACTATTGTTTGAATAAAGAGTTAAGAATTATCTAGGTTTATTAGACAGTCATACGTTTTTATCATTTTAAAATAATGTATTTTGTTTCAGATACCGGATTGGGTTTATTCACCAATTTCACCTCCATTAATGATAGAACCTGATGTGATTGATAAAGTCGTAAATTATTTGGATGAGGAAGAACGACAACGAACCCCATGTGTTCCAAATACAACTAATAATAAGGAGTTGTTAAGTTTTTACAAAACGGTTTCGACCGGTGGCACAAAAGTTATACGGATCGAAATTTACGATGCAAACCAATTTCAAAGTAATTCTATGTGCCATTGCAGTGCTGAAATATGTGTGCAGCATATTGTAAAGAGCATTTACACTGATAACATCTACTTACGTGTCAAAGACATGCTACCATATTTAAACAATACTTTTTATCAATCCTTGTAAAAAGAAAAAAACGGATCACCTACAAAAACACCTGGGTCACCTACCTACTACATCTGTTGATTCCAAATTATTTTGTTTAATTAATTCTAATTATCTTTTTTATTTAAGTTGAAATTATATGAACTAATAAATACTTGCTTATTCATTGCAATAACGTAGTTTCATTTACAACATTCACGTGTTTAGTCATTAAAGCAAACATTGTGCTATAAATATCAAGTAGCAACAATGCTCGTCTCATTTGTCATATCATAACACACTCTGTTAAGAACACATGTAAATGATAAAAAATAAATCAATTAGAACAGAAAGGATGAAATAATATTTAAATGTTGATGAAATGAGTAATAAAATTGAGATTGACTGGTTGTCTAGTTCACAAAATATTGATCGATTAAATAATTGGGGTATCTAAAATAAACATTGATTTTTAAAAGCTGTTTTATTTTGGTTTCTAATTGGTATATTTGAACAGATAGTTTATTTGAAAATGATGTAACAGCATTCGAATAGATGGTATAATAGTTTTTGAATTGATGATTTGAATATATGATTTACTTAAAATTAAGTGGTAGTATCAAATTGTAGTAAGTAGTTGTATTTGAATAAATGAAATTATGGTATTTGAATAAATGAAATTACAGTATTTGAATTGATGTTATATTTGAACTAGTGTATAATTGGGGTTGATGGATCTCTTTTGATCCAGAAACCCCAATTATACACTACTACTAACGTATAGTCAAACAAACGAATAACAAAGACCGTGGGTTGCAAGTATAATAAGGATAGCATATAAAATATTCACAAAGCAGAAGAATTAAAACATGACATCATGAATTAATAATTCCATTTGTGTTAAAAGTTACTCCAAACACATGACATATTTAATAAAGTCCATTAAAACAGTTGACTTAGCGGGCATTAGAAAAGATAGAAGATGTATGAGGTTACAGACTCTCGAAAAACATATTTTATCAACGGGAGGAACCAGAAAAGCTCTTAAAGAATTGCGTGAATCAAGTCCATGGATACCAAATTTAAAAAATAACCACTACAGTATCACAAATCGAAAAGACATCAATAAAGTAGCTACAAATTTCTATCAAAACCTTTACTCCAGTAGAGATACTGTAAATCAAGATAGATATGCAAGTTTAATAAGCACTCCCTCATTATTAGAGTCAGAACCTGAAATCCTACCCAATGAAGTTAGACAAGCCATACTAAGCCAAAAACTCGACAAATCGCCAGGCCCTGATAAGATTACAAATGAGTTACTGAAAGGAACCCAGGAAGAATTGATTCCTATACTGACAAAAATCTTCAATAACATTTTACTATCAGGATGCATTCCAAAAGAATGGGAAACGTCACATATAATTCTAATACACAAGAAGGGCCCAAAAGAAGACATTGAAAACTACAGACCAATAAGTTTGATGTCGAATATTTATAAAGTCTTCTCAAAGGTTATCCTAGGACGAATAAGCATTGCCTTGGATGAAAATCAACCCATAGAACAGGCCGGCTTCCGGAGGAACTTCTCTACAATCGATCATTTACATACAGTGAAACAAATTATGGAAAAGTATAAAGAGTACAACAAACCTCTTTATATGGCCTTCATCGATTACACAAAAGCCTTCGACAGTATCAGTCATGAAGCCATATGGGTAAGCCTGGAGTTGCAGGGGATCCCTATGTCATACATTAAAATCATTAGAAACATATATTCTCACAGTAAAGCAAGAATTCAACTGGAAACGCTTGGAGATACTTTTAAGATTGGTAGAGGAGTCAGACAAGGGGACCCATTATCCCCTAAGCTTTTCTCTGCGGTTCTGGAGAATGTGTTCCGGAAGTTGGATTGGGACCAATATGGCTTACACATAGACGGAAGGAAACTTAACCATCTAAGGTTTGCAGACGATATTGTCCTATTTGAGGAAAACCCACATAACCTAGGGAAAATGATTGAGGACCTGAACAAACAAAGTGAGAAAATCGGACTACTCATGAACATTAACAAAACTAAACTATTAACCAACCGGGACAACTTCGAAATCAAAATAAACAACCACCCTCTCGACTATGTAGAAGAATATATTTACTTAGGACAAATCATCTCACACAAAGACCAATCCACTAAGGAAATCGACAAAAGAATAGCTAACAGCTGGAAGAAATACTGGTCGTTAAAGGAAGTAATGAAATCCACGGAACTAAGCACGGGACTGAAACGGAAAGTTTTTGATGCCTGTATCCTCCCTTGTCTTACCTATGGCTGCGAAACCTGGTCCCTCACTAAACATCAAAGAGACCGACTAATAAACTGCCAAAGAGCTATGGAGCGGAGCATGATCGGTATCAGAAAACAGGATAGGAAAAGAAACACCTTTATTAGATCAATAACTAAAGTTACAGATGTGCTGGTAAAGATAGACCAACTAAAGTGGAGATGGACGGGCCATATAATGAGAAGTACTAATGATAAATGGAGCAAGATCATTACTGACTGGTACCCTAGAGATGGTAAAAGGAACAGAGGAAGGCAAGGGAAGAGATGGGAGGATGAGTTAAAGTTAACAGCTGGTCCCAACTGGAGAAGAGTAGCCAGAGACAGAAAGCAATGGAAGATGTTAGAGGAGGCCTATGCCAAAAGGCACACTGAACTAAGAGACATACTTTAAGGAAAAAAAAAAAGAAAAAAACGTTAAATAGTTCAGGATAAAAGGCTCATTGATTGATTGAAAACAGTTGACTTTGAAGTCTGTTTGTAAAATACTTCCCAAATGAATAATTATTATTTGCTTTCTTTGATTCCAAAAACAAGCCCCATAATTTAAATTCCTCTTTTACAAATTGTTGGACTCAATCGGAAGCTTCCAGTTATTCGAAATTAAGTACAAATGAGATATGAAATTTATTAATTGTGGCCGAAGTTTGGTCGATCGCCAGAATGTTAAAATATTGGACTGAAGCCAGCATTGGAAGTTACAATCATTGCTTCCGTCATTATTGTTTCTGTGAATATGTTCTGTACGGTATTCGGTGTATTGGATTCTGTGCGTGTACTGGAAAGAACTGGTGGCCTGCCACGAGCTCTTAACGCGATCCAATTTACGCTCAGGGAACGTGATGGCGCTAGACGACTTGTATAGCTCTGTCTCTTTCCCACAGCCTAAACTGGATCGCGTTAAGGTGAATGCTCCAGGGTAGCCCGCGAAATTCAAATTTTCTTACGTTATTTGCAAGCCAGTGCTAGGTTGTATGTTGATCAAAATATTGTTCACGGCTGTAAGACGTATGTAGTTACAGAATTATAATCAACAAAATCATCATTACAACGATCTAAGTTCATAAAGCTCTAGAAATGACTGTTTTATGTTATTTTTTTGTTCCTACGCCTTTATGAACTTGGAGGGTTGTATTGGTGATTTTGATGACAATAATTCTGTAACTACATACGTCTTACAGTCGCGAATAATATTTTGATCAACATACAACCTAGCACTGGCAAGAAATTTTGAATTTCGCGGGCTGGTTGGAGCATTCCCCTTAAGAGCTCGTGGTAAGACCTCTGGTCATAAATTATGAAGAGGAACTATCAACTTCGACCTTAGGATCACAGTATTATTCTATGAAAAAAAAAAATCCGTGGTTTTGTTCACGTGGTACTTGAAAATTATCCCACAGGAACTTAATACCGAGATAAAAGATACCCTATGTATTATTCCAGATTATAAGGTTCTTTATGCCTAATTTCATCAAGTTCCGTGTATCCGTTCCATTGGGATTGAGTAACAAATATACATCCATCTATTTCATCTGTAGCGAACATAAATAAATTTGTAACAAATAAATAACGAGAGACATAATTATATAGATTACTAGAGAAACTAAAAACCAAAATACCGTCCTCTGTGAGCTTGTAACATATTGTAAAAAAAATCTGATAATGTCGGGTAGAAAGCCCACCAGACACACCCGTCTGGTCGAAGTTACCCTTGTCAATGGAGTGTCGAAGAACTTTAAAACCAGATCCTACTGTAACCCTCATACATCCATCTATCCAAACTTTCGTACCTATTCACACTCTAAAACAAGAAATAATATTATCTATTGCTGATATATTTGGATAGAGTACATTAGATTTTTATGTTGGACCGATGAAGTTTTTTTTCGCTATTTATTAGTGATCCAAAATATACAGTCAATTTAAATTTCAAAGCATACCCTTAACTTTTAATATCACCTAACGTTTCTACACACTGCACCGTAAGACATTAGGAATTTAATTCTGAGCTGAATTCGCATAAGAACTCGAATTCAAATGTCAAAAACAAAATTGTTCCTTTCAAATATTCCAATTCGAATTCGTATTCCCAAATTCAATTCACCAAATACTTCACATACCGCAATCAAAGCCACATCTGTAGACTCCTGTAGTTCTAAAAATCTTTCCAGTTCGACGTTTGGCTAAATAAATCTAGTGAAACCGTAATCCACAGATTTTCTTTTCCTCCTCGAAATTTTACCTCTTACAACGTCTCAATGCCTGATGGAACATAAATCAATATGGCGCTGGAAACATCAACTTGGTACAAATAAATATGATTACTAAAGGCACTGCAGTTTGTACTTCAAAAATTTTGCCACAGGTAAACGTTTCTGATTCGGTTACGTCGCTGCAAAATGTTTTAGTGAAGAAGTAAATAAGTCTTGTTGATGTTTGTTCAAAACTGGTGGTTAATGATGCTGTATGGTTGAAAATTTACCTTTCAAGCTTTGCAGTACAGTCTATATTTGAATATTACGTGTGCAGATGTAGTCATGTTTTTTGCATGAATACATTACACGTAAGAAAAGATTTCAAACATTGTTAATACGCTCCAAATGGCACCCTAGTATCCAAACGACTGCACATTAACAGCAGTAAATCTCATAATTACATATACTCGTATTTAATTAAATAACACAACTGAGAGAAAACAAAGAAAATATATAAGTGTAATAATAACACAGTCGCAATTTTAAACCCACGACATCACAGAGCCACATGGCTCCAAATAGTGCTAACACACTTACTTTAATTAATGTTGAAAGTTTCTAGAAAATTCTAAGAATTTCGTCGAGAGAACGGGCGTGCAGAGTGCCTTATGTAATACTTTGATTAATGTGAAACTCGCGACAGTTTGTGAATTTCTCACTCCAAGAACTTGTATGCTTCTAATTAATAATGTACCACTTACAAGCAAATTTTGTGAAGCTCGTTGCTATAAAAGCCGTACCAATCAATCTTCACTGTTTTTTTTTATTAAATATTATAATTATGCCGATTCGGTAGGTTCATACCGATATGAAAAGGTGTATCCCATTTGTTAATTCAGGTTATTTAATAGGTATATATGACCTTTCTAAGTTCCTGACCGAAATCCATTAGGTGCGTCCACACAGAGCGCGCAGCCTCGCGAGGCATTTGCTGGGCGAGGAAATTGACAAGCGAGGCGGCTCACTCTGTGTGGATGCGTCTATTGTTTTTCGACCGAGGCACGAAACAGTATACGCGAGCAAAACAAAAACCGACTCTGGATGGTTCGGGCGCTCGGTCGCTCGACCACGGCAGCGCTATCACTTGCTTCGCCCGAGACACGTCCACACCAACCGAGTAGCTCCGCGCAGAAAATGCCTCGCGAGGCTGCGCGCTCTGTGGTGATGCACCTATTCAGCTGTTTTTGCGTGAAAGAGTAACAAAAATCCATCCTTTTGATAGACTAAAGAAGAAGTTGACTTCAACATAGCTGGGAAAAGTCTAGGCAGATGCAATAGAGTATTAAAAGTTTCAGACAAAAGCTGGCTTCAGGGCACTGGATTCGATATGCTAGGAGCAAACGTCGACCGAATTTTGGAATTTCGTACAAAGGCCTTGCCAATTAACCTCGATATTCCAATTACTGGAAAATATCGATATCGTAATGGTTTTCGGGATCGGTTGTCAAGCTTTCGGCACTGACATACAGATTTCTATGGCAACGAGAACCAACCTGGTATTTAATGATCCTTGGCGGTCCATGTGTTGATTAGACTTTTACGAGTATGTATACTGGAACAGTATTGACCAAGAGGTAGTGGGTTCGTATCTAAACTCAAATTAATACATAAACCTTAAAACCACAGCACTCCTTTTATTGGGCAGTCATGCAATTTGATTAAACTGCACAGCAATACAAAAATTCAAAGATATATGACAACTAACAACTAGCACAGAGCACACACATGACAGATTAAAGCTCATTCTTCTCGTGAAGAGAAAGCATAATTTATGATCTTCCACTTAGCCTATATTACGGACATATAGGCTAAGTGGCTTTACGAAAAGATTTCGAAGATAATGCAGTGACCTTATGATCCGTCGATGCCATCAAGTACTGTGAAGAAAAAAAAGCATCTAAAGCTATCTAGTTAAAACCATAAACTGCAAAGCATGTATTCCTAGTTCTGTCGCGCTTCAAAGCCGATAATCTCGTTAAAGCTGAAGTGAAGGTTCTTCTGCAAATATTAGCTGGATTCACGAGATAAAAATGGATGCTACTTGTATAAAAATGTATCCATTTTTTTTGTTGATATTACCAGAAGAGCGTTTCGCTTTTGTTTTAATATTAAAACTTCAGCTGGTGTTTGTAGTTTCGGATTATTTTTACAATTTTGGCAAATTGTGTTTTGTGAACTTTGGTGCTTTTATTTGTGTTAGACTTTTACAGTTATATAAATACAGTTATTTTTGAGGATCTCCTTTTATGTATAAAGCTTCAATGGCATAAGGTGTCATTATTTTTACTGAAAATGATTCTTAGTATAAATTCAAAAAAAGCTTTATAATACACCATTGAAAAACATAAACTTACGATAATAACATTTCTGGAAGACTAAACGAATTAGTTCAAAATATTTTGATCACCTTACAAAAACCTGAATCACAACGACAAAATCGCGCCACTCACAACAAAATAAAGCCAATCCCAAAGACAATGATACACTGGACAAATTCGCTCAATATGTTCGTATCGTAACCTACCCGATCACCTTAACAGAGTGTAAACAGTCTTTTCGTCCGTAGCCGCTTGTTAGTCTATTGCTAGTCTCCAATTGGGCCAATACCTCAGTACGGACGGATGGTCGGTCAAATTGTTTTGTGTGACCCTCAGGTGTTAGTAAACAATGTCTTATTGTTTTCAGGTTTGATGATATGTTGTTTTCCGTAAAGGAATGTTGTAGATTCGTTTTTGTTCACTGTTTTTGTTTGGGAGCTAATAGAAACATGTTCGTATTGATTATTTATTTCCTCTAAAAGTTCGTGAAACATTTTGGGCACTAGTGTTTCACATCCCCGAATTTTTTAAACATTTTGTATGAGTTTCATATCTAAATTACTAAGTTATTAACAAGGATACATTGTTTAAGTCTATAAAGCGTATTTATTTATAATAACTAACGTGTTCCATCCTCTTTTATACCTTTATTCGCATTCATATTGGGTAAGCCTAATTGTATTGGCCTTAAATGTTGGTTAAAACATTTGTCCACAGCATTTCAATACAAACAGTAAACACGAACATCAATTCCAATCAAATATTTGTTCAAATTCCAACAGCTTTGTACTGCTACTGGAATGTCATATAAAAATGTTTGTGTGTCCAAATCCTTTGTATTTATTCGCAAAACCATCGTTTACAGTCGTCTGCCGCTTTAATCTTTGGTCCGTCCGCAAATCCGCTTTATGCAATGTACCCTGTATTGATTGTATATCGGGGTATTCCGAAACAGGGGTTTCTGAAACGGGTGTTTCCGAAAAGGGGGTTTTAGAAACGGGAGTGTTGTCCGTGATCGACATTTCTATAGAGTTTGACGCCGATACAGGAAGTGTTGACAGAAACTTCGTTGGTTTATGGAACGATAAAGTAGCAATGTATGGGGTGATGGACAGAGGATAGCGTGAATAGCGTTTGAGGCTTATGTTGGAGGATTTGATTGACGGTTTTAATCGATGTTTCGAATTATACCTTGAATGGTCATGCCTAGCTTATAGTATGAGAATTACAGTTCTATAATTGGCTGGTTCTTTGTATGATTAAAAAAATAAAAAACAGTTACAAGGTTCATCCGCAGTTGATATTTTAAAATTAGTTTAATAGTACCTAAAGTGATCCTGAAACTTTAAAATTTTTAGACTCGCACTAACTCGTAGACGTTGACGTGAAATTCAATTGATGGTTAGAAAGTAACAAGAATGCTTTACATGATTTTTTTTAAACTTTGCCCCACACTAGGTATTTCTCCCTGTATCGTGGGTGTGTTTACAAACATAGAAACTCACATAAACAAACACCAAGATCCAGAACAACTACTTGCAGATCATACAAATTAAGATCTGTGCGGGGATCGAAACCCGTGACACGCTGCGCAGCAGTCGATCGCTCAGCCACCTGCGCTAACCGTGTCGCCCAGCCTGTCTAATGGGCCTACCTACTTTGCCACAAATAAATATTTAAATGTCGAACAAAGAGATAAGAAAGAAAATAAAAATTAATAGATTTAAAAAATCTAAAAACCCACGTTTTTAAATGTCCTAAAAATAAGAAAATAACCCTACGGGGCTGAGAGAGGGGCCACTCAAAACGTGGTGGCGTATATTTACATGACGTGTAAAGATCGTGGGTGAAACTTGAAAGGATACGCCCCCACGTTTTGAGTGGCCCCTCTCTCAGCCCCGTAGGGTTATTTTCTTATTTTTAGGACATTTAAAAACGTGGGTTTTTAGATTTTTTAAATCTATTAATTATTTTATTATTTTTATCTTTGTTCATCGGGTTTGAAGCTACCCTGAAAATTTTAGCCTGCTAGCTTATCGGGAAGTGCCTCAAAGCCTGTCCGCCATCTTGGACGTCCGCCATATTGAATTTAAGTCACATAACTATTTTTTTCATATTCCTGACAGCAAACTCTTTCATTTGATATCCATATCATAGGGGTGCATTTCAAATAGCCTGTCTGCCATCTTGGACGTCCGCCATATTGGATTTAAGTCACGTGACTATTTTTTTTCGTATTCCTGACAGCAAACCCTTTCATTTGATACCCATATCATGGGGGTGGATTTCAAACAGCCAGTCCGCCATCTTGGGGAGGCCGCCATATTGGATTTGTTATGACATTTCTTAGCTAGTCATGTATTGTCATCAGAACTCAGAGCATGTGCAAAATTTCAGCCTGCTAGCTTATCGGGAAGTGCCTCAAAATTGAGTTGCAAAAGTCCAACCGGAACGACAAACAAACAAACAAATAAACAAACAAACAAGAAAAGTGAGTGTATAAAAACGTGGTAAAATAGATCTTACTCCAGCTTTAAATAAATCAAGATAGAGATAATAGGATTAAGATTTAGAAGTTACAATCGTAATAACAATTTCTTCTCGATTTTTCCCTATCAATTGTTCCATAAACAATGGTCTAACGAGCGTTTTTGCTAACATAAAAAAGAAGACACTACAGATTTGGTGATGACGTATTAATAAAGACGGATGGCGTCAGACAAATGGTTGCCATGTGAAGGCACATTCAATAAATACCGAACTTATTTATATCCGGGTGATCGATGAGGAAGATTATATCGATGGGATGTGATTAATTGAATGATCAGTAATCGATATTGTAGATAGTGTTGTTTTGGGTGAAGTTCTATGTAATCCCCGAAGGGGTAACAGTGTTGTACCCAGAAGTAGACCCACATTTTGCCGGTTATTTTGAAGTCTCATGTAATAGGTGGTGAACTCAATGCCTTTGATTATGATTTATTGGGTATCCGACTGTCATCTGCTTTGCCCTTTCCCAACGAAATTAGTGTCGGCTTCCAGTCGAACCAGGTGCAGCTGAATATCAGTATTTTACATGGAGCGACTGCTTATCGGACCTCCACAACCCAGTAACTGGGTAATACGATAACCCATGCTAAGACTGGCAGTCAGACTTTTATATCTTCTGACTAATAGTAACGACTGTCAAAGATCTACAAATGATTCTTCGATCTTTCCGAGGCACGGAGGAAACTTGCTTGACACAAGGTCACCCATCCACAGACCAACCTCGGCAAGCGCGGCTTAACTCGAAAGATTGACCTGTGCGGATGTATTTATTTAGCCATGCGTGTATCTGACTCTATTGACGAACAATTCTTTTCTAAATCACTCTTCATTTTAGGCTTGAAAACCTGATTACACTTCAAAAGGCTTGAATTACATTTCTAGTAGCTCTGAAATCAATAAATAGTAGTGATTAGTGTCGTCTCAGTTTGCTTTTGCTGAACAAAATCTATGGGTGAATCGCATTTTAACAGCTTATAAAAAGTATGTCAACTGATTAGTGGTTTAAATATAAAACAAACTCTATGGTTGCTACTTTTTTTTATCGTGGTAAAATCATCAAATGAGTCCTCCCACCCAGGGCAGGGCGGGAGGTACTGTCAGACTCGTACTGACTAAAATCCACGGTGTCCTTAAATAGCCCTTTACGTTCCAGGGTCACGGTAAGTAGCCGGGGACGGGGATCGGATGAGGCCCCCGTCATTATGCTACTTAGAAATTAAAACTCAATATCACCTCCCTATACTGAGAATCGAAACCTGAATCTCAGCAGTAGTTCTTGTAGTCACAAGAACTACTAGATCAATACAAATGACGTATTTTTATACGTGCTTATTGAATAAAAGCTTATTGATCTAAAACTCAGCGGGGAGCATTACTCAGAGAGCCAAACGCAGATGCTTTTCGGATGACGTCATTGATGGTGACTTAGATATGTTTAAAAATGATATCAAGAAGATGATCAGTGATTTGATGGGCACTCAAAGCTCCCGATTAGATAGATTGGAAGATCATATTAAAGAAATAAAAAACCACTACGCGGAAATTAAGATCACACATACTGCACTCGAAAAGGCAATGACGTCGGTCTCCGACCAATTACAGTGTCTAGAGAAGAAAATTACGGAACTAGAAACTCAACGTGGCTCCATGGCAATCCAGTTAGCTACGTTAGAAAACAAATTGGAAGTCCTCGACCATAACCTCATCAAAACCTGTATAGAATTACGCAATGTACCCAAAAGGCAAAGCGAGACCAAAATTATGCTGTATGAAACTATAATGAAGCTTTCAAAACATCTAGGCCTAGATTTAGAATCCGCTAGTATCCGTGATATTATAAGATTACCCTCAAAAAAGGAAAACCTAACATCGAGTTTATCAGTTGAGTTCTGTAATACACTGATGAAAACGAAATTTCTTACTGCTGTTAAAGACTATAACAAACGCAATCCCGCAGACAAGATAAAATCAACCCATCTTAACTTTAATTCTGCACAAGAAACACCTATTTACATCACTGAGCTTCTAACAGCAAATTCTAAAAGGTTATTTTACCTTACTAGAAACTACGCTAAGCAACACCAGTACAATTATTGTTGGACGTCGAACGGAAGAGTTATGTTGAAAAAAGATTCTGATAGCCAGACTATCGTCATAAGAAGAGAAGAACAACTTAAGCAGCTAGTGGCAATCGTCAAAGCATGACTATATGCTGTATATGCACTTAAGTATACCTTGCTTTTTCATACGTATTATTTGATTATTTTCACGATTTATTTATTTTTTTATGTTTTAATGCTTAATTCAAACACAATCAAAACTCACACACAACACTACACACATTCATACATGATTCACTTTACTCATACAAGTACATATTACAACTCTATTATGTCACCACATGCACTCCATATAAATTCTTATGTTCGTCTCTATTATTCCATAACTAACTATTTCAATAGCTTAAAATGCATCTTTTTAAATATGTTACCCCCAACCATAAGCTTCCCACATGTTCGTAACCCTCTACCTACCCTTACACTACTGGAAAAATGACCACTGACATAAACAAATTAATAGACAACATCGACGAATTATCTGTATCGACAACCTATACATGCTCACCTGAGGAAACACTCTCCATCATGAAGTGTCCTACTAAC
Organism: Agrotis exclamationis; assembly: GCA_950005045.1. Taxonomy (NCBI): domain Eukaryota; kingdom Metazoa; phylum Arthropoda; class Insecta; order Lepidoptera; family Noctuidae; genus Agrotis; species Agrotis exclamationis. The sequence goes on along the minus strand of OX465417.1, from coordinate 25,523,797 downwards.
CACATTAAAATCCTGACACAAAACATTCGCTCTATAAACCGCAACTTTTTGAACTTGCAAACGCTCCTGCACCGAATATCTTTCGATTGTGATCTGATTGTTTTAACTGAATGCTGGTTACCATGTTCTAGCAACAGCACTATCCCGATTCTCAGTAACTACTCCTCCTTCACGAGCACCAAACATATAAACCAAAGTGATGGTGTAGTGGTGTATTCGAAGTCGGATTTGTCTGTAACATGCGAAGAGCCAGATTTCCACCGATCTGCATCTGGTCTTATTATAAAAATTAACTTTGACTTGGCGGTTATCTGTATTTATCGATCGCCTTCAAAAGACAACATTACCAATTTTCTCACTGTTCTTAACAACATTCTTCCTTCACTGCAAAGATTTAAATCAGTAGTTATAACAGGTGATCTGAACGTGGATATCAAACCTACCACATCTGACATGCGCTCCCACGAATACCTTAACTGCCTTGCTTTTCACGGATATCTTCCTGCCCACACACTGCCGACTAGGGATGGTAATTGTTTGGACCACATGTTTCTCAAAACAAATTGCCCCTCCAATACATTTGTCTTTACCACCACAGTAACTGATCACTCCTCCTCCTTACTTTGTATTCAAGACAAATTCTTACGAACAGTTACAAAGTCCCTTATATCAAAAATTGACTATGAAGGGCTTGATAATACAATAGCACAGCTAGACTTCACCCCTATTTTCGATACAAAAGATGTAAATATAGCTACTGACAAATTAATAAAATTAATGACTGTTTCCATTTCTGAGAATACCACTGTTAAAAAAATTTCATCAAAAAAGAGAATCCTCAAACCATGGATCTCACCTGGTTTGTTACGGTGCATAAGAAACAGGGACGCTCTTCATAAGAAAGCTAAAAAATTCCCATGTAACGAAGTTCTAAGAATTACTTACCTTCGGTACAGAAATTTTTGTGTTCGCATTTTGAGGAAAGCAAAGAGAACCTACGATACAGAGGAACTGGAAAAATCTAGTAAAAACCCAAAAAAACTATGGGACACTATTAAAAAGGTAACTAACACTACTAAAAATAAGACTACATCTGCCCAATTACTTAATCTGTCATCTTCACCTATTGAATCTTGCAACACTATTAACTCATACTTCGTTAACATTGGCGAGAGGCTTGCAAATGACATTCACACTACAACCACGCAGCCACTTACAATCAATCCACCCACATCTGATTTTACATCGACATCATCATTTGTCCTCGACCCTACTGACCTTGAAGAAACTAGAGCAGTCATACATTCCTTGCGCTCAGACGCTGCAACTGGCTGGGATGGCATATCACCCTACATCCTGAAGAGATACTCAACCTCTCTGGCACCCATACTATGCCACATTTTTAACCTCTGTTTCGAAAGTGCCGTCTTTCCCTCTTCTTTTAAAAAGGCAATCATTCACCCAGTCTTCAAGGGAGGCGACGGGAACTTGCCGAACAATTACCGTCCCATAGCAGTTCTGACCGCCTTATCTAAAGTATTAGAACGACTTATTAATAAAAGACTTGTGCACTACCTTGAACATTACAAACTAATATCACCAAACCAATTTGGCTTTCGCAAAAACAAGTCAACCTGTGACGCAGTCCAGGAATTAACCAATAATATTGTACAAAACCTGAACTCGAATAAAAAGGTCCTAACTATATTCTTAGACCTTGCGAAGGCATTCGACACAGTTCCCGTGCGTCCACTCTTACTCAAACTTGAAAAGATGGGTGTCAGGGGTTTACAACTTGATCTCTTTGAAAGCTATCTCACAAATCGGTTCCAGATAGTTCAGATTGACCGGTACAGTAGCAATCAGCTCCCCATCTACTATGGCGTTCCACAGGGAAGCATATTGGGTCCCACTTTATTTTTAGTCTTCATAAACGACTTGTGCAATTTAAATATCCCAAATGCCAAGATTACATCCTTTGCAGATGACACTGCTATAACTTTAGTCGCGAACACATGGTCTGAACTTGAAGACACAGCACAGCATGGCTTTGCTGTGGTATCGAACTGGCTTTGTCTCCATACGCTTACACTTAACACCTCTAAAACCAAGTTCATTACCTACTCCATCAGTTCTGCAACCCAACCAAACCCACCAATTGAACTTAAAGCTCACACATGCGATCTTCAAACTCGGGCTTCATGTCACTGTGCACTCATTTCCTCTACGCATGAAACGAAATACTTAGGAATAGTCATAGATAAATATCTTAAATTTAAAACTTACATCAATTCCCTTACTGGCAGAGTTCGTAAACTTATATATATCTTTAAAACCTTAAGAAACATTGCAAATCTTAATATTATACGTAATGTCTATTTTGCCTTATGCCTATCCATAATTACCTATTGTATTCCCTGCTGGGGTGGTGCTGCAAAAACAATTCTTAAGCCGTTGGAAGTTGCACATCGCGCCATACTGAAAGTCGCTACCTTCCGTCCACTAATTTATCCAACTAATCAGTTATACGAAAATTGCAATGTCCTCAACGTGCGGCAACACTTTATTTTACAGTCAATTCTGCTGCAACACCGCATAACCCCTTATTTTGTAATTACCAAACGCCGAAAAGATAAAATATGTACGCCTCCTCAAACTCGCTTAGCATTTACTAAAAGATTCTTTTATTATTTAGGTCCGTCTCTTTACAACAAAATAAACAAAACTTGCCCAATATACAACATGTCTTATCACAATTGTAAAAAGACTGTACGCACGTTTCTTCGAAATAAAACCTACGACGAAACAGAAAAATATGTAAGTTATTAAGTTGTGATAAGTTTATGTATTGTACCACTCACCAAAACATTTCATTCAATCCCTCATTCACGCGCTTACATACCTACACATACCACACATCACACATACTGAGACACACACACACACACACACAAACAAACACATACACACACACACATACAAACACTCATAAGCATTAGTAATTGTAATAAAACATAAGAAAAAAAAATATATATTCATATAAATATTTAGATTAATAAAGTTGTTTGTTACATTAGAAAAATAAAATAAATTGTAAACATTAAATTGTAGTAGTATAAAAATTGAGGGGATCGGCACTGTTACTCTTTAATACAGACTATTTCATAGTCTAGCGAGGAGAACAGCTCGTCATCCAATTGATTGTCAGAAATTTCATCCTACCCACATTGTGAAAAATGTTACGTGTACTACAATCTGTTTATATAATAAATAAAGATATTATATTATTATTATATTATTATATTATAAAACATTACGTAAGATCAGAAAAAAAATATGTTTCCAGTAATAGCCTTGAAAAACCTCAATAAAAGAGGATACCTAATTATGATACTCGTAATTATCTTGTCAAAAAATATCATTTTTGGGAAGAGAAAAAAAAAATAACGCTACCAAATAATTATAAAAATTAAAAGTTCATAATTACCTCTGAAATTTTAATTTAAGACTATTAGCACACTTACAAACTTTATAATTTTCATCTCATCAAATTTTACGAAAGCAATAATCTAACAAAGGCTCATCTTATTCTAAAGCTTAATTAGTAAACTTGTTTCAACCCAACAATTTTTACCAACTTTAGGCTGTAGCCCTACTGCTGGCGAAGAAGCGACTAACAATCGGTTTTTTTCCGTCCAAGATGCGGACGATACAATACACATTCTGTGTAAATAAAAGAGATACATTACATATCAATAATCACCTATAATTTCGTCGGCCTAATTCGTTAACCTGCTAAGTCCATTTTTGGCAAAATTGACTTTTTGATGCAGTTCGAAAATTCAGCCTAATATCTACCGTAGCATTTAAGAAATAACAGCGATATCAGCCTAAAAAGGTGACAAATGCTATGCCCGAAAAACTGCTTTCTTATCACTAGCCAATCTCCACAACGCAAACCTGCTAAATCCTGTTGAGGCCTCAGTTTTGCACTGACAACGTTCCCAAACTCACGTACCGTTTGGGAAAATTGATTATTTTATTTTATTGTTGTAATAATTAATTGATTGTGATACAGAAGCAGTAGTAAAACAATATTTAATAGCTGTCATTAATAATAATAAAATACTTAGGAGTACAACACATACTACAAGACAGACAACACATTATAATAACGTATATTAAAACTATTACTGATAGTTTATGAAGAGTTTAGCATTTTTTTTATCGTGGTAAAATCATCAAATGAGTCCTCCCACCCAAGGCAGGGAAGGAGGGACTGTCAGACTTGTACTGACTAAAATTCACAGTGTCCTTCAATAGCCTTTACATTCCGGGGTCACGGTATTCGAAGTCCCGCGACCCCGGCAGGCTTTGGTCCTCTAAGGGGGTCCAAAGCCGTCATTGTGCTGACACTCTTTGAGGCGCGCGTGGAACACAACGCGCCGTCGTCCCGGACATGGTCCATGGTCGGACAGCGAGTCGTCCATTACTCGGCACCCGGATGCCCGCACCTACGGTGGCCGGAAATCGTCTTGCGACGTCCGACGCCGTGGGCGTCTACCACTGCGGCTAGGCTGTGAGGTGGACGCTGTACTCTCCCTTACGCGTCCCGCCTCCTCCTTCGCTAGCATGACTGCTTCGCAGAAGGAGCTGACTGCTTCCCATTCCGTCTCGCCCCGCAGCATTGCCTCGACCAATGCCGGGCGCGAGATGTTGCCGCCTTTCGCCGTCGTGAGGACGCGGCGCGGCGGTGTTCTGCCCAAGCGGGGCAGTCCTGCACCGTATGCTCCACCGTGTCCTCCGGGCGATCTCGCAGTGGTGACACCCAGGCCTTTCTTCCTTCCCTATCCGACACAGGTACCTGCCGAAACTTCCGTGTCCGATGAGGACCTGCGTCAGGCAGTAGGTCAGGACGCCGTGACCCCTATCCAGCCTCCTCAAGGAGGGGTCTTACCGCTGCGATTGCAGCGTACCCGGACCTTGGTTGCAACAGTCGCTCCCTCCATACTGCCCTGAGATCGCGCCGGAGCTCTTCCCTCCGCGCTTCGAGAAGTCAAAGCAGCGGGGGTTCGCCCCAGCGATGCGCCTCCAAGCGCCACTCATAGACGCGCTGGAGAGCCGTCGCCTACAGATCCCAGGGCAGTAATCCGGCAAGGAGGTTGGCCGATTCGCCGGTGATCGTGCGGTATCCTCGGATCATCCGTACAGCCATAAACCTCTGGCAGGAGGCGTATGGCCCGCTGAGACTGGGCAGGAGTCGCCTGAACAAAATACAGGAAGTGCTCCCTGAAGTTCCACCGGCTGTCGAGGACGAGTCCCAAGTACTTCATCGTTCTCCCGAAGCCGATGCGAACCCCTCCCACCGATGAAGAGTTCAGCTTAGATATTTTAATCCTGTTTCCTATTAAAGAAGACTGATTGTTAAATTTTTAATAATTAATATTTTGATTACTGATTGAATTCGTTTAACTGCACAGTTAAAATAATTATCTATACACCATTAATACCATTAATTTACCATACTAAAAAGTTAAAAAAACTGCTAAGTCCTCAACCAAATTGAAACTTCACTTCGAAAAACTGCTTAATTATTGTTTTCCTTAATTTTGTAAAATGTGTTTAGGTTTTGTTAGATATTATGTTTTTAAAATATCAAGAAAAAATATATACGCCAACGGGATTTTCAAAATTTTGATTGCTAAACTAATAAAGATATTATTCAGTTTTTTCTTCGTCCTGTAAACTTTGCAAAAACGTATTTAGCAGGTTAACGAATTAGGCCGACGATTTCACATTGGCAGCGAGACATTGCTCCATTAGATTATGGCTGAGCGACAAGACCTTTGACGATTTACTCGCTCAGCGATGCTCGCTTAGCAGTAATTACTCACGCTGAGAGTTGAGCGATTAGTGCCAGTAAACGCCCGTCGCATTCTGGCACCCGCTGATAGGCCAGCGGCAAAACTATCGGAACTACACACTTGCTGCTCGCTGGTCAACTCATCTTCAGTCACTCGCCTTTCGCTGGCGGTAGGACGACTACCTAAGTTCAAATTAAAATTTTCGTAACAAAGGCCAAAGAACAAAACCTTTGAAACCGCTAAACAAGAAAAAAGGAAACACAAGGGAAAGTGAGGAAAATGGAAAATTTATTCATCGTCAGCACTTAGATTGGTGTCGCAAAGAAAATGGCGGTACAAGCCATTGAGCAAGACGTGGAATTAAAACTTAATGGGATGTGTTAAGATGGAGATGGGAAATATAGGAAAGTCTCATTAAAAGGAATTAGGTATTTTACTTTGTTGGAGAAAATAGGTTATATGGGGTCGTTGAACGCAACCAGTCAAGAAAATACAAACATATCAAGGACCTTTTCTCAAACCGGGGCAAAAAGGTGGTTGAACTTTGACCTTAAATATGTCGTAATAATAATTATATTAGTAAAAGGCTTGCGGGATTGTTCGAAAAAGTTACCAAGGCCCTGCATTGCAAATGGAAATTAAAGGAACATAGTAGTTTTTAATCAGTATGACTTTCCCTTTCACTCCATTCAAAGCGGGAAAGTCATTTGATAATTTTCCAGAACCAATTATTAAAATGGTCCTGTATACACCGTGACTTTTTAGTCGTCTTACAACGGCAGCCCAGTTCATGCCCAATGACTAGAACACGTTTACGATAAAAAATAGGTATTTAAGAGATTTGAAAAATTTAAAAATAAAATTTTAATTCGTTATTATGACGCAAGGCGTAGTTAGAAACACCCTTGTCTCATAGAAAATGGAGATGGAATGATCTGCCCGACTATTGCGCTGGGTAGGTATACTCTACAGCTTGATACGTAAACATTTTAACAGGGTGTTTCATATTTCTAATGTACCTAGGGTAAACTACCAGTTATTGGACGCTATCAGTTATTGGACAGAACTCCCTTTAATCGTTTTTATTAAGGTTATGATTCAAGAGTCTAACAATGCAACTGACTCTTTCTGCACTCTGTTTATTGGTAATACTTAAAAGTTCAAAACATTTCTAATAGACGGCAGTAATTAGTCAAAATTATTTACTTTTCTCGGCGTCCGGACGGTTAGCGGTCATTCTAGTGAGAAATAAAGAATTTGGTAAGTTTATCTATACATTATTTAACGATTTAAATTCTACCTGATCATCCTATGTTCTTAGTAGTTTGCACAGTAATGTATTATGATATTCTGTACTGATTTTAATATGATAACATACAGTCAAATAGATTTTTTAAGTTATTATGTAATGTCTAATAACTGAAAACTTTTTTGTTTAAAATCTAATTATTGGACAAGTGTCCAATAACTGCATTTTTTAAATTAAAAATAATTGCAAATATTTTGGACTCTACTGCCTATAAATTTAGGCCAAAGGAACCATTTTTAATCGTGTTGCTCTTAAGCAACTTCTACTAGTCTTTGGACAGGGTGTCCAATGACTAATTTTGAGATTCAAATTAGTCATTGGACACCCTGTCCAAAGACCAATGACTAATTTTAAGATTAAAATTAGTTATTGGACACCCTGTCCAAACTAAAACCTACCTAACTAATGGTACTGTCTGATAACGGTGTTTAGAAGTAAACCAAAGATGCCCAAGGGGAAAGAGAAAGACTACGAAAGTTTTTTTTGTATTACATAAGAGTTGCTAAGACGGAGTAGTTTTGAAAGCAATTAATGTTTCTTCTAAGAGATATGTAGGTAAAAGCAATTTTAATAATATCATAATAAACATTACTTTATTTTAACGATTTATAAAAGAACATTAATGAGCTAAATTGTGCTGTCCATTAACTAGTATAGACTGTCCAACAATAGAAATTCTGTCCAATGACTATATATTTGGGTACTTTTTTTTTAACAGGATTTTTTTTAATGTTAATGCTGTAAAGTATAATTTTTAAAATGAAATTATGTTCACATACATATTGAATAAGCAAAATAATAACAATTCTAGCACGTAGATTCATAAATGTGTCCAAGAATTATTTTTCGTCAATGTATGACCCTTAAGTGTCCAATGACTGGTAGTTTACCCTATTTATTAACAATACAAAATATTATTAACGATTAAAAAAAAAGAAACTCGCCTAGACGTTTTTTAGGTCGGATACATTAAGTGGACCACTTTTGTAAGACGACTAAAAAGTCACGGTGTATAAAATAAAAATATTTCATAGAAAATAACGGAAAAAAAGGTTCATATTGGTTCTGTAAACACTTTACATCATGCATATCAAATGAGCCTTTGATGTTATCATCATAGGTGCCAAGCAGAAATATTTTAATATATTTGTCGAATCGAGATTCTGTATAAATTAATGCCGAAAGTTACTATTACGGTATTTTATACCATTTTATACCGAAATCGTACCAAATAAAATAATATTGAGAAAAACCAATTTAAAAAATGCACGGAAGACTTACTTTTACACTAACTAAATTCTCTGAAAATTATAGCGTAAGAATTCTTTACAAAATATCGTCGTATCGAACTGTAAAAATACATAGCAAGGAAACGTTTCGTAATGAAAATGTTAGTTTCTATTAAATGTTGAAGTAGTAAAACTGAACGTAGAAGCGAATGCACTTACAATAGGGAATAATCAAGATCTCTTCGGAAAGGGATTTGTAAGTGAAACTGGAGCCTTATCGAACTTAACCGTTTGATAGGGACGTCTTAGAAGACGGAAATCTTTTTTAAGTTCAGATAAGTACGAGAGTAAAAGTAGATGATGTTGCGAATGAATTTTAGACTTTAAAAGTTGACGCGTAAGATATTATTTGAAATAAAAAAAATACTGTGTGATGAGGAATAGGATAGGACGTTCCTCATCCTTTCCTTTATTGAATAAAAATGTTTTATCACCAGATGAGTGTTGTGTGATAGGCTAATACAGCTCAAAGATTGTAGTATATTACTCCTTGCGGATAGCTCTGCTTACGTTTTGCAGGATATCCTTGGATTCAAGTACGTTTCTTTCAGGGACTTTTAAAGCTAGTTCAAAGCCTAACTGACGCTGGTAACGAAAAGTAAGCTTTTAAAAAAATATATAAACTATATTTGTGACTCCTTAAGACAAATTTCTAATTTATCAGTATCTAACTTCAGATCAATTACTAAACATAGAAAAGTTGGTATCGAAAGTACTATGTCTTGATTGACCCAAAATTTTCCAAACTTTTGTCAGATTACCCGAATTGAACTGATGCCAGAACGCTTGATTGTGCAATGTTCACTTAAGAGTTAGTAAATGTGTTGTTTACTTCTTACTTGATCAAAGTTCGTAGAGATAACTCGAGAAACTCTGTCAGTGTCACTGGTACTTCGAACTGCAATAGCGTTACTTAGTCCTGGAGTAAGACAATGTTACTTAAAGATTAGAAAAGGGGACGGGGAGAAGTTTGTTCACATTTAGGTTACAACTCATTTAGGTGACAAGTTACAACTCAGTTTGAAATATAAAGCTACTAAGGTTTTGAGACATTCAATGAACTCTACAGAGGACGTTCTTAAGAGTAATTTAAAATTATCTAATGGATGTTTACCTTCCGCAGTGGTAGACGCCCAAGGCGACGGACATCGCAAGACGATCTCCGGCCCCCGTAGGGCGGGCATGCGGGCGGCGAGTAATGGGCAACTCGCCGCCCGGCCATGGACCATGCCCGGGTCGACGGCGCGTTGTGTTTCACGCGCGCCTCAAAGAGCGTCAGCAAGATGACGGGGGGGGGCCCGTCATCTAGAGGGCCAAAGCCTGTTGGGGTCGCGGGACTTATATCATTACCGTGACCCTGGAACGTAAAGGGCTAATGAAGGACACCGTGGATTTTAGTCAGTACAAGTCTGACAGTCCGTCCCGCCCTGCCCTGGGTGGGAGGACTCATTTGATGATTTTGCCACGCAAAAAAAAAGGATTTTTACCTTGTTTATTATTTATTTGCTATGAGTTTACGATATGATAATGTCAGTTAAATCTTACATCTGCAGAGGACGTTGTTGTAAGTAACATACATTTATCTCATGGCATATAAAACTCATTACCTTTTTATAATAGGTATAGCAAAAACTATAGAGTGAACGACTGCCTATCTAACCTCCACAATCCAGTAACAGGTTAATTTGATACCCTTTGGTTGGAATAGTTATTAGACTTCGCTTCCAACTACTTGTTACGACTGACAAAAGATCTGCAAATAATAGCTGAGGTCAAAAGTTTGAGGTTCATTTCGAAGCACGGAGGAAACCTTCTATGTTATGAATGATCACCCATTCACACACAAACCTCAGCGTCTTGATCTTGAGGATCAATCCTGCTATTACTTACGTTTTGTAAAACAATTCAAAGTGTGAAAATAATAATGTTTTACACCTAAATAAAGTATCTGTTAAAAAGCTCGTTATAATATTTAGAAATGTTTTATAAACCACTCTAACGTTCATTTCAAGGATGGTATGAATAACTTTATTTTGCTTTTAGAGGTGCGACGTACTTGTTTAGGGTCAGTGCTATCGATTTTGCAGTAATTGGTGAACAACAGAGTCGAATTTTGTAGATCAGCATCGACCTTCGTAACGAAACGAGGTAAGCCGATTACCCGAACATTACATACGGTCAACAAAAGTGATGTACAGCAAGGTTTGATCGGTTTTCCTTTATGCTAGTAGGTATGTACTCCTTAGCCCTGTGCTACATCCTTACAGTCAAAGCATTGTTGTACTGTAACACGACATTATATTTCCGTCTGCATACATCTCTTTTTTTGACTGTACAAGTACCTACCATATTATTGTACAAAACTGAATGCAACATTCCTTAAAAAAAAACAACAACATGCAACAATGTATTTCTTCCCATTCAAACTAATTGAAGTTTTTACATAATCAAATCTATGCTTTCCATCAAAGTTAAAACTGATAATCCATTCAGTTGAATAGTGAACCTTCAGAGCAACTCCGAGAATTCATTGAACCATTGCATTAGATCGAATGAATGGCATAATGAATATTTATCAGCGTGAGTGCTTTTTTTATTCTTCTTAAGCTACCGATAACGGTCCCCTCGCGAACTCGGAATGCAAAAATAATATAAGGTATCAGCAATTTAGATTAACGCTTTTTTGTAGAAGTCGAATGAGAGACGCATACTAACTTATCTTTATTTTTGGGCGCAAATGAGAGAATAATTCGGTTTGATTCATCGTTAATTATGCGTTGAAATATTAATTTATTTTACACCAAGTGCGGCTACGTTACTCCCGATCAAATCTACTTACTGGCGTGTGCCAAATTTCCATTCACCTGCGCTCTTTATTCTCTGGAAATGGTCTCTAACACCGCAACAAACATAATATCCACATAGTGACCCCAAATAGGATAATATACAAAAAGGGACCACATTTATTTTGACAGCAAAAAGTTTATCCAATGTTCTTCAACTCGATTACGTAACAATATAATCGTAATCTTTACGAAAATGAGATACAATTACAACTTCTTCAACTGTGAAGCTGTGTGGGCTTTATTATTCTTCGCTCAACCAAGCGAATGAAAAAGTATTTCAGTCTCTCGTTTTAAAGTATGAAAGAAAACTGTTGCTGAACAGGCAAAACAATCTAAGCACGTAATTTTAATGCTAACTTCTTTAAATTTATTTCACGAACCAAAAAATTTACTTTCTATATGTAACCTACCTAAAAGGTTTAAAAGTATTCCCAAATCGCGTGGGTATAACAAAAGTGTGAGAGAATCAATGTCTACGAAGGATGCCAACATCTGTCTTATCTAGACGACATGACCTTTGCACAGCGCTCCACTATTCACACATATTCACTTCTAGCCAACCTAGCTCTTCAAATCGAAATACGATCGGATTCTCGAGTGTAAGATATACATTTGTATGCTAAAAGGGTAATTCAGACAAAACAGTGGTCGTTCAATAGTGTATGCTGAAATATACAATAGTTTTGTGTTACTTTTTACGCTTTGCGAAGGTTAAAGCGAGTGGAAATTTATGTTTTTTTTTTCTCTAGAGATATTTTAGGATGGTAAGGTATTCATAGGTTTTATTGTTAATGTAAGATATTTTTATTCTGATGAGTTTTTTGTGTTTGTATGCTGATGGGAAAGGAAAGAAAAACAATGTTGCCATTTCAAATTCGTCGTGAAAATCAATCGGAAGAAAGTAACTTCTCTCCAAATTACTAAAATGAATTGAAGGAAAAAGAATTTCTATGGTAATTTTAGAGTGAAGGAAAACGGAGACTGTTGGTATAGCCTTCCGTAAAGTAAAAGTTGTAGGTAGTAGTTTATATTCAAATAATATAAATTGAGTCAGACCGTAGAAATTGTGATAAGAAAATTCGAGAGAGAAATTATTCCAGTAATTTTTGTAACTTTCATAAAATTATTTCATTTGTAACATTGTTAGTGTACTTTAGTTTTTTGTTTTAATCTTACCTTAATTTCGTATTATTTTTCATTTCAAAACTCATAAATTGTTATACTTTATAATGTAGCATTATATTACCAGGTCGTGCGCAGGCTCCAACATAGTTTGATTAAGATTAGGCAGAAGGCTATAATAGTCTACAAAATCATCATCATCATCATTATTCTTAGCCTAATTAATCATTCATTCTTCTTGATAATTATTATAAACCTTGATAATAATATGATCTAATTCTTTACCAACCTAGCCGTTTACGCAATTATGTCGAGGTCCGCTTCAAGTCTAACTAGATGCAGCTGAATTTTGCATGGAGCAACTGTCTGTCTACTATGTCCAATAGGCAGTTGGTTTTAGAACTGAATAATACGATACCTCGGGTAGGACTGGTTTTTTTAATGTAATTTCCGTACCTAGATAAATTTTTATTTTCAGTAAATTTTTAGCCGACAGAGGCCTTATCATGAGTTTTCAGTTATTGTGACGTAAAGTAAACTGGAACCTTGACAGTTTCAATTGACAAATTTCAAGGAAAAAAATAGTTCCTTCATCGTACACCAGAGGCGCTGTTCCGTTTTCCATACAAGAAAAGCTGTGAATACTGGAAAGACGCTGTATAGTAAAATACCTCAACGCAAATTGCTTTTTTACTTGCCATCAGGCGATATATTGGTCAAACATGAGCGTATAGCTAAATAAATAAAAAAAAAAACACACACAATTTAAGTGAAAAACTAAAAGCCCCGCTAATCCCGTTATGTAAACATTAAGTATTTTTATTCTATCAACTAAATTGAAAAGCTTTTAAGGTAAAACCGTGCAAACATTTTTTCCGCACGATAAAACATCTAACGTTTACAATAACAACCACGGCAGTTTTTGTTGAAACGTTGTATCCACAAATATAATGTGACAAATAGTTTGACACTTCATTCATCAAAATCTGTTCAGGAATAAATCCCTCGCGAAATGGAGTAGTATAGAGATTGAAATATAATACACTGTTTTAGTCCCTAGTGCGTTCACGTTTCCGTACCATACATTACTTCACATCGACGACATTCTTGGATTATGTTCTATGTACTCGTAAATGTATTTGTAAATAACGCAAAGCTTTTAGTCTGATTCCTTTCTTTTCATATTATTGGAGAAAAAGTTACTACGCTTGTTTACTTTCAAAAAGGGTTCATAGTTTCCTAAGTAAACGATTTTAGTTATTGCTAACTTTTTCATAGTATCAACGAATGTTTTCTTCTTTATTGTATTGATGACTTACCATCCATTACATACGGCCCACTCTCTCTCTCTACTGTTTTTCCACTTTAGCTGTATTATTTGTGGTTTTGGATAGATTATTATTTAAGGAATATGTTGTCGGGATAAAAGTATTCGTATGTATGTTTTTCTAGTGAGCAATTTGTCATAATTTCATCTCGTATTTAATGCAAGAGGTTGTAAGTTCACACCCGGGCAAGTATCAATGTTTCTTTTTCAATTTATAATAATTATGTACTCTCTAAGTAATTTTTTGACGTCACTGACATCAGTGAAGGAAAGTATCGTGAGGAAACCTAGGTCTATACAGTAAATAATAAATATACCTACAAGTCTAAAGCCATATAAGACGCCTCAGGGGTTCCATGAGGCGAAATATTAAACTTTGACACTAATAAGTGACCATAAATTCACACGAAAATGCTTTTAAATGCGTATCAAGATAACAAACATACAGAAATACCTTGATTTTATAATATTAGTTAATGTTGCCTATCTTTCTGATGTAGCAGTTAAGAAAGCAATTGACATTTATTTCACTTGAACACTCATTCTGCCAAAGAGGTTCAAATAAAAATAGGCAATAATAAGCCAAGCAAATACTTATTATCTGCTATGATGAGTCTGATAACGACACTGAAAATAACACAAATAGCCGTAATTATCATTTTAGCAGAGGCCATCAAAACAATTTGGTGATGGCCCAGTGGTGATAGCAACGACTTACGAATTGTAGGTAATGGCTTATTTTAAAATAATTCAGGTAAGTAACTTTGCTAAATACATTTATTTTTCATTAATACTGCTCTCAAAGCGGTCAAAAAAAAAACATTGGGTGCGTTTAGCCGATACTAAATCTTGTCAGCACTAAAAGAAAAATGGCGACTGCTTAACAGCATAGTCTGAGAAGGCTGAGAAATGATAAGTGGCTATATTCAGATTGGATAGATATGTGGTATTATAAAGGGCGCTACACATGGCTAAGATACTATAACATTTTATTTTAAGATGTTATCTTACGATAATAAATTCTTATATCGCTCTCTATCTTAAGATACGAAAATGTGAAATATATTCTATCTTCGTCATGGGTGATGGTCCATTGAATTGTATGGCGAGCGATATGGTATCTTAAGATAAAATATTATAGGAGGTATCTTAGCCGTGTGTAGCCTTATAGCCGGTTAACACTAACAACTATCCGGTAGTTTGACATTGACAAAAAATGAAATGACGGAATATTCAAGCTCGAATTGCTAACTTCACTCTCGTCTGACCTCAACATGGTTTCAGCCGATAATAATAAGCATAGCTCATAACTGACTGTTCAGCATATTCTGTTCAGATTTTGTATCGGCTAAACGCACCCAATGCGAAGTAACCAGCACGTCTTAAAACAAAAGAAACCGAAGACATGTCACACTTACGAGTATCATACAATATTGGTGAATTAACACCCGCTCATAAAGAATAGTGCCACGTCCCACAAGTGGGAACAATATGAACTAATGATACCCCCAAAAGGCAATATAATAGCACCACATAGAAAATAATGTAGCGAAAACGAGAAAAAAAATGGCGTCCCATAATAAGAAGTGAAAGGACCAGAAAAAGCGGTAATTAGGGTTCAGTTGGCAATCAAAAGTGAATCCCTTCAGGACGGAAGGCGAGATCGACGGCAATTTGCAACGTGGCCCTTGGAGACGCATTAGCCGAAATGTGTTGTTGACCCATTTCGCTACATCTGGGCTCCTTTAATCTGTGTCGTGTTTTTTTTCTTTGGCTTGGATTGAGCTGGTGTTAGAATAGTGTGACGGATATGAATGAAGTTGTATGTTGGATGTGTTGTCGTCCTTATTTATGTTGTGTTATACGAAAAAAAAGGGAGTGAAATAGTGGTAGGGCATACAATACATTGAGTGCTATGTCAATGGGTTATTTGACAAAAAAAAAACTAATTTGTTCGTCAGTTAAATTAACGAAAAGTATTTGCCCTGTATTTTCTCTTTCGTTACGAAACACAATAAACACTGATGAAGATACGCTATATTTATTGATTTAACCAAAGAAATAGTACGTATCCATTCTTTCATAAGTAAATAGAAGATAGCTAGATTGCCACCATTAATTCTAACATAAATATCAGTATCAATACTAACAGCAGCTTAGATACGTCAGTCTAGTTCGCCATCCGTTTGAATGTCTCGCTTTGTATCTGTTACCCTCCATTTATCTCGTCACTTTTAAGATACGTTATCTGAACTTTACTACATCAACCTTGTTATTCTACTTATTTTCACGAACATTAATTCCAAGACAAATATTTTTATTAGTACTTAGGTGGAAGCCTTTGCTCAGGAGTGGGACAGAATAGGCTAGTTAAAAAAAGTAATTTTATTCGCTCGATTACACTTTTAATTTTGGAGTCCGTTTTGTTACTCATCATTAAATTTATATTAACAATTATTTAGAACATTTAGCCAAATAATAAGTAAAACTGTCCATCAAAGACTATAAAATCATTATTATTTCAGGCAACATCATCATCATCAGCCTTTTAAATGTTCCCATTGCTGGGACACAGGCCTCCTCTCTGTGAGGGAGTGGGCCGTAATCTACCACGCGGGCCCAGTGCGGATTGGTAATGTCACATGTCTTCGAATTTTTGGTTCTACGACATGCCGGTTTCCTCACGATGTTTTCCTTCACCGTATTGAGAGCAGTGGTGTTGAAATAAATTACACAAAGTAATGCGCCTGACGGGGTTCAAACCCACGACCTACTCCGATATCACTGGGCCACCACTGCTCTCCGTCTACCGACTGAGTCCGTTTTATTACCCCACAATATATTGCCGAATAATCAGAAAAAGTATTCACCAAAGACTATAATCATTACTATTTCAGGCAACATTACTACCATTAATTCTAACATAAATATCAATATCAATACTCACAGCAGCTTAGATAGGTACGTCACTCTAGTTCGCTATCCGTTTCAATGTCTCGCTTTGTATCTGTTACCCTCCATTTATCTCGTCACGTTTAAGATAAATTTTATCTGAATGTTGGCTCCGAGCTATGAGAACGGTGCCAGGTTGTTGTTTATTAGTTTGTGGAGCGTTTGCTTTCAATTTAATTTATCTTTAATTGGTGCTTTTTCGTCTTTTATTAACGGCGAGAAGTGTAAAACAATTGTTAGCCAATTGGAATAGTCAAAGATTGTAGAAGATAAAGAGGTTTCAGAAGAGAAAGGGAGGAAGTGTTTTCACAATATTGGTATAAAAATACACAAATACAGGCTATTAAGGGGAATTGACCAAATAACCATGAATAAATTTTATTATGACTGATGCACGCTTTTGTCATATTTTTTTGAGATTTTTTTACTATTGCCTCTAGTCTAGGTCAAGAGTGATAAAGACAATATGCAATAGAGTGAGTTTACTCAGAAGAAGCCTGTTCACTCTAACTTTGAAGAGATTCGGGTTGTGTGTGTTCGTGAACACAAACAAACTTTCAGTGATACAGTTTTGATGATGGCACATGTTTAAAACAGTATAGAGGCGGACTTAATGTCCTGTTATATAGAGCAATTTTTATATGTAAAGCAAAATAAATGTAAAAATAATGATAAAGAACTAATTTATAGTAATGGATAAGGTAAATATAAACACACAATGTACAGAGACGAGTGTCTTTTGTAAGCGCTGTATTTTATTTCCGTGAAACTGTTAACATTTTAATATTATTTATTACATCGCAAAAAAGGCCGTTGTATTTCTTGTTAAACAAACACATATTTCAATCGCAGCTTTATCAAGCCGTCACATTTTATCTAGATCGCAAAATATTCCGTTTCACGCCAAGCTTATACTTATTTTTAAAAGACATTTATTTCACTGTGTCGTTGCCAAGAAATTTACTTTGTCATCGTTCCCTTTGTTTCCACGAGAAATCTCTTTAAACGATCATTTTACTAGTTACTGACCTTCGGGAACCAACGAGCCGCGTAATTCAACTCTGTTTCGAACAAATTGGAATTCGTAATTTTGTCGATTCTATATTTAAATGTTGTTGGGGACAAAGGTTTGAAACGAAAATAAGGGTTCGCTTAAAAGTCAAAGAAAAAAGGTTAATAAGAAAAGAGTTGAAACAATATAGGATCAGAAAAAGAAAATATCAAGTTTTTCATTTAAGTTTAAGTAACGTTATTTATTTAGAGACCTAGACAGGTTTTTCTCGTATCCAATCAAAGTTTTTCTTTCTCAGTTAAACAATACTGGAACTAAGTTAAATGAAAAAATAATAGGCAGGTTATTAATAACGGTAAAATAATTTTACTACCCCAAAAAAATTGCAAATGTAAATTAAACCACAAAAGCTACCAAAAAGCTCATAATAATCATTGATAAATACAAATGAACTCACGATTTTTTTGCCATGGAGGGAAATTTAAAAATGACAGCCGGGACCAATGCTGGCTTAACGTGCTTTCCGAGTCACGGAGGAAACTCGGCATGTAATTGATAATATAATCACCTATCAGAAAGACTCATTGTCTCAAGCGCTGCCTAACCCTGAAAAGGGACCAATTTGTCTATTATTAATAGCTGGGAATAAAGCAATGGAAATTGTACAGTTTTGACTCCCGATTAAAACAAATTGAGCAGAGCAAAACAAATATATTTTTTTATAAAGTCAACTTTTTCTACTTCAGTAATAAAGTTTATAGTGGAACAGGTAAGAATTAAACAAAATAATAATCTGCAGCGGATCAGATTTGGATCCGACTGGTATAAATCAACGATACACCGGATAGTGACAAATAAATTCATAACACAAAAAAAAACATGCGATAAAATAAAACAGTATTCGTTTGGCTGTCACGAACGCGATATTCATCTGTGAGCAACGATGACGGTATCGCTATGAAATTCTTTCTACGTATAACGTCTTACGTGCGATTGGTCACAAACGTTAGAAGCAAACAACCATTGCCGGGATATTATGTTTTTTTCTTTCAGTTTTTCTGACGATTTCTGTCGTATTTCCGTCATGAAAAAAGTACTAAGGCAGAAATAATATGGACCATGCCCGGGTCGACGGCGCGTTGTGATCTACGCGCGCCTCAAAGAGTGTCAGCATAATGACGGGCCCCTTTAGAGGGCCAAAGCCTACCGGGGTTGCGGGACTAATCCAATTACTGTGACCCTGGAACATAAAGGGCTATTGAAGGACACCGTGGATTTTAGTCAGTAAGAGTCTGACAGTCCCTCCCGCCCAGCCCTGGGTGAGAGGACTCATTTGATGATTTTACCACGATAAAAAAAGGCAGAATAATGCCTTGAGTATTATCTACCAGTCTATTGTGCGGTGACACAGAGACAAAATGGTTATTTATGCAACGAGTATGGAAAGTAAAATAAATAAAATAAAATATCGTATTCACAAACGTACCAACATCTAACAACAAACTTAACTTTATAACTTTACATAATAAAAGACAGGTTTGAAAATGTTGATGGGTATATTTTTTTAAAGATGTTTGAGATCATGAATTTGTAATGATTTTTCGTGACGAAATTTATGCAAATTTTTGTTCCGTTTTGTTTATTATAATTTGGTGACGAAAGAGACTTATTCATGAGCATACTTCGCAGAATTTGTGTAGTGTTTTTCAAATGTTTTGGGTAGCATTAAATAAAATCGATTAAAAAAATCAGCGGACATTAAAAAATGTGCTTAATGAAAATAACAAAATGTCATTATGAACGTAATGTTAGGGTCGACTTGCATTGTAATTGAAAGCATTTTTTTCTTTTAACTCCTTTCGTTTCTGTTATAGAACACGTATAGAACGCCCGGCGAAACAGAGGTGTTGAGTTAGAGCTACGAACTGACATTTTATACTGCTATCAATCAGATACGTAGGCATGCAACGCGGCAATATAGAAAGAGACAGTAAAATAGATAAGATGGTGCTTTGGTAAAGTCGAAGTCGAAGTCGTAGGAGGATATTAATGACTTCAGAATGACTGCCTGTCTGACCTCCATTTGTCTGTTATTTGGCAAAAGTGGATAAATTATAACAAGATTCACATGTACAATTGAAATATTACATGAAAACTCGCTATTTAAATTAATTTACATGATTTATAGCGTCAAAAACAACACATATAAGTATGTTATTCGTGTTAATGATCAGTTCTCGTGCATTCAGGCGTGGTCATAATAGACGCTTCGATTGCTAGAAAACACGCGATGTAGGAAATAATAATGTATTATTATAATAATTATTATGATAATAATTTTACTGAAAGTGACACGTTCATGTTAATATTTTTATCCTTGGCACGATTTAAACTTATTTTACTGAAAGCTGTAAAAATTACATAAGTCTTTTTTATTATTCGTACCAGTTTATGCTTGCTGTTGTGTTTTCCAGGCTTTAGTTGTTTGTTTATATCATTATTATCTGTTATGGATGTTATCTCACATCATTCTATGAAAATATTATAAAAGTCTTCTTGTAGTTCTTTCATGTATAAGTGTCTTTATAAAATAATATTTATTTGATGAAGAAGTTATTAAAACATTCCTAGAAAAATCATCTTCTTGCGGTCCACCCCAGATTTTTTCGGTTTTCGGTGAGGTTTTTTTTTTGGTTCAGTTCACCTCGGGCTACGTCACCAAGCAAGCTGCCTATAGGCAGAGAACAACACACCCAGGTGATTTTAAGATGGCATGGCGTTAAAATTTAAAACTTTTAAAAGAATGTAAATTGTTTTCCCTTGTCTTAACAGCCTCTCAGATTGAGAACACAATCGTTCACATCCTCATCCTTTTCGTACGTGAAAAATCTTAAAAAAGTCGCAACAAAATAACAATATCGTGTCTAAATTCAATGAAAACTCGTTTGTTGTTGCCGTGCGCTCGGTAAACTTTATTTTCTTAGCAGCGACTTCAAGTTTGTTATTATGCTGAGCGGAGTTTATTTTGATGTGTTTTCTTTAGTTCAAACATGTTTCCGAAACATTTGGGAGAGTAAATCTTCTAAAATAAAATTCCAAGTACTCTAACTCGATTTCTGTTTTCTGAGTTTTGTAATTGATTTCTTTAGCAGTTTTTGAATTTAGAAAGCTTTTATTTCATTTTTTTTTCATTTTACTCTTGGTTAAGTAATAAAAGCCGCACAAGTTCATCTTCGAGAAAAAAAGTCTTTTGTTTTTGGTCCACACTCGGCCTATCTTTTCTTCATCGAAAAGTGTTTTTAACTTTAAAAATATGTTTTGAGATATAAATAACAATAGACGCTCATTATAAGTATTTATTATTAAAATATAAAAACAGTAGAGAAGATATTAAAATGACATTATATTAAGAAAACATTATAATTATGTACTTATATATTAAGAAAGCACAGAAATTATTTTTATTGAATAAATTAAAACCGGTAGAAGCCTAGAAGGATATAAGTAAGATTGACAGTTTCTATTTGTATTTGATAGGCAGCTTCTAGGTACCAAACATGTTGTATTAAATATCGTTTTTGGAACGCTTAAATATGTAGTGTAGTAATAAATTACCTATCGATGTAAATTCAACGTTTTAGTTGTGTATTTGCATTTAGATTTATTTTTTTGTTTCTTTCTTACACCGACACTTAGTGTCTCCTATTCTAATACATTATAAACCACATACATTTATAAACCAGTATAGATATAGAACCTTGATGTAATGTAAATTCGTTGCAGCTAAACCCTTCAGGTATGATGGAAATATGACATTAGCGTATTGTAAAGTCTCATTAATTTTCTCTACCTTTAAAAACAATGCATAGGTGCATTATTTTTAAACGAAGCATTTCACAAAATTTCGAGCTACCCCTACCAAAAAAACTAAAAGCCGAATGGAACACGATATATTTTTTGACGATTTCGGCAACTCAATATAATACCTCGTCACTTCAATAGACAGGTTCCATTCAGTCTTCATAAATAAAATATTCGGTGCTCGAACACTGGACTGCAATATTGATTTTGAGAATATATTTTTGAGGATTACGGGATGCCGACCATTTTATTTTCGGAGTATTATTTGACGTCATATTTGTTTTTAGCGTATGCTCCGAATGAATACTGAATGTTAAATAAATGAATTTATATTTCCGGGAAGCTTAGTTGGATTTGGGCTATAAAATAAAACGTAATAGATTGACTTGTTGACATTTTAGAGCTTTCCAATTTAAATCAATTGACATATGACTGTAATATTTATTTGTTTCGTGATTATTACCTGTATGTATATAATATCTTATATACACACATCAAAAGTGTCTAGGGATCAAGCATTTTTATGCGGATTTCTTGAGATTGAGATGTGGCTTTGTAATAAATTTATGATTTTATAAATTTATATGGATCCTTTTTGGTGCATTTCATAATTTGAATCAGGAACTGTGAATCAAATTCGAGTAAAAGATGAAAATCAGCTGTCAATATTTTCCCTATAAAAACATACAACGCATTGAAGACATTATTAGTGCTACTGTTTCCCTACTACTGATTAAAACCAACGTTATTATGGAGCGGCGAGGTCATTTAAGCAGGGAAGAAATGCTCAGAGCCGTGGGAATGATAGAAGCTGGTTCCCGGCAACGTACTGTGGCTTTAGCTCTGAATACAAGTCAGAGTGTTATCAGTCGACTTTGGACACGTTACCGAAGCACTGGTACCGTGGCTGAGCGCCATGGAGGACGGTATCGCTGCACCACACGGAGACAAGACCGATACATTCAAATCTTAACTCGAAGAGCTCCAACAATAACCGCCATGATGTTAGCCGTGAGGCTTCATCACTCTTCAGGGAACTTAATTAGCGACCAAACAGTCAGAAACCGCTTGCATGAAGTGAACCTTCATTCCCGAAGACCGCTACGGGTACCACCTATAGCAATGCACAATCGTAGGATTCGATATCAATGGGCTATTGAACACAGAAATTGGGCAGAAGAACAATGGCGTTTCGTGTGCTTTTCTGATGAGTCTCGTTTCGGTATGAGACCGGATACAAGACGTATACGACACTGGAGAACCCCTGGACGCCAACAGCGATTAAAATCCTGCCAGGAAGTCCATCCTTATAGTGGTGGAACCATCATGGTATGGGCGGGTATTTGGATCGGCGGAAGAACTGAGTTGATTTGGATCAGAGGCAACCTCAACGCTCAAATTTATGCTGAGACGATTGTATCAGACGTCATCGTTCCTCTACAAGTGCAAATCGGTCCCTTATTTCAGTTAATGCATGATAAGCACGACCGCACACCGCAAGAGTTGTAAGACAGACTCTCGCCGCAGCTAACATCAATGTCCTGCCCTGGCCTGCTCAGTCGCCAGACTTGAATCCGATTGAGCATGCATGGGATATGCTACAGAGAAGAGCTCTGCCGAATATGGAGGGTATCCAGTCGCAAGAAGACCTTTTTTTGTTGTTGCAACGAACATGGGCGGCCATTCCACAGCGTGATTAGGATGAACTCATTTTGAGTATGCCAAACCGATGTTCTTGTGTTGTTAGTGTTCGCGGTAGAAACACGGATTATTAATTGTTTAAGTTACCCAATAAAATTTTAAAGAAAACTGTTATTTCAGTCTTTTTTTCGAACTTTTGTGTTAGTGGTTCAAATGTCAAAAATCCCTTTATTAGGAAAATGGCAAATTTCTTTATTAATGCAAAGGTGACTTGGTTTATCGTTACTGTGACAAACGAAAACACTTTATTTGATGAATCCTTAAAGAAAATTTTAATTAATATCAATCAGGAGAAAAGTTATTGCAAAAATATATGTTGATCCCTAGACACTTTTGATCTTATATATAAAACTCAATTGCTGTTCGTTAGTCTCGCTAAAACTCGAGAACGGCTGGACCGATTTGGCTAATTTTAGTTTTGAACGATTTCTGGAAGTCCAGGGAAGGTTTAAAAGGTGAGGCGGTACGAAGTTTGCCCGGTCAGCTAGTCTATTACATAAAAATCAATTGCTGTTCGTTAGTCTCGCTAAAACTCGAGAACGGCTGGACCGATTTGGCTAATTTTGGTTTTGAATTATTCGTGGAAGTCCAGGGAAGGTTTAAAAGGTGAGGCGGTACGAAGTTTGCCCGGTCAGCTAGTCTTATATATAAAAATCAATTGCTGTTCGTTAGTCTCGCTAAAACTCGAGAACGGCTGGACCGATTTGGCTGATTTTGGTCTTGAATTACTTCTGGAAGTCCAGGGAAGGTTTAAATGGTGAGGCGGTACGAAGTTTGCCCGGTCAGCTAGTATATTATAATTATGTGTTTAGACATATTTTGTGTTTGTATGTATATGTATGTTTATTGATAAATTGTACACCATAGACTAAGTACAGTATTGTTTCTCCTTTCTTTTTCAAATCCATCCAAAGGTTGTCTTGAAGGATCGCTTTTATCGATAAGACCGCCTGTCACCTTATTTAAACAATATTGTGCATTGGAGGTATGTGTAATTTGGATGGTGTGCATAATAAAGAGTATTCTATTTTATTCTGTTCTACTTTATTCTATTCTAATCTTTCAACAGTCAAAGCATCATCATAAAACGTCACATGTATTTTTGACATCGTTCTCTAATAAAGCTTAAGCATTTTTATAGTCTTTTCATTAATCGACGTTCATTGTTAATCGTCGGCTTTTTGAGTTAGACATCAAAATAAGGGTACTTCCCTACACAATTTCTAAACAGCTTTCATAACTTTAAAACAACGTTACACTCGGTAACCCTTTCCAATTCGATACACATTACTCCCTACAAAATCTTAATCCCCTACTGAGTCAAAACTAACAAATTATTCACTTAAGCAACAATTCGACTGCCAATACTTAATACCTCAGACTTTAGTATCGTTCGGGGCGATATCTAAAAGGGATCCTTCCGAATCTCCTCACCACGCCTTGTCCCTTGCAAATCCCGTTCCGTTTGCTTGCTGAAGGGATAAAGTCA
Source organism: Agrotis exclamationis (assembly GCA_950005045.1). Classification (NCBI taxonomy): domain Eukaryota; kingdom Metazoa; phylum Arthropoda; class Insecta; order Lepidoptera; family Noctuidae; genus Agrotis; species Agrotis exclamationis. Next base: position 25,499,025 of record OX465417.1, on the reverse strand, counting down.
TTCGGCTTTCAGGGCTGGGGAATGAGAAGTTAAATATAAAGTATTATGTGAATAGTTCAAGAGGTTTCTTTGAAATTGAGAGCAAATGCTTGCATAGATGTGAACGTATTGGCCATTGAGGAAAACGCCTCAAAGTGATTGATTCCATTGAACAGATTGGATGTCAACAGGGAATCACTCATGTTAGTTTGTAAACAGTTTGGAAATGTTAGCGTCCTTATCGTATGCTTTTAGGGAGTGACTTTACTTATCGATTTAAAGAGAGCCATATGTCAATGCAATATTATGAGTGTAAAAATACTTGATCTGCCTCGTTCTGGCTTCTTCAACACGACTGGATGCGACTGAGAGCAAAATGTGAGACTGATACACCTTAAAAACAAGACTGAAGGTTTTCATACCGTATTGAATACCGTAAAAGCGCTCCCTCACCGCGAGCATTCTCCTGTAATGTAACGTTACAGATTTGACCATTTCATCAGTGACGAAAGACAACCGAGCATCTTAAGGCGCACCTTGTATCAAATCTGTACTAAATGTTCGTGAATGCTCGTCAGTCAGAGAGGTAGTATTGTAATGTAATGCTCAAAGTAGAATCTATAATGTTACATTACACGCGAATGCTCCTAGTGAGGGAGCACCTTAATAAGAAATGTTACACTTTAAACTTATGAAAATATTATGAAATTGCTAATTAAGTACTCATAACTTTGTTTATAACGTAACGAAATGACTGTGGCACGTTAAAGTAAGAGCTATTAACAGACTTTGTAATAATGCGGTTTCATGATCCTTATTATTTACACGTTCGCTTTACTGTGTTGGTATGTAAATATAACATTCATTCTATTTAAAAAAATAGGTGCTCCTATGGAGAGTATTCCATTTGTAGCATTGTATGGAATGGAATAAAAGCTTGCTTTGAGCTAAGGTCCCGTCAGAAACATCATTTTCTAACCAACTGAAGTATAACACGAATGATTTTCCGGTTTCTGACTACTCGCTATCTCCTGATTCAATAATGCAGAAATGATTTGTGAGCCCATGATACGAGCACCAAGAATCTCGCCAATGTGAATATTTCGTCCAATGAAACGTATCATGTTTTATAAGTTATGGGTTTGCCACAAAATATCTTTAATATTTTATGAGCTTTTTTATTACTTCCATCACAGAAAACTTGAATATCGTCGAGTAAGCAGTCCCAGTCTGGGCGCCAATATGAACTCAGCACATTCATGATTTATAATGTTGTATAGATTTATTCAGTAAATACAAAGTCAGTTATTATAATTGATTGCTCAGTGTTGAAACAACAAAGTATCTACGATACCCTAAAATAACACATTCATTTTCAACGTTATTTGAGACCCACGCTGGGCGCCAATAAAACTTAGTTAAACTGTAAGGTGTCATTTTATTTGACACTCTATTTACTTTAATTAAAATATAAAATATTACACCTCGTAAGCTTTATAAGCCCAGTCAGTTAAGTTTTTGATGAAAATGAATTCACTAAGTCCCTAATATTAAATTTCAGTCAGAAACACATTTTTCAATTTAATAAAACTCGTCACGTCAAGCTCATTTTAATAAAACCGTTTTATTATTCTGGCTTATGTTCTAGTCAAAATTAATTATTTATCGTTCCGACTATTCAGATGCCAAAAGGCATACCTGAGCGTGCAATAATCATGAGTATTTTTATTTGCTCCAGCCCCTTTGGTATAAAATTCCCAGAATTCGCCACGTGACAATCTACCCGCAAATCCATCATCCTTAAACCACTCTCGGTAAAATTAAAAAGAAAGTCACGAAAGGGAAGGTGACAGGCGAAAAGTACCGTCAAACGCACCTGTGAAGAAAAAAAATATATTAAATGGAGGGTAATCCCTCGGTAAGCCTCTTAAACTGTCACCGTAACGAGTCGCCGGGCGATTATGAGATATGGCACAGATGGTACGCCTGTGTAGATTTGAAGAGCTGTTTGTCTGTTTGGATATGAAATGTTGTATGTTTCAATCCTTTTTGGTTAGGTTCGAGGCCTAAATTGTGCTTACATGTGTGAACTGATGTTGACATTTTATTTTGCGTATGTTCTTTTTTCGTTCATGTTCATGCTAATTTGGCATGTTTCTGATGTGTGGGTAGGGAGTTGTTTGGGCTGTCACATTAGGCTGAGAGTGTTTGTAATGGTAATTGAAGTACAAAGAGCATCAAAGTAATGGCGTAGGTAGCCTTTGAATTCGTTTTTTAGGAAACATTGTGCCTAATATAATATTCAAGCCTCCTGCAGACACACGCGATTGATCGCGCTGCGACAACGAGCCAAGCTAATTTCCACTCTAAAAATGCTGCGAATGGACCGGGACATGTCGCCCCGCGCGATTAATCGCGTGTGTCTGCATGAGGCTTTATGAGGAAATAATAATATTAATGGTATAGTTGAATTCTGTTTTGTCAAGAATTTGGCGTGATAATTAATATTTTATGTGTGTTCTTAATAAAAAAGGACAAAATAACTATACGCAGACAAGTGAATGTGCCAGGTTACTTCACTGAGATGAAAAAAAAATACAATCATTTGTTTCTCACAGAAACATTCACTAATAAATATAAATCATGGCCGACACCAAAGTCAACCCACAAATCCTACATCACTGCCAAAAACCTAGTAACAAGTCTTTTGGATATCCTACATCTCTCTTGGCTTTTAAGTCATCCCGGGGTACGGTTAAACATACCCCTATTAATTTTAAGGGCAAGGTAGAACCTGCGAAGCGGTATGAGGTACCTTAGCATTAATTATTCTAAGTAAACCCCAAGATGTCTAGAGCAACTATTATGGGCCCATTTCAAAGCTGTCAGATGGCATCAAGGTGATTTATGGTTGAGTATCTGTTAGATAAGTTTGTGTTTGAATAAATAATTGGTAAGTGATGATGTTTTTGGTTCCTATTGTTAGTAGGGTAGGTCTGTGATGGCGGTTTGAGAATTGATATTAATGTTTAATGTTTGATCTTGATTTGGCAACAGTAGACTGGATTTGAAATCCTAACTTAAAACATAAATAATTATCGTACATCTAAAGCCGTACGTTGATGATATTCATTATTGTGTTGATGATAAAATTGTATCTATTAGATTCTTACTTAATACAAAAATCACTACAAAATTGCAAATTGTATCTTAGAAGACAATGAAAAATCTATCTCTATCAAAGATATAAATCTCAAACCAATTTTAACACAATACATCAAAAATTAACACCTGAATTCGATCCCCAGCCATCTGGTCTGGCGAAATCGCTCCAGACTCACACAATTGCTCCCCAGATCCATTCACAACGGAGATTCTAGAAGGCACCTACAATAGGGGCTAAATTTCTATTGAAAATTATACGCCGCCGGTCTGCTTTCGAATAAGTTAATTAAAATTGTAATAAGAAATGACACTGAAGAATTTTGCTAGACTGATCGTATTTTATTTTTTCTTTTTGTTATAAGATTTCCTTGGCTGTTGTCTTGGCAAATGGCGGGTGTTTTTACGATACTAATTCTGTTGGGTGCTGATTGGATACAATAAATTGGCTTCATTTTATGTGACGACTGTTTGTTTTTCTTTTGTTGGTGCTATGTTTTCGGTGTGGTCTTTAAAAATTTTGGACGTCTTAAAGAACACAAATTATCATTACTTTACGAGTATTTTTATACCTACTTGTAGTTACTTTGGAATTGCTTATTTCTTTTCAGTCCAATCTGCAACTAAATTAATAAAACAGTTTCAAACTTAACGTAGGACATGAAAGTTGACGTCAAATTAGATTACTCCAAGAAACAAAGAACATTCGACGCAGTGCTGCTTAAATTGAATTATCTCACAATGTTAGGTTTAAAAGTAGTACAAAGCAATATAAAGACGTTGTTTCAGATAATAGCTTCTATAAACAAACCATTACTAGTTTAATGACCGAACAACTCCGAGTGTTTACAGAATAATGCAGTACTAAAGACGGATAAAATACAATTTACTTTTTATACCTTATTAAGTTGTTACTTCTTATTGTTGGAACTAGAGCAAAAAACTTAGGTCAAGATTTCATCAGTGGAACTTCATCCAAAATTAGACCTTATTTTCTTAGTTTTAATTTTATTAATCGTATGATATTGCATTTTATATTCGTATGATTTTTATAGGAATATGCACTTTAATTTTGTATTAACAGGTTTAGTTTCGAATGAAGCGTCACTGAGCCCAAATTCCTAACAGAGTTTAGTAAAATTGAAGTAAATATGTTGATTAATTTAAACCTAGCTGTGTGTGAGTTTAAATGTTTGTAAAAGTATCTACGATAAGGGAAAAATTACAATTCTACCCGTCGTCATCCATGAATAGCAATTTCAGCTCAACTTTGATTGTCATTTCTACATCAAAAATGGTCCTTCCGCTACCCTTTATTACACTAATTCACAAAGGCCCGAAATCAGAACCAGGAAGAAAAGTGTCAGATTGAGGTCCAAGGCAAGGTTTCTTGAATTTTAATGTACCTACAAACAAAATGTTTGGGGTTATTGTACCCTTTATTAAATTATTACATAAACAAGACTGCGTGAACGATAAATATAATTAAAGAGTTATCGAAATAATTTTAAATTACGAGTCTTTGGAGAAGGGTTTTGTAATATTTTATTAATTATTTCAAATATTCTGGATTTATTACTACGGCTGAGGATTATAAATAATTATTTTCATTCAATGTTTTATTTTAATGTGTTTTGAAATAATGAAGCGGCACAAAATATTTAGTTTCACTATAGAGTCTTGAAATAGCCAAAATGATCTCTCAAAAATGATGAAAGAAATAAACTGTGTGAATCACGGATGCGCTAAATAGACCTAGTTCAGCATTATGCCAACTGGTTACAACTGAGGCCTTATCAGTACCCTTCGCACGAGTTTTCAGTATTTGAGACGTAACGTAACCTGGAACTTTGACAATTTCAAATTGATAATTTTCAAGGAGAAAATTAGTTCCTTCTTCGCACACCAGAGGCGCTGTTCCATTTTTTCATACAAGAAACGCTGTAAATACTGAAAAGACGCTGTAAAGTAAAAGAGTGAAAACTCGTGCTAAGGGTACTGGAGTTTGTGTTTTCATGGCCGCGTTAACGCGCCACGGTCCGAGTCCCACATAACGGTGGAGGGGGTTCGCATCGGCGTCGGGAGGACGATGAAGTACCTGGGACTCGTCCTCGACAGCCGGTGGAACTTCAGGGGGCATTTCCTGAGTTTGGCCCCAAAGCTGAACCGGGCAGCAGCCGCCCTCAGGCGACTCCTGCCTAATCTCAGCGGGCCAAACGCCTCCTGCCGTAGGCTATACGCCGGTGTCGTGCGGTCCATGGCCCTCTACGGGGCCCCCGTGTGGGCCCTGAGCATCCGGACGCGACCACTAAAGTTGGTCGCATGCCAGAGGGTCATGGCTATCCGGATGATCCGGGGATACCGCACGATCGCCGGCGAATCGGCCAACCTGCTTGCCGGATTACTGCCCTGGGATCTGGAGGCGGCTGCCCTCCAGCGCGTCTATGAGTGGCGCGTGGAGGCGCAGCGCCGGGGTGTATCCCCGCTGCCTCGAGAAGTCGAGGCGCGGCGGGAAGAGCTCCGGCGCGATCTCAGGGCAGTATGGAGGCGACGACTGTCGCTACCGACGGCCGGGCACGCCGCAATCGCGGCGGTAAGACCCCTCTTTGAGGAGTGGCTGGATAGGAGTCACGGCGTCCTGACCTACCGCATGACGCAGGTCCTCACCGGACACGGAAGTTTCGGGAGGTACCTGTGTCTAAGGGGAAAGGAGGAAACGCCTGGGTGTCACCACTGCGAAGATCGCCCGGAGGACACAGTAGAGCATACGGTGCAAGACTGCCCCGCTTGGGCAGAGCACCGACGTGTCCTCACGGCGGCGATAGGCGGAGACCTCTCGCGCCCGGCATTGGTTGCGGCCATGCTGCGGGGCGAGACGGAGTGGGAAGCGGTCGCCTCCTTCTGCGAAGCAGTCATGCTCGCGAAGGAGGAGGCGGGCCGCGTGAGAGAGAGGACAATGTCCTCCCTCCGCCCCACCCGCGGTGTTTGGCACCCACGGCGACGGACGTCGCAAGACGATCTCCGGCCACCGTAGGCGCGGGCATGCGGGCGGCGAGTAAAAGGCAACTCGCAGCCCGACCATGGACCATGCCCGGGTCGACGGCGCGTTGTGTTCCACGCGCGCCTCAAAGAGCGTCAGCATAATGACGGGGCCCCCTCTCTAGAGGGCCAAAGCCTGTCGGGGTCGCGGGACTTATACCATTACCGTGACCCCGGAACATAAAAGGCTATTGAAGGACACCGTGGATTTTAGTCAGTACAAGTCTGACAGTCCCTCCCGCCCTGCCCGGGGTGGGAGGACTCATTTGATGATTTTACCACGAAAAAAAAAAAAGGGTACTGGAGTTAAGTAAAGTAAACTGGAAATTTGACATTTAATTTCAAGGAAAAATTTGTTCCTTCCCTGTCCACCAGAGGCGCTGTTCCATTTTTCCATACAAGAAACGCTGTAAATACTGGAAAGACGCTGTAAAGTAAAATAGTGAAAAGTCGTGATAAGGGCTCTGAAGACAATTACTGCGACGCTGGTTTTTAACTGGACCTAGATAGCGAGTGTACTATATGGACCTTGAACATAACTGAAAAAATGTGGCTGAACAATGGTATTTATTAGGCACACCTTTATCCTACTCTTCCCTACTTTACCCTTTGAGGATTAGAAGCATGATGTTACGCTATATAAAAAATGTTTTAGAATAACAAGGACATGAAAAATTTCTAATAATGACCTACCATAGGGTAAAGATTCCAAAGAAGTCATGAGCATTGATCACAAAGTCTGCCCTAGGGACACTGGCGAATACAGGCATACTTCACCCAAAAAGGTTTTGTATGTTTTCCTAATGTGACCATTATTTACGTCTGAATGAAATGTAATCAAATTGTTATTCCTTTTATTTATTCCCTCAAACAAATCCCTTCATTAAATGGGGTAAAGATTGTATATTATAAAGCAAACTCGGAATAACTTAACAATTATAAATCAAAACCAGGCGAGGTTCGTTATCGTAGTTATAAATACATAATGAAACTTATACTCATCGTTCTAGCCTTGCCTTAACAAGGTGGGGATCGGCTTCCAGTATAACGATGTGGTTGATGTTAATAATTATTTTAAGTGAAACTACCGCTTTTCAATTTATCGAGAATTACTTCTATTTTATGGGACTGATATTACATGCTAATTTAAAAGTAAATTATTATTTTAAGGTGTGTAGGATCCACAATCTACCCCGGGTAACGGCAACGCAAGCTTCAACTTTTTTTTTAACCGACATCAACAAAAAAAGTAGGGTCTCAGTTCGACCTGTATGTATGTATGTATGTATGCTTGTCCGCGATTATCTCGTGTTTGGCTGAACCGATTTTGATGCGGTTTTCAGGAGAGTGTTCAATACATTCTGGGGAAGGTTTTAATATATAACAATAATGGATATCTCGTGAAGTTGCCCGCATAGATCCGTTTTTGTTGCTTACTAGGATTGTAGATTTTCAAAGACGCTGATTATATGAAGATTTTTGTAGAATATCTAAACTAAAAAGGGGAAAATAAAAACTTTTTGAAAAAAGGGAACCGACTTCAAAATCAAACACAAAAAATTGTAAAATAACTTTTCTTTCGGAAGTCGGTGGCCATAGTCAATGAAATAAATAAAAAACAAAGCCACCGACTTCCGAAAGAAAAGTTATTTTACACTTTTTTTGTGTTTGGTTTTGAAGTCGGTTCCCTTTTTTCAAAAAGTTTTTTTTATTTTTATCGTGGTTAAATCATCAAATGAGTCTGTCAAATGAGTCAAGTCTGATAGGCCTTCCCATCTCGCCCTGGGTGGGACTTGTACTGTCTTTAATCAACGGTGATCTTTCAATAGGTTAATTATTATACGGTATTCCTTTACGTTCCAGGGTTACGGTACAGAAGACAGTCCGGCGATGCCGGCAGGCTTTTGCCCTCTAAAGACTACCTGTGACTTGCGGTGAGAACGAGGTGCGAGAAGCGAGGTAAGGAATGCTAGGTGCCAGCTGGCGTGCAACTACCATCATCCCTTTTTTTGGATCATCATCATCACACTGTCGGAGTCCGAGAAATATAAGTTTACTGTTAGGTAGGCCCCGACTTACGAGTTGTAGGTCGTGGGTTCGAATCCGGCCTGGCGCATTACTTTGTGTAATTTATTTCATCACCACTGCTCTCAAAACGGTGAAGGAAAACATCGTGAGGAAACCGGCATGTCCTAGAACCAAAAATTCGAAGACATGTGACATCCACCAACCCGCACTGGGCCCGCGTGGTGGATTATGACCCACTCCCTCTCTCAGAGAGGAGGCCTGTGTCCCAGCAGTGGGAACATTTATAGGCTGATAATGATGATACCTCTCTCTATTTCTTTTGGTATTACAAGCATGTCATAATCATCACCATATCAGCTGTAGGCCGTCCACTGCTGAACATAGGCTTGGGTAGATTTCCAATAGGACAAGCGGTTTGCATCCATTGCGATCCTGCGATCTTCATCAGAACGCCTTCACCTTTTAGGTAGAAGTCCCACAGTGTGAACCGAGAACCTTACAAGCATGTGATGTTAGATTATGTCTTAAGCTGATATCATACTAATAACATAGCACCAGTATATTAACCATTTTAGTTATCCCCACATAACCTTGACACAAAGCCACGATTGACACAAATACGACATCTGTACATTCATTTGGCTTTAGTAAAGTGATATTAACTTGCAAGTAGATGCCAAAGAGCGAGTTAACACGTAGTTATCAAGTTGGCAAGCTCTTTGAAACGTTGCTCAGAAGATCGTACTTGTTTTTGATGTTTAGTTTAAATGAGAATCTTATGTTTATAACTGGAGTGAAATATTATTACAGGTAGGTACTTAATAAATTTCATATTTATTAAGTACCTGTAATAATATTTAATTACCAGACATAGCAAGTTCATACCTTTTGAAGATAATGAGATGTTAACGCAATTATCCTTAAATTCAAGTTCATAATATACAAAAATACCTTGACGAAATTTTATTTTCAATTCACCGCGCACTCTAAATTTTACCTGTATCGTGGGTACATTAATAATTACTTAACTTTACTTCAACTTGTACATCATACAGATACTTATTCCGTTCGGGAATCCAACCCGTGACAAACAGCGCATTAATCGGTCGTTCAGTTGAAGAACATTATATTATTCTTCACCATCGCTCATGGCTATCCCAGATCAAATTTATGATAATTTCATCTGCCTACCCTTATCAATGTTAAGGTCGCATTTCAGTTCAACAAAATGCAGCTGAATACTTGTCATTTAGATTTCGCGACTATCTATCTGACCTAAATATCTGAGGCGATTGAAGGGAAATAACAACTGTCTCACAGGTCAATCTACATGGTTAAGCCGCACTTGCAGAGATTGCGTCATCATAGGGAGTCTCGTCGACGTGGTTCCGGCTGTCATTTAAAGATCGTTGATAGTCGTCACTGTTAGTCAGAAACTCGAAAGAATGATAAGTAGTGTTGTCCAAAAGGTATCGTATTTCTTAATTAATAGGTTGTGGAGTTAGATAGGCAGTCGCTTAGTGTGTATTGAAATTGCATTCAGTTCCACTGGCAGCAGATCGACCAACACAGCTAGGAAAAAGCTGGTCCAATGTTTACTACCAATCTAACCTCCACAATTTCCAAATAATCCTTTTACACAAAGACAATACCACTGATAATTTTCCAATACATAAACGGATCCCGGAAAATTACGCTTCCGACATCTGTCCATAAACTTCTGGTCCCCATACTCTGGAAGGTAATACCAGGTTCTATAACATGATTTTTTTCCTGGATAGTAACTAATCTTGTCGCCGGTAAATTGGAAAGTCTGGGAAAGTTACGACACGACCGTCGCACGAGTACGACTACGACTTACGATTGGTTACCCAATTGCTTTCTAGACTGGAAATAATATTGGAGGAGACAAGTGTTATAGTAGCACAATATAAGTTACGATATTGATAATAGTGTTGTGAAATACGATATAATCTTGTTATACGTGACTGATAGTGTGATCTATCAAATGTGAAAAGAATTTAGATAAGTTGAAGAAAATATTTCTTTTGCTAATATTTTGCAAAGTAAATTGTTTTCAAAATATTTGCGATGCATAGTTGATTAACTAGCTGTTGTGAGCGGCTTTGCCCTCTATCACTCTTAGATTATCCTACGGGTAGATACAATTGGGATAAAAATATTTTTTTTGTTAATCCTGGTCATAAACTGTCCGTACCAAATTTAAATGAAAGAGTATCATGTAACATACATGCTCTCAAACTTTCGGATTTATAACATTAGTAAGACAGTATACGTATTTAAGTAAAGTAAGAAGTAAGATAAGACTGAATTAACATCAAAATATTTGGAGCGTAAGGGTGCTCCCACATTATCGACGCGGAATCGGCTTAAGCCGGTCAAGAAAACCTTTATGTCAACGAAATAAGGGTGTTACTAATGCCATTCGCATCGGCTCGGCTCGGACGACGCGATCAGATGGGAATGGAACACCCTTATTACGTTGACATAAAGGTTTTCTTGATCGGCTTAAGCCGATTCTGCGTCGATAAATGTGGGAGCACCCAAAAAAGTATGGTGATGATGAATTCGAGTTTATTCTTAAATAATTTTGACCGAAATATATTGGATGAATCATTACGCTGATATTTTATACAGGAATGAATGATTTGATTGTTTGTTTGTATTAAATAGGCTCTGAAACTAATAGACCGATCCCAAAAATATTTTCACCAGTTGAAAGCTGCCTTGGTCCTGAGTGACACTGGCAATAATAAAGTATAAAACAAAAATAACACTTCGCCTCTCATGCATAAGATTGCGAGCTCAAACAAATAACCAAAAATAAACAAACAGTCACGTTATTTACCATGCGAGAGTTATTTGCATTTTTAACTAGTAACTCTATCCACAGTTGTTCATATCTCTCATAATTCCAAAGCAAATCAAAAAACAAAATCTCAGTAAAATCTCATTAATTAAAAGTTCTGTTTTCAACACAAAACTCAGGTAAATAACCACGTATTTGTGCTGCGTATGTGCTTGTTTGTATCAAGTATTACCTAGTCAGTTTCATGAGAATGCCAGACTAACCTTTTGGGACGCATAGCTACTATTTAATTAAGTTATTCAACTTTGTGCTTGAAACTATTTCATTAACAGTAGGTATATGTATATTTTTAGGGTTCCGTAGCCAAATGGCAAAAACGGAACCCTTACAGATTCGTCATGTCTGTCTGTCTGTCTGTCTGTCCGTGTATGTCACAGCCACTTTTTGTCGAAAGTATAAGAACTATCCTGTTGAAACTTGGTAGAAAGATGTATTATGTGAACCGCATTAGGATTTTCACACAAAAATCAAAACAAAACAAATTTTGGGGGTGCCCCCCATACTCAGAATTGAAACTCAAAAAAAATATTTTCACCAAACCCATACGTGTGGGTATCTATGAATAGGTCTTAAAAATGATATTTTATTGAGGTTACTAACATCATTTTTAGGGTTCCGTAGCCAAATGGCAAAAACGGAACCCTTATAGATTCGTCATGTCTGTCTGTCTGTCTGTCTGTCTGTCTGTCTGTCTGTCTGTCTGTCCGTGTATGTCACAGCCACTTTTTGTCAAAAGTATAAGAGCTATCCTGTTGAAACTTGGTAGAAAGATGTATTATGTGAATCGCATTAGGATTTTCACACAAAAATCAAAACAAAACAAATTTTGGGGGTGCCCCCCATACTTAGAATTGACACTCAAAAAAAAATTTTTCACCAAACCCATACGTGTGGGGTATCTATGAATAGGTCTTTAAAAATGATATTGAGGTTACTAACATCATTTTTTTCTCAACTGAACAGTTTGCGCGAGAGACACTTCCAAAGTGGTAAAAAGTGTGTCCCCCCCCCCGTAACTTCTAAAATAAGAGAATGATAAAACTAAAAAAAATATATAATGTAGACCTCAACCAAAACTACCAACGAAAATTGGTTTGGATGAGATACAGTTAGCAGTTTTTGAGATATAGTACATTTTCAAAAACTGCAAATATAACTTTGCCATTCATACAAATACTATGAAAAACAAAGTTATTTTTGTTGTTTGTGTATATTACTTACTAATCTCAATATAATTATATCTCTAATCTATGCTTGCTGCTACGGAACCCTTCATGGGCGAGTCCAACTCGCACTTGGCCGGTTTTTTTCTAAACTGAACAATTTGCGCGAGAGACACTTCCAAAGTGGTAAAAAGTGTGTGTCCCCCCCACGTAACTTCTAAAATAAGAGAATGATAAAACTAAAAAAAATATATAATGTAGACCTCAACCAAAACTACCAAAGAAAATTGGTTTGGATGAGATACAGTTAGCAGTTTTTGAGATATAGTACATTTTCAAAAACCGCAAATATAACTTTGCCATTCATACAAATACTATGAAAAACAAAGTTATTTTTATTGTTTGTGTATAATACTTGCTAATATCAATATAATTATATCCCTAATCTATGCTTGCTGCTACGGAACCCTTCATGGGCGAGTCCAACTCGCACTTGGCCGGTTTTTTTTTTCGATGTTGGTAATCGAGTTATGGAACTCAAATGGAGTTGGGCAGGACACCTGGCAAGGCGCGGTGACGGCAGGTGGAGTAAAACTGTGACAGAGTGGCGTCCAAGGAATGGAAAAAGAAGTGAGAATGTCGTCTGCCCATCTCGCCGCCGGACGACCAAGAGGTCGTCCGGCGGCGAGATGGGCAGACGACATTGTTGCCATTGCGGGAGTGTCCTGGATGAGGCTGGCACAAGACCGTGGAGCTTGGCACAAACAAAGAGAGGCCTATACCCAGCAGTGGGTGAAGACGGGCTGTGGATGATGATGATGATGATATGTATATTATGTATACATAGTTCACATACTACGCATCCAGGCAGCAAATTTTAAACGGTTGCCAGTCCGATTTGGTAGATGTGTCATATCTTCGAATTTTTGATTCTAGGACATAACGACCAAAGAGCCATACCAAATTTCCTCAATAATTTACTTCACCATTTTGAGAGCAGCAGGTGATGACACAAATTAATGCGCCTGGCAGGGTTCGAAATCAAGACCAAACAATAAAAACACTTTCAACATTCAATCTGGGTTTCGTAGAAAATCTCTTTTCATGTCTTTAAAAAAAGGGCGTTAGCTCGTGAAAGTTACTGAATAGCACTGCTAATCATTAAATTACACTCGTATTAGATGCATCTACATACATAAATACCAAACAGTAAACATAATATACAGCCTTACTACAAAAACTTAAACATCTGTTGAACACTTGTCTAAAAAAAGTGTGACTGCAAAACGGACCTTATTTCAACGTCATAGTGCTCAAACACACTGCGAGCCTAGCGCGGTGGCGGCGGCGGGCGCGGAAATATTGAATGTATGAAATCGCCGCTCGTGGCCATACTGAAGTGACTAAGGCGGGGGCCTAGCGCGATGGCTACAAGCGAATTTGCGAGCCTAGGCGTTGCTAGGCAACAACTGATACAGCGGGCGGGTGGCAGGTGTATCAAACCTTTTCGGTGTTTTAGTAGCGCCATCTAGTTACCAGAACATGCACTAAAGTACTGCCGTTGGATGTTTTTGTACATATTTAAATTATTTTTACCATACTTGAGTACAAAAAGGTAGAATTATTGATAATTTACTTGTATGCAATCCTAAACAACCTATAAAACATTTTAAAATTAATTTCTTTAAACAAGATTTATAAAAACTACTTTGTACCACCGGTTTGCAACACCTGAATTCGCCGCTACAAAAACAAACGCTTGATCGGCAGTGTGGACACAGATCGCGCCCGCCGCCGCGCCCGCCACCGCGCCCGCCGCCGCCGTCGCGCTAGGCTTCCAGTGTGGACACACACATTATCTGAAATTTTTTAGACAAGTGTTCAACAGACGTTTAAAAGTTTTTGTGGTACGACGGTTAGTTACCGATGTTAAGCCTAACAAGGCTTTCAGACGCCGAGTGTTAAATATACCCCGCTAAACCACAACCTGTTTAATGAAATAAAATTTTATCCAAATTAAACGTGAAACAACAACAGAATAAAAGAGCCACAATAATAAAACCGCAGTACTTTTGGAACTTTTCGCTCGCCCATACAACTGAACCAATCAGTTTTGAACACGAACGGGTTTCAGAATTGTTTCAAGGATGTTTCAGTCAAACAATGGAGGCTTTTCCTGTATTCAATGGCGTATTTGTTTTTACTGAAACCTTTGCGGCTGTACAAATGTTTTTAGATTTTTGTTTTTGTGGGGTTCTTGAGTGGGTCTATTCAAGGGGTCGTCACGGATTTGAGCAGCTTAGGGTTCGATTAAATGGCCATCAAAACTTGAAAACGAGGGAAGTCGTAAATGTTGCAAATGAATTGGTTTTCCAAATTGTTGTCATTAGCGGTTGAAAGTGGACTATTTCAAGTCAGAGTTTATTTTTATTTTTCATTTTATATCCGTGGATGCATTACACACTGTGTCACCTGTCATTTTTTATTGACATCAGAAATACGGTCAATATTATACTCCTGCATGGATGACAAACCCTTGTCTAATTTACTGGACGTATTTAGGGCAATGATTGATTAAAGTATGAAAATACAATAAAAATAACTGCCCTAAAAAGATTTGTTTACAGTAGTATAAACATAACATAAAAATACATAATTTAGTCAAAAAGAATTGCTATCAAATTCGTTGCGAACGAATGATTAATTATTTGAGAGCTACGCCGGCCAAGCTACGCCGTAGTATCGTCACTGAAGTGACCAACGGTCACGCTCAGAATTGATGTACCTAACAGTGTCCCAGAATTTTTAATTCGCATCTTTTTTGTACTAAAAACATATTTGTCGAAATATACCTTACTGTTATACTTTAAGGTCTTAAAATTCATTACAAAATTTTTGAAAGATTGTTTGGAAAAACTTAAAGCTGCCGCCACTTTAGCGTGCTCGGCGCCTTAGCAAATGATGAACGGACATGCCTCGGTCTGCTACAATTTATTGCAAGGCAGCTCAAGTACTTAAATGCCTCGTTTCGAGGCTGCCTTCGGAGAAGTGTTCTCGCCTTGAAACCGCTAGTATCTAGTTTCAGCGGTGCTGTTATTCATAGCACTTTGTTCTTGTGTTGTAAGAATATTTTTAGCTAAATTGCTGTGTCAAAAGTTTTGAGACGTCGCTGTTATAGTAAGGTTCTTTGTTTCTCTTAAGGGTTTATGGTGCTGTGATTGTTGATAGGGATTTTAATGTTATGTTTGTGTATAATTAAGACTAAATTCCAGTTTTTTAAAAGAAATATATTTGGGTATCTGGTGATAAAAGAAAATAATGTCTAAAGTGGTAAAATTGAACAGATTTTTATCGTGGTAAAATCATCAAATGAGTCCTCCCACCCCGGGCAGGGCGGGAGGTCCGGTGAGGACCTGCGTCATGCGGTAGGTCAGGACGCCGTGACTCCTATCCAGCCACTCCTCAAAGAGGGGTCTTACCGCCGCGATTGCGGCGTGCCCGAAATTGAACAGACTTTGGCCAAATATGATTAAAGTATAATGACTAGGGAAGCATTGCAAAATGCTTAATTGCATTTTTTTATCATGGTAAAATTATCAAACAACTCGTCGGAACCAGGGTGGGGCGGGAGGGACGGTCGAACTTGTACTGACTAAAATCCACGGTGATCATTCAATAGCCCTTAATGTTCCAGCGTTAAGGGATTCACAATTTGACTTTTACAGACTCACAACTTAGCTAAACCTTTTCATTTATATCCATCTCCATCCTTACGTATTACCCGCGTCCAACCAATAAATTCGTATAAAATGCCCATTGATCTATACATTCTCAGCTCTCCCTTATAAACAAAAGATTACGAGCTACGCATAAACAGGCATAACATACGACGTTTTGTCACTAGATTTATTAAAACGTTGAATATATTTTCCTTGCCCTTCGCAGGAACCTTTCACGTTCCAGATGTGACCCATGCCTTTAAGCTGGTATATTTCATCTGGGGTGAGACCTCACCCTTATATTTTTAGTGATACCAACCCCTATTAGATCGCCCAACCCGGGATGGTATTTGACATTTTTGTAAGTATTATTTCTTTTTGGGAGTTTTTGGAGCTAGTGATGCGTGATTTTGAGATGGGGTAAAAATGAACACTTTTATGGTGTCCAGTGAATTGAGGTTGTATTTGAAGTTATTTTTTTAGAGTTACTTTTTAGTGAGTTCAGAGGCTCTTTCACGAGTTTTCACATTTTTTATTGTAAACGGAAACTTTGACGATATTTTAATGGATAAAATTGGTTTCTCATTTCTATACTAAATGTGTTCTTTTCATTTTCTATACCATTTTATGTCGTAAATAATTCAAGTTAAAGTTCGTCTTGGGCCGACTTGCTTGCGACGTAAATTGTATAGAGAATGAAAAAAGCTTCTCTAGTGTATGAAAAAGGAACTTATTTTATCCATAAAATGAACGTCAAAGTTCATGTTTACTTTTAGCCACAAAAAATGTAAAAACTCTTGTTAAGGAGTCTGAACACAACAAATAATATAAGTAATCTTAGATCAAAACTTTGCAAAAACAAATCCTACGCCTATTTACCGCCTCATGAACGAAATTCAGTACAACCTCCTTCATAATTTTAACAAAAAAAAAACAACGTAGATACAAAACCCACTCTTATTCGCCCACATTACGCCTAAGTACTTCCATATCCTAGCAACATAAGTACAAGCTATGCTGGCAGCTACTCCGCAATATTAAAACCCATTAGCAGTCTTCTTACAACGCCCTCGGGAAGTGTTGTGGCTGTGTATTCATTAGGAGACTGGTAGCAAGACTAAGGCTTGAGACACACCGCTAGAATTTTAGCCTGGTACTAGTGATTGTGATTAATTTAAAATACTCGCTCTGAATATTCCAAAACAATAACCGTCTTACTTCAACAAAAGATAAACGTCTGTTAAACACTTATACAATTAGACAAGTGTTTAACAGATGTTTAACAGTTAAATAGTTACAGCCTTACTACAAAAACTTAAACATCTGTTGAACACTTGTCTAAAAAAGTGTGACTGCAAAACGGACCTTATTTCAACGTCATAATCTGACATTTTTTAGACCAGTGTTCAACAGACATTTACAAGTTTTTGAGGTACGACGGTTACTGTTTGTGGTACGATGGTAAATCTTTCTCGGTGAATGCTGCTGAGTAAAAGCTTCACCAATTCCTTTCCTTCTCTGATCTCTTTTCCCGGACCGTTTCATACCAGCCCTCGTGGTATAGTTTAGACAAGCCACCTCTTTCTGAGCCTCGGCCGCTGTGTCCATCTCCCGACGACATGAGCTTCAATTTATTTCAGTGTCTCTATTGAGTTGTTGAATAGGACTCGGTTTCCATAACGACCATATTTCGTTATGGAAACCTACTTACAGAAACCACATATTGTCACATCGACTGCAGCACTGTTTGGTTTGATCCCCGCACAGAACAAATGTTTGTCTGACTTACAAGTAATTGTTTCGGAGCTAGATGTTTGTGTATGTGAGATTTTAATCACGAGTATCCACGAGTCCCACGATACAGAAGAAATTTGAAAAGGAAATGAAAAAAAGTTAAGAATAATAATTTATTTATTTTATTTATTTATTTATTTAATTCAGGCTTCAAGGCCCATATGAAATACTATAATACAATACAATATGACTTAACTAAAATAATAATACAATACATAAACAATACGAAAATAAAACTAATTCACACGAAGAGTCGGCGTCGTGTGTCGCACGGTGTCAGGTATCCGGCCTCGAAATCGCCGGAACACTACACCTCTCGGCCAAAATTCCTCTTTCATGAAAGTCGACAGATGTTCAGTGGGCACCCTCACCACAAAAGAATTGAAATTCACGTTGTGACGAGACTGCAACTGCTCGACCCTCAGGGTAAGCTTGGTCTTGATGCGGACATACTCTACAATCATCTCGACCTTTGTAGTGTAGTGCAGCCGGGACACGTACAGCAGCGTCGCTGGTACTGCAGGACGCAGCAGATGATTCGGTCCGGTCGGTGCGGTACCGCACTGGTTCCGACAAGTAGGCTTTCTCCTCTTCTTCTTCTCAACTTTGACAAAACCGTCCTTGTCACACTGGTCTTTCACTGGACCCTGCTGAGGCAGATCCCTTTGGATAGGAACCTGCTTATCCCCTTGCTGCTTAGATTGAGGCGCAGCTGGTTTGCAATAATGATAGCGTTGCGTAGATCACTCTTCACTTAAATCAAGTCTTATTAGTGTGTCCTCGATCTTAGTGTCGTTATTAATATTGAGTTGATGGAAGTAGAAGCGTAATTAATACTATGTGGGGATTATAATTGCAATATTTAGTATTAACGATAAATCGTTAGGGGAAAAGGATAAATGAATTGTGGGCAGAATTACTGTACTTTTGACTTTCGGCTTCGTAGTTAGAGTTATTATAAAATGAGAGTCACTTGATGAGAAATTAAGATGGAATAAAGTAGCAGATTCTCGTTTCAGGAGACCTTTATTCAGAAGTGGACGTCTTTCGGCTGATGATAGTAATGATGATGAGCTACAAAATCTGGGTTCGTATAAACAATGGCAATACAATGACCGAGGTTACTGGCAAACAAGAGCAAAGCTTATATAGGGTTATTTGAAAAACACCAACAACCTCTTATGAGGTCATTCCACTCATTATAATGAACAAATTTTACTATGGGACCAAACTCGAAATCGTGAAAAAAAAAATCAGGTGTTCCCTACATTTTGACGAGTTATGCGAACATAAAGTACGGAACAGCTGATATTTTTTTTGTGATTCCAGGTTTGGTCCCATAGTAAAAGTTGTTCATTATAATGAGTGAAATGCCCTCTTAAGAGGTTGTTGGTGTTTTTCAAATAACCCTGTATATTTTATTACAATTCATCATTATTCTCCCAACAAATGGAACATTCTATGAATGTTTTCCTCAAAATCCATTTATCATAATGAACATGTTTTCGGTACCACAAGTCTGTGTTAAAATATCTGCCACCTATCACGTTTCATATTAAATTGTTAGCAATATCTTTCAGGTGGTAACAGAAAGTATAAGTAGTTTTAGCTTTGTTACCGAAATAATGTTGTGATAGAACGACCATACGTAATTCTGTACATAAATCCATCGCTATTGCATATTTTCATCGTTGCCTTGAATTCATTTATGTAAACTTAAAGCTTATCTCTCGCAATCTCTCCTTCATCAAACACTTTCATTGTCCTATATTCTACCAAACACCTGGATCATAGTCTGGATATTTTCTCCAAGCTTTCAACTTCTGTAACTCAAATGATGGTTGAGCATGAGTAATCATGGCAGTGGTAAGCCTCAACATTGCCACGATCACCATCCTTTCGTAGAACGGCGCCAATCATTTTACTGTATTCCGGGTCCTTTTGAGTGAGCTCACTCGATCTTTGCCCCTGAATATGTTTTTTAAGGAGAATAACAAACTCATCAAAATACAAAAAAAAAAGATCCGAGAAGCGGTTTTGAGGTGATTCGTGATAAATCAACAATCATCCATCCATCGAAACTTTAATTTTTTTATTATTATTAGAACGGAAGTAAATGTTTAAGAATTATACAGTCCTCATAAAAGTCCTCATCAAGAAAATATCTTTATTACTGCCAATAAAAAAATACGAGAAAGATGCTTCTTAATGCCCTTCCATTTGAATTCATTTATCAGTCTACATCCCTATGGAACAAAAACCTATAACAACGCACTTCTATGCCATTTGCATCCAAATTATCCCCAAATTTTTATTATTGTACATAGTTTGAGTGTTAAATCAATTATATGGGCACTATTCAGGACCATATGGGGTGTTAGTATGGGCAAGATGCAATATTTTTATGTGAATATGGAAAAAAGTATGATAGCATCGTGAATAAGGATATTCAGGATCAGATGTGCGAGAATTCTAACGTTCCCGTAAAATATAATGGTATCTTTATGAAATCTTTGTTCACATTTCGTGGAACCGAAATGAGTTAGTGACTATTATTTTGGACTAGCGTTAGTTCATGGCATAGTATTTATGACATTTTGTCATATGTCATAGCGTAGCATAATGTCAAAGCATAATTATGTCAATTGGTGATAGCAGAGTTTTTCATAAATAATTGAAAAATTAAATACTTTTGTATTAATATGTCTGAAAATTATATTTAAAATCCACAATTGTTTAACTCTTTTTATACGTATAAAATATATTTTATGTACCTATACAGGGTGTAAGAAGACACTTAACGAAGCCGAAAGCCACATATTCTATCCATTATTTGGATCATTTTTACCTTTAGGCCATACCTGGGACTCCACGGGTTCTCGAGATATTGAAGGTCAAAGTTGCATTTTTTTAAAACTTTTTTTTACGAATTCGAATTCTAAGTACCTAGTATTACAAAACTTTTTTCTAAACAAGCATTACCTGAATTTTCGATTTTTCTAAATAAATTACGCATTTGAAGTTACGAACAGTAATGTACGTAAGAACTAAATGCAGAAACGCACGGCTTATGCTAGTGTGCGTTTGATTTACTTTCGACGGTCGAGTACCCTCTTCTCTAGACTGGGATTTTCATCTTATTTTTTTTATACTTAAAAATAAAAGTCGGTTCCCAGCCATAATTTTAGCGTAAAGCTACATAGTTAGATGTACAGTATGCGTAGTTAACGGCTTTGTGATGTGTCTTCTTACACCCTGTAGATAGCTCTTAATTAACATAATTATGTGTTATTCCAGATTGTAATTATCGACACGGTTTAAGCATTGGCTGAGCGATCGACTGTAGCGCTCCATGTCGCGGGTTGATTCCAGCATGGAAAAAATATTTGTATAACCAAGTTTATTTGTACATGCGCACTACAATTTAATGATAGATGCAAGAAACAAAGGGCTCGTAGACGCGACCACGCGTTTCTGTATATTTGTGTTAGTGAATTTAAATGTTTGTAAACGCTCCCAGGTTAAAAAGGTTTCTCCTGGGCGGATTCGTCCTTATAACCTTGCATTGTATAATACCCAGTTATGCATAAATAATCAAAACTATTCACTTACTATACAAATTAACTTTTAAACTGTCAATTTTCTTCACAAAATTAATGGTCACATAATTTTCTCACTAATTGGATTAACATCAAAGTTGAAAAATTAGTTAAAGCCGATTCAGAAAAGGTCAGAAATGATAAACGGTAATGAGATTAAAGTGATTGTAACTCAAAAACTGTTTGGAATGGCCGAAAATTATTTTAATGAAAGTTTTTGATGTCAGAATTCTAATTTAGTTGAACAAAGCAACTGGATTAAGCTTAATTTAGTGTTCAGTTAATTGGGGTCAAATGTCAGAACTGAATGGATTTGAAAGGGGGTCATTAGGACTATTTAAGGATCTAAATGAAGCATGATTTTAGTTATTGAAGTTTCGACTCATGTAACCGAAGTATTTTGTATAACTTAATCTGCTAACATTTCCAAAATTCAGAGCTAGAGAAACAGGTGACGGTACGTACCTGTTTCGTATTCGTCTATTATTTTGACTTGTCAAAATAATAGCACGAATACGAATTTATTTGAAATTGTCAATACCAATGCACTTGTGTGCGTGAGTGTACCATTTAAATGTGAGTCACTCATTTCCTCACACGAAAGCAGTTTGTTTTTGTTTTTATTACATTCATTGCATATCTTAACCACTGCTACGTCCCCTTGACATTCCGGCGGAAATCCGGTCGAATGTATAACCAAAATCAAGAAACGTCAACAGTCCAAGCCGCGCCGCGCCGCCCGCCGTCGGTTGTAAGTATAACCAGTGATTATAATATTTTTGGGCGCCGGTCTTTTGTATTTAGTAAGTTTTAGAGCATTCCTAGACTGTATCGACTGAAGAACATTATTTTTGTTTTGGTCTAGCTATAAACAGTTAGCCTGCTATAAGCTAATTTGCGATCCCAACTGAAGTGGGACTGGGCAGGACATGTCTGTCGCATGCCAGACGAACTGTGGGCCAAAATAACACAATACTGGTGCCCTGAGACAGTGAGGCGAGGTCGTGGCAGACCACGCAGGAGATGGCGGGACGAACTAGACAGATTCTGCCCGAACTGGAAGCAAAGTGTCGTGAAAGATGGAAAGAGTGGAGGGAGGCCTCTGCCCAGGAGTGGGACAGAGCAGGCTAAGAAAAAAAAAAAGCTAATTTGCCATTTTTTTTAATTTCCCGCGCACCCACGTGCGCCGTCGGAATGTCAAGCGTTATGGAGGCAAATGTACGGACAATTAAACGTAGCAGTGACGACTACATAAATTGTTAACATAAAACTTTCAAAACAAAAAACAACAAAAAAGATCTTCGTCAAAATGATTACACGATTTTCCTTTCATAAAACAACTACTCATTATAAAATCTTCCTCATTATTATGCAGACGTTCTAGATGTTAAAGAGAAACACACTGTATCCTGTCTGTCGACTGAGGGAAATAGGTCGTTGCGTTCGTTCGCGAGGGGTTAATAACCTGTCTAGGGACTGAAATATATGGAAGGGTTTTTTTTTCTTTTTATTATTATTTATCTTCATTTTTCATCGGGTTTGTTTGATAGAGATTTGCGTTTTTAACACAAGTGATTTTTTTTGTTAGTGTAGTTTGAAAATGAAAGGTCAAGCTCATTTAAATGTATGCTCCAACATATCCTCCGGCCGATCCACACACAACCGGGCCTTTCGTTCTGTCCATTCCGAAATAGGAACCTTCCAAAACAACCATGTCCGCAGACCTGCGTCAGGTGGAAGGTAAGGATGCCGTGGCGCCATTCCAACCACTCCTCAAAGAGGGAGGTCATGTTGATATACAACATTATTTTTTGTTTATGCGAAACCTGATACACTTGCCTAGTATTTTTGTGTAAAGAATCTATGTACAAAATTTTAAAACCGTATCATAAAAAATCACAAAGTTATAAGCTTGTATATTACCTGGTTGTCCGTTCAAAAACATGCTCATTTCACGGTACACCCGCATAAACCGCGTCTCCTGTGTTATACACTCGTGCTAATAGTTTGGCAATAGGTACCTAACCGTACGGTGATTGTATTGTAATTAACTGGTAATAAAATTTAATTAAAACATTTTTGAAAAAAAATATAAAATGGTGTAAAAATGATTGGAATCGAATCAGTTACTGATTCTGAACAAACTACATTCAGGTTTTGCATAATTATACTAAAAATAATGTTGTATATTTGGCGTCATAATTACGGAATAGTGTGTTTTCTCACCAGTTAAAAAAAAAAACACGTTTACTCAAATAATTTCCCTTAATACATTATATTTACCTCATAATTTTCCCTAACAACAAAAAAAAAGAAAAACTACTCAGAGGTCACAGTGTCTTTTAATAGTCAAAAAAAAGAAATGTTATTGTAAAAAATAAAATCTTTTTCCACGATATAATTATAACGACTGATGTTTGCAATGCAAAGTATCTGTCAACTTGGGGTGCTAAGACAGGAAACCTCCACGTGCGCCCGTGGACTGGAGTTCCCTCTCGGATACGTCCGGGGGGAAGACCAGTTTTTCGGGCCGGTGCACCCTGGGATGCGGGCAAAAACTCTTCCTTAGGCACTGTGCCTATGGGGTCTCTTTGCCCGTATGCCAATAGCCTGTCGGGTGGACGCTCCAACGTGTGTCCCTCTGAATAGCAGAGGGCACAGCGGCGGAGCGGGCTTGCGGACGGTGAGTAATGGGTATGCTCGCCGTCCGACCAAGGACCAAGCCCGGGTCGGTGGCGCGTCGTGTTCACGCGTCACCGACGGGGCCCCTTATGGGGCCAAATGCCTGCTGGGGTCGCGGATTTTTCTTAATCCAGGATAACGTGGCCCCAGAACGTAAAGGGCATCCGAAGGAACACGGGTGGATTTTAGTCAGTAAAAGTCTGACAGTCCCTTCCGCCCCACCCGGGGCGGGAGGACTCATTTGATGATTTTGCCACCCAACAAAAAAAAAAAAAAAGTATCTGTCAACTTTCTTTCGAAATAAAAGCTTTTCAAGTAAGATTGATTGAATTTTTAAAATAAAATCAGTAAAGGTACAATTTCTATTCAACGTAAGTTGCCAAGATATTTACTGCATCCGACGCGTAAGTCAGGATAGCACAAACATATCGTATGACTGAACCCGATATTGTGTAGCTTTGTTTATTGTTTGTCGTACGGTAGGAACAATTTAACTACCGTACGTTTGATACTGGTCCGAGAATTGGTTATTTATATACGGTAAAATCGCTCGTACCTAAATCGTAAGTATTTTTATATTTTATTTTATTAAAACGCGTCTTTCCTTACTCGAAATAACTCCTGTCACAGTACAGGAGTTATTTCGAGTAAGGAAAGACGCGTGCGTTTATAAACATTTTAATTTTAACTGTTGGTCTAGTGGTTAGTGACCGTGACTGCTATGCCGGAGGTCGTGGGTTCGATTCCCACCCAGGACAAATGTTTGTGTGATGAGCACGATCATTTGTTCTGTGTCTGGGTGTAATTTATCTATAATATGTATGTACTTAGAAATATATAAGTATGTTTATCAGTTGTCTAGTACCCATAACACAAGCTCTGCTTAGCTTGGGACTAGATGGCGTTGTGTGATTGTTGTGGAATATTATTATTATTATTATTTCCTTTATTCATTAAACTTACATATAATTACATTTTTAAATATTTTAAATAAAAAACAAAACGATATAAAACATTTAAAAATATAAAAATAGAGATCCGCCGGTGTGGGAGCAGGGTCCAAGCCACCGGTGGTTAGGGCTCCAGAGACAGGAACCTCCTCACAATGCGAGCCGTATCAAGGAGTACTGCCTTCTGAATCAGGCCCTTGATCCAACCCCCTAAGGAGAGCCTCGAAAGGTGTTCGTCGAGGCTCTTTGCCATAAGGCCATTGGCAGTAACGACAATCGGCACAATGATAGCCGAGTTCACATTCCACATGTCGACAACCTCGCGTGCCAGGTCGAGATATTTGATTTGTTTATCTTTCTCAGCTTTTACGAGGTTCTCGTCATGTGGGATGGTAACATCGATTATCATTGCGCGGCGCGCTGATCTGTCTATCACTACTATGTCAGGCTTATTGGCGACAATAGTCCTGTCAGTAATGATAGGCAGATCCCAGTACAACGTGACATGGTCTTTCTCGAGAACTGGGTCGGGCACATACTTGTAATACGGTACCTCAGATTCCACAAGTTTGTATTTCAACGCAAGTTGCTGGTGGATGATTCTGGCTACTAGGTTGTGCCTGTGCAAGTACTCGCCGTTAGCAAGACGAGAACAACCAGAGATAATATGTCGAATGGACTCACCTGGACGATGGCATGCCCGACACACGTCAATCGTCCCATCCTTTATAATATGTCTCCGGTAGTTGTTCGTCAAGATAACTTCGTCCATAATCGCACAGACAAAACCTTCAGTTTCCCCGAAGAGGTCACTAAAACGTAGCCAGGACACGGACGCTAGAAAATCTACATCGGGCCCATGAAGGGCTCGGTAGAAGCGTCCGTGTAGCTCCTTGCTTTGCCATACCTCCCTGCGGTCCTCGGTACTGAGTATCACAGGTTTGTGCCAGTTCTCTTTAGCCATGGACAGCGGGGTGAGTCCCTTGTCCACTGTGACCACATCTCGGTGCATACCCACTTCCATTTTCAAAAAATATTCTCTGAGACTGCACACCTCGCGGTTGTGGAGGGTCTTGGCATTTAAAAAGCCTCGACCCCCGCACTTCCGCGGGACGTACAGTCTCATCACCGATGATCGTGGGTGATGCATCCGGTTTGCAGTCAACAGCGTACGAACTCGTCTATCTAAGGCGTCGAGTTCAGTTTGAGTCCATTTGAGTATGCCGAAAGAGTACATCAAGACCGGCATGACCCAACCGTTGAAGGCGCGCACCTTATTTCCGCCCGAAAGAAGGCTATTTAAAACCTTTTTCAGGCGTCCAAAGAAGCGCTCCCTCAACGATTGTTTCACGTTTGGCACATTAATGCCTAGCGCTTCCGACATACCCAAATACTTATAGGTTTCGGATGAGGAGAGTGACCTAAGGTGTATGGAATCTGAAAGCTGAATCCCTTCAGATTCCATAATCTCCCCTTGCTTTACATGCATGACTGCACATTTGTCCACACCAAATTCCATCCTGATGGCATTACTAAAAGTTTCAGTTACTTTCAGTAGCTCCATCAGTTGCAATTTGCTGGGGGCAAAGAGTTTCAGATCATCCATGTATAGAAGGTGAGATATGACCTGACCATCTCTCCTCAACCGATAGCCTAGACCTGAATCCTCCAGCAATGTGCTTAGAGGATTCAGGGCTAAGCAGAACCAAATATTATTATTATATATTAATATTATTATTAATATTTCTTTATTCATTTTTTTTACTTATAAATTACATTTTTAAATATTTTTACAAAAAACAAATAAAAAACATTTAAAAATATAAAAAATAGCAGTTCACCAGCACCGGGAACAGGGTCCGGGCCGCCGGTGGTCAGGGCTCCTGAGAGAGGAACCTCCTAACAATACGCGCCGTGTCCAGAAGTACTGCCTTCTGAATCAGGCGCCTGATCCAGCTGCCAAGCGAGAGCCTCCTCAGATGTTGTTCGAGGCTCTTGGCAATTAAGCCATTGGCAGACACGACTATCGGCACAATGACTGCTGTATTCACGTCCCACATGTCAACAACCTCGCGGGCCAGATCAAGATACTTGAATTGTTTATCCTTTTCTAACTTCACGAGGTTCTCATCATGCGGGACCGTTATATCAACAATCATTGCGCGACGCTCCGATCGATCTATCACCACAATGTCAGGCTTATTGGCAACAATAGTCCTGTCAGTGATGATAGATCGATCCCAATACAACGAGATATTGCCATTTTCGAGAACTGGGTCGGGCGCATACTTATAGTACGGCACTTCCGATTCCACAAGATTGTACTTCAAAGCAAGTTGCTGGTGGATAATCCTGGCGACGAGGTTGTGTCTATGCAAATATTCTCCGTTAGCCAGACGAGAACACCCAGAAATAATGTGTCGGATCGATTCTCCCGGACGGTGGCATGCCCGACATATGTCAACCGTGCCATCCTTCACAATGTATTTCCGGTAGTTATTCGTCATCATAACTTCGTCCATAATTGCACAGACAAAACCTTCGGTTTCCCCAAACAGGTCACCAAAGCGCAACCAGGATACGGACGCTAAAAAGTCTACATCGGGACCATGTAATGCCCGGTAAAAGCGTCCGTGAAGCTCCTTGCTCTGCCATACCTCCTTTCGATCATTAGTGTCTAATACTTTAGGTTTGCGCCAGTTCTCGTTAGCCAAGGAGAGCGGAGTAAGACCCTTGTCCACTATGACCACATCTCGGTGCATCCCCACGTCGGTTTCTAGGAAATATTCCCTGAGACTGCATACCTCACGGTTGTGCAGGGTCTTAGCATTTAAGAAGCCACGACCCCCACACTTCCGCGGGATATACAGCCTCATCACCGACGACCGTGGGTGATGCATCCGATTTGCAGTCAGCAGTGAACGGACTCTCCTATCCAGGGCGTCAAGTTCTGTCTGAGTCCATTTGAGTATGCCGAAAGAATACATCAACACCGGCATGACCCAACCGTTGAAAGCGCGCACCTTATTGCCACCTGACAAAAGACTGTTTAGCACTTTATTCAGGCGGCCAAAGAAGCGCTCCTTCAACGATTGTTTCATGTCAGCATTATTGATGCCTAATGCTTCCGACATACCCAAATATTTGTAGGTATCTGTTGAAGAGAGGGATCTGAGGTGTATGGAATCCGAGAGTTGAGTTCCCTCTGATTCCATAATCTCTCCTCGCTTCACATGCATGACTGCACATTTGTCCACACCAAATTCCATCCTGATGGCGTTACTGAAAGTTTCCGTTACCTTCAGTAGCTTCATCAGTTGCAAGTTGTTGGGGGCAAAGAGTTTCAGATCATCCATGTAAAGAAGGTGAGATATGACCTGACCACCTCTCTTCAACCGATATCCTAGCCCCGAACCCTCCAGCAATGTGCTGAGCGGGTTCAAGGCCAGACAAAACCACAAGGGACTCAAACTATCACCCTGGAATATGCCACGCTCAATCCTTATCGGTTCGCTGCTACCTCGGACCTGTCGACATCCTGGATAGCGAAGGACTGTTCTCCAGCTCCCCATACACGACATCAAGAAGGTACGTAGAGATATATCAACTTTATACAACTCCAGCACCCTCATGAGCCATGTATGGGGCACCGAATCATAGGCCTTCTTATAATCTATCCAACATGCGGACAGATCTTTTCGGGAGCGACGAACCTGTTGGCTAATGGCCATATCAATGAGGAGGAGCTCCTTAGTACCGCGAGACCCGTTCCTACATCCATTCTGAGAGGCAGACATGATAGAATTAGTCACAATATGTTGATTGAGTTTAGCTCTCAAAATGGATGTAAGAACTTTATAGACCGTTGGTAAACAAGTAATCGGTCTATAATTTTTGGGTTCCGCAGTACTACCCGATTTATGGAGCAGGTGGGTCATTCCTGTAGTCAAGAACTGGGGCAGTGACCCTGACTCTAAGGCTAATTGGAACTGGGATGCCAAGCGGACGTGTGATCTTTTAAACCATTTGATCCAGAAGTTGTGCAGCCCATCCGGTCCTGGGGATTTCCAATTAGGCAACGGATGGACTGCACAAGCTACATCGTGGGGGCTGATGGTAATTGCCCCCATTTCTTGAATCTGATCACACGTTCGTTCGATCTCCCGGGTCCAATCGCCCTCAGTGTGACTGACAGGCACCGACCAGATGCTGCGCCAGAATGAACTCATGGCGTCATCATCCGGTAGGGGCGTGTCAGTCACACCTTGGTCCGGTCGCTCCCAAGCCCTATAGACCCACCTTTCATCGCTTTGGAATGTGCGATTCAAAGTGTATCGCTCCACTCGTCGCTTGTACCGACGAATACGGTTTGCCCATGCACAAATCTTCTGCTTCAGGAAGTCGATACGTTCTGTGACGCGAGCCAAATATTCACGAGGATCGATATCAATCCCCGCAAACGCCCGCCTCACAAAACGCATCACTCTAGGCCGAGTATTACCCTCCCTGAAGCAGTGCAATTTGCCGATGAGTGCTCTAGCCTCACCGACACGCCGCTCAATCCTGCACTGCCAAGCTGGAGCTGCTGGTTTTGGTCGTGTAGCTCTGTCGCTATCTGGGAATTTGACGTGAGCTACACGACATGCCGCTACAGCTGCACAGTACAAGATTGAGTGGGTGTCGGTAAGATCCTTACTGCTGTCAAAACAATTTGACAGCTCCGAGTCTAGAGCACACATAAGCGCCTTGTTTTTATTGTGCATAGGCAAACGAGGTAAACGTGGTCTAAGTTCCGGCGGTACGGAGCGGTACTCCCGGAACGCACTCTCCAAAGCGCTCCTCAATTGTGCGTTGCATTGGGTACTCACGGATATAACTTCGTCATGATCCTCTTCACCAATGTCCTCAGACCGCGGCGGCACATTGGAAATGTTTTGTAGTTGCACCGCAGTCAATGGCAAAGCAGGATCAGTAACTGGGTTACTCCGTGATTCAGAGCGTAGTCGATCAAGTACTGTGTCATTCAACATATTTATTTATTTATTTATTTATTTAAACTTCATGTACATAAAGTGGTACATAGGCGGACTTAATGCCACAAGGCATTCTCTGCCAGTCAACCTTTGGGTTAAATAAGAGAATATTGTGGTAGGGTACAAAAAAAAAAAAAAAAAATCAAAGACATGTATATATTAATATAGATACTAATACATATAATACTGATAAAATAAACTAAACAATATTATAGCAACAATGAAAAAAAAAAATACATATAACTTAATAATAACTATTATGACTAGACTTGAAAAAAGAGAGCTATTTATTGTGACTTAAATAAAGTTTACGCAGTTTTCTTTTAAAAGTGAAATCGCTTTCAGCTTTTTTAATGTTAAAGGGTAGCGCGTTCCAGAGTCTTATAGTTGATATAGCGAAAGAATTAGACATAAAACCGGTGCGGTGTGAAGGAACTTGGAGAAGTAGTTTTTTGGAAGCTCGAAGGTTACAACTATGAGAACTGCCCAACACTTTAAAATGAGTTTTTAAATAATCAGGAGCACGTGGATCGTTCATAATCTTGAAAAGCATGCAGAGAGATCTGAGGGATCTCCTGAGTCGGATAGGCAGCCATTTAAGCTGAGAACGGAAGGAAGAAATGTGATCATATTTACGAAGGCCGAAAACGAAGCGAATACAGTTATTGAGAAGTCGATCCAATTTGTTAAGAAGTTCTTGGGATAGATCAGAATAACAAACATCAGCATAGTCAATAATGGGAAGCACAAGTGACTGGACCAGAATGAGTTTGGTACTAGATGGGAGAAAATGCTTGAATCTATAGAGAGACCGCAGCGAGGACGTGACTTTCTGACTCACCTGAGCCACGTGTTTATTCCAACTCAAATTTTCGTCAATGTACAGACCCAAGTCTTTTACGTGAGGTGAAAGAGAGATGACGGAGTTCTCATACAACAGTGGCGGAAGTTGGGTCGTGTCCACGTTTCTCAAATAGTAAGAACTACCGATGAGGATTGCTTGACACTTCCCGACGTTCACAGAAACCCCAAATTTGCCAGACCATTCTTCGATAGCACGAAGATCGGCATTCAGTGTAGAAATGCAATTGTCAAGGTTGGCAATATTCGAATGAGCGTATAGTTGCAAATCATCAGCGTAGAGATGGTAAGAACATTTGAGGATGGTAGTAATGGAGTTTATAAATAGAGAAAATAAGAGAGGAGAGAGTATACCGCCTTGTGGAACACCAGTTGCCAGATCGCACCAATCAGAGCAATCCCGATCAGCACGCACCGCCTGCTGGCGACCACGAAGATATGATGAAAACCAATCACGTGACAACGAAGAGACTCCGATTTGAGACAGGATGGCCAGGAGGATGTCGTGATCAACAGTGTTGAAAGCATTAGAAAAATCGATTAAAACTAAGACCGTTAACATTGAATTCTCCAAGCCATTCCTGATGTCTTCAATAACCTTAAGCAGAGCTGTGGCTGTGCTGTGGCCAGGTCGAAAACCAGATTGGTAACAGGACAACAGGTTATTTTTTAAAACATACGAGGATATTTGATTAAGGGCAACTGCTTCTAAGATTTTGGAAAGGAAAGGGAGAATGGAGATCGGCCTGAAGTGATTGGGTAAACTAGGGTTGGAAATTTTGGGAAGAGGGATAATGTAAGCTTTACGCCACACTGCAGGAAACACACCCGTCTGCAAAGATGTATTAACAATATGAGTAAAAATTGGAATAATGTTCTCAATCAAAAAAGATAACATAGTTCGACTGACCCCATCACAGCCAACAGCCTTGGACTTAATTGAGGAAAAACATTTAAGGACCTCAAGGTTTGTCACGGGAGTGAAAGAAAATGAGTCAGGAGGAAACATTGGCTTGGAAGTAATATCAAGGATGGTTTTATCCTTAACGTCAACTGCAAGCGTAGCAGTCGTTGAAAAATGTTTATTAAGATTATTTAAAGAAAGACTGACAGAGACTATACTAGAAGGGGACTTTGTAATACCAAGAGATTTGAGAAACTTCCAAATATCAGCCGGTGAAGAATTGAGGACATTTTCACATATGGTTACGTTGAATGACCCGTACCTGATCCGACAATCGTTGCGCCGTTACGTTGACATCTGGTTCCAGCACCTGAAACAGAGACAGCATTCGACCACGGTACGCAGTCAAGTTGCTTCCCCCCTCAGTAGCCCTATAATATGCGCGCATCACGTTTTCATTAATGGACTGAGTCCATCGCATGCGCGACACATTTCCACCGGCAGCGGGGACCCTGTTCGGGGCCTGATGGCCTCGAGGTCCCAAGCCCGCTGGTGGCCGTCCTCTTCCTCGTCGTCTTGCTTGTGGAGGCGTCGACGGCGGGGAGTAAAACTCGTCGCTGGAGCTCGACGCGGCTGCAACTATCGGAGACACGGCGTTCACGGATGTGGCTCGTCCCGGCGGCTGCGAGGCGGAGCTCAGCGACGAGCCCGGAGATGGTAGGTGTGCCTCTTGCATCTGCTGTTTGGCCCGACGTCTAGTCAGCATTGGTAAAGATTTTTATTATAATTTAGCTTTATTGTAGGTACTCCATTTTTCTCAAAATCCGGTTATTGTTTAGTTTTTATTTTTCTATTTTCCATTTTTCGTTGGGTAAAGCTTATTTAGAAGGGTGAAACGTTTAAAAATGTGAAATAAATTAAAAAATTTCAAAAATATATTGTGTCACCTTGACACTCGGACCACAGATTTATTTTATTAATATTATTTATTAATATTATTATTATATTATTATTATTCACAAAAATATAATTTGAACTGACATGAATAGCCTGTCGCTGACCAAATGCTTGCAGGTCATATAAATAATAATAATAATTATATTACACAACTATCACACAGCGCCATCTAGTCCCAAGCTCAGCAGAGCTTGTGTTATGGATACTAGACAACTGATAAACATACTTGTATATTTCTAAATACATAAATATTATAGATAAATTACACCCAGACAAATGATCGTGCTCATCACACAAACATTTGTTCTGGGTGGGAATCCAACCCACGACCTCCGGGATAGCAGTCAGGGTCACTAACCCTCTACCAACAGGCAAATATTTGTTGAGTGCAGGAATTAACCCACGGCAAGCAGAACAGAAACCGATAGCTTAGCCACTGCGCCAATATAATTTCAGATTTTCAAAATCTCAACTGTAAACGTTTGAACTGAAAGAAAGAAAGAAAGAAAGAAAGAAAATAAGTTTATTTGGCACGCATTTGGCACACAGTTTTGACACAAGAATACAATAGAAATAAAAAAAAATGATCACAAAAAGTAGGTACCGTGTGCCTACCGGCTATGCCAAATAGGCTCAGTTCAGCATAAAGCCAGGCACAGGGTGCCTGACGCTGGTTTTCTACTGAGCCTTGTGAGGCGTTACAGATGTAAATCAGCTTTGTAGTGTGTAATAAAATATAATTAAATACCTAAGAAATAAGTATGTGTAGAAAAAAAATAAAATAAAAATACATATATAAAATAAAATGTACAGGTATAAAGAAATACATAGTATACATAGGTATATATGGTGTGATAAAAGGAACTAAAATTGTACCGTTCTGATGAAAGACGAATCAAACAAAGTATGCACTACAACCACTTCAAAACGCTGCAGGCAGCCGCGAGCGCCGGACCAGTTCTATTAATACTGTACGGTACTATTGTACTTAGCGCGGATTCACAAATTAATAATACATTTTAATAAGTTTACCTAACATTATCTTTCGATCGAGGACTATTATCTTTCGACCTATATAAGTACATATATTTCGTTACATCTTTGGTGAGAGTGAAAGACATAATGTACTGTAACTGCTCAGTGATTATTTTTTACTACCCCATATTTTAACATTTGGTAAATTTAAAAGGATAGGATCTTTCGAGGAAATGGGGGAGGCTTTTGCTCGGCAGTGGTTTATTATACCTACAATACTATAAAAAAGTTCAAAGTAGTGATCCGATTAAAGTAAATTACAAAATAAACAATTTTAATATTATGATGTCGAGCAAATTGGTGAAAGGTCTACTTAAATTAATGAAAAATAAATAGCGCTGAGTATAACCGACGTGCTTCCCAGGAGATACGCTACCGAAAGCCCACATAATAAATGCCTGAATTACAGTAACTACAGTACCTGGACAAAAATATTATTGGTGGTCGAAATAAGTAGCACGTACTTGTCAGGCGGCAGTCTTTACTTTTCCAATTAAAAGTAGTTTTACGCTTGGCCTCAAGAGGCAAAAACGAGGCCTAAAATGAAAGAATTCAAAAACCAGATGTAGATATTTTGCGTATAAGAAAGAAAATGCGTTTATTCGGCACAAGCCACGAGTACACATAAAAAAAAAAAAAAAAAAAAAACAAATTAAAAATACAGATTTTAAACAAAAATTGATTCAATCATTTCGAAAAATAAGGACACCAAAGTTTCCATGAAATCCCATTCAGCGTACGCGCTCATAACGCAGCTTAAAAAAGCTCCTCCATTATATTCCGAACCTAACAGTCATCTGACAAAAAGATTGAAATTAAAACTATCATAATTCGTCTAAACAATCAGCGGACCGTCAACCAATCGGATCGATTGTTTCCAACCAATCGAACACCACCACCGGACCGTTTCAATCGGCCAATTGTTCCCTCATAATTGGGTCTCAGAGGGATTGGAAATTAGACAGAGTTTTACAATTATCGAGATAGATAAATCGTGATTGCTTTTGTAAGTTTCAACAAATTGATTCTGAAATTAAGTTTCGAAGACGTTGAAGGTGCTATCGTCTCTTATTAAGGTAAGTCGACTATCTTTTGGAAAAAAGGCTTTAAGATAAGGGTCGTAGATTAAATTGTAGATTAATCTAGATGATTTTAAGATGGTGGAGACTCTAACCCCGCCTTTTCATTGAAATGAAATTTGTGATACCTACTTGTTTTTTACAAAAGGCGCTATCAAAAATAATTAATACCGCTAAAAATATTGTGTTGAAGATGCAAATATTTTGACATTATTTTAAACATGTTAGGTTTAAATATTAGTCAGTTCGATATTTTTAGCTTTGCTGCAGGCTTAGTACACAAACATAATATATCCAACTTCTTTAAAACTTATAACGAAACTAGATGACATGTAGAATACTTGCTCCACACTTTCATGTGTAACGATGAGTCTCGAACAAATCGCTTTTCAAAGCAAAAAATCAGCAAAATGTTACAAGGATACATTGATAAATGATCATTACATACAACGAAAGTAGAAGAAAAAACGATAGGTACACAGACTGCGGTATCTGAAAAGATGGATTTCTGTCATCTTTGAAGTTTGATTTATGAGCTCAGTTCTGGATTGCCTCTCAGTCTTCGAGTCAAAGACTTTGGTAAATGACTACCATCATCTACATATTTAATAAAAAAAAAAAATCGTATGACGCTCAGAACATTTATCTAAACTTATATTAGTATAATTATGTTTTTGTATTTATCATCTTCTCTGTGAATCACCCGAAATTGACCCTGCGTTGGGTCAATTTCGAGTTTCTGCTGGTGTTGACGGTGAAAACTAATTTTCTTGCTGGTGCGGAATGATAAATACCTTCGGTATTTGTAAGAGTTCTACAGAGACAGAGTTATGGTTACAACTAAAGATATTTGGCATTAAAAATAGCAGCGGGCCCTCTTTGACCTCCATTGCACTGATGACTGGGAGATCTTTTGACCGACAGCGATTTCGATGAAACTTTTAGTCTCTCTTTATGTGCTAGCATAATTATACACTTCACACATAATTATACATCCAGTCACGTGAAGCATGAACTGTATACCACTGATCGCTTCAATAAACATCAATATTATGCTTACCAAGTACATCTTTATAACTTTAATTATAGCTAAATATTCAACTACCCGATTATGAGAATAACCTCATACGCACCAGTTAACACGAGTTTCCACCTAATTTCCCTAACAATACATAAGGTGGAAAGTTTAGACAAGTTATCAAGTACTTCCTTTCTTGTAATTGATGTTATTTTCACTTAATTAAACGATTATGAGCTTTGTTATTTTGCATCAGTGGCCATGGTAGGGGTTTCCACGATGGCCCACTTCTTATAAGGATTATACATATAACAGCTGTAGAAGTGAGAACTTTTTATTCAGGTATATTGATTTTGGAACTTTATGAAGGAGTAAATTAGGTATGTTTTAGAATGAGGTGGACAAAAGATGTCGCTGTTTTTTTAGTTCCAGAAAGTAAAGAGCAACTGGACATCAGTTTCTCTGCTGGACAGAATGGCAACATGACAGTCCATAATGTGTAATTAAAGTGGATTATTTGAGAATATTGACTTGAAAACTAGTCAAGACAGGAGAGCAGACGTCTATGTCTATGTTTGAAAACTAAATCCTAAAGCAGTATGTAAATGTAACTATGTTTACATAAGACGTTAATCAGCCTATCAAGTATAATTTGAAATATCTTCTGTTTGTGATTTAAACTTTACTCTAATCTGAAGATATCTTTGAAATAATTCGGTAAACTTCCAACAATTAATTTGTTGTTCTATTTCTGCTTTGTTTGTAACTTTATTGAAGGTAACCTTTATTATTCTGACCTACTTGACCTTTCAAAATGTCACGTTGTGTTTATTTAATAATCTCTCCAGATTTAGAACTTGTCTTGTGCTCTATTTAATTATTCAACTCTTCCAGTTAAGTAATATGTTAGATACGCTACAGTATGTATCATGTTTAAGAGCGTGGGTGGATACGGAGGCTCCGACTAGTTCATTAATTTGTCAAAAGGACTTTAACTTGAGTTGACACAATCATGTGGAAAATTATACTTTTGTTTTTAGTTTTTTATGAAACGTTGCCCCAAAATTGTTTTTTAAGCTATTGCATAGCTTTTGTCAAGGGCTCTGAGAGCGGCGCGGCACGGCGAGGCGACCGAATCAAAAAAAATTCAAAAACCTAAGGAAAAAACCTGACACCACGCATCGTCTAACATCGTTTCAGTTCGGGAGACTTCGGCAATCATAAAAATATCCGTCATAAAAAAAAATACTTCTTATTTATGATTCTAAACGGCCAGCGACAAAAGGAGTTTTCACAATGAAACCTACTTATAAAATTCTCCTACAACAAAGAAGTTCTTTATTACAGTAGTGCACCACAAACATTTTACATAAATTATGTTTTTAAATAAAAAAAAGTGTTATGCAACAGCTTCACCGCGGCAGTCTCCGAGTGCCACATGTATTTTTTTTTCTGCGTTTTGTTGCGTTGACATTTAAACATACATAATTATACACAAACAGCCAGTCCTAGAACAACTACTTGTAGGTCATATAAATATTTGTTCCGTGCGGGTATCAAACCTGCGACACTCAGAGCAGTCAATCGCTCAGTCACGACGCCAACCGTATTAAATCAACCTTAATTTACAACAAAAAAAACTTTTGTTGTATGGTTATTTTGTAGCATGGCAAATCATCAAATAGTTTTTCCCGCTCAGGGAGACTCGTGGACAGGAATGAAAAAGGCACATTCACTGTTTAAATCGACACAAAAAATAATCTAATACTAAACTGAAAACCCTTTAAAAGCAACTTCCGTACCGTTGATCAAACAAAAATTCAAAATGAATACGCACGCGCATAATCCGTTTTATTGCAAATCTAATCTCATTCAATATCCGGCATAATGAATATCCGACTGCATTCGTATTACTTTTTATTTGAACCCGGTACACACAGCAATACCAGCTATTTAAATATCCAACATAACCTGACCTCTCATTTAACGGAAAGCCAGTACAATGCCAGGTCAGCTAGTTGAGGTGTGTACCAAATATGGTACAAAGGGGAAGATATAAGTTTATGACACTCATATTTGCATATTTCAACATTTAATTGCACAAATAAATGATTTTAG
Organism: Agrotis exclamationis; assembly: GCA_950005045.1. Lineage (NCBI taxonomy): Eukaryota > Metazoa > Arthropoda > Insecta > Lepidoptera > Noctuidae > Agrotis > Agrotis exclamationis. The sequence continues at coordinate 25,461,015 of OX465417.1, read as the reverse complement.
TATGGGATAATGGTAATAGGAATGACCGTCCATAAATGATTTTAATGTTTTATAGATTTTTGTTTATTGTGTATGTTTGGTTTCAAACATTAATATTGTGTTTTAGGATTATTTAGATACATAAATAATGCACGTGATGAGGAGAAATGACACTCATGTGACTAAGAGAGTGATGAGTATGAATGTGAATGATAGATGGAGAGGAAGAGGAATGCCAAAGAAAAGATGGATGGATTGTCTAAGGAATGATATTATGAAAGAAAAAGGAGAAAATGGTACTGTGACGTCTGATAGGGAAGAATGGAAGAAAAAACGTGCTGCGCCGACCCCAAGTAAAACGCGATAAGGAATACGGCAGGAAGATGATGATGATGATGATTAATTGACGCACTTGTTTGCTTAATTATAGCTATAGTTATAAGTGAAAATAAGCTCAGTTTTGAAAGTTTTTCTAGACGAAAAACCAACAAAAACACCTTAGACCCGATATTTAGAAGATTTAACGTTCTCATGGTTAAAAATTGCCCAAAATAGAGAAGTTTGGAAGGAGTAGAGGAGGTCTTTGTTCAGCAGTGCGACAAAGTACAGGCTTTAAAACAAAAAGTTCTGTGTCATATTTCACAATTGGGTCATTAGCATATTTTCGCGGTCCAATTCGAGGCATCCATCCACTGTACATCCAAAATAAGGCGGAGGTGAGTAGAAACGGCGGGAGAGGAAGTCCTAGGAAGACCTCCTTATTGGTGAAGTGCTTCAGAAAGGCCGGGTGCGTAGTACTCGCAATCGGCGGGCTTGTATGACCAGACGTATGAATAAGGATGAGGTGAAAAGAGTTTGTAAGGATCTTAGCAGGTGGCGCTCTGTAGTTTCTGCCTACCCCCATGGGAAGAAGGCGTGAGTTTATGTATGTATTTGTCAATTTTTTTGACGTTTCGATATATACCGGTTTCGATACATGTATTACTTTCATGTACCGACAAAGAGCAGAGGTGCTTAAAAAGTACGCATAAGTACCTAGGTATCCTATTTTATTATTGTTCATCGAATGTCCCGAGGCCTTATCACAAAGTCTCCGTATTTAACCTATAGTTTACTTGAAGTATTAACAGCGTCTATTGTATGGAAAATGTAACAGCGCTTCTTGTGTGAGACGATCAAACGAGTAACGAAGAACTATTTTTTCCTTTGAACAAACTTTAAAGTTTCCGTCTACTTTACGTCACAAAAACGTGTGTTCTATTGACTCTCTAGTGTCTATTGGCCTTTGCATTCTAAAACCTTTTTATTTTCAACTGTCTTAAAAACGCATTCTAAACACATCCCACATCACCACGTTCTTATAAGAAGTATTCAGAAAAATGTGCAAACCATTGGATGGTCTAACCAATGAAGTGTTAGCACGTGTTCCGTACGTGACGTACTTTGTGAGGTCCATGCCCGGGACTTATACGTGGATGGTGGTGTCCATGTCAAGTTGAGAAGTTAAAGGGTTCGAGGAGACATTCTGTTTGTATTGTTATTTTATATAAGTCTTTTAAAAATCGAGTTTCATTTCAAAGATTATCTTTGGAAATAAAAAAAATAGTAGTTGGAATGGTCTGCAATAGATGGCGCTAAACGTCACCTTGAGACGTTAGAAATGGATTTAAAATTTGATGCGGCAGGTAAAAATCCCGTTGGCTCTTTTGGAAAGAGCGTTGGGTTTACTGAATCCGGAGGTCGCGGGTTCGAATCCTGCACGCGGTTCGATTTTTTCTTTCCAAAGAAATCTTTGAAATTCGCTACGCATGCGTTAAATATTTATTGAAAATATCGAGTTTTAATTAATTTCATTCCGAAGCTGCGTTATATTGTTTTGTGCAGATAGGAGGAACAGAGAGTAAAATTCTTTTCTCCCATGGAAAGGAAGGGTTATGTCTGGTGGACTTTGTACCCAACAAAAACTGTAGGAGTTATCTATGATTATGTTCTAAGCTCGTAGAGAACTTTGATTACGTGATGCAGGATTTAATAGTGCTTTAATAGTAATGCATATCAAGTAATCCTTTTTTAGGATTTTTTTCTTGATGACTGACCTATGAAATAAATCAATCACTTTTTAAACTTTGACCCACAATATGATTTTTTCTTGTGTCGTGAGTGCGTTTCCAAATGAGAAAAAATTGTTCCGTTCGGAGATCGAACCCGGGATATGCTGCGCAGTGAGCCAATGTGCCAACCGTGTCGCCATATTAAAACTGAACTATTAAATAAGTAAAGGTTATAATAATTTGAATGAATCGATATACCTAATGTCTGTTATTAAAGCTTATACAAGGCAAAAGGAACAACGACATGCTCCGGAAGGATGTCTGAAGAAATGACGTAACCGATGTCAAATATCTAAGTTGAAGGGTCAAGATACCCGGCAGTGTTTGTATTATCTCTTATTGGTTGGACAAGTAAGGTTCGCCGACGTTTAGCCAACATTTCATACTGTTGTTTTATTGTGGGTATCTTAAAATCTTAATTAGAACAGCAATTTTTTTTTGTGTTCAAAATTGTCAGGGGTACATACATTTTCCATAGATACGAAACCGAATCGGGTCGCTAGTGTAGTGATAGGCTTACATTTTTGTTATGCTGATTTCGATAGCGATTTCGGTTGCGTATTTTAGTGAGAAAAAGCGATTTATTCCCGTTGAATCCCACTTTTGGATCCCATTTTTTAGGTATTCCCGATGAATCCCATTTTTTGTTCCCGTTGAATCCCACGTTATGACAACATGTGTTCATATCAGAAGAAAAGTGTTACCTTTATTTTAAAGATTTATTCTCTGTTAATAATTTATGAATTTTAGGAAAAAAAAAGTTCTAAAACAAAGTAATTTTGT